>CM035132.1:185667270-188067270 GCA_020205605.1 Panax ginseng
CTCAATTTCTTCATCATCAATCAAGTATTTATCCATAATCAAGTATAAATAAAAATATCAATTGCTAATCAATAATTTCATCAATTTAAACATTTCATAATAATTTCAGCATTCATCAATTCAATTATTCAAACATTTCATCATAATTGTAAGACCCCGAATTTTATGAAATAAAAGTATTCAATTTTTCTATTTAGTAAATAGTTAAATTGATAAAATTTTAAAGTTAAGGGTGATATGTATAAAATTTTCAAATTTCACAAGTGGTTATAAAATATTTATTTTTGTTGGGAATATTCGTTTGGTCGTGGAATATTCTTTTTTTGTTTTAAATATCCGTGACGGCCAAGTGATCATTTCATGGGCCCATATAATGTAATAATTATCGGATAAGGAAAACGACAAGTATGTATTTTTATAAATAACGACGTAATTGTTACCAAGTAACAACATTTGGATTACCCGTGGTTAAAATACAAGAATGTCTGCGCGTTGTTTACGAGAGCATACTCAGTATTGCACAATATTTTTGAATTATTGATTCTTACGTAAGAAGACACTACTTAATAATTGTTACGATAATTATTGTTCAATATTTTATTTTATTGATTCAATAATTGTTTGCGTTGATATTTTATATTATTGTTGTTCAATAATTGTCAACGCATAATATTTCTCATTATCAAATCAATAATTCATATTATTTGAATAATATTATTAGATAGCATTATTGACAATGTCTAGAAAGTTCATCTCGAGGAGAGGTTTTGGTCATCTAATTGCGGCATAAGAAGGAGAAATCCTTATTGGAAAGCCCTCTTTCACAGGAATCACCGTTTGTCATTATTGCGATTTACGTAATATTATTTATGAATAATTAGTTATTGATTTATGTGATAAGAAAATATTTATTTGATGTGGATATAGATGATGGATTTATTTATGTGGAATTACTGTTGAAGTGTTTTATCAGTATTTTGTCGGATTGGAGGTATTAAAAACTTAAATCGGTGTTCTTAAAGCTTTACTGTGTGAGTTATAATTTTAATCCGACCGTTGGATCGTTGTGATTTTTGGATATGTTATACATATATAAGTAGAGTATATGTCCATAAATTTCGAACCGTTAAAATCGAACGTATAATTTGTTATGAATTTTAAAAGGTGTTGAAACGGTGTTTAAAATCATCCTTTTGTGGATTTCGGATAATTTCTGTTTGGAATTTGGAAAAATTTCTTCTGCAAAGTTGTAGAGAATTGAAATTCCTATAAAAATTCGCGAGATTCGAATTTTCTGATAAAAGGGCTATTTATTGTGAATTATTGAAGTTCCGGAGTTCCGAAATAATTAATTTTTGAAAGTTTTAATTATTTTATTTAAGAAAAACATTTTTGTGGTTGTTGGCACATGGGTGGCTGATGTTTTTTTGTTCAAAGATGGCTGATGGCCTTCAAAATTGGTTGGTGAAGGTTGGTGTGGAATAAGAAAAATAAATAATATATTTTATTATTTTAGTCTCCTTTATGCGTTCTAAGATTTTCCTATAAATAGAGGGGCTAAGTTAGAATTGAAAACACACACCGAACCTGAAGTTTTCTCTCTTTGTCTCTCTATTATCAAGTATATTCTTGTATCTTGAGTGTTGCTATATACTATGCAAGTTCGTTCAAATAAGTTATTCCAAATGTAAATCTTGCTTCTTTTCGGGTAAGGATTTTAAGGGTTGTTATATTTTTCATGTTTCAGTAACTTTTCAAACCTTCAAAATTCTGGAAAAATTTGAAATGATACTTTGATGAGTTTTATTGATTGTGTCCAAAAATGGTGATTTTTGGATGTATAGATTAGAGTTATGGATTTTATGGGAAAAGACTATTTAAAAAGTAACATTATAACTCCTTGTGGTTAACTCCAAAATTGATGAAATTTTTATTGGGAGTACATCTATATTATATAAGTATACTCTTTAAATTTCGAATTTTTGGATATAAGTACAATTTATGATAAATGTTTAAATATTCTTGGTTTTTGGCCATGAAAAATAGTAAATGACTTTTAAAAATTACGATAAAAATATATGTTCAATATAGGACTATATTCTCGCTAATCCCGGAAAAGAAATATTTTTAGAACCGATTTGTTATTTTTCATGAAAATGGACTAGTTATGAGTAAATGAATTAAATATGTTATGTGAGGTAAGAAAATTAGAAAATAGGATTTTATAGCTTGAAGAATCCTACATGAGGTATATCAGATTTTTGATGAGGATTTTGGTTATTGGTGATGAAATCTTATGAGTTTGGCATTTTAGAATGATTAAATGCATTATTTAGTAAAGTGTAAACAATTAAAATAAATTGTTTATAAGCTTAAAAAAAATATTATTCTTTCAATATCATTATACCTTAAAATATTGGTATAATTTTATTATGGAATTTCTACCTTTTGAGTCGGGTTTACTATTCATGAGATACTATTCACGAAGTTACTATTCATGAGTTACTATTCACGGTTACTTATTCATGAGTTACTATTCATGACAAAATTGGTTTCTTTTTCTAACCAAATTATAGTGATTTATGAATATTACTCGGAGATTAAAACTATATATTGATTATATTGATTTTATTATCATATATAACATTTTATAACCCCGATGTTGAAATTCTCTTTCATTGGAGTGTAAAGATGGATAGATTATTGGTATGATCATGGCTAGGGGTTCTTCTTTTGGCGATGGTGAAAAGTTGAATTGTGGATCGGTATGATTATGACCATTGAATTTATAATTGAATATCTTTAGCTTAAGTGCAAAGGTGAATTAATCAACATGGTTATAATTATTGTTTATATAAATTCTCAAAATGATTATATATTTCTTTGAGATATTAATATATTTGGCTTCAGAATGCAAAAGATGACTTGTTGTTGAATATCTTTGGCATGTAGTGCAAAAGATGAATCTGTTGATGAATATCTTTGGCCCGTGGTGCAAAAGATGAATTTATTAGTTTGATTATGAACATGAATCGTGATTTGGTATAACCATGATCTTTGATGTTTCAGGTGATGAAAATTATCTTTGTCCTGGATGAGAAAAGGAATTTAGAACAATAATTACAATTATGAGTTATTCATATGATTGTGGACAGGAATTGTTGATTGATTGATGTTACAGGAATAAAACATTGTTGGTGGACTTTTAACATGAAGAAGATAATAGACTTTATAGTCTATTTGACACTTCTAATGGATTGCTCATTCCGCTGCAACTATGGTTGAAAAGTTTTATCATCTACCATATGTTCTAAATCTCTGATTTATTACTGATGAAGACAATTGATAATTTATTTATCTTTAGTCATAATATTCTTTACTAAGTTAGTTAGGTTTCACCCTTTTGCTTCACAATTCCTTTCGTAATAAAAGTGTAAATGGGTGAAATGGGGGATAACAGGGAATAGAATCTATGGTCTATATTTGTTGAGGGTGAGGCAAACCCAACGTTGGAAGGGTGTTTTGTCACTATCATACAAGATGTCTAATGATATACAACCTCGTATCATCATAAAGATGTGGATGTGCTCATCCACTTGCTTGAGTATATATACTGAAACACTACCTATATAATCTTGGTGTTTGTTTTGAAGTATAATTCTCAATTAGAGATAGTGGAGATAATGATATGTCAAGAGAAGACTTACCATTGGGAAGAATATGATAGTAATCTTCTTGTTTTTCTTTGGGGTCTATTGGGTCAACCAAGGATAATTCGTGGCCATATGATATCTATCATAACCTGTATTTATGGTCTCCCATGTATCGAAGGTTTCTTGAGCACTTCCCAAAGATTTTAGTTTCTAAAACAGCTTTTGACTATACCTTTATGTAAGGTGTCACTTGTGAGGTCTCAGTCCACTACTGGGACATGTGTCACATTTGGTATATATTTGTATCCAAACTCACAAAGATATATGTGTTGTTATATTTTATACGACAATTGTTGTAATAAAGTTGTAGTTATTTTCTGCACCATGTATTTGGCGACTCGAGAATGGGTTGGATGGAATGGACCTATTTTAGGGTTGTCACAAAATGTATCGAGAAGCTAGGGATATGATCTCCATGCGGAGATCGGGAATAGAACTAGGAGGGAGAGATGAGTAAATCCTTCGCTAAAGTGTGTCCTACCTAAGCTTATTTGTTGGTTAGTCATAATATCGGGATATTATGTGATATGTTAATTTGTTCAATTAACCCTTTGTTTTGAAGTCAGATTCTAGAATGATATCCTAAATACGGAGATGAGCATTGGAGAAATTATGATGACAGGAAGATGGAATCAAAATGAAAGCAAGGTATTCTCAACTCTTTGAAATACTGGGTATGTAAATTTCGAGGACGAAATTTCATAAGGAGGGAGATTGTAAGACCCCAAATTTTATGAAATAAAAGTATTCAATTTTTCTATTTAGTAAATAGTTAAATTGATAAAATTTTAAAGTTAAGGGTGATATGTATAAAATTTTCAAATTTCACAGTGGTTATAAAATATTCATTTTGCTCTGGGAATATTCGTTTGGTCGTGGAATATTCTTTTTGCTCGGAATATCCGCATGCATTGGCTAGCAGATCATTTATGGGCCCCATAATGTAATAATTATCGGATAAGGAAAACGACAAGTATGTATTTTTATAAATAACGACGTAATTATTACCATTAACAATCGTTGATTATTACGGTGGTTAAAATACAAAAAGAATACGCTGTCTTGTCAGCACAAAGAGAAGATACCAGATTGATTGCAGATTTTTGAATTATTGATTCTTACGTAAGAAGGCACTTTACTCAATAATTATTACGATAATTATTGTTCAATATTTTATTTTATTGATTCAATAATTGTCATTGCGTTGATATTTTATATTATTGTTGTTTAATAATTGTCAACAACATAGTATTTCTCATTATCAAATCAATAATTCATATTATTTGAATAATATTATTAGATAGCATTATTGACAATGTCTAGAAAGTTACATCAAGGAGAGGTTTGTCATCTAATTGCGGCACCAATAAGAGAAATCCTTATTGAAAGCCCCCTCTTCCTGGTATTCACCGGTTTGTCATTATCATGATTACGTAATATTATTTATGAATAATTAGTTATTGATTTATGTGATAAGAAAATATTTATTTGATGTGGATATAGATGATGGATTTATTTATGTGGAATTCTTCGTTGAAGTGTTTTATCGGATTTTATTTTATCGATTGGAGGTATTAAAAACTTAAATCGATGTTCTTAAAGCTTTCTTGTGTGAGTTATAATTTTAATCCGACCGTTGGATCGTTGTGATTTTTGGATATGTTATACATATATAAGTAGAGTATATGTCCATAAATTTGAACCGTTAAAAATCGAACGATAATTTGTTATGAATTTTAAAAGGTGTTGAAACGGTGTTTAAAATCATCCTTTTGTGGATTTCGGATAATTTATGTTTGGAATTTGGAAAAAATTTCTTCTGCAAAGTTGTAGAGAATTGAAATTCCTATACAAATTCGCGAGATTCGAATTTTCTGATAAAAGGGCTATTTATTGTGAATTATTGAAGTTCCGGAGTTCTGAAATAATTAATTTTTGAAAGTTTTAATTATTTTATTTAAGAAAAACATTTTTGTGGTTGTTGGCACATGGGTGGCTGATGTTTTTTTGTTCAAAGATGGCTGATGGCCTTCAAAATTGGTTGGTGAAGGTTGGTGTGGAATAAGAAAAATAAATAATATATTTTATTATTTTAGTCTCCTTTTCATGCTTAAAGCATTTTCCTATAAATAGAGGGCTAAGTTAGAATTGAAAAACACACCAGAAACTGAAGTTTTCTCTCTATTTGTCTCTCTATATTATCAAGTATATTCTTGTATCTTGAGTGTTGCTATACGGTGCAAGTTCGTTCAGCGTTATTCCAGTCAGAAATACTGCTCTTTCGAGGTAAGGGATTTTAAGGGTTGTTATATTTTTCATGTTTCGTAACTTTTCAAACCTTCAAAAATTCTGGAAAAATTTGAAATGATACTTTGATGAGTTTTATTGATTGTGTCCAAAAATGGTGATTTTTGGATGTATAGATTAGGAGTTATGGATTTTATGGGAAAAGACTATTTAAAAAGTAACCGCTTATAACTCCTTGTGGTTAACTCCAAAATTGATGAAATTTTTATTGGGAGTACATCTATATTATATAAGTATACTCTTTAAATTTCGGAATTTTTGGATATAAGTACAATTTATGATAAATGTTTAAATATTCGGTGGTTTTGGCCATGTGAAAAATAGTAAATGACTTTTAAAAATTCTGATAAAAATATATGTTCAATATAGGACTATATTCTGCTAATCCCAGAAAAGAAATATTTTTAGAACTGATTTGTTATTTTTCATGAAAATGGACTAGTTATGAGTAAATGAATTAAATATGTTATGTGAGGTAAGAAAATTAGAAAATAGGATTTTATAGCTTGAGAATCCTACATGAGGTATATGCAGATTTTTGATGAGGATTTTGGTTATTGGTGATGAAATCTTATGAGTTTGGCATTTTAGAATGATTAAATGCATTATTTAGTAAAGTGTAAACAATTAAAATAAATTGTTTATAAGCTTAAAAAAATATTATTCTTTCAATATCATTATCTTAGAAATATTGGTATAATTTTATTATGGAATTTCTACCTTTTTGAGTCGGGTTTACTATTCATGAGATACTTATTCACGATTCTTATTCATGAGTTACTATTCACGGTTACTATTCATGAGTTACTATTCATGACAAAATTGGTTTCTTTTTCTAACCAAATTATAGCCGATTTATGAATATTACTCGGAGATTAAAACTATATATTGATTATATTGATTTTATTATCATATATAACATTTTATAACCTCGATGTTGAAATTCTCTTTCATTGGAGTGTAAAGATGGATAGATTATTGGTATGATCATGACTAGGGTTCTCTTTGGCCAGTAGTGAAAAGTTGAATTGTGACTGGTATGATTATGACCATTGAATTTATAATTGAATATCTTTAGCTTAAGTGCAAAGGTGAATTAATCAACATGGTTATAATTATTGTTTATATAAATTCTGAAATGATTATATATTTCTTTGAGATATTAATATATTTGGCCTGTAATGCAAAGATGACTTGTTGTTGAATATCTTTGGCATGTAGTGCAAAGATGAACTGTTGATGAATATCTTTGGCCCGTAGTGCAAAGATGAATTTATTAGTTTGATTATGAACATGAACTGTGATTTGGTATAACCATGATCTTTGATGTTTCAGGTGATGAAAATTATCTTTGTCCTGGATGAGAAAAGGAATTTAGAACAATAATTACAATTATGAGTTATTCATATGATTGTGGACAGGAATTGTTGATTGATTGATGTTACAGGAATAAAACATTGTTGGTGGACTTTTAACATGAAGAAGATAATAGACTTTATAGTCTATTTGACACTTCTAATGGATTGCTTTCATTCACGCAACTATGGTTGAAAAGTTTTATCATCTACCATATGTTCTAAATCTCTGATTTATTACTGATGAAGACAATTGATAATTTATTTATCTTTAGTCATAATATTCTTTACTAAGCTAGTTGTGCTCACCCTTTTGCTTCACAATTCCTTTCAGGTAATAAAAGTGTAGCCGGGTCGAGTGGGGGATAACAGGGAATAGAACGGTGAATTGGTCTATAGTCGCTTGAGGGTGAGGCAAACCCAACGTTGGAAGGGTGTTTTGTCACTATCATACAAGATGTCTAATGATATACAACCTCGTATCATCATAAGATGCGGATGTGCTCATCCACTTCTTTGAGTATATATATACGAGCACTACTACCTATATAATCTTGGTGTTTGTTTGAAGTATAATTCTCAATTAGAGATAGTGGAGATAATGATATGTCAAGAGAAGACTTACCATTGGGAAGAATATGATAGTAATCTTCTTGTTTTTCTTTGGGGTCTATTAGGTTGACCAAGGATAATTCTGCGTGGCCATATGATATCTATCATAACCTGACGCATGGTCTCCCATGTATCGAAGGTTTCTTGAGCACTTCCCAAAGATTTTAGTTTCTAAAACAGCTTTTGACTATACCTTTATGTAAGGTGTCATCCGTGAGGTGTCATTCTCCACGGTTGGGACATGTGTCACATTTGGTATATATTTGTATCCAAACTCACAAAGATATGTGTTGTTATATTTTGTACGACAATTGTTGTAATAAAGTTGTAGTTATTTTCGTACCATGTATTTGGCGACTCGAGAATGGGTTGGATGGAATGGACCTATTTTAGGGTTGTCACAGTTGGTATCAGAGCTTAGGGATATGATCTCCGGAGATCGGGGAATAGAACTAGGAGGGAGAGATGAGTAAATCCTTCGCTAAAGTGTCCTACCTAAGCTTATTTGTTGGTTAGTCATAATATCGGGATATTATGTGATATATTAATTTGTTCAATTAACCCTTGTTTTTTGAAGTTTATTCTAGAATGATATCCAAATATACGGAGATGAGCATTGGAGAAATTATGATGACAGGGAAGATGGAATCTGAAATGAAAGCAAGGTATTCTCAACTCTTTGAAATACCAGGTATGTAAAATTCTGAGGACGAAATTTCATAAGGAGGGGAGATTGTAAGACCCCAAATTTTATGAAATAAAAGTATTCAATTTTTCTATTTAGTAAATAGTTAAATTGATAAAATTTTAAAGTTAAGGGTGATATGTATAAAATTTTCAAATTTCACAAGTGGTTATAAAATATTCATTTTTGTTTGAATATTCGTTTGGTCGTGGAATATTCTTTTGTTTGAATATCCGTCCGCATTTACCTGCCGCATCATTTGTGGGCCCCATAATGTAATAATTATCGGATAAGGAAAACGACAAGTATGTATTTTTATAAATAACGACGTAATTGTTACTGCTAACACTTTGTGATTACTCACGGTGGTTAAAATACAAGAATACGCGTTGTTGCATTGCGCGAAGACACTTTGATTGCACGATATTTTGAATTATTGATTCTTACGTAAGAAGGCACTACTCACAATAATTGTTACAAAGAATTATTGTTCAATATTTTATTTTATTGATTCAATAATTGTCATTGATGATATTTTATATTATTGTTGTTTAATAATTGTCAACGATGATAGTATTTCTCATTATCAAATCAATAATTCATATTATTTGAATAATATTATTAGATAGCATTATTGACAATGTCTAGAAAGTTCTGTCGAGGAGAGGTTTGGTCATCTAATTGCGCTACCAATAAGGAGAAATCCTTATCGAAAGCCCTTTTCCGGGTATTCACCGGTTGTCATTATCATGATTCTGTAATATTATTTATGAATAATTAGTTATTGATTTATGTGATAAGAAAATATTTATTTGATGTGGATATAGATGATGGATTTATTTATGTGGAATTACCGTTGAAGTGTTTTATCAAGATTTTATCGATTGAGGTATTAAAAACTTAAATCGATTTCTTCTTAAAGCTTTACCGCGTGTGAGTTATAATTTTAATCCCACCGCTGGATCGTTGTGATTTTTGGATATGTTATACATATATAAGTAGAGTATATGTCCATAAATTTGAACCGTTAAAATCGAACGATATAATTTGTTATGAATTTTAAAAGGTGTTGAAATCTGTTTAAAATCATCCTTTTGTGGATTTCTGATAATTTATGTTTGGAATTTGGAAAAATTTCTTCCAAAGTTGTAGAGAATTGAAATTCCTATACAAATTCGCGAGATTCGAATTTTCTGATAAAAGGGCTATTTATTGTGAATTATTGAAGTTCCGGAGTTCTGAAATAATTAATTTTTGAAAGTTTTAATTATTTTATTTAAGAAAAACATTTTTGTGGTTGTTGGCACATGGGTGGCTGATGTTTTTTTGTTCAAAGATGGCTGATGGCCTTCAAAATTGGTTGGTGAAGGTTGGTGTGGAATAAGAAAATAAATAATATATTTTATTATTTTAGTCTCCTTTATGCTTTCTAAAGATTTTCCTATAAATAGAGGGCTAAGTTAGAATTGAAAACACACCGTAAACCGAAGTTTTCTCTCTTTTGTCTCTATATTATCAAGTATATTCTTGTATCTTGAGTGTTGCTATATCTGCGGTGCAAGTTCGCTCAAATTATTCCAAATGTAAATACCGCTTTTTTCGAGGTAAGGGGATTTTAAGGTTGTTATATTTTTTCATGTTTCAGTAACTTTTCAAACCTTCAAAATTCTGGAAAAATTTGAAATGATACTTTGATGAGTTTTATTGATTGTGTCCAAAAATGGTGATTTTTGGATGTATAGATTAGAGTTATGGATTTTATGGAAAAGACTATTTAAAAGTAACCGCTTATAACTCCTCATGGTTAACTCCAAAATTGATGAAATTTTTATTGGGAGTACATCTATATTATATAAGTATACTCTTTAAATTTCGGAATTTTTGGATATAAGTACAATTTATGATAAATGTTTAAATATTCTATGGTTTTGGCCATGTGAAAATAGTAAATGACTTTTAAAAATTTCTCGAAAAATATATGTTCAATATAGGACTATATTCTCGCTAAATCCCGTAAAAAAAAATATTTTTAGAACCGATTTGTTATTTTCATGAAAATGGACTAGTTATGAGTAAATGAATTAAATATGTTATGTGTGAGGTAAGAAAATTAGAAAATAGGATTTTATAGCTTGAGAATCCTACATGAGGTATATGCAGATTTTTGATGAGGATTTTGGTTATTGGTGATGAAATCTTATGAGTTTGGCATTTTAGAATGATTAAATGCATTATTTAGTAAAGTGTAAACAATTAAAATAAATTGTTTATAAGCTTAAAAAAAATATTATTCTTTCAATATCATTATACCGAAATATTGGTATAATTTTATTATGGAATTTCTACCTTTTTGAGTCGGGTTTACTATTCATGAGATACTATTCACGAGTTACTATTCATGAGTTACTATTCACGAAGTTACTATTCATGAGTTACTATTCATGACAAAATTGGTTTCTTTTTCTAACCAAATTATAGCTGATTTATGAATATTACTCTGGAGATTAAAACTATATATTGATTATATTGATTTTATTATCATATATAACATTTTATAACCCGATGTTGAAATTCTCTTTCATTGAAAGTGTAAAGATGGATAGATTATTGGTATGATCATGACTAGGGTTCTCTTTTTTGGCGAAGAAAGTGAAAAGTTGAATTGTGATCGGTATGATTATGACCATTGAATTTATAATTGAATATCTTTAGCTTAAGTGCAAAGGTGAATTAATCAACATGGTTATAATTATTGTTTATATAAATTCAAATGATTATATATTTCTTTGAGATATTAATATATTTGGCCCAGTAATGCAAAAGATGACTTGTTGTTGAATATCTTTGGCATGTAGTGCAAAGATGAACTGTTGATGAATATCTTTGGCCCGTTGAGTAGTGCAAAAGATGAATTTATTAGTTTGATTATGAACATGAACTCGTGATTTGGTATAACCATGATCTTTGATGTTTCGTGATGAAAATTATCTTTGTCCCGGATGAGAAAAGGAATTTAGAACAATAATTACAATTATGAGTTATTCATATGATTGTGGGATGAATTGTTGATTGATTGATGTTACAGTGGAATAAAACATTGTTGGTGGACTTTTAACATGAAGAAGATAATAGACTTTATAGTCTATTCGACTCTTCTAATGGATTGCTCATTCCGCTGCAACTATGGTTGAAAAGTTTTATCATCTACCATATGTTCTAAATCTCTGATTTATTACTGATGAAGACAATTGATAATTTATTTATCTTTAGTCATAATATTCTTTACTGAGCTAGTTGTGCTTTCACCCTTTTGCTTCACAATTCCTTTCGTAATAAAAGTAGGCCGGGGTTGAGTGGGGGATAACAGGGGAATAGAACGGTGGTCTATAGCTGTTGAGGGTGAGGCAAACCCAACGTTGGAAGGGTGTTTTGTCACTATCATACAAGATGTCTAATGACATACAACCTCGTATCATCATAAGACAGGGATGTGCTCATCCACTTGCTGAGTATATATACTGAGCACTACCTATATAATCTTGGTGTTTGTTTGAAGTATAATTCTCAATTAGAGATAGTGGAGATAATGATATGTCAAGAGAAGACTTACCATTGGGAAGAATATGATAGTAATCTTCTTGTTTTTCTTTGGGGTCTATTGGGTCAACCAATGATAATTTCGTGACCATATGATATCTATCATAACCTGCACGCACGGTCTCCCATGTACGAAGGTTTTTCTTGAGCACTTCCCAAAGATTTTAGTTTCTAAAACAGCTTTTGACTATACCTTTATGTAAGGTGTCATCATGAGTGTGTCATTGTCCACATTTGGGACATGTGTCACATTTGGTATATATTTGTATCCAAACTCACAAAGATATGTGTTGTTGTATTTTGTACGACAATTGTTGTAATAAAGTTGTAGTTATTTTCCGTACCATGTATTTGGCGACTCGAGAATGGGTTGGATGGAATGGACCTATTTTTTGGGTTGTCACAGCTTGGTATCGAGCTTAAGGATATGATCTCCGCGGAGATCGGGGAATAGAACTAGGAGGGAGAGATGAGTAAATCCTTCGCCAAAGTGTCCTACCTAAGCTTATTTGTTGGTTAGTCATAATATCGGGATATTATGTGATATGTTAATTTGTTCAATTAACCCTTGTTTTGAAGTCAGATTCTAGAATGATATCTCAAATACGGTGAGATGAGCATTGGTGAAATTATGATGACGGGGAAGATGGAATCAAAATGAAAGCAAGGTATTCTCAACTCTTTGAAATACCGTGTATGTAAATTTAGAGGACGAAATTTCATAAGGATGGGAGATTGTAAGACCCCTAATTTTATGAAATAAAAGTATTCAATTTTTCTATTTAGTAAATAGTTAAATTGATAAAATTTTAAAGTTAAGGGTGATATGTATAAAATTTTCAAATTTCACAAGTGGTTATAAAATATTCATTTTTGTCAGGGAATATTCGTTTGGTCGTGGAATATTCTTTTTGTTTGAATATCCGTATTTATGCAATGCATGATCATTTAGGGCCCCATAATGTAATAATTATCGGATAAGGAAAACGATAAGTATGTATTTTTATAAATAATTGCGTAATTGTTACCAAGTAACAACATTGGATTACTCGGTGGTTAAAATACGATGAATACTGCGTTGTTGCACAAAGAAAGACACCAGTGATTGCATGCGATTTTTGAATTATTGATTCTTACGTAAGAAGGCACTACTCAATAATTGTTACGTAAATTATTGTTCAATATTTTATTTTATTGATTCAATAATTGTCGCGTTGATATTTTATATTATTGTTGTTTAATAATTGTCATCGATAGTATTTCTCATTATCAAATCAATAATTCATATTATTTGAATAATATTATTAGATAGCATTATTGACAATGTCTAGAAAGTTCATCAAGGAGAGGTTTGGTCATCTAATCATGCGCTTGATGAGGAGAAATCCTTATTGAAAGCCCCTCTTTCCTAGAATCACCGGTTGTCATTATTGCATGATTCTGTAATATTATTTATGAATAATTAGTTATTGATTTATGTGATAAGAAAATATTTATTTGATGTGGATATAGATGATGGATTTATTTATGTGGAATTACTGTTGAAGTGTTTTATCAGTATTTTATCAGATTGGAGGTATTAAAAACTTAAATCGGTGTTCTTAAAGCTTTACTGTGTGAGTTATAATTTTAATCCGACCGTTGGATCGTTGTGATTTTTGGATATGTTATACATATATAAGTAGAGTATATGTCCATAAATTTCGAACCGTTAAAATCGAACGTATAATTTGTTATGAATTTTAAAAGGTGTTGAAACGGTGTTTAAAATCATCCTTTTGTGGATTTTGGATAATTTCTGTTTGGAATTTAGAAAAATTTTCTTCTGCAAAGTTGTAGAGAATTGAAATTCCTATAAAAATTTGCGAGATTCGAATTTTCTGATAAAAGGGCTATTAATTGTGAATTATTGAAGTTCCGGAGTTCCGAAATAATTAATTTTTGAAAGTTTTAATTATTTTATTTAAGAAAACATTTTTGTGGTTGTTGGCACATGGGTGGTGATGTTTTTTTTGTTCAAAGATGGTGATGGCCTTCAAAATTGGTTGGTGAAGGTTGGTGTGGAATAAGAAAATAAATAATATATTTTATTATTTTAGTCTCCTTTGGCGTTTCTAAAGATTTTCCTATAAATAGAGGGCTAAGTTAGAATTGAAAACACACCGTAAACTCAAGTTTTCTCTCTATTTGTCTCTCTATATTATCAAGTATATTCTTGTATCTTGAGTGTTGCTATACGGTGCAAGTTCGTTCAGCGTTATTCCAGTCAGAAATACTGCTCTTTCGAGGTAAGGGATTTTAAGGGTTGTTATATTTTTCATGTTTCGTAACTTTTCAAACCTTCAAAAATTCTGGAAAAATTTGAAATGATACTTTGATGAGTTTTATTGATTGTGTCCAAAAATGGTGATTTTTGGATGTATAGATTAGGAGTTATGGATTTTATGGGAAAAGACTATTTTAAAAGTAACCGCTTATAACTCCTTGTGGTTAACTCCAAAATTGATGAAATTTTTATTGGGAGTACATCTATATTATATAAGTATACTCTTTAAATTTCGGAATTTTTGGATATAAGTACAATTTATGATAAATGTTTAAATATTCGGTGGTTTTGGCCATGTGAAAAATAGTAAATGACTTTTAAAAATTCTGATAAAAATATATGTTCAATATAGGACTATATTATGCTAAATCCCAGAAAAGAAATATTTTTGGAACTGATTTGTTATTTTTTATGAAAATGGACTAGTTATGAGTAAATGAATTAAATATGTTATGTGAGGTAAGAAAATTAGAAAATAGGATTTTATAGCTTGAGAATCCTACATGAGGTATATGCAGATTTTTGATGAGGATTTTGGTTATTGGTGATGAAATCTTATGAGTTTGGCATTTTAGAATGATTAAATGCATTATTTAGTAAAGTGTAAACAATTAAAATAAATTGTTTATAAGCTTAAAAAAATATTATTCTTTCAATATCATTATACCGAAATATTGGTATGGATTTTATTGTGGAATTTCTACCTTTTTGAGAGTCGGTTTACTATTCATGAGATACTATTCACGAGTTACTATTCATGAGTTACTATTCATTCATAAAATTGGTTTCTTTTTCTAACCAAATTATAGTTGATTTATGAATATTACTCGAGATTAAAACTATATATTGATTATATTGATTTTATTATCATATATAACATTTTTATAACCCTGATGTTGAAATTCTCTTTCACTGGAGTGTAAAGATGGATAGATTATTGGTATGATCATGACTAGGGTTCTCTTTTGCCGATGAGTGAAAAGTTGAATTGTGGATCGGTATGATCGCTGACCATTGAATTTATAATTGAATATCTTTAGCTTAAGCGCAAAGGTGAATTAATCAACATGGTTATAATTATTGTTTATATAAATTCTAAAATGATTATATATTTCTTTGAGATATTAATATATTTGGCCTGTAATGCAAAGATGACTTGTTGTTGAATATCTTTGGCATGTAGTGCAAAAAGATGAATCGTTGATGAATATCTTTGGCCCAGTGGTGCAAAAAAGATGAACTGTTGATGAATATCTTTGGCCCGTAGTGCAAAGATGAATTTATTAGTTTGATTATGAACATGAACTGTGATTTGGTATAACCATGATCTTTGATGTTTCAGGTGATGAAAATTATCTTTGTCCTGGATGAGAAAAGGAATTTAGAACAATAATTACAATTATGAGTTATTCATATGATTGTGGACAGGAATTGTTGATTGATGTTACAGGAATAAAACATTGTTGGTGGACTTTTAACATGAAGAAGATAATAGACTTTATAGTCTATTTGACTCTTCTAATGGATTGCTTCATTCACGTTAACTATGGTTGAAAAGTTTTATCATCTACCATATGTTCTAAATCTCCTCGATTTATTCTCGATGAAGACTATCGATAATTTATTTATCTTTAGTCATAATATTTTTTATCGAGCTAGTTGTGCTTTCACCCTTTTGCTTCACAATTCCTTTCGTGTAATAAAAGTGTAGGCTGGGTCGAGTGGGGATAACAGGGGAATAGAGCGGTGGTCTATAGTCATGTTGAGGTGAAAGCAAACCCAACGTTGGAAGGGTGTTTTGTCACTATCATACAAGATGTCTAATGACATACAACCTCGTATCATCATAAGACAGGATGTGCTCATCCACTTGCTTGAGTATATATAATGAGCACTACCTATATAATCTTGGTGTTTGTTTGAAGTATAATTCTCAATTAGAGATAGTGGAGATAATGATATGTCAAGAGAAGACTTACCATTGGGAAGAATATGATAGTAATATTCTTGTTTTTCTTTGGGGTCTATTAATCAACCAAGGATAATTACTGTGACCATATGATATCTATCATAACCTGACGCATGGTCTCCCATGTATGCGAAAGTTTTCTTGAGCACTTCCCAAAGATTTTAGTTTCTAAAACAGTTTTTGACTATACCTTTATGTAAGGTGTCACTGTGAGGTGTTGTCCACGGTTGGGACATGTGTCACATTTGATATATATTTGTATCCAAACTCACAGTATATGTGTTGTTGTATTTTGTACGACAATTGTTGTAATAAAGTTGTAGTTATTTTCTGTACCATGTATTTGGCGACTCAGAATGGGTTGGATGGAATGGACCTATTTTGGGGTTGTCACAATAATTTCATCAATTAACCTAAACAAGATAATGTGGTTGGTTGGTTGTAATTTATTATTATCACTTGACATACTCATCTAAAATATGACTAGAGATAGAGAGTTAATTAGGGATAGAGAGTTAATTAGGAAAACTGTTATGAATGCTCTAATAATTGAATAACTAATTATTACTACATCATTATTTAAGTTATTTTTTATTTTAGTAATTTTTTTTATGACCCTAGCAGTTAATGCTATAAGACATACTTATATAGTAGTAGTATATCACACAGTTATTGATTTTAACTACACAACTACTACTATTGTTACGCAAGGTTGTTAGGCAAAAGGCAGAATAGCTAAAATAAAACAGTTTTAATTATAAATTTTTGACAAAGTTGATTTCAAAATAAAATAAAAATAAAAATAAAAAATATTGACAGCGTTAAATTTTCTGTTTCGTCAAAACCATGCAAAATCTCTATTTCGTAAAATGCTTTTAATTCGGATGACCCACGTCGACGTCCGGCCCCCCCGCCTTGCCCCCTTTCCGATCTACTAGGGGCGATGCCTTACATTCGCCCCTAGTTCCGCCAGTGCTTGTCATTTCCAAATTGTAACACATGTCCTACCTAATTAATGTGCTCATCAATTACTCCCGTTTTTATATTATCGCTACTTAATTATTAGCTCCTAATTAAAATCAATACTTTTAAATCCCACATTAATATTTTAATTTTATAATCCCATAAATTACTACAAATCTAAACTGTTCTGATAATTTTAATTGTTCTAATATTATCATTACTAATTTAATTATTATCTCCTAAAATCACTACTTTTTTAATCCCAAATTAATATTTTGAATTTATAATCCCCTAAATCACTACAAATCTAAACTTTTTTGGTAATATCAAATGTTCTGATATTATCTTTTCTAATTTAATTATTATCTCCGAAAATCATTAATTTATGATATTATCATTACTTAGCTATTATCATTACTCTTCGTTATTTAACCTAATTTTCTCCTATAAATACAACATAATATTATACCATTTATAATTATATAACAAAATAATATTATACAGATTTTAAAACATTTAAAACAAAATTAAAATAACAAATAATATGAATCATAATCTAATTACTATGTTAATTTTATAATCCCCAAAATCCACTAATTTTCTAAATATAATTATTATATCCTAAAATTACTATTTTTCTAATATTATACCATTCATAATTATACCATACATATTATCATACATGTATTGTATAATATTATAATACTACGTATTGTATAATATTATAATACACGTGTATAACCAAATAACAAAATTACCACATATCTAAACTATGCGGATATTATCATTAATAATTAAATTATATTAAAACATAATATTATATCATTTATAATTATATTACAACATAATATTATACAATTTAAAACATTTAAAACAAAATTAAAATAATAAATAATATCATTCATAACTTACTATGTTGATTTTATAATCTCCTAAATCACTACTTTTTCAATCGAAACGGTTTTTATATTATCGTTACTTAATTATTATCTCCTAAAATTACTACATTTTAATCCCACATTAATATTTTCATTTTATAATCCCAAAAATCACTACAAATCTAAATTGTTCTGATAATATTAATCTTCTAAAATCACTACTTTTTTAATCCCAAATTAATATTTTGACTTTATAATCTCCTAAATCACTACAAATCTAAATTATTTTGGTAATGTCAACTGTTCTGATATTATCCTTTCTAATTTAATTATTATTTCCTAAAATTATTACTTTGTGATATTATCATTACTGAACTATTATCATTACTCTGCTTTATTTAACCTAATTTTCTTTCTATAAATACAACATAATATTATACCATTTATAATTATATTACAACATAATATTATTTAGTTTAAAACATTTAAAATAAAATTAAAATAACAAATAATATCAATCATAACTTACTATGTTGATTTTATAATCCCCAAAATCCACTACTTTTCTAAACATAATTATTATATCCTAAAATCACTATTTTTTTAATATTATACCATTCATAATTATACCATACATTATATTCTACATGTATGGTATAATATTATAATACTACGTATATAACAAAATAACAAAATCATCACCTATCTAAATTATGCGGATATTATCATTACTAATTAAATTATATTACAACATAATATTATACCATTTAAAATTATATTACAACATAATATTATAAAAAATATTTAAAAAAATTAAAATAACAAATAGTATCAATCATTACTTACTTACTATGTTAATTTTATAATCCCTAAATCACTACATTTTCAATCTAAACGGTTTTTATATTATCTTTACTTAATTATTATCTTATAAAATCACTACTTTTTAATCTCATATTAATATTTTAATTTTATAATCTCATAAATCACTAAAAATCTAAACTGTTACGATAATGTTAATTAACTTTAATATTATCATTACTAATTTAATTATTATCTCCTAAAATCACTACTTTTTTAATCCTAAATTAATATTTCAAATTTATAATCCCCTAAATCACTACAAATCTAAATTGTTTTGGTAATGTTAATTGTTATGATATTATCCTTTTTGATTTAATTATTATCTCTTAAAATCACTACTTTATGATATTATCATTACGGCTGAATGACACCTTTTTCCCTTCAAGTTGTCACCCATTTTCAAAGTCGTTCCTAAAGTTCAATTATTGTCAGTTAGGTCCTTAAAGTGGTATTTTGTTGGCATTTCCGTTCTTTCAGCCTAATTTAACCTCAACCCGACCCATTTTGACCAATTTTGACCCAACCCGATCCAGTTTGACCCAACCCAAATTTTTAATATTTTAGAATATAAAATTATTTTTAAAATAATAATTATATTTAACATTTAATATATATATATATATAATATTTTAAAATAAAATATCTTTTAAAAATAATAATAATTGTATTTAATATTCTAAAATAATATTTAGTTTTTTATATTTAAAATAAAATATTATTTTAAAAAAGTTTTAAAGATAATTATTATTATTATTATAATGAAAACATATTAGAAACTTTTATTTTTTTAAAAAATGAGTAAAATTTCATAAAATATAGATTCAAAAAAATTACATAAGAAAATTAAATATAATTATTGTTTTAAACTTATTTTAAAAATAATTTTATATGTTAAAATATTAAAATTTTGGGTTGGGTCAAACTGGGCCGGGTTTGGTCAAAATGGGTCATGTTGAGGTCAAATTGGGCTGACAGAACGAAAACGCCAACAAAATGCCACTTTAAGGACCTAACTAAAAAAATTGAACTTTAGGGACGAATTTAAAAGTGGGTGACAACTTGAAGGGACAGAAGTGTCATTCAGTTAAAATTGCGCTCTTATCATTATTCTCCGTTATTTAACCTAATTTCTCCCTATAAATACATATCAACTATTACGCAACAACTTATGCTACAAACAATTCTAAATACTGTTGAAAGTGCAAAGGAGTTATATGGAGACCTTCAGATTATGGTGACAGCGCATTCAATGGGAGGGGCTATGGCTTCATTTTGTGGACTATATCTTACGGTGTTTATATTTATGGCTTATTCATCTATTGCATTCTATTATCTGGATTGTAGCTTGACATGATTTGTTAAGTACTAGCATCCGATAAATTATTTTCATCATCATTAATAGTTTTTTTTGGCATTATGGTAATACTGTGAGTGCCTCTATAATTGCCAAAAATGGATAAAAAAAACTAATGAGACAATGTATTCGTTTTTTAACTATAACATTGTGTTATGTATGACACGGTGCTATACTGCTATGTTTTTGGACACGATGTTTGTTTGACATGAAGATCCAACATAATTATTAATGCTTGTGCTTTTCAGTTTTCACATGTAACATGTAATTTCCCTTAAGGTCTGAGGACTGAAACTGGGACATTCTTCATTTGTTTCCCCTTTCGTTTGGATGTTTGAATTCTGGTACAAGTAAGCGTATATGAGACATGGACTCTTTAAAATGCATCAAGTACATGTGTCAGATATTTGAGACTTCGCGAGGTTTGTGTAATGTGTAACAAACTTCAAATATGCCACTAACAATCATATCAATATAACAACTCGATGACATTGTGCATTACACTTTCTAAATATTTGTTAGTGTTTTAGAATGAAAGAGGTATTTTTAACCATATTGGTTACATTATAAACATTTTTATCAAGAAATTTATATATATATATACACACACACACACACAAACACAACTATTATATAATGTCCTGAGATTTAGTGATCAAATTAAGTCGCCAAGTTGTTCTATTTCTAGTTGCCAAGAAGATTTTAGTAATCTTTCATTTACGCTTATTTTCAAAACTTCTTCTTTATTCTTAATCAAAATCACCTAATATCGTAGTCCACCCTTCATCGTGTCTACCCTTGTAAGTCTCTTGTCAAGCGAGCAAAGGTTTGGGTATTAGATTATGGGTATGAGTCTACTTCAAAAAAGAGGGTCTGTATGGAAGATAAAGAGTGAAAAATTGTTTTGAATCTAGTAAAATGAGTAGATTATTTAGATCTAATTCGTCAGCTAGTCACCGGTCAACTTTGCCACCAAAGACTTATATAGTTAACCAGAAGAACATAGTTATGAGAACATCACCAAGTGTTACACAACCGAACATTCCTGTAGTCTCCCCAAAAGAAATTTATCACCAACATTTTTAGATAATTTTAAAACTGATTACAATGTTAAGACAATGAAAAGTCTTTTGTAATTAATAAAGAATATGAAAATTATAGCCTTTTATCCCCAAATGTTATTAAAAACATAGAAAAAAGGGTTATAATTTTATTCATATAGGTTTAGTTCAAGTTGCAGTCAAGCCATTGAACATTAAAGGAATTAATTCATGTATCTACCTCTCCTCGTAGATGCTAGATTTTTGAATTACTATCCTAGCATGATTGGTGCTATGGAGTCGAGTTTGCACAATGGACCAATCCATTTCAATTGCTTTCCTGACTTCACACTAAGTCTTAGTGACCAACATCTATTAAAAGCTTTAACATTAAATATTAAAACAGCAGGAGAAATAACCCAAATGATTGAAGGCTCTCAGCCTATTGCTTTGATTTATAGGATTTATTACAAGACCATGAAAACTAACTTAAATGTTCATGCTCTGAATAAAAGCCCTAAAGATCAAATTGTTTTAATTCAAAGTTCAACTAGTGATGCTAATATCCAGATTCCGAGAACCATCCTCTAGAAGGATATTACATTACCTAGTCAATGGACTTTACCCAGTGAAATACCACAGCAACTTGTATTTAATAACATAATGAACATTGAAAATGTTAGGCAATTTTCTGATGAAACTATCAAAGTAAGCTTTGAACGTTCAAGAAGACCAGTTATCATAGAAGATTACTCTAACTCTTCAGCCCCTTCAGTGGTTCAAACCCGAAGAGATACAAAAGTCCTAAGTAACCCTTTTGTTAGAGATATTAAAATGAAAGGAATTTTAAATCAAGGTCAGGCGAGTCATCCATGTTACACTCAGAATCACCATATTGAAGAAGAAGGTTCTTCCTCTCCAACCCCTTCTGAGTATCCGACTCAGTCAGATTTTGATATTCCCATTAATAATCAATTAAGAGTTATTAAAAAGAATTCAGATAGATTGGGACAATCTTGTACAAGATTTCAATTCCAAGTCTAATAAAGAAAAAAGGCATCTATTCAGATCTAATCACCCCACAGAAAAGGAGCGTGATAAGATTGTAAATAGATGGAAAAGATTTATTATTAACGAAAAATTAAACATTACGTTTTACGATTGGTATGAGCAATATCAAAGTAAGTGTAATGTTATTACTAAAACACAGTGGATTAAAGAAGATAAATCCAAAGTCTCTTCTAGTCACCCCCCCTTTAGAAACTGTCCTAATTTCAGTAAAAAATACATCTATTGTTGCTAGTCCATTTAAAATTTTAGATAGTAACAAAGATGATAAAAAAATTATTGAACAATTAAATTTTAGCAATCAAGATTCTTGCAACTCAGAGGTAAACAGCTAGACCAGATTGAAGAAAAATTTGAAGAAAATATGATTAAAAAACCCGATTCAAAAATTGAACAACCTCTATTAAAATTACCAGAAAATAGAAGTAAATTAGGTTTACCTAATAATGACGGCATACTTACTCGCTCAATCGATGAGTTATTTAAAAAACTAAAAAATGAACCCGCTTCGAGTGGCACTATTACTACTATATGATCAACTTTCAAACCGATATTGAAAGCAAGTAGAATCAATCGATTATTCTCGATCTTGTTTCAATACCAGATTTAAACGATCAGTTAAACAAATTAACAGTTAAAAATTCTAGCATAACCAGAAATTGGTATTCTAGACCAACTCCTCCGGATTTACATAATTCAAGAGAGAAAATCTAGATAAGCGCTTTTTACATTTCATCCAATAAAATTTACGAATGGAACATTGATGGTTTTAGTGAACAAGAAATTCTCAATAAATTAAATCACATGTCCATGGTAGCAAATAGCTATATAACTAAATTCAACAATCTGACTCACCGCATTGTTGTTGAGTTATTAGTTAGTGGATTCACAGTATTCTTAGGTCTTGGTGGGAAAACACCTCACGTAAGACACTAGGTTATCTATAATCCATGTCGTCTGTCGGTTGATGCAGACGAAAACCCCATCTTTGATGAAGATGTTGGTGTTGGTCCTTTGATGGAGTTAATACTTTAATATTTACCATAATAAAACATTTTGTTGGTACCCCTAGTAATATAACGGAAAGGATTCACGACCCGCTTAAGTAATCTCACTTGTCCCACTCTAAGTGACTTTTTAGATGGTACAAAGATGTTTTTACTTCCAGAAGTTATGATGCTGCAAGAACGACAAAGAATAAACCATTCTGAAAAAAAAATTGTCAATGGTTTACCGTCATTGTTTGCACAAAAAGTTCGTGAAGAATTAAGTAAAAACTTAGGATATATTGATTATGATAATCTCACTTACGGTGACATAATCAGTTATATTCAAAAGATTGGATTAAAAATGTGTATTGACTTTAAATTAGCCAAACAAGCTAGTAAAGACAAAAAGAAAGCCAAATATGAGTTAGGCACATTCTGTGAACAATATGGTTTACCCCCTGTTGCTCCCTCAAGAAGGAAGCACAGACTTAAATATATTGATTCTCATAAGAGTAATAGACATCACAGGAAAAAACGAAGTCATCGCAAAGATAAAAACCAAGATAGTTATTATAATAAACCCAAACCTGCAAATAAAAATTATAATAAAAAATCTAAATCTAAAAAATATGACAAAAGTAAAATTGTTTGCCACAATTGTGGGCAGAAAGGTCATTATAAAAATGAATGTAAGATAAAACAAAAATTAAATCAATTGAATATTTCTAGTGAAGACACTGAACATATATTAGAGTTAATGAGAATAGAGAATGACGTCAATAATGATGAAGGTTCTATATATCTCTTATTCCTCTAATAATAACGATAGAGAATAATGAATCAAGTAGTGACACAGAAGAAGTCATTGTTTGTGCAGATAATTGCAATGAAAATTGTTGCAATAAAAGAGTTAATGTGATTAACAAAGAAGATGAAGAAAGTTCTTTGTTAATTGACCTAATTAGTAAAATCACTGATCCTAGGCTAAAGGCTCAGTACACAAAACAGTTAAAAGATTTATTAACCAAAGATAATAAGGATAGTGATAAGTTTATTAAAGCTAAAGAAAAACCAATTTTTAGTCTTAATAAAACTTTAGAGAGATTTAAATCTCCGGTTAAAGAAGTTACTCTTCCAGAATTAAATCAAGAAGTTAATAAACTCAAAAAGGAGATTAATAATTTAAAATTAGAAGTTTATAATTTAAGAAAAGATTTTGATGACAAAAAGTCTGATCTTCAGATCAACGATTCCACGTCTAGTGATGAAAATCACGATGAACCAGAATCGTCTGGTGCTAAAGAAGAACCAGATCTATTTGTACAAGGTCTTTCACTTAAAAGAATTAAGGATATTACCATTCAAAAATGGTATGTCTCTATTAACTTAGTTGTTGATAAAAGCTTCTCTATACAGCTTCCTGCCTTGGTTGATACAGGTGCAGATTTAAACTGTGTACAAGAAGGTTTAATCCCAACCAAATACTATAAGAAAACCACTGAAAAACTTAATTCAGCTAATGGTAGTCAAATGGAGATAAAATATAAATTACCTAAGGTTCATATCTGTCAGGATTGTATGTGTTTTAAAACATCATTTGTTTTAATCCATAACCTTACTGACAAGATAATTTTAGGATTACCATTTATATATTTACTCTACCCATTTACTACTAGTAATGAAGGCTTAAGTTGTAATCATTTAGGAAAGAAAATAACATTTAAATTTCTTATTAAACCAAAAGAAAGAGATTTAAAATTTATTCAAAAAGAGTCTATCTCTAAGTCATTAAACTTATTAAATAGCAAATCCTCCCATTTAAAATTCTTAAAGGAAGAAATTAAATACAAAAAAATTGAAGAACAACTTCTAAACAACGAAATTCAAGTCAAAATAGAGGAATTAAAAACATATTTAAAAGAAAACCTTTGTTCAGATTCTCCTAATGCCTTTTGGCATCGGAAGAAGCATATTGTCAGGCTCCCTTACGCTAAGGAATTTAAAGAACATTTAATTCCTACTAAGGCCAGGCCTATTCAGATGAATCACGAACAAATGGAGTTATGTAAGAAGGAGATTAATGATCTTCTTAATAAAGGTTTAATTAAACCCAAGAATCCCTTGGTCTTGTCTCGCTTTCTATGTTAACAATGAAGCGTAAAAAGAGAGAGAGTACCTTCGCCTAGTCATTAATTACAAGCCATTGAATAAGGTTCTCGAGTGGATTAGGTATCCCTTCCCAACAAAGACGACCTTTATCAATAGATTAAGTAATGCCACATTATTCAAGAAATTTGACCTTAAGTCCCGGCTCGCAAATTGCCATTCATCCGGATGATGATAGGTACAAAATAAAGATTCACCACTCCGCTTCGGTCACTACTGAATGGAATGTCCAGCATTTGGCCCGAAAAATGCTCCCAAAGTGAATTTCAAAATATTCTCAATGACATATTAAACCCTTTCACCATTTTATTGTTGTCTATATCGACGATATTCTTATTTTTTCTAAGACCATTGATGAACACATTAAACACTTGAAATCATTCTTCAAGACAGTTAAAGATAATGGTCTAGTTCTTTCTCCTTCCAAATGCAAATTGCTTTCAGTCGAAATAAGGTTTCTTGGTCTTAATATCTTCAGAGAAAAAGTTCAAATTTCATTGAACGAGCTATTCAATTCGCTGACAAGTTTCCCGATAAGATAACCAATAAAACCCAACCGCAGAGATTTCTTGGCTCGCTTAATTATATTGGCAAGTTTTACAAGAATCTCGGAAGATCTGCAAACCTCTTTTCCAAAGGTTTTGCAAGATAATCCTCCTCCTCGATCGACATTCATACCTCCGTCATCCAACAAGTTAAAAAATACGTCAAGGCATTACCTGCCTTGGTATTTCCAATGAGTCAACAGATAAAATTGTTGAAACCGACGCCTCGATATATTGGATTCGAGGCATTCTTAAATGTAAAGTTAACACCGAAATCCCTGAACAAATTGTTCGTTTTCATTCTGGTGCATGGAATATTACATGCTTAAATTACAAAGATTATTAAAAAAAATACTTTCATTAGTATTATGTATTAATAAGTTTCAAAGTGATTTATTAAATCAAAAGTTTTTAGTTCGCATTGATTGCAAGTCAGCAAAATACATATTAGAAAAAGATGTTGAAAATCTAGCCTCTAAGCATTCCTTCGCTAGATGGCAAGCTTTATTAAGCATTTTTGATTTTGATATTGAATATATTAAAGGTAGTAACAATTCAATTCCTGATTTTCTCACTCGGGAATTTATCAATACAGGTACTATTCAATCATGAGCATTAGAGGATCATCTTCCTCAAGGGGTCCGGGTCGCCCTACTGGCCCAAGTAATCAACCCAGAGGAACTTTGATTCCTCACCCAGTCACCCCAGTTTATCATTCAAACAAATTCACAGTCCTTGGAACACTTCCCAAGCCATATAGTTCAGCTTTAACCAGTAAGCCTGAACCAATTGACCCTTTTAGTAATCCAACCAAGGCTTCATCTTCAGCTCCTAGTCATCCTCCTTCTGAGCATATGCTTAAGTGGAAAAATTACCTTTTTCATATTGAACCCTACATGAAACCAAAAGATGACCCCATTAAGCTTGCTGCCCAGTTTTTTCCCCTGGATGGCATTTCCAGCCCCTGGCTCCTTATAAATCTCTTGTATTTTATAAGGATATTCTTCTGGAAATAGAGTCAGTAAACATTAAACCAATTTACGCCAACAATGATAAGACTAAAGTTCTTTATCATTCTTTATACATTAAACAGTTTGTTCAAATGTCTGATTGGGGGAAAAACCCCTCCGATCTTATGAATCTCTCTAGTCAAGATAATTCTTTCTGTTATTATGATTATATTGAAGCTTGGTACAAGGTTCTCCTTCACCAAAATGAATCACATAGTCATTCATGGTTCATTCAATTTGACCATAAATTCAAGAGCCCAATCCCCTATTGGTTTGTTCTTTGGTGGTATAGGTTAGGTTCTACTTATGACCTTCTTCCCGACCTCCTTAAAGTTCAACTAAATCATTTTAGCAATCACAGTAAAACAGATCCAAAGAATGACGGAGTTCCCCTCACTCTTTTATTTGTTAGTAAATATAAGATCCCCTGGATTCTTAAATGGCAGTACGGAATTCCACCTCCCTCTACTCCAGTCAATGGTATTCAGTCAGATCCACTCCCTCGGGTGTCTCGCCTTTTTATGTTAAGTGGTGGGATAAATTCGACATTAATGTAATAGTTGGTCGTTTCAAGCAGAATTTCCTGTTGCTCAGCTTTCCCTCTTCCATCCACAAACCATTCCTCAAAGCTAGTAAAGAAAAGGAGTCAAAATCCAAGTCAAAAGAGTCTAAAGTCAGTCCCACTGGTTCAGCATGTTCTAGTAAAATTTATGATTTTAAAAATTGTTCCAGTAAAGAATTAATAAAAATTGCCCAAGCACTCAACAAAAGGATTGACGAAGCCATACATGAAGAAGCCTCAGTATGTTCTTCATCCTCCAGTCATGGTTCTCCCAGTAACCTCAATGATGATGATGACCCATACGGCACCATCAACCTACAGGACGCTCAAGATCCATTCGCCTAATGTCCACAAGAATCCAAAGACCGTCAAAGCAAATCCATTTATTCGAATGAATTTGCTTTTCCACCAAAAGCAAATTTCAATCACATGCTACCGCCTCACAGCCTTTAAAGTCAAAAGATGCTCTTTCTTTTCCACCAAAGCATCTCATTGAGTCAAAAGTTGTCGGCTTTTTTGTCAAAAAGTTGCCAAAAGCATCCATGAATAGTAAAAAAGTCAAGATCAGAAGATCGTTCATCAATAGTAAAAGTTGTCTGTAATCATTTACTTTTACTTTTGCTTTTACTTCTGCTTTTACTTAAGTAAGATGTTTTTACCTAAGTAATATGTTTCTTACTTTACCCCAGTTATTGTAATAGTTCTCTTTCCTTGGTTTATAAAAGGAAACCGAACTCATTTGGCAATTCGCACTTCAAACTTTGAAAGACTCGAGCTCTCTCTCTCGCATTTAATCTTTAGTTTCTACCTCTATTAGCCTACTTAACCTCTCTTCTCTACTTCTTCATTAAATGTTTTAATTTGTAAGTAAGTCTCTAAATTTAAATTTTGTTTGTACATAGCTCAAGTAATCAATAAAAGTATTTTTTTTTTAGTAATTGATATGTATATATCTTAAGTATTTGTGTGAGAACTTAACACATAAATAACTAAATACAACGCACTTACCGTCTTCGCCTCCTCGAACGACTGAGAACCAGTGGTGTGTACTATCCGGAGCTAACCACGGTTCTTCTTCGCCTGCTCGAACTTTTTCTTGAAGTCATCAGCCTCCCAGTGAGCACACATAGCCGCCCAGGCTAAATCGGAGACTATGCGGGGCTGATGATCTCTGATGGTGATCCCAGGCTGGTCCATAACTGCCCGAGCTGCCTTCTGTCGCATCTCTTACAGCCATCCAGAGTAATTCGCAGCGACATGATGCTCAATCACAGCATCGCCAGCTGACTGAGAGATGCTCGGGTCAAATCGATAATAAACCTATAACAAAAGATTATTTAAAATTAAGAACATTTGATTTCGTCATCCCAATACAACTATGTGGTGATAATATGCTTAACTTACGTGGAACTCCCGCAAGACGGTCTGCATAAAAGTGGCATCTTACCGCGTATACTGACTGAACCGCATGCACCCTCTCGGGAGATGCGTCAAACAAATCGCATGTAGGGTGTGCTTACCCATCGAGTCTAGTATACTACAGAAAAAGTATAACAATATGTGTTATGTGAATTGTGTTTTGCAATAACTGATAGAAATAGTAGGAATATATTAACACTTACATCTGGGAAACGACATCCACCGGTACTGTAAGGGGCACTGCCGGCAGACGCCCAAAGATACCGAGGTTAGTCCCTCGGTGTCGTCGACGAGGTGCATCTGTAGTAATTGTATTTAACATAGTACTTCAATAATCATTATAATTAATGCATCTTGAGATATATTTAAATCCTAGTTAATATAACTTACTCGCGCCTGAAGAAGAGCCTCCATCGTGGCTACCGTCTCTAGTACCGGATCGCCCACCACCTCGGCGACCTCCACCGCTATGTCTAGCCATGAATATCCTACTGTAATATCAAAATTGGTAGATTACGAATATGTAAGGTTTAACAATATGTGGTAAGGACTAATATGAAAGCTCATTTTCAATTACACACGTCATCAAACCCATCAGAATCAACGTGTATATCATTCTCGGATTCGGTATCTTCCTCATCCTCAGTTTTGAGATCAGTTTCGTCATCGTTATCATCCTCAACGACTACATAATCATTCATGTGTATGGTGGCCTCGACATCCTCATCGTTAGGTACGCCAATGACATCAAGATTACCACATCTTCTTGACGTGGAACACTACTACCAATGGGTTACTCACATCTTCTTGCAACGCCTCATCCATACCAAACATGTTATCGAAGATTAAATGAGCGTGTTTTTAGTAGTGACTCATCGTGTACCAAGGGCTTCGAGTATTTACGACATTAGGAGCATAATACACTTGAGTCACTTGACTTGCTAACACGTACACGTCATCAGAATTTAACACCGACTTGATAACCACTGCGATATTAATAAAGTCGAAGGTACACATTAAGATCTTTTGTAGGACTTTTATCCCCCGGAATGAGTAAAGTCAAAAACAAATATGGATCCCTCATGCACATTGTCATTTGGAAGATTATAAGCGACCATAATAATGATAAACCGAGTACCCGATCTGGTGGCTAAAATTATTAAAAGGCCAAAAGCCATCAGTAGCCATGCCAAGCTTAACATTCCTAACTTCTTCCGCAAACTCAGGATAATTTATATCAAATCTTTTCCATTCATCTCCATCCGCTGGGTGAGTCAGCTGACCAGGCACGACATCCCTTGTTTGATGCCAACTCATATGTTGAGCCGTATGAAACGACATGAATAGCCGCTGAAGTCTCGACGCAAGTGGAAAGTACCGTAAGATTTTCCTGGGAACATGTTTCTCCTTCTCCCCACATTTTGTAACCTTGTAGTGCGATAAGCTGCATATATCACATTGTCCCTTATCTCTGTCCTCCCCATAGTATAACATACAATCCTGATTACAAGCATTGATTTTCTGATACCCCATATTTAACCCCTTGACCATCTTCTTCACTTCGTAATAATTCGCAGGAAGAGTATGATCCTTGGGTAAGAACTGTCCAATTATAGCGAGCAAATCAAACCTCTCTCACTAAATTCGTGCTCATTTTTGAAGTGTAAGAGCTTCGTCACTGCAGAAAGCTTGGTGTTCGTATCATTTCCCGGATACAACGCGACCCCAGATTCAGATAGCAACTTGTAAAAGGCAGCAGCTGTATCATTTAGCACTTGCTTCGCACTACTTGAAGAAGGTTCATATTCAGCCCAGTCAATAGTAGTAGGGCCATAAGCATTAACCAGCATCTCAACTGGATCATAGTTTTCGACGTATGAATCCCGTGGAATTGGTTGTTCCACAATATTTTCAATCACTTCTGATTCCCCGTGATGAGTCCATACGAAGTGCCCATCTATAAATCCACGAGAAAATAAGTAGAATTTAATCTCGTCAACTTTCTTCCAAATCAGATTTTTAAACTTCACACATGGGCATCGCATCTTCCCGTGCGGATCATCCGTATGTTCTAGTGCTTTGTTCAAGAAATCTAAAACCCCAACACGATAAGTTGACACTAATCCCCTCCCATCACTGGGTATCCTACGATACATCCAACTCCGGTCGGCTAACATTTTTAAGTACACAGAAGTACGCATTAAGTTAATTTGGATATTCATGCATGAATTAGATTTATCTAGTATCTCTACAGGACAGGGGTAAGGCTTATATCCCATTATTGGATGTGTCTTGTCACTAGTGCAAACACGTTGAGTACGTTTCATGAGTTTCAAGAAAATTTCTAAGATCACCTCCCCATGGTCTCCAAGCACACCAAAATAGACTAAGATAACTTAATCTAAGTATGCACTTTCGAGAACATATAGAGATAAAAGTCAATTAATCCTCAAAATAACAAAAAATGTACCGCTTTATATATTGGCAATCGGCCTAAGTGAGAGACATAACATCCAATAACAACAATTCCCAAATGGGGGACTATTCGACATTCACCCCTATTGAGTGTATGTCAAATGGGTTTCTAAGTTTCAAGGTATAAAATGCTATATATATTGAAAATGCTACTTAGTTTATTGAAAATTGTGGCAAACTACACAAATGCTACTTAGTTTATGAGAATTTATGTGGAATCTCTACTTGAGTGTCTGGGGAAAAAAAAAAAAAAGGTCGTAGTTCTGCTGTGTCTATACTCGAATAATAAAGTTAATTCAATTCTTTGCAAACATTCCTCCTTTGTTCCATCATATGAGATGACAACATCCCGAAGGAGTTCCATTAAGCTATTGAACAAAGTTTTAGCTTAAGCAACCCTCTAGATGAATAAACGATCACTTCTCTGCTAGGAATGAATCATCTCACCATATGGGTCCAATCCATGATATAGACAGCTTCTCACCACTCCAAATTCCTCAAATGGATAGTTCTCATTCAAGAGGTGAGACATTCTGTGAGAACTACCCATCTGAGGAATTCGGAATGCTGAGAAGCTTTTTATATCATGGATTGGATCCATATGGGGAGATGATTCATTCCTATGGGAGAAGTGATCGTTCTATCATTTAGAGGGTTGCTTAACCTAGAACTTTGTTCAACAACTTACTGGCACTCCTTCCAGATGTTGCCATTTGTTATGATGGAACAGTGAGGAATGTCTGCAGTAATTTAATTACCTTTATTATTCGAGTATAGGACACAATCAGGAACTATGACCCCTTTTTTTTTAATTGTTGCCGAGGAACCGGTTGGAGTACTATTAGCTGCAACTGCTATGTCGAAACCTACATACAAGAAAGAGTACATATATATATGTAGGGAGAGTATTATTGCATTTATATATTGAAAATTGTGGCAAACTAAGCAAATGCTACTTAGTTTATTTTGCCAATGATAATAAACTAAGTAAGTGGTACTTAGTTTATGAGAATTGTTATTTGGAATCTATAGAGACGCGTCTTCTTTGTTCTACATTTCACTCCTACTTGTCAAACGGGTTTCTAAGTTTCATATTATAGTACATATATGTATATATATATACATATAATACTTAATTATTGAGTTTATTGAAAATTGTGGCAAACTAAGCAAATGCTACTTAGTTTATTTTGCCAATGAAAAACTAAATAAGTGCTACTTAGTTTCTGAGAATTGTTATTTGGAATATATATGAAGACTACTATTAAATTATTTTATTTTAATTTATTAAATTTAATTGTATTTATTATTGTATTTTATTTTATTTTAAATTTAATTTAATTTAAATTATGGTACTTAAATTAAATTTATTTTATTTTATTACATTTTTAAAATTTTAAATATTTTTATTAAATTAAATTTATTTATTAAATTAAATCAAATCAAATTTTTTTTTTTTTATTCAATTTAATTTAATTAATTATTTTATTTTATTTTATTTTATTTTATTTTGTATTATATTATATTATCTAATTTTTAAAATTTATTTAAGTTTATTATTATATTTTCTTTTATTTGTTTAATTTTTTAATTAATAAATATTATATTTTCTTATTTTTAAAAATTATATTATAGTATATTATATTATCTTATTTTTAAACTTCACTTGTAAATTTTTTATAATTTAAAAATTTTATTTAATTAATTATTAAATTTTATAATTTTATATTAAATTAATTAAATAATGCATAAATATATTTGTAGGGCCCACAAAATTTTCAATTGTAGATTTCTGACAGATATTCCGTTGGGAATTCCGTGGGAAATATCAAATATCACATTCTTAATTATACACTGACATACATATATTATGATCCAAACACTGTAATTGTTATGACCCAAACACTGTAATTGCACAAATAAATCACAATTTCAGCAACATGCATTCACTTGCAGAATTGAAGTCAAATAATCCCAATTTTCAAAACAGTTTATAGCATGAACAACTTTCACAAAATCAACAACTTAACAAAATAAATTTCATAACAGAAATGAACCCAATTTCAGCAAATTAAAATATAAAACCCAATTTCTAATACAATAAAAACTCCAAAATTATTCTCAGTAATATATGAATTAAAGGAGGAGCATTTAGGATTTCTTACCTTGAATTAAATGAGGAGAAACGAGGAAGAGAAAGGAGGAGCTAAGAGCTACCAGACGTGGTCAGTCGTTTGGTGGCGGCAGGCCTGAACTAGTGGCCTTGTGATGGCGGGCGGCTGAACTGGGCACCACTGGGGAGATGAGAGGGAGTGGGGTACTTGGGGGGACCGGGCTGGGGTGGGGGACCGGGGAGAGGGGCCGGTGGGGGTACCGGGGTAGTGTGGGGAGACCGGGGGGAGGGAGTGGGGGTACCAGAGCAGAGTGGGACCGGAGACCTAGGGGCGCAGTGGGGGAACGGTGGCAGGGGGAGGGGGAGGGGGACCGGTGACTGGATGGGTGTGGGTGTGGGTGTGGGTGTGGGTGGGGGCGGGGATAAGAGAGGCTAGGGAATAAGGAGAGTGAGAGAGAATGAGAGAGAGATCAGATAAATCGAGCGTGTGAAATGAAAAGGCAGAAGGTGAAAAGTTTATATTGTTATTTTCGACGGAATGTCCGCGTGCAATAAGTCCTCGAGATAACCTAAATTGACGAAATATCCCTCGGAAATAACGCTTATTCGTCCGAAATTACTTTTTCATGGTGGCCGCAAATTTGGCGCCAATCGGAGAGTTCTAAGGTCGACTTTAATTCCGCCGAATTATGGTATTTTTGAGGGACTTATATCCGACATATTATTCCCTCGGACATAATCCTATTTCGACCGAATATAATCCGTCGATTATACGTCCGTCAGAATTAGCCGGCTTTCTTGTAGTGGGAGTACCAAACTCTGTTTTTCACAAAATAATATGGCAATAAAAATATATATGATCAAAAGTCGCAAAACTTCATACATGTGAGTAAATTACCACCAAGTTATAGAAAATTTACTAGAGAGATTTTTAGTCGACGGTAAGCCACAGATAAAATTACCAGAGAAATTTTATTTTTCTTAAAATTATTAATAGTTGTTACTGAACCAAAATTGACCGTTAAAAAAATTATTATATGATTTTTTTTAATTTATTCATAATGTTAGAAATTAATTAATTAAAATGCTACATAACTAATTTTTTAACAGTCGACTGTTGTCATCTTTTAACTAATTTTTTTTAATTTTGACGAGTTTTAAAATTTATCAAGATTCGTATATATCATATATGTGACGCCCCCAAAATAGGTCCACACAACCCATTCTGAGTCTTCAAATACATGGTACAGAAATCAAATACAACTTTATTATACAACTATTAATTGTCGTGTAAAATACGACAAAACATACGTTGTGAGTTTCAATACAGATATTGTCGTGTAGATAATATCCAAACTCAAATAAAGTTCTCATTACAATTATTATCACACTATTTTACAAAATAGTGAGGACTACTAAGAACCATCTTGGACCATTACTTCACTCCCCGACTAGTCCCCAGCTACATTCTCGCCTCCTGAGAAGAACAATGGAACCAAAAGGAAAAGGATGAGCTCAACTAGAAAAATATTATAACTAAGATAATGTAGAACAAATTATCCTTAGTCCTCAACGGGAAAAAATCTGATAGAATACAAGAGACAACAAGTTTTAGATTAATAACTGCAGCGAAAATAACAATCCATTAGAAAAGTCAAGTAGAGAATAATGTCTACTATCTTCTATGATTTAAAAATTCATCATCAATATTTTATCCCTGTAATGTCAATCAATAAACATTTCACATCATCGAATTATCCATGCACTACGGGTCAAGGATATTCGTTAGTATCACATAAACAAATTATCTATGCACTACGGGCCAATGATATTAGTTAGTATCACTAGTGGCCATGATCATGCCAAACAACTGTCCATCTATGCACTACGGGCCAAAGAGGACTTTCACCACATCATTTGTCTATAACATTACATGTCATGATTATACCAATACAAACTTTCCTGGTCATATAATCATACCAATTAACAGTACATCTATATCCTACGGGCCAAAGATGACTTTTACCACAACATAAGCATGAAGATGATGACAATGATATAAGAAATCAATAAAGTGAGATCAAGGATAAATATTAGAGATTTATAATTCAATTTATCCAGATTTCGAGAATATCTAAATTGTCAACATGATGATTTATTTGTGGAGTAAAATTCAAGAATAATATGCATGTATCAAAAATAATTTAGACAGAAAAAAAATCACTTTTGTCATGAATAGTACCCCATGAATAGTACATTGAGTGAATAGTACCCAAGTGAATAGTACCAAATGAATAGTACCCTGAATAAATAGATATTCATGTATCAAAAATAATTTGAACAGAAAAGAAATCACTTTTATAGTGAATAGTACCCAATGAATAGTACCCCGTCATGAAAAGTACCCCGAATCCCTGAGTGAATAGTACTCGAGTTAATAGTAACCCGTTAATAGTACCCCGAGTGAAAATATTAAAATTTAATAAGAAAGTTCGAACCAATATTTCAATGAAACGATACTAGATGAAGCACAAAACTCAAGGATATTCTACTAATTTCAGGAATTATAGAAGCAATACTTATCATAGTAAGTCACTACTAGAAAAACAAGAATACGTGACGGAATTTTGTGATAGTTTTTAAAAACAATCACAAAAGATAGTAATTTGTGATGGACTTTTTAAGCAATCACAAAATAATAGTATATATGATGGCTCTTAGTGATGACTAATCTTGCCATCAATGTATTATAATTGTGATGGTCATGTTAATCACACCAATTTTTTCACGCAAAATAAATATTCTTTTTGTGACGCACTAATTCATCACTTATAAATATACCCTTTTCGTAATTGCATTTAAGCTATCACTAATATTATAATGTAAGAAATAATCAAAACAATATTTTATAACGGTCGTGACAATCATTAAAAAAGATAGATTTTTGTGATGACTTTTATTTGCAATTGCAAAAAGAAGATATTTTGTGATGAAATTTTCAAGCCATCATAAAACAATAAAATATATGATGGCTCTTAGTGATGACTAATTTTACCATCATTATAGAGTATTTGTGAGTGCCATTGCAATCACCAAATCTTATGTGAAAGTAATTTTGTTTAGTAAGTCAACTCACATTTGTTTCCTTTTATATTTTGTTTTAAAATTATAATCATGATCTGGACTTTGGTGTAGTGGTAATACTCGTTATTTAGTTTGAAAATAGGAGAGGGTTAGAATCCTACAAGTATCATTTGATACAATTAATATAGATACAATTAGTACAGTGAAATAAATTATACGTAAATAGAGATTCACGTTCTTACATTTGATCCCTAAAGTCTTATTTTTTTGTGATGACTTTGACAATCACAATAGATTACGTGTTAATGTTATTGTATTAATCATCACAAAAGCACTAAGCATTTGTGTGATTTCCAAAACCATCACGTAAAATCTTTCATGATGGGCGTATACAAGACGACCATTGTGATGCTTAAAGCCATCATGTAAACCTTTCGTGATGATTTTCCTACTTTTTGTGATGGATTTTGGCCATCACAAATGATCATTTTTTTTAGTAGTGAGTTTAGATTTAAGAATATAAAAAGAAATAACATACGAAACTGCAAATGGATTTTCACCTGTCACGCGGTACGTAATCCGTGTAGAAAGATTATTCCCACAGATTAAAGGATGAATACGGAAAATAATATTTTTTACGAATACGAATGAAATAATACCCCTTACCTTAGTAGAAGACTGAATACTGCAATAGTGAAGTAGCATAATATTCTTCCTCTTGCTCTCTATAGTTTTTGTTGTGAGTCTTAGTGAATTGGTGAGAATAAAAGAAGAATTAAGCTTCTATGTATAGGGGAATGGACTAAATAGTAATTGATTCATGGACGATCCAAATTGATTTACTATTAAAACGGACAGTCCATATTAATTTAATATTAAATCCATAACTGATGGTCCATATTGATTTACTATTAAAACAATCACCGACGGTCCAAATTTATTTATTATTATAACTCACAATATTAACAACCAGATCATTCATAGGAAAAGATGGCTTTCCGATAAGAATTTCTCCTTATTGGTGCGCAATTAAATAACTTAACCCCTTTCTTCGACAGAACTTTATAGACATTGTCAATAATGCAAATAATAATATGAATAAATGTGTTGTCTCAATTATTGATTTAATAATATAAAAAATTGTGCAGAAGATACAGTGATAATAATTGAATCAATAATATGAGATACTTGTCAAAGAACCATCATTGCAATAATTGAATAAAACCGAGTGACTTTTACGTAAGCATCAATAATCGGAGATACTCGCAATACCGGTGTATGCTCTTGTAAACCACGCATATTCTTCGTTCTTTTATCATCGGTGTTTCAATAGTTTAACGGTAAAAAGTTTTGCGATTATTTTTATAAAAGGTTATTTACGCCGCTTTCTATATCCGGCGCTTATTCCATTAATAGGGTCCACTAATGATTGTGTCGTCGTATGGATATTTTCCCCACAAAAAGAATATTCTCCCACCAAACGAATATTTCCCGACACAATGAATATTTTATATCAACTTACTTACTTTGTAAAATTTTCACATATCACCCTTAACTTTAACCTTTTATCAATTTGACCATTTACTAAATAGAATAATAATTATAAGAAAATTGAATACTTTCATTTTATAAAATTCGGGGTCTTAAAATATATTATATCTATATAATATATATATATATATAATATTAAAAATCAAAATTTCTTCGTTTGATTTTTCAAAGTCATAACGAGATATTCCTATAATAAAAGTTTGTGTAATTTATCTATTTTTTAATAAATTTAGTAAAAAAAATATAAACGGTTTAAAATTTTAATAATTATATTTTCTAAAATTAGATTAATTTATATTCATTTTAAGTTAAAATTTTATCAGAGAGTTTTGCGACTTTTGAATTTTTCATAAAATCTCTCTGACAATTTTTTTACTGGCGATTTGAATTTTCACCTTGTGTTTTATATTTGGAAGTCTTTAGAAGTCTTTATAGATGAGGTCAGACTTTGGATATGGATTGATAGTTATAATTTTTCTTTAAAAGTTGGTCAAACTCTACCATTTGATAGAAATCTGAAAAATTTATCACTTTTTGAATACCAAAATACTTTTATAGACTTTATAAGAGTCTCAATTTAATACCACATAACTTTTAAAGATATTACAAAAGTTGTAATTGAATATCAGTAAACTTTTATAAACTCTTTAAATGTCTTGATTGAATACATCCAAACTTTAAAAGTCTTAATTGAATACACCCTCCTAAGAGTAGCGGTAGTAAAAAAATTTCTTTGGCCGCTACTAAGAGTAATGGCCAGTAAAAACAATTTCTCCCAGAGCCAATAGATCTCTGAATTAATGGTGCAAGATCTAGTTGCTGAAATAATGTAATGTTCATAGCAATTTATAACTATAGTTACTATAAAGCATTCTCCTATATATATATATATATATATATATATATATATATATATATATATATATATATATATCAAAACTATATATAAATTCAAAATATAATTTGAAGAAAACATATAGATAATAAGACTATTTTTGGTCTTTTTTTGTCTCATTTTTTTTATAAAAAAATATGATGCTTTTATTCCTTGTCATTTCCACCAAATCCTCTATGATCAATAACCTTGATATGCTACTTAAGTTGAAGTATCAAAATATATTATTACTTCCTAGTTTATGTTTTTAATAAATCAAATTTAATATGTTTCCATAATATCACCCCCAAAGTTACTCTCAATCTTTCTCAAACATACTCTCAATTTTTCCAAAATTACTATCAATCTTCCCAAAATTACTCACAATTTTAGGGAGAGAGAGAGAGTGCCTGAAAATTTAAAATATTACATGTTGGTATTGTATTTAGGTATCCTTATTGGGGAGTGATTGAGGATTTCTTCAAAAGGGATTTGTCAAATAGATTTTTAATTAGTTTTGATAGAAAAATAAATAAATTTTTCTAAAATACACAAAAGTCTATCCTCAATAAATACAACTAAAATAGAAATTGAATACCAAACTTACAAATATTGGACTTAGATCAAGTCAAATTATCCCCCAAGAAACATGCTACCGGCTATTAACGGTCGCCTTTTCATAACTCCCTCACCTATAAATTCATTCCTTTTCCATTTTACTCAACTCGTCACAAATCCCAAACTAAAATGTTCCGCACAACAAAAAAAAACGACGGCGGTCCCAGCTCGGCGTATCGGCCGGCTGCCGCCGGCTTACGGCGGTCGGTGACTTCTCTTTGGGATACGTGTAGAAAACACGCGAGCCGAACCTCGAGAAAGCTGGCGAGTAATTCGTCGCCGAGGAAGCTTATGTCGACTATCAGCCACAAGGCGATTCAGTTCCGGCAGAAGAAGAGAGTCGGCGAGGAATTCGACGGAGAAGCGAAGAAAGGAGGAGGAGTGTGGCAAAGGACGATCCTGATGGGGGATAAATGTCAACCATTGGATTTCTCCGGCGTAATTTATTACGACAGCGACGGGAATCAGGTGGAGGAGTTTCCGATGAGGTCTCCCCGGGCGAGTCCGCTTTCGAGTTATGCTTATAAATCGGAAAACAGTAGGGTTGGGTGGTGAGGATGGTAGGGTCGCAACTGCAGTTATGTTACCAGTTTGTTAGTTGTTACTTTTGTCTGAGTTCTATTGTCTATCTGACTTTAGTAATTTTAGTTGTCTTACAAAATTTTATTTAAAATAATTTTCGAATGATGTGATATTAAATATTAAAATAATATTTTATAACATAATTAATTATTAAAAAATATTTAATAAATATTATAATGATTAAATCACGTATCATTCGAATGGATTTTTAAGACTAAATATTTAAGATCTTTAAAATTATTGGTCGGGTGAAAATGGTAATTAAAAATTGATATTTTTTAATATTAATTTGTTTCTCTTTCCTCTTAATAAATAGATTTTAAAAAATATATATTGAGATTGTATACTCAACATGATCGATCAAAGAAATATTAATTATATTTTTGTGTTTTTTTCTTCCTAAAACATCAATTAAAAAGGACGAAAGAGAGTAATGATTAAAATCATATATTTCAAATTTCTTTATTTTCTCTTAAACTTACCTTCATGCATGGCAGACAAGTATATATAATTTATTCTCTTTTGAATTATTTCTTGAAAATAGGAAACAAATTTGAAACACCTTATTATATTAATTAAATGCAATTCTCTTTTACGATAATGGGTAAGTTTTAATTTTGTTGTGGTATCCATAATTAATCTATGTAATTTATTGTCATTATTTCCATTTAAGGCTTAGGAATTATGATTCCGTATGAGTTAAAATTATGTACTGCAAGTGCACATTGTCTATTATAAATTTGGCAAGTACAAGTATAATCAAATAGACTAAATCAATTTTTTAATATATCCTTAATAAATATTTTAGTTAAATTAAAAATAAAGATGATGGATATGAAAGTAGTATGCACACAAGCCAATTATGTTTGATCATAAAGCATATACTTTGTAACAATCTTATTCATTTATTAATAAAAAGTATTAATTTATTAAAGACTTTTAATTATCTACATGATGTTGTTTTATAATATGTGATAAACCCATAGTTTTAAGCAATACTTTTAGAATAATGATGATGATCATTTTAATGAGATCTAAATTCTTAGAAAGCTTAAAAACTAAAATAGTTCCCAATCGTTGGATTACTAAATTGAGGATTAGTGAATCCGGATAGATTGGTACATACGTTGCTTGCTCATTGGATGAGGATGATTGATCTCATGATCATTTGTGTGGAGACACTAAAACAAGTATGTAGGTGCTTATTAGAGAATAAGTTCACTGAACGTGGCTCGCTAAGGAATACCTAATAGAGTTTTACTTACCTGTCAATAGGAATTCCTGTAGTGATAGTAGTACAAGTGATCTTTGGACTTGAGATCATCATAGTATCTTGTGTATGATGAGTTATACTTTGACTAATTCCTTAAGACCCTTAGGCTATATCAAAGGGTATGCTTGGGTATAATGAGTTGTACATGGAGATAATGTATGATCAATAAAGAATCTACCGCTTCTAGTAAAAGAAGAGAAATGTCATATGTGATTCGATAAATGACACCCTAGTAGTCCTTGGCCAAGGCAGAATAAAATTAGAAAGGAGTTTCTAATTTGCATTATTTGGAGTTGTGCATTTAAGAGTCGAAATACATATAATTAAATAAAATAAGACTTGACAGTTATTCCATGTCTTATATTTAATTGGGACATTGTATGGTGGAAGGATTGAATTGTACGGTAACTATTTACTCAAAGGTTCTTTTATGATTAATGTTGAAATCTATATTATCCAAAAGTCGTTAATCGCTAGGGGAGGCTTATCCCTATTGTAGAATAAATATTATTTATTTAAATAAATTAATAGTTTAATTTATTTATTTAAATAAGATTAGAATTGTTCTAATTGATTTATTCACAACCGGTTTAATATGGAGAACCTAAAGGGTCACACCATAAAAGGAAGAATAATTATTTAAGAAGTTAATGGCATAATCGTAATAATAAGTTAAGTATATTTAATTTAATTTATGGTGATAGAATAAATTAAATAGCTTAATATTTATTATTTAATATTTTAAAAATATTAAATATAAATTAATAAGAGGAGTCTTATTATTATTATTACTATTACTATTATTTAATTCCTAAAGGAGTTTGGGAATTAATTAATAAAGTACTCTCATTTATTCCTAATAAGATTAGGAGATTAATTAATTAAAAGTTTAATTAATTATTCCTAATAAGATTAAGAGCCTAATTAATTAAAATAAAGTCCAATTCCTTAATTGTTAAGGAGGATTGCCTACATCTATAAATATGAGGAGTCTTATTATGAGTGTGGTGGACACTTTTTACAAAACACGTGAATACGTAATTTCAATAGTTGGAGAGTACCTTCCTTTTCTATGAGAGATAGAAAAACTAGGATTTTACCAAATACCATCTTCTTGAATTTTTTGTTCTTCCTTGGTGGATCACCTCTAGAGACCAAACACTTGGGTGGCTAACGTTGATCAAAAGAAGGAATCAAACCCGGTGGATTCAAGTTGAACGTGAAAAGATTGGAGGTGAATTTGTACCTGAGGAAACTCGAATCTTCAAGGGTATGATTCTTGTTCTTCATATTTTTGTTTAATTAATAATTGTGCATAAAGGGTGATCCGAGTATATGGTTTGTAAAATTTTAAACTCTGATTTTCCACGTTTTCGCTTAATTTGTACAATTTGATTGCGTTCATGAATATTACAAACCTAACAGGATAAGATTTATTAACTAAATTATGCAAACTATTAATTAATAACGGAAACTATTAATGAGAAAAAAATACCTAGGAATTAGAATCTACCAAATATTAACATAATAAATATCTTCTTATTTTGTAAATTAATTCCCAAATTATTTTTTCTTCCCTTTAAAAATAATGATTCATATAATTAATATGGGCAAGCATTAGTTATGAAAAATTCACATATTAACTATAACTTATCAAAATCTCGCAATCAATATAAGAATCGTATGCAATTTATTCGAAGGAAAATATTAAGGCGAAAATAATTAGACATTAATTTCAGAACGAAAAGAAATTATAGTATTATGAAATACTTAATTTCATCATTATCAGGTATTAAAAATTTAGCTAGACATGAAATTAAAAATAAAAACAAATAATATTAGTACTACTATTTTTATGAAATAAGAACAATAATTAAAAAGATAATTTCTATTATATCAGTAAAAGAAAGTTACAAATACTCCCTACAGTAGTACCACACATGATTGGAATAAGAGAAAAGATAAAAGTTATAAAATCTTTGTCCCTTATACTCCAGTGAAAAACTAAGGAAAAGAAAATAACAAGTGGTCTCCTTTCTTTCTAAACAAGAAGCCTATTTATAGGGAAAATAAATTTGTGCCCTAATTTAGGTTCCTTGAACTTGAACACTATTGTTCCTTTTTTCTTCTTCTTTTCTTCTTTGACTTCAATTTCTATATGGTAATCCTTCAAGAGTTATTTTTCATCTTTAAAAGTTGGATATTAATCTTTTACTGCTTTTTAAGAAAAATAAATGTTATTTTTTATAAAACAAAATAAAATATATAAATTAAATAAAATAAGTATATAAAATAATAAATATAGAAATATTAAAATGTATAAAAATATGTATATCATCATACAAGTACACTATATTGTTTCCAGTAGCTCTCAACTATGTGAGATTTTAATATTTTAGTTATATATAATTGTTTTATATGTCATACGATTGCGTGTATAATAGCACCGTTGATATTTTTTCTATTGAGCCTCTTTTATATTTTATTTAAAATTAGATATTACGACAATGTATAATATAGCTTTTTTAAAATATTAATACTCTTTTTATTTTGAAATATTAAATTAACTTCTAATTTTTTAAAATTCAAGGATAATTAAACTTTGTATGTTCCAGTTTACTCTCATTTTGTACTTCACATCCCACACTTTATAATTGACCCCTAATGGGGGTAAAAATATAAATAAATGAAATTATAAAATACTTATGTCCAATTATTATGTTCGCATATAATTTTTCTTTTATAAATAAACACTTTGCATCTTACACTTTAACGAACCGACAATTAGTACACTGGTCAAAAAAAAAATTAATTGGGTGACGGAGTTAGGCTGATTTGACTTTATTTAACTAGCGCGTTAAAACTATTTTGCCCCCTAAAAAAAAGGTCATGTGAGTCAAATCAACCTAATTCTGTTTGTCCAATAACGTGTTTATGGAATCAGGTTAGCATGGAGTGAACTTTATGGTAAGTTCACTTCACGATTATCATAATCTGATCTTGTCTCAGACAGACGGAGAGATCACCTCTCATGTGTGTGGTGACAAGATCGCGAACGAAGTGAGCTTAACTTACAGAAAATTTACTTCATGCTAACCACTCCCATTTTTATGGTTGGGGCCGGTGTGTTAAATATTAGTGCACTGAAAGTGTAGAAAGCAAATATTTATAAAGTGTGGAATGCATTGTTAAAAATGAAGGTTAACTATGGAATCGTAAAATGCATTTAACTCTAAAATCAATACAATATGATTTGTATATTTTTATACATACACTCCCTTTCAATTGGTTTGCATGAACGAGTTTATACAAGGAAGAGTAGAATTTAGTAGAATTTTGTTGAGAAGACTTAACACGAAGCTATTTGACCCCTGCCAAGAGGCAGACTTTTGGGTGTGGTCTTCAGCCAAACAACCAACAAAAGATTAATTTTATCCTTTTAATTTCAAACCAAAGGATTCAATGAACTTTTATCCTTTTAATCTTTAGTATATTTTTGCTCTATTTTTTTTATTAAAAAAATTAGGTTCAATATATAGAGGCCTAAAAGAGGATAAAAGATGCACCACATGAAATGTATCAATAACTAAATTATAAATATATATATATATACACGGTCTTCTTCTTTAATGAATCTTACGATCAAAAGCGAACCGGTTAAAGCGAGGATTTTTTGAATTACCGTCGCCATAGCTATGTCGTCGGTTTTGTATGTTATAGCGACAGAAAAAATTGTCGCTATAGTCGGTTCGCTTTTGATTCCTTGTTTAAACTTCACTGAAAAAAAGGATCGTATATATAAATATGTGTGTGTGTAAACGCGCGAGTTAAATGGAGTGCTTGACTTGAAAATAAAAGGATGGAGTCATGATAAATCGTTGGAAAAGAAAATCTCAAATAACATGACTGAATCAACTATTGGAACAGGCAAGGGTCTTTAATTTATGAGCGGGGCCGATCTTGAGATTTTGATGATTCGGGGTGAAAAATGATAACGAGATCCTTCTCGAAACATTGTCTTTATAAAAAAAAAAAATACAAGTTGTATCCAAAAAAGTGTCTTTCCGAAACTTAAAACATAATATTTCGACTAAAGTAAAATATATGAAAACTTCGACTACATCAAAATATATGAAAAGTTCGATTACAACAAGATATATGAGAATACATTCATTAAAAAGATACTTTTTTTTAGTATTTTTAGAGTCAAAATCTTCAATTAATATATATATATAATTTAGGGCCCTAGCCTTCTGATCAGGAGTCCAGGACAGTCGATCCTCCCATCCGTATGAAGAGGGACGGCTCTGTTTATGAGTCTTGATTATTTGGGGTAGGATCACTAAAAATGATCCCCCAATATGTGACTTCAAAGTAACCTGACCAGGTCCATTCTATTTTCAAGTCCAGTGTTTGATGTCCTTTTAATTTACCAAAAAGTAGAATTAAACCAACTCATTTAGTAAAACTCAAATTGCAATGTCTTTGTTCTTCATCTATGGAAAAACTTTGACCACAACGAATGAATCAATATAATAATTTATTATGAAAATTATACTCCCTAAGATTCATAAAAATAATATCATTTATTTTATACAGTTATTTTTTTACTAATAATAATACAAAATAACGTAATATCCTTAAATTTAATAACATAATTTTACTATCATATTATCAAAGATAAATATATATATATATATATATATATATATATATATATATATATATATATATATATATTTTTTATAAAACGGAGAGAGTAAATATAATTGAGTACTCATTCAAATACCCGTAAGATCAATTATATACATTACTTTTTAAAACTTATTAGATAAAGGGGAAAGGGCTAAGTCGATTTCCTCACGTTACAGTTGGTTTATGAGTTTGGATAGAAAAGAAAAGGAAGTTAATGTAACACCCCGAACCCGTTACAGTTCAAAAATGCTACACGCCTCAAGTCCAAATATCTGTAAGGCAATTAAAATCTAATTGTGCAACTCAAAACAGTACAACCCAATAATAATCTTAAATTAAAATTACCCAATGATAAATATCTTTCAATCCAATTTAAATGAAGTATGATCAAATACCAAAATCATAAAATAGAGTCCTAACTTCCTGAAACTAAGAGTTTGTAATAATTTTCAACAACAAAAAGAAATAACATCACCACCAAAGCTTTAGCTCAGTGGTGGACTAGTACTCCTACAAAGCAGGTGGTCCTAGGTTTGAACCTTGGCAATGACTATAAGTAGGGTGTGTGTGTTTAAATATTTCAGTCAAAAACTAGCAAAAATAAAAACTAGCAAAAATAAGAAAAAAAAAAAAATAACATCAGAATGCATTCAGTTTAGATTAGGAACTTCACACACGCCCTGCAACTACCTCCAACCTGAGTGGCTTTGTCATAATGTCAGCTATCTGGTCTTGAGTATTACAATGTCTTAAATCTACCACACCATCTCTTACCAGTTTACGAAGAAAATGAAACCTGATGTCAATGTGCTTGCTTCTTCCGTGAAAAATAGGATTCTTGGAAAGTTTTATAGTTGAACTGTTATCACACAAAATTGTAGTACATTCCTCCTGCACGTAACCAAGCTCATTAAAACTCTTCTTAACCAAACACACCGACAAACACATGAGGCGGTACTGAATGTATTCTGCCCAAGTGGTGGATAAGCTAACCACAGTCGTTTTTTTTGGATGACCACGACACCGCTCCGAATTAAACATGAATACACACCCCTGTTGTACTATTCCGATCATCTAGATCTCCAAAGAAAATCACTATCCTAATAAGTCGTGAGTTGCTTACGCCTCCTTTCTTGTAGAAAATTCCCGGATCACTCGTTCTTTCAAATACCTTAGCAACCTCTTTCTTTCTGAGCCAATGTTGCTCTGTAGGACACGACATGAACTCCGCCGATAAGACTTACACCATACATCAAATCAGTCCAGTCATGCGCTTAAGTATATGAGATCGCTAACCACCGCTTGAACAAACTTGCATCAACCTTAGCTCCCTTCTCATCCTTTGACAATCAGTAACTTTGGAACTATGGGGTTCTTCACCAAATTGCTTCATCCATGCCAAATCTTTCTAAAACTTCATGAGCATATTTCCTTTGACACACATAAATCCCATCGTAATGTTGTAGACTTCAATCCCCAGAAAATATCTCATTTTTCCCAAGTCAGACATGTCAAATTCTAACATTATTGACTTCTTAAACTCTTCACACATGCTCTTATCATTCCCAGTAAAAATTAAATCATCAACATAAAGACTGACAATTAAGAGCTTACCTCCTTCCTTCGACTTTGTGAATAGGGTGTGTTCATAATGGCATTTTTCGAAGCCCACTTTAGCAAAATAGCCTTCAATTTTATTGTACCAAGCTCGTGGGGCTTGTTTAAGGCCATACAACGCCTTATTCAGCTTATAAACCTTGTGTTCCTCGCCCTTTTGCTCATATCCTTGAGGTTGTTTATGACGCCCCCAAAATAGGTATACATCACCCATCTTGAGTCGCCAAATACATGGTACATAAATCAAATACAACATAATTATACAACTGTCGTGTAAAATACGACAAAATATAAACTGAGAGTTTAAACAAGAATATTGCCTTCTAGACAATATCCATTCTCAATGGAGTCCTCATAGACAGTATACAAACTCAAATTCAGTCCTCATTACATTTATTGTCACACTATTTAATGAAATAGTGAGGACTACTAATACTATCATCTCGGACCATCACTCCGTCCCCCGACTAGTCCCTCGCTACGTCTTTCATTTCCTAAAGAGAACGAAGAAAAGAAAGGGTGAGCTCAACTAGCCCAAAGAAGAAATATTATGACTAATATAATGCAGATAAATTATCATTAACCTTCAACAATGTTAAACCGATAAAATACAATAGACAACAAGTTTAAATCGGCGGAATAAATAAGCAATCCATTAAAAGAGTCAAGTAGTGAATAAAATCTACCATCTTTTATGATTTAAAAAGTTTTTCATCACTTTTATCGCTGGGACTCAGCTTAATAAATAATCCACATCATCCCTGCACTACGGCCAAGGATATTCATTAGTATCACGACCACAAATTATCCATACACTACGCCGAGGATATTCGTGTATTCATCAATGGTCATGATCATGCCAACAACTCGTCCATCAATGCACTACGGGCCAATGAGGACTTTTATCACATCATTTGTAACATTACGGTCATGATTATACCGAATAATCCCTGGTCATAATCATATCAAGTCCATCTATGCACTACAGGCCACAGATGACTTTCAAAAATATAAACATGAGGATGATGACAAAGATATAAGAATTCAATAAAAACAAGTTCACGAATTGATTAATCCAGGAACTAATAACGTCCAAATTGTCAACATGATACTTCTGTGTAGAGTAAAATTCAAGAATGCTCAGAAGAATATTTCCATGAAAAGATACTGGATAAAACGCAAATATAAAGGATATTCCACTAATTTCATGGAGTATAAAGTCAAAACTTTAACCAACCGAGTATAATAAAGAATGGAATAACAAAAGAATCACCGTGCATGTGACAGATAAGACATGCAGTGTTATTCCAATGTAATAATAAATATGGAACTGTGTCCCACAGAACGCATACGATGCATGATGATATTCCGATAGAATAATAAATGCGGAATAATAAATAATGGAACCAAATCGTGAAATTCACAATCGGCTGTGATATTCCGGCGAGAATAATAAAGAACGGAATAATAAAAGAATTTCACTAAGTATGCTGTGCTTCGCAGATAAACAAAGTTATTCCAACATAATAATAAAGAATGGAATAATGTAAGAAGATCACCAAGTATTGGGTAAATCGTATATACAAAGTCATTCCACCAAGTATAGGTAAAAAGCATATCTGAGTTATTCCAATGTAATAATAAAGAATGGAATAACATAAGGATTTCACCAAGTATAGGTATCTGCGTATACAAGTTATTCCAATGAATAAATAAGAATGGAATAACATAAGTATTTCACCAAGTATAGGTACGCCGCATATACAAAGTTATGTATAGGGTATGCCACTTTTACAAAAGTTATTCCAATGTAATAATAAAGAATGGAATAATGAAGTTCTCTTCATGAATAAGAAAGAATAACACCCCTTACAGTAAAAGAAACTGGATATAGAAGTAGTGAAGTAGCAGAATACTCTTCTTCTTTCTCTCTATAATTTCTCTCTCTAGAGTTTCAGTGAATTCGTAAGAAATAATGAAGGAATGAGCTTCTATTTATAGAAAAACTGAGAGTGTCTCTTGGTCTTAACGAAGGGTCAAAATGACTCTTGGTAATATTGAAGAGACAACTACTATTTGCGAAGGGGTAACTCTTGGAATACCGAAGAGGCAAATAACTCTTGGTAATATTGAAGGGACAACTACTATTTACGAAGGGGAAATTAACTCTTGGTAATATTGAAGGGACAAGTTACTATTAAGACTTTAAATCAACGATCCATATTGATTTACTATTATAATTTCAACCAACGGTCAGAAAAATTAGCATATCTCCTCATGGAATAATATTGTACCCAAATACCCGAATGCACAATAATAGAGTGAATAGTAATCGGGTGAATAGTAACTCATGAATAGTAACTCGTGAATAGTAAATCGTGAATAATAACTCAATTGCACAATATAACCTCCAGACATCAATTATCACAAATAATCCCGACACAATGAAACTATCAAATTCATCTTTAATCAACACGAACATATCCATCATTAATATCATAACTCACAATATTTAACAACCAGGTTATTCCGGAAAGAGGGGCTTTCTAATAAGGATTTCTCCCTTAGCGCCATGATTAGGTGACCAAACCTCTCCTTGACAGAACTTCTAGACATTGTAAATATTGAAATTTAATAATATGAATAACTTTGTCGTCTCAATTATTGATTTAATAATATAACATATAATGCAGATGTTACTGTAACAATAATCGAATTAATAATATGAGAGATATGATCACGACAATTATTATAGCAATAATTGAGTATAAGCTGAGTGACTTCTTACGTAAGCATCAATAATCAATACAATACTCTTGTATGACCCGCAGCGTATTCTTTGTCTTTTACTACCATAGTTCAACGGTATTAACATAAAAAACTTCATATTTATTTTATAAAAGATAATTACATCATTTTCTAAATCGACAATACTTGAGTCAATAGGTCCAACAATGATTGTCTTGCCGTCAATGCGGATATTCCCGACAAAAGAATATTCCCACCAATCGAATATTTTATAACAACTTGCATCAGGAGACCCAGATTTTATGAATAAATATTTAATTTTCTCGAAATAATTTTTTGAATATTATGGTATGGATTTGATATAATTTTATAGTTGTGGGTAATATTTATAAATTTTGCAAAGTATGTAAGTTGTCAGATTATATTCGATTGGTCGGGGAATATTCTTCTTATCGGAAATATCCGTACGAAGGCACAATTATTGGTGGACCCCGCAACGGAATTATTGTTGGATTGAAAAATGACAAAAATATTTTATGAAAATAATCTATGAAGTTTTACAGCTTAAAACCGCTGAACTACTTTCAGTAGTAAAAGTAAAGTAATACGCGCGTGGTTGCATATAAGAAGACACCGCGGTATTGATTATTGATGCTTACGTGAGAAGTCACTCGCTTATACTCAATTATTGCTACACAAGAATTGCTTTGATCATATCTCTCTATATTATTGATTCAATTATTGTCACAAAGATCATCCGCATAATATATTATTTTATTAAATCAATAATTGAGACAACAAAGTTATTCATATTATTAAATTGCAATATTTACAATGTCTAGAATTTTGTCAAGGAGAGGTTTGGTCACCTAATCATAACGCCGCCAATAGGAGAAATCCTTATTGAAAGCCCTCTCTTCCGGGAACGACACCGATTGATAAATATTGTGAGTTATAATATTAATGATGAATGTTATTAAAATTGAAGTTGTGCTCGGAGTTGAATTTGGAAACGCGGACGTAATATTTGAGTCCGAAACGATGAAATTATTAAAAATAGACTATAAACACAAAATTTTTCGGGTTTTACTATTTGGTCAAAAAGTCAACAGTTGACTTTTTTGGGAAAAGTCAAACTTTGAAATTTCAAATTTTATATTTTTGATAAAAATAGTTTCATTGTGTTGGAATTATTTGTGTTAGTGAAAATCGACATTTATTTTGATAATAATTGATGTCTGGAGGTTATATTGACCAATCGGGTATTGTGCATACTATTGTTTCACATTCTTGTTACTATTAGGGGAGTTGCTGCAAGATTGATAATACTTGCATGACTAAGTTAAAAATAGAGGTATAGATGGAGGTACTATACTGTAATTCGTATTTTCACATGTCTAGAACTATTAATTCACATGATTACTATTGAATCACATTATTTACTATTAGGGGAGGTGGTGCAAGTTTGATAATACTTGCATGACTAAATTAAAAATTAAAGAAAAGTTGGAGGTATTGTACTGTAATATTTCGATCCCCAAAACGTGCAATTATCGAAACTATATTTTTCTATAAATAGAAGCACATTCTTCCTTCATTTCTCACCAATTCACTAAAGCTATAGAGCAATTATTATAGAGAGAAATTTTAGAGAGAAAATCTGTAGAAGAAGAGAAGTCTGCTACCTCACTAATCCAGTATCCAGTTTCTTCTGAGTTAAGGGGTATTATTTCTTTCTTTCGTCTTCATGAAGAGAACTTCTGTTATTCCATTCTTTATTATTATGTTGGAATAACCTGTCGAAGTACCGCATACATGGTGAAATTCTTCATTATTCCATTCTTTATTATTACATTGGAATATCATATGCATATGTTTTACGCCTTAACCGGTTCCGCCTTCTTTATTATTCTGTTGGAATATCTTGTCATGTGTTTTACGTCGGACTGGTTCCGCCTTTTTATTATTCTGTTGAATATCCTATCTCGTCTCTGCTTTTACGCCGGACCGGTTTCGCTTTTATTATTCTCATTGAATATCCTCGCTTGGTCGTATTACGCCTCGACTTTAGTTCCGTTATTTATTATTTTGTTGGAATAACCTGTCTATGCGAAGTACTGCATGCATGGTGATTTCTTTTGTTATTCCATTCTTTATTATACTCAGTTGGTTAAATTTTTGACTTCTATACGCGTCATGAAATATCATTTTATTTGGTATTTTTTGTTACGAGTTACTATTCACGGGTTACTATTCACCCCATTACTATTCACTCTAGTATTACTCACTCGGGTATTTGGGGAACTTTACATACCGGAATACTATTCACGAGTTACTATTCATGGGTTACTATTCATTGAAATTACTATTCACCCGAATATTATTCACTCGAGTATTTGGAGTACTTTTCATGTCAGGGTACTATTCACGAGGTACTATTCTCGAATTACTATTCACGGGGTACTATTCACGACGAAAAATTGATTCTTTTCTGTCCAATTTATTTTTGGTGCATGAATATTATTCTTGAATTTTACTCTACAAAGAAGTATCATGTTGAAAAATTGGACGTTATTAATTCCTGGATAATTTAATTCGTGAACTTGTTTTATTGAATTCTTATATCATTGTCATCATCCTCATGTTTATATTTTTTTTTGAAAGTCATTTGTGGCCTGTAGTGCATAGATGGACTTGGTATGATTATGACCAGGGATTAATCGGTGTAATCATGACCGTAATGTTACAAATGATGTGGTAAAAGTCCTCATTGGCTGTAGTGCATTGATGGACGCTTGTTGGCATGATCATGACCATTAATGAATACACGAATATCCTCGGCCCGTAGTGCATGGATAATTTGTGGTCGTGATACTAAAGAATATCCTCGGTCCGTAAAAGGGGGTGATTCGATGATGTGGATTATTTATTAAGCTGAGTCCCAGCGATAAAAGTGATGAAAACCTTTTAAATCATAAAAGATAGTAGATATTATTCTCTACTTGACTTTTTTAATGGATTGTTTGTTCCACTGCAGTTAAACTTGATGTCTATTGTATTTTATCAGTTTAACATTGTTGAAGACTAATGATAATTTATTCTGTATTATCTTAGTCATAATATTTCTTACTGGGCTAGTTGAGCTCACCCTTTCCTTTACTGTTCTCTTCAGGAAATAAGAATATAGCTGGGAGGAGTCGGGGAACGGAGTGACGATCCAGATGATAGCATTAGTAGTCCTCACTATTCTGTTAAATAGTGTGACAATAAATGTAATGAGGACTGAATTTGAGTTTGTATACTGTCTATGAGGACTCCATTGAGAGTGGATATTGTCTAAAACACAATTTCTTGTTTGAACTCTCAGTTTATGTTTTGTCGTATTTTACACGACAGTTGTATATTTAAGTTTGTATTTGAATTTTGTACCATATATTTGACGACTCAGAATAAGTGATGTATACCTAATTTTGGGGGCGTCACAGTTGGTATCAAAGCTTAGGGATATGATCCCTGGCTGAGATGTGAGATTAGAACTAGGAGGGGAGAGACGGGGAATTCCTTCTCTAGTATGTCCTACCTAAGTTTATTTGGTATTTAATTGGTCGATCAGAGTATAGGGATAATATGTGATATGTTAATTAACCCTTGTTTTGTGGCAGTATTTGAAAATGGCATCTAAAAATGTTGAGATAAGCAATGAAGATCATGAGATTGTTGAGTCAGCTCAACCAAAAGGTAACGACCAACAACACGATAATAATCATACCGGTGGCAACGGCTATCGGAACAATGATAACCATCGTGGGAGAAATTATCATGCCAAGAATGGTAACCAATTCGGTGGTAATCATGGCCAAGATAATAGAAGTGGAAATTTCAAGAAGAGAAGGTCACCTAGCCCGATTTTGCTTCAAGACCAAAGTCAAGTCCACCGACTATGTGGCACCAAAGGCGGATACTGACAAAAACAAAGTCGGTGGTTTCAGGAAGAGCGTTTTTCGTGACTTCTCAAAAAGTGAGTAACTCGAACGAAGTTAGCACGGGTTAGTTAATTATAAATTTTTGCGAAGTCTATACCTTATTAGATACCGGTTCTACCCATTCTTTTATCTCTCTTGCTTGCGCTCAATGTTTAAATTTGACTCCGGAGAAATTAGACTTTGTCTTATCGGTTGAAACTCCGTTAGTAGAAACCTTCATTTCATGTGCTATCCAAGTCTTGGATGAGAGTCACAGTTTTGAATGATATTTCTATCGTTAATAAATTTCCTGGCGTATTTTCGAAGAACTTCCTGGCCTATCATCGAATTTTGTATTGACCTCAGTACAAAAACCCATTTCTTAAACCCTCAAATATTTCTTTAACCAAAATGAACGTATCATGTGCCAAAGACGTTGGCTCGAGCTGTTGAAGATTAAGATTGTACCATTCAATATCATCGTGGAAGAGCGAACGTGGTAGCTGACATATTGAGTAGAAGATCGTATTCATTTACGAGTGCAATGTTGTTAAACACAAAAACCTATTTCGTATAACTTACAAATGATGAAGATAGAGTTAAAGACTTTAGGGACCCACATGAAGATAACGAATATACGAGTAGAATCAACTCTAATCGATAAAGTTTAAGCTGCTAAAGCTACAGACCCGGAGCTGATGAATATGAAGAAGAAGGTTCAAGAGGGCGTTATTTTAAAAACAAGAGTTGCTGAAGAGAGGAAATCTTAACCCTTGATTTTATTGGCCCAATTGAAATCCTCGATCGAGTAGGAACTGTGGCCTATAGACTCGTTTTACCGCCAAGTATGTCGCGTGTTCATAACGTTTTTAAACGTATTGATGTTACGTAAATATGTGGACGACCCGAACTACATTATTAAATTAGAACTACACAAGATAGCAGAAGATTTAACGTATGAGGAGATACGTGTTAAAATCTTGGATAAGAAGGATCGTATTCAACACTCAAAGGTTATACCTCAAGAGTTAGAATCAAATGAAGTCAAGGTATCCTCATCTCTTCTAAAACCCAGTATCGCGTCGTAAATTTCGAGGGCTAAATTTCATAAGGAGGGAGATTGTGAGACCCCAGATTTTATGAATAAATATTTAATTTTCTCGAAATAATTTTTTGAATATTATGGTGTGGATTAGATATAATGTTATAGTTGTGGGTAGTATTTATAAATTTTGCAAAGTATGCAAGTTGTCAAATTATATTCGTTTGGTCGGGGAATATTCTTTTTGTCGGGAATATCTGTACGAAGGCACAATCATTGGTGGACCCCGCAACGGAATTATTGTTGGATTGAGACGGAAGTTTTACAGTTAAAACTGTTGAACTACTTTCTAGTAAAAAGTACAATGTCTGGCGTGGTTGCATAGTAGCACACACTATTAATTATTGATGCTTACGTGAGAAGTCACTCGCTTATACTCAATTATTGCTACAATAATTGTTTGATCATATCTCTCATATTATTGATTCGATTATTGTCACAAAGATCATCCGCATAATATGTTATTTTATTAAATCAATAATTGAGACGACAAAGTTATTCATATTATTAAATTATAATATTTACAATGTCTAGAAGTTTTGTTAAGGAGAGGTTTGGTCACCTAATCATGCCGCCAATAGGAGAAAATCCTTATTGAAAGCTCCTCTTTCTCGGAACGACACGGTTGATAAATATTGTGAGTTATAATATTAATGATGAATGTTATTAAAATTGAAGTTGTGCTCGGAGTTGAATTTGGAGACGCGGATGTGATATTTGAGTCCGGAACAATGAAATTAGTTAAAATAGACTATAAACACAAAATTTATCGGGTTTTACTATTTGGTCAAAAAGTTAACAGTTGACTTTTTCGAGAAAAGTCAAACTTCGAAATTTCAAAATTTATTTTTTTGATAAAAATAGTTTCATTGTGTTGGAATTATTTGTGTTAGTGAAAATCGACATTTATTTCGATAATAATTGATGTCTGGAGGTTATATTGACCAATCGGGTATTTAACCGGATAAATGAGCAATTGATTGCTATTATTTCACATGATTATAACTATTTGTTCACATGTGCATACTATTGTTTCACATTCTTGTTACTATTAGGGGAGTTGGTGCAAGATTGATAATACTTGCATGACTAAGTTAAAAATAGAGGTATAGATGGAGGTACTATATCTTGTAATTCAGATTTTCACATGTCTAGAACTATTAATTCACATGATTTACTATTGAATCACATTATTTACTATTAGGGGAGGTGGTGCAAGTTTGATAATACTTGCATGACTAAATTAAAAATTAAAGAAAAGTTGGAGGTATTGTACTATAATATTTCGATCCCCAAAACGTGCAATTATCGAAACTATATTTTTCTATAAATAAAAGCTCATTCTTCCTTCATTTCTCACCAATTCACTAAAGCTATAGAGCAATTATTATATAGAGAAATTGTAGAGAGAAAATCTGTAGAAGAAGAGAAGTCTGCCACCTCACTAATCCAGTATCTAGTTTCTTCTGAGATAAGGGGTATTATTTCTTTCTTTCGTCTTCATGAAGAGAACTTCTGTTATTCCATTCTTTATTATTATGTTGGAATAACTCGTCTATGTGAAGTACCGCATACATGGTGAAATTCTTCTATTATTCCATTCTTTATTATTCTGTTGGAATATCATGTCTATGCATTTTACGCTGGACCTGGTTCCGTCTTTATTATTCTCATTGAATATCATGTACTGCATGCGTTTACGCCGGACCGGTTTCGCCTCTTTATTATTCTCGTTGAATATCCCGCTCGGTATGTATTACACTTTGACCGGTTCCGTTATTTATTATTCTGTTGGAATAACTCGCTTATCCAAGTAATCGCATGCATGGTAATTTCTTTTGTTATTCCATTCTTTATTATACTCAGTTGGTTAAATTTTTGACTTCTATACGCGTCATGAAATATCATTTTATTTGGTATTTTCTGTTACGAGTTACTATTCACAGGTTACTATTCACCCCATTACTATTCACTCTAGTATTATTCACTCGGGTATTTAGGGCACTTTATATACCAAAATACTATTCACGGGTTACTATTCACCAAAATTACTATTCACCCAAATATTATTCACTCGGATATTTGGAGTACTTTTCATGTCGAGGTACTATTCACGAGGTACTATTCCCGAAGTACTATTCACGGGGTACTATTCACGACGAAAAATTGATTCTTTTCTGTCCAATTTATTTTTGATGCATGAATATTATTCTTGAATTTTACTCTACAAAGATGTATCATGTTGACAAATTGGACGTTATTAATTCCTAAATAATTTAATTCGTGAACTTGTTTTTTTGAATTCTTATATCATTGTCATCATCCTCATGTTTATATTTTTTTTTTGAAAGTCATTTGTGGCCTGTAGTGCATAGATGGACTTGGTATGATTATGACCAGGGATTAATCGGTGTAATCATGACCGTAATGTTACAAATGATGTGGTAAAAGTCCTCATTGGCCCGTAGTGCATTGATGGACAGTTGTTGGCATGATCATGACCATTAATGAATACACGAATATCCTTGGCCCGTAGTGCATGGATAATTTGTGGTCGTGATACTAAAGAATATCCTTGGCCATAGTGCAGGGGTGATTCGATGATGTGGATTATTTATTAAGCTGAGTCCCAGCGATAAAAGTGATGAAAACCTTTTAAATCATAAAGATAGTAGATATTATTCTCTACTTAACTCTTTTAATGGATTGTTTGTTCCGCTGCAGTTAAACTTGATGTCTATTGTATTTTATCAGTTTAACATTGTTGAAGACTAATGATAATTTATTCTGCATTATCTTAGTCATAATATTTCTTATTGGGATAGTTGAGCTCACCCTTTCCTTCACTGTTCTCTTCAGGAAATGAGAATATAGTTGGGACGAGTCGTGGAACGGAGTGACGATCCAGATGATAACATTAGTAGTTCTCACTATTCTATTAAATAGTGTGACAATAAATGTAATGAGGACTGAATTTGAGTTTGTATACTGTCTATGAGGACTCCATTGAGAGTGGATATTGTCTAGAAGATAATATTCTTGTTTGAACTCTCAGTTTATGTTTTGTCGTATTTTACACGACAGTTGTATATTTAAGTTTGTATTTAAATTTTGTACCATATATTTGACGACTCAGAATAGGTGATGTATACCTATTTTGGGGGCGTCACATGCATACTTAGCAAAATTTATAAATATTACTCACAGCCATAACATTATATCAAATTCATTCCATAATATTCAAAAATGATATTTATAGAAAAATCATCTTTATTAAAAAAAAGTTGGGGTCTTACAACCTCCCCTTCTTATGAAATTTTTCCCTCGAAATTAGGGTACATACCTGGTATGTCGAAGAGGTAAGGATACCTTGATTTCATTTCAGATTCTAACTCCCAGGTCATTTCTTCAACATCGTGGTTCCTCCACAAAACTTTGACTTGAGGTATAACCTTGGAGCGTAGAATATGCTCCTTCTTATCCAAGATTTTAACAGGAACCTCCTCCTACATTAAATCTTCCGCTATTTCGTCCGGTTCTAACTCAATAATGTGGTTCGGCTCTTTCACATATTTATGTAACATAGATATATAAAAAATGTTATGAACACGAGACATACTTGGCGGTAAAGTGAGTCTATACGCCACAGTTCCTACTCGATCGAGGATTGAAAATGGGCCAATGAATTGAGGATTGAGCTTTCCTCTCTTTCCAAATTTCGTAACTCCTTTCCATGGAGCAACACGTAACAACACATGATCTCCAATATCGAATTCCACGTCCTTTCGATGAAGATCAGCATAACTCTTTTGTCGATCTTGTGAGGTCTTTATACGTTGTCGGATCGTTTGAATCTTTTCCGTAGTCATACGTACCAACTCTGGCCCCAACAACGTTGCTTCACCCACCTCATCCCAACATACAGGAGAATGACACTTTCTTCCATACAACGCCTTGAATGGAGCCATGCCAATACTTGCTTGATAACTATTGTTGTAGGAAAACTCCACCAATGGTAAGAACTTTTCCCAACTTCCCTTAAAGTCAAGGACACAAAGTCTTAATAAATCTTCCAGAGTTTGAATAGTCCTCTCTGATTGTCCGTCCGTCTGAGGATGATATGCCGAACTAAATCGTAAATCTGTGCCCATAGCTTTTTGCAAACTAACCCAAAATCTTGAAGTGAATCTTGGGTCTCGATCAGAAACTATGGATACAGGCATACCATGCAATCTTACAATCTCATTTATATACATACTAGCAAGACGTTCAAGTGTATAAGTTTTTCGTATTGGTAAAAAATGAGCAGATTTGGTCAATCTATCAACAATGACCCAAATCGCATCTATGCCTTGAGAAACCTTGGGAAGACCAGTAACGAAATCCATGGTAATGTGCTCCCACTTCCATTCTGGAATTTCAAGTGGTTGCAATGGACCTTTTGGCACTTGATGCTCCGCCTTGACTCGTTGACAAGTTAGACACCTTGAGATAAACAGCGCTATCTCTCTTTTCATATTGCTCCACCAAAATGTATGACGAAGATCACAATACATTTTGGTACTCACAGGATGGATTGCAAACGGTGTGTTGTGCGCCTCCATCATGATTTTATACTTTAAATCAGGGTCATTAGGAACACAAAGCCTGGAGCTGACTTGAAGTATTCCTTCTTCATCGATTCTTGCTTCTGGCATAGCACCTTCTTGCACTTTCTTTCTCATACGCATCAGCTCCAGGTCTGTAGTTTGAGCAGCTTTAACTTTATCAATTAAAGTCGGTTCTACTTGTATATTCGCCATCATCACATGGGTCCCTGGAGTCTTTATCTCTATCTCCATCCTTTGCAAGTCATACAAAATGGGCCTTTGCGTTGACAATATCGCACTCGTACCCGCATATGATCTTCTACTCAATGCGTCAGCTACCACGTTTGCCTTTACAGGATGGTATTGGATGGTATGATCATAATCTTTCAACAGTTCAAGCCAACGTCTTTGTCGCATGTTGAGTTCCTTTTGAGTGAAGAAATATTTGAGGCTTTTATGATCCGTAAAGATCTCCACTTTCTCCCTATACAAGTAATGCCTTCAAATCTTTAGTGCAAAAACGATTGCTGCCAACTCTAGATCATGAGTAGGATAATTCCTCTCATATTCTTTGAGTTGGCGAGAGGCATAGACTATGACTTTCCCATGTTGCATGAGAACACATCCTAACCCTTTGCCCGAAGTATCACTGTAGATGACAAATCCATCCGAGCTAGATGGTATTGTCAGAATAGGTGCTGAAATGAGCCTCCTCTTGAGTTCTTGAAAACTCTTCTCGCGTTCCTCACTCCAACCAAATTTTGTATCTTTTCAAATCAGCTGGGTTAAGGGAGTAGCGATTCGAGAAAACCCTTCCACGAATCTCTGATAATAACCAAATTAAGCCGAAGAAAAGCTACGTGATTTGATTATTGATTTAGGTTGCTCCCAACTTTGAATAGCTTCAATCTTTTCTCGGGTCAACAGATATTCCATGACTTGATACCACGTGCCCAAGGAATGCTACTTCCTCGAGCCGTACTCGCATTTCTTCAACTTGGCATAAAACTTATATTCACGGCTTTTGGAGTATCGCCCTCAAGTGTTGCTTTCATGATCTTCACGGCTTTTGAAAAATAAGGATGTCATCAATAAAGACGACCACAAAGTAATCCAAATATTCCTTGAATACTCGGTTCATCATATCCATGAAGGCGCAAAGGGAGCATTAGTTAATCCAAAAGACATGACTAGGAATTCATAATGCCCGCATCGGGAGTTCGAAAGCGTCTTTGGAATGTCATCTGTTCTAATCTTCAATTGGATGATCCTAATGAAGATCAATCTTTGAAAAGAATTTGGCGCCTTGCCAATCGGTCAAATAGGTCATCAATACGTGGCAATGGGTACCTATTTTTTATGGTGACACGATTCAACTCCCGATAATCAATACAAAGTCGCATACTCCCATCCTTCTTCTTCACACGAATAGAACAAGAGCACCCCAAGGAGAAGTACTAGAATGAATAAAGCCAATGTCTAACAATTCCTGCATTTGGGTCTTTAACTCCTCGAAGTTCAATAGAGCCATTCGATATGGGGCTTTGGAAATGGGTTTTGTCTTAGGGTTCAAGGTCGATGCAAAATTCAATTTCACGCCTGGGTAGGCCAAGAAGTTCTTCAGGGAATTCGTCAGGAAATTCATTAACAATAGAAATATCATTCAAAACTGACGTATTTTTGTTTAGATCCGTGACATGAGCTAAGAAATCTTGACATCCATTTTTCAATAAACGAATAGCTTTATGGCTTGAGATGACATTGATTGATTTTAATGGTTTGGTGGCTTGAATTCGCATAACTGGTTGATTAGGAATATGAAAGCTAACAATCTTACGAAAACAATCAATTTTTGCATGATGAGTAGTTAACCAATCAATCCCTAGAATTACGTCAAATGCAAGTATTTTCAATGAAATAAGATCGACAAGTAACGTGAGGGTACCGATTTGAACCAAATAAGACTTATAAACAGTGGATGTAATGAAGGTTTCTCTCAACGGAGTTTCAACAGATAAGTCAAAGTCTAATTTCTCCGGAGTCAAATTTAAACATTGAGCGCAAGTAGGAGAAATAAATGAATGGGTAGAACCAGTATCAAATTAGGTATATACTTCGCTAGAGTTTATAATAAGCTTACCCGTGATGACTTCATTCGGGTTCCTTGCTTTCTGGGAGGTCACGACAAACGTTCTCCCTTGCACTACCGGCTTTGAATTTTTTGGGGTGTCCTTTGGTGCCTCCATCCTAGCTGAACTTGTCTTCGGTAAACGACAAAATCGGGTCAGGTGTCATTCTCTTCCACAATTGTAACATGCTTTGGAGGGCATCGCGCAGTTTGGACTGATGTGTCCCTCCCCTCCACATTTGAAGCATATGATAGGTGGTCGTTCTCCTTCCTTAATGACAGGTGCTGATGCTGACGTCTTTCCATCATTGTTGAATCTTTTTTTCTTAAAATGTCCATTCTTATGGTTTTGGCCATGATTACCACCGAAGTGGTTACCATTTCTGGCATGTTGATTTCCTCCACGCTTATTGTCACCGCTTGATGATCCGCTATCACTGGTATTATCATTTTGTTTACCGCTTCTCTTTTGGTTGGGTTGACTCATTATCACGCTCCAATAACTGAGCCCTATTAACAACATCTGAATACAAACATAGTTTATGAGAGATAAGATATTGACGTATCTCAGGTTTCAAACCTCTTATAAACATTCGCGTCATTCTCTCCTCATTATCAACCAAATGGGACGCAAACCGGGACAACTCGGCAAACTTGGCTTCGTACTGTGACACGGTCATGTTGTTTTGCTCCAGCTTGATGAACTCTACCTCTTTCATGTGACGAATACTTTCGGGAAAGTACTTGTCGTTGAACAGTTCTTGAAACTTCTCCCAAGACATCTTCAGTGCGGCAGGTTGAGTACGCTTTACAGATTTCCACCAGTAATCTGCCTCTGCTCACAAACATGAAGGTGGCAAAGGGAACCTTTTGCTCCTCAGAGCAACCCAAGATATCAAATATCTTGTTAATCTATTTTATCCACGTCTCCGCCTTAAGTGGTTTTGGCTCTCCAAAAAACTCCGGTGGTCCCAGCTCCTTGAATCTGCTTCACAGGTGACCGTCCAAGAGTTGCCAGTGTTTCCACCTGCATTTTGGATGAGTCGCTCTCTCCGATGTTGCTCGAATTGCATGAAGCCTCTAACATTCCTTCGCTCATCATTTGGTCGGTGTTGTTGTTTGCATGAGGATTATCGCCTTCGATGCACATTGTCTCGATTGTTGATCTGTGGAGACTCAACGGCCTCTCACGCTCCATTGATGTTCTCAACATTCTCGGATGCCATTTTTAAATACTTGCCAAAAAACAAGGGTTAATTAAAACATCACATATTATCCCTATACTCACGACCAACCAATTAAATAACAAATAAACTTAGGTAGGTCATACTAAGCGAATTCTCCCTCTCTCCCTCCTAGTTCTTATCTCACATCTTAGCTAGGGATCATATCCCTAAGCTTTGATACCAACTGTGACGCCCCCAAAATAGGTATACATCACACATTTTGAGTAGCATAAATCAAATACAACATAATTATACAACTGTCGTGTAAAATACGACAAAATATAAACTGAGAGTTTAAACAAGAATATTGCCTTCTGACAATATCCATTCTCAATGGAGTCCTCATAGATGCATTATACAAACTCAAATTCAAATCCTCATTACATTTATTGTCACACTATTTAATGTAATAGTGAGGACTACTAATACTATCATCTGAACCATCACTCGTCCCCCGACTAGTCCCCTCGCTACGCTCTCATTTCCTAAAGAGAAAAAGGATGTAAAAGGGTGAGCTCAACTAGCCCAAAGAAGAAATATTATGACTAAGATAATGCAGGATAAATTATCATTAGCCTTCAACAATGTTAAACCGATAAAATACAATAGACAACAAGTTTAATCATAATGAATAAGCAATCCATTAAAAGAGTCAAGTAGTGAATAAAATCTACTATCTTTTATGATTTAAAAGTTTTTCATCACTTTTATCACGAGACTCACTTAATAAATAATAATCCACATCATCCCCGCACTACTACCAAGGATATTCATTAGTATCACAACCACAAATTATCCATGCACTACGGGCCAAGGATATTCGTGTATTCATCAATGGTCATGATCATGCCAACAACTGTCCATCAATGCACTATGGGCCAATGAGGACTTTTATCACATCATTTGTAACATTACGGTCATAATTATACCGAATAATCCCTGGTCATAATCATACCAAGTCCATCTATGCACTACAGGCCACAGATGACTTTCAAAAATATAAACATGAGGATGATGACAAAGATATAAGAATTCAATAAAACAAGTTCACGAATTAATTAATCCAGGAACTAATAACGTCCAAATTATCAACATGATACTTCTTTGTAAAGTAAAATTCAAGAATGCTCAGAAGAATATTTCCATGAAAAGATACTGGATAAAACGCAAATATCAAGGATATTCCACTAATTTCATGGAGTATAGAAGTCAAAACTTTAACCAACTGAGTATAATAAAGAATGGAATAACAAAAGAAATCACCAGGCATATGATAGATAGCACATGCAGGTTATTCCAACAGAATAATAAATATGGAACCAGTCCCAAAGAACGCATGATGTGATATTCCGGATAATAATAAATACTAAATAATAAATAATGGAACCAGTCGTGAAATTCACACCGATGTGATATTCTCGACGTAATAATAAAGAACAAAATAATAAAAGAATTTCACGAAGTATGCGGTACTTCGCATAAACAGGTTATTCCAACATAATAATAAAGAATGGAATAACAGAAGATCACCAAGTATTGGGTAAACCGCATATACAGGTCATTCCACCAAGTATAGGGTAAACCACGCATACAAGTTATTCCAACAGAATAATAAAGAATGAAATAACATAAGGATTTCACCAAGTATAGGGTATCACAGATATCAAAGTTATTCCAATGTAATAAATAAGAATGGAATAACATAAGGATTTCACCAAGTGTAGGGTATGCCACCGGCATATACAAGTTATGTATAGGGTATGCCACTTTTACAAAGTTTATTCCAATGTAATAATAAAGAATGGAATAATGTAAGTTCTCTTCATGAATAAGAAAGAATAACATCCTGCAGATAAAAAAAGAAACTAGATATAGAAGTAGTGAAGTAGCGAGAATACTCTTCTTCTTTCTCTCTATATTTTCTCTCTCTAGAGTTTCAAAGAAATTAAGTAAGAAATAATGAAGGAATGAGCTTCTATTTATAGAAAAACCGAGAGTGGCTCTTGGTCTTAACAAAGGGTCAAAATGACTCTTGGTAATATTGAAGAGACAACTACAATTTGCGAAGGGGTAACTCTTAGAACACCGAAGAGGCAAATAACTCTTGGTAATATTGAAGGGACAACTACTATTTACGAAGGGGCAATTAACTCTTGGTAATATTGAAGGGACAAGTTACTATTAAGACTTTAAATCAACGATCCATATTGATTTACTATTATAATTTCAACCAACGGTCAGAAAAATTAGCACATCTTCTCATGGAATAATATTGTACCCAAATACCCGAATGCACAATAATAGAGTGAATAGTAACCGGGTGAATAGTAACTCATGAATAGTAACTCATGAATAGTAACTCATGAATAGTAACTCAATTGAACAATATAACCTCCAGACATCAATTATCACAAATAATCCTGACACAATGAAACTATCAAATTCATCTTTAATCAACACGAACATATCCATTATTAATATCATAACTCACAATATTTAACAACCAGGTTGTTCCCAGGAAAGAGGGGGCTTTCCAATAAGGATTTCTCCCTATCGGCGCCAAGCAATTGTGTGACCAAACCTCTCCTCGATGTAACTTCTAGACATTGTAAATATTGCAATTTAGTAATATGAATAACTTTATCGTCTCAATTATGTATTTAATAATATAACATATAATGCAGATGCTACTGTAACAATAATCGAATCAATAATATGAGAGATATGATGCAGCAATTACTGTAGCAATAATTGAGTATAACTGAGTGACTTCTTACGTAAGCATCAATAATCAATATCGTGTGCTACTATACAACCACGCGTATTACTGTAATTTTACTACCGAGTAGTTCAACAGTATTAACGGTAAAACTTCTGCCATTATTTTATAAAAAGATAATTTTGTCGTTTTCTAAATACGACAATACTTCCGTCGTGGGATCCACCAATGATTGTGCCGTCGTACGGATATTCCCGACAAAAAGAATATTCCCCGACCAATCGAATATTTTATAACAACTTGCATACTTTGCAAAATTTATAAATATTACCCACAACTATAACATTATATCAAATTCATTCCATAATATTCAAAAATGATACTTATAGAAAAATCATCTTTATTAAAAAAAAATTGGGGTCTTACATTGTTGGACATATACTTTCTCACTAAGCTCACCATGCAAAAATGCGCTTTTTACATCAAGCTGAAAAATATTCCAACCTTCTTGAGCTGCTAGAGCAATTACCAAACGTATAGTATCTAGTCTTCACAACCGGGAGCATAAACTTCTGTGTAATCAATCCCATATTGTTGTGCATATCCCTTTGCCAAAATTCTAGCCTTATACTTGTCTATCTCACCATTTTCATTTAGTTTTGTTTTAAAAACCCATTTAACTCCAATAGTCTTCACTCCTTCAGGTAGAATAGTCAGGTCCCATGTTTTATTACGTTCAATGGCCTCAATCTCTGCATTCATGGCATCTCTCCATTTCTTGTTCTTCACAGCTTCCTCGAAAGTAATGGGATCAACTTCTGTGAGAACCGTCATGGCACTCAAATCTTCTTCTTCTGATAAACCTTCTTCGGTTTCATAATCTTGCATCCAACGTGGAACTCGTCTTGCCCTCCCTTAAACTGAACCCGGGGAGTTCTCATCATGTGACTCACTGGAAGGTGAGCTAGTGCTACTTGCACCAACTCCATTTGTGCTATTTGAACCTGCTTCTTCATTTTCGTTAGCCTCTGCTCCAAATTCCTCTTCATTCTCGGTTGCATCTCTCTCTTCTTCACTATCATCCCACTCTAACACATCCGAAACCATTTCTTCACTGCTCATGTTCCAATTCCTCCCTCATTCTCCTCAAAAACAACATCCCTACTAACAATTATTTTCTTAGAAACCGGATCAAACAATCTATAAGCTTTCGATTCATCACTTACTCCCAATAAAACACATCGAACACTTTTGTCATCTAACTTGATTCTTTTCTCAGTGCAATACGTGCACATGAGCCAAGCACCCAAAACCCCGAAATATTCTATCAGAGGGCTTTGTACCACTCCATACTTCCTATGGAGTTCTGCTTTGCATGGCTAAAGTAGGGCACTGTTGAGGACATGCACACACCATCTCACGCCTTCTGGCCGTAAAACCTTTGGAACTCGCTTCTCGGTGAGGATACAACGCACCAAATTCATCACAGTCCTATTCTTCCTCTCAGCAACTCCATTCTGCTGAGGAGTATAGGTTGTGGTTAATTTCTTGGTTATTCCATTTGCCTTGCAAAACTCCCCAAACTCATTTGAGGTAAACTCACCACCTCTATCAGTCCTCGGACATTTATGGTAAACACCTGCTTCCTTTCAACATAAGCCTTATAACTTCTAAACATGGTAAAAGCCTCTGATTTTTCACGCAAGAAGTAAATCCAAGTCTTACGACTAAAATCGTCGATAAAACTCAAGAAATACCTTTTGTTGTTGTTTGATGCAGGCGTTATAGGACCACATATATCGACATGCACCAGCTCCAGCTTCTGTGACACCCTCCAAAGACTTCTTTTTGGAATGGATTCCCTGTGCTGTTTTCCAACCAAACACGTTGTGCATAACTTTGCAGGTGTTTTAAGTGAAGGCAAACCACTGACCATCTTTTTGTATTGAAGGGTTCTCAACCCTTTGAAGCCCAAGTGTCCGAATCTGCAGTGCCACAAGTAACTCTCATCTTCTGTCATGGCTTGAAAATAGGTAGTAGCTTTAGGCATCATTGCTGTAAGTACAACGAACATCCTGTTTGCGCTCATCTCGGACTGAATAATTAGACCCTTACTAGGATGAAAAACTTTGCATTTCCCCTATTGAATCAGAATTGCCACACCTTTTTCTTGAAGCTTCCCCATGCTTAACAAGTTATTTTTCAACTCAAGAATGTAGTAAACCTCAGAGATTACCTGAGTGAAACCATTCACTTACATTCGAATGTTTCCTTTCCCCATAACTGCCATCCTTGAGTTTGTTGCCTAGTTTCACAGTTTGCCTGAATTGAACATCCAAATCTGAAAACCATTCTTTATTCCCTCTCATATGATTACTACATCCTGAATTGAGGAACCAGACCGCTTCTCACTGAGCATGATTAAGCTCTACATAGGACATTAATATCAGCTCTTCGCCTTCGTCTAGCTCAGCATAGTTGGCTCCATTCTCTTCACTAGGACACTCATACTGGAAGTGTCCTAATCTATGACACTTAAAGCACTCGATAGTAGTCTTGTTGAAAGGTTGTTTGCCAAGACCTCTTCCTCTTCCTCTGAACACCCCTCGACCTCTTCCTTTATTACTTTTGTCTTCATGAGTCACCTTGAGAACCTGCTCCTCTCCACGATGGCCATTCATTCTTTGTTCATGGACTAGCAAACTGCTCTGCAACTCGTCAATGGTCATTGTGTTTAAATCATTGGATTCTTCAATTGAGCAAACCACATAATCAAATTTTGAGGTCATGGACCTCAAAACTTTCTCATTGATAATGGTTTGGCTCATTGTCTCACCGTGAGCCTTCATTTTGTTGGCTATAGTGAGAGTACGAGCAAAGAAGTTATCAACAGTCTCACCATCCTTCATGTGGAGAATCTCAAAGTCCCTCCGAAGTTCCTACAACTGTGCCCTCTTCACCTTGGTAGAGCCTTGGTATTTCTGTTTCATTGAGTCCCAAATACCCTTTGATGTGTCTTTGTCAAGTATAGTCTCCAAGATATTTCGGTCTATAGCTTGGAAAAGGTAGTTCTTTGCCTTTAAATCCTTCAGCTTCGGCCCCTCGATCACTTTGTGTTGTGCTTCCGCACTCGTCCTCGACCCTCAGGTCACCACTCCTAAATCCCATTCTCTATGAGATCCCAATATTCCTTGGAATGAAGAAAGTTCTCCATCAACATCGCCCAATGATCGTAATGTCCGTCAAATTTAGGAATGGCCGGCTGCACAAAAACACTACTATTGCTTTCCGCCATTGTGCTTGACTTCCTTACTCTGAAAGAAAACTGCAGTTTCTTTCCACACACACTCACAATCAGACCCCTGTTATGGAGCTGTGATACCAAATGTTAAGATCACTCAAGAAATTTAGCACTCAAAGATGAAAACTAAAAAGATTGATATTATTGATAACAAACTGCAGGCATATATATAGCCTTTTACAACGACATAAAATTGAAATAACAACCCCCAACCCACGTTTACAACATCCTAGAACGTGGTAACAAACTAAGAGGAATTCATCAAAGAATTAACCACACTAACCACTAGTCCTGAAGAATAGGACTTATTAACAAACTGAAATAACTAAAGATGAACTAACAAATAAATGCTCAACTTTCAACGATGGAACATATAAAAATTTGTAAGGGGTGAGCGGTGAAGCCCAGGAAGTAGTAATCCTTCTATCTAGTCAGATCAAGTACAATTTACAAAAATACTTTTCAATCGAAAGGAATAGTTGTTTTAATAAATTTCAATAATAAATATACTTTTAAAACTAAAACAAGTTATAACAAATCGAATTCAGATTCAAAAATAATTTCAATATAAAATATATTTTTTAATTCACAACCTTAGCAACTAAGGTTACAATAGCCATTTAACAAGGCCCAAAAGTTCGATAACGTCAATAATCACGCACCCTACTAAGTTATTTAATTTGTACGCTCCCCGAATGACATCAAAAAGGTGTGCGCCTCAATAGGTCCTATATTAGCTCTAGAACTAAACATAATCAATAACGGGTTCTATACATAGTCACACTGAAGATTTCAAAATATTCTCTCAATATTATCGATATTTTAAATGATACTTTTTCACAGTTTAAAATCATATAATATCATTTCACAGTTCAAAAATAAATACTTGATCTGAAGTTTTGAATAAATGAATATAACATTTTAATTTAAATGAAAACCTTAAATATAAGATAACAAAGTTTGAAACCGTAGTAATTACTCGAATGCCTAATTATTTAGGCATCTGAGTAATTACTAAGGCATACATATAAATAACGATAATTTTAAAATCACTAAATAATTCAAAAAATCACTTGCACTTGAGTCAATTAAAAGCTTATTGTGTCCCAATTATCAAACAATCCTCGTACAAAACCTTATTATACCATAAAAATTTATTTCATTAATAATCATGCAACCAAACACATACTATTATTTTCTTTTCTTAAATTCATCCTAAGTTTTATTGATATTTAACTCATTAACATTAAAATTTTAAAGTTGTTAGCACCAAATTTGTTTGATAATAGATAACAATATCCATCTACACTACTAATGTCATGTTTATTTGTAAGGATTATTATCTCGAGATTATAATTCCAAGACTATTAATCCTAGGATTAAATAATCCTAATCACATATTTGTTTTTACAGGATTATTCATGGGATAACTTAAAATAATCTTATATTATGTTTGTTTTTTCCAGGATTAATTAAAGGATTGGATAAAAAATATCGTTTGGACTATTATTATACTCTTACCAATAATAACATATTTTAAACTATAATTTAAACTTATTTATACATCAAAAAAATGATGAACAATTAATTATAATAAATAAGTGGTTATATTATTCAATTAAATGTTCAATGATACTAATTATATAACTTAATTTTAATTATTAAAATACAATTACGTAATTTATATTGTATCGTTGCAGCTCTTGATCTTTTGGAAAACTCTAATATATTATAGGTCTTGAAATTAACCTCTCTTGAAGCAAATTAAGTTCTTAGCCATACATAATAGCTAGAAGATAAAGCTAGAGTTCCAATCTTTAATTTCTTTTACTGCATGCAAGTCCTTCATCCTCTGTCGAATATCTTTAATTATTTTTTTTCAAATTACACAAGATAGATAAAAACAACATTCAATTCAAAGTGGGGATGATGGCAGATCGAGATCGATGGTATATCATATGTGGCTGATGCCTAGCTTCTAGAGAATAATATCGAGATCGATGGTATGATCTTTTGTAATTACGTAATATATTTGGGCTATGTTTTTTTGCAAGTATACACTTGGGATAGAACTATTAATCCCAAGTGCCTTGTTTATTTTTAAATTTGAGTTTGAGATTATTACTCTAAGGATTAAAAATGACTTAATATACGGGACTATTTAATACCATCTCCTACTAGGTATTATAATTCCTATCATTTGTGATTAATATTTGCTAGACAAAATTACCATCAACCTTTTTCTACAAATATAGTACGTAATTACAAAAGATCATACAATCGATCTCGATATTTTTCTCTAGAAGCTAGGTGTCAGCTAGGCGTCAGCTAGATATTATATACCATCGATCTTGATCTGCCATCATCCATCCACTTTGAATTGAATGTTGTTTTCATCTATCTTGTGTAATTTGGAAAAAAAAAATTAAGGATATACGACAGAGAATGAAGGACTTACATGCAGTAAAAGAAATTAAATATTAGAACTCTAGCTTTATCTCCTAGCTAGTATGTATGGCTAAGAACTTAATTTTCTTCAAGAGAGGTTAATTTTAGGACTTATAATATATCTGAGTTTTCCAAAAGATCAAGAGTTGCAACGATACAATATATATTACGTAATTGTATTTTAATAATTAAATTTCAATTATATAATTAGTACCATTGAACATTTGATTGAATAATATAACCACTTATTTAAAAGTTTATAATTAATTTTTCGTCATTTTTGATATATAAATAAGTTAAAATTATAGTTTAAAATATGTTATTATTTGTAAGGGTATAATAGTCTAAACGATATTTTTTTATCCAATCCCTTAATTAATCCTAGAAAAAACAAACATAACATGAGATTATTTTAAGTTATCTCATGAATAATCCCGTAAAAAAACATGAGACTAGGATTAATTATTTAATCCTAATATTAATAGTCTTGAGATTATAAGTATTAGTTCACACCTAATTGATGCAAACTTATACATATCAATACCTTATATATAAAGGCAGCAAATGTGATCCCAATTAGAAGTCGACTCTTAATCAATTTGAGTCAATTTCATTCAATTTCACTGAATTATTTACCGAGTTGATCTAATTTCTTCCTCTTCCTCTTCCTCTTCCTTCAATCCTTCATTCGTGTCGTCTCTTCAGATTTTCCTAATTCTTCCTCTCTTCCTCTCTTCCTCTTCCTCTTCCTCTTCTTCACTACCCTCACCCCTATTTCACTTTCATATATCATGTTATTCTTTTCTCAGATTTCCCCAATTCTTCCTCTTCTTCACTACCCTCACCCCTATTTCACTTCCATATATGTGTTACCCTTCTCTCGCTCCTTTCAATTTCCCACTCAAGCGACAAATCCTTCCCCCTTCTCCGTAAGAGAAGGTTCCACCCACTGATTCAAGCAGGTTTTCGGTGTTTACGATGTTCTCAACGACAATATAATGATTTCTTCACCCATCTCTTCAGGTCTCTGACGCTTTAGCTTCCCAATTACTCTTTGATATCTTTAATTCTACCCATCCACACCCCTTTCAAATCATTTCAAGTTAATCACCGTGCCATTCCATTTTCTTCTTCTTTACCTGCCGAACTCAACCATCACCAAAACTTTGTCCAAACTTCTCTCATTTTTGACAAAATCAATGAATTGGGCAAAGAATGGAGCAAAGAAGCTAAAGTAAACTGAGGTGGGAGTAATTCGAATAGCAGAACAACAACAAGGTAAGGTAATAACTAATTCATAGAGTGTTAAACTCAGCCCCTTAACTGTTATAGCAAGGTAAACTATAAACTTTTGATATTAGATATAAGGATGGATTGTTTTCATTAAATTGAGTATTGTTATTGTTGTGATGTTCATGAATTAGAAGAAAGGAGGTTAGTTGTTGTGTGGAGTAATAAGAAAGGAGATTATGGCTTGAAACATATATAAAAGCTAATGAAATGTGTCCATATAGTTAACGTCCATAACATGTTTGATTTTATGTTTCTTAGGACTCTTAAGTGTAAAATGAACAATTGAAGTAATATAATATATAAAGTAATATTTACAATTCGTTATTCAAACTAGCCCGCGTATTGCATGGGCTATCAACTAATATATTATTAGTTTATTACCTACCTGAATCCCATGTGCTAACCAAATGGATCATGACTTTTGAATAAACAAAATTCGATTAATTTGGATTATCAATATATTAGTTGTAGGTATTTTTAATTTTAATAATGACAAATATTATGGATTTATGTTATTAATTGTTTTTTCCAGCTGGCCCAAATTTAGTTTATTTATTCTATAGAATATATCAGCTAGACTAAATTTTATTTAAGGATATACAATTGCTTGGTGGGGCTCACAACAGTTAGTGGTACTTTGTATTCTATTTTGATAAGGAGTCTTATAGAAGATATTTAGAGTTACTGGGTCTTATCTTATCTCCTTATTACCCTGGTTTAAAACAGTTGACTGGGTATAGAAGTTTATCTCCTTTATTTCAGCTACATCAAAATCAAATAGTTGGCGCAGAGTTCTTCTTATTTTTCTGGTTATTCAAATATTCTAAAATCATGGATTTACTTTAACGGGACTGAGATTTCTTAGCTAACATCTTTTATAGTCGTTGCTTGTCTTTTTATATATACTCCTTCTCTTTGGCTGAATAGGACACAACTCTAAAACCTGCAATCAAGTTGACATACTATATTAGAGCACATCAATTACTTTATTCCAGCCATTTTATTGTAATCTGTTATATTCTTTTGTGCTGAAAATTTGTTTTACCTTCCAAACTCATTCATTGTAAATCAAAGTACTCAAGCATTGTTTTGGCTTGAGGTTTCCTGTTTTAGTTAGTCTGTTTATAGAAGGCTTCAAGGGTCTCAGAGGTGAGAAGAGGTGCAGAGGTGTACAAGTTGCAGAGGTGCAAAAAGGGGGCATAGGTGTACGTCCAACATCAGATATTGAGGCTACTTTGTAACAGGGAGTAATTTTTGTATTGAGGTTTAAATAGTAATAAAAAGAGTCTCCAATCCTAGTTGGGATTGGACGTGGATTAGGCCACTAGATAGAGGATAGGGGCTGAACCACGTAAAAATACTGGTGCCTTTACGTTTCTGCACTTCTCCTTTTTGTTTGTTTAATTTCTGGGTATTTTTTTTTATTAGTTTGAAGATACATGAATCTAGACACTAAAGCAGACAGGTATAGCTGTCTGATAATATTAAACGAAGAACATAAGTTAATTCAGACACTAAAGCAGACAGGTCTAGCTGTCTGATAATAATAAACGAAGAACAGACACTAAAGCAGACATGTGTAGCTGTCTGATTTAAACCTGTTGCAGAAATTTTCAAAAAGTTTTCACCGTTTATCAGTTTTAGCTTAAACAACTATTCACCCCCCCCCCCCCCCCTCTAGGTGTGCACATACATAGAATTACATTTGGTATCAGAGCAGGTAATATATATACTATAAATTTTGAAAATTAAAATGAGGATATTTGTTTAATTAGCTGCTGTTCAAGATCAAACTATTCTATGGCATAGAAGGTTAGGGCATGTGCATATGAAAATGATTAATAAGTTAGTTACAAAGAACCTTGTTAAATGTTTATCAAAGCTAAAATATGAGAAGACAAGTATTTGTAATGCATGTCAGTTAGGTAAACAAGTAAGAAATTCCTTTACAAGCAAAAATCAGGTATCAACTTTTTTACCTCTTCAATTATTGCATCTTGATTTATTTGGACCCGAGAGATATGCTAGCCTAGGAAATAATCATTATCCTTTTGTTATTGTTGATGATTTTTCAAGATTTACATGAGTTATATTTTTGAAAACTAAAGATCAAGTTTTTGCAGAATTTGAAAAGCTTATAAAGAATGTTGAAACAAAACACAACCTCAAGCTAATTGGTATACGGAGTGACCACGGTAGAGAATTTGGAAAAGATTTTATACCATATTGTTGTGAGAAAGGTGTTACACATGAGTTTTCTGCACCAAGAACGCCTCAACAAAATGGTGTGGTGGAATGTAAAAATTGTACTCTTTAAGAAACTGCAAGAACTTTACTACATGAAAGTAAACTTCCTAAAAGTTTTTGGGCAGAGGCTGTAAGTACTGCACGTTAAATTTTAAATAGATTACTAATTAGATCCATCCTATTGAAAATACCGTATGAGTTACTAAATAAAAGGATTCCAAATATTAACTATTTTAAAGTGTTTGGTGCTAAATGTTTCATTCTAAATACTAATAGTAATCTTGGAAAATTTGATGCAAAATCAACCGAAGCTATTTTTCTTGGTTATTCAATGCATAGTAAAGCTTATAGGGTTTATAATCTTGATATATTTAAATTTGAAGAATCTGTGCATGTTGTATTTGATGAATTTAACCGTGACCTATCAAAAGATGAAAATGAGGTTTCTGCAGGAAAAGACATTCTGATTAGTGGAAAATAGACAGCTCAATCTGGACAGCCTGAGCCGTCTACATCAGAAGGAAAATCAGATGAACGTGGAAAGCAAACAAATGAAATTAGACAACCTGAGTCATCTGCCTTAGTTCAAAACTTAGACATACAGACGCCTAAAGTCAGACAACTCAACTCGTCTGCATTAAAAGAAAAATATGATGATCAATTTGATGTAGAGCATGACATTTCAGAACCTAAACCTGAAGAGCAAATGACTGCAGCAAGGCTTCCTAGACCATCTAGAACAGTGAGAAATCATCCACCAAATCTGATCATAGGTGATCCTGACACTTGGATGAACACAAGAAGGAAAGCAAAGAATTATTGTGCATTCTCCGCATTTCTTTCACAAATAGAACTAAAGAATGCCAAGGAAGCAACTCCAGATGAAAATTGGTCTATTGCCATGCAGGAAGAATTAAACCAATTTGAAAGGTGTCAGGTATGGGATCTTGTCAAACCTCCTAAAGATGCTTCTATAATTGGTACAAAATGGATTTTCAAAAATAAACTTGATGAAAATGGCATAATCACTAGAAATAAGGTTAGATTGGTAGCTCAAGGCTATAATAAACAAGAAGGTATAGATTATGAAGAAACCTTTGCCCCTGTTGCAAGGTTGGAAGCCATACGAATTTTGTTAGCCTATGCATGTTTTAGACAATTTAAATTATATCAAATGGATGTGAAAAGTGTATTTTTAAATGGCTATTTAAATGAAGAAGTGTATGTCAAGCAACCACCGGGATTTTAATATGAAAAATATCCACATCATGTGTTTAAATTGAAAAAGGCTTTGTATGGATTAAAATAGGCTCCAAGAGCTTGGTATGAAAGATTAAGCAAGTTTTTATTAGACAATGATTTTAATCGTGGTAAAATTGATTCTACTCTTTTTATTAAAACCAAAAATAAGAACTTAATAATTGTTCAAATTTATATGGATGATATAATTTTTGGAGCTACTACTAACTCTTTGTGTGAGTGGTTTTCCCAATGTATGCATAATGAGTTTGATATGAGCCTTATGGGCGAATTAAATTATTTCTTGGGGCTTCAAATCAAACAATCCAATGAAGGGATTCATATTCACCAATCAAGGTATGTAAAGGAGCTATTGAAGAGATTTGGATTCAAAAATACCAAACCAAAGTCAACACCAATGAGTGCTATCATCAAGCTTACTACGGATGCTACAGGTAAAGATGTTGAAGTGACAATGTATCGAGGTATGATTGGTTGTTTACTTTATTTAACTGCATCAAGACCAGATATTATGTATAGTTTATGCCTTTGTACTAGATTTCAAGCTCAACGGAAAGAATCTCATCTTAATGCAGTAAAAAGAATATTTAAATATTTATCTGGCATAATTAATTTAGGCTTATATTATCCTATATCTCCAAGTTTTGAACTAATTGGATACTCAGATGCAAATTATGCAGGGTGCCAAGTTGATAGAAAAAGCACAAGTGGTGTTTGTGAATTTATAGGTCAAAGCCTTGTAGCTTGGCACAACAAGAAACAAACATTTGTTGCCTTGTCTACTACAGAAGGTGAATATTTGGCAGCAGGTAGTTGTTGTTCACAAATTTTGTGAATGATACAAACATTACATGATTTTAATGTTATTTGTGAAATCTGCCTATTATGTGTGACAATACTAGTGCTATTGATATTTCTAAAAATCTTGTGCTTCATTCTCGTACTAAGCATATTGAAGTAAGACATCATTTTTTGAGAGATAATGTTGCTAAAGGGTTAATTAAGTTATTATTTGTCTCTACTGAAAATCAACTGGCTGACATTTTTACAAAACCTTTAAGTGAGGAACGCTTTTGTACCTTGAGAATAGAACTTGGACTGTCTGTCTGTGCTTAATTTTTTTTTGTTTGCCTTTAGAATTTAATTTTAATAAAAAAAATTTAAAAAATAAATTAATAATAATAATATATATATATATATAAATTATGTCTTATCAATATATAAATTTATTTTGCATTACGTGGTATTATTTAATAAATCATTTATTAAGTGTCAAGTTTCATTATATGTTTAAATGCCATATGTGAAAATATATGTGACTATTTCCTGTTCTATATTATATAAAGTTATCCTAAGTATTAAAGTAACAGAAAGGGAATTAGTGGGTTTTAATGTCATCTAGTAATTGAGCGGGAATACAACTCTATGTAATCCATTCACTCTAATATATTTTCATCTTCCACATCTTTCTCTCTGTTTTTATTTGTTACCTGAGACCAAGGGTTTTATTCCATTTCAATTTCTATCTTCTGTTATTCTCTTTCCTCGTGTTATTTCTTTCCTTTCAAAACCTAGGGTTTTCAAAGAGTTTTCCATGGCTAAAACTCATGGTGGACATGTGATCAACACCGGTAGAGAAGCTATTCAGATAAAGAACTATATTCTTACTCACTCCTCACGAGCTACTAGGCGCTCGAATCGGATTATTACGCGAACCTCGACTTATTTGGGGGTATTGTCGAAGCAATCTATGAAAAATCGTTTGAAGGGGAAGTCAACCGAACCCATCGTCATCCCCGATTCTTCTTCCTCTGACCCGCTGATTTCCTCTCTTCCTCAATCACATGGTACTCCTCTAATTTTTACATCTTCTATATATGCTATGCATTTTCAGGATCTCATGATAAATAAAACTATTATTTTTGGGAAATCAGTTGATCAAACTTTATTTCAACAAATTGGGGTTACATCCTTATTTGAAAAAGTTAATCTCTCTGCTATGTTGTGTCCTCCCAAATCTGCATATCCAACTTTCATCAAACAATTTTTTGGAAAAATGTATGTTCAGGACGATGTGATAAAAACTTTTATTAAAAACAAAACATTGGTCATTGATTCTGCTATATAGGACTTCATTCTTAATATTCTGTGCTCTGATTTTTGTCCTTTCACACTTAAGGGACCCTTAGAGTTTGAAAATCTAACTGTTCTTGAACAGTTAAGGATTGTGAAAGAATGTTCTTCTGCTGAATTTATTAGGTTACCAACTGTTATTGAAACTACCCCTTTGAATAATGTTATTCATAAACTAATTCGCGTTAATTTAGTACCTAGGAATGGGGGTAGATCCAATATGACTTATCAAGACTTGATTCTTTCTGCGTTAATCATCTCTGGTATTAAGTTTAATTTTGCCTTGCTTATGATTAAGCACATGGAAAGTTGTTTGACAAATAAAACAAAGTGTTTTCCTTATGGGGGTTTCATAATCAAAATTCTTGCACACTTTGAAATTTCTTTTGTCAATGAAGATGTTGTGCAAATTTCTGATAACATTGATAAATATATCTTGTTGCAATCTAAATTGAAAGTGAATTATGATGGAATCTTATGTTGGGATGTTGATAAGTTTCCTACTCAGTGTTCTGTTCCTCCTACTTCAACTCCTACATCTCCAAATTCTTCTCCTATTCATAATTCTGCTTTACCAGAATCATCTGATCTTAATCCTCCATCAAATGTTCAGCTTTCTACTCTTTATCAACTAGTCCAAGAGACTATGCTCTTCAATCTGTTTCAAAACAAATTCAAGAGTTAAACGAAAAAGTTGATTATGTTTCTTGAAGGATAGAAGTTTTGGTAACTCATCACAATGACTATATAGTTAAAATTCAAGAATTTGACAAGAAGCTTGATGACATTCTCCTTGAAACTGCTACCGATGAAGCTGCATAACTACCTCCCTTCTTTTTGATAATGCCAAAGGGGGAGAAGTTTAAGGGATATAAGGGTTTCTTATGTTTTTTTAAGATTTTTAAGTTTGGGATATATTAGACCATTAATGCTACTGATGTTTCTATGATGTTACTGTGATATACTATTGGTTATTGGTTTCTAATTATTTTAGGATATATCATGTTTGGATATGTTATCTGTTAGTTTGGTTATATCATATTTGATTTGTTAATTTGGGATATGATATCTATTTGTTACATGGGCTTATCTATTTGTTTTTTGTTAGATATTATATATGTCTCCCTTATTTGTTATTTGTTTCCCTATTTGTTATGAAAATCTTATATGCATAAATTTAGGGGGAGCATATATTTAGGGGGAGCATATAAATGGGATAATATTTTGTCATCATCAAAAAGGGGTAGAATGTTGGTATTTTTAATTTTAATAATGACAAATATTATGGATTTATGTTATTCATTGTTTTTTCCAACTGGCCCAAATTTAGTTTATTTATTTTACAGAATATGTCAGCTGAACTAAATTTTATTTAAGGATATACTATTGCTTGGTGGGGCTCACAACAGTTAGTGGTACTTTGTATTCTATTTTGATAAGGAGTCTTATAAAGCTGTTTAGAGTTACAGGGTCTTATCTTTTCTCCTTGTTACTCTGGTTTAAAACAGTTGACTAAGTATAGAAGTTTATCTCCTTTATTTCAGCTACTTCAAAATCAAATAGTTGGCGCAGAGTTCTTCTTATTTTTCTGGTTATTCAAATATGCCGAAATCATGGATTTACTTTAACGGGACTGAGATTTCTTAGCTAACATTTTTATAGTTGTCTTGTTATATATACTCATTCTCTTCGGCTGAACAGGACACAACTCTAAAACCTGTAATCAAGTTGATATACTATATCAGAGCACTTCAATTACTTTATTCCAGCCATTTTACTGTAATCTGTTATATTCTTTTGTGCTGGAAATTTGTTTTACCTTCCAAACTCATTCATTGTAAACCAAAGTACTCAAGCATTGTTTTGGCTTGAGGTTTCCTGTTTTAGTTAGTCTGTTCATGTAGAAGGCTTCAAGAGTCTCAGAGGTGAGAAGAGGTGCAGAGGTGTACAAGTTGCAGAGGTGCAAAAAGGGGGCATAGGTGTCCAACATCAGATATTAAGGCTTCTTTGTAACAGGGAGTAATTTTTGTATTGAGGTTTAAATAGTAATAAAAAGAGTCTCCAATCCTAGTTGGGATTGGACGTGGATTAGGCCACTAGATAGAGGATAGGGGCTAAACCACGTAAAAATCTTGGTGCCTTTACGTTTTCTGCACTTCTCCTTTCTGTTTGTTGAATTTATGGGTATTTTGCTTTATTAGTTTGAAGATACACAAATCCAGACACTAAAGCAGACATGTATAGCTGTCTGATAATATTAAACGAAGAACATAAGTTAATTCAGACACTAAAGCAGTCAGGTCTAGCTGTCTGATAGTAATAAACAAAGAACAGACACTAAAGCAGACATGTGTAGCTGTCTGATTTAAACCTGTTGCAGAAAATTTCAAAAAAAATTCACCGTTTATCCCTTTTAGCTTAAACACCTATTCACCCTCCCTAGGTGTGCACATACATAGAATTACATTAATTTCTTTCCTTTTATTTTTATTTACTACGTTACATCATGCTTGAACAATTATAAAAAAATAATTAATAAAATATATTTCTTGATTTCCTATATGACATACAAGCTACAAATTTTCTCCACTAATTAACACTTATGTAGTTATTTGAGCAGAACATCCAACTCTATAATTTAATTGCTTAATCCTTCGAACTCTTCGTAAGAGATATGAGTAGGATTAAATTAGTCAGATGAAGACATATATATATATATATATATATATATATATATATATAGTTACATTTTATTGACTGAAAAGGAGGTTAGGAAATCAGAATAATCTAAAAGTTATTCGTTTGCATGCATAATTAACAAGTGACTGAAATTGAGATGAAAACTAACCTTTCTTCTCTTCTTCTTCTTCTCTATTTTGTAGATCTCCAAAGTTAAATAGTTTTTATGTTTTCTCTGCTACTTCTCCCGTTCTGATATATTTTTTTCTCTCTTGCAGAATAGATAAATAAAAAAACTCCTTTTAAAAATTAAAAATTTGTTACAATGACTTATCCTAATAAGTTTAAGATATATACTAATAATTACTAATTATTTTTCCATTATCTAATTGCATATTTATTTTTGTTTTATTATATTATTACGATTATTTTAAAAAAAAAATCTGAATATTACAATTAAAATCATTAGAGAAAGGAAGAGGGGAACTATAATACTATAACCGGTAATGATATATTTTGCGAATGTTTAATTTTTTGATTGTCAATTACGTGAATAAATATTAATGATAATTTTTTTGAATAAATGTGTAATAAGTGGAATCATTCTCCAATTTCTATTAATCTCATGTATTGATAAATTATGACTCTATTATAACTTTCCGAATGTTATGTTTGTGAATTAAGGATAGAAAATAAAAAGTAGAAAAAAGGATATGATAGGTAAAATTGTTTTGTTAGTTATTTTAAAAGTTTAACAAGAATAATAATTAATTAATTAATTAACGAGGTAATATAATTTTCTACCCAAATCCTTGGAATTTTAATAGGTGCGTGGTTAAATTTAGGCCTAGAAATAAGTTTGGTTGTTAAATTTAGGTTTAAATATGATTTAATATCCTAAACTATTAGTCATATTCGACTTGGATGATTCACCTTTTAATTTTGTCAATTAAATGATTGAATTATTAATTTTTTCCGATTACACTTAATTGGGCCTGCCACATCATAAATTGATGACGTGGCAGCTGATGTGTAACAAAAAAAAAAAATTTTAATTTTTTTATTAAACATTTATTATAGCTTAAGGGAAAATTTGTCGACTACGAAAAAATGAAAGAAATCTCATTGTTCACTGCAAAGGTCTTCAGATCGTGAAAGGGTTTGGTTCACTCCATCTACATCACCACACTCTTTGATATTACTCAAGATCATATAGTGAGAGAAATAAACTGCTCTAGTCTTTTAGAGAGAGACAGAAATACCAAACTGCTGTTAATTTCTACTTTTCGTGAATACCCTAAATCAATTTCCTAACCCTAGACCTTTGTACTGGAATAAATGTTTCATCTTCGGCAATGAAGGCGGCTGCTACTTTGAATAGTTTGATCTGTTTTCCCTCTCTCTATATATCGATATATAGATATAAACATATGCTGGTAAAGGAGAGAGTTGATCTTTAGCTATGGATGGTGAAGAAGATAAGCGGCAGAGGAAGGAGAGGGAAAGGTGAAAAGGAAGATGAAGACTGCTTCTCAGTTAGACCTTCTTGAGAAAACATATGCCGGTAAGTTCAATTTTACATTTTCTTACATTTTAGTGCTAAATTTTTAGTTGGGTATTGCTGAAATTGATCGACTTGAGTTTTGGGTTTTTTTGTTAGTGGAAACATATCCATCAGAGGCGTTGAGAGCAAAGCTGTCAAGAAAATTAGGGCTTTCGGATCGGCAGTTGCAGATGTTGGTGGTGCTGGGGATTGCAGATCGGCAGTGGGTGAGGTTGGAAACGAGATTGCTTCTGGTTCGGGTTCTGGGTCAAATCCATTTCGTCACGTGGATTTGCAGAAGAGAGTAGTGGTGGTGGTGGCGGCGGCTATGGTGGTGGTTATGGTTTGATAAAAAGTTATTTGACAATTTTAACCTTTAATATATCATAAATGTTCAATCAAAAATTAAAAAATTATTTTTTTGTTACATATCAGCTTAACTATGTCCTATTTAAACAGCCACGTCATCAATTTATGACGTAGCAGACCCAATTGAATGTAATTGAAAAAAATTAATAATTTAATCATCTAATTGACAAAATTGAAAGGTAAATCACCGAAATAAAATATGATCAATAATTTAGGGTAATAAATTAAATTTAAGCCTAAAATCAAGTTATGAAATATTCAACCTTATCCATTCTTTAACCTTTTCTTTTCTTTTCTTTTTGGGTGTAAATGAGGCCAAAGGCCAACAAACTAAGTAGTGAGTCTTCGTCTAGCATAGCTAGGGTATGAAGAATAGGTTTCGTACTACAATATCTATTGCATATAATTAGATTAGTAATCTAGCATAATTTCCTCATAAGAATTATTTTCCTTCGTCCCCCACCCCCCACCCCCCCACTCCCCACCCCCCACTCCCCACTCCCCACTCCCCACTCCCCACGCCACCCCACCCCAATATTCCTCTTTAAGTAAAAGTAATTTTTGTAACTATAACATTTGGGGATCCATGCATTATTTTTGGTACGTTGCATGAAACCTCAAACATTATTTTTATAAATTAAATAACTCAAATGACCACTAAAAATAGTGTGATACGTGTTTGAATTATAAATTAAACAACTCAAATGCCCACCAAAAATAGTGTGAACATCTACAAAAAAATCACCAACCTAGTATTACTCCGCTCAATAAAACGATATGCTCTCCCTGTCTCTCAAAAATTAGTTTAAATTACTATTTTTAGTCAAATTAATCAATTTTAAAATTAAAAATTAAGCTTTATTATTTATATTTGCAAATTCATAAAAATTGAAACTTGTTTTTAAATTCAATGTAATTTCTTATAGTTATAGTTCTTGAACTTATAAAAAATAGTATATATTTTAATTACAAAAAGAGTTAATTTGACTTTAAAAAAAATCAAACTAAACCACTTTTTAAGGATTGGGGGAAGTAATAAATAAAAAAAGAAGAAGATAAAAATCAACCACCTTGGGCACAAGTACAACCACACAAGCATCAAACACATTATGTTAGATCATGTCAAACTCAAAACGTAAAACAAGAAAGTGGCATTTAACCACAAGTCCCAAATGAAATCACCCTATTTAACCAAAAATAACCCGGTTCAAACATCTCCCGCCTCATCTCCAACCCGACCGGTTCATGCACCAGGAGCAGCATCCTTCACTTTGCTATGCAAATACCCACTATACTCCCTGGCATAATCCTTCACATGACTCGCCGTATCCGCAATCCTGCTCCTCGCATAATCAACCCGATCCGAACCGACCGGATGTAACCCCCCTGTAATACCTATAAATCCAAGACACAGCAGCAACAGTACCGACTCCAAATCCACAAACCGATAAAAAACCGGAGACAGCAATGAAAAGCACGGTTCCGACCGGGACCCAAATCGGGCTCGAAATCAGAATCAATGGGGTGAAGAAAATCAGACCCAAAACCGTGGTAGTTATAGTCAGACCGGTGAAAAAGAGTAAAATGGCGCCGGAGATCACTAGAGTAAGGAATCCGAAGAGTTGGCCGGAGTTTGACGCGTGTTCATGGAGTTTACGGAGAAATGCTGTCTGAGCGGTGCTGGGTCTTTGTTGTCTGTGGAGTTGGACGGTGCCGGAATTTCGATCGGTCATTTTTAGAGAGAAAATGAGGAGATCGAGTGAGGGGAGTGTGAGAGAGAGCGAGGGGAGGGATGAAGGAGGAGGAGGAGGGAAGGTATGGTTGACACGTGTGGAGTATAGAGCGTGCAGGGGCACACGTGGGAGAGGATTAGGAGTTTTAGCATTCCTAGATGTGCTTTGGGAACAATGACTTTTTCTTTTTGTGGGAAAGGGTTATTGGGTGAGGTGAGGATGTAACAAAATTATTGTCGTATTGTTGTAAGCCATTGGTGAAAATGGTTTCTCTCCTCATTTTAAGTCGTGAGAATTGATATTTTTATAAACAGTTAAGGTTGGATTCGAACTTTGACTTAAAAAAATTTAGATTTGTTAATAATATAATTCAAATTTAAATATTAAAAATAATTTAAATAAAAATATGAATAAAATCTTAACAAAGTTATATTCGAGTTGTTTAAAATTTAAACTATTTGAATTTTTGATTGTGATTTGATACATACTCGATTGATACATATTTAATTAGATACTCGATATATTCTCTTATAATATATACAAATTTAAATTGAATTAGGATAATTAAGTATTATTATTTTGTTTTATTTTTATTTTTAATTTTGATTTTATATTTATAAAGTGTAATAGTAAATATATTTTCTCATTAGTAAATAAAATAATAAATTTAATTTATAATTATATTTATTATAAAACTAGTTATTATGTGGAGACTCGAATTTGAGCTTGAATTTAAAGCTCGCGAGTAGTTTGAATATAATTCGATCCGAGTCGAATCGAATTCGAGTCGAGTCAAATCTAAATAGAATTTTTCAAATACAATTCGAATTCGAGTACGAATTTATCATTTCTAGTCGAATTCGAGTAGCCCTCTATTCGCTTCGGTTCGTTTACACTCTTGGTAAAAATAATACTTTTACAATGTTGCTCTCGCATGAATAATAGATGGATCTCATAATCATGTGAGAGAGATTTTATGAAAATATCAAATTTTACTTGTAGAAATATCAATTTTCTAATTTATTTATAATAAAAAGGAAAATCTTTATTTTAGTAAGAGTGTAGTTATGACAATTTGCGATCTTTATTTATACTAGTCATCTTACATACACAGGTTATATGCGTAAAAAAAAGTTAAAGATGTTATGAATTACGAGAAAAAGATGTTACGTGCGTAAAAATTAGGGCTAAATATAATCAAACTCACAATTTAGCTCTAATGATAATTGAATTTCCAAATTGTTATATAAATTACCGAATTGCATATAATTAATTTCCACCCTAAATTGATTTTGCAGTAAAAATTGATCGGAATATCCGATTCGGCCGACAACCTGATTGGACCCGCTTGATTTATATTGTTTAACTGTAGAAAAATACGCCTTGACTGTATTAAAATATTTAAATATAACATATGACCGTAAAAAAATATAACAAAAAAGCTTAGATTTTATAACTAGGCACCACAAATTTTCAATATTTTTTATTTTCATCAATCTCCATAACAAAAGAAAAGAAATAAATTAAAAACATAAAAAGAGGGTTAAACATCATATTGCAAGTATAGTACAAGAGAATGAAACCCAGATCCATGGTCATCATTGTTATCCGTAATATATAGTATTATTTAATATATATAAATATAATAAAACAGAACAGAATTATAATATAGAAAAAATCCGAATTCTTTGAATTTACAGTCTCTTTAAAATAAATTTATTCCCTCAATGGTGCTAAAGAATTTATTAAATAATTGTTTCCCAAGATAAAACGGATTTTCAATTCTTAATTAGAAGCACTTCAAAATTAAAAATACTTCGAACTAAATTCTATGTTATGTATTGAACTTACAGTAATGATGCATGTAAATACAACTTACAGTAATGATGCATGTAGATACTGAAAGGAATGAAGAAAAGCGAGAAAAGCGCACAATCGTATTTTGGCGGAAAAGAAGGAAGGGAATTATTTTGCGAGAAACGGAAGGGACATAAACGGGAATATATAAAACTTATGTTGAACGGGATTCCCACATTGTTTATTTATAGAACATTTCTGCGCGGTTTATCAGTTGGGATATGACCGTTAGCGTTCAACTGTTGTCAAAACGACGTAGTATGATGATGATAATTTTTTTAAACAAATTTTGTCCAAAAAATATATATCACATGCGACTCCCTCGCCCTTGCCCCTTCCTTCCGACCAGATGGCGACGCGTGTGTGGGTTCGAACCAAGCCTTGGCTAGGTCCTCTCCCTTCCACAAAAGTGGGGTGTCCCTTGGGGCCCTTCCTATTGAGCAAACATCCCATATATAAATTCTTCATTTTTTCCACTAATGCCCTATGTGGGACTTTTGTAATTTTTAATATTTCAAGTAGGTGACTTTGGAGTCAATTTTCTCATTCAATTCTTAATGGATTTGAACACATAAATATACCACGTTATACTCCTTGCGGAGAAGAACGCATTGGTGCATGGACCCGACATGAATGTAAAATTGACATGAGTGTGGGTGCCTCATTAAATTGAGCCTCAAAATGCTCTAATATTTAATGTTTCAACATGAATGTAAAATTGACTTTATATCATGAGAAAGAAGGAAAAAAATATATATGTTATGAATATGCAGACACTAGTTCGAGTACATGAGAAAAGATACTTTATCGGGTTAAGTAGCCTAGTGGCTTTGAACTTGCCCTAGTAAAGTCTATTGGATTTACTTGGCTAATCAGTAGACTTGATGTCTTTGAACTGTCAGCTTTTCGTGTAAACCAAGACAATATAATTCATAAAATATCTCTTCAGACATAGTTGGTTCTCACGTTTGTGTTCATTTTGGCCTTGAAACACATATTGGTTCCGTAAGTATATTAGAGAATTCATCCTTTCAAAATTCTCACAGAAGTGGCCCCCTTCTTACTCAAGTAGGTGACTTTTATCAAGAGTATCCTGCAACACTCCACTTGAACGTATTTCAAGATATAAAAGTCATTAAAAGCGTAACTTATCCTAATTCTCGCGGCAGATGTGCACTGTCTCATCATAGGAATGGTTATGAATAAATATCTCCTCAGTGCTTTACTGAGTACTACATAGTTCGGTTTTCCCATTGAACCTAGATCTTGGGATCTCCAGTCAGCTAGGTTGGGTTGCCACTATGACGACTCTTATTTAAACAATAGGCTTTAAACACATTCCCTTCGATGATCTTTCCACTTGCTCTCTTGTTAAACCTTTCGTAAGCGGATCCGCAATATTATCTTTTGACTTTACATAGTCAATTAAGATAATTCCATTTGAGAGCAATTGTCTAACGGTATTTTGTCTTCTTCGTATATGGTGTGACTTACCGTTATATAGATGACTCTGTGCTCTTCCAATTGCTGATTGGCTATCACAGTGTATACATATAGCTGGCACAGGTCTTGACTAATTTGGAATATCCTCTAAGAAATTACGAAGCCACTCAGCTTCTTATCCAACTTTGTCTAAAGCAATGAATTCTGATGTCATTGTAGACCTTGCAATACAAGTTTGTTTTGAGGATTTTCAAGATACCGCTGCACCTCCAAGGGTAAAGACATATCCACTTTTAGATTTTGAGTCTTTATTGTCAGATATATATATATATCCAATTAGTATCACTATATCCTTCCAATGCTGTTGGATATCTTGTATAGTGCATTCTATATTTTTGAGTATGTTTTAAATATCCTAAAGCTCTCAAAATAGCTTTCCAGTGATCTTTACCTGAATTACTCGTATACCGACTTAGCTTACTTACCGAATAAGCTATATCTGGTCTAGTACAGTTCATGACATACATTAAACTGCCTATTATACGAGAATATTCTAGTTGAGATATGTTATCACCTTCATTTTTGGCTAGATGAAGATTTATATCAACTGGGGTCTTATTTAGAATTATATTATACTTATTAAATTTATCAAGTATTTTTTCAATATAATGAGTTTGAGATAATATAATTCCATCAGATGTTCTAGAAATCTTGATTCCTAATATTATATCAGCAACCCCCAAATCTTTCATATCAAATCTATTTGCCAACATACGTTTGGTAGAGTTGATAACTTCGTTGTTGCTACCCATGATTAACATATATATCATCCACATAGAGACAAACAATGACATATTCCTTTTGAGTGCTTTTGACATAAACACATTTGTCACACTCATTGATTTTAAATCCACTTGATAACATAACATTATCAAATTTCTCATGCCATTGTTTTGGTACTTGTTTTAATCCATACAAGGATTTAACAAGTTTGCATACTTTCCTCTCTTGTCCAGGAGCAATGAAACCTTCAGGTTGTTCCATATATATTTCTTCATCTAATTCACCATTTAAAAATGCAGTTTTTACATCCATTTGATGTATTTCAAGTCTATTTAATGATGTTATTGCTATTAGCATACGAATAGATGTAATTCTTGTAACTGGTGAATAAGTGTCGAAATAATCCAATCCTTCCTTTTGTCTATAGCCTTTAACAACAAGCCTTGATTTATATTTATCAATTAAACCATCAGCTTTTATCTTCTTTTTGAAGATCCATTTATACCCTAAGGGTTTTGAACCAGGTGGAAGGTCCACCAATTCCCATGTTTGATTTTGCATAATGGACTCAATTTCTCTATTAATTGCTTCTTTCCAATGAGAAGCATCTGGAGAGGATATTTCTTCCTTGTACGTTTGAGGATCGCTTTCTAACAAAATGTTAGAAAATCCCACCAAAAGACTTTGAAGTCCTTGCCTTTTTGCTACGCTCTAGGTTCATCCACTATGCACTCTTTGTCTATATTTTCAGGATTATTAATAGTAGCATCCAAAGGTCTTTTGTTTGAATTTGAATCTTTATTTTCATTATACGGAAAAATATTCTCAAAGAATGATGCATCTCTTGATTCAATAAAAGTATTAACATGAATATCAGGAATTTCAGATTTATGAACAAGAAAGCGATAAGCACTGCTGTTATTAGCATAACCAATGAATACACAGTCAATTATTTTCGGTCCTATCTTAACCTTTTTAGGTTTAGGAACCATCACTTTTGTTAGACATGCACCCCCACACTTGTAAGTATTTATAGCAAGGTCTATGACCTTTTCATAATTCATAAGGTGTTTTGTGAGTTTTCTTATGAGACACTTTATTAAGAATATAATTGGCAGAAAGCAAAACTTCCCCCCACAAATTCTGGGGTGCTCCATAACTAGTTAACATAGCATTCAACATTTCTTTCAATGTTCGATTCTTGCGTTCAGCAATACCATTAGATTGAGGTGAATAAGGAGCGGTAGTTTGGTGAATAATACCATGAGTAGAGCATATCTCTTCAAATGGTGATTCATATTCACCACCTCTATCGCTTCTTATTGCTTTAATCTTTTTGCTAAGTTGATTTTTAACTTCATTTTATAAAGTTGAAACATTTCTATAGCCTCATCTTTATTTCTCGAAGAATATACATAACAATATCTTGTGCAATCATCAATAAAGGTAATGAAATATTTTTTTCCACCTCTTGTTTGCACAAATTTTAAGTCACATATATCGCTGTGAATTAAATCTAGAGGTTCGCTTTTCCTTTCAATAGAATGAAAAGGTAATCTTGTCATTTTTGATTCGACACAAATTTCACATTTATGTTTTTGATTAATATCAAATTTAGGCAATAATTCTAAATTAATTAATCTACGTAAAGTATTATAATTAACATGTCTTAATCTAGCATGCCATATATTTAAAGATTCTAACAAGTAAGCAGAAGAATTAATTTTATTATTATCAATAGACTTCGGTACAACAGTTATAACATTCATCTTAAAGAGCTCGTCAGTCATATAGCCCTTTCCCACAAACATATCATTTTTAGTAAGTACAAATTTATCAGAAACAAACACCAACTTGAAGCCATTCTTGCTAAGTAGTGACCCGAAACTATATTTTTTGCGGATATCTCGGCACACGAAGCACTTCGTTCAAAGTCGGGTTCTTTGCCAGATGTCATTTTCAGTACAATCTTTCCACGTCCTTGAACCTTTGAACTTGAGGAGTTTCCCATGAAGAGTTGAGCATCATTTTCTACTGGTTTGTAGGTAGAAAACATCCATTTGTTGGAACAAATGTGGCGAGTAGCCCCAGTGTCCACCCACCATTCTTTAGGGTTTACTATCAAGTTACATCAAGTTACATTCTTCATGTTTGAAATATTTTCAAAAAGCTTTTTCGATTCATCACATTTGCTTGAACCTTTTGTTCTTTCTTGAATTTCTTTGGCTTGCGACATTCATTTGATTTATGTCCTGGAATGCCACAGTTGAAGCATTTGCCTTTGAATTTTTTCTTGTCCTTGAAAGTATCTTTGCCTTCACGCTTCCTTTTGTTTTAATTGTTTAACTTTTGTTCTACCACATTAGCCTTTGCTTCAATGAAAATTTTCCCAATCTTCTTCTCAGATCCTCTATTGTCCTCTTCAGTCCTAAGTCGCACAATCAGTTCTTCAAGATTCATCTCTTTGCGTTTATGCTTCAGATAATTCTTGAAGTCTTTCCATGATGGTGGAAGTTTCTCAATCATTACAGCAACTTGGAATGAGTCACTTAGTGACATTCCTTCAGAATGAATATCATGTAGAATTACTTGTAATTCTTGAACTTGAGTGATGACTGCTTTAGAATCTACCATTTTATAATCAAGAAATCTACCGACTATGAATTTCTTCATGCCAACATCTTCAGTTTTATATTTCTTGTCTAAAGATTCTCAAAGTTCTTTTGCAGTTTGAATTGTACAATACACATTATATAATGTATTATCTAAACCATTCATCACATAGTTTCTGTAAAGGAAATCCGCATGTTTCCATACGTCAACTGCAACCACCTTTTCCTTGTTTGTTTCTCCTTAAACAAGAGTAGGACAGTCCTCTTGTAGAAACCTTGCCAAATTTAATGTTGTGAGATAGAAAAGCATCTTTTGTTGCCAACGCTTGAAATCAGTTCCATTGAACTTTTTAGTCTTTTCTCCATGAGACATACTCATAGAAGGAATGATGCTAGTAGATGCCATTTCTGTTATACAAAGAAAATTATCAATAAATAGAAACAAATTTCTGTTGTACAAAATGTAACAAATTTTGTTTACAAATTTGTTTTGCAGAAAATTCTGTATATTAACACAATAGATATATTAACATGCAAACAATATAAACAAACATATTAACATTATGTATAATAACATGAATATTATGTATATTAACATGCAAACAATTTCCAGAATATTGGATATTAAGTAATTTTATTATGTTTAATTACTGTTTCTATAAAATAAACTGTTTACATAAATAAACAGATTAAATAATACTACAATTACAACATACTATGTATTCATATTCAACAAAATTTGCAAAAATTCAATGAACAAATTCTGTTTCTACAAAAACTTGTTTTATAAAATAATTTTCTGTTGAAATAATTAAACTGTAAATATCGGTTTTAAAAGTTTTAATATAGATACAAATTACAGAATTATATTAAATAAAACTATAATTATAGAACGAATAAATTTGCTTTAAGATTGTTATCTGTAATATATAGTATTATTTAATATATGTAAATATAATAAAACAGAACAGAATTATAACACAGAAAAAATCCGAGTCCTTTGAATTCACAAAGTCTCCTTAAAGCAAATTTATTCCCTCAGTGGTGCTAAAGGATTTATTGAATAATTGCTTCCCAAGATAAAACGGATTTTCAATTCTTAATTAGAAGCACTTCAAAATTAAGAATACTTTGAACCAAATTCTATATTATGTAATGAACTTACAAAGAATGATGCATGTAAATACAACTTATAGTAAGAATGAATGAAGAAAATGGAAGGAATGAAGAAAATTGAAAATCGTATTTTTTTTCGAGAAGAGCAGGGAGTTATTTTGCGAGAAAATCGGGAAGGAAATGTAAACGGAATATATAAAACTTATGTTGAACGAGATTCCCACTTTTTTAATTTATAGAACATTTTCGCGCGGTTTATCAGTTGGGATATGGCCGTTAGCGTTCAACTGTTGTCAAAACGACGTAGTATCATGATGATAATTTTTTAAATAGATTTTGTCCAAAAAATATATCTCATGACCCGGGCCCGCCCGTTCGACCGGACGAACGGCGACGATGCTTGTGGTTTCGAACCAAGCCTTGGCTAGGTCCTCTCCCTTCCACAAAAGTGGGGTGCCCCTTGGGGCCCTTCCCATTGAGCAAACATCCCATAAATAAATTCTTCATTTTTCCCACTAATGCCCTATGTGGGACTTTTGCAATTTTTAACATTTCAAGTAGGTGACTTTGGAGTCAATTTTCTCATTCAATTCTTAATAGATTTGAACACATAAATATACCACGTTATACTCCTTGCGGAGGAGAAGGCATTGGTACATGGACCCGGCATTTTCGGAGTGTGGGTCCCTCATTAAATTGAGCCTCAAAATGCTCTAATATTTAATGTTTCAAACCCATTTCCAACAATCACCGCCTTCAAGCTCTCAATCTTTGGAGAAAACTCATATAAAACATCTTACTCCCCGATCTAAGGTTTCATAGTTCATCTAACCTCAAATCTCAAGTTGCCTCATCTTGTCTTATCTTTTCTTTGGCGGAAGTTGTGCAGCGGTGGTGCCGCGGTTGGCGAAAATGTTGCAGCAGTGTGTGGAGGCAGGTTGGGCAATGGTCTGGAAGCAAGGAGGATTCTTTTTTGGCACAACGAAAGACAGTAGAGAGAATAAAAATAATCACAGGAATTGAATATATATGAACTTTGCAATCGCAGTAATTCATAAAGTGTGGGATAAATTGACTAAATAGCTAAGTATTTCATAAATCTGACTAATAATAATGAGAGTTGTTCAATTACATCTGTCTTGCACCATATTTATACTACTAAAAGGAAACCCTAATCCTATAATGAAATAACAAATTGATTTAGAATCAAAATCTACCTAAAAAGATTCCTAATTACAATAGAATTGAAAAACTTCCTAAAATTACTAAATAATAATTACAACTATCTGACTACTAATTAATAAGTAAAAATAAATCAAATATTTAAATTGTCCATAAACACCAAAACATAAATTATATCGAATCTCAGCGGATAACTCTTCCCGTGTCATTCCCCTTTTCTTGGAGAAAATTTTACCTTGAATTTTAAAATGAAATAATATCAAGCCTCAACCGCTAGACATTCACAATCTTCTTTGTACCATGTATTCACGATGTTGTTTCTCAAAGAAAAATTTTTGAAATAATTTTAAAGTAATCAAAGCCTTTGTATTAACCTGTACTTGCAACAAATTATTAGGATCGATAAAATCAAAATTTTTCAAGTTGTCGAACATATGATTTTGAACAATCTCAATTTCTACGATATCCATATCATTATGTCACGATAATCTCAAATCATGAGCATCCTAAAACACTAAACTTGATTCTTCTTTAACTATAATCTCTTCCTTAACTTCCTCCTTCGTGTCTTCCACACTCTCAATAGGAACAGAAAATCACATGGAACGGTCAAATCACACTTTCTATTAGAAATAGGATTGATGACATTATAACTTTCTTGGGAATTTTTCTTGTTGGCTATAATATTCTTGCAACACCTTCCAACTTCATTAAAAAATATCGTTTTCACGCACTTCTCTAGCTCTTCTTTTCTCAACATGATACTGATGTTTCAATCTGGCAAGTCTATAATGTACTTCTTCTAATTCCTCCAAAATATCATCATATTTGGTCAACAAATTTTTACGATGACGAATATGAATCTCATAATCGAACCAATCACATTCACTCTTAAGGAAGTCAATATAATCTCATACTTGTTTATAGCTTTAGACATTTTTGATACACATATCTGGATTGATTCTTTGTCCACTTGTTCTCGTCCATGCCCCCGATGGTTGATACATAGCTTGTTATCTCCATCAGTGCCATGATCATCTCCTTGAAACATGTTGACCCTACCGAATAGTGTCATATTCGATCCTGTTGAACCTTTTGTTTATCCTGTTGAGTACTGCTACATCACCAGAATTAAAATCCAGCCTATTGAGTCTAACGATTAGGGTCCCAGTTGTGGCATCTAGATTCTGCAACGTAGTCCAGATGGTCGTCATCCCCTCGTCGTTACAAGAAGGTGGGTTGTCTTGCACACGTTCAGCCGCCATCAATTCACAGGTTTAAATCCTCGCTTTGATACCAACTGACACAACAAAAGATAGTAGAGAGAATATAAATGATCACATGAATTAAATCTATGAACTTTGCAATAACATGAATTCACAAAGTGTGGGATAAATTGACTAAATAACTAAGTATTTCATAAACCACAATAATAATAATAAGAGTTGTTCAATTACATATGTCTTGCACCATATTTATAATACTAAAAGGAAACCCTAATTCTATAAGGAAGTAACAAATTGATTTGGAATCAAAATCTACCTAAAAAGATTCCTAATTACAATAGAATTGGAAAACTTCCTAAAATTACTAAATAATAATTAAAACTACCCGACTACTAATTAATAAGTAAAATACATCAAATATTTAAATTATCCATAAATACCAAAACATAAATTATATCGAATCTTGACAGATAACTCTTCCCGTGTCATTTTTACTTTCTTTAAATCTAGATTTAGGTCTTCAGATTTGGGTTTATTTTTTTCATGAGTTCACTTTCAAATCTGAGTTTATTTTGTTTATAGGTTTTTGATTTGCGGGGTCTTAGGTGTAAAACCCCAACTTTTAATAAATAAAACTTTATTTTTTATAAATATTATTCTAAATAGTAATATGTTAAATTGATAAAAAAAATTTAAGTTAAGGATGATATGTTGTGAGAACACGAGTTTCGTAAACTATTAAAATAAGAATTTAATATATAAAATTCTTATTATAAGATGTAATGGGTATAAAGATATATGTTGTATATATTTATGTGATTTATATGAATTATGTGGTGGATTTAATGTGTATATGAATAAGTGAGAAATATATATACATATATTTTGGAACGAAAGTTAATTAAACTATTAAAATTAGTTAGTTTTAGTAATCACGAATTGAAGACTGAAAGTGAAGAAATTAGTTCATTATTTGAAAAATTGGTGGGTTAATATATTTGCTTTGATTAATCGAATAAGGAAAGTTATTTTCTTTAATTTGTTGATTATGAGAATTATGTTACTATAATGTAACATATGATGCTATAATATTTAATATTATACTAATTGGATGTGAATGAAAAATATAAGGTGAGGGACATTATATATGAATATTGATATTAAATTAGAAAATTAAATTAATATTTAATTTGGGGTGATGAAATATATAATTTAAATAAATTGTTTGAAAACAATTTATGAAGAGAAAGAGGAAATTAATTTTTAATTATAAAATATATATTGTATAATTTAGATAAGTTATTTAAATTAATTAATGAAGTGAATGTTAATTATTGAAAGGGTAAAGTAGGCTAGTTTGTAGCGATTTGACCTTGGTTGTAAAAAGTGAAAATATGTTTTGATTGAAGAAGGGACTGGAAACAGGGCCTAGATGAGATTAAAATAGACTGTATAAACTTTAATTTGACGTAGCAATGAACAAAAACGGATAAGTAACGAATGAGATATGATAAAAATAAAAATAGTATTTTGTTTAAGTAAAATAACATAGGGGATCGTTATAAGGGTCGTGTCGTTCCCCGAACGTCGTGACGCTGAGCATTTGAATGATTAAAATTAATAACAAGATGTCGATAATAACGCGTTATACAAACTAAAGATTATAAATCAATTTAGTTATGCGTTAAGTTTTAAATAAAATTATGAAGCAAATTATAATTCAATGTATTATATTTAGATTATACAATGATGATTAGAGATCGGATAAGATAAATCGGCGAATGAAGTTGCGCGAAGGATGCTCAATGAGCATATAACAAGTTACGCAAAAGCAAAGGCAAGTTTTTCAGTTTACTTGTATTTTATGAACTTGAAATTGGTTATGTGAAATCATTATCGTAATATGAAGAAGCCTTGATGAGTGTGTGGAAATACATTTTTTGAATTGCAATGTTATATAAATTGTTGAAGTCAAATTATGACTAAAGTCAATTGAGTTATGGAAACTCGATTTATTCTTGATATGTGATATGTGAGAAGTGATAAGCTTGGTAATACATGAAGTATGATTTGAATACAATGTGATAAATTAGGAAGCGCGTGTAAAGATGCATACCATGTGACGTATGAAGCATATATAGATGCATTGCATAAGACTTATGATGCATGTATTAAAGGCATAGCATGAGAAACATAATGCATGATTGAAATATATAAATGATAGATTACATTGCGAATATTCCGAAAATGATTCAAGTCAGCAGTTGAAATTTACATTCGCATATGATATTTTCAAATGGATCAAGGTATATATGATCCTTAATATATGTATAAATGCTAAAGGTTGTGAATTTTGAAATTGAGAGAATATTGAAATAGCTGAGTTTTAAATTCTATATTGGTATTGAATGTAAGAATAAAGCTGGATCGTGATGCAAAATTCAAGGTATGAAAGAAAGTTATAAAAAGTTTAAATTTATATGCATTTTATCGATTATATAATGTTGATTAATGATTTAGTGTTAAAATGAGATGGTATTGTTAATGCACAAGATTGGGAGTGAAATTTGTTCTGATTTTGGGGCTGTTATATATATGCAAATTATAAGAAACAAAAAAAAATTCGGGAAATATTTGGTAAATTAAGACGGTGCCACCAACGGATGCAGAAAACGACAGACAAACTCACAGATAATTGTCACCATAGAAAAACTAGTAATGGAAAATTAAGTAATTAAAAGTCAGACAAACTCATTAATTGAAGAATATTTTATACTTAAACATCTATTATATTAATATATTAAATTAATAATGCAAAATATGGATAATATAATAATAATTGTGAATAATAAAGAAAAATATAATCTTGAGATTTGAAAAATATGGATAATTAATATGTGATAGATTAAAGATAATCTTGAAATGTAAAAATATGGATAATAATATGTGGTGAATTAAAGGTAATTTTGAAATGTGAAAATGTGAATAATTAATGTGGTAGATTAAAGAAAATCTTGAAATGTGAAAAACTTGGATAATTGATGAATGGTGTAGATTAAGGATAATCTTAAAATGTGAAAAGTGTGGTTAATTGATGTGTGGTAGATGTTAGTTAAGGTTTGACTATAAATAGGGATCTTAACATAAGAAGTTTCATAACTTTATTAGTTATCATTCCTTCCACTCTCTAAAAATTGTTTAGTGGAAGTATCTGATCAGGATTTTATCAGTATCTATCTGAGTGTGCTAAGGTTACCTAAAGTATTGGTAAATATCAATAATAGTGCAAGAATTGTTCAGGTTGGTAAACTACACAGAAAGCAATATTTAGTCACGCGCGTGCTAAGGTAAGGAATATCATTTTTTTCATACTCGTAAGAGATATCATTTTCTTTCATACTCGTAAGGGATATTTTGAGAACCCAGAATATTTTCTGTTATATAATTGTGAATAAAATAAGATTTTATTACAAATATATGTTTTATGGTTGTAATATAATTGTAGACACTCAAAATTTTGCATTCCTGTTACTAACCATGCAGGAGGGCAGAATTGTCTTTCATCTTCCTGAGATAACACTAGAAGTCAAAAGATCAAATTCAAGCACCGGAGACAACCCCGGGAGATCAAACCAAGCCTTAGAGACAACCCCGGGAGATCAAATCCAACCCCCGGAGACCAAGTCAAACTCCGGGTGATCAAGCCAAGCCCCGGAGAAAACCCCGGGAGATCAAATCAAGCCCTAGAGAGAACCCCAGGACATCAAATCCAACCCCGGTGACAACTCCGAGAGATCAAGTCAAAACCCGACAACAACTCCGAGAGATCAAAATCAATCCTCGGAGATAACCCCGGGAGATCAAGTCAAGCACAAACAACAAACCTGAGAGATCAAGTCAAACTCCAGAGACAACACTAGGAGATCTAATCAAATCCTGGAGACAAGCCCAGAAGACATCAAAACAACCTCAGAGATAACTCTAAGGACTATTAAAAGTCAACGGCAGTCCAATCTCGGAGACGACCATGAGAAAAGACGACTACAACTGTATCAAGCCCGGAACCAACTCAGAAGGGACAAAATAGTAATTTTGCTAAATCAATATCAATTCAGCCCAAATCACTGCAAAAGAAGTCATTCAAAACCAAAAATACCCAAAAATTATGATATAATTCAATGGTCTTGTGACCCTCAATTATTTGTTTAAAACTTTATTGTGATACTCTGCATTGGAAATTTCTTATTTCTACAAACTTTACAAAACGCTGCAGTTGCAGCTTGGTTTTATTCAAACAAAATTCCTTTCAATTATTAAACTATTATTTGTCTTTTTATTAACTGTTAGGGAAATTCTGTTGCTCATCTTTGTCAATTAAATTTTAGTTAAAAATAAGAAGACTGGAGGATCCTCAGATGATAAAGGAAAATGAAAATTGCAAGAATAGTTATTTAGTTAATTAGAAATTTTTGTATTGTATTAGGTAGTAATGTAAGCAAATATTTTTAAATGAAATGTAATATTGTTGATATCCTGATATGTAATGTAAAGGTTAGAAACCTGATACGATGTAAATATTATATTTTGTAAGGTCTGTTTTAGTAATACATGTTATCAAATGTGATTGGGTAGAATAATAGGTGATGTAGATAATCGTGAGCACTAAATCTGAGGATAAAAATACCTAAATTTAGGGGCGTCACATATATTATTTTCTTTTATACTTCTAAATTTAAACTTGCGATGATAAGAAAGTATTGTTTGTATCTCTACTCGGTAAAAAATTTCTGAAATAATTAGAATTTTCTTGAAAGTTGGTGTTTTATCAAATATCTTTTGACATGAACCTTCCTATTGAATTTTATCCATTATATTTGAACTGTGAAAATTAAATATTATTCTTAAACTCAAATTGATATTATGGATATCTTGTTGAGAAATTGGACATTATTAGACTATTAACAAATTAAATTATAAATCTTTAATGTTTATCCTTTATCTTATTATTCTTATTATTTTTGTTCATCATTTATATCATTCGTATTTATACTAATAATCAGAACTTAAGTTGTTGTGAATGTCTTTGTTTTGGGTGTAAAAATAATATGATTGTCGAGTGTCTTTAACTTGTGTGGTAAAGACATGTGGTGAAAGTTCTCTTTGGAATGGGTGCAAAGATGAACTGTTGATTAATATGATAATGACCATTGGTGTTATAGTTGAACGTCTTTGACTTGGGTGCAAAAATAATATGTGTTAAGTGTTTTCACCCTTTTTGGCAAGAACAAGTGGAGAAATTTCATTTTGACCTGGGTGCAAAGAAAAACTGTTGATTGACATGATCATGACCATTGGTGTTATATTTGATGAAATTTCGATGGTCAATTTTTAAATTGGAGAAGATAATAGACATTATGGTTTATTTGACTCTTCTAATGTGTTACTAATTTCATTGCAGTTGTTTATTGAAAACTTCATAAATCTTTTCAGTAAACGATAATATAGTTGGGCCTAGCGAGGAGAATAGGGGAATGGAATGATGTTCAGAGTTGGTAGTTGTAGTAGTTTTCACCAAGTTATAAAATAGTATGACAATAATTATAATGAGGACTTAGTGTGTGTGTTGTCATACTATACACGACCTTGTAATAATTATAATTAGGAGAATATGTATGTTGTTTGTATTTTGACGACTTAAATTAGGTGGTGTAGGTCCGAATTTGGAGATGTCACACTTGATGTCAGAGCTTAACGATATAGTCTATGGTGGAGATTTGGAGTTAAAAACTAGGTGGGGAAAGAAGAATAGAATTCTTCACTAGTTCGTTTTACCTAAGTTAAATTTCGTTATCTACTTAGTCGATTTGGATATGGGGACAAAAAGTGACATGTCATTTTCTTTAACTAATCTTTGTTTTGTACTGGCCACATAACTTGATTTTGGCCTTTAGCAAAATCAAAGTTTTATGTAGGAATCATGATACAGGGAAAATAACATGAGAGCTAAAATCTGTAATGAAAGCTAAGTATCCTTACCTTTTCAAAATTTTAGGTACGTTAAATTTCTGGGACGAAATTTCATAAGAAAAGGAGGTTGTAAGACCCCAACTTTTAATAAATAAATCTTAATTTTCTTTATAAATATTATTCTAAACAGTAAGGTGTTAAATTGATAAAATGCTAAAGTTAAGGATGATATGTGAAAATTATAATAAACAAAAAGAATGTCCTAGAATATTCAGTAAAGTACGGCGGCGCCAAAACAATTAATCATTATAGGCCCCAAAATGAAAAAATTATTGGATATAAAAAACGACATAAATAACATTTTTAATCAAAAATTATCGGCGGAACTATTACCTTATAACTGGTAAATATCTAGTGATAAAGTAATATTAACACGTAGTATTCCACAATAACACACGTTATTCTACAATAGTACATAGTATTTCATTGAACCAATAATTGTCACCGTAGCCAAGAGTAGTAATGAAAAGTTACGTAGTTAAAAGTCACGCTCTTAAATAGTTAGACATACTCATTAATTGAAGAATACAAAAGATAGATAATATAATAATAATAATTGTGATTAGTAAGAGAAATGTAATCTTGAAGTGTGAAAAATGTGGATAATTAATATATGGTAGATTAAAGATAATCTGAAAAGTAAAAAATGTGGATAATTAATATGTGATAGATTAAAGATAATCTTGATATGTGCAAAGTGTGGATAATTAATGAATGAATCAGATTAAAGATAATCTTAATTAAAATGTGAAAATTGTGGCTAATTGATGTGTGGTGGATGTTGGTAAAGTTTAGGCTATAAATATGGGGCTTAGCATAAGAAGTTTCATAACTTTTTTGAAACTTCTTATGCTTATCATTCCTTTGAATCTCTAAAAATTGATCAGTGTATCTCTCAGAGTGTGCTAAGGTTACATTAAGTATTGATGAATATCAGTAAGAGTGCAAGAAGTTTTTAGGTTGATGAACTACATAGAAAGCAACATCTAGTCACGTGCTAAGGTAAGAGATATCATTTTATTTCATACTCGTAAGTGATATCATTTTATTTCTTACTCGTATGAGATGTCATTTTTTTTATACTCCTAAATTTAAACTTACTATGGTAAGAAAGTATTGTTTGTTTCTACACTCCTTCACATTAAAAGGTGAAAATTCTTGAAATGGTCATTAGAATTTTCTTAATAAGTATATAGTGCTTCATCTAATATCTTTTGACCTGAACTTCCTATTGAATTTTAACTGTTATATTTGAACTGTAAACCTTAATTATTATTCTTAAACTCAAATCAATATTTTGAATATTGTGTTGATAAATTGGACATTATTGGACTCTAGACAAATTAAATTACAAATCTCTAATTTTTATCTTTAATTATCTTATTATTCTTACAAGTTTTATGCATCCTTTATATCATTATTATTTATACTAATCATCAGGACTTAAGTTTTTGTGAATGTCTTTGGCCTGCGTGCAAACATAATATGATTGTTGAGTGTCTTTAGCTGTATAACAAAGACATATGATGAAAGTTCTCTTTAGGCTGAGTGCAAAGATGAACTATTGATTTACATGATCGTGACCATTGATGTTACGGTTCAATTTATTTGACATGGGTGGAAAGACAATATAATTGTTAAGTGTCTTTAGCCTGTGTGGCAAAGACACGTGGTGACAGTTCTCATTGGCCTGGTTGTATAGAGGAACTGTTGATTAACATGATTGTAAACAGTGGTGTTACAGTTGATAAAATCTTGATGATGAATTTTTAAATTGGAGAAGATAATATACATTATGATCTATTTAACTCTTCTAATGGATTTTTATTACTCATTTCGCTGTAATTGTTTATTGAAAACTTATGTTATTTATCATTTTCTATATTCTTCGTCGTCTTAGTCATGATAGTCTTTATTGGGCTATTTGAGCTCACTATTTTTTTTCATAATTTCTTTCATTAAATGAGAGTGTAGCTAGGGCTAGTGGGGAGAATAGGGGAATGGAACGATGGTCCAAGTTAGTACATGTAGTAGTTCTCACCACGTTGTAAAATAATGTGGTAATAATTGCAGTGAGAACTTAATGTGTGCTCTACCGTACTATATACAGTATTGTAATAATTATAAATAGGAGAATTTATATATGTTGTTTGTATTTTGTCCACTCAAATGTGACGGTGTAGGCCCAAATTTGAAGGCGTCATAGTTGGTATCAGAGTTTAGGAATATGATTTCCAGTGGAGATCTAATGTTCAAACTAGGAGGGGAGAGATGAATAGAGTTCTTCGCTAGTGTGTCATACCTAAGTTAAATTCTGTTATCTAATTAGCCAGTTTGGATGTGGGGACAATAAGTGACATGTCAATTTCTTTAACTAATATTTGTTTCGTGGTCACATAACTCGATTTTGTCCTTTAACAAAAATTAAATTTCTATGGAGGATTCATGATATAGAAGAAATGACTTGGGAGCTAGAATCTGAAATAAAAGCTAAGTATCCTAACCTCTTTGAAATTCTAGGTATGTACGTCAAATTTTTGGAACAAAATTTCATAAGGAGGGGAGGTTGTAAGACCCCAACATTTAATAAATAAAGCTTAATTTTCTTTATAAATATTATTCAACACATTAAATGTGTTAAATTAATAAAAGATTAAAGTTAAGGATGATATATACAAATTATAATAAACAAAAAAATGTCAGGAAATATTCAATAAAGTAAGAAGACATCGAAATAAGCAATCGTTGGTGGACCCCACAATGAAATAATTTTTGGATACAGAAAAAGACAAAAATAATATTTTTTTTTTAAAATTGTTTGCGAAATTGTTACCTTTAACTGTTAAAATATCTGGTGATAAAGGAACAGTAGCACACAGTATTCCACAACACCCTATGGTATTTTATAATAGCACACGGTATTTCACAGTAGCAAATACACAGTATTTCACATTATTGAACCAATAGTTATCATAATAACAAGGGTAGTAATGGAAAGTTACGTAATTAAAAGTCATGGGTATTAAATAGTTATACATACTTATTATTTGAAAAATATCGTATAGTTAAACATCTGTGATATTAATAAATTAAGTTAATAATACAAAATATGATAATATAATAATAATTGTGAATAGTAAAGAAAAATGTAATCTTGAAATATGAAAAATGTGGATAATTAATATATGGTAGATTAAAGATAATATTGAAATGTGAAAAATGTGGATAATTAATTTGTGGTATATGAAAGGTAAACTTGAAATGTGAAAAATGTGGATAATTAATATGTGGTAGATGAAAGATAATCTTGAAATGTGAAAAGTGTGGATAATTAATGAATGATTTAGATTAACGATAACATGAAATGTGAAAAGTGCAGTTAATTGATGTGTGGTTGATGTTGGTTAAGTTTTAGCTATAAATAGGGGACTTAACACAAGAAGTTTCATAATTTTTTTGCATATCCTTCATTTCACTCTAAAAATTGCTTAGTGTTAGTATCTCTTTGAGTGTGCTAAGGCCACCTTAAGTATAGGTGAATATCAGTAAAAGTACAAGAATTGTTCAAGTTGATCAATTACATAGAAAGCAATATCTAGTCACGTGTTAAGTTAAGGGATATCATTTTCTTTCATACCCGTAAGGGATATCATTTTTTTTATACTTGTAAGAGATATCATTTTTTTTCATGCTCATAAGGGATATTATCTTATTTCATCCTCATAAGGGATATCATTTTCTCTCATACTCCTAAATTTTCAATTACTATGGTAAGAAATTATTTTTCTTTTATACACTCCTTAACATTAAAAAAAATCTGAAATAATTATAATTTCCTTATAGTTCATCTAATATCTTTTGACCTGAACTTCCTATTGAATTTTAACCTTTATATTTGATCTGTGAACCTTAAATATTATTCTTGAACTTGAATCGATATTCTGAATATTGTGTTGACAAATTGGACATTATTAGATTATAGAAAAATTAAATTGAAAATCTCTAATGTTTATCCTTTATCTTATTATTATTATTATTATTATTATTATTATTATTATTATTATTATTATTATTATTATTATTATTATTATTATTATTATTATTCATCGTTATTTTTATTTGTACTAATCATTAGAACTTAAGTTGTTGTGTATGTCTTTGGTCTGGGTGTAAAGACGATATATGATTATTGAGTGTTTTTAGCTTGTGTGGCAAGAACACGAGGTGAAAATTCTCTTTGGTCTGGGTGTAAAGATGAACTGTTGATTGACAGAATAATGACCAATGGTGTTACAGTTGAATGTCTTTGGCCTGGGTGCAAAGACAATATGATTGTTAAGTGTTTTTAGCCTGTGTGGCAAGTCCACATGGTAAAATTTCTCTTTGGCCTTGGTGAAAAGAAGAAATGTTGATTAGCATGATCATGACCATTGGTGTTCCAGTTGATGAAATCTTGATGGTGAATTTTTAAATTGAAGAAGATAGTAAACATTATGGTCTATTTGATTCTTCAAATGGATTGTTCATTCTGTTGCAGTTGTTTGTTAAAAACTTATATTGTCTATCATTTTCTAAATATCTAATTTATCACTATTGAAGGCTAATGATAACTTATTCTTCATTATTTTAGCCATGATATTCTGGTTATTTGAGTTCACCATTTTGTTTCACAATTTTTTTAAGGGAAATGGGAGTGTAACTGGGGCTAATGGAGATAATAAGGGAATGAAATGATGGTCCGAGTTAATAAATGTAGTAGTCCTTACCAAGTGTAAAATAATTTGGTAATAATAGTAGTGAGGACTTAGTGTGTGTGTGTGTGTGTGTGTGTGTTGCAGTAGTATACACGTCATTGTAATAATTATAAATAGGTGAATTTATGTATATTATTTGTATTTTGGCGACTCAAATTGGGTGGTGTAGGCCTAAATTTTGGGGCGTCACAGTTGGTATCAGAGTTTTGGGATATGATCTATGGTGGAGATCTGGGGTTAGAACTTGGAGAGGATAGACGAATAGTATCTTTCACTAGTGTGTCCAACCCAAGTTAAATTTCATTATCTAATTAGTCAATTTAGATGTGGGAACAAGATGTGACATGTCATTTTCTTAAACTAACCTTTGTTTTGTGGTTACATAACTCAATTTTGTCCTTTAGCAAAATTAAAATTCTCTGAAGAATCATGATATACAAAAGAAATGACCTGAGAGCTAGAATCTGAAGCAAAAATTAAATATCTTTACCTTTCCAAAATGTCAGGTACGCCAAATTTCGGGGATGAAATTTCATAGGGGGGGAGGTTGTAAGACCCCAACTTTTAATAAATAAGTCTTAATTTTCTTTATAAATATTATTATAAACCTCAAGGTGCTAAATTGATAAAATGTTAAAGTTAAGGATGATATGTGTAATTTATAAAAAAAAGAGAGAGAATGTCAGGGAATATTCGATAAAGTAAGACGACGCCAAAACAATGAATTATTAATGGACCCCACAACAAAATAATTCTCAGATACAAAAAATGACAGAAATAACCTTTTTAATTAAAAATTGTTTGCAAAACTGTTATCTTTAACTATTAAAATATTCAGTGATAAAGGAACAATAGAGTATTCCACAGTAGCAAATGATATTTCACAGTAGCAAATGCATAATATTTTACATTATCGAACCAATAATTATCACCGTAACAAAGTTTGTAATGGAAAGTTACGTAATTAAAATTCAAGTTCATTAAATAGTTATACATACTCATTAATTGAAGAATACTATATACTTAAACATTTGCGATATTAATATATTAAGTCAATAATGCAAAGATGGATAGTATAATAATAATTGTGAATAGTAAAAAAATATAATCTTGAAATGTGAAAAATGTGGATAATTAATATGTGGTAGATTAAAGATAATCTTGAAATGTGAAAAATGTGGATAATTAATATGTTGTAGATTAAAGATAATCTTGAAATGTAAAAAGTATGAATAATTGATTAATAATGTAGATTAAAGATAATTATGAAATGTTAAAAGTATAGTTAATTGATGTATGATAGATGTTGGTTATGTTTTGACTATATATATGGGGCTTAGCATAAAGAGTTTCATAAATTTTTTGTTTATCATTCCTTTCACTCTCTAAAAATAACTTAGTTTAATTATTTCACTAAAAGAAAATCGGCTAATTCCGACGGACTTAATTGTGACGGAACTATTCCCTCGAAGATAGGTTATGTCTGACAGATATTTCAGTCGAAAATAATTTAGTCGACAATATAGTAATTTCGACGGACGTCCGTCAAAAATAGAAGGAGCCCCTTGGCGCCAAAGTTCACGCCAACGCCAAACTTAAATTCGACGGAATAATGTTTACTTTCAACGAACTTTCAGTCGAAGATAATATAATTACAACGGATGTATTCTCGACGAAAATTCCATTGAAAATAAGCTTTAAAACCTAATCAGATCACTTTCTCCCCACCCGCCTCTCATTCTCATTCTCTCATTCTCTCTCTCACTCTCATTTCTCTCTCACTGCTCTCATCTCCCTACCACCAGATGCCACCACCACCAAAGACCACCACCACCAAAGAAACACCACCACCAAAGAATACCACCACCACCACCACTTAAGCCACCACCGCCAGACGCCAAAGTACCACCACCGCCACCACCCAGATTTCTAAAATTTGCACATTAATTCAAGGTATGATATTTCTAAACCTTTAGTTTGCAAATTAATTAAAGGTATGATATTTCTGATATTGGACATGATATTTGTATGATATTTTTGAAATTTGTGGCTTAATTTGTGTTAGGTTTAGTATGAGTTTAAATATGAGATTAACCGAATTATATTTGTGATATTTGTATGATATGTTGTTGATGTAAATTTGGGAGGCTGAAATTGGGACTCTAAAAATCTGAAATTGGGAGGCTGAAATTGGAATTTGGATTTTGGAATGTGGACATATGATAATTATGAGTGTCTTTGCTTTTCTTTATGCAATTGCAGTTTATATATATGTTAGTGTATTGAATTTGGATTTTGGAATGTGGACAGTGTTCTGTAAATGTGATACAGAATTTCCGACGGAATTTTTGTTAGAATACTGCAATTGCCAAATGTGTGGGCCTTACAAGTATATTTATTTATTATTTAATTATTTTTCTAATATTAAAATAAACTAAGTAGCATTTACTTAGTTTCTTACTACTAAAATTAAATTAAATTAAAATAAAGAAAATTAAATTAAATTTAAAAAAATCTTATTAAAGTAAAATAAAATAAAGTAACAAAAAATAAAATAAATAATAAATAAAATATATATTAAATATTAATAAATAAATAAAATAAAATAAATAATAAATAATAAATAAATTGAATTGAATTAAATAAAACAAAATAAATTTGATTTAATTTAATAAGCAAATTAAATTTAATAAAAATATTTAAAAATAAAAAAATAAAATAAAATAAATTAATTTAATATAATTTAGTTTAATTAAAATAATTCAAATTAAATTAAATTTAAAATAAATAAAATAAAAAGAAACTTATTATTTGGGCATACTCTCCTTTAATCTTCAATACACTCTATAATGTACTATACTTTGAAACTTAGAAACTTGGTTTGACATTCACGGTAGGAGTGAATGTCGAAACGATCCACTGATTTGGGATTTGTTATTGAATTTTATGTCTCTCTCTTAGTAGGGTCAATAAATCTGAGCACGCTTTTTGTTGTTTTGAGGATTTTTCATTTCATTATCTCTATATGTTCTTCGAGTGCATACTTAGATTAAGTTATCTTAGTCTATTTCGTGTGCTTGGAGACCATGGGGAGAATCTTCTTAAAATTTTCTTGAAACTCATGAAAGCGTACTCAACGTGTTTGGCACTAAAGTGATTTAGATGCGTCCAATAACGGATAAAAGCCTTACCTGTAAAGAATATCCAAATTAAGTGAATGCGTCTTCTGTGTAGTTAAATATGTCAGCCGACCGGAGTTGGATGTACCGTAGGATACCCAGTGATGGGAGGGGATTAGTCTCAAATTATCGTGATGGGGTGTCAGATTTCTTGAACAAAGCAATGGAACATGTTGATGATCCGAACGGGAAGATGTGATGCCCGTATGTCAAGTGTAAAAACCTGATTTGGAAGAAAGTCGACGAGATTAAATTCGACTTATGTTCCCGTAGATTTGTGGATGGGTACTTCGTATGGACTCATCACGGGGAATCAGAAGTGATCGACAGGACTGTAGAACAACCAATTCTACGGGATTTATACGCCAAAAACTATGATCCGGTGGAGATGTTAGTCGATGCTTATGGCCCTACTAATATTGACTGGGCTGAAAATGAGCCTTCTTCAAGTAGTGCTAAGCAAGTGCCAAATGATACAGTTGCTGCCTTTTACAAGTTGCTATCTAAATCTGGGGTCGCGTTGTATCCGGGAAATGATACGGACACCAAGCTTTCTGCAGTGATGATGCTCTTACACTTCAAGAATGAGCACGAATGTAATGAGAGAGGTTTCAACGATTTGCTTGCTATAGTTGGACAGTTCTTTCCCAATGGTCATACTCTTCCTGCGAATTATTACGAAGTGAAGAAGATGGTCAAGGGGTTAAATATGGGGTATCAAAAAATTGATGCTTGTGAGCAGGATTGCATGTTATACTATGGGGAGGACGACAAAGATAAGGGACAGTGTGATATATGCAGCTTGCCGCGCTACAAGGTGACAGGGGGGAAGGAGAAACATGTTCCCAGGAAATTCTTATGGTACTTTCCACTTACGCCGAGACTTCAGCGGCTATTTATGTTGTCTCATACGACTCAACATATGAGTTTTCATCGAACAAGGGATGTCGTGCCTGGTTAGCTAACTCACCAAGCAGATGGCGATGAATGGAAGATATTTGATGCAAATTATCCTGAGTTTGTGGAAGAAGTTAGGAATGTTAGGCTTGGCATGGCTACTGATGGCTTTTGCCCTTTTAATAATTTTAGCCAGCCGTACTCAGTTTGGCCAGTTATTATGGTCGCTTATAAGGTCGAGCAATTAAAAATTTCTGGATTCGAGAGTCACGATTGTCATATATTCATGCAGAAGTTGATCCCAATTGCATTTCGTGATATGTTACCCAGAAAAGTTGTGGATGCATTGACCGAAATTTCAAATTTCTTTCGAGATCTTTGCTCAACTGTAATTAAGTACAATGATGTGGAGCAGATGGAGAACAATATTGTGCTTACCATTTGCAAGCTTGAAATGATCTTCCCTTCAGGATTCTTTGACTCGATGAAACATCTGCCTATTCATCTAACTTATGAACTCAAACTTGGAGGATCGGTGCAATATCGATGGATGTATCCTTTTGAGAGGCAATATAAACTACTAATTGCTTTATGTTGCTTATATTAATAATAATCATATATATTTGTCAAAAAATTTATCTTAGGTATATGAGTCAATTAAAACAAAAGGTGAAGAACAAAGCTCGTGTAGAGGGTTCTATTGTTGAACGTTATAGGAAAGAAGAGCTTTTCAACTTCTGTTCATTATATTTTAACGATGTTGTCTCAACGAAGCACAACCGTTTAGGAAGGAATGAGGTCATTGGTCCAATGTTTCATGCGGATGATGACTTAGCTGTATTTATATATCCTGTTAGTTCCAAGTAGGCACAATATAGATCTAGAAGGGGGGGTTGAATAGATCCTTTTTGATTTTAAATTCTTTTCTGGTTTATTTTGTATTGCTAATAATTTAGAATATGACAAACATAAGAATCTTTTCAAGCACAGCGGAATATGTAAAAGATCCCCTTCATTGATATATTCATAATCGTACATACATTGTTCATAGAGTTAGTTTAGTGGTAAGCAGTTAAAACATTCATAGCAGTTATAGCAGTTAATGTACATAAAGTAAATGACATAAAGTAAAATACACAAGGAGTTTTAAGTGGTTCAGACACTCAAGTTCCTAATCCACTCTTCTGCTTTTAACTAGCAGGATTTCCACTAAGGAAGGGCAGCACCCTGAATCACTAAGATTCCTTCAAGGCCGCCACCTTGGAACTTGATTCACTAAGAACTCTTTAAGGCCAACAAATTTGGAACTTCTCTAGTTCCTCAGAACTCTTCAAGCCAAAGAAGCTTGAAACTTCATTTAGTCCCTCCTAAAAAGGACCCTCGTGCCCTAGCTTCTTGTTGTTGAGTTGTTTGTTTATTTGTTGGAGTTGGTGCTGAGCTGCTAAGATGTCTTTAAGCTCTTAACATCATCTATACTTAGCAGCTTGGCATGATCATCCTTGAAGTGCAGTTGAGTGTTGCATGATACTCAGCTTCTTCAGTTACTCAACCACTTCTGATGATTCCTTGATGAACTACCTTGAAGATCATTCTTCTTGATAATTGATGGCTGCACATGATGGGTTTCTAAGATGACTGTAAGCTCTTCTGCTAGGTACTTAGAAACTTTTTCATGCTTGACACCATGATGGTGTTGGTGATCTTCTTTCTTGATACTTGATGCCTTCTCATGATGGACTTGCTAAGATGATCGAGTAAAGGCTCTTCTCTCCGGTACCTGAGTCTTCCCATGATGGACATCAAGATGACATGATGCTCTTCTTTCTCTCGGCAGTTCAGAACACTCTTCTTGTAGTAGAACTCTCACTTCTACATTGTAGAACTCTCACTTCTACTTCTTTCTTTTTCTATCTCTAGGTGTTCTTGGTGGATCATAGAGTGAGCCTTCGGACCTTCAATGGTTACTCACTATTTTACGTTGGTTAGATCAGTACACCATTTCTCCAAATTCAGCAACTCCAGCAACCCTTGATCTTTGAAGCTCTTTCTGATTTATACTCCTTGCCAATCTTCCCGTTGGAAAGTAGCCGTTGAGAGCTATTCAAATTGCTTCACAGATCTCGAGTTGTTTGGTGCAGACTGCGGATGTGACATGACATAACTTTTTGACATTGCAGTCTACTGTTTCACCTACCCCGTCAGAGATGTTACTTTGATTTCTCGGGCAGGTCGAAGACTTTATTCCCCCTTCTGATTTCTAGATCAGAGGTTGTCCTTTTGCATCGATGCTTTCAATAAACTCTAGTCCGAATACCAACCTTCAGATTGAACCATTGCCAATGCTTCAATCCTCAGTTGTTCAAGCTCTACGATTCTGATGCACATCTTCTTGGACCTGATCGTAGTGTCTAGTTGACAGTTGCTCATTTGACATGTAGAGACAACACTACGATCTTTGAAGAGTGTTTATTTGATCTTCAGTGTAGAACACCTCTTTCTTCTATTGTGCAGTGCTTCAATACTTCTTATTTTCTTCGATTATTCTCAGATACTGATGGCTTGACTCCTAGCTCTGGCCCCTTCTGAATAGCAAGACACTTCAGATTTGTGGCATGTCTAGCTCGCTTTTTCCTTGTGATCTCCCGTTCACTTATCATCAATGGACTGACCCAATGCTTAATCACTTTAGCCTTTTTCTTCAGATAATGACCAGTATCTCTGTGTACACTCCATCAGTTCTTTCTTTGTTTGGCAAACACTACGATCCTGGTTACTTCTAAAATTGTTGTCATCTTACCACTTGACAGCTACTGCACTTGCTGACTTTCCATAGTCAGCTACTGAAGTCTTCTTATGATCATCTTGTGGAAGACTTCATCTAGAATGGCTTCACAACTCAATCTGGATGCTGATTGGGCTCTTAGATCTTCTGTTAGCTTGCATGCTATTCGTTGAGTGCTCTCTGGCTTCCTTTAGGTGGGATGTATCTTTGCAGTACCAACCAGAGGCTTCATTCCTTTGGATATTCTGGGAATGCTCAATTGTTAAGAATCGTGTTTGCTCTACGATTCTACCTTGGCTTTGTGAGCACATCTGTTGAGGTCTTAGTTCTGCACTATGATTCAAATTTTCTACCGTGCAGACATTCACGACTCGAGATCGAATCTTGACACTACGATTTCTGTCGTTGTGCTTGTTGTCTTCATCTGATCTTACTCTACTACGATCTCTGCCTTTAATACGATTAGTAGACTCTACGACTCTGAGTGTAGTCTACGATTCTTGACTTAGCTTTAACATTAGTAGACTCTACGACTCCGAGTGTAGTCTAAAATTTTTGACTTGGCTTCGGCAGATGCTCAGTCGGCTCGTAGGTAGGCTGTCTCTACGATTCTGAACATGACTTCTTCAGCAGACTATGGCTCCGAGGAAATTCTCCTCGACACACTACGATCTTTCCTCGTTTCTCCTGGCAGTCTACGAACTCCGAGATCTACTATCTTGCAGACTACGATTCTGCCTCGATAGCTCTCGAGTTTTCCTTGACTCTCCTGGCAGACTACGATTTCTGGAGCAGTGCTCAATAATCAGACAAGCCTATCTATTACATCATAAGATCAACCTAATATGCGTGATCTTTCTATATTTATAGTCCTTGTACATCATTTCTTTTTAAGGACTTTACAAAGCTGTTTTACTTATGTAGGATCAACCTAACATATTTGATCAATTCATTCTAAGTCCTTGTACATGTGTTTCTATTATCTATCAAATGACTTTCTGACTTTTTCTTAATACAAGCATACTTGCATATTCATTCATATATATATATATATATATATATATATATATATATATATATATCATAATCAAATCATATGTAAATAGGAATATCATTCACATGTTTATTCCTAACAATTTCCCCCTATTTGATTATGACAAAAACAATAAGTGCATATGCATGTTATGAATGAATATTATATACAGTGAGCAGTTGTATTTCTAAAACAGATAATCATGAATGTCATTTATAATGATATGGAATTTAATACACTATGACATTTTACATCCTGGATCCAGAACATGTCTAACTAGTTAGAGATGTACCTTTTTGGTTCCATGTATGTTTCCAGGATGTCTGTTGATCAGCTATTCATCTGTTTGATCTCCTTACACCTTCTCCCCCTGGGATGTTGACTTCATTTCTTTTGTCTGCTCCTTTTCTTCTTCTGGCTCCCCCTCAGCCTCAGACTTATCATCCTTTGGCTCCCCCTTAGATTATGACTCAGCTATTTCTTGTGCTGTCTTCTTCTTTTTCTTCTTCTCTTCTTTCCTTCTGCTCTCCTTGCCATTTCTTGAGTGCCTCTTTGACGTGGATGGTCGTTGACCTCTTTGGTTCGTAGAGTAGCTTGGTGAAGCGGTTATGAACTCTACGATTTACTTCATCGATCATCTTTTGAGAGATGTTGTAGTGAATGGTTTTGACGTTAATCCTCATTTTAAAACTGCATACCTTGACCACTGATATACCCCAAGCCAGTTTGGGCACTTAAGTTCTGATGTGTGTTTGCACGATGTCTTTCCAAAATGTATTCGAACTGATCTCCTCATAATTCAGAATGGTAGAGCAGTTATCTCGTTCTTCCAAGCTCCTCATGAGCTAGAGTATCTTCTGGTAAGACTGCGATCGTCGAATCTGCTTCTATGATCGTTGAGTTTGCACCACGATCATTGAGTTCTCTTCAAACTCTACTCTACAATAGTTGACTGTCTTAGTCCTTGAGATGAACTTGATTAAGCAATCCTTCTAGGTTAAGGTAGCTCAGGAAGGGCCAGCCTCTTAGAGTGAGCTAAGGGTCAGGTTTGTTCCTGAGGCACTTTTCAGATGAAATACTTTTAGAAGTGATTTGCACTGATATCTCATTTGACCTTTTCTATTGGAGAGTTCCTCTTCCAACTTTAGACATTTGCACTAGTTATAATTGTGGTGTCCTCCTGTACTTACACTACGATCAGATGTTTGATCGTGGGCACTCCACAATTTTGAGTTGAGTGGCTGAAAGGTTATCAGTAGTACGTTTTGAGACGTTCCTACTAACTATGGATCTTCATTTGGTTCATCAGCCATAAAGTTTTGGGACTCTATAGTTGGAACACTGCTTCCCCATGTTTATACTATCTTCTCAGTGAGGTTTGATTTCTTTTTCTTCATGTGCATTAGGAAGCATCCCTGCATATCTCTTTTCATTTGGAATTACCAGCGTGATCAAATCTGTTTACATCGTGAGACATGGATATCTCGGGATCGATCATTCTACGATCATTTAGCAAAGACTTCTGAACATAGTCTTCTTTGTCAGCTTGTGCTCATGAAGTTCTGCTCCCGTAATGAGTTCCTCATGTTTGATGTCCGATGATCCTTTGTGGTGAGCTTCCTTGAGGATTCTTCTATTATGACATGCTTTGCATGATTGAACATCTAAGACCCTTTTTCATCTTTGGTTGAATGGCTTGCTTCTATATAAAGATCAGCTGCCATGTGAGCTTTATTCAGATCAGCTCAGCAGGTCTTCAAGGATAGGCTTTGACATATATGAGTTTTATCAGACTCATTTCTGAACAGTCTTAAGCCTTCTGCTGGTTGCATCTTCTTGACTGAAGTCTTCTGCTTCAGCATTCCTTAGTGTGGCCAGATAGACCAAGTACCTGCAAGTTATGAATTTGTATTTTTGGTACCCATGATTAAATGGATCCTGCTAGGTTAGTTTTCTAAACCCTTGTTCCTCATATATTTGGATAATCATCATATTGATCACCACCAGTCATATTCATGCATGTAACTAATTTAGATAATACATTTTGAGATGCATGATGGTGAGTGTGTGTGTAAGATTTGCTATTTTAATAAAACACTCTTTTTCTTTGATGGTTTCATCATTTGCTAGGTTATGTTCACAGGGTTTAAATGTTCACAAAGTGAGAATCAACTCTACGATTGATTAGTATCTGGTTGATTCATGGAGGTGATCAGTTTCTATGAATCTTCAATATACTCTTGTAGAACTGATCATACTCTGTGTTTTATTAGACACTTAGACCATAGGGTTGTATATACATACTAACCCATCAACAAAGATTACTTCACATAAATAATTTAACTCATGATGCTTATTATGATTATTTCAGATTTCTTTCACGATGTCATCTTCAACCTAAAACTTGGATGGAGAGAAATTTTATAGGCATTTGAGTTTCCACCCTCAATGTACTTTCTCTCTTCACCTTTTTAGGTAGATTATGATTCCTTGAAAGAATACTGTTATAGTTCATAAGGAGGTGCAATTATGATTGTACATATTTATATTAGTGAGGAACAGTACCTTTTTACTGTCAGTTTCTTAACGGTCATTTATCTTAGATATACTAAGTTTAGGCATTGATGTGCATAGTTTCTCATTTTCTCCTGACAGCTATTTGCTCCAGTTGACCTTCAATCAATCATTTGTGGTCTTGAAGATGCAAGCTAAGAGAATATCAGCATCTTTAGTTCTTTGACATCCTTGAGTTCACAAGGTTTACATCCAGCTATTGGTTGGCCAGACATTTGTTTGAGAAGTTCTTCTTTCTTCTCTGAATAAGCATTTCTCAGTATGTATGGCCTTTTCATCTTTCTGGCTGGTGGATGTTTGACTCTTGAGCTTTCTCGCCTGGTCTTCAGACTACAAGATTGACTGCAGACAAGGATTATTCTTGTTGATATGGCAATCAAGAACATGGACCAATATGAGCAGCTTCAGGGTATATACACATTTACCTGTACACAATGTTTTTAACGTGTGAGCTCATCTGCATATAACAAGTGACTTACTACTAAATCAAGTTTAGAAAAATGATTGTGCCTAGGATCAGACTCAAAGCGATTAGCTTTTGAATACACTACTAGAAATTCGACATATAACGACGAGCTATAGCGACGATCGGCACGGAACCGTCGCTGTAGGGTATCTATAGGGACGGTCGACACGGAACCGTCGGTATAGAGATTTTTTAAAGATAAAACCCTCTCACCTCCCCCAAATCATTTCACTATCTTCACTCTCATCTCTCCCATCTCTCCCAGTCCACTGGCTCCCCTCGCCTCCGACCACATGTGCCGACGGATCATTCTCCATTCACAAGATGATCCTCGGAACCCACACTTCCGATGATTTCCCTAACTTCCTCATCGTCGCCGATGCCCATCTCCCCGTCAACCCTGCCTCCGCCCCCGAGACCAATCTGGAAAACCCTAATATCCCAAAGGTTAGCACTATGTTGTTTATTTGGGTTTTGAATTTCTGTGTTTGCTAAATCTTTGGGTTTGATGATGTCTTTGGTAATTCTTGGTTTTCTATGACCCGATTGTGTTTCAGGTTGCTGTGGCTCATACCATTGGACATGTAGCTGTTGGATATGGTATAAAGAAGCTGCAGATTATGATGACTATTGTTGATGACTTGGTGTCTGTTGACAGTCTTGTTGAGGATTATCTTACTGCTGAGCCTGCGAATGAGTACATCCAGAGCTGTGATATTGTTTCCTTTAACAAAATATGTGAGTTTGTAGTATTTTTTTCTTGACTGTTTAATTTAGGTCTTATGCAAGTGTTTGTGGTACAATTATTTTACTTATTTTATTGCATTTGATTATTTGATGATAATGGTTTTTGCTGCAGAATTTCTTAAATCTATGGGATTGGCATGGGAAATTTGTTGAAGAAAGATTCTTATATCTGAGCCTAAGCTGTGATTTTTGTTTCTATTTTTTTTCTAGTATGTCAATTTTGATATTTGTTAGGAGAAGTGGATTTTTATGTAATGACTTACTGGTCCTTACTCTGCCTTAGTGGTATTTGATTGAAAACTAGAATATGGTTTGACATTTTAACTTTTTGGTGCAATATTTTACTACTTTGTTTGCTATTTTGTTTTCTTGCTGCTGCTGGTAATAATAGAAGTCATAGTTTGTTTTGATGTTGTTGTACCTGTACTCTAGTACTTACATGGGATGAATTTAGGTTTATAATGATAAGCAAGTATGTTGGCTGACTAATTTACAAAAAAATGTCTGTAAAATGATAGAACTTGGTAGAATATGTAACTTATATACGACAGATTAAAAAGAAAGAATGGTATATACACATTATTTACATTTTTAGAGTCCGGCATGAGGCATGGCAGATCCTAGCATAAATCCCCTAGGCACGCCTTATTGAAACTAGGCACACAATGTATGAAAATAACAGCTTTATCCAATGAGTAATATTGCGTGTAAATTGATACTTCTGCTTTTATATAATGCTTATATTATATCTTAGAATACTGTCATGTAATTTTCCTATTATAATCTTAATCTGATATTTGATTAGTTCGCTTAGTCTCTCTCTATCTCTCTCTCTCTTGAATAGATGATTTTCAAGTAATTCCAAGGCATTGATAGAATTAACTGCTTTAAAAGTAGCCTCATAACAGGAAAAGAACAATATTATGGGAGTTATTATTTGAGAGGAAATCTTCAAAGGAACCTATGTACTTCTAGACAGTGTATTTTTTTTTCTCATTTCTTGGTCTTCTATGTGGTGTAGTTAAAGGTCCTAGTAGGCTGTTACAAGTATTGAATTCCATTTCCCCCTGAATTCTAATCATCAGCAGGTACACTGAATTCTTTATCCTGATTGCTTCAAGATATTACAGTGAAATTGTCTTGTGCAAACGTATTTCATGATCTGATTTCAAGAGTTTTGAACCTGGTGGCTGATTTCTATTCCCTGGTTAATAAGGTTCATTTTCCCCACAAGGTTTACAGATTATTCTAAATTATTGTTCTTTAGTCTTGATACTTGATAATTTTGCAGGTATTCAGCAATTGTGATCGTGTATTTGTTGTAGTCTTAATTCTTTGTTGCACACTGCTACATGGTAATATTGTTAAGAGGTATATATTGCTTAATGTTTACTAGTGGAATAGCTGCATAATTTATTGTTTTGTAACATCTAATCATTTGAAGCTCACAACTATTTTGTTTCAGAACATTTTCCCGGCCATTGATGTTAACACTGTGAGTGAAGAACAACATCAAGGAAATGCTGGTATTAGCCTTAGTATTGGTTTTCTCTTAATATTTTACTTGTTTTGCAGGTCAAACTTGGAAAGGATTTAGCTCTCTTTTTTTTATTGTATGGGGTGAATCAGGTATTTAGGATTGATGATCCAGCATTTCTGGTTTGTATTGATTGGGGTGGATTTTCTGTTTAACTTTTTGAGTGACTTGGGTGGGCATCTGGACTTGCAGGTTTTGGTGCGCATTTATGCTATTTCCTGTTTCTAGATTCTGGTAGGCAACTTAAAGTTTCTCATAAGTTGTATATATTATGGGTTGCACCTTTTTTGACTCTGCTTTAGTAAATTATTGTTTATTAGAAAAAAAATCTGTACTCAAGATTCAAAACCTAAAACTGATAGAATGATCTCAGAGGAAATAGTTAAGAATTCAGGTCTGTATGTAGCCAATTAGGTCCGACTATGTTCCTCAAAGATTAATAGGAACTAAATTGGCACTTGATAATAAAATTATATCAAGAAGTTGATCTTTGTGTTTCTCACTTTCCTTCTTCAGGATACTGGGGCATGTATCTTGTTGATGTCCAGCTGGGCAGTTGTCTTTTCTTCGGAAATCATTCTACTGCAACGGGACCAAATAAATGGTCGAGAAAGACTTTGGATTCTTGCTCTCCTATTCTGGTATAACTTTATATGGAGATATGCACATTTTTGTTTTGTTTTTCTTGTTTATTGTTTTTTTTTCCAATTCAACAGCAAGGTGACTCCCCTCCGCCACCCCCTATAAAAAATTTTTTGGTGTTGGCTATTAACTTTGTTTCTAGACATGTTGCTATATTTGGTTTTCTGATAAATGGGATATCTATGAGTAGCATTATAATTGGAATTAATCTGGCACTATGAATGTATCCTAAAACTAATTGAAGATACTTTTGCAGTGCAACCTGGCTTATGTTACTAATGTATTGGCATTAGACCTACAGGTTGCATTTTCTCGAACTCTTCTCGGATTGACTGGAAAAGAACGGTGGACAGGTAACGTTCACCAAAGCTTGGAAACACTTCCTGCGAGCATTTACAATTACAATATCAAAGTAAGTATATAACAAAGAGACATCTCCAATATATTTATTATATTGCTGATTCAAGAATCTGACTTCTTTAGAAACTTTAGAGCATGGAAATGGTTTGGTGATTGCAAGATCTAGCTAATTTGCGAGATCTAATCAGCTAGGAGACTCCCTCTCATGAACATATAAGTAGAAGAGGCCAAAATGTTTGTCACTTCTCAAAACCAAAGTACCTTTTTGTATGAATACCTAAATTACGTGTATACAAAATGATAAAACTCATTGATCTATCATAATTAAACTAAGAGGCAATTGTGGAATTCAATGATCTAACTTTTTTGAACTTAAAGTCCATTTGAAGTAGCTACATAAAATGGGACGGAGGATATACAAGTTAATACAGTTTGGCAGAAGAAATTTACACTTCTTTTCATATAAACCATGATATCCAAATGGTACACTTACCTTGTGAAGAATCAGTAATAGTAACTTAGTAAGTATACATTACAATGAAATTACATTACAAATTGCATCTGCAGAAACTAGGCTGACAATGCTCAAGTTTTAAGATGGAGAAAGGATTTAGCTCTCTTTTACTTGTTGTCTGTCATAAAAAAAGAGAGCTAAATCAATGAAATTTTACTTGTTATCTGTCATATTTGAGTGGCTACCATGAATTTGATCCTCGATTAACTTTATTTTAATTTTTGTTGACCAGAATTCAAACTCGATTGCTTAAGTAGGTAGGAATGCCTTCTCAAATTTATGTGCACCGTCTTACTAAAAGTCTAAAGCAATCATTTACTGATTTTCCAGAGAACATGATTAGAAAAGGAGGCATTAGTAAGGTTTATAGAGGTTGCCTTCCTGATGGCAAGGAACTTGCTGTGAAGATTCTGAAGCAATCTGAAGATGTATTGAAAGAGTTTATTTTGGAGATTGAGATTATTACTGAAGATTCTGAAGGAATTCGACCATCTTAAAATGAAGGAGTGATATATGCTCTAAGATGTCACAGGGTCCTGACTCTGTGGTGTGTTCTCAGTTATCGGATGAGAGGCTATTGAGTGATATCTACACTAAGATGTCACTCCTTCATTTTATTGAGTAGATGGTCATTGTGCAGAATATGATTGTAATGTTGTAATGATTGTATTGTGAAAGATTGTATTGTGAATGATTGTAATGTTGTAAAATATCTCTTCTTATATTGTAATGTTGTAGTGTGAATGAATTTAAATGATGTATATAGTATTTTTTATATTTTATTTTATATTATATTTGTGCTTGTTGAATAAATGTGCATTATTAATTTATGTTTTTTAAATATAAAAAGGCTATAGCGACGGTCATCGACTCGTAGCTATAGTGTTCTATAAAACACATCCCTATAGCGACGGTCACCGAGCGTCGTTATAGACATCTATAGCTACTGGTCATGGCCAGTAGTAATAACTCTCAATGACCAGATTAGTAAAAAAGAGCAAATACACGATTTTGCCATGACCTATAGCTAGGGTCGGTGGCCGATCACTATATATAGCCAAAAAGACCGTCGCCATATAGGCTATCTTAAAGCCTGGTTCTTTGGCGACGATCGGCTGACGATCGTTAAAACTTTTAGCGACGGTCTTTTTGGCTATAGCGGACGATCGGCGGCCGTCGCTTATAAATGATTTTCTAAGAGGATATAGCATGAGAGCCCCGCTTCGATACCAATTATTAGTTCGATGAGCACAATATAGATCTAGAAGGGGGGTTGAATAGATCTTTTTTGTAAGACCCTAACTTTTATGAATAAAAATGTATTTTCTATAAATATCATTTTGAATATTATGGAATAAATTTGATATAATGTTATAGTTGTGGGTAATATTTATAAATTTTGCAAAATCATGAAGTTGTTATATAATATTCGATTGGTGGGAATATTCGTTTTAAACAGCGGGAATATTCGATGACGATGACACGATCATCGTTAGTGGACCCCAATGGCGTAATTATTATTTGGATTGAAAAACGACAAAAATATTTTTATGAAAATAACGGCGGAAGTTTTACAGTTAATCGTTGAAACACCCGTGTTAAAAAATGCGAGAAATCTGGCGTGGTTATAGTAGTAGCACACGGTATTGATTCTTGATCTTTACGTGAGAAGTCATTCGGTTTTATTCAATTATTGTCAATATTTTATATATTATTAAATCAATAATTGAGATAGCCATGAGTTATTAATATTATTATTTGCATTATTAATGATGTCAGAAGTTCTTCCAAGAAGAGGTTTGTCACCTAATTGCGGCGCCCGATAGGGAGAAATCCTTATTGGAAAGCCCTCTTTCACGGAACGACACGTTATTTAATAGTGTGAATAATAATAATGATGATGAAGTTTTGTTTTATTAGTATTATTAATGTAATAAAAGCGAAAAGATTTTTATATAAAAGCGAATACTTTTATAAAGTTATTACGTTTTATTAGGCTAATAGTAAAATCTTTTTATATAAAATGTAATACTTTTATAAAGTTATCTCGCTTTTATTAGACAATAATTAGAATATATTATATTTTATTATGCATAGTGTTTTGCATAAGTACTGCGATAGTGTTTACATAGTAAAATCTTTTTACATAAAATAGAATACTTTTATAAAGTTTTTCGTTTTATTAGATTATAAATAGATTATATTATATTTTATTGTAAACCAATCTGACCGTCTGCTTTTAAAGTAAATCAATCTGGACCTTTCATGGATTGGTTCTTTATTCATCCATTCTTCTATAAATAAAGCTCATTCCTTTATTATTTCTTACGAATTCAATTGAAACTCTGATAGAGAAACTATAGAGAGAAAGAAGAAAAGTATTCTACTACTTCACTCACTCAGATATCAAGTTTCTTTTACTAGTAGGGGTATTATTTCTTTTGTATTCATGAAGAGAACTTACATTATTCCATTCTTTATTATTCTGCTGGAATAACTTGTATACGCTGAGGTTACCCTATACTTGGTGAAATTCTTCATTATTCATTTTTTATTATTACATTGGAATATCCTCATGCATGCATTTTATCTTGGGACTGGTTCCGCCTCTTTATTATTTAGTTGGAATATCCTCGTCACATGCGTTTCTGGCCGGACCGGTTTCGATTATTTATTATTCATTGGAATAATGCATCATCTGAAGTACCACATGCATGGTGATTTCTCATTGTTATTCCATTCTTTATTATTACATTGGAATATCCTCACCTTATGCGTATTCGCTTTGACGACAGTTCCGTTATTTATTATTCTATTGGAATAACTTTACATGCAAGCAATCGTATGCATGGTGATTTCTTTTGTTATTCCATTCTTTATTATACTCAGTTGGTTAAAGTTTTGACTTATGTACTCAATGAAATTAGTGAAATATCCTTGATATTTGCGCTTCATCCAGTATCTTTTCGTGGAAATATTCTTCTGAGCATTCTTGAATTTTACTCTACAAAGAAGTATCATGTTGACAATTTGGGCGTTATTAGTTCTTGAATAAATTAATTCTTGAACTTGTTTTATTGAATTCTTATATCATTGTCATCATCCTCATATTTATATTATGTTGAAAGTCATCCGTGGCAGCAGAGTGCATAGATGGACTTGGTATGATTATGACACAGGGGATTATTCGGTATAATCATGGTACCGTAATGTTACAAATGATGTGGTAAAAGTCCTCATTGGCCCGTAGTGCATTGATGGATGATTGTTGGCATGATCATGACCATTGATGAATACACGAATATCCTTGGCCCGTGGTGCATGGATAATTTGTGGTCGTGACCCTAATGAATATCCTTGGTCGTGGTCATAGGGGGATGATGTGGATTATTTATTAAAATTTGAGTCTCAAATGATAAAAAGTGATGAAAACCTTTTAAATCATAAAAGATAGTAGATTTTATTCTCTGCATGACTCTTTTAATGGATTGCATGTTCATTTGCAGTTAAACTTGATGTCTATTGTATTTTATCGGTTTAACCTTCTGTTGAAGACTAATGATAATTTATTACGCATTATCTTAGTCATAATATTTCTTACTTAGCTAGTTGAGCTCACCCTTTCTTTCAATTTTTCTTCTTGAAAGCGAGATCATAGCCGGGACTAGTCGGGGAACGGAATGACAATCTAGATGATAGTATTAGTAGTCCTCACTATTACATTAAATAGTGTGATAATAAATGTAATGAGGACTTATTACGAGAGTGGATATTATACAGAAGACAATATTTGTATTAAAATTCACAAATTTCTCTTGTTGTATATTAAATATTGTATTTGTATTACGTATCATGTATTTGGCGACTCGGAATAGGTGATGTATTCCTATTTTGGGGGCGTCACAGCTTGGTATCAAAGCTTAGGGGGTATGATCCTCAGGTGAGATGTGAGACAAGAACTAGGAGGGAGAGACGGGGAATTCCTTCGCTAGTATGACCTACCTAAGTTTATTTGATATTTAATTGGTCACGGTGAGTATAGGGATAATATGTGATATGTTAATTAACCCTTCTTTTGTGGCGGTGTTTGAAAATGGCATCCGAGAATGTTGAGAACATCAATGGAGCCACAGAGACCGTTGAGTCTCCACGCAGATCAATAATCGGGGATAATGTGCATCGAGGAAGGCGACAATCCTCGAGCAAACAACAACACTTGACCAAATGATGAGCGATGGAATGTTCGGAGGATTTATGCAATTTATGCAACATCGAGCCAAGAAGCGGCTCTCTGTACAAAATGCGGTGGAAACACTGGCAACTCTCGGACGATCATCACTAAGCGCTTCAAGGAACTGGGACCACCGGAGTTTTTTGGAGTGCCAAAACCACTTAAGGCGGAGACATGGATAAAGAAGATCTGCAAGATATTTGATGTCTTGGGATGCTTGAGGAGCAAAGGTTCCTTTGCCACCTTCATGTTGCGTCAGAGGCGGACATTGGTGGGAATCTATAAAACGTACTCAACTCCGCCTTGAAAGATGACTTGGGAGAAGTTCCAAGAATTGTTCAATGACAAGTATTTTCCCGAAAGTATTCGTCACATGAAAGAGGTAGAGTTCATTAAGTTGGAGCAAAACAACATGACCGTGTTGCAGTACGAAGCCAAGTTTGCCAAGTTGTCCCGGTTTGCGTCCCATTTGGTTGATAATGAGGAGAGAATGAAGTGAATGTTTTTAAGAGGTTTGAAACCCGAGATACGTCAATATCTTATCTCTCATAAACTATGTTTGTATTCAGATGTTGTTAATAGGGCTCAGTTATTAGAGCGCGATAATGAGTCAACCCAACAAAAAGAGAGCGGTAAGAAAATGATAATACCGGTGATACTTGATCATCGAAGCGGTGACAATAAGCGTGGAGGGAATCAACATGCCAGAAATGGTAACCACTTCGGTGGTTATCATGGCCAAAACAATAAGAATGGACATTTCAAGAAGAGGAGATTCAACAATGATGGAAACACGTCAGCAACATCACCCGTGGTTAAGGAAGGAGAACGACCACCTATTATATGCTTCAAATGCAGAGGGGAAGGACACATCGATCAAATTGCGCGATGCTTAGTCAAAAGCATGTTATAATTGTGGAAGAGAAGGTCACCTAGCCCAATTTTGTCGTTCACCAAGAAGACAAGTTCACTAGGATGGAGGCACCAAAGGGCGTCCCGGAAAAGTCAAAGCCCGATGGTCTGAGGAGAGCGTTTGTCGTGACCTCCCGAAAGCAAGGAACGAACGAGGTCATCACGGGTAAGCTTATCATAAACTTTAGCGAAGTATATACCTTATTTGATCTGGGTCTACCCATTCTTTTATTTCTCCTACTTTTTCAACGTTTAAATTTGACTCAGGAGAAATTAGACTTTGACTTATCTGTTAAAACTCAGTTGGGAGAAACCTTCATTACATCCACTTTGTTTATAAGTCTTGTTTAGCCTAAATCGGTACCCTCACATTACCTGTCGATCTTATTTCATTGAAAATACTTGTATTTGATGTAATTCTAGGGATTGATTGGTTAACTACTCATCATGCAAAAATTGATTGTTTTTGTAAGGTTGTTAGCTTTCATATTCCTAATCAACCTATTATGCGAATTCAAGCAACTAAACCATTAAAATCAATCACTGTCATCTCAAGCCATAAAGCTATTTGTTTATTGAAAAACGGATGTCAAGCTTTCTTAGCTCATGTCACGGATCTAAACAAAAATACGTCAGTTTTGAATGATATTTCTATTGTTAATGAATTTCTGACGTATTCCTCGAAGAACTTCTGGCCTACCCCGGCGTGAAATTGAATTTTGTATCGACCTTGAACCTGTGTGAAAACCCATTTCCAAAGCCCCATATCGAATGGCTCTATTGAAATTCAGGAGTTAAAGACCCAATCATGGAATTGTTAGACATTGGCTTTATTCATCCTAGTACTTCTCCTTGGGGTGCTCTCTGTTCTATTCATGAAGAAGAAAGATGGGAGTATGCGACTTTGTATTGATTATCGGGAGTTGAATCATGTCACCATCAAAAATAAAGGTACCCATTGCCACGTATTGATGACTGTTTGACCCGGTTACAACGTGCAAATTCTTTTCAAAGATTGATCTTCGTTCGGATATCACCAATTGAAGATTAGAACCAATGACATTCCAAAGATGGCTTTCAGAACTCGGTACGGGCATTATGAATTCCTAGTCATGTCTTTTAGATTGACTAATGCTCCTATTTGCCTTCATGGATATGATGAACCGAGTATTCAAGGAATATTTGGATCACTTTGTGGTCGCGTTTTATTGATGACATCCTTATTTATTTCAAAAGTCGTGAAGATCATGAGCAACACTTGAGGCTGATACTCCAAAAGCTTCATGAATATAAGCTTTATGCCAAGTTGAAGAAATGCGAGTTCTGGCTTGAGGAAGTAACATTCCTTGGGCACGTGGTATAAAGTCATGGAATATCTGTTTACCCAACAAAGATTGAAGCTATTCAAAATTGGGAGCAACCTAAATCGATGGATCAAGCACGTAGCTTTCTCGAACTTAATTTGGTTATTATCGGAGATTCGTAGAAGGTTTTCTCGAATCGCTACTCCCTTAACTCAGCTGACTCGGAAAGATACAAAATTCGGTTGGAACGAGGAATATGAGAAGAGTTTTCAAGAACTCAAGAGAAGACTCATTTCAGCACCTGTTCTGACAATACCTTCTGGCTCGGAGGGATTTGTCATCTATAGTGAGGCTTTAGGCAAAGGGTTAGGATGCGTTCTCATGCAACATGGGAAAGTCATAGCCTATGCCTCTCGACAACTCAAAGAATATGAGAGGAATTATCCTACTCATGATCTAGAGTTGGCAGCAGATGTTTTTGCACTAAAGATTTGGAGGCATTACTTGTATGGGGAAAAAATGGAGATCTTTACGGATCATAAAAGCCTCAAATATTTCTTCACTCAAAAGGAACTCAACATGCGATAGCGACGTTGGCTTGAACTGTTGAAAGATTATGATCATACCATCCAATACCATCCTGGAAAAGCGAACGTAGTAGCTAACGCATTGAGTAGAAGATCATATGCGGGTATGAGTGCGATATTGTCAACGCAAAGTCCCATTTTGTATGACTTGCAAAGGATGGAGATAGAGATAAAGACTCCAGGGACCCACGTGATGATGGCGAATATACGAGTAGAACCAACTTTAATCGATAAAGTTAAAGCTGCTCAAGCTATAGACCTGGAGTTGATGCATATGAGGAAGAAAGTACTAAAAGGTGCTATGCTGGAAGCAAGAATCGATGAAGAAGGAATACTTCGAGTCAACTCCAGACTTTGTGTTCCTAACGACCCTGATTTAAAGTATAAAATCATGATGGAGGCACACAACACATCGTTTGTAATCCATCCTGGGACTACCAAAATGTATCATGATCTTCAACATACATTTTGGTGGGGCAATATGAAGAGGGAGATAGCGCTATTTATCTCAAGGTGTTTAACTTGTCAACGAGTCAAGGAGGAGCATCAAGTATCAAAAGGTTCATTTCAACCACTTGAAATTCCAGAATGGAAGTGGGAGCACATTACCATGGATTTCGTTACTGGTCTTCCCAAGGTTTCTCAAGGTATAGATGCAATTTGGGTCATTGTTGATAGATTGACCAAGTCTGCTCATTTCTTACCTATACGAGAAACTTATACACTTGAATGTCTTTCTCGTATGTACATAAACGAGGTTGTAAGATTGCATGGTATGTCAGTATCCATAGTTTCTGATCGAGACCTAAGATTCACTTCACGGTTTTGGGTTAGTTTACAAAAAGCTATGGGCACGGATTTACGATTTAGTTCGGCATATCATCCTCAGGAGGACGGACAATCAGAGAGAATAATTCAAACTCTTAAAGATTTATTAAGACTCTATGTCCTTGACTTCAAGGGAAGTTGAGACAAGTTCTTACCATTAGTGGAGTTTTCCTACAATAACAGTTATCAAGCAAGTATTGGCATGGCTCCATTCGAAGCGTTGTTTGGAAGAAAGTGTCGTTCTCTAGTATGCTGGGATGAGGTGGGTGAAGTAACATTGTTGGGACCGGAGTTAGTACGCATGACTACGAAAAAGATATAAACGATCCGACAATGTATAAAAACCTCACAAGACCGACAAAAGAGTTATGCTGATCTTCATCGAAAGGATGTGGAATTCGATATTCGAGATCATATGTTGTTATGTGTTTCTCCATGGAAAGGAGTTACGAGAATTGAAAAGAGAGGAAAGCTCAATCCTCGATTCATTGGCCCATTTATAATCCTCGATCGAGTAGGGACTGTAGACTATAGACTTGTTTTACCGCCAACTATGTCTTGTGTTCATAACGTTTTTCATATATCCATGTTACGTAAATATGTGAAAGATCCGAACCACATTATTGAGTTAGAACCGGACGAAATAGCGGAAGATTTAACGTATGAAGATGTTCCTGTTCAAATCTTGGATAAGAAGGAACATATTCTACGCTCCAAGGTTATACCTCAAGTTAAAGTTTTATGGAGGAACCACGATGTTGAGGAAATGACCTGGGAGTTAGAATCTGAAATGAAATCAAGGTATCCTTACCTCTTCGACATACCAAGTACGTACCCTAATTTCGAGGGCGAAATTTCATAAGAAGGGGAGATTGTAAGACCCCAACTTTTATGAATAAAAATATAGTTTCTATAAATATCATTTTTGAATATTATGGAATAAATTTGATATAATGTTATAGTTGTGGGTAATACTTATAAATTTTACAAAGTACGCAAGTTGTTATATAATATTCGATTGGTCAGGGAATATTCTGTAATAACCCATTTTATTTAATAATTAAATATTAATTGATTTTATCTTATACAATTGTATTTAAATTGAAAAAGGTAAATGATTTTGTTTCCCTCTTTTCTTCCTTGTTTTGTTTGGAAAATTAAATTCTTTTAGTAGATAATTAAATAACTGTTTAAATTAAAATTGAGGAAGATAATTCCTTTTGTTAAAGTCTTGTGGTAAAATCATTGAATGGGAAGCTACTTGGGAGATAGAGAGTCTATTCGAGCGAGTATCCGCATCTTTTGATAATTAGGTATCGTTCATTCTTTTGATTAGGGACTAAATCCTTTTTAAGGGGTAGGTGATGTAATACCCGAAAAAAAAAATATTAAATAATAAAAATTATTTAAATTTAAACCATATTAATTGGACTTTGTTTTTCTTATTTGGGCTATTATTTTGTTTGGGTCAAATTAATCAGTAAAATTTGTGGACTATAATAAGTAAATGGATTATATTAATTTGGGCCTTTATATTAATTGGGCTAATTTATATTTGTGCAAATTTTTTTAAATCCAATTAATTAAGAGGATTAATAAATAGGTAAACCCTAACTACTTCTTTTATCTGATACGAACTACTTAAAAGAAAAAAAAAATTGGTTGCGACTGCTCTCCTTCATTTATACGAATTGGGCAAAGGTGAAAGCAATTTTTGGGAGTAAAGAAACATAACCAAGGTTAGTCTGCAACTTGAATTATATGCTTTCTTCATGAAATTTGTTTATCTAAGGTTGCTAATAATAATAATAATAATAATAATGATTCTAATGATTTGATTTGTAAAAAAAAAAAAACAACAACCTATTTAATGTGTATATATATGTTTACTGAATTATTATGTAGGAACAAGGCAATAGACTATATAAATATTATATATATATATATATATATATATATATATATATATATATGTGTGTGTGTGTGTGTGTGTGTGTGTGTGTGCGAAATTTGATGAAAAAAAAAATAAAAAAAAATTAACATGATGCGGAAGATATGTTGCTACATGTAAGTAGCTAGGATTATATATATATTATGTATTGGGTTGCCTGCAGCACTGCTGCAGGTGTAGAATTTATTATATATATATATATATTATAATTTAATAATCTTTTGGCATATTATATTTTAATACGTATTTGGCCATGGAACTTATAAATCGGAATTGGTAAATCAAATTGAGGTTATGTATATGAATTTGAATTAATTAATTTTATCGACATAGTTATAAAAAATTTTAATAATAAATTTAATAGTATTATGTTATTAATGATTGGATTGTAATAAAATCTTATTAAATTGATTAAATTGAACGGAAGGAATTTAAAGAGTTATTTTTGGAAAATAAATTTTGTGAGTATTAGTAATTGATAAAAGACGATGATTAAAGGCATATTAAATAAATTATGAATTACTTTGGAATTATAAGTTTGGATTGTTTTTAATTTGAGGTGAATATGTTTAGGTTGAAAATAATGTTTCGTATTTGATATCGTGGCAGTGTGATATTTGGGTTTGATGAATTATTTCGCTATTATATTCAGGTACGGATTTCTTACTCTTTCAGCGACATTCTTGTTAAATTTGATTTGTTCATTTTCTCCCTTATTTTGAAATTCAGTTATTATTTCACATAATTATTTCTTGTGAAATTCATATATTTGTTTCATTTTGGAGTTGACACCTTGGACTCGTATTTGTACTCTTTGAATTAGGATATCATGTTTAGTATTTATTTTTGATAATTGTAGAGCGGTACATGTTGCTACCTTCTTTTGAGACTTTGTGACTATAATTTGATTTGGTTCAACATGTATATATAAAACCCTTTTTGTTGGTATTATGTCTCATGTGTTGTGACATGGTATTTTGTTAGAATATACCGTAGGGTATACCTGAGCTATAACTGTGACGCCCCCAAAATAGGTATATAACACCCATTCTGAGTCGCCAAATACATGGTACAGAAAGAAAATTACAACATCAATAATACAATTATCGTGCAAAATACGACAACACATACTGTGAGTTTAAATACAAATATTGTCTTCTAGACAATATCCACACCCAAATAAGTCCTCATTACAATTATTTAAACACTATTTTACAAAAATAGTGAGGACTGCTAAAACATCTTTCTAGAACCATCACTCCATACCCCGACTAGATCCTGCTATGTTCTCACCTCCTGAGAAGAAAAATGGAACAAAAAGGAAAAGGGTGAGCTCAACTAGCCCTGTAAATAATATTATGACTAAGATAATATACAACAAATTATCATTAGTCTTCAACAGGGAAAAATTTGATAAAATATAATAGACAACAAATTTTAGATCAACAATTGCAGCGGAAACAACAATCCATTAAAAGAGTCAAGTAGAGAATGAGTTCTACTATCTTCTAAGATTTAAAAGTTCATCATCAATATTTTATCCCTGTAACAACAATCAATATATATCTTTAATCAAATAGTCATCTTTGCACTACAGGCCAAAGACATTCATTCGTATCACCAGTTGGTCATGTTCATCTCAACACTGCATCTCTTCTTTGCTTTCTTGGCCAAAGATATTCATCGATTAATCATTCATCTTTTTTACTTCGGGCCAAAGATATTCGATAATATCATCATTTAGGATGAGGATGATGAAAAATATTTTAAAGAAAAGCGAATCCGGTGAGAGCGGAAGGACAAATATTAGAGATTAAGTATTACGGTTTATCGAAGATCAATAATAGTCCATAATAACCAAATTTTGAAGCGAGAATTCAAAATAACGATCAAAACATGGATACAATCAAAGATAGTAACCATAATAGACATCTTGGACAAAAGGAAAAATTTTATTTTTTAGGTGAATAGTCTTGTAAATATTAAGTGAATAGTGTCGTATACGTGAATAGTAACCCCGACACAAAAAGTTCCAAATTTAATTAAAAAGTTCAGATCAATACTTCGGCACAATGATATTAAAAGAAATAATATCATATATAAAAAAAATAACATCCCTTACCTCAAAATAACGATACTTCTGATCGGAATATCGGATAGAAAGCCGAAGGAAACTTGAACCGAACAGCAACTCTCAAAGTATCAAAATACTCATAAAAATACGCTCGAGAATCTGGAGAGAAAGAAAACTTGTTTCTGGTGTGATTTTCAATTCTAACCTAAGCGTCTATTTATAGGAAAATGCTAGAACGCCATAGGAGACTAAAATAATAAAATATTATTATCTTTATATTCTTTCCACGCATGCCCACTTTGTTGAAAGCCTAGCATGCCAATTCTGAATTTTTTCCAGCAGCCCACATGTTATTAACACCAACTAAAGTGGGTCCCACCCCATAATTTAATAAAAATCATTTTATTTTCCGAAACTTCAATAATTCATAGAAAATAGCCTGTTTATCAAAAAAATACAAATTTTATGTTCATTCTGCGTGAAATCGAATTCTCTACAACTTTGTAGGTTTGAGTTTTTCCAAATTCCAAACAAAAAATATCTGAAATTCACAAACGGGATTTTTAATACCTCAATTCCGACAAAATACTGATAAAACACCTCAGCATTAATTCCTTCATTAATAACCACATAAAATAAATAAATCCATTATTTATATCAAATAAATATTTCATTATCATATAAATCAATAATTAATTATTCACAAATAATATTACAGAATCACAATTATGACAACAAGGCCGTTCCCAGGAAAGAGGGGGCTTTCCAATAAGGATTTCTCCTTACTGGCGCGCAATTAGGTGACCAAACCTCTCCTTGACAGAACTTTCTAGACATTGTCAATAATGTTATCTAATAATATTATTCAAATAATATGAATTATTGATCTGATAATGGAAAATCTTTGTCTTGATGACAATTATTAAAATAATAATAATATAAACTAACAACGCAGCAATTATTGAATCTATAAAATAAAATATTGAACAGTAACTATTGTAATAATTATTGAGTAGTGCCTTCATACGTACGAATCAATAATTCAACAATACTGTGCAATATCGTGTACTACTGTGCAACCACGCATATTACTGTATTTTAACCACCAGGTAACCCAACAGTGTTAATGGTAACAATTACGTCGTTATTCATAAAAACTCATATTTTGTCATTTTCTTCCTCCGACAGTTATTCCGTTATGGGGCCCACAATTGACTATGCCGTCGTACGGATATTCCCGACAAAAAGAATATTTCACCACCAAACGAATATTCCCCGACAGAAATGAATATTTTATAACCACTTACTTATTTTGCAAAATTTGCACATTTCACCCATAACCAAAGCATTATATCAAATTAACACCTTATTAATTTAAAATAATGAATAGAGGAAAATTCAATTTTATTTATAATAAGTTGGGGTCTTACAACCTCCCCTCCTTATAAAATTTTGTCCTCGAAATTGACGTACGTACCTGGTGTTTCGAAAAGGTGAGGGTACCTCGCTTTCATTTCTGATTCCAACTCCTAGGTCATTTCCTCAATAACATGGTTCCTCCACAAAACCTTAACTTGTGGTATAACCTTGGTGCGTAGGATATGCTCTTTCCTATCTAAGATCTTAACAGGTACCTCCTCGTATGTTAAATCTTCAGCTATCTCGTCTGGTTCTAACGCAATAATGTGGTTTGGGTCTTTTACATATTTACAAAGCATAGATATGTGAAAACATTATGAACACGAGACATGCTTGGAGGTAACGCGAGTCTATAGGCCACATTTCCTATCCGGTCAAGAATCTCAAATGGACCAACAAACCTTGAATTGAGCTTTCCTCTCTTTCCAAATCTTGTAACTCCCTTCCATGGAGCAATACGTAATAATACATGATCCCTAATATTAAATTCCACGTCTTTTCGATGAAGATCAGCATAACTCTTTTGTCGATCTTGTGAGGTTTGAATACGTTGTCAAATCATTTGGATCTTTTACGTGAGTCATGCGTACTAATTTTGGTCCCAATAACGTTTCTTCTCCCACCTCGTCCCAAATCTTTGGAGAGCGACACTTTCGTCCCATCCATACTGGCGCCTCGAGCGGAGCCATGCCTATACTTGCTTGATAAGCTGTTGTTGTAGGAGAATTCCACCAGATGGCAAGTACTTATCCCAACTTCCTTTGAAATCTAGGACACGATTCTTAATAGATCTTGAGGGTTTGAATAGTCCTCTCGATTGTCCTTCCATTTGAGGATGGTATCTTTGGCCCGAATCAAATAAATCGTGCCCCATAGCTTTACTGCGAGCTAACCCAAAATCTTGAAGTGAATCTTGGGTCTCGATCCGAAACTATGGATCTTGGCATGCCATGCAATCTCACAATCTCATTCACGAACATACGAGCAAGTCGTTCAAGGGAATAAGTTTCTCGTATCGGTAAGAAATGAGCGAACTTAATTAATCTATCAACAATAACCCAAATCGCATCTATGCCTTGAGAAACGTTGGGAAGACCTGTAACGAAATTCATGGTAATGTGTTTCCACTTCTATTTCAGAATCTCAAGTGGTTGCAACGGACCCTTTGGCACTTGATGCTCCGCCTTTACACATTGACATGTTAAATACCTCGAGATAAACTCCGCGATCTCTCTCTTCATATTGTTCCACCAAAATGTATGTCGAAGATCATGATACATTTTGGTACTCCCAGGATGGATAGCAAACGGGGTGTTGTGTGCCTCCATCATGATTCTATGCTTCAAGTCAAAATCGTTAGGAACACAAAGTCTAGATTTGACTCGAAGTATTCCTTCTTAATCGATTCTTGCTTCTGGAATAGCTCCTTCTTGCACTTTCTTCTTCATACGCATCAGCCCCAGGTCCGTAGCTTGAGCAGTTTTAACTTTATCGATTAAAGTCGGTTCTACTCGTATATTCGCCATCATCATGTGGGTCCCTGGAGTCTTTAACTCTATCTCCATCTTTGCAAGTCATACAAAATGGGCCTTTGCGTTGACAATATCGCACTCGTACTTGCATATGATCTTCTACTCAATGCGTCAGCTACTACGTTTGTTTTTCCAAGATGATATTGAATAGTGTGATCATAATCTTTCAAAAGCTCAAGCCAACGTCGTTGCCGCATGTTGAGTTCTTTTTGGGTGAAGAAATATTTGAGGCTTTTATGGTCCGTATAAATCTTCACTTTCTCCCCATACAAGTAGTGTCTCCATATCTTCAACGCGAATATGACTGCTGCCAACTTCAGATCATGGGTAGGATAATTCCTCTCATATTCTTTGAGTTATCGCGAGGCATAGGCTATGACTTTCCCATGTTGCATGAGAACACATCCTAACCCTTTGCCTGAAGCATCGCTATAGATAACAAATCCATCCGAACCAGATGGTATTGCTAGAACAGGTGCCAAAATGAGTCTCCTCTTGAGCTCTTGAAAACTCTTCTCGCATTCCTCTCTCCATGTGAATTTTATATCTTTTCGAGTCAGCTGAGTTAACGAAGTAGCGATTCGAGAAAATCCTTCCACGAATCTCCGATAATAACCAATTAAGCCCGAGAAAGTCTGCGTGCTTGATCCACCAAACTTGGTTTCTCCCAACTTTGTATTGTTTCAATCTTCGCCGGGTCAATAGATACTCCATGTTTTGACACTACGTGCCCAAGGAATGCTACTTCCTCAAGCCAGAACTCGCATTTCTTCAGCTTTGCATAAAGCTTGTTTTCACGAAGTCTTTCAAGTATCAGCTTCAAATGGTGCTCATGATCTTCACGACTTTTGGAATAGATGAGGATGTCATCAATAAAGACAACAACGAACTGATCCAAATATTCCTTGAATACTCGGTTCATCATTTCCATGAAAGTAGCAGGAGCATTAGTCAATCCAAAAGACATAACTAAGAATTCATAATGCGTCTGCAGGAGTTACGAAAGGCGGTCTTTGGAATATCCTCGGTTTTAATCTTGGTGATGATATCCGAGCGAAGATTGATCTTTGAAAAGAATTGTGCTCCTTTTAACTGATCGAACAGGTCATCAATGTGAGGTAGGGGATACCTATTGTTGATGGTGACATGGTTCAATTCTCGGTAGTTAATACAAAGTCGCATACTTCCGTCTTTCTTCTTTATGAATAAAACAGGAGCACCCCAAGGAGATGTACTAGGATGAATGAAATCAATGTCTAATAACTCCTGTAGTTGGACTTTTAACTCCTGAAGTTCAATAGGAGCCATTCGATATGGGGTTTTAGAAATGGGTTTTGTACGGTTCAAGGTCGATAAAGAATTCAACATCACGTTTTGGGGGTAGGCCAGGAAGTTCTTGAAAATACATCGGAAATTCTCTAACAACGAAAATATATTATCCAAATCGACTTGTCTTTATTCAAATCCATAACATGGGCTAAGAAAGCTTGACATCCGTTTTTCAATAAACGAATAACTTTGTGGCTTGATATGACGATGGTGATTTTAGTGGTTTCGTTGTTTGAATTAAATATGACGAGTTGGTTAGGAATATGAAAACTAACAACCTTACGAAAACAATCAATTTTGGCATGATGAGTGGTTAACCAATCAATTCCTAAAATCACATCAAAAGCAAGTATCTTTAAAGAGATAAGATCAATAGGTAATGTGATAGTGCCAACTTGGATTAAGCAAGATTTATAAACTAGATGTAACGAAGGTTTCACCCAACGGAGTTTCAACAGATAAGTTAAAATCCAATTTCTCCGGTATCAAGTTTAAACGTTGAGCACAAGCAGGAGAGATAAAAGAATGGGTAGAACCGGTATCTAGTAAGGTATAAACTTCGCAAGAATTCAAGATTAGCTTAACCGTGATCACCTCGTTTGGGTTCCTTACGTTTTGGCCAGTCACGACAAACGCTCTTCCAGGAACCGTTGACTTCGACTTATCCGGGACAGCTTTTGGAGTCACCATCCCCGCTGAACTTGGTTTTGCTATAGAACACTCTCGGGCTATATGACTCTCCTTTCCACAGTTATAACATACCTTGGATTGTTGTGGGTAGTTTGGGCTGATATGTCCCTCTTTCCGGCATTTGTAACACACGATCGGTGGTCGTTCTCCTCCCCTAGCAATAGTTGATGCTGGTGTTGCTGCTGATGTCTTCCCGTCATTGTTGAATTTCCTCTTTTTGAAATTTCCACTAGACTCACCTCTTCTATTATCATGGCCACGATTACCACCCAGAGTGTTCTTTGCTTTTATCCGTATTCTTCCTCCTCATTTGGTTATCATCGCTCCGATATTTATTTGTCATCACCGATATGACCACAGTTGTGATCCCTTGGTTGAGTGTACTCATTATCTCGCTATAATAATTGAGCTCTATTGACAATATCTAAATACAGAGAAAATTTATGAGAGATAAGGTATTGACGAATCTCGGGTTTTAGACCTCTCAGAAACATCCGCGTCATACGTTCCTCATTCTCCATCAAATGAGGTGGAAACCTAGATAACTCTGCGAACTTTGCCTCGTCTTTGAGACAACGTCATGTTATTACATTCGATCTAATAAACTCTACCTCCTTCATATGACGAATACTTTCTAGAAAGTACTTGTCATTGAAACGATTTTGAAATCTTTCCCAAGACATGTTAAGTGCAATTTGGTTTGAGTGCGCTTCACAGATTCCCACGATGTCTCTGCCTCTCCACGGAACATAAAGGTGGCGAATGGAACCTTACATTCCTCCGTGCATCCCAAGACATCGAATATCTTGGTGATTTGCTTGACCCATGTTTTCCGCTTTAATCGGATTGGGCTTTCCCTAAAATCTGGTGGTCCCAACTCCTTGAAGCTGCTTGGTTTTGTGATATGCCAGCGCGTTGCCATCATTTCCACATATTTTGTACACGAGTCTCCCTCGTCTTTTTTTGCATGAGCTGCAAAAAGCTCTAAACATTCCATCATTCATCGTTTGCTCGGTAGCGTTGTTTACGGAGAGAATATTGCCTTCATGTTGCATGTTCTCTGGTTTGTGACTAAAGGTTGTTCCACAGGTCTCATACACTCCATTGTTAACGTTCTCGTGACCATTCTTAAATCCATAAATAAAACAAAGGTTAATTAAACAAATTAACATATCACATAATATCCTATATTATGACCGACCCAACAAATAAGCTTAGATAGGACACACTTAGCGAAGGATTTACTCATCTCTCCCCTCTGAGTTCTATTCCCGATCTCTGCCGGAGACCATATCCTAAGCTACGATACCAGTGTGGCGCCCCCCAAAATAGGTATATAACACCCATTACGAGTCGCCAAATACATGGTATAGAAAGCAAACTACAACTTCAATAATATAATTGTCGTGCAAAATCAACAACACATCTTTGTGAGTTTAAATACAAATATTGTCTTACTAGACAATATCCACACCCAAATAAGTCCTCATTACAATTATTCAAACACTATTTTACGAAAATAGTGAGGGCTAAAAACATCTTTCTAGAACCATCACTCCATTACCCATTAGATCTGCTTTATGTTCTCACCTCACGAGAAGAAAAATGGAACAAAAAGGAAAAGGGTGAGCTCAACTAGCCTAGTAAATAATATTATGACTAAGATAATATACAACAAATTATCATTAGTCTTCAACGAGGAAAAATATGATAAAATATAATAGACAACAAATTTTAGATCAACAATTGCGGTGAAAACAACAATCCATTAAAAGAGTCAAGTAGAGAATGAGTTCTACTATCTTACTAAGATTTAAAAGTTCATCATCAATATTTTATCCACATAACAACAATCAATATATATCTTTAATCAAATAGTCATCTTTTGCACTAAAGGTCAAAGATATTCATTCGTATCACCAGGTTGGTCATATTCATCTCAACACTTGTTCATCTTTGCTACTCTTGGCCAAAGATATTCATCGATTAATCATTCATCTTTTGCTTTCGGGCCAAAGATATTCAATAATATCATCATTTAGGGTAGAGGATGATGAAAAATATTTTAAAGAAAATGAATCCGGTGAGGACGGAAGGACAAATATTAGAGATTAAGTATTACGGTTTATCGAAGATCAATAATAGTCCATAATAACCAAATTTTGAAGCGAAATTCAAAATAACGATCAAAACATGGATACAATCAAAGATAGTAACCATAATAGACATCTTGGATAAAAGGAAAAATTTTATTTTTTTGAATAGAATAGTGTAAGTGATTATTCGTGAATAATGAATAGTATATATCGTGAATAGTAACCCCGACACAAAAAGTTCCAAATTTAATTAAAAAGTTCATATCAATACTTCGGCACAATGATATTAAAAGAAATAATATCATATATGAAGAAAATAACATCCCTTACCTCAAAATAACGGTACTTCTGATCGGAATATCGGATAGAAAGCCGAAGAAAACTTGAACCGAACAGCAACTCTCAAAGTATCAAAATACTCACAAAAATATGCTCGAGAATCTAGAGAGAAAGAAAACTTGCTTCTGGTGTGATTTTCAATTCTAACTTAAGCGTCTATTTATAGGAAAATGCTAGAACGCCATAGGAGACTAAAATAATAAAATATTATTATCTTTATATTCTTTCCACGCATGCCCACTTTGTTGAAAGCCTAGCATGCCAATTCTGAATTTTTCCCACCAGCCCACATGTTATTAACACCAACTAAAGTGGGTCCCACCCCATAATTTAATAAAAATTATTTTATTTTTCGAAACTTCAATAATTCATAGAAAATAGCCCGTTTATCAGAAAAATACGAATTTTATGTTCATTTTGCCTGAAATCAAATTCTATACAACTTTGTAGCTTTGAGTTTTTCCAAATTCAAAACAGAAAATATCCGAAATCCACAAACGGGTGATTTTTAATACCTCCATTCCGACAAAATACTGATAAAACACCTCAGCATTAATTCCTTTATTAATAACCACATAAAATAAATAAATCCATTATTTATATCAAATAAATATTTCATTATCATATAAATCAATAATTAATTATTCACAAATAATATTACGAGAATCACAATTATAATGACCAAGTAGTTCCCGGAAAGAGGGCTTTCAATAAGGATTTCTCCTTCTTGGCGGCATGATTAGGTGACCAAACCTCTCTTTGAGAAACTTTCTAGACATTGCCAATAATGTTATCTAATAATATTATTCAAATAATATGAATTATTGATCGATAATGAAAAATCTTTATCTTGATGACAATTATTGAAACAATAATAATATAAACTAACAACGCACAATTATTGAATCTATAAAATAAAATATTGAGCGATAACTATTGTAATAATTATTGAGTAGTGCCTTCTTACGTGCGAATCAATAATTCAACAATCTTGTCTTGCAATCTGAGTATCTTCTTTGTGCAACCACGCGTATTACGTATTTTTAACCACCGGGTAACCCAGCGGTGTTAATGGTAAAAATTACGTTATTATTCATAAAAACTCATATTTTGTCGTTTTCTTCCTCCAGCGATTATTAGTTATGGGGCCCCTGATTATTTACTGGCAAATAAATGCGGATATTCCCGACAAAAAGAATATTTCACCACCAAACGAATATTCCCCGACAGAAATGAATATTTTATAACCACTTGCTTATTTTGCAAAATTTGCACATTTCACCCATAACCAAAGCATTATATCAAATTAACACCTTATTAATTTAGAATAATGAATCGAGGAAAATTCAATTTTATTTATAATAAGTTGGGGTCTTACAATAACCACCTGTGGGGGTACCACATGCATGTCGTCTTGGCACGAGAGACATGACACTCTCCGTGGCGGTGTGATTTGTCCACGACGTCTCCGTTTGGGCTCCGGAGGAAGTGGGCCATTTGGTGTTTTGTTGTGGGAGGCGTATGGGTTAACCCTAGTTTTCTGTTCTGCAGATTTGTGATGTTGTGCCAAACACACTTATCCGATTTGCATACATTTGGATTCGCGGTCCAATATGTGATTTGCCTGTGTGGCATTATTTTGGTTGCCTGTGTGGCATTATTTTGATTTGCGTGTGTGGCATTATTTTGATTTTCCTATGTGGCATTGTTTTGATGTGCCTGTGTGGCATTATTTTGGTTGCCTATGTGGCATCATTTAATTTGCCTGTGTGGCATTAGTTTGACTTGCCTGTGTGGCAATGTGTATTTCTGAGCTCATTCGGTATGAAATAACACCCAACCATTTGATTCAGCCTATTATCTCATTGTATTGGTTTTGTTTGTTTCTGTTTAGTTTAATTCATTGAGTTAGTTACTTCAGTTCGTTATTTCTTTACTCTTCTGTTGATTCAGACATATTCCATTCAGATATTTGAAGATTATATTTTTGTCAATATTTACACTTGATGCTTTGTTCAGTATTTTGTCTCAGTTATTTTCATATATCAGTTGTATATCTTTTGTATATCTGTATCTGTACTGGGCAATTAGCTTATGCTGTGTTTTTCTTCCGGCAGGTTTGTAGGGGTGATTCAGGGCTAGTGTGATGAGAGAGTTTCCTTTGACCATCTAGGTTGTTTCGAATTTTAAGTTTTGATTATTTTGACTCTATTTGGAGAATTGTATTTAGTACGTTGTTAATGGATCACCATTATTAACATTTTGAGGTTATTAGTGCTCTGTTTTCTTATTTTGAGGTTTGTTGTGCTTTGTGCGTGACCTCCCTTTCCTTTTCGGGAAGGGGGTGTTACATATTCATTTTAAACAGGGAATATTCGTACGACGGCACAATCATTGGTGGACCCCACAACGGAATTATTTTCGGATTGAGAAAACGACAAAAATATTTCTATGAAAATAACGGCGAAGTTTTACTGATTAATGTTGAAACACCCGTGTTAAAAAGTACGAGAATCTGGCGTGGTTGTATAATAGCGTATTTATATTGATTATTGATGCTTACGTGAGAAGTCATTCGATTTTATTCAATTATTATCGATATTTTATATATTATTAAATCAATAATTGAGACGACGAGTTATTAATATTATTATTTGCATTATTAACGATGTCTAGAAGTTACGCCATGAGGAGAGGTTTGGTCACTAATTACGTGCCAATAAAGTAAATCCTTATTAAAAGCCCCTCTTTCTTGGGAGCGACACAGTCGATTAATAGTGTGAATAATGATAATGATGATAAAGTTTTGTTTTATTAGTATTATTAATGTAATAAAATAGAAAAGCTTTTTATATAAAACAGAATACTTTTATAAAGTTACTCGTTTTATTAGGCTAATAGTAAAATCTTTTTATATAAAACCGAATACTTTTATAAAGTTATCTGTTTTATTAGACAATAATTAAAATATATTATATTCTATTATGCATAGTATTTGCATAGTGCCTGTATAGTATTTGCATAGTAAAATCTTTTTACATAAAATAGAATACTTTTATAAAGTTATTTGTTTTATTAGATTATAAATAGAATATATTATATTTTATTGTAAACAAATCTGGACCGTCCGTTTAAAGTAAATCAATATGGACCGTTCATGGATTGGTTACTATTCAGTCCATTCTTCTATAAATAGAAGCTCATTCCTTCATTATTTCTTACGAATTCACTAAAACTCTAGAGAGAGAAACTATAGAGAGAAAGAAGAAAAGTATTCTGCTACTTCACTACTCCGATATCAAGTTTCTTTTACGGTAAGGGGTATTATTTCTTTTGTATTCATGAAGAGAACTTTTATTATTCCATTCTTTATTATTACATTAGAATAACTTTGTATCTGTGCAGGTTACCCTATACTTGGTGAAATTCTTCATTATTCCATTCTTTATTATTACATTTGGAATATCATGTACATGTATTTTCTGTGGGACGAGTGTTCCGTCTTTATTATTACATTGGAATATCCTCATGCATGCGTTTTCTGCGGGATCTGGTTCCGTTATTTATTATTCGTTGGAATAACTTTTTCTACATCTGAATTACCGCATGCATGGTGATTTCTGTTGTTATTCCATTCTTTATTATTACATTGGAATATCACAGCTTGGTCAAGGTGTTACGCTTGACTGGGATTAGTTATTTTATTACATTTGGAATAACTTTTGTTTATCTGAAAGTACCGCATGCATGGTGATTTCTTTTGTTATTCCATTCTTTATTATACTCAGTTGGTTAAAGTTTTGACTTTTATACTCCATGAAATTAGTGGAATATCCTTGATATTTGCGCTTTATCCAGTATCTTTTCGTGAAAATATTCTTCTGAGCATTCTTGAATTTTACTCTACAAAGAAGTATCATGTTGATAATTTGGACGTTATTAGTTCCTGAATAAATTAATTCTTGAACTTATTTTATTGAATTCTTATATCATTGTCATCATCCTCATATTTATATTATGTTGAAAGTCATCTGTGGCCTGTAGTGCATAGATGGACTTGGTATGATTATGACCAGGGATTATTCGGTATAATCATGACCGCAATGTTACAAATGATGTGGTAAAAGTCCTCATTGGCCCGTAGTGCATTGATGGACAGTTGTTGGCATGATCATAACCATTGATGAATACACGAATATCCTTGACCCGTAGTGCATGGATAATTTGTGGTCATGACCCTAATGAATATCCTTGGTCGTAGTGCAGGGATGATGTGGATTATTTATTAAGCTGAGTCTCAAATGATAAAAAGTGATGAAAAACCTTTTTAAATCATAAAAGATAGTAGATTTTATTCTCTACTTGACTCTTTTAATGGATTGCATGTTCCGTTGTAGTTAAACTTGATGTCTATTGTATTTTATCAGTTTAACACTGTTGAAGACTAATGATAATTTATTCTGCATTATCTTAGTCATAATATTTCTTACTTGGCTAGTTGAGCTCACCCTTTCTTTCACTGTTCTCTTCAGAAACGAGATCATAGCCGGGACTAGTCGGGGAACGGAGTGACGATCTAGATGTTAGTATTAGTAGTCCTCACTATTCTGTTAAATAGTGTGACAATAAATAAAATGAGGACTTATTCTGAGAGTGGATATTGTCTAGAAGACAATATTTGTATTAAAACTCACAGCTCTCTTGTTGTATATTAAAGATTGTATTTGTATTCTGTACCATGTATTTGGCGACTCAGAATAGGTGATGCATACCTATTTTGGGGGCGTCACAATCTATCAAAGGACTTTACAGCTTTTCTTAATGCAAGCATACTTGCATATTCATTCATATATATCATAATCAAATTATATGTAAATAGGAATATCATTCACATGCTTATTCCTAACATATCTGGCTAAGCCATTTGGCCATGAGACGCTGACTTACTTAAGCGACAAAGAATTGAAGATTGTATCTACATAAGTGCTTCTAAATATGCCCGAAGTATCATCATACATCAGGTATGAATAATTATTTATAATTTATAAGTGTAGCCATTTATATATGTTAAAGACATTCACTATTTTCGTAGTTCATTCAAAGAGGAAGCATATGCTTCTAACCCAGCTTTTACTGCAACAGAGTTGGAAACATTCATTAATGCTAATTTCCAACAGTGGTTTAAGAAAAGGGTTGGAGAAGAGAATAGTTTGGAGCATTTTATAGATGTCATCCGAGGACCTTCCAAAGTTGTTAGTTCTTTTTCTGGCTGCATCGTGAATGGGTACACATTTAGGGTCGATGACTTGAATGAACTCACATAAGTCAATTCTGGTGTTGTGGTGTTGGGAAGCTACTACTAAGATTCTGAGTCCAATTACTATGGCCGTTTACAGGATGTGGTTGTGCTCAATTATCATGGGGGTAAAAAGGTAGTTATATTTAAGTGTAGCTGGTTTGATACTGAAAAGGGGGTTAAAGTTGATCGTAATAGAATCAAAATCGTAGATATCAAGTCGGTATTAAAATCTGATGATGTGTTCGTGTTAGCAAGTCAAGCGATTCAAGTGTATTATGCTCCTAATGTCGTAAATACTAGAAGCCCCTGGTACACAGTTGTCACAACTAAAACACGTGCATTTGATGATGCAAACATGTTTGGTAGGGATGAGGCGTTGCAAGAAGATGTTAGCAACCTTTTGGCCGTAGTGTTAAATGTTGAAGATGTGATGAGTACTGATATCATTGACGTACCTGACGATGAGGATGTCAAGGAAATCGTCGTCGTGAATGATTATGTAGTTGTTGAGGATGATAACGATGACGAAACTGATCTCGAAACTGAGGATGATGAAGATACCAAATCCGAGAATGAGTTACACGTTGAATCTGATGGGTTTGATGACGTACGTAATTGCAAATGAGCATTCATATTAGTAAATACCACATTGTTAAACCTTACATATTCATAATCTATCAATTTAGTTATTGTAGTAGCATATCCATGCCTAGACATAGCGGTGGAGGTCGTCGAGGTGGTGGGTGATCCGGTTCGGGAGACGCTAGCCACGATGTAGGCTCGTCTTCAGGAGCTAGTAAGTTGTCTGAACTAGGATTTAAATATATCTCAAGCTGAGATAGTTTATGTTTATTGACTCGGTTCTTTTAATTATTACAGATAAAATAAAATAAAATGATATAATTAACTCGCGTATACAATATAAATTACAGGACCGATTTTAGAAGCTTCGGGACCAACGTATAGCTGAGTTGGAGGCTGCTAGGGGGGTTCTGAGCCATTAGATTCCACGATATTCTGCATGTTATGTTATTTTCATTATTCTTCATGTTTATGTTATTTTAATTTAACAATAATATCTTTATATTTCTCACATATATACGGACTAATGATTTTTATTTTTAATTTTATGAACAGGCTGGCGATGGCGATAACGAGGGACTAGGACTGGGACTGAGACCGGCGATGGCGATGGCGATGACGATGACGATGGCGATGGCGATGGCGATGGCGATGGCGATAGCGATAGCGAGGGTGATGGAGATGATCATACTAGTTTATAGACTCATTTGCCATTCATTCATTTGTACTTATTAGTGTAGTCTTTGAAAGTGTTGTAAATTGTATATACATTTTGGAACATTCGTTAATATTTAAAATTGTTGATGGGTTAGTAGATTATTGTAATTGTTGGTGAGTTAGTAGATTATTTGTAATTGTTAGTTTAGTTTATATATTTGACGAATATATATGTTGAATGACAGGAAATAGTACTGTTATTGGGCTGAAACAAGGTGCAGGTACAAAAATATTGGGTTTGTTTACCTAGACCCTTAAATTTTTAAAAAATCATTTCTTAAAAAAAACGTTATTTTCGACGGAATAAGGTAATTTTGACAAATATTCAGTCAAAAATAAGGTTTTCTGATTTAATTGATAAATGAAACTTCCGTCGGTAATAGCTTATATACGACGGAAATTCCGTTGTATTTATAACTCATTATGTACGACTGAAATAGGCCGTCGTAAATATTCCCTCGAACATATTTGGAATTATCCCCGACGAACTTATTCCCTCGGAGATATTCCCTCGAACTTAGGTTATGTACGACGAAATTACGTCGTGCTTAACGACGTAATTCCGTCAAAGTTAGCTAATTACTACAGATAATTCGACAGACTTATTTTCGACATGTGTAATTACGAAGGAATTTACGACCAAAAGTTCCCTCGTAAATTACCTAATTTCGACGAAATAAGACTAATACCGACGGAAATGTACGTCAGAATTAACCGATTTTCTTGTAGTGTTTCTCTGACTGTGATAAGGCTACCTTAATTATCGCTGAATATCAGTAATAGTGCAAAAATGCTAAGGCTACCTTAAGTATTGATGAATATTAGTAAGAGTGCAAAAATTATATAGGTTAATCAATTGCATAGAAAGCAATATCTAGTCATGTGTTAAAATAAGAGATATCATTTTCTTTTATACTCACAAGAGATATCATTTTTTTTATATACTCTTAAATTTAAACTTACTTTGGTAAGACAATATTGTTCGTTTATACACTTCTTTACATTAAATGGTGAAATTTTTTGAAATGATTAAAATTTTCTTAATAGTTGGCGCTTCATCTAATATCTTTTGACGTGAAACTTCCTATTGAATTTTAACTATTATATTTGAACAATGGACCTTAAATATTATTTTTGAACTCGAATCGATATCCTGGATATCGTGTTGACAAATTGGACATTATTCGACTCTAAGCAAATTAAATTGTAAATTTTTAATGTTTATCCTTTATCTTATTATTTTTATTAATTATTTATGTTCATCCTTTATATCATTTTTATTTGTACTAATCATCAGGACTTAAGTTGTTGTGAATGTCTTTGACCTGGGTGCAAAAATAATATGATTGTTAGGTGTCATTAGCCTGTGTAACAAGGACACGTGGTGAAAATCCTCTTTGAACTGGGTGCAAAAATGAACTACTGATTGACATGATAATGACCATTGGTGTTACAGTTAAATGTATTTGGTTTGAGTGCAAAGACAATATGATTGTTAAGTGTCTTTAGCCTGTGTGATAAGGACACGTGGGGAAAGTTCTCTTTGGTCTGGTGCAAAGTGGAACTGTTGATTAACATGATCAAGACCATTGGTGTTACAATTGATGAAATCTTGATTGTGAATTTTTAAATTGGAGAAGATAATAGACATTTTGGTTTATTTGACATATCTAATGGATTATTCATTTCACTGCAGTTGTTTGTTGAAAACTTATGTTTTCTGTCCTTTTCTAAATCTATGTATCCATGTTGAAGGCTAAGGGATAACTTATTCTTCGCTATCTTAGTCATGATATTATTTACTGTGTTTTTTGATCTCACACTTTTGTTTCAGAATTTTTTTCAGGAAATTAGAATGTAGTTAGGGCTAGCGGAGAGAACTGGGAATGGAATGATGGTTCGAGTTAGTAGTTGTAGTAGTTCTCACCAAGTTGTAAAATAGTGTAAGAATAATTATAACGAGGATTTAATGTGTGTTGTTGTACTATACACGATATTGTAATAATTATAAACAGGAGAATTTATGTATGTTATTTATATTTTGGTGATTAAAATTAGGTGGTGTAAGCCCAAATTTTGAGACGTCACATTAGGAGTGAGAATAGCAGCCCCGCTGCTTATGATTTGGGATTTAATACAAAAACTCGAAAAGAATTGGGTGGATGTGGGTGTATTCCACCTTTGCTTGAGATGCTAGATGGTACGATTGTGGAGGAAAAGGAAGCGGTTGTCAAGGCATTGTCCATGATTATGAATTATCCAAATAATAGAATGATTTTTAAAAGAAAGAGAGAGGAGTAGTGAGTTATTAATTTATATTTCCTGTATTTTGGTTAGTAATAATAGAGATATTTATGGACTTTGGAAAATGATATAAAAGGGAGTTAAAATGATACTTTATTTTATTTTTTGTATTTTATCATTTATTCTTTTTTTGCATTTTAATATTTCTAATAATATTTCTTTTTGTATTTTATCATTTATTTTTATACAATTTTTTTTGTATTTTTATGTTTTTATACGGACAAAATGTATAACATACTGTGAGTTTTTATTATTTTTTGAGAAATATACGGTCAAACCGTATGCGTATTTCCGGAATCACGTGCCTGACACAAGCTTTATTGCGTCACAAAATGAAACTCTCCTCAATCGCAAAACATTAGGCAAGTTTAAAGAATCTGCCACATTGGCTTGTTTCTTTCTTTGATCTTGTTGATGCATCAGATGGCACATTTGATCTGCAAATTAGGCCTTTCTGAATCGAATCATCTTTTCTTCTACCCCATTTCTTTATATTTTGGACTAGAGTAGGTTTTTTCTTGATACTTTCTTAGTGCTTGAATAGCTAGTAGTAATATCACCAAAGGTTGACCTGAGTGGAAGGGGCTCTGGTAGCTTAAGCAAGTGATCTCGGTTTAAGTCTCTGGTAATCATTGTAAGCTTCTTATTTCATCTTTTGCTTTAGTATTGATTTTACTCTGCGATCAATAAAGAGGAGAAGAAAACATAAACATAATATTAATAGGGCAAACATAGATAGTAATTATTAAGGCAAAAATACTACTCATTCAAATTATTTAACAATGATTTTGGGTGGATGTAGAAAACTCGACTCTTACAATGTGTTTCTGAGTTTTTAAGTAGATGAAAAAGAAGGGAAAAGGATAAAAAATAACTTAGGATTTCTGTCCAAGTCCATTGTTACCAAGTTTGAAAAAAAATGACCAAAAAACTTGGTCACTTTTCTATCCAAAAATGGACGATTTGAACAAACGAAAGCAAATCTTTTTAGGCAAAACTAGTAAAACCTTAAGACTGACATATATATTTCTATACACATAAGATAAAACTTACCTCTGTCATATCTGAGACTGCAGTTGTTCTTGTTTTGAGTAGCAAACAACTTAACTGTCAACTCCCCTCATTGCTAATAACTGAAGCTCTTTGTTCCCTCTCTTCAACTCCAAACATTCCAACTCAACATGCATTCTTCATATATAGTGTGTTGGTAACCGAACATTTCCTTATAAATTATATATACTAGACACATCACAAATATATGAAGCTAGAACTAGCAAGTAAATAGTCATAAAACTAAAACGAACTTCTATTTTCTAAAGATAATATAATCATACATACCAAAAAAAAATTATGCTGGGAGTTTTTCGGCTCATTGGACAGTTAAATCTTACTCCTAGTAACAATAAAAACTGCAACTGAAGCTACTACAAGAAAGCTAATTCTTAGTTTCATGTAATAGTTGCAATATTTCAGAAGTAAAATCACAGATTGATGGCTACCCAGAATCCATATTATATTGATTCTTTGTCATTTAGTGAGGTCTATTAGTATAAAAAAATAAGAGTATTCATCACTTTATATAATCTCGTGGGGCTATTAAGGATAAATTTAAAAAAATTTACTATCTTTTCTCTATTTCTATTTTTATTAATATGAGTACAAATTGTATTTTACTCATCTTTTTTGGACCAAAAAAAAAGTAAATAAAATGGACCAAATATCACAATAATATTTTTTTATGAAAATGATAATAACTATTTTGGGGATGCGCTACATGAGAGTTTTAAAGCATTCACAATAGTTTTCTTATCTTTATCCCTACTTTATAATGCTATTGAGTCATTCTGTAGGATAGAGATTCAATTTTTTCACTATATACCCAACAGGTTCCTTTTCATTATGTACCCAACAGGTTCATTATATTTATCCTTAAATAATAAAATTTGAAAGTTTCAACACTCAAAGCATGTTTTGACCGTTGTAACTATTTGACCTTTGTATTGACTTCATGCGTTAGAGTTTATGATAAATGTAATATACTACAGCCTCTTGTTTTTAATTATAAAATCTTTATTAATTTATTAATCTTTTTAAAGTAAGTATGTGATATTTTTAAATTTAAAATTAATATAAATTTAATCAATACATATTGTAACTTATTTAGAAAAAAAAAATACTACTACTTATAAAATTTATTATTTTTACAATTCTTAGCAAAACTATTAAGTTTGAGAATGCATCAAATTGACTTATAAAAATTAATAATAATCTTATAATTTATAAAAGAGAGTATAATTTATAAATTGTATTTCACTTGTAAAATAACTTTTATTTTATTTTAAATTTTAAATAATTTATGGAGTGAGTATTGAATGGATTGTAGGTGCAAATGTACATAAGATCAATATTAACTTTTAAAAAGTTAATTTGTGATATTTTTAAATTTAAAATTAATATGATTCATTTAAAATTTGAATAGTACTTTTATAATATTTATAATTATACTGAATTAAATAAATTTATATCAATTTTAAATTTGAATATGTTTAAAATTAATTTTTAAAAAATAAGTCAATATTAATTTTATAATTTGAAAATGAAAATGAGTTGGATAATGATTGATGAGTTGTCCACTTAAACGAAGGTGTGAAATGTCATTTTGCATAACGATCTTTTAACTTTCTCATCCTGAGGAGTAAAATTATATATAGAGATTAGAATAGAGAATTAAATAAGGATAAAAAACTGTTGAATAATGATTTGTTAATGTATTCTTCAAATGTATGGATTAAGAGTTTATTGGGGGAACTGTTGTAAATACTCTTAATACAATACAAAAAAAACAAGGTCCTTAGAGTCGGATGTCGGAGCCTCGGAGGTGCATAAATTTAGAGAATTGTTATTTTCACTAAGGTTACTCTCACATAAGTATTTACTATTTATATAAGGAGTTTTGTGAATTATTATTTTTACTTATAAAAATATCAATCTCTAAATTTAAAACATTTATTCATAAATAAAAATCATCCACTTATAATTTGAATGGACCATGTCACCATATTATCTTGCAACTATATAAAAAATAAAGAATAGAAATAATAAGCTAAATTCCATCATTTAATTTAATTTAAATTACAAACTTTTAAAGTGAAAAGGAACTTTTAATAGAATAAGATTTTTTGGTGTAATGTAATGATAATGCCACACATATTATTATATAAAAACTAAGAATCTTTCAAACATGAAAAAGATTTAATTCAAAAATAAATAGATAATGGTTTGTTTAGTTTGTTGGATAGATAAGTCATCAGTTCAATCAAAGATCAAATCGTGATCATAAATATATAAAAATATATATTATTAATAAATAAATAAAATTTTAAAATACCTAATTTTTGATAAATTAAAACATAATAAATGTATTACAATAGTAATAAAAATATTTAATTTTAATATTAAAAAAATTTAGTATCAAAAAAATAATTTAAAATCAATGGTCAATCAGTTTAATCCAAATTTTAATCAAATTAGTCCAATCGGGTCAACCGGAGCGAACATAGGACCGATTCAATCACTTAAATAATATTTGAGAGTTAAATAAATTATATTTAAAATAAATAATTTTATAAAATTAAAATTTAAAAATATTTTTGAATTTTTACTCTCATCGAACACAATAACACACTTAAATGCTTCTAACCAAACAACCCCTAAATTTCCGTCATTGAGAATTCCCCCCTAGTGACAATTGGCATATCGCAACCTTTAAAAGGACAAATTCACAGAACCCGAATCTCAACTTTATCAATCTCTTCTGCAAAACCCTAGAAACATCCTTCCTTTTCAATGGCTTCCCAAATCCCAATCTAAACCCTCCCGCCATGGCTAAACCCTTACCAATTTCACCACCACCAATACCTTAAACCCTAAATCCTCTGCTCCACCCTTCACTTCTCAATGGACCCACGTCGATCGTCCCGGGTCATCGACCCTAAAGTCCGCAAAGTAGGTTTCTTCGCCCCCGGTCCACCCCCGGACCGGACCCAATCCGGTCCAGCCGCTTCGCCTCCGGCGTCCAACTCCCTCTCCCCCGTCATGATTCCTCCGACGCGCCACGCCTCCGAAAATCTATCACGCGCCGTCGGGGTTCCTGTCCCCACCCCCTCGCAGGGGCGGCGATCGTCTATTGATCATGTGCCGATCGGGAGCTATAATCCGCAGGATTCCGTGCTCGGGACATCGCCGGTGTCAAGTAGGATTGGGGATGGGGAATTTTCAGAGGATTCGGTGAAATGGATTCGGCGGACTAATTCAGGGAAATTGCCTATGTCACTTCCAAGTAATGGAATTGGTATGATGGTAGAGGCGAATTTGGCTTTGGGAGTGAAAAAGGCTACTGGATTGTCAAATGATGGTAAATTTAATGCCTTTGCATGATAATTTTGTATTTATGTATTTTTTTTTGTTACTATATGTATCTCTGTAAATATATGTATTTATGTATATGCTTTCTTCTTATTAATGTTTTGGATATGCTGGTTTTACATTAAACTGAAATAAATTATTAATTAGTTATTTGTTTTCGAAACGTGGGTGACACCTTGGTCACGACAGTATGCTCGTCCCCCAAAAAAGTGTTATTAGGAACAAATTGTAAACGAAAATCAAGTCAATTAAGGACTGAAATTTTTGATCAAATTCCAAAAACGTTTTGAATGCTGACAAAAAAGGTGAAATTCTGTAGTTTGATATGTTAATTGTATGAATTCTGTAACTCAGGACACGTGTTTTAATTAGGAACCTGGAAATTATACTTTTAAGTTGGACCGCTTTATTGTGTTACAAAGTTACTTGGATATATATTATGATGGCGTGATTTTGGAGATGGTGATTTGTTTGCCAAAACCATAACTTGGTAGGAAGTGTAAAGCTGCAGACCTGGTTAAAATTTAAAAAACAAAGGCCTCCATTTTACAAGTATTGCAAATGCTGCTATTGTCCACATGACTATAATAGTTGAAGAACGTGCCCCCCCCCAACTCCCCTCCTCCCTACCTATTTTCATGGATCTTGTATCACTCGTTGAAGGAAGATAACTGTTATATATGAGAAGCTCTTATTCTTTAGAATCACGTGAAAGAACTTGAACTATATTGTTATTGTTTTTTCCTATTTTATTTCACATTTTTTTAATTAAAAAAATTATCAAAATTCACTGATAGATAAATTTTGACATGATGTCTCAAGCTCATAAGAAAGAGCTTGCTAAAATCTGGTGTCAAAAATATATACCTTTTAAAGAGGAAGGCCAACTTATCCAAAAATAAAAAATGAAAAATAGTTAAGAGGCAGTCCAGAGAGAATATCATAAAAGATAGTCAGAAGTTGAAATACATAATGGTGTATTATGGTCCAGTTGGCTATGTACCTGTATGGAGTTAATTAGTGAAGTTCTTGCATCGCTACTATCTCAAATCAAAGATAGTCAGAAGTTGAAATACATAATGGTGTATTATGGTCCAGTTGGCTATGTATCTGTATGGAGTTAATTAGTGAAGTACTTGCACTGCTACTATCTCAACTGTTTCCGGCGCATAAGGTAGCCTTGGCGGAATCAGCATTCAAATTCCTTGAATTGGTCTAGGTGTCTAAAAGTAATCTTCCACGAGCAAGCATAGCAACAATACAAGTTGAGACTCCAAATAGCAAAACTTTCATGTACTTACAATCTAGAATCAGTCTCCAAATAGCATAACTTTTTTCATGTACTTACAATCTAGAATCTTTACATCTTATATATGGTTTATATAACTATGCTTAATTTTCAATTGAAGTAATATTATATTTGGAATATACTGTCTTTGAAGTTTCAGTAGAAGCAATTTAATATCATTCTTGAGTAACCTTTTTAAGTTGTTAATATTCTCATTGTATTCTGTCGCCACAGCCGGCCCTGGGCATGGGCCAACAGGGCAACCGCCTAGGGCCCACAGTTGAGGGGGGCCCAAATTTTTTTATAAACTTATGTATTTATGTGTATAAAAAAAAATAAAATAATAAAAAGATTAGCGATATTATGAATTGAAAATGATATGTTAGAAAACATTAAATATGATAGTATAATTGATGATTTTGCATCTACAAGTGTAACAAGAAAACATTTTAAATGATATTTTGTGTTTTAGATTTCATTGGACAAAACTAAAGAAATACCCACTGTAGTTGGTAGGTTTTACTGATTACACCATTGAACTTTTAATTTTTCAAATAACACTATTAAACTAATTATTATTTTGAAATTGGGTCATTCCATTAAAAAAAATAAACGGACGTTAATTTTTTATCTACAAAACTAATGAATTATCTACTGTAGTTGGCACATTTTACTGATTACACCATTGAACTTTTAATTTTTCAAATTACCCCATCAAACTAATTAAAAATAATTATTTTAAATATTTTTAAAATAATTATTATTTTAAGTAAAAAATATTAGAAACTTTTTTTTCTTCATAAAATGACTTTCATAAAATATAGATTCAAAAAAATTAAAGTAATTTTAAATTAAATTAATGTCTACTTAATTTTTTAACAGAATGATCCATTCTTAATATTATAATTTTTTTAAAAAAATTAAAAATAGAAATTAAAATAAAAAAAACAGTAAAAATAAATAAAAAAAAACTGATTCAATTTTTTCAAAAAAGAAACTAATAATTTTTTAAATATATATTATTTTCAAGAAAAAATTGGAAAATTCTTCATATTTTAAAAAATGAGTAAAATTTTATAAAATATAGATTCAAAAAAAAATAAACTTTATTTTCAAATGAAAAAAAGATTTTTTTTTTAAAATCGATGAGTTTTCATAAAACTTTAATTTTTTTAAATCTATATTTTATGAAACTACTCATTTTATGGAAAAATTAAAGTTTCTAATATTTTTTTACTTGAAAATAATAATTATTTTTAAAAATATTAAAATAATCATTTTTTAATTAGTTTAATGGGGTAATTTGAAAAATTAAAAATTCAATGATGTAATCAGTAAAACGTGTTAACTACAGTGAGTATCATTAGTTTTGTAGATAAAAAATTAATGTCCGTTTATTTTTTTTAACGGAATAACCCAATTTTAATATAATAATTAATTTAGGTGGGTAATTTGAAAAATTAAAAGTTCAATTGTGTAATCAGTAAAATTTGCCAACTACAGTGTGTATTTCATTAGTTTTACCGATTTCATTGATATTTTTATTTTGTAGGTACATTTGATAATTCTTTGATTCGATGACATTTTAAAGTGTTATTCCTTATCTTTTGTAAATTCTTATAATTTTAATAAAATTAATTAGTTGATAATTTATTTATTTTTTTATTTAGTTTGTATAAAGGGGCACACTCGAGAAAATTTGCCCTGAGCCTTAGAAACCCAAGACCGGCTCTGTGACTGTCGCCAATTGTTGATTTAATTGATAATCTGTTATTCGTTTGAAAACACTGTACTCAGTTATATACAAATATATATAGACCGTCTCCACCCGTGAGCTAGGCTCCCTCAGCCGCCTTAGTTGGGCTAAATTTTTTTAGGACACTGTTATTCTGTTGTTACTCTTACTCAGAAAGTTTATGAGTTTAGCTTAACTATCAAGAAACTGTTACCACCATATTTTCAAATAGTAATTTGTGAGTCCTATTTTATTTTGTAATTATTTCGCGGGAAACAAATTCAGTGTTTATAAGTTTGTTTGTGATTTGATAAATTAAAGGAATTGTTATTTCCACAAGGGAAATTGATATTTCCACAAGGCCTTACTCACATGAATGTGGGTCCCATTTATATTCATGTGAGGAGAGCTTGTGGAACCATCAAATTCCCTTGCCGAAATATCAGGTCCCTAGATTAAATACAAAAGTATAACTTTGTGAAGATTGATTTTGATTGAACTTGCCAAATTGTACAATTTCACATTTACCATTTTTTTGTTTTAGAAATGGGTTTACCATTATACCATATGGATATTTTGGTCCCAGAAATTGCTCTTAACTGAAAATGTGTTTTTCCTGTCCCTTTGTGCAATTTGTACATAGATATCTCTATACTAATTGGACTATGTGTTATATTGAATTGTGTGCTATGTTGAATAAAAGTATAAAAATATGCATGCATTGCAGAAAAGGGTGGAGGTCCAGTTGCAGAAATGTCATTGCAGTCAAAATCGAAGCCACTAAAAGAGAAAACCACAAAAGCTGAAAGGCGCGCCTTGCAGGAGGCTCAACGAGCTGCAAAAGCAGCCACAAAAGGTTCAAACGGTCAGTGTTTTTCCCTCAGAAGTGGTTCTTCCTTTTGATTAGTATTTTATTATATGCTTTCTGATTGCCGTTATCTATATTTTAGCGTTCTTTTATCTTTTATGATTGAAGTTTAAAATTTTCTACCAAACTTTTTCTTTCCTCATTTTATTTTTGTGGTTTATAGTGATAGCCTTTGAGATTAGAATCTAATTCATGTACATGTAATTCTCTCCTCTCCGCCTTTTTTTCTTCTTTTCTTTTGTGCTGTTTTGGCTTGTAAAATTGAAAGAATTTTTCATGATTGCGTGAAAATTTTGTTATAGCTTTCCTTTACTGGTTCGAGTTCACAATGAGATAGGGATGGATAAATGAACAGTTTGAAAATAAGCTAGTAGTGCTGGAAATCTTGATCTTACTTTGAATTTGTAAGATTTGTTATATCTGACTACATTTTTCCTCAAAATTACCTTTTTCTAGCTTGAGTGAATATGATCTTAATCTGTTTGAGCAAATGAGACCCATTGAAGTTAAAGTGGTAAGTAATATAGGATGTTGTTTCAGTTGCGCGCATAGTACAACTTAACTTTACTAAGTTACGTCCAGAGGTGCATCTTTAATATAATTCTATTAAATTTGGAGATCTCTCTTCCCTTGACTTGATTCTGTTTCCTTTTTCTATTTTTCCTGTATAATAAGATGTAATCTTTTTTTTTAGTTTATTATTTTCTTTACAAGTTGTAATAAGATGTTATCTCCATCTTATTCATTTGACAAATCTGTTTTTCTTATTAAAAAAAACTTGTGATTATATCGTTTTATTTATGATAAAGTTCACTACATATGTATATTTGCTTTTGGGATTTCATCATCAGGGTGGTTGTCCAATTTGTTTGTTTGTTTGTTTGTTGTACTTTACCAAAGTTGACTGAAGGGTTGCTGTACTAATGCGGGTTTGAATCTATTTCCCATTATCATCAAAAAAACTTTGTGGTAATATTGTTCCTTTCTTCGCATTTATTCCATATAATTTATATTTTTCAGGAGGTTGTTTTCTTTTGGCAGAATAAGGTCTATCAGGGCTCGATAGTGTTTTTCATGGACTTTTTGGGAGAGTTAGTGTGAGGGCTTTCTCAGTGTTCGTTTGTTTGTTTGTTATTTTTTCCTGGTTGAACAGAGGTTTTGGGATTATTGGTGCAAGTCGTGTTTGTCTGGGTCCAACTGTTACTTGTAATTGTATACTTCACGTGACCTAGGATGATGGCCCCCCTTTGGTGTTTTGTTTATCAAAAATCAAAAATAAAAAATAATTTTCTACATGCGTCTCATTCATGATATTTGCATGTTCACAGCTGAGGGGAATATATCTGTTACTGCTTCTGGAGGAGCAGCTTCAGTGCAGACAGAGAAAGTAGTGAAGCAGCGTAGACAAAAGAAAGATGGTCCTCCAGTGACATCTTCTGTGGCAGCTTCTGAGAAGAAAGGAGGTGATCGACCTCCAGAGAAAGAAAGGAAGAAAGATGTGCCTCCTCCACGCATGCAATTCGATGATAAAAATCGGGTTGATAAGGCTAAAAAGCGTTCGGTAGTCAAACAAACTGAAGTCAGAAACAGGGTTGAATTGTTTCGCCACTTGCCTCAGTATGAACGTGGAACTCAGCTTCCTGATCTTGAGACAAAGTTTTTCCAACTTGATCCTATGCATCCTGCTGTTTACAAGGTACTCGTCATTTCAAAATTTTGTTGGTTATCAGCTTTTAAATATTCAAAGGTATAAGACTATGAGTATTGCTTGAAATAAAATATGGATGTCTAGCTTTCATAATGTTTTAAGTTGCATGAAGTAAATTTTAAGCTGATTGGGTACATTTCCATTCACTAATGTGCATCATGGTTTTATGATACATTGCAATTTGGCAGCACTGTGTAGCCTTATAGAGGGTCAAGCTCATGTGCAGTGTTGGGTTAGTAACTTAAGTTGGGTCTACAAATGAGTGCACTGTTATGGTCACCAATATGTATCATGTTTGTTGAGATACATTGCAATCTGGGACACCTTGTGGCCTTATAGATGTCAAGCTCACAAGAACTTGGATGTAGTGTTGGATTAATGAAATTTGAGATAAGTCTATATTGTGCAATGAATGTAATATACATAATTATGTAATATTATGATCAAACTTTTGTCAGGTTGGATTACAATATTTAGCCAGAGATATTGTCGGGGGCAATGCTCGTTGTATTGCTATGCTTCAAGCATTTCAAAGAGCCTTCCAAGACTACTCTACCCCATCAGAAAAAACTATTAATAGAGATTTAATTACCAAAATCAATAGCTATGTCTCCTTTTTGATAGAATGCAGGCCCCTTTCAATCAGTATGGGGAATGCAATCCGGTTTCTAAAGGCTCGTGTTTCTGAATTACCCTTGGACATTCCTGAGTCAGAAGCAAAAGCCTCCATATGTTCAGACATTAATCGTTTCATTAATGAGAAGATAGTACTTGCAGACAGGAGTATTGTTAGATATGCTGTTACAAAGATCAGGGATGATGATGTTCTTCTCACATATGGTTCATCCTCTGTTGTTGAAATGATTATCTTACATGCTCAGGAACTTGGTACACGATTTTGTGTTGTTGTTGTTGACTCACGCCCTAAGCTTGAAGGTCAAGCCCTAGTCCGTAGATTGGTCCAAAATGGTGTGAGTTGTACCTACACTCATATAAACGCCATCTCTTATATCATGCATGAGGTCACAAGAGTTTTTCTGGGGGCTGCTTCTGTATTGTCTAATGGAACAATATACTCAAGGGTTGGTACTGCATGTGTTGCTATGGTTGCTCATGCATTCCATGTTCCAGTCATGGTATGCTGTGAAGCATATAAATTTCACGAGAGGGTACAGCTTGACTCAATCTGCTCTAATGAACTTGGTATGTCTCTTACCACATTACTTGGTAATCAATTTACTCCTGCTCCCCCTGAAAATTTTCAAGTACACAATTCTCCTAAATCAAGAAATTTAAAGTGGAGAGAATACAAATTAAGTTCCAATTTTACCTATTGTAGCCAGACGTACGTACTCTAATCATTCTCTCTTTCTTAAAACTAGTGGGCCCACCTAAATATACTTTTAAGGGTAAACTAGTCTTTATATAACATTTTACTTTTGACTTGAGTACTTAAAAGACATCTTTTGGTGGACTCAATTTCTTAATACTTCAGAGATTGTTTGGGACGGAGGAAGTATACCTGATTGATTATTTTTATGTTTGTTGCTCGAATTGACTTGTTGGATCAGGCCTTTATGTATTTGCATCCTTAAAATGTTTATAGGTGATCCAGATGCCATATCGAAGATTCCTGGAAAAACTGATGTTAGTTATATTGATAATTTGGCCAATAGAGATGATCTGCAACATCTGAATTTAATGTAAGTTACTTGTTCACATGGAAAACCAGTATATAATTCTCTTTTTTTTGTCCCCCGGTGAGTTTAAAAATTCTTATTATTTCTAATAACGTAAAACTCTCTTTTGCTATAAATGGAACAGGTACGATGCTACTCCTTCGGATTATATATCTGCGATCATCACGGATTACGGCATGGTGAGTGAACCTCCTTTAACTTTCAAGTGTGCTGCAAGTAATAAAGAATTCTTGACATTTTATGCCAGTGAGTTTGAATTTTTCTTGTCATTTGACCCAGATTGCAACTTTTCACTAGATTTTCTAATCTTTTAGCCGTAGCTCTGTGATATCTTTGCTCGTATTTATATTCGTTATGTGCCAGTTGATAGTAGAACCATCTTTAATAAGTTATACAGTGAAGCTACAATAGGGGGTTACTGCTATATAATTTATATACTGTTCGGTTGTAGAAGTGGTGCCTTTTCTTGCAAAATGTGTTTTCAAAATGAAAGCCATATCACATGGGAATTATTTGGTAACTGAAAGTGTTATGTTCATTCGCTCATCCTCTCTTGATTTTTTTTATTTCAGATCCCACCCACAAGTGTTCCTGTAATTATACGCAAGTATTGGGGAGACTACCTTTTAACGTAAACTTCAGCAGCGTAGGTGTCGCTATTAAATTTAACAAAAGTACTTGCGTTTATGTTTTGGTGGTGCACACACATTAGAGAAGATAAAACTTTAATAATTTTGAATATTAATTGTGATTTTGTTAGATTAAATATGTAAATCTGAATATTGGTCCTTATGCCAGGGTCAAGTTTACCAAATCTTCTTCTGGTTTACCAGGCCTTGTGGATATACTGATTATTTTCCGGTCATGTTGGCCTGTTTTCTCGTTTAATAAAACAATGATACATCGACAATACAGCTCATGTAGGCCTGTTTTCTCGTTTATTTTCCGGTCATGTTGGTCTATTGATACATCGACAATGATTTTGATATACTTATAAGTCTTCAATTTTATGTTCAATGTATTACTATCATTTATATTATATTATTTATATTTAAATTAAAATATTATCCAAATTTATAACAATTAAATGTTATCCAAGTTCGTAAGTATTCAAAAGAAGTTCACCATGTTAGGAAAAAGGAATGTCATCTCTAATTGGAAAATGAACTTCTAAAATAATTTTTATTTGGTTCTATCAATTTTATGAATAGCTATTTTTTTATCACAATTTTATATAAGAAAATATATCTCAACTTAACAAAGTTTACTCGGCATAATTTTATTATTACATATTTATTAAGATATCTAAAAAATTCTTAACATATCAAGCGATTTAAATGATAATAATATCAAGTATATTTTTTGTAAACAAATATGACCGAAGTGTCCTACGAATTTTCTTTTTTTTTTTTGATAAAAGTTTTTCGATTTTTAATGGGAGTCGAACTCAAGACAGAGATCTATTTCAAATAAAACAGAAAGCATAATCCTCTAATAAAAAGCAGTTAGCAGCACTTTCTCCATTGCTATCTGTACATTGATACATAATCTCATCTCTCTACATACATGATACAACAACAATAACTAATAAAAGGAAAAAAGGGAAAACCGAAATACTCAATTTTCCTAGATTTCACTGAAATATAAATTACATGTATCGTCATGTCAACATACAAATCTAAATCCATAGGCATCTGTTTTTGCTCAAAAATACCCTTAAGTTGCACCTGAAAATCATTTTTGTTTCTTGTCAAACCCTGCTGGGCCATTGTCTTTTGCTGCTGCAGCAGCAGCAGCAGCAGCCAACTCCATTAGGCTCTCGTAATCGATTTCAGTAGATTTGTGTTTCAACTTCATTCCACCTTCAGTCCAGGACTTGATACAAAGCATAGCTTGTGTGTTCTCATGGGGCATATATTTTCTTTGTTTATCAATTTCATCACCCTTGCTCCAGAAAATGTCTTCAGGTGCCACTGAAGTTGCCTGAACCGCCAAAAAATCCCGAGCCATCACAGATAACCGCGGATAGCGTGTGCTATTCACCTTCCACCACTCTAAAACATCTGTTGGTATGGCAGCCGGAGCTTCAGAGAGATATTGAGTAAGCTCATCAGTGGCAGAACTCATGCTGGCCCTTCGTTTCTTACGAGCAATTTCCTCTGCAAAAGAAACACTCCCTCCATCTTCCAACTCTTGTAACGTGTATGCATTGGTCATGGATGGAAAATGGTTTGTGGAGTAATTCCTCATGAAATGGCTTCTTGCTTCCCCTAGATGGTTGTCCAAGTTGAGACTTTCAGGAATGAGCTCGACTTTTATCCGGGGATCAAGAATTGCAGTCATGTATGTGAAAATGTTGCAAACCTGGTCATTGTAATTCTGGGCCTTTGTGGCCATTTCTTCAGCAGCATTCTTGAGCCACTCTGGGTTTTGACGGGAATCTCTGCAGGTTGCAATCAGATTATCAGAAATATGATCCATGAAGAAAAGGACCAGTCCAATTGTTGGCACTTTGTTCGTGCAGATGTTGTTTGTGGTTTTATAGAATGGTTCTAAATATCCATACATGATATTGATTACGTTTTTCTCTGCAGGGCTTAGCAGCAACCTACTACCCAGCGTCTCCTCATATTTCCGAATTATGGATTCCATAGATTTACCAGCCTGCAATGTAAATGAAATCCAATGATTATTACATCCTCGACGAGAGAGATTATCAAAGGGTAAAAGTTTACACATTTAAGGCCTCATTAGAGAATACTCCCTCCGTCATGTATTAAATGTCCTAATTTCCCTTTTAGGCTGTCCCAACATAAATGTCCTATTTCTATATTAGTAACTATTTTTATCCTATTTTTCCTATTATACCCTCGTAATCTTTTTACTCAACTTTGATTGGAAACTGCAAAAAATGTTTACATTGAAAACTGGTGTACTGCTATACCACTTTCACTATAACATCTCTTTCTATTTGATGGCTTTCTAAACTCTCTTCCTATTTACTGTACTTAGGAATGTGAGTTACAAAAAAAATAAATCTATAAAATTGATTCATGTGGGAAAGAGTAATTGTTGAGGTCAAGTGGAAAAATACTTCAATTAATAAGTAATCAAAAGGGTAATTTAGGTTAAAAAAAAATTATTAACCAGCATGCTGAAACCAATTAGAGGGAGTAGTTCTTAATACACTCATTCGTGACCATGTATACATCTTGCATCTAACCATTTCAATGCAATCAAACTATAGACTACATATTGTAACGAATAGGTACATATAGTAGATACTAGATACCCACCAGATAAAAAAAAAGGGTTGTGGAGTGGGTTACATGCATTCTTAAATAATGGAGGATTTATCTGTCTTCAAGTAATAAGAATTTGGATTTTGGGGTAGAGGATTAGATAGACATAATTTTTAATAACAATTTGACATCCACAATCTCATATTTGTAACAATAAATTTATAAACATGTGTATTAGGTAAAACACTGTATGACTTTGAATAAGAGATGAGATAATACCTTGCGCACTACATCAAGCATCTGATAATTGCCACTCCACCGTACTGAAGTATCAAGTGGAATTTTCCAATTTCCTTCTTGATAAGCTGTTGTAAATTGCATAAAATCCTGTGAGATCTCTACAGATGCATTCATTTCCAACACAAACTCTCTGATCTTAGAGATTATTGATTTTATGGTTCTTAAACCATCATTTATAATAGAGTTCAAAATCTGAGCGCCACAGGGGATGTAGCAGAATGGACTCACTTTCTGGCTATCCATATCCTCTTTCAGAGTATGGCATGCTTGCACAGCATGTGGACTATTATCATGAGTGCAGGATATTACTTTGTTGCCGATGTCATACAACTTGAGAACTTTCACCAGTTTGGAGTAGATCTCTGCACTCCCACAAGGGGAAGGTATATGGCAAATATCAAGAAGAACATTCTGGAAAGACCAGTTTTCATCAATCCACTGGCACCTAACGCTCATATAAGAGATTTGCTCATATGAAATCCAGAAATCAAGAGCAATTGAGACCTTAGAGGAAACCTGCTCCAAAAGTACTCTTACATCTTCCCGCATGCTCCTGAAAACATCACGGAGTACTGTTTGAAACTTTTCACCAGGCCAAAGTTGTAATGATGGATTAAGAAATTTAAAGGAGTTGGCCAGCCATTTCTCCTCCAAGGTAGAAGGAGGGAGAGATGCTAGAATGAGCCACTTGATGAGCAACCAATTTAAATGGTCAAGCACTACATGAGGTGGTTTTGCTTGAGCTTGAGCTTTCTTAACAACTGTGATGGGTTGTGGGGTCGGACTGGCAATAGCATCCCCCGACTTATCATATCCTGGATGACGATTACTGAGGTGCCTACCCAAATTACCTAATCAATTAAAAAGAAGTAAAAGAAAGGAGCATTATTAAAAGAATGACAATAACTACAAATGTGTTTAATATGCAAATTGCACCACACTAGTACCGGTAGTTTGGTTCAAAAGTTAGAATAGATAATGATAAACTTCAGCAAATCCGGTTTCAAATTACAACTCTATATAACTCCAAGAAATATTGAGAAATCTTGACTTCTGCATCTACAGTAGTATATTAATTACTCGGAGAAAGAACATAGTTGAACTGTAGTTTGATATTGTAGTACATCTTACAAAAAAATAAATTCTCTTTGGTTACAAAAACTATATGCTAGGTCGAACTGAGCTAAGATAGAAGCATTTGTATAAGAATTACCAGTGGCAGTGGAAAGAGAATAGCTCTGTCCACAAAATTTGCACCTTCGACTCTTTCCATCAAGAGCTGTATCAAAGAACTTGAGATAAATAGATGTCATAGTCTTCTTTCTTGGTTTCATTGTAGAACCAACATTCGACTTCTCTGAAGAACCCAATCCAATATCTATTGGGTCAATGCTTGGAATGAGTGCCACATCCATCATGGACTTGGATTCCATATCTACTCCGAAACAAAAACCAAATAAAATCATGAATATCAATGCTAGCTATAATATTAAATATATCTGTCAGAACCTCAATATGTAAAATGCATGTCTCAGAACAAACGAGAAGGCTAGCAACAATGTACTTGTTGCAAGTCGATTTTCCATTTCCTCACAAACCTGTAATGTTTTTAACCCATTTCTCCCATACCTTCTTTTCTAGGAACCTCTAATTAGCACACACATCCAAACATTATAATTCAAAAAAACCAGTTTCTTATCATGTTCCACATGCTCATTAAGTGACCCTTGTCTTTTGCCAGTTCCTAATTCTGTACAATATGTTAATTCAAACTAGACATAAAATTATCGAAATCGATAAATCAAAAACCCAAAACTAGCATATTAAACCTCATCTCTAGAGTGCAGAAAAAAAATTATGTTCTTGCTCCTATAGATCAAAAACAAGGAAATTGCTTCACATCTCAAACCAGAATATGTGAGAATCAATAATGATTATTGATGCATAATCCATGCTAACATTTTATATAGAAAAGCTAGAAATCTCCCTGATGACAGTCCAATCATATGCATTAAGAAGTCAAGCACCAAGAAGCAACATATAGTCCAAAATGATGTTAATTAAGCAAAGCTAAGCTCAACTGACTTGATTCCTATATAGTTAGGAGGGCTCGTGCTCAAGGTTGTTAGCCTGAAAGAAACTTAAGACATTACCCAGCTAGTTACAGAAGAGGAACAAGACTGGAATATTCGGGGACTGGAAACATAGTAAGACATGGAGAGAGGGCTGACATCCTGGGTTCGAGTTCCATCTCACCCAAGTGGTCGCAAGTTTGAAACTCATCTGCGAGGGGAAGGACTTTGAGCAGGAAGAGGGCTACCCTTGTTGTTTAGTCCCACCGCGTTGAATAAAAAAGGAGAATCTGGAAAATATTCGTAACTTAAGGCTGTCTGAAGCAACTACCAATAACACAAACTGAGGAATTGAGCTGAAGGGAAATACTACATTATTTATTTCCTTCATTTGATAACTTATGGTGGTTGTAGAATTATAGAGAGGACCAAAGCATCTTATAAGACTTTGCCAATTGAAGTACAAGTGACATCAACAATAAGAAGTTTATTTGCCAATTACAATTTTTATACTCGATTTAAACAAGCTCAATCTATACAATGGTTGAAATAAGCATACACGGAAATTATAGGCACACATATACGCTTGAAGTGTGCAGGCCAGATACCTTTTAAGTTTTTGTATGTGTTATTGACTCCCCATTCCATTATGTTCTCAGCTTTACCACCGAATGATCCCGCCTGGTTTAAAGATAGTGAAAGTAAAACACTTCATTTAATTCCAGTAAAACATGCATCCAGCTAAATGCAAAAATTCCAAAAGATTGGCTCAATTAGTTAATTACTCCTAATCCATAAAGTGCAACTTCGAAATAGTTACATAAATTGAGTTACAAGAACACTGTTATTTTAGCAAATGAAGATCCACTAATGCTTGTACCATCCACACATTATTCATTCTTAAAAAATTAGATAAAAATGACTACAAGAAAAACCAATCAATGTTCATAAAGTATTTGACCAATAACAAATGGAATTTTTTTCTTTTTCTCTTCAACAGGAGTACAAATTAGCCCCTTCAATATCCACTATGGACACTTCATCCCCTCATGTTCTAAATTTAAGAGATTAGTCCCTGAAGAAGGATTTTGAAGGAAATAATGAACAGATGTCCTGAATCATAGTGAATGTGCATTTTGTTTTTGAAATCATTTGAGGGTATATTTCCTTTAAGCTCACACATTAGGTGCTAATTTGTTTGATTGAGATAGAACCTCAGCAACTATTTTGACAACAAATGCATACTTGAAGGGACCAATTCATAAATTGAGTTTGTCTTCTTTCTTTCCTGTTTTATTCTATTTTATTTTTTTTAATGCTCCATCATGTATGGTGACTGAGACAGATGTAAACAAATTCAATTTGTCTTGCCAATATTATGCCTTCATTGTATAATAGCAGTCATAACACTAATTAGGAGATTACAAGAGGTTATGCATAGACTCAATAGCCAGAAAAACGTCCAGTTACTCAACTTCAGAAAGACTAACAAATATGAACATAACAGATAAACGATAACCAGATAAATTTCAAGTTACTCGACCTTAGAAAGACTAACAAGCATATGTCCATCATATGAACTAATGCAAAATTTCACATTTTTCCACATATATATATAGTTAAAGATTATATCTTTCTGGTTGTGTATATAATCACCTGATCCAATCTTTTCTTGCCAGAAAATAGCAAAACTACTAAAAATATCCCATGGATTAAGTATTAGTTTTATAGCCCATAAAATTATGCAAAAGTTAAGTAGCAAAGCTTCTCAATGAGTATAGATTCACCATTACCACAATGCTAAACACTTACTTAACATAACTCAAACAAGTGGAATACAAACTGCCACACATAATAAAGTTTCCATTTCTCTTTAAATGTACAAAAATGCCTACTTTTAGCTCTAAAAACAATAGAGAAAAAAAGTTATGAATATATATACCCCAAAATTCATGAAAAAATGGAAATGGAGTAGCCACTAGTAAAAATCCTTCCTCTTTCCCCTCCTTTTAAGACTCAGTGCGCATAATACTAAAATCTGTAAAATAAAATTTCCAATCAAACCTCAAAATCCAGCAAGAGAACATGAAAATTAGGGTTTTTAGCAAGATCAGAACATCACCATAAGACACTGAAAACTCCTCCACTGCAGTTGAACCTAATTTCCCCAAAAACAAAACAAAATCCTATAAATTTGTATATACAGAGAGATATAGAGAGAGAAATGAAAAGGGAAGATAGTGATGGAAAAAAGAGCGGGAGTTGCAGAAGAACAGGAAGATCGAATCGAACAGATTCGAAAAGAAACTAGGCGTTAAAGATCGGAGCCGGCGGATGAAAGCCGAGCGAGAGGGATTTGAAGAGGAGAGAGAAAAAGAGGGGCTGGAGTTTTGCAGAAGCAGAGCCGTGACGCCAAGAGATCTGGGTGGTGAAATTACTCTTGGATCCAAAGCTTTTTGCTGTCCAAATGAGTGAAGAGAGAGGAGAGAGAGTGAGTGGGGGCTTGGCTATGGCTGGGTGAAGAAGCAACTTGGTTGTATTAGACTTGGAGAGATTGGCTGGCTGGCTGGCTTAAATGGAGAGAGAGTTTTATGAATGGTTAGTTAGTGAGCCCCCATGGTCCTAGCCAGCTTACATTCTCAACTATTCAAACTAAACTTTCAAAATTATTTAACTCATAAAAACATGAAATGTTCTAAATTGTTTTTTTAATTAACTAGTATATAGTTAATATGTATTGTAAGTTACTAGCCAATTTAAGAAAGAAAGAAAATAATTTAGACTTTGTAATCCTAATTAAACCTTAATTAATAAAATTAAAAATATTGAACTTGATAAATTTATATAATTGCAACTATGATTTCATATACTGAGGAACTAGGGTGGCATATTCCTGATGAATATTAAACTGCAGCTATAATTGTACATTTGGATAGTAATGTTCCTCAGGCTAAAAACTTAATTTTCATTTATAGATAGTGATCTAGTAAATGATTAAGAAATAATTCATGTTCATTCATTGATAGACACATAATTCATATATTTTATTATCTCTAATTTTTTTAATTATATTAGTTTATTAAATTAATATATTTTATTTTATTTTGTAGGACTTAATATTTTGTTGTAATAAAATCAAAATCTTGGTGATCAAGCGATATTTAATACTCTTATTCATGTAAGGAAATATCCAAGAAGAATCCTATAATGAGAAGGAAGGAGGTGGAACAATCTTGCTGTACAAGTCAAATCCAGCAAGAGAAAAGAAAGTCTATCTAGAAGATTTCTTTATTTAGAAGATTTATTTGAGAAGTTGATTGTCACTAGAAAGTTCAAACCTACATAGAAAGGGACTCTTAGGAAATTACCATATAGAGATTGAAGTCAAGAAGGAATTTAAGAAGAGAATAAAAAGGAAACAAAAAAGACCAAGTTCAATGAATCTAAATTAGGGCACAAATTTATTTTTCCTATAAATAGGTCTCATGTTTTAAAGAGAGGAGAGTGGTATTAGTTTAGGTTAGGAGTAAGAGTATGATTAAATTACTTCTTCATTGTACGCTTGTGGGAGAATCGTTAATAAATGGAGTTTTCTTATTTATTTTTGAATTTTCTACTTTTTCTTTATTTTTGTTAGTTTATTTATTTTTCATGTCTAGCTAATTTCTTTAATCTAGGATGAAGATGATATTAAATAATTATTCATGATAATATTTTTCATCTCTTCTATTATTTATGCTTTTATGTTTAATTGATTTCGCTTTCATGTTTCATTATCGAAATACCTTCGTTTTATAGTTCATATGTGATTTTAAATTAATTAAGAGGTTTTGATAGATTATTGTTAAGATATGGGCTTTTCATAATCCATGTTTACTCGAAGAAATTTTGATGGGTTATAGTTAATTCTTAAATTTTCATAGACTATGCTTTTCCATGTTAATTGTAAAATCCCTAAATTAAAGGGAATGGAGATCAAAACCATAATTAAGTTATAAAAATAGAAGTGATTTAATTACTTATTATGGTTATTGTTTAATGGATTCGAATTTCTAGATTTCTTCCTCAATATATTAGTTTTCATAATCTAGTTAATCAATTTTCAATCTTTATTTCTAATTCGCCTAAAATAGATATTAAGAATACATTAAAATAATCTAGTCTCTGTGAGTTTGACATGTACTTGTCAGTTCTTTAATTTGACATTGTGCACTTATAGTTACATATTTTTATCACATTAAGTTTTTGGCGTTGTTGCCGGGGACTAGAATTAATTTTATTTATTCGAATTATTTTTTTTATTTCTAATATTTTTTATATTTTAAAAAAAATTTCAGGATTATCGAAGCGGATCGACAATGCGGAAAGAAAAGATTATTGATGCGCTTTTCTTGGTATTTTGTATCTTAACTCAAAAAAAAAATAGCAGCTTAGTTTTCTTTTTTCTTTTCTTTTTAGTTTTTACTGTTAGTTAGAAAACTAATTATCGCATTCATGCATTAACTTATGTAGAGCTCATCTTGTTTAGGTTTTTATTTTATTTATTTATTTCTTGTCAAATATAAACTGTGGTGATTGCTGGAGGATTAAGGTATGTCAAAATTTTTCTTTCTTTCGTAATTCACATAGTTTTAGAAAACTTTATTTGTTTACAAGTTCTTTTTTATTTTATTTGTGCATTCTCATTTGTAATCTAACATTAAGGCCATAACTTGTAACAAGATAAGGTGGGAATTTCATCACCCTTCATTAGCTCACAAACAACCCAAATTGCATTTTGCATAAACCTACCTTAATAAAATCAAGTAGACGTTGGCCCTTAGGACTCTCGAGCTCAATATATTAGGACAAGAAATTCCAAGATGGGGCTAAATTTTAAATTAATCAAACTACTAGTGATTAGGCAAGTGGTTCAAAAGGTAAGCGCCTAAAAAACGTGTGGTTATTTAATAGTCACCGTGCCTACGGAGAGACTCCTAGCGTTCTGTTGTCCGATTTCACAATCAACAATTACGTGTAAGTATACACAATCAACAAGTAATAAAGTGATAAGAAAGAGTGTCGTACCCACGAGGAATCCTATTTAACAAATCTCAACTACTAATTTAATATCAATTCAATTTTATTTAAACAACCAAATTTTATGATTTTCCAATTTAAACTTAATTAAATTATAAAAACTAATTTTAACACGAAGATTTGATTCAGATGATAAAGGCTTAAGACTTTAATATCCTCAATTATGCAATATAAATCAATTACTCAAGTTCTCTAATTATTAAACTCAATTGAGTTGTTAACAAGAATTCACAATATTTATAAGCCCGACCCTTTTCCAAGTGATCAAATAAAAATAGTCAATTCAATTAATTCTGCGATATTCCTATGCAAAACAAAAGAATTAAATTCATTAAGCATCAATTCCCAATTGTCACATGTAGTGAAAAGAGATATCCCTATTCAATTCACAACCCTAATTATTTATCTCATGCAAATAACTAAGTATACATACTATCATATTTAGTTCTAACACTAGATTTCATCTCCCGAATTCATCTAGTGAAAAATGGTAATTATTGGTCAAATAATTATTCAATAAGCATAAAATATGATAGACAACTCACTTTGAATATATAATTGGAGCAATCAATTCATAAACATAAAAGGTTCAATTGTAGCCTTAATTAAACGGTTAGTTCATACTCAAAATCATAACCAAAAATCCCATAGAGAACATCTCAATTAGATAACAAATAGAGAAGAAGAATAAAAACTCAGTCATTGGCTCCAGTCTTCAATCTCCAATTGCAATTCTTAAGTGCTCCTTTGCAATCCCCAAGTCCAATCTCTAGCCTTTGTCTCAAATTACGTGTTTTGTTAGCCTTTAACCCTACATATAATATTCTATTTATAGTCTCTCATGGAAATCCCAAAGTTTTAAGGAATCATCTTCCAAATCTGTCGTAAAATCAACTTAAACTGAATATTTGCTGAGTTAGCCCCGTCCTGGCGTTGTTGCGCCAAGTTTCTTCTTCAAAGTGGCGCTGTTGGACATGTTACATAGTTCCTCACTTGAAATCTCTAGAAGGGTAGCGTTGTCGCGCCAAGTCCTTTCTTTGAAACAGCGCTGCCACGCCAAACATATCTCATCTCTAGCCAAACTCTATACAAGCCGCCCTGCCACGCCAGTCTCTTTGAAATCTTGGCACTGCCGTGCCAGGTTGCCAAACTTCTTCTTTGCTCTGTTTTGACCTCTTTTTATTCCCTTTATCATTCCTTTTGTTCCCTCCTTCCCCTGCCAAATTTTATACAAAAACGCAAAAATGCAATTAAAAGCAACCACAATACTTGAAAATAACAACCAATCAAACCTTAAATGTATTTAATTCATAGTTATGAAACCTAATTACCACGTTCTTACACTTACCTGGCTATTGGTGTGATTAATTTCAAATTTTTGGACGTTAAGGTGTAACTTGGAACAGTTAGGAGCTGTCTGGTTAACCGTAGAATTAAGATTTTTATTTTTATTTTATTTTTTGTGTGTGTGAATTTCGTGTTTAGTTGTTTATTTGCTTTTTGATTTGTGGAAAGATAGATTCTTATTATAATTGTAATAATAATTTTGCTTGGAATCAAGAACCCTATGAAAATTTTAATGCACACCAAGTAAATCAAAATTTTCCAACTTATAATGAAAATTCTTATCTAAGTTCATATCCTTATCCATATTCATATTCGGATCTAGAATCTCAATATCCACAAGAATTATCAAATGAAGAAGAGGAAAGACTTAGTGCCTTAGAAAACTATGAAAGTTTTAATGGAAAATCAATTTAGCATAGATTAAGCTATATCTCGTCTAGAAATTCAAATGAGTCGATTAGCTACCATAATAATTGAGCAAGAGGTGGGTGAATTTTCTAGTAACTTTGAGGTTAATTTTGAAAATTTTTATGCTTGTGGAAATAATGAGGAAAATGAAAATTTTGTATTCAATTCTACATAGTTTGAGTCAAACAAATTTGAGGAGTCTAAAAATTATGATTATATGCCTAAAATTGATCATGTCACATTTAATGAGTCGGTTGAAAAATTCTATAAGCCTAAAAATCCATAACCTGAAAGACTTATTCCTAAAAAACAACATAGTAATTTTTTGGACCAACCTATTAAAGTAAACATGATAACAAGAGTTGTCCATGACCCAAGAAATAATTAAAAATAGACTCTTGATTGAAAAAGATCCAATTGATTTTTTTCTTAAATCACCTTGACAAAAATTGGAATGAATTTGGATATTTAGACAAGATCAATGAGATGTTGAGAGCCACTACACATAAGTCACCTAAACTAGAACATGTAGTTGAACCAATTCTCCCGTCTTTTGAACATGCTAGTGAAAGTTTTCATGAGGTAGACTTTAAGCATAATTTTGATGAAAATTTTAACTATTTTTAATTTCCTAGACCTCCTGAAAATCATGAAAAGTTCGCACTCACCCGTTTGTATCATTCATTTTTAGTCACATACTTTTTAAGATATACAAAATTCGTTGGTATGTACATTTATTTTTTTCTCACCACATTTTCTTTCAAAATAAAAACCCCACGCACAAGGTATAATTCTTTCATATTTTTGTTCTTTTTTCTTCATTTATATACATTGAGGACAATGTGAAAGTCCAATAATAATCTAGAAGAGGGTTAAATAGATTATTATAGATTTAAAAAATTATCTTAGGCCTTTTTGAATTTTTAAATAATTAATTTGCAGTGTTAGAAATTAATATGCAAGACAATAAAAATTCAATTACACAATGCACAGAGATTTGTCTGGTTCACAACATACATCCCGGGTATGTTGCTACGTCCAGTCTTAAGCTCCTCTCCAGGACTTGAGATCCTATTACTATCAGTAATAAATATTCCTTCAACAGGCGGAGAAACCTTTACAAAGTTTTATCGACAAACTTTCAATTATTCACAACTACCTATCTTGGACAACAAACTCTCAGCTCCTTCCTCAAGCTTAGTTGTATTTCTTTTGAGTTTAGTTCTATTTTATGATCTGGTCTTGAAACAACAACTTCTTCATCACCTCACAAGTACACTAGAGACCCAACTCCCAGCTGACCTCTCTAAGACTCTGGTCTTGGTCGAAGAATTACTCGTCTTTCTCACAGGTACATAAAATAAACTAGTTCTACCCTTTTTCTTTTTACAAAAATTTTGATAGAGAAATACTTCTAAAATAAGAAGATAACAATTTGAGATCAAATAATTATATTTATAAAAATATGTTTCTTGATTAAGTAGATAAATTAGTTTAAGCGTATTTCAAAAAATACTTCAGAATAAGCAAATATATAGTTTAATGAAAATTTATAAAGAATCATTAATACTTTAAATTTTAGAATGTGTTTCTAAGGATTTAAAGTATAAATTTAATTTTAGATATTATGAACGAATTTATGCTCAAATAATTGTGATAACAGATTATACAAGATGAATCAATTAAGCAATACTTGATATAACAAATATATTTGTTTAACTCAATGACTATATAAAAATATTTTATCTATTATGTGAATAATAAATAAATAAGGCCACTTAGGATTTTTTAAGTACTGACCAAATTTATAATAAATGTTTACGATAAACTACTTGAAATTCAAAGACAGTTCAGATATTTCTCTATTAGAAGTATCTTGGGGTCGTTTTGATGACCAAGTGTTAATCTATGATATTTATATAAATAATGAATATATAAAGTACTTATATAAATATTTTCGATAGATAGATCACTAAGAAATTCAAAGACAGTTCGAATAGTTTTCTATTAGAAGTATCTCAAGGTCGTTTTGACGATCAAAGTGTTAAATCTATTTTACGATATTTATATAAATAATAAATATATGAGATAATTATATAAATATTTTCAATAGATAGATAACTAGGAAATTCAAAAACAATTTGAATAGTTCTCTATTAGAAGTATCTTGGGGTCGTTTTGACGATCAAAGTATTAATCTATTTTACGATATTTATATAAATAATGAATAAATAAAGTATAGATATATATAAATGTGTATAAAAATTTATATTTATATATCTATAACAATAAACAAGTAAGAGATAATATTTTTAGTTCCTGGGGGCACACAAGAGATCTAGAAGGAGGGTTGAATAGAACCTATAAAACTTGTTCATTTTCTTTACTTGTTAAGTGATTAGCAGATAATTAATAATAGAATCAATTCATGCACAATAGAATAGATTAAGATCCCTTTCAAGGATATAGCATTAAACATAGTTCTAATGTTAGATTAGTTGTAAGCAGATATAATAGTTATAGTATGGAATCTAAATGACATAAAGTAAGTGACACCAGGGGTTTTAAGTGGTTCAGAGACTAAATTCTCCTACTCCACTCTTCTGCTTCAACAAGCAGGGATTCCAATAAGGATTTGATCAACTTCGAATCACTAAGATTCCTTCAAGACCAACAGCATTGGAACTTTAGTTCACTAGGAACTCTTCAAGACCAGTAGCCTTGGAAACTGTAGACTAAGCCCAGTAGACTTCGAATATCTTGTACCCTCTGGTACTCAACAAGCCAAACAGACTTGACTTTGGTTTAGTCACAAAGAACTATAATATTATATCAAATCCATACCTTATTACTCAAAATAATATTTAGAGAAAATTAATCTTTATTCATAAAAGTTCAAGTTCAATGAATCTAAATTAGGGCATAAATTTATTTTCCCTATATATATGTCTCCTGTTTTAAAGAGAGGAGGATGATATTAGTTTAGGTTAGGAGTAGGAGTAGGAGTAGGAGTAGGAGTAGGAGTAGGAGTAAGATTAAATTACTTCTTCATTGTATGCTTATGGGAGAATCGTTAATATAGGGAGTTTTCTTATTCATTTTTGAATTTTCTACTTTTTCTTTATTTTATTTAGTTTATTTATTTTTCATGTCTAGCTAATTTCTTTAATCTAGGATGAAGATGAAATTAAATAATTATTCATGATAATATTTTTCATCTCTTCTATTATTTATGCTTTAATGTTTAATTGATTTCGCATTCATGTTTCGTTATCGAACCACCTTCGTTTTATAGTTTTTATGTGATTTTAAATTAATTAAGAGGTTTTTATAAATTATTGTTAAGATATGAGTTTTTAATAATCCATTCTTGCTCAAAGAAGTTTTGATGTGTTATAGTTAATCCTTAAATTTTAATAGACTATGCTTTTCCACGTTAATTTTAAAATTGCTAAATTAAAGGGAAGGGAGATCAAAATCATAATTAAGTTATTAAAATAGAAGAGATTGAATTACTTATTATGTTTATTGTTTAATGGATTCAGATTCCTAGATTGTTTCCTCAATATTAGTTTTCATATTCTAGTTAATCAAATTTCAATCTTTATTTCTAATTCGCCTAAAATAGATATTAACAATACATTAAAATTAATCTAGTCTCTGTGAGTTCGACCTGTACTTTCCAGTTCTTTAATTTGACATTGTGCACTTGTAGTTACATATTTTTATCACATCAAGTTTTTGGCGCCGTTGCCGGGGACTAGAATTAATTTTATTTATTCCTTAATTTTTATTTATTCGAATTAGTTTTTTTTATTTCTAATATTTTTTTTAAAAAATTCAGGATTATCGAAGTGGATCAACGGTGCGGAAAGATAAGATTATTGTTGCGCTTTTCGTAGTATTTTGTATCTTAATTAAAAAAAAGTAGTAGCTTAGTTTTCTTTTTTCTTTTAGTTTTTACTGTTAGTTAGGAAACTAATTGTCGCATTCATGTAGTCACTCACGTAGATCACATCCTGTTTAGGTTTTTATTTTATTTATTTATTTATTGTCAAATATAAACTGTGGTGATTGCTGGAGGATTGAGGTACGCCAAAATTTCTTTTTCTTTCGTAATTCACATAGTTTTAGGAAACTTTATTTGTTTACAAGTTCTTTTCTATTTTATTTGTGCATTCTCATGTGTAATCTAACATTAAGGGCACAACCTGTAACAAAATAAAGTGGGGATTTCATCACCCTTCCTTAGCTCACAAACAACCCAAATTGCATTTTGCATAACATTGCCTTAATAAAATCAAGTAGACGTTGGCCCCTAAGACTCTCGAGCTCAATTAGGACAAGAAACTCTAAGAGGGGGCTAAATTTTAAATTAATCAAACTAATGATGTCTAGGCAAGTGGTTCAAAAGTTAAACGCCTAAAGAACGTGTGGTTATTCAATTAGTCACCGTACCTAAGGAGAGACTCCCATCGTTCTTACACTTACTTAGCTAGTGATGTGATTAATTTCAAATTTGTGGACCTTAAGGTGTAACTTGGAACATTTAGGAGCTGTCTAGATTTTATTTAGGTTAACCGTAGATTTAGGATTTTTATTTTATTTTATTTTATTTTATATTTTTTTGTGTGACTTTCGTGGTTATTTGTTTATTTGTTTTGTGATTTGTGGAAAGTTAAATTCTTATTATAGTTGGAATAAGAATTTTACTTGGAATCAAGAACCTTATGAAAATTTTAATGCACACCAAGTAAATCAATTTTTTTCAACTTATGAAAATTCTTATCTAAGTTCATATCCATATCCATATCCATATTCGGATCTAGAACCTCAACATCCACAAGAATTATCAAATGAAGTAGAGGAAAGACTTAATGCCTTAGAGAAAACTATGGAAAATCAATTTAGCATGGATCAAGCTATATCTCATCTAGAAATTCAAATGAGTCGATTAAATACCTTAATAAATGAGCAAGAGGTGGGTGAATTTTCTAGTAACTTTGAGGTTAATTTTGAAAATTTTGATGGTTGTGGAAATGATGAGGAAATTGAAAATTTTGTATTCAATTCTACACAGTTTGAGTCAAGCGAATTTGAGGAGTCTAAAAATTATGAATCTATGCCTAAAATTGATCATGTCACATTTAATGAGTCGGTTGAAAAAGTCTATAAGCCTAAAACTCAATACCCTGAAAGACTTATTCCTATAATACCACCTAGTGATTTTTTGGACCAACCAATTTAAAGTAAACATGATACAAGAGTTTTCCATGATCTAAGAAATAATTGAAAATAGACACTTGATTTAAAAAGATCCAATTGATTGTTTCTTAAATCACCTTGACAAAAACTGGAATGAATCTGAATATTTAGATAAGGTCAACGAGATGTTGAGAGCCACTACACATAATTCACCTAAACTTGAACATGCATTTGAACCAATTCTTCCGTCTTTTGAACATGTTAGTGAAATTTTTCAAGAGGTAGACTTTAAGCATAATTCTGATGAATATTCTAACTATTATCAATTTCCTAGACCTCCAGAAAATCATGAAAAGTTCACACTCACTTACCCATTTGTATCATTCATTTTTAGTCACATACTTTTTAGGATATATGAGATTCGTAGGTATGTACATTTGTTTTCTTTCTCACCGCATTTTATTGCAGAATAAAAACCCCAAATACAATGTATAATTCTTTCATATTTTTGTTATCTTTTCTTCATTTGTATACATTGAGGACAATGCATGATTTAGGTATGGGGGAGTTTGTTTGTATTATTGTATTAGATTTTTTAAAGGAAAATATAGTAAAAAATAAAAAAATTTAAAAAATTTAAAAATTTTGTTTGACTTTTTTTGGATTGAATTGATTCTAATAAGTATTTGTCGATTAAAAATTCATGAGTAAGATTAAAAGATTTAGAATTTTTGAACATTTGATTAGATACGAAATCTTAGTTTGAAATACCATATGGAAAAAAAATTGATTTCATAAGCATTTTTGTACTTCACGTTTGCACTAATTCTTAGTTGTGGGGTATAAACTATGATTCGAGTAATTTCAAAAAAAAATGAAAAGGAAAAAAAGTTTTAAAAATGAAAAAGAAAAAAAATAACTGCTTTAATGTCCATTAAACGAAATAACTAGGTATCGAAGTCTTAGGAAACATCGATATTCACTTTGAAAAGTGTGATGGATAAAAGCAGCTTGACTAGTCTAATTTTGTGGCATGTGTTACTCGAGTTAGTAAGTTGTAAGATCCCAACTTTTTATGAATAAATATTTAATTTTTTCTAATTATTATTTTGAATAATAAGGTGTTAATTTGATATAATGCTATAGTTATGGGTGATATGTGCAAATTTTATAAAGTAAGCAAGTTGTCATAAAATATTCATTTGGTCGAGGAATATTCTTTTGTCGGAGAATATTCGTACGACGGCGCAATCATTGGTGGAACACATAATGGAATAACTGTCGAATATAGAAAGCGACAAAAATAACATTTTTATAAAAAATAACGGCAAAGCTTTTACCGTTAACTGTTGAAATACCCGATGATAAAAGTACAGTAATATGCGTTGTTTCATAGTAGCACACGGTATTGCATAATATCTCTGATTATTGATTCTTACGTAAGAAGTCACTCAGTTTCATTCAATAATTGTCACAGTGATTGTTGCATAATATCTCATATTATTGATTCAATTATTGTTACAGTATTATCTGCATAATATTTTATATTATTAAATCAATAATCGACACGAAATAATTATTCATATTATTAGTTAACATTATTGGCAATGTCTAGAAAATTCTTTCAAGAAAAGGAGTTAGGTTATATAATTGCGAGCCAATAAGGATAAATTCTTATCGGAAAGCCTCATCTTTCTTGGGAATGATCTGGTTGTTAATATTGTGAGCTTATGAATAATTATTATGTCTTGAATATTCGTTCAATTTTGATATAAATGAAGGAATTTAGCATAAAACATTTGTTGAAAGTTGGACATATTTTTCTATGGAATCACAACTATTTTCTCCACTAAAATATTCATTTAAATATATTATTATAATATTACATTATAATAGTATAATGTGATAATATAATAGTATAATTTTATAATTTAAATGGTAATATTATAATAATATATAATTTTCAGCATGTGAATAAAAGTGGGGTGAAAGTTATCATTTTGGTTTTGAATTCTTTTTTCAAAACCATTTCCGTGCACGCCTGCTTTTCAATTCTCCTGGAAAGGAAATGCATTCAATTGTTTCATTTGGTGTGAGCCTCACCCATAAGAAATGGGAGGAGGTTAGGTATGGAAAGAAAAAGAAAAGAGAAAAAGGTTCGGCTTTGAGAAGAAGAAAAAAAAGTTAAGCAGAGAAGAATTGTTTTATTCCTCCGTGTTGCACTATAAAAGGAGGGGTAACCCTCCATCCTAAACACACCAAAAATCTCAAGCTTTCCTACTGCAATATTGTGAGTATTTCTTTTGAGTATAAGAATACCTTGAGTGTAGCTTTTAGTGCAAGATTTTTTCAAGATAATATCCGATATTCCAGTCAAATCTAGTTTCTACTAAGGTAAAGTGTGAGACCCCGAATTTTATGAAATAAAAGTATTCAATTTTCTTATAATTATTCTATTTAGTAAATGGTTAAATTGATAAAAGGTTAAAGTTAAGGGTGATATGTGAAATTTTTTCAAAGTATGCAAGTTGTTATAAAATATTCTTTTTGTCGGGGAATATCCGTAGGATGGCACAATCATTGCTGGACGACACAACGGAAGTATTTATCGTAGTAAGAAAATGACATAATTATCTTTTTATAAAAATAACATCAAAAGTGTTACCGTTAAAACTGTTGAACTACTCGGTAGTAAAAGTACAGTAATACGCGTGGTTGCATAATAACACACGGTATTAATTATTGATGCTTACGTGAGAAGTCACTCAGTTATACTCAATTATTACTACAAATAATTCTTTGATCATATCTCTCTATATTATTGATTCAATTATTGTCATAAGTATCATCTCGCATAATATGTTATATTATTAAATCAATAATTGAGACGACAAAAAGTTTTTCATATTATTATTTGCAATATTGACAATGTCTAGTTACACGAGGAGAGGTTTGGTCACCTAATTGCGTGCAATAAGGAGAAATCCTTATCGGAAAGCCCCTCTTTCCTGGGAACGACCTGGTTGTTAAATATTGTGAGTTATAATATTAATGATAAATTTATTAAAAATTGAATTTAAGTTCGGAGTTGAATTTGGAGACGTGGACGTGATATTTGAGTCCGGAACGATGAAATTAGTAGAAAATGACTATAAACAAAAAATTTGTCGTGGTTGACTTTGTGGTCAAAAAAGTCAACAGTTGACTTTTTAAAAAAAGTCAAACTTTGAAATTTCAAAAATGAAATTGTTGAGAAAAATATTTCCATTGTGTTGGGATTATTAGTGTTAGTGGAAATCGACATTTATTTCGATAGTAATTGATGTCTGTAAGTTATATTGACCAACCGGGTAATTAATCGAAAAAATGAGCAATTAATTGCTATTAATTCATATGATTATAACTATTTGTTCACATGTGTGTACTATTGATTCACATTCTTATACTATTAGGGGAGTTGGTGCAAGATTGATAATACTTGCATGACTAAGTTAAAAATGGAGGTATAGATGGAGGTACTATACTGTAATTCGTATTTTCACATGATTATAACTATTGAGTCACATGATTTACTATTGATTCACAGGATTTACTATTAGGGGAGGTGTTGCAAGTTTGATAATACTTGCATGACTAAATTAAAAATGAAGGAAAAGATGAGGGTATTATATTGTAATATTTCGAGCCCCAAAATGTGCAATTATGGAAACTATATTTTTCTATAAATAGAAGCTCATTCCTTCATTATTTTTTACTAATTCACTAAGTCTCACAAGAGAAATTATTATAGAGAAATTATAGAGAGAAAAGTTATATAGAGAAAGAAGAAGCGAAGTCTGCTACTTCACTATTCCAGTATCCAGTCTTCTTCTGAGGTAAGGGATATCATTATTGTGATAAGGAGTATTATTTCTTTCGTATTTATGAAGAGAGCTATTGTTATTTCATTCCTTATTATTCTGTTGGAATAACCTGTAAACGAGGACTACCGTATATATGGTGAAATTCTTCTGTTATTCCATTCTTTATTATTATGTTGGAATAACTTTGTCATGCCAAATCTTTAGCATACATGGTGAAATTCTTCATTATTCCATTCTTTATTATTATGTTGGAATAACTTTTATCATCTGATACCGCATACATGGTGAAATTCTTCATTATTCTATTCTTTATTATTACGTTGGAATAACATGTACTCGTATGATTACATCGCGCCTCAGTGAATTCTGTTGTTATTCCATTCTTTATTATTACATTGGGATATCACATGCATGCGGATTACGCGTGACCTAGTTCCATTCTTTATTATTCGTTGGAATATCCTCGTGCATGCGGATTACGTATGACCTAGTTCCATTATTTATTATTCATTGGAATATCTTGTGCATATGGATTACGCGTGACCGGTTCCATTATTTATTATTCTTTTGGAATAACCTGTCTGTGCGGTCTATCGCATGCCTTGTGAATTCTTCATTATTCCATTCTTTATTATTACGTTGGAATAACTTTGTACATGTGGATTACCGCATGCATGGTGAATGATCCTTTATATTCATTCTTTATTAAATTATGGAAATGATCTGTCTACGTGAATTACCGCATGGCGGGTGAAAATTCATTTGCAGTTTCATATATTCTATTATACTAGTATGAGATATCATTTCTTTTGTACTCGTCATGGAATATCATTTTCTTTGGTATTTTTGTTACGAGTTACTATTCACGGGTTATTATTCATCTGGTTACTATTCACTCTAGTATTATTCACTCGGGTATTCGGGGCACTTTTCGTGTCGGAGTACTATCCACGGGTTACTATTCACCCAAATTACTATTCACCCAAATATTATTCACTCGGGTATTTGGGTTCTTTATCATGCTGTCTGAGTACTATTCACGGTACTTATTCTGAAGTACTATTCATAGGTACTATTCACGGGATACTATTTACCCGAAAAATATATTTCTTTTCTGTCCAAATTATTTTTGGTATATGAATATTATTATTGAATTTTACTCTACAAAGCAGTATCATGTTGACAATTTGGATATTTTTAAACTCTGGATAAATTTAAAGTCTTTAATATTTATCCTTGATTTCGCTTGATTAATGCTTATATCATTGTCGTCATCCTCATGCTTATATTATGATGAAAGTCATCTTTGGCTTACGTGCAAAGATGGATTTGTTGATTATTAGTTTTACTGATTTGTATATCTTTGGCTTACGTGCAAAGATGGATCATTGATTATTGATTTTACAAATTGTATATCTTTGGCTTACGTGCAAAAGATGAACTATTGATTGATAAGTATCTTTGGCTTATGTGTATAGATGAGCTGTTTATTGGTATGATTATGACCGAGGATCATTCGGTATAATCATGACCCGTAATGTTATAGATGATGTGGTAAAAGTCCTCATTGGCTGTAGTGCATTGATGGACATTTATTGGTATGATTATAACCGAGGATTATTCAATAATAATCATGACCATTGATGATTACATGAATATCCTTGGCCGTAGTGCGGGATAATTCGATGATGTGGATTATTTATTAAAGGCTGAGTCTCAGCGATAAAATATTGATTATACACTTTTAATTCGTAAAAGATAGTAGATATCATGCTCCACTCGACTCTTCTAAAATACAGTTGTATGTCTTTGACCTATAGTGCAAAGATGAATTGTTAATGAATATCTTTGGCCGTAGTGCAAAGATGAATTTATTAGTATTATTATGAGCAGGAATTGTGATTTGGTATAACCATGATTTTTGATGTTTCAGGTTAAGATAGGTGATGAAAATAATCTTTGTCCTTGGTGCGAAGAGGAATTTAGAATCACAATTATGATTATGAGTTATTCATATGATTGTGAACAAGAATTGTTGATTGATGTTACAGGGATAAAACATTATTTGTGAACTTTTAACATGGAGAAGATAATAGATCTGATGGTCTATTTGACTCTTCTAATGGATTGCTCGTTCATTTGCAACTATGGTTGAAAAGTTTTATCATCTACCATATGTTCTAAATCTCTGATTTATTACTGATGAAGGCTATTGATGATGTAAATTATCTTTAGTCATGATATTCTTTACTGGGCTAGTTGTGCTCACCCTTTTTGCTTCACAATTCCTTTTCAGGTAATAAGAGTGTAGCTGGGTCGAGTGGGGGTAACAGGAGAATAGAACGGTGGTCTATAGCTGTTGAGGTTCTCCTTAAATAGTATGGAAATAATTTTATTGAGAACTTTAAATAAGTGTGTCGTATTGTATACGTCATTTGATATTTAATTTTGGTGAACCGAATAGGGTGAGGTGAACCCAACTTTGGAAGGGTGTTTTGCCACTATCATACAAGATGTCTAATGACATACAACCTCGTGTTATCATAAGACAGGGTTGTGCACATTCACTTGTTGAGTATATCTACGAGCACTACCTATATGATCTTGGAGTTTGGTTGAAATATAATTTTCAATTGTAGACAATGGAGATAGTTATATGTTAAGAGAAGACTTACCATTGGAAAGAACATGATAGTAATCTTCTCATTTTTCTTTGGGGACTATTGGGTCAACCAAGGATAATTCTGTGGACATATGATATCTATCATAACCTTGACGCATGGCCTCCCATGTACGAAGGTTTCCTTGAGCACTTCCCAAAGATTTTAATTTCTAAAACAGTTTTTGACTGTACTTTTATGTAATTTACCATTGTAAGCTTATGGTCAAGGAACCATGAGAGTTACATACATTTGTATTAAAACTCACAGTTTAACTGTGGTCGTATTCTGCACGACAGTTTAACAGTTGTATAAATGAAGTTTGTAAATGATTTTTATAGTGTGATATCTGGCGACTCAGAATGGGTCGTGTGTACCTATTTTGGGGGCGTCACAAATGGTATCAGAGCTTAGAGATATGGTCGCTGGCGGAGATAAGAGTCTAGAACTAGGAGGGGAGAGACGAGTTATATACTTCGCTAGTGTGTGACTTACCTAAGCTGAAATTGTTTACTTGATAAGTTGACAAATTGTGATATGTCAATTAACCTTGGTTTTGAAGATATATTCTAGAATGATATCTGAAATACAGGAGATGAACAATGGAAAAATTATGATACAGAGGATATAACCGGGAAGGTACAATCCGAAAAGAAAGCAAGGTATTCTCATCTTTTCGAACTACCAGGTACGTAAATTTCGAGGGCAAGATTTCATAAGAAGGGAAGATTGTGAGACCCCGAATTTTATGAAATGAAAGTATTCAATTTTTCTTATAATTATTCTATTTAGTAAATGGTTAAATTGATAAAAGGTTAAAGTTAAGGGTGATATGTGAAAATTTTTTAAAGTATGCAAGTTGTTATAAAATATTCTTTTTGTCGAAAAATATCCGTAGGACGACACAATCATTGGTGGACTCCACAACGGAAGTATTGTCGTAGTAAGAAAACGACACAATTATCTTTTTATAAAAATAACAAAGAAAAGTGTTACCGTTAAAACCTGTTGAACTACTTTGGTAGTAAAAGTACAATAATACGCTGGCGGTTGATTGCGTAATAACTTATATTTAATTATTGATGCTTACGTGAGAAGTCACTTTCGCTTATACTCAATTATTGCTATAGTAATTCTTCATCATATCTCTCATATTATTGATTAAATTATTGTCACAAAGATCATCTGCATAATATGTTATATTATTAAATCAATAATTGAGACGGCAAAAGCTATTCATATTATTATTTGTAATATTGACAATGTCTAGAAGTTACATCGAGGAGAGGTTAGGTCACCTAATTGCAAGCTACCAATAAGGAGAAATCCTTATCGGAAAGCCCCTCTTCCCTAGGAACGACACAGTTTGTTAAATATTGTGAGTTATAATATTAATGATGAATGTTATTAAAAATCGAATTTGAGTTCGGAGTTGAATTTGGAGACGCAGACGTGATATTTGAGTCCAAAACGATGAAATTAGTAGAAATAGACTATAAACACAAATTTTGTCGGGGTTGACTTTTCAGTCAAAAAAGTGTCAAAAAAGTCAATAGTTGACTTTTTTAGAAAAAGTCAAACTTCGAAATTTCAAAAATGAAATTGTTGAGAAAAATATTTCCATTGTGTTGGGATTATTAGTGTTAGTGGAAATCGACATTTATTTCGATAGTAATTGATGTCTGGAAGTTATATTGACCAACCGGGTAATTAATCGGGAAAATGAGCAATTAATTACTATTAATTCATATGATTATAACTATTTGTTCACATGTGTGTACTATTGATTCATATTCTTATACTATTAGGGGAGTTGGTGCAAGATTGATAATACTTGCATGACTAAGTTAAAAATAGAAGTATAGATGGAGGTACTATACTGTAATTCGTATTTTCACATGATTATAACTATTGAGTCACATGATTTACTATTGATTCACAGGATTTACTATTAGGGGAGGTGGTGCAAGTTTGATAATACTTGCATGACTAAATTAAAAATGAAGGAAAAGATGAGGGTATTATATTGTAATATTTTGAGCCCCAAAATGTGCAATTATGGAAACTATATTTTCCTATAAATAGAAGCTCATTCCTTCATTATTTTTCACCAATTCACTAAGTCTCACAAGAGCAATTATTATAGAGAAATTATAGAGAGAAAATTTATAGAGAGAAAGAAGAAACGAAGTCTGCTACTTCACTATTCCAGTATCCAGTCTTCTTCTAAGGTAAGGGATATCATTATTGTGATAAGGGGTATTATTTTTTTCGTATTTATGAAGAGAGCTATTGTTATTTCATTCCTTATTATTCCATTGGAATAACTCAGATCTGAGGACTACCGTATATATGGTGAAATTCTTCATTATTCCATTCTTTATTATTATGTTGGAATAACTTGCTCTATGCCAAGTAATCGCATACACGTGGTGAAATTCTTCTCATTATTCTATTCTTTATTATTATGTTGGAATAACCTTAATATGTGAAATAATTTAGCATACATGGTGAAATTCTTACGTTATTCTATTCTTTATTATTATGTTGGAATAACTTGTGTCATCGCCAAGTACAACATACATGGTGAAATTCTTCCATTATTCTATTCTTTATTATTCGTTGGAATAACATGTATGCGCTGCGATCTATCGCATGCCCGGTGAATTCTGTTGTTATTCCATTCTTTATTATTACATTTGGGATATCCTCATGCATGCGGATTACGGCGACCTAGTTCCATTCTTTATTATTACATTGGAATATCCCATCATGCGGATTACGTATGACCTAGTTCCATTATTTATTATTCATTGGAATATCTTGTTATGCATCTTGGATTACGCATGACCTGGTTCCATTATTTATTATTCTTTTGGAATAACTCATCTGCATGGGTCTATCGCATGCCCGGTGAATTCTTCTGTTATTCCATTCTTTATTATTCTCTTGGAATAACTTTGCCTATGTGGATTATCAGATGCATGGCGAATGATCCTTCAGATTCATTCTTTATTAAATTGTGGAAATGATCCGTCTCGTGGATTACTGTACTATGGCGTGAAAATCCATTTGCGGCTTCGAGTATATTCTATTATACTAGTATGAGATATCATTTCTTTTGTACTACTGCATGGAATATCATTTTCTTTGGTATATTTTTGTTACGAAGTTACTATTCACTGAAGTTCTTATTCATCCGGTTACTATTCACTCTAGTATTATTCACTCGGGTATTCGTGGCACTTTTTCGTGTATTTGTACTATTCGGGGTTACTATTTACCCAAATATTATTCACTTTCGGGTATTTGGGGTACTTATCATATCGGGTACTATTCCTAAGTACTATTCATGTGGTACTATTCATGGGATACTATATTAGAAATCGGACAAAAATGGATGATTCTAAAATTTGTCACATAAAATTCATTTTTAATTAAGTAAAAGATCACTAAAACATTTGGTGATGATTGTTAATCGTCACAAAATTCATTTTTCAGATCGTCACCGTATCGTCACCGTATGAAGCGTGGTATTAGGTATATTTGACACTATTTGATGTCGCTACTAAATGTTTTAACTTATGGTGACGATCTACATCATTGTCACTATAATTAATTACTTTTAGTGACGTTAATAAGCGTCACTATTTGAATGAAACTTTCGTCACTCTATATTATGTTTCGTCATCAAAACTTGCTGCATTAAATGACAAAAATCATTTTTCGTCATTAAATGATATTGTTTTAGTGACGAAAATATGTTACTCTATTTGAATCATCTAATTTTAATGACAACAATATTGACATATTTATGATTATTCTTTTGTCATGTTATTGTGTTTATCGTCACCAAAAATAAGAAAATAAATGACGACAGAACAATTTGTCACCTAATAATATATTTAACATGACAATTATGTCGTTGTCATTTCATATTTTAAATAATATTACAAAATAATTTGTCACAAAAGAGTTATTTTTTGAGACACATTTTTTCAATGTCATTAATTGAATACTTATGGTGACGATACATCTCGTCACAAAAAAAGTTACTAATAGTGACAAAATTAGTTGTTGTGACTAAATGAATATATAACAAAGATGATATATACACGAAGTCAAATACAACATGTCACAACACACAGTCAAATAAGTAACATGTCACAACACGAATTCAAATACAACATGACATATAAATCACAGTAGCATTATAGTAATAGTTGAGCAAAAAGATATAGAATGGTTCTTGTACATCAACGAGATAGTAGGGTTATCACATCCACAATACATCAAAATTTCCAAATCTTTCCAAATTATATTTGAAATCCAAAATATCCTTCACATCCATCTCGCTTCCCAACAATGGGCATCACCAAATTCTAAGATACCGGTGAAGCTCGACTGGATGTATGTACCCATTCCAAACTCGAATCGAAGAACAAATGAGGCACATCGATGATCTCTGTTCTCACCGCAAGCAAACATCAATCGCATATAATTTCAAGAGATTAGCTCAATACAAATCTTGCACACCACTAAATCTAAATAGTGCAAGAACACTTGGCATACCACTTTGTGCACTGAAGTCCTCTAAACAAATCTAAACTCAAGATAAAAAAGCCACCAAGGAACACTATATTGATATCATGCAAGTAGTACCATGGGAAAATATTTCTTCTATTATATTTCTATACCAATGAAGAAGAAAATTTAGAGTATATAAATGATTAAGTAGCAATCTCATGAAGTGGGAGAATATAAGAGCAAAAGAGCATGGAAAAGGACTATTTTTTAAAGGATAAAATAGTGATAGGATTACTAATCCATAGACTATATAGTCCATGGGATTGAAGCATGAAGCTAATAAAGAGTACTGAGTACTGTCATATTCCATTAGGCCCATAAAACAAAATAAGTCAAGAATACTGATTTTGCTTGTTAATGATGATGTTTATTATCAAACACAATTAAGTATACTATATGTTTAATCCAGCACAACTTGACAAGAATGATAGAAAGGACGGTTACTCATCAACTTGTATGTATATCTATATATACAAGGGATGATCACCAGTCATCAAGATCATACTCAGCAACCTAGAAGCAAAAAACTGTCAAAGAAGATTTAACATAATTTTTGGATTTTTTTCAATAATAAACTTTAAAATTAAGATTTATTACTTCAAAAATTATTGACAAATAATGAAGAAACTCAATATTCGAAGAAAAAAAAAGTCAATAACAAAAGTAGGACTCTCATTTCCGCATTGAATGAAGTACAATATTACAGTAATTAGCTACCTTCAACTTTATTACGACCACGTCATCTGACAGCAAGCCAAGGTGTATTTTTTGAACATAAACTATTTAAAAATGTCGATTCTTCTATCTTTGTTGAACCCATAATTCATAATATTTACTTATCTTGATAATGAAATCAGGACTACACAAAAAATTGTGTCTAGTTTTTCTGTCATATGGCTACTATTTACTCAACATGCTAACATTCAGTTCTAGTTCAAGGCAGCAACAAATATAGGTGATTAAAAAAATCATTTAGAAATAAGAAAAGTTGCAATCAAGTTATCATTTGGCAAAGTACACTCACCCATACTGAAGTAATTCCAGAAACCTCCTTGAAATGTGTGACAACCTTCCTGAGAAGTGTTCAAACAGTTGTCAATAAAAAAAAGATGCATATACTGTTAATTCAAAAGAAGATTTCTAAAAAAGATGCATGTACAGTTTATCCTTGTAACATGATATGGGTTTGTTTTTAAGAGGAGTTTATCCTTGTAACCTGTCTTTAAAACCATAGACGCAATCCTAAAAGAGACAAAATTCATATCCTGGCCTAAGTGAGTAGAACAAATACCAGCTAACCAAAGAAAAAAAATCAGATGAATAGAAGGCTTTAAATAAAAAAATCATTTAAATAAAAGACTTTTGCAAACGAAACAAATCATTTAAATAAAAAATAGATATCCACTAAGACTGAGGTAGAGAATATATACTATAAGCAAGACTCCAAGCTGTGATTTCATAGCTGACCAATTTATTGCCATTGGAATAGAAGAGCAGAAGGCAAAGGTCAAGATAATGTCTAGAGCACTATCATTAATTGCTCAGATTTCCCTACATACCCCAGTACTTTCCGGCATGCTCCTTTTTGTCTTCCTTTTATACTTCAGAGTTCAGAATATGTCTTTCAATCTTTTAATAATTAACTTCTTATCATATGACATTCATATCTCTTCCTGCAGAGCCATTTTTCCTCCTTCACCTCACGTTTGTTATCATTTGTATACCTCACTCTTTTATGATCCTTTAACCCTGAAAAAAGAAAGCAGGATGGCATAGTTGCAATTGCCAAACCTATTGTCTAGTTCTGCATATAGTACAGTAGAGTTTATGCACTAAAAATCTAAACTTCAACTTCTAAATCCCCCCTCCCGGCTTGTGTATATTGTATGCTGACATGTTAAAAACTACTTTGTATGTCAATATCAGTAAAAGTTCAAAGGATGATCTTCTTCTTGCAATGAAAAGTTTTCAAAACTGATAATTATCATCAAATTCCAACATTTATAGCAATATACACAACTACATAATTATAGACTTATCTTTGTCAATCAAATTTGCTCAAACAAAAAGAGTCCACAAATCCTTTTAGTAATTCCCAGTTGCAATATTTTTTTGTACCACCATACAAAATTTTAAACAAATACAATACCCACATATTTATATGACTATTCCATTGCTTTATTCCCAAAATGTTAGAATTCCAATATGATAAAAACCACAATTGGATTAAAACGCATAAAATATTGAGATTAGACCAATCAAGTGTAATTTTTAAACTCTACCCAAGTCATTATATAATGGCTCAAGGGTGGAGGAATCACCTGTACTGCACTCCGAGCTTGATTCCAAACGAAATGTCAACGCTGCTAGGAGCTTCAGCAATGGTGAAATACTTAAAAGGGTCATCAAAAACGTACTTAAAAGGCCTAATCCCAGCTTCTCTGACCAGACCCAGAAGCTGCCTCATACAAAGCTCCCTATGTTCATCCTTCGAAATCTCAATTGGGGTTTGAAGATCAGGCCTTGACTTGAAAAATTCATATACTCTCTCTTGCAAGTCCCTGTGTTTTCCCCTCATGTATGAATATAGATGCGGGGTGCTCACGTTAAGCTTCGCACGGGCCACGTAAGTTAGCAGCTGGATGTCAAGGCGGTGATCAGATTTGGGTGATGCCGGATTGAGGTGTAGAGTGAGGCAATTTATTCTTCTGGTGATGGGTTGATCTTCATGATCCTCCGCCGTTGAATTGGAATTGGGTGACGCCATTTTTCAATTTGTTTCAGCACTTCTATATATATATATATATATCTGTATTACATTAGAAAAAATATAGAGATAGATGGGTGTGGATTGTGGAGGGAAGGAGATGAATGCTGTAGCTTGCATAGGAATCTTACCTGCATCCACGTGTCATCCATGACCCGTTCTGGAGATGTCTCAGGTGAATGCAAGGGAGGTGGCAAGGGGTGAATCAATTTAGGAACAATCACCAGCCCTCTGCCAACTACCAGTATAGCTCCAGCATTGTTTGCCATCCCTGTAAGCATATTCTTTAAAGGTGGAAGTTCACCCACAAATTAGTATATTGATTTCAAAATGAGAGAACATTTAAATAACAGAGTTACAGAATTGCATCACAACTAGAGACAACCACTCTCTTGTGCAGGAATTATGATAAGGAAATTATTAGGATAGTATTACATTTAATTAACACCAATGTAGATCAGATTGTGCAATAGGGATGCTATTTTACTACTCAAAGGTGAACAGATGACGTGCATTTGTCCAAAGATGATGTAGACAACCTTTTTTTGTGAAAAGATAGATAGGAGCTTAGGATAGGGCTATGTTCTTAAAGCAACCGTTAATATATTGTCCACTAGGATTATCAGATAGTAAGAAATCTGGAACACCAACAATAATGAGTTACCTCAGATGAAATTGAACTTTAAATCAATTTAATGAAGCTACACTCAATTGTCATTCCATAAAATCAAAACACCTGTTGTTAATCAACAAAGAAAATACCAACATATGCATCCAAATACTGATTCCCTTGTAGTTTCCCTTGCAGAAACAAATACACAAATACTGATTCAATTGGAAGCTACTATGCTAGCATGAATAAATCACATACATGCACATAATAAGGGTATTATGATTAGTAAAACACATTGTACCAGAAACCCAAAGAAACTCAATAAGTAGTTAGAAAATCAAGGAGCCGCTTGCCAAGAACCCCTCCATAAATTAATTTTTCTTAATTTAACATATACTAAGATAACATGTATACACAGAGTTAGAACTGGAACAGGACGAAATATTCGTTCAACCTCAAATATTCTTCAAAAGTGATGGCCTTTCACATAAATTTGAACTAAGAAGGCTAAACAAAAACACACAGAACCTACAAAGCAAAGAATTAAAAAAAAACCCTGGTAGAATTAAAGGAATTAAGAGTTGGTGAACCGCAGCATAGGTTGCAAATACGGAGCAAACAAATTAATTTAGTTTTGAGATTAAATCAAAAAGAGATTCATAACAAAGGGAAATCCAATACAATTACATAGCTCACCAACAAATTCAGAATTCCATCTCCACACAACACAGAAAACTAAAAATCAAAAAATCTTTAAATCCTAGCTTTTTAAATAAAACCCAAAACCAAAATCAATTAAAACAGAAAATTCCCAAATTTAGACCTACAAAAACCCAAAATAAAAATCACATAAACCCAAAACTCAAATCAAACAAAAAATGCAATAATTTTCACAGAAATCAAACACAAGACAATTAAAAACAAACCCAATTCAAGAATTGTATCATTCTTCATCATATTGAACGAAATCCTAGATTTCCCTCTAGAACAAGCAATCAATGCAAAACAATCTGTCCAATTGAAAGCCTTTGAATAAGAGAAAAAGCTTTCTTGCTGGGATCTGAGACTGAGGAATTGATTTGAGATCTGAGACTTGAATCAGAGAGAGTTCACACTTCAAGGGGTCTGATCAGTGGTTCTCAGTGTTACTTCTTTGTTCCTGATCAACAAGACTCTCATCATCATTTTTCGATTCCTCGACCGTTTCGTCCGATTTCTCCGTCGTACACCTGCTGTTACTACCAAAAGAGAAAAGACGACGTCCTGCTCGAAATGGGCATGGCTAGGGTAAAATATGAGTGAATCAGAATAAGTGAATTCAGATAATAATAATAGTATAAAATTATTATTTTTTAAATATTAATATTCGATTATTCGGGTACCCGAATTATATGTTTTTAAAACCAAAATCGAAACCGAATAATGAGCAATAAATCGGATATAACCGAAATAAGAAAAAAGAACCAAAAAACTGAAATAATTCGGTTAAAAAAGTTCGGTTCGGTTCGGTAGTTTGGTTTTATCCGTTTTTGCTCACTCCTACCGACTCCCACGCCTCCGTGTTTTTTAACACTCTGTTTCTGAGTTTTGAACAGAAAAGAAAAGAATAAAAAACTTAAATTAGAATAGAAAAGAAAAGAATAGAAAATTTGAAGTTTTTCTTTGTGTTGTTTCTGAATATTTAATAGAAAAGAATAGAAAATTTAAAATTGAGGAAATGAGTTGTAATTTAAAATTTATTATATTAAAAATTGAGGATATTATGAGAATTATAAAAATATTACTTATTCTAATTTCTTTTAAAGTCCAAATCGAGCCAATTTTGGACGAAAACTTTTAGCGAGAAAAAGTGGCCAAGTTTTCTATCCATTTCTTTTCTTTTTCGTTTATTAAAAAACTCAAAAACATAATAATTGAAAAGAAAACTTAACTTTTCTGTCCATTTCTTTTCTTTTCTGTCCATTTTAAAACTCAGAAACAGAGCGTAAAAGAGGATTTGAGGATTTTTGAAAAGAGAATTTTGCTCCTTGTTTTTTTTACATACATAACATTTTTTTTATTTAAAACCAAAAAATTGCCCTTATAAATACATAACGTTTTTTATATGTATATACAACGTTTTGTTAAAAAACGTTGTAAAAAAAAAATACCACAACGCTTTTTATAAAAAACGTCATTTTTAAGTGTTGTCTTTTAATGGTTTTGTATTGGTGATGTTATGCAAGATCTTGCATAAATTCTTGGGTTTTACTTGAAAGGCACTATAACAAGATCGCATACCATTCCTCGATTCTTTGAGATTCCTTTGAAGTGATGTTTGGCAAAACACCGACCCCTTTTCTATTGCCACTTACATTCTAGATACTACACAATTAGAAGTTTTGGATGTTTCCCTCCAAGAAAGAGATGCCAAACTGCAATTAGAACAACTACTAATTATAACAACTACTAATTATCAATTCAAATCAAAATCTAGAAACATACCTAAAATGTCAAATAATTTTTACCATTAATTTGGGATTATTAAAAATTGATAATGGAGGTTCTTGACTAAATGGAGGCTGCCAATGATGAAAAGAAGACCGGTGATGTCGCTTGGATACAAGAAAATTTTTCCTCCATATAAAAATGTGACGCTATTGCATACTTTGTCACTAAATATAAGAATTTATTGCGAACCAGTGTTGTCACTTATCCACTCATCTAATTAGTGACGAACTAGTATCTCGTCATATAAAATTGGTATTTATGACAATATAAATTGTCATAAATTATTATTTTTTCGTCTTTAAAAATTTCTCTCCAAATTTTTTCAGAAAAATTTTGCCTCCAAATAAAATTGTGACGATATTATGTACTTTGTCACTAAATATAAGAATTTATATTGAACCATTTTGTCACTTATCCACTCATCTAATTAGTGACGCATTATTATCTCGTCATATAAAATTGATATTTATGACAATACAATTTGTCATAAATTAATATTTTTTTGTCTTTAAAAAATTTCCCTCCAAAATTTTTCAGAAAATTTTTGCCTCCAAATAAAATTGTGACGATATTACATATTTTGTCACTAAATATAAGAATTTATAACGAACGATTTTGTCACTTATCCACGCATCTAATTAGTGACGTACTATTATTTTGTCATATAAAATTGGTATTTATGACAATACAAATTGTCATAAATTATTATTTTTTTCGTCATTAAAAAAGTTCCCTCCAAAATTTTCCTCTAAAGTTTTGCCTCCAAATAAAATTGTGACGAATTTATATTTGGCGTCACTAAATGTGAACATTAGTGACAAAAGCACATTGTCACTAAATTTTACAAATAATTAATGACAAAGTATTATGTTGTCATTAAAAAGAAATATTTTATGACAATAAATATTGTCATCAATTATTACAAAATGTCACTAAAAGGTTTCTCTCCAAAATTTTGGTGCGAAATTACCTCTCCAAAATAACTTGTGATGAAATTTTGTTAATCGTCATCAAATGTGTAAATTAGTGACGATATAAATGATTAATAGTAACAAAAGTAAAAGTTGTCACAAAAGCAAAAGCAAAAGTTTTAGTAATTATTATTAATTTGACAAAATTATTAATTAACAAAAATGTGACAAATGAATTTTCGTGGCGTAAAATTTTATTATCATAAAATTGTGTGATTTCTTGTTAGTTGTTGAGGTTCTCCTTAAATAGTATGGAAATAATTTTATTGAGAACTTTAAATAAGTGTGTCGTATTGTATATGTCATTTGATATTTAATTTTGGTGAACCCGAATAGGGTGAGTGAACCCAACTTTAAAAGGGTGTTTTGTCACTATCATACAAGATGTCTAATGACATACAACCTCGTGTTATCATAAGACAGGGTTGTGCACATCCACTTGCTAAGTATATCTACGAGCACTACCTATATGATCTTGGAGTTTGGTTGAAATATAATTTTCAATTGGAGACAGTGGAGATAGTTATATGTCAAGAGAAGACTCATCATTGGAAAGAACATGATAGTAATCTTCTCGTTTTTCTTTGGGGTCTATTGGGTCAACCAAGGATAATTCTGTGGACATATGATATCTATCATAACCTTGACGCATGGCCTCCCATGTACGAAGGTTTCCTTGAGCACTTCCCAAAGATTTTAATTTCTAAAACAGTTTTTGACTGTACTTTTATGTAATGTACCATAGTAAGCTTGTGGTCGAGGAACCATGAGAGTTACATACATTTGTATTAAAACTCATAGTTTAACTGTGGTCGTATTCTGCACGATAGTTCAACAGTTGTATAAATGAAGTTTGTAAATAATTTTTATAGTGTGATATCTGGCGACTCAGAATGGGTCGTGTGTACCTATTTTGGGGGTGTCACATAAATGATATTATTTATTTCATATTCGTAAATGATATTATTTTATTTCAATACTCATAAGAAATATCATTTTCTTTCATACTCCATATCATGTAAGTGATATTACTTCATTTTATATTCCTAAATTTAAACTTACTATGGTAAGTATTGCTTCTATAATTTCTAAAATAATTAGAAATTCTTTAAGGTTTGAGCTTCATCTAATATCATTTTCCTGAAATATTGGTCTGAACTTTCTTATTAAATTTTAATCTTTTCATGTCTGAGTACTATTCATACGATACTATTCATACGGTACTATTCATGGATAATATTCATATGGTACTATTCATGAGTACTGTTCACAACAAAATTTAATTTTCTCTTCTGTCCAAATTATTTTTGATACATGAATATCATTCTTGAATTTTACTCCACAAGAAAAATGAGTTTGTTTGATTTTTATAGTAAAAATCCCTACTAAGAGTTACATAACATACACAATGCATGCATCACATGGAATTAATTTTATGAAAGATGGTGTCTATAATGAAGATAAAGTATTTTTGATAAATTGAAAGTGGAATTTTGAGTTTAATCTTTCTTATGTATAATGCCCATGTATATTTAGAAGTTTTTTTTTCAATTTCATAATTTGTTGAACTCAAAGATATTTTTGAATTTTGTGGGTATATTCACTGCAAACCTTCACGAGACACAACTTGTTCACTTGGGGTAACCTTGAGATTTAAAGGCTTGTTGCACGTGTTAAGTGCAATCGTGTTTATTTTGTTCCTTTAATTATATTAGTTTATTAAATTAATATGTTTTATTTTATTTTGTAGGATATAATATTTTATTACAATAAAGTCAAAATCTTGGTAATCAAGCGATATTCTATACTTTTTTTCATGTAAGGAAATATCTAAGACAGAGGCGAAACCAGTATTTGATCTTGTGGGGGCAAAATTTTTTTACAACATAATATATATTCAGAAAAAGGGTACTCGGGAAGAATGCATTGATATGGACCGTAATTGATGTAAGCTCGTCGAACTTCATTAAATAGATCACCACAATATTTTCATTTTTTGATACATTTTCTAGGATCACGCTCCAAATAATTAATATCGCATTCTTTACCTTCATTTTTTGGTGATTTTAGAAAACGTTGTTCTTGTTCAGAGGTAGGCAAAGATTTTTGAACATTAGGCTCAGGGGTAAATAGAGATGTGTCAACATGATTTGATTGCTTTCTCTTAAAAAATGAATCAATTGTATGTGATTTTCCCATGATTCTAAAACAAAAAATAAAAAATTTAATTAACTACACTACAAGAATGAGTTAATCAATATTATTAGACCACTCATTGAACTTTTTAATAATAAAATTTTCATAAATTTGCAATCAAATAAATAAGGATTTTAGTTGGTTACCGGAAAAAAAATTGAATATGCAATTGGAATTAACATATACAATATTATGATCACTCATTAAACTTTTAAAAATTAAAATATCAAGTTTCATAAAATAAACAAAGAATAAATTTTTTTTAATGAGGGTTTTAGTTGGTTACCTGAATGCAAATGTATCATTTAATTGGAATAACATAAATACAATATTATGCTCAAATTATACAAATATGCAATTATAATGAATTTAATAATAAAATTAGTTCGCAATTAGAAGCAGTCCATGAACAACTTGATAAATGAACAAGTGGACCTTACAAAATTTTCAAACTTTGGGGGGGGGGGCATGGCCCCTCCAAATCTAACGTAGTTTCGTCCCTAATCCAAGAAGAATCCTACACTGAGAAGGAAGGAGGTTGAACAATCTTGATATGAATGTCAAATCCAGCAAAAGAAAAGAAAGTATATCTAGAAGATCTCTTTGAGAAGTTGATTGTCACTTGGAAGTTGAAACCTATATAGAAAGGGACTATTAGGAGATTACTATGTAGAGATTGAAGCTAAGAAGGAAAGAAGAGGATAAAAAGAAAATAAAAGAGACCAAGTTCAATGAATCTAAATTAGGGCAAAAAAATTCCTCTATAAATATGTCTCTTGTTTTAGAGAGAGGAAGATGGAATTAGTTTAGGTCAGGAGTAGGAGTAATATTAAATTATTTTTTCATTGTATGCTTGTGGGAAAATTGTTAATAAAGGGAGTTTTCTTATTTATTTTTGAATTTTCTACTTCTTCTTTATTTTAGTTAGTTTATTTATTTTTCATGTCTAACTAATTTCTTTAATCTAGGCTAAAGATGAAATTAAATAATTATTCATGATAATATTTTTTTATCTCTTCTATTATTTATGTTTTTATGTTTAATTGATTTCGCCTTCATGTTTCGTTATCGAAATACCTTCGTTTTATTGTTCTTATGTGATTTTAAATTAATTAAGAGATTTTGATAGATTATTGTTAAGATATGAGCTTTTATAATCCATGATTGCTCGAAAAAGTTTTGATGGTCGGGTTATAGTTAATCTTTAAATTTTCATAGTCTATGATTGCCTACGTTAAATGTAAAATTGCTAAATTAAAGGGAAGGGATATTAAAATCGTAATTAAGTTATAAAAATAGAAGAGATTGAATTATTTATTATGTTTATTGTTTAATGGATTCAGATTCTAGATTGCTTCCTTAATATTAGTTTTCATATTCTAGTTAATCAATTTTCAATATTTATTTCTAATTCACCTAAAATAGATATTAACAATATATTAAAATTAATCTAGTCTTTGTGGGTTCAACCTGTACTTGCCAATTCTTTAATTTGATACTATACACTTATAATTACATATTTTTATCACATCATTCACCTTCAGTGTAATTTTAAATTTCACAAAATGAGTGCATGCGCTTGTGTGTTTTTTTCTTCCTTAAAATACATTCATGTAAGGTCTGTTATTATAGTCTAATATAGTTAGAAAACTTAATAGAGTTTTATGATAATAGTGAGAGTTTTGGTAGTGTCACATTATATATAGAATATTTGAATAAAAAATTATAATTTTTCATTTTTATTTTCATGGATAAGAATTTCATTTGAAATAGAAATACTCATTCCATCCCACAAATTCTGTAAACAGAATCAATAGCATGCTCAAACGAGATTTTATTCAAATAAGAAATTTATAACTATAAACAACTATATCAAGCCAGCTTCACTTGGATATCGTTATTTTAACAAGTAAAATGATATTTTTTTTCATAATATATGAGACTCCCTTAATATTCATGTGAGGTGAATATTGTGAAAACTCTTTTCACTTGTTTATGTAAGGAATTTTGTTGTGCAAGAGAAACTGAAAGCTTGAAATGCCAGATCCAATCAAATTCAGGCCAAGTCCAAAGTAGTTTTGTAGCAGAAATTGATCAATCCTCTTGACAATTTTTTTGGATGAAAACTGAGAATATATGCATGACTTTAAGAAGTCCCTTTTCGTCTTCTTCTTGCCGATCTCCATATAATAGCAGAAGGGTTTGGACATATTTTGTATGGGATTTTTGGAGGAGGAACATCAGGGAAGCTGCATTACCATTCATGTACAAAACTCAACAATTAAAACTCTTGAGAATATATATATATATATATATATATATATATATATATATATATATATATATATATATATATATATATATATAAATACACGGAAAGGATCAAAGATACGAGAAAGGATCAAAGGCTTACTCCTTGATCATACATACCTTACATACATACCCTGACGATTATTGATGCAGTCATTTATATGTTGTCCGTCGCTAAAAGTTAAGACGACGGTTATATCGATATAGTGACGGACCCAGAACCGTCGCTCGATCCGTCGCTAAAAGGGGTGAAAGTGGTATATATATATATATATATATATATATATATATATATATATATATATATGAGAAATGATCCATGGAAAGAGTTAGTTACGGACCTTTGTTTCAACTAACTGTTATCCAGCCGTCCAAAATTAGATCGAATGACTGAGATGAGGGCCCAATCTCTAGAGGGAGTAGCGGCCAACAATAATTTAATTAATTTTCTATGTTGGCCGCTAGCTAGAGGGAGTAGCGGCCAACATAGAAAATTAATTAAATTAAGGGTGGTTTGGGGATTTGGCCCAGCCGCTAGAGGGAGTAGCGGTTATATTGACTAGATCTTAGGACATAGATCTAACATTTTACTCCATTCTCATCCATATGCTAAACAACTGCAGTCCCCGATCATTTCCCTATATCTTGCAATCCCATATCCTGAGCTGTAATCCCTCTCCGATGCGGTCGCTGATAAGTTTGGCCGCTAGAGGAAGTAGCGACCAGTCAAAACGCTACTCCCTCTTAGTGGCCAGCATAGAAAATTAATTAAATTATTGATGGCCGCTACTCCCTCTAGCGGTTGAGCCCTCATCTCAGCCATTCGATCTAATTTTAGACAGCTGGATAATAGTCATTTGAAACAATTTTCAGAATTAACATTTTTTATGGATCATTTCCCTATATATATATATATATATATCAAATCTCATTATGATTAATAAAGTTAAAAGTCAAACTTTTTATAAATACTTTGGAGCTTGACTATCATTTTAGAAGAAAGAGAACATATGATACTCTAATTATAATATCAAAATTATATTTTTTTGTTAATTCGAGGGTGGGGGTTGAACTTAGGACCGACTGAGTCAAGGCCAGTTGGTATAAAATCAAATTTGGATCATTGCTTCCCTCAAGATCTGGTACTTTTAATCGAACCAGAAAGTCAAATATCACATGAACTTAATCTTAACCATCATACTAAAATCTTTTTGGTACATAAGTAGTTGATTATTTTTCTGTTTACATAACTTTTTTTTATGGAGGAGTGCTAACACACTTAAATTGGTACATTCATACCCTCTATAATTTATAAAATAATGAAATTTAATTTATTTTCAAAAAAATTCTTACAATACCCTTGACATATTGTAGATGCAAAACTTAGGTGCAAAGTTAATGTGTACTTAGATGCTTATACATCATTGACCTTCTTTCAATAATGTATTCCTCAAAACTTTACAATTACAAATACTCACTCACTCATTTTTTTTCCTATTTTTGTGTGACAAATGACCCTTAAGTTCTGTACAACACTGAGGGCAGTTCAGTCATTATTCCCAATTGAAGGCAAGTAGGAATTAAAAAAAGCAAAAAACATATAAAAAAAAATCAGAGGGAACAGGTAAATGGTACACATATAGAGCAATACTAATAGTCTAATACAATGTATCGAATGTATTTCAATATATTAAATTTTGGGAACTGATATTTCCACATAAAAATTTGATATTTCTACGTGATCCCTCACATGAATAGTGAGTAAATCCCACCTCCATGTGAGAGTGACTCATGTGAAAATATCATTTTAATATGTAAAAATATCAATTTCTTAATTTTTAAAAGATTAACTGTATTTCATGTATATATGATGTTCACTGCTTACTATTATGATGGACAATAAACCTGATATAAATTTATTATTTATTTTAAAGGAGTACCATTTGAATTATTTCTACCACTGGATCTACTTGGAGGGCAAATGGCACACTGACTATGTTCAACTTTTTTTTTAATAGGTATAATGAGGAGCAAAAATAAAATTTAATAAACTTAAAGGGACAAATTTATAAAAAAGTTAAACTTAGAGGGGCAAAAAAAAGTTCAACTACTACTACAAAAAAAAGTAAACATGGTATATAATGTATTCAAATTCTCGCTCTCTATCTCGTTAAAATTCAGCCCAAAAAATCCGCTCCTGGGAATAAATCCTGGATCTGCCCCTAATTTTCTACCATTATAATTTTTTTATCTCTTATAATAGATTATAGTTTTAATATATTTTTTTTACAAAAAAAAGAAAAAGAAAAAAATACAAATGGGAATAATCTCACCTTAATCCAGTAGTAATTTCAATTTGAGAGAAGTCCATGTTGGTTGAACTGTCTGCTAATGAAATGGTCCTTCTTCTGGTCAATGGTGTTGGTTGCCTTACGGCAAGAACTTTGCAGTTCAAGTTGTTTGCAATATTGCTGTGGGGCAATGCCAACCTAATCCCACACAAAAATATAATTAACATTTGGGTTCATCAGTTCTTTTCCATTCATTTGCTCCTTTATAGGAATTTAACAATATATTATATTAGGCATGATCTAGTTGACTTTTTGTTCATACTAAGAAAAATGATAAAATGACAAAATTGTACATATTTAAATTCTCACTTAATTATATAGTTTATTGTACATGACTGGTGATGCTCCATAAATATGCATAGAAAATAGAAATATGATAATTAATATTAAGGGTATTATAGGCAAATTATTGTAAAAAATAAAATTTTAAAAGTAAGTAAATATTTAACTTGGTGCTATCTAAAATAATAATAATTTTTTTTTATCCTGAGACGGATTAAGTATTTGTTTTTGTTAATAGTACAATACAGGACCTACCTAAGTACTTTTAATCAAGGGAAAAATAAATTTTATATAATATTTTACATTTGAATTTTGTACCTTAAATATCTTTTATGGAACATTTGTATTTTTTATTTTTTGTATATCTGTCATTTTTATAGAACGGATCTTGGTTTAATTTTGTTTGGTCCTTAAGAAGCCTAACCAAACACCCCTCCCTCCCTCCCCCTCCCTCCCTCCCTCCCTTGTTAATGTTGAGTTAGCTGTTAGCAGGATTGCATGAAGGTGCAACCAAGCAAGTACCAACTAGACCAGGAGGCCTGGTCTACTCCTGTCCACTAATAAATGTCCCATATGCTTTTGCTATATATTGTTTTCTTTCAGCTACATCAATGAAGCCTTTGTTTGGACTATATTCATTCACATTTGAATGATTCCTATAAATATGAGAGTTATAGCCGCTCCAACCTTTTCTTGTCGATAAAATATATAGACCCCTCAAACTTCTTTTAAAAGGTCCCTACATCTATGGGTTGTATACAATGTCTACATTCATATGATCAAATCATTTGCTAAATTATCTTATATACGTCATACTAAAGTCTCACATCGAAATATAAGGAACGATTAATAATATATATGTTCTAATAAACTATAGATCTAATATGTTATTTTTTGTGAGTTAAATGGGGTTTCAAATTAACATGTATGAGTTGAATATTCCTAACAATTGCTATCAGAGTCACGACTATGAGCTTGGGGATCTTGACAAGAGATATTGAAAAGTGTGGGCTCGTCATTTAACACTATAAGATAAATAACTATTTCCGACGGAATTATTTTCGACGAAATAATTTTCTAAGAATTAGTATATTTTCGACGGAATATTCGGTCAGAAATACTTCCCTCAAAAATATGTTAATTCCGACATAATTCTGTCGAAAATAAGGGCTAAATACATTTTACTACATGAAGTACCATCATATTCATGATTAGGCTCCCAAAGAATTTACTGCACTTTACTACATCAAGTGTCTAATTTGATACAATTTAGCCCCCAATTTTAGAATCCGGACAAAATTGGCCGAAATACCTAATTTTACGGCCAAATAAGAATTGTATACGATTTGACCGTATAAAATATGGACTAATAACACTTATGTTACATCAAGTAACACCAAATTCACAATTTACTACATCAAGTACCCAATTCGTATAAAATTTGTATAAATACTTATTTGATGTATTAAATCTGTATTAATCCTTATAAATAATTATTATATGTTAAATTATTAAAATTAAATATTAATACAAAGATTACCAAATATAATTTTTTTTTATTTTAAATTTTTAAAAAAAGACTTAATTACCAAAAAATAATAATTTTAAACATACAAATTATATTTTTAACATGAATAACATTAAACTTTTAAACAATGGACAAAAGTACCAAAAATTTAATTAATTAAATAATACCCATTTTATATTGTAAGAGCATACAAAAGGAGGATGAAAAAATTGAAAAAGAAAAAAAGAAAAAAAAGACCCATTTACTCTTTCTCCTCTCCCTATTCCCTTATCCTTCAAATTTGAAAATTTTAGCGCCTTGGATTCTGTCCAGTAGCTGTGATCAACTTAAGTAGAAAATAACCTAAAATTTTATGTTAATTCAAAGACTTTTCAAATGGAAAAAGGCTGATTATCGCCATTGAAGGAGGAGAGATGAGATGGTGTGCAAAAAATAAGTTGCAAAGAGAGAAGGTACATAAGACGACATATGTAATGTATTTTGGATTTGGAAATTGAGCTGTTTATTTTAGTTAAAAGATTCTTCAAACAAATAGTTGTTAATTAGTTAACGTTATCCAACAACACTTTCTTTCCGCCCGTTTTCTGTTTTATTCTTCAAACAAACAATAGTTAATACATATATTGTATTTATAAAAAAGTTTAATTTTAAAATTTTTATCTATAATTTAACAAATTATATGTATAAATTTTATAACTTAAATCTTGTAAATTATAAATTATATCATAAATTATAAATTTTAAGTCTTAAATTTTACAAATTATATCACAACTTCAATTTTACAAATTGTATTTATAAATATTTATAATTTTAAATTATATTTATAATTTATAATTTATTTTCTACGGTAGATAGTTACTTTTTTTAAAGGGCTAAAAATTATTATATTTATAATTTTTTCTAATTTTAATTTTTTTTTCTTTGGGGGCAGAATCATGAATATGGTAGTACTTGATGTAACAGAACTTTAAATAGCCTTTTTTTTAAATTAAGTCAAACAATATACGATCAACTGGTATTAAATACACAAAACCCGATATGATCATATTCTTGGACGGGTCGGGTATTTTGGCCAATTTTGGCCGAATTCAGAAATTGGGGGCTAAATTATATCAAATTAGGCATTTGACGTAGTAAATTGTAAGCCCAAATTCTTTGGGGGCTGAATTATGAATTTGATCGTACTTCATCTAACAAAAGTGTAATTAGCCCCGAAAATAATTACCACCCTTGGCACCAGATTTTTCGCCAACACCAAAGTCATTTTCGACGGAAAGACATAATTCCGACAAAAGTTCTGTCAGAAATAACTTATTTCCAAGGGAAGTATTTTTTAGGGAATTTTCGTCAGAAATATGACTTCATAAAAACCTAATTGCTTTCTTAGCGCCGCACAAAATATAGAAGCCAAAAAAATAACATCTCTCTACCGCTAACTCTCTTCAGTAACCTCACATCACTATTCACGGGGTACTATTTACCCGAAAAATATATTTCTTTTCTATCCAAATTATTTTAGCTACATGAATATTATTCTTGAATTTTACTCCACAAAGCAGTATCATGTTGACAATTTGAACGTTATTGAATTCTGGATAAATTAAATTATAAATCTTTAAAATTTATCTTTGAACTTGTTTTATTGAATTGTTATGTCATTGTAATTATCCTCATGCTTATATTGTGATGAAAATCATCTTTGGCTTACGTGCATAGATGGACTTGGTATGATTATGACCAGGGATTATTCGGTATAATCATGACCGTAATGTAACGAATGATGTGGTAAAAGTCCTCATTGGCCCGTAGTGCATTGATGGACAGTTATGGGTATGATTATGAACAACAATTATTCGGTATAGTCATGACCATTGATGATTACAAGAATATCCTTGGCCCGTAGTGCAGAGATGATTCAATGATGTAGTTTATTTATTAAGCTGAGTCTCAGCGATACAGTTGATGAAAAACTTTTTAAATCATAGAAGATAGTAGATTTTATGCTCTACTTGACTCTTCTAATGGATTACTTATTCCGCTGCAGTTGTTGATCTAAAACTTGTTGTCTATTATATTATATCGCTTATTATCTTGTTTTGAAGGCTAAGGATAATTTATTCGCATTATCTTAGTCATAATATTTCTTCTTGGGGCTAGTTGAGCTCACCCTTTCTTTCATTGTTCTCTTGAAAAATGAGAATATAGGGAGACGAGTCGGGGAATGGAGTGATGGTCTAGGATAAGTGGCTTTAGTAGTCCTCACTATTCTATGGAATAATGTGATAATAATTGTAATGAGGACTCCATTGAGTGTGGATATTGTCTAGATGACAATATTCTTGTTTAAACTCTCAGCTATGTTTTGTCGTATTTTACATGACTGTTGTATAATTAAGTTGTATTTGAATTTATGTACCATATATCTGGCGACTCAAGATGGGTGATGTATACCTGTTTTGGGGGCGTCACAGTTGGTATCAAAGCTTAGAGATATGATCCCTGGCAGAGGTGTGAGACAAGAACTAAGAGGGGAGAGACGAGGAATTCCTTCGCTAGTATGACCTAACTAAGTTTATTTGGTATGTAATTGTTCGGTCAGAGTATATGGATAATATGTGATATGTCAATTAACCCTTATTTTGAAACTATATTCTAGAATGATATCTGAAATACAGGAGATGAGAAATGAGAAAATCATGATAGAGAGGAAATAACTGGGAAGGTACAATCCGAAAAGAAAGCAAGGTATTCTCATCTCTTCGAATATCAGGTACGTACGTAAATTTTGAGGGCGAAATTTCATAAGGAGGAGAGATTGTGAGACCCCGAATTTTATGAAATGAAAGTATTCAATTTTCTAATAATTATTCTATTTAGTAAATGATTAAATTGATAAAAGGTTAAAGTTAAGGGTGATATTTGAATTTTTTTTCAAAGTAAGCAAGTTGTCATAAAATAATCAGTGATAAAAGTACAGTAATACGCGTGTTTGCATAGTAGCACACAGTATTGATTATTGATGCTTACGTGAGAAGTCACTCAGTTTTATTCAATTATTGTCATAATATTTTATATTATTAAATCAATAATTAAGACGACAAAGTTATTCATATTATTCTTTGCAATATTGACAATGTCTAAAAGTTCTGTCAAGGAGAGGTTTGGTTACCTAATTGCGCGCCAATAAGGAGAAATCCTTATCGAAAAGCCCCCTCTTTCCTGGGAACAATCTGGTTGTTAAATATTGTGAATGATAATATTAATGATGAATAAGTTTGTGTTGATTAAAGATGAAATTGATAGTTCCATTGTGTTGGAATTATTAGTGTTAGTGGAAATCGACAGTTATTTCGATAATAATTGATGTCTGGATGTTATATTGACCAATCGGGTAATTAATAGGATAAATGAGCAATTAATTGCTATTGATTCACATGATTATAACTATTTGTTCACATGTGTGTACTATTGATTCACATTCTTGTACTATTAGGGGAGGTGGTGCAAGATTGATAATACTTGTATGACTAAGTTAAAAATGGAGGTATAGATGGAGGTACTATACTGTAATTTGTATTTTCACATGTCTAGAACTATTGATTCACATGATTTACTATTAGGGGAGGTGGTGCAAGTTTGATAATACTTGCGGGGACTAAATTAAAATGAAGAAAAGAGGAAGGTATTATACTGTAATATTTCGAGCCCCAAAACGTGCAATTATCAAAACTATATTTTCCTATATATAGAAGCTCATTCTTCCTTCATTTCTCACTAATTCACTAAAGCTATAGAGCAATTATTATAGAGAGAAATTATAGAGAAAAAGAAGAAGATAAGTCTGCTACCTCACTATTCCATTATCGAGTCTTTTTTTGAGGTAAGGGGTATTATTTCTTTCGTATTCATGAAGAGAGCTTCTTTTATTCCATTCTTTATTATTATGTTGGAATAACTTTTATCTATCCAAGATATCGCATACATGGTGAAATTCTTCATTATTCCATTCTTTATTATTATGTTGGAATAACTTGTACATGCAAAGTACCGCATACACGGTGAAATTAAATCATTATTCCATTCTTTATTATTCTCGTTGGAATATCCTCGTCTGCATGCGAATTACGCATGACTGGTTCCATTCTTTATTATTACATTGGAATATCTTGTTTGTCGTATTCGCATTTGACTCGTTCCATTATTTATTATTACATTGGAATAACTTTTCATGCGGTCTATCGCATGCACAGGTGAATTCTTACGTTATTCCACTCTTTATTATTCTACATTGGAATAACTTTGTCTATGTGGATTACTGCATGCATGGTGAATGACCTTTCGTATTCATTCTTTATTAAATTATGGAAATGATCTGCATCACGTGGATTACCGTATGGCGGGTGAAAATCCATTTGCGAGCCAGATATTCTATTATACTCGTATGAGATATCATTTATTTTGTACTCGTCATGGAATATCATTTTATTTGGTATTTTTCTTTACGAATTACTATTCACGGGTTACTATTCACCCAGTTACTATTCACTCTAGTATTATTCACTCGGGTATACGGGGCACTTTTCATGACGGAATACTATTCACGAGTTACTATTCACCTGAATATTATTCACTCAGGTATTTGGGGTACTTTTCATCGTGTAGGAGTCTTATTCACAAGGTACTATTCCATTCAGTACTATTCACGGTACTATTCAATGGGTACTATTTACACGAAAAATATATTTCTTTTCTATCCAAATTATTTTTGGTACATGAATATTATTCTTGAATTTTACTCCACAAAGCAGTATCATGTTGACAATTTGAATGTTATTGAATTCTGGATAAATTAAATTATAAATCTTTAAAATTTATCTTTGAACTTGTTTTATTGAATTGTTATGTCATTGTCATCATCCTCATGCTTATATTGTGATGAAAGTCATCTTTGGTTTATGTGCATAGATGGACTTTGGTATGATTATGACCAGAGATTATTCGGTATAATCATGACCGTAATATAACGAATGATGTGGTAAAAGTCCTCATTGGCCCGTAGTGCATTGATGGACAGTTATGATTATGATTATGACCAGTGATTATTCGGTATAGTCATGACCATTGATGATTACATGAATATCCTTGGCCCGTAGTGCAGAGATGATTCGATGATGTGGTTTATTTATTCGTTAATATTGCAAGTTATATTATTGATGAATAAATATTGTTAAAAATATTGAGGTGATTTTTAATTATGAAGTATTTGTTGTAAATTTGGTTTATTATTTGGACCCCGCTTACTCATTTTTCAAAACTGTCGGTAGAAAGTTATCTCACTTTTGTTTTATTACTTATATATATATATATATATATATATATATATATATAAGTTTTGTTTTTTTTATGAAAAATAGAATATATTATATTTTATTATGCATAGTGTTTTCATAGTATCTGAATAGTATTTGCATATTAAAAATCAGAAATTTTCTGCAGAATTTCTGCGCGTCTGTGATTTCGAAACTGTTACGTCCGTGATTTTTCTTAACAGTACCCCTTCCATTCTCCTATAAATAGGATGCTTAATTTAGAAATGAAAATCACACCAGAATCAGAAAATTTTTCTTCTATAATATTGAGCGTATTTCTTTAGAGTTTAAGGAAGCTTTGAGCGTAGAAAATAGTATAAATTTTCTTCAAGAATATCCCCGCTATACCAGTTAGAAGTACCGTCTTTTTAAGGTAAGGGATATTATTTTTGTTCAATATTCGTAAGAAATAATATTTTCTTCCATACTCTGTATTATGTAAGTAATATCATTTCGTTTCAGATTCTGAATTCTATACTCATTTTGTTAAAGTATTGCTTTTATACTTTGTGAAATTAGTAGAATATCCTTGAAATTTGCGTTTCATCTAGTATCTTTTCACGAAAATATTATTCTGAGCATTCTTGATATTTTTTATTCTTTTTCATGCCTGGGTACTATTCACCCGAGATACTATTCATGACAAAAATTGATTTCTTTTCGATCTAAATCATTTTTGATACAATATTATTCTTGAATTTTACTCCACAAAGCAGTATCATGTTGACAATTTGGACATTATTGAATTCTAAATAAATTAAATTATAAATCTTTAAAATTTATCATTGTTATCATTTAATTGAATTCTTATATCATTGTCATCATCCTCATGTTTATATTGTGATGAAAGTCATCTTTGGCCCGTAGTGCATAGATGGACTGTTGATTGGTATGATTATGACCAGGAATTATTCGGTATAATCATGACCTGTAATGTTACAAATGATGTGGTAAAAGTCCTCATTGGCCCGTAGAGCATTGATGGACAGTTGTTGGCATGATCATGACCATTAGTGATAACACGAATATCATTGTCCCGTAGTGCATGGATAATTCGTGGATGTGATACGAATGAATATACTTGGCCCATAGTGCATGGATAATTTAGTGATGTGGATTATTTATTAAGCTGAGTCATATCGATAAAATTGATGATAAATTTTTAAATCATAGAAGATAGTAGATATCATGTTCTACTTAAATCTTCTAATGGATTGTTTGTTCTGCTGCAGTTAAACTTGTTGTCTATTGTATTCTATCAGTTTAACACTGTTGAAAGCTAACGATAATTTATTTTGAATTATCTTAGTTATAATATTTCTTACTGGGTTAGTTGAGCTCACCCTTTTGTTTTCATTGTTCTCTTCAGGAAATGAGAATATAGTTGGGACGAGTCGAGGAATGGAGTGATGGTCCAGGATGGTGGCTATAGTAGTCCTCACTATTCTATGAAATAGTGTGATAATAAATGTAATGAGGACTCCATTTGAGTTTGGATATTGTCTATGAGACAATATTCGTGTAAAAACTCTCAGCTACGCTTTTGTCGTATTGTATCAATGAAGTTTGTATTTAAATTTTATTCCATGTATTTGGCGACTCAGAATGGGTGATGTATACCTATTTTAGGGGCGTCATAGCTGAAAAGATAATTATATATATATTTTTAATGGTTATATATTTTTTAAATATTTTAAATCTATATATATATATATATATTGTTAAATATTATATATTATAAATATATATATGTTATATTAACATCGACTGAATATGTTTAGTCGACAATAATTCCGTCGAAAATAAAGCTTTTTCTTTTAGTGTATATACACATATTATAGATGTTTGGGGAAAACAGAGTCGTTCCTGAGCACAGGCGTGAGGGTCGACTGCTCTGGTCCCCCGATCAGAAGGGCCCCAATTTTTTTTTATATAAATAGCATTTTGAAAATTTGATTGAAGATTTTGGCTCTAGTAATACTAGAAGAAGTATATTTCAATGAATATATTGTTATATATTTTGTTGTAGTCGAACTTCTCATATATTTTGTTGTAGTCGAACTTTTCATATATTTTGTTGTAGTCGAACTTCTCATATATTTTGTTGTAGTCGAAGTTCTCATATATTTATTTTGTTGTAGTCGAACTATTATGTTTTAAGCTCCGAAAAGACACATTTTGGGTACAACACTTTTTATTTAATTATTTTTTTTTGTGAAGACAATATTTACTGTATATATAATACAATAAATTCAAAAAATGTGCAACTAGTGGTTATGATTAATTGCCCTTTAAATTTTGTATCTAAACTTTGATACTATTTCTCTTTTCTTGGTTATCATGGTGAGTGAAAAATAAAAAAAATTGATATTTCTACGTGTTAAAATAATATTTTCACATGAGTCCGTCTCATATTGATTATGTAAAAATATCGTGTATTCATGTGAGAAAAATCATGCGAAAATATCAATTTTTTATCTAAAAATATATGAGTTCCCAAAAATAATCCTACATCATCTTCAAACCAAGCATGCATGAGTATAATAGTTGACTTTTTCATGACTAGGGATTATAGTTTGCTTTTCTGGGAAAAGAGTGGTCCTATGGCTACAGCCTGTTCACTTTTTGTTTATGTGGAAAATATTATAGCAATGAAGTTCATCCAAAAAATATATTAATTGGGGGCATGTAATTCTTAATTGTTAATAATTTATTTCACCTACTCTCCATTACATGTGACAAAAGAGAGAAACAGAGTTTGTAACTAAGATCTTTCCTCGTAAATTCATAGAAAAATTAAATATTTGAAAATGTACTACTAAGATTCTCATCTTTCGTACTCGACAAATTCATTATTGCCACTTGTCCACTTGTGATTTGTTATTAAAGTAAATTGACTTGGAAACTCATAGAAACATCGACTTCATCTTGAATGTTCATCATTCAGTGTAATTCCACCCATTAATTCAACTAATAAGCAAAAAAAAATAATAAATAAATTAATAACCCATTGAAGAAACATACATACCTATATAGAAAACTCTGATCATGAAGTCCAACAACAAGTGTAGAAGCCCCAATTCGTCTCACCAAATCAGCAATTTTCCCACCTTCTTGATCACCCTCTGTCACCACAATCTCCGTTTTGCTCTGCAGTTAATTTTTTTTTACCCAATCAATCCCTCTATAAACATTGCTGCCATAATAATTGTTGTTACTGTTGAACAAATATACACTTTAATTTTTTATTGACATCATTATTTCTGCTATGCTGCGATCATACTTATTATTCTGACAATATAATTTTGCTCGGCAATATCAACGGCCATCGTAATACAAACCATAAAAATGGGACACTAATTTTTGGACGAATAAAACTTACGTTAGGGAAGGAATTGCAGATTTCTTTGAAAGAGAGAGCTAAATGGTAACCCTTTAACCGGAGGAGCCTGAGTTTCTTCTTGTTTCTGGATCTTGAAGTTGGATATACATGAAGGAGAGTAATCAAATCCCCAAAACGAAGAAGATTTTGAAGTGCCCATTTCAAAGCTGTTCTTGCTATGTCCATATCTTCCACAATTACCACTATTTTTCTTGCATCCATCTCTCTCTCTCTCTCTAGAATTTCAACTTCATTGGGAATTTTGAGAAATGGGGTACTCGTTTTTTGGGACAAAAAATAGAGTTTTTTTCTCTCTTAAAGTGGGCAGAGGGTGGTTTAACCAAATGGGAAAAATATACAGATCATGGGGGAGATGGGATAGGAGAAAATAGAAATGGACTTATAATAATAATAATATTAATAGTGATATCTTAGTGGTATTATAAAATGGGAAATGTGAAAGAGTGGCTAAAATTAAGACATCCCAAGTACTGACTACATAGACAATATATACTTATTTGTACTAATATACTAGTCATACACAGCTATGATTTAATACTAAATATGTGTATATTATATAATATATACACATATATATATATGATCAATCTTATTGATATATTTTGTTGAACATTATTTTTATATATAATTTTAATATTTTTACATGGTCGATCGTGGATCCCACTTTTATGTACAAAAAACACATGCAAAAATATTAAAATTATATGTAGAAATATGATTTCCCATTTTTTTCGAATAGTATGATATGATTCCATCAATGATTTTAAGATTTTTTTTGATGAAAAAAAAGAAGAAGAAGACTTGTGACTAGAAAATAAGAAGAAAATTTGGAGGTCAATGATGGACTACTCAGCTAAGTAAGGATTACGCCAGAGAGTTCAAGAATGAATTCAAACTAGAAGTTTAGAATATACGGAGTTTAATTTTTTTAAGTATATATTTTGTTCCATATTTATCACAAAAATTGTTAAACGTTTTGTTTAGCTCATTAGTTGATGAAATTAAAGATAAAATATTTTTTAAAATAAAAAATTTATAAATGCGAATAATTTTATTATATTCAGTGAACACATGCCGTTGAGTGTATAATTACAGTAAAGATATAATAGAAGTTTTTATCAAATTTTGTGAAAAAATTAAAAAAAAAGACTTAAATTATAATAAGACAAACTTGCAAGAGCAAGAGAAAATAAATTTGTGACACAATCTCAAGAGAATCATTTATTTTTTCCCCTCCCCCCTTAATAATATACTAGTCCAAGTGGCAGACAAATTACGTGTGCAATTATCGTAAGAATATAATAAGAGTTTTATTTAATTTTGAGGATAGAATAAAAAAAAACAAAATTATAATAAGGCCAAACTTAAAGGGACAAACAAAAAAATAAAAAATTGTGACACATATTCAAGATGGCAGTTATTTTCATTGCTCTCACTTTATTATAATAAGGCATATATATATATATATATATATATATATATATATATATATATGGGAAAAATGTATATACACAACTGTGTATTATATAGTAGGCTATGGCGATGATTTTTTGGACTATAGCGACGGTTTCACCCGTCGTCATAGCTATTCTGAGCTATTACGACAGTTTACCGTCGTTATAGCCCAAAAAAATCTGTCGCCATAGCTCTACTGTGTAATACATAGCTGTGTATATACATATAGCCCTATATATATAAATTTGAGTTAGTATTACTATTTATAAATGTTTGTAATAATCTAAGGGCAAAGGTGCAAAAATGCTCCAGACGTTTACTTCGATGTCCAACGTGTTCCTTATATTTTTTTTTCAAAAATACACTTGACGTTAAAAAATTTGGGTCAATTGTGCCCTTGCTGTGAGACCCCAGATTTTATGAATAAAGATTTAAATTTCTTGAAATATTTTTTTGAATATTATGGTGTGGATTTGATATAATATTTTAGTTGTGGGTAATATTTATAAATTTTGCAAAGTATGCAAGTTGTTATAAAATATTCGTTTGGCCGGGGAATATTCTTTTTAACGGGGAATATTCGTGACGCGACACAATCATTAGTGGACCCACAACGGAAGTATTGTTGTTGTGGACGCCCCAAAATAGGTATACATCACCCATTCCGAGTTGTCAATACACTGCATGCAGTGTAAACAACTACAACTTTATTATTACAATAGTAAAAGCGTGAGTTTGAATACAAATATTATCTTCTGTACAATATCTATACCCAAATAAATCCTCATCACATTTATTGATACATTATTTTACAAAAATGGTGAGGACTACTAAACAACTCTATCTATAACCATCATTCCATACCTCGACTGCAGATTACGCTTACATTCTCGCCTCCCGAGAAGAAAAATGGAACAAAAAGGAAAAGGGTGAGCTCAACTAGCCCAAAGAAGAATATTATGACTAAGATAATATACAACAAAATTATCGTTAGTCTTCAACGAGGAAAAATCTAATAGAATACAATAGACAACAAGTTTTAAATCAATATTCGCAATGAAATAATAATTCATTAGAAGAGTTAAGTAGAGAATGCAAACTACTATCTTCTATGTATGCATTTTAAAGTTCATCGTTTATCTTTTATCCTGTAACATCAATCAATATATATCCGGAATCAAATATTCATCTTTGCACTTTCTGAGCCAAATATATTCATCACCGTCATGTTTCATCTAAACACTGCTCATCTTTTGACTACTGAGCCAAAGATATTCATCGAAAATCATTCATCTTTGCACTACGGCCAAAGATATTCAATAATATCATCATTTAAGACCGAGGATGATGAAAAATATTTTTAAAAGCGAATCCAATGGAAACAAAATGACAAGGATTAAGGATTAAGGATTAAGGATTAAGTACTTTGTTTTATCCATGTCCAAAAATACCTCAAAAAATAATCATAAGTGGTGTAATATTCAAGAATGATCAAAACATGGATACAATCAAAGCTAGTATCCACATAGATATTTTAGACGAAAAGAAAAATTTTTATTTTTCGATGAATAATGTCGTGATAAGTGAATAATTAATCGTATACGTGAATAATTATCGTATCGTGAATAGTAACTCAGACACCAAAAGTTCCAAATTTGATAAAAAGTTCAGATCAATACTTGGCATAATGATATTAGAAGAAATAATATCATTTTTAAAAAAATAATATCCCTTACCTCGGAAAGACAGTACTTCTAACGTGAATACTAGATATAAGCTATAACTTGAACTTGCACCGCAGATAGCAATACTCAAAGTATACTCAAAATACTCACAAGAATAAACTCGATAATATAGAGAAAAACTTCAATTTACGGTGTGATTTTCAATTATAACCTAAGCACCTATTTATAGGAAAATGCTTAGAACACTAAAGCGTAAAAATTTAATAAAATATTAATATATATTTATTAAATTCCTACGCACCAAAATCTGATTCAAACCATCAGCCACCAAGAGTGACTCACCTTGTCTAACTCAAAAAAACGTTTTTCTTATTAAAAATATTTAAAACTTCAAAATTAATTATTTCGGAGCTTCAGAACTTCAATAATTCACAATAAATAGCCCTTTTATTAGAAAATTCGAATCTCAAGATTTTTATAGGAAATTCAATTCTCTACAACTTTGCGGAAGAAAGTTTTCCAAATTCCAAATGTAAATTGACCGAAATCCATAAGCAGACGATTTTACGGTATAATCAAATTTCGAATTCGAGAAATGGGGTCCATAGATATGTTTAACATGTTTTAAACATTTATTGCAACAAAATACTCTTTCTCCTCGTATACTCATATACCACACATTCATTATAAAAATATCACCATTATTATATTATTAAAAATATAATAATATATTTAAATGAATTATTTTATCGAGAAAAGATAAAATTTTAATTTTCAACAATTATCGCATTAAAAAAATTTTCTCCATCTATATCCACATAAAATCAATATTTTCCTCATCATATAAATCAATAATTAATTATTCACGAATAATATTATAGAATCACAATATTGACAACCTGAGTGCGCCTCCCGGAAAGAGAGGCTTTCCAATAAGAATTTCTCCTTTCTTGGCGCAATTAGGTGACCAAACCTCTCCTTGATGTAACTTTCTAGACATTGCCAATAATGTTATCCAATAATATTATTCAGATAATATGAATTATTGCTTCGATAATGAAAAAATACTATGTAGTGACAATTATTGAAACAACGAGTAATATAAAATATCAACACAAAGAATTATTGAATCAATAAAATAAAATATTTGAAGAATAATTCTTTGTAACAATTATTGAGTAGTGCCTTCTTACGTAAGAATCAATAATTGGTGCAATACGATGTGTCTTCTTGTGTTTTAACCATCGAGTATTTTAACGATTATTAATCTGTAACAAACTACTGTAGTTATTTTTAAACAATTTATTCTTGTCGTTTTCTTCCTCCAATCACTTTCTGTTATGGGGCCCACATGATTATTAGCAAAGTCCGTCATTTAATATTTCCGACAAGATTTGAATATTCCTCGACCAAACGAATATTCTCCGACAATAATGAATATTTTACAACCCCTTACTTATTTTGAAATATTTGCGTATTTTACCCATAACTATCCACATTAATCAAATCAACCCTTACTATTTCAAAATAATAAATAGAGAAAATTAAATTTTATTAATAATAAGTTGGGGTCTTACAGTTGTAGTTAGAAAACGACAGAATTATCTTTTTATAAAAATAATTAAGAAAATGTTACCGTTAAAACTGTTGAACTACTTTCATTAGTAAAAGTAATGATGTCTGGCGTGGTTGCATAGTAACAACACAGTATTGATTATTGATGCTTACGTAAGAAGTCACTCAATTATACTCAATTATTGCTACAGTAATTGGTACATCATATCTCTCATGTTATTGATTCAATTATTGTCATAGTATCATCTGCATAATATGTTATATTATTAAATCAATAATTGAGACGGCAAAATTATTCATATTATTATTTGCAATATTGACAATATCTAGAAGTTCTGTCAAGGAGAGGTTTGGTAACCTAATTGCGCTCCAATAAGGAGAAATCCTTATCGGAAAGCCCCTCTTTCTGAAACGACACAGTTGTTAAATATTGTGAGTTATAATATTAATGATGAATAAGTTCGTGTTGATTAAAGATGAAATTGATAGTTCCATTGTGTTGAAATTATTAGTGTTAGTGGAAATCGACATTTATTTCGATATTAATTGATGTCTGGAAGTTATCTTTGACCCGGTCATGAACTTAGGATAAATGAGCAATTAATTGCTATTAATTCACATGATTATAACTATTTGTTCACATGTGTGTACTATAGATTCACATTCATTTACTATTAGGGGAGTTGGTGCAAGATTGATAATACTTGCATGACTAAGTTAAAAATGGAGGTATAGATGAAGGTACTATACTGTAATTCATATTTTCACATGTCTTGAACTATTTGTTCACATGATTTACTATTGAATCACATTATTTACTATTAGGGGAGGTGGTGCAAGTTTGATAATACTTGCAGGACTAAATTAAAAATGAAGAAAAAGAGGAAGGTATTATACTGTAATATTTCGAGCCCCAAAACGTGTAATTATCGAAATTATATTTTTCTATAAATAGAAGCTCATTCTTCCTTCATTTCTCACCAATTCACTAAAGTTATAGAGCAATTATTATAGAGAGAAAGAAGAAGAGAAGTCTACTTCCTCACTATTCCAGTATCCAGTTTTCTTTTGAGGTAAGGGGTATTATTTCTTTCGTAATCATGAAGAGAGCTTCTGTTATTCCATTCTTTATTATTATGTTGGAATAACTTTTGTCATGTAAGTACTAGCATATATGGTGAAATTCTTACATTATTCCATTCTTTATTATTATGTTGGAATAACATGTCTATGCGAAGTACCGTATACACGGTGAAATTCTTCTATTATTCCATTCTTTAATTATATCCTGTCGGTGCGTATCACGCATGACCTGGTTCCATTATTTATTATTCTGTTGGAATAACCTGTCTGTGCGGTCTATCGCATGCATGGTGAATTCTTTAATTATTCCATTCTTTATTATTCTGTTGGTGTGACGCCCCCAAAATAGGTATACAACACCCATTCTGAGTCGCCAAATACATGGTACAGAAAGTAAACTATAACTTCAATAATATAATTATCGTGCAAAATACGACAACACATACTGTGAGTTTAAATACAAATATTGTCATCTAGACAATATCCACACCCAAATGAGTCCTTATTACATTTATTGATATACTATTTTACAAAAATAGTGAGTACTGCTAAACAGCTATCTAGAACCTTCACTCCATACCCCGACTAGATCCTGCTATGTTTTCACCTCCTGAGAAGAAAAATAGAACAAAAAGGAAAAGGGTGAGCTCAACTAGCCAAGTAAAGAATATTATGACTAAGATAATATACAACAAATTATCATTAGTCTTCAACAGGGAAAAATCTGATAGAATATAATAGACAACAAGTTTTAGATCAATATTCTGCAGCGGAAACAACAATCTATTAGAAGAGTCAAGTAGAGAATGAGTTCTACTATCTTCTAAGATTTAAAAGTCCATCATCAATATTTTATCCCTGTAACAACAATCAATATACATCTTTAATCAATATTCATCTTTGCGCTATAGGCCAAAGATATTCATTTGTATCACCAGTTGGTCATGTTCATCTCAACACATGTTTATCTTTGCACTACGGGCCAAAGATATTCAGTAATATCATCATTTAGGATTGAGGATGATGAAAAATGTTTTAAAGAAAACAAATCCAGTGAGATAGAAGGACAAATATTAGGGATTCGTTTAACAGTTTATTCAAGATCAATAATACTTCATAATAACCAATTGTGAAGCAGAACTTAAAAATAACGATCAAAACATGGATACAATCAAAGATAGTAGCCAAAGTAGACATCTTGGACAAAAAGAAGAAATTTTATTTTTTGGTGAATAGAGCCGTATTCGTGAATAGTGCCGTATACGTGAATAGTAATCTCGACACAAAAAGTTCCAAATTTGATTAAAAAGTTCACTAATAATTCGGCATAATGATATTGAAGAAAATAATATCATTTAAGAAGAAAATAACATCCCTTACCTCAAAATAATCGTACTTCTGACTGTGTTTCGGATATAAAGCTGACGGAAGCTTGTACCGAACAGTAACTCTCAAAGTATATAAATACTCACATAAATACGCTCGATAATCTAGAGAGATAAAGAGAGAGAGAAACCATGTTTCTGGTGTGATTTTCAATTCTAACCTAGCATCCTATTTATAGGGAATTGCCAGCCCATCATTTTTGACAAAAATACATACGAGTGATTAATTTGAAAGCTAGTAGCACACCTTACCGCTCATAAGTCCAACTTGCCAACTTCACCTTTATCACATGTTTTTAAAATAAAAGAATTCAAATTCAATTTGATTATCTTCACTCTTTTTAATTCACAATAAATAACCCTTTTATCAGAAAAATACGAATTTTATGTTCACTCTATAGAAAATTAAATTCTCTACAACTTTGTAGAAGAAAGTTTTTCCAAATTCCAAACAGAAAATAACCGAAATCCACATACAGATGATTTTTTCATACTTTCAAAATACATGCAGAGGCTTTTTTTTTCTCTCTTTTTCTTTTCTTCTCTACAGCACTCTTTCTTTGAATTTTCAAAGCCTTCCAAAAAGTAACACTCCACCCACCACATGTTTATATATATATATATATATATATATATATATATATATATATATAAAAAACATTTATAAATATTTAAAAGAAATCATAATTCTATTTTCTTTCTTCTTATCTAATTCATAAACCGTGAATTTAATGTAAAAATATCACCATTATTATATTATCACATTGTACCTTATAATGTAATATAATAATATATTTGAATGACTTATTTTATCGGAAAAGATAAAATATCAATTTTTAACAATTGTCACTTCTCTAAAAATTCCTCCATCTATATCCACATAAAAATAAATATATCCTTTATTTATAACCACATAAAATAAATAATCCATCATTTATATCCACATCAAATAAATATTTTCTTATCATATAAATCAATAATTAATTATTCGCAAATAATATTACATAATCACAATTATGACAACCAGGCAGTTCCCAGGAAAGAGGGGGCTTTCCAATAAGGATTTCTCCTTACTGGCGCGCAATTAGATGACCTAACCTCTCATTGACAGAACTTTCTAGACATTGCCAATAATGCTATCTAATAATATTATTCAAATAATATGAATTATTGATCGGATAATGGGAAATACTGTGCAATGACAATTATTGAAACAACTATAATATAAAATATCAACGCAGTAATTATTGAAACAATAAAATAAAATATTAAACGAGAAATCATTTGTAACAATTATTGAGTAGTGCCTTCACGTAAGAATCAATAATTTAACAATCTTTGTCTTGATACCATGTCTTCTTGTGCAACCACGCGTAGACATCAGATTTTAACCACGGGTATTTCAACAAATTAATCGGTAACAATCATGCCGTTATTTATAAAACTCATATTTGTCGTTTTCTTCATCCAAGCGGTTTATTACATTTATGGGGCCCATAAATGATCATAATACGTATCGCATCGGAGATTCCTGACAAAAAGAATATTTCACGACCAAACGAATATTCCCCGACAGAAATGAATATTTTATAACCACTTGCTTATTTTGTAAACTTTGCACATTTCACCCATAACCAAAGCATTATATCAAATTAACCCTTATTAATTTAGAATAATGAATAGAGGAAAATTTAATTTATTTATAATAAGTTGGGGTCTTACAACCTCCCCTCCTTATAAAATTTCGTCCTCGAAATTGACATACGTACCTGGTATTTCGAACAGGTGAGGGTACCTCGCTTTCATTTCCGATTCCAACTCCCATGTCATTTCCTCAATTGCATGGTTTCTCCACAAAACCTTGACTTGTGGTATAACCTTCGTGCGTAGGGCATGCGCTATCCTATCCAAAATCTTAACAGGTATCTCCTTGTATGTTAAATCTTCGGCTATCTCGTCTGGTTCTAACGCAATAATGTGGTTCGGGTCCTTCACATATTTACGGAGCATAGATATGTGGAAAACATTGTAAACACGAGACATACTTGGAGGTAATGCGAGTCTATAGGCCACATTTCCTATTCGGTCAAGAATCTCAAATGGACCAACAAATCTTGGATTGAGCTTTCCTCTCTTTCCAAATCTTGTAATTCCCTTCCATGGAGCAACACGTAACAATACATGATCTCCAATATTAAATTCTACGTCCTTTCGATGAAGATCAACATAACTCTTTTGTCTATCCTGTGAGGTTTGAATACGTTGTCGAATCATTTGGATCTTTTCTGTAGTCATGCGTACTAATTCCGGTCCCAATAAAGTTGCTTCACCCACCTCGTCCCAGCATACTGGAGAATGACACTTTCTTCTATACAACGCCTCGAATGGAGCTATGCCTATACTTGCTTGATAACTGTTGTTGTAGGAGAATTCCACCAGTGGCAAGTATTTATCCCAACTTCCTTTAAAATCTAGGACACAGAGTCTTAATAGATCTTCAAGGGTTTGAATAGTCCTCTCTGATTGTCCGTCTGTTTGAGGATGATATGCTGAACTGAATCGTAAATCCGTGCCCATAGCTTTCTGCAAGCTAACCCAAAATCTTGAAGTGAATCTTGGGTCATGATCCGAAACTATGGATATTTGCATGCCATGCAATCGCATAATCTCATTCACGTACATACGAGCAAGACGTTCAAGGGAATAAGTTTCTCGTATAGGTAAGAAATGAGCAGACTTGGTTAATCTATCAACAATAACCCAAATCGCATCTATGCCTTGAGAAAATTTGGGAAGACCTGTAATGAAATCCATGGTAATGTGTTCCCACTTCCATTCCGGAATCTCAAGTGGTTGCAATGGACCCTTTGGCACTTGATGCTCCGCCTTTACACGTTGACAAGTTAAACACCTCGAGATAAACTCCGCGATCTCTCTCTTCATATTGTTCCACCAAAATGTATGTCGAATATCATGATATATTTTGGTACTCCCAGGATGGATTGTAAACGGGGTGTTGTGTGCCTCCATCATGATTCTATGCTTGAAGTTAGGATCGTTAGGAACGCAAAGTCTAGAGTTGAATCGAATTATTCCTTCTTCATCAATTCTTGCTTTCGAAATAGCACCTTCTTGCACTTTCTTCTTCATACTCATCAGCCCCAGGTCCGTAGCTTGAGCAGCTTTAACTTTATCGATTAAAGTCGGTTCTACTCGTATATTCGCCATCATCACGTGGGTCCCTCGAGTCTTTAATTCTATCTCCATCCTTTGCAAGTCATACAAAATGGGCCTTTGTGTTGACAATATCGCACTTTCGTCAGACGTATGATCTTCTACTCAATCGTCAGCTACTACGTTTGCTTTTCCAGGATGATATTGAATAGTGTGATCGTAATCTTTCAACATTTCAAGCCAACGTCGTTGCCGCATGTTGAGTTCTTTTTGGGTGAAGAAATATTTGAGGCTTTTATGGTCCGTATAAATCTCCACTTTCTCCCTATACAAGTAGTGTCTCCAAATTTTCAACGCGAATATGACTGCTGCCAACTCCAGATCATGAGTAGGATAATTCCTCTCATATTCTTTGAGTTGTCGTGCGGCATAGGCTATGACTTTCTCATGTTGCATGAGAACACATCCTAACCCTTTGCCTGAAGCATCGCTGTAGATAACAAATCCATCCGTACTAGATGGTATTGTCAGAACAGGTGACGAAATGAGTCTCCTCTTAAGCTCTTGGAAACTCTTCTCGTATTCCTCGCTCCATATGAATTTTGTATCTTTCCGAGTTAGCTGAGTTAATGGAGTAGAGATTCGAGAAAATCCTTCTACGAATCTTCGATAATAACCAGCTAAGCCCAATAAGCTACGCACTTCGGTCACCGACTTCGGCTGCTCCCAACTTTGGATTGCTTCAATCTTTGTCAGGTCAACAGATACTCCATGTTTTGACACCACGTGCCCAAGGAATGCTACTTCCTTAAGCTAGAACTCGCATTTCTTCAGTTTGGCATATAGCTTGTTGTCACGAAGTCTTTGAAGTACCAACTTCAAATGGTGCTCATGATCTTCACGGCTTTTGGAATAGATGAGGATGTCATCAATAAAGACAACAACGAACTGATCCAGATATTCCTTGAATACATGGTTCATTATATCCACGAAAGCAGCAGGAGCATTAGTCAATCCAAAAGACATGACTAAGAATTCATAATGTCCGTACCGAGTTCTGAAGGCAGTCTTTGGAATATCCTCAGTTTTAATCTTCAGCTAATGATATCCAGAACGAAGATCGATCTTTGAAAAGAATTGTGCTCCTTGCAACTAGTCGAACAGTTCATCAAAGCGAGGTAGCGGATACCTATTCTTGATGGTGACATGGTTCAATTCTCGGTAGTCAATACAAAGTCGCATACTCCTGTCTTTCTTCTTTACGAATAAAATAGGAGCACCCCAAGGAGAACTACTAGGACGAATAAAATCGATGTCTAACAATTCCTGTAATTGGACTTTTAACTCCTGAAGTTCAATAAGAGCCATTCGATATGGGGTTTTAGAAATGGGTTTTGTACCCGGTTCAAGGTCATTAAAGAATTCAACATCCTGTTCTGGGGGTAGACCGGGAAGTTCTTCAGGAAATACATCAGGAAATTCTTTAACAACAGAAATATTATTCAAATCTGACTTGTCTTTGTTCAAATCCATAACACTTGACATCCATTTTTCAATAAATGAATAGCTTTGTGGCTTGATATGACAGTGACTGGTTTTAGTGGTTTAGTTGTTTGAATTCGTATGACAGGTTGGTTAGGAATATGAAAACTAACAACCTTACGAAAATAATCAATTTTGTCATAATAAGTGGTTAACCAATCAATTCCTAAAATCACATCAAAAGCAAGTATCTTTAAAGAGATAAGATCAACAGGTAATGTGATAGTGCCAACTTGGATCATGCAAGATTTATAAACTGTAGATGTAATGAAGGTTTCACCCAATGGAGTTTCAATAAATAAATCAAAGTCTAATTTCTCCGGAGTCAAGTTTAAACGTTGAGCACAAGCAGGAGAGATAAAAGAATGGGTAGAACCGTTATCTAGTAAGGTATAAACTTCGCAAGAATTCAAGATTAGCTTACCCGTGATCACCTTGTTCGGGTTCCTCACGTTTTTGCCAGTCACAACAAACGCTCTTCCAGGAATCGCTGATTTTGACTTATCCGGGACAGCCCTTGGAGTCACCATCCCCGTTGAACTTGGTTTCACTATAGTACAATCTCGAATGATATGTCCTTCCTTTCCACAATTGTAACATACCTTGGATTGTTGTGGATAGTTTGGGGTGATATGTCCCTCTTTCCTGCATTTATAACATCTAACTGGATGTCGTTCTCCTCCCCTAGAATTTTTTGTTGGTGCTGGTGCTGTTGCTGATGTCTTCCCGTCATTGTTGAATCTTCTCTTTCAGAAATTTCCACTTGAGTCACCTCTCCTATTATCATGGCCACGATTACCACCTGAGTGGTTACCGCCTTTATCTGTATTTTTCCCTCCTTGCTGGTTGTCATCGTTTTGACGACTGCTGTCACCGGTATGACCCTGGTTGTGGTCCCTCGGTTGAGTATACTCACTATCTCGCTCTAATAATTGAGCCCTATTGACAACATCTAAATACAGAGAAAATTTATGAGAGATAAGGTTTTAATGTATATCGGGTTTCAGACCTCTCAGAAACATACGCGTCATACGTTCCTCATTCTCCACCAAATGAGGTGCAAACCTGGATAACTCTGCGAACTTCGCCTCGTACTGAGACACCGTCATGTTGTTCTGTTCAAGTCTAATAAACTCCACTTCCTTCATATGACAAATACTTTCAGGAAAGTACTTGTCATTGAACAGTTTCTGAAATGTCTCCCAAGACATGTTAAGTGCGGCTGGCTGGGTACGCTTCACGGATTCCCACCAGTAATCTGCCTCTCCACGGAACATAAAGGTGGCGAATGGAACCTTCTGCTCCTCCGTGCATCCCAAGACATCGAATATCTTAGTAATTTGCTTGACCCATGTTTTCGCCTTAATAGGATCGGGCTTTCCCCAGAAATCTGGTGGTCCTAACTCCTTGAACTGCTTGGCTGTGATAGACCGCGCGTTGCCATCATTTCCACCCGTATTTTGTACACGAGTCTCCCTCGTCTGGTTTTGCATGAACTGCAAAAACTCCCAAACATTCCATCGTTCATCGTTTGCTTAGTAGTGTTGTTTATAGGAGGAATATTGCCTTCCTGTTGCACGTTCTCCTAGTTTGTAACTAAAGGTTGTTCCATAGTCTCATACACTTCGTTGTTAATGTTCTCAGCAGCCATTCTTAAATACTGCCATAAAACAAGGGTTAATTAAATAAATTAACATATCACATAATATCCCTATATTATGACCAACCAACAAATAAGCTTAGATAGGACACACTAGCGAAGGATTTACTCATCTCTCCCCTCCTAGTTCTATTCCTCGATCTCCTCCAGAGACCATATCCCTAAGCTTTGATACCAACTGTGACGCCCCCAAAATAGGTATACAACACCCATTCTGAGTCGCCAAATACATGGTACAAAAAGCAAACTACAACTTCAATAATACAATTGTCGTGCAAAATACGACAACACATACTGTGAGTTTAAATACAAATATTGTCATCTAGACAATATCCACACCCAAATGAGTCCTTATTACATTTATTGATACACTATTTTACAAAAATAGTGAGTACTGCTAAACAGCTATCTAGAACCTTCACTCCATACCCCGACTAGATCCTGCTATGTTCTCACCTCCTGAGAAGAAAAATGGAACAAAAAGGAAAAAGGTGAGCTCAACTAGCCCAGTAAAGAATATTATGACTAAGATAATATACAACAAATTATCATTAGTCTTCAACAGGGAAAAATATGATAGAATATAATAGACAACAAGTTTTAGATCAATATTCTGCAGCGGTAACAACAATCCATTAGAAGAGTCAAGTAGAGAATGAGTTCTACTATCTTCTAAGATTTAAAAGTCCATCATCAATATTTTATCCCTGTAACAACAATCAATATACATCTTTAATCAATATTCATCTTTGCACTACAGGCCAAAGATATTCATTTGTATCACTAGTTGGTCATGTTCATCTCAACACCTGTTCATCTTTGCACTACGGGCCAAAGATATTCAGTAATATCATCATTTAGGACTGAGGATGATGAAAAATGTTTTAAAGAAAACAAATCCAGTGAGATAGAAGGACAAATATTAGGGATTCGTTTAACAGTTTATCCAAGATCAATAATACTTCATAATAACCAATTGTGAAGCAGAACTTAAAAAAAACAATCAAAACATGGATACAATCAAAGATAGTAGCCAAAATAGACATCTTGGATAAAAAAAAAGAAATTTCATTTTTTGGTGAATAATCTAGTATTAAGTGAATAAGATCAGTATCGTGAATAGTCCGTATATCGTGAATAAGTAACCTCTCGACACAAAAAGTTCCAAATTTGATTAAAAAGTTCACCAATAATTCGGCATAATGATATTGAAGAAAATAATATCATTTAAGAAGAAAATAACATCCCTTACCTCAAAATAATCGTACTTCTGACTGTGTTTCGGATATAAAGCCGACAAAAGCTTGTACCGAACAGCAACTCTCAAAGTATATAAATACTCACAAAAATACGCTCGATAATCTAGAGAGAGAAAGAGAGAGAGAAAACTTGTTTCTGGTGTGATTTTTAATTCTAACCTAGCATCCTATTTATAGGGAATTGCCAGCCCATCATTTTTGACAAAAATACATACGAGTGATTAATTTGAAAGCTTGCAGCACACCTTAACGTTCATAAGTCCAACTTGCCAACTTCACCTTTATCACATGTTTTTAAAATAAAAGAATTCAAATTCAATTTGATTATCTTCACTCTTTTTAATTCACAATAAATAACCCTTTTATCAGAAAAATAAGAATTTTATGTTCACTCTATAGAAAATTAAATTCTCTACAACTTTGTAGAAGAAAGTTTTTCCAAATTCCAAATAGAAAATAACCGAAATCCACATACAGATAATTTTTCCACATTTTCAAAATACATGCAGAGGCTTTTTTTTTTCTCTTTTTCTTTTCTTCTCTACAGCACTCTTTCTTTGAATTTTCAAAGCCTTCCAAAAAGTAACACTCCACCCACCACATGTTTATATATATATATATATATATATATATTAAAACATTTATAAATATTTAAAAGAAATCATAATTCTATTTTCTTTCTTCTTATCTAATTCATAAACCGTGAATTTAATGTAAAAATATCACCATTATTATATTATCACATTATACCTTATAATGTAATATAATAATATATTTAAATGACTTATTTTATCAGAAAAGATAAAATATCAATTTTTAACAATTGTCACTTTTCTAAAAATTCCTCCATCTATATCCACATAAAAATAAATATATCCTTTATTTATAACCACATAAAATAAATAATCCATCATTTATATCCACATCAAATAAATATTTCCTTATCATATAAATTAATAATTAATTATTCACAAATAATATTACAGAATCACAATTATGACAACCAGGCAGTTCCCAAGAAAGAGGGGGAATTCCAATAAAGATTTCTCCTTACTGGCGCGCAATTAGATGACCTAACCTCTCCTTGACAGAACTTTCTAGACATTGCCAATAATGCTATCTAATAATATTATTCAAATAATATGAATTATTGATAGGATAATGGAAAATACTGTGCAATGACAATTATTGAAATAACAATAATATAAAATATCAACGCATCAATTATTGAAACAATAAAATAAAATATTAAACAGTAAATACTGTAACAATTATTGAGTAGTGCTTTCTTACGTAAGAATCAATAATTTAACAATATTGTGCAATACCGTGTGCTACTGTGCAACCACGCGTATTACTGTATTTTAACCACTAGGTATTTCAACAGTGTTAATGGTAATAATCACCCCGTTATTTATAAAACTCATATTTGTCATTTTCTTCATCCGACAGTTATTCTGTTTATGGGGCCCACAAATGACTGCGCCGTCGTAAGATTCCTAACAAAAAGAATATTCCACGTCCAAACGAATATTCCCCGACAGAAATGAATATTTTATAACCACTTGCTTATTTTGTAAACTTTGCACATTTCATCCATAACCAAAGCATTATATCAAATTAACCCTTATTAATTTAGAATAATGAATAGAGGAAAATTTAATTTATTTATAATAAGTTGGGGTCTTACAGTTGGAATATCCTGTCGGTGCGTTTTATGCATGACCTGGTTCCATTCTTTATTATTATGTTGGAATAACATGTCTATGCGATGTACCGTATACATGGTGAAATTCTTTGTTTATTCCATTCTTTATTATTATGTTGGAATAACCTGTCTATGCGAAGTACCGCATACATGGTGAAATTCTTCTATTATTTCATTCTTTATTATTCTATTGGAATAACATATCTATGTGGATTTACCACATGCATGGTGAATGATCCTTCGTATTCATTCCTTATTAAATTGTGGAAATGATCTGTCTACATGGATTACCGCATGGCGGGCAAAAATCCATTTGAAGATTCATATATTCTATTATACTCAGTTGGTTAAAGTTTTGGCTTCTATACTCCATGAAATTAGTGGAATATCCTTGATATTTGCGCTTCATCTAGTATCTTTTCATGGAAATATTCTTCTGAGCATTCTTGAATTTTACTCCACAAAGAAGTATCATGTTGACAATTTGGAGGTTATTAATCTCTGGATAAATTAAATTATAAATCTTTAAAGTTTATCCTTGAACTTGTTTTATTGAATTATTATGTCATTGTCATCATCCTCGTGCTTATATTGTGATTAAAGTCATCTTTGGCTTACGTGCATAGATGGACTTGGTATGATTATGACCAAGGATTATTCGGTATAATCATAACCGTAATGTAATGAATGATGTGGTAAAATTCCTCATTGGCCTGTAGTTCATTGATGGACAGTTGTTGGTATGATTATGACCAGAGATTAATCGATATAATCATGACCATTAATGATTACATGAATATCCTTGGCCCGTAGTGCAGGGATGATTCGATGACGTGGTTTATTTATTAAGCTGAGTCTCAGCGATAAAGTTGATGAAAAACTTTTTAAATCATAGAGGATAGTAGATTTTATGCTCTACTTGACTCTTCTAATGGATTGCTTATTTTCGCTGCAGTTGTTGATCTAAAATTTGTTGTCTATTGTATTCTATCAGTTGTTATACTGTTGAAGGCTAAGGATAATTTATTCTGCATTATCTTAGTCATAATATTTTTTACTTGGCTAGTTGAGCTCACCCTTTCTTTCATTGTTCTCTTCAGGAAATAAGAATATAGCTGGGACGAGTCGGGGAATTGAGTGATGGTCCAGGATAAATAGCTTTAGTAGTCCGATCCTCACTATTCTACGGAATAATGGGATAATAATTGTAATGAGGACACCATTGAGTGTGGATATTGTCTAGATGACAATATTCTTGTTTAAACTCTCAGTTATGTTTTGTCGTATTTTTACACGACTGTTGTATAATTAAGTTGTATTTGAATTTATGTACCATGTATCTGGAAACTCAAGATGTGTGATGTATACTTGTTTTGGGGGCGTCACAGTTGGTATCAAAGCTTAGGGATATGATCCTTGGCTGAGATGTGAGACAAGAACTAGGAGGGGAGAGACGGGGAATTCCTTCGCTAGTATGACCTACCTAAGCTTATGTGTTATTTAATTGGTCGGTCAGAGTATAGGGATAATATGTGATATGTTAATTAACCCTTGTTTTGTGGCAGTATTTGAAAATTCCATCCGAAAATGTTGAGATAAGCAATGAAGCACATGAGACCGTTGAGTCACCAACGATCAATACCCAGGGTAATGTGCAACAGGAAGACAATAATCCTTATGTAAACAATAACACCGATGAAATGGTGATCGATGGGATGTTCAGAGGTTTTATGCAATTCATGCAACATCAGGTAAGAGAGACTCCTGTTCAAAATGCAGGAGGAAACAATGACAACCCACGGCTGGTCACTGCTAAGCAATTCAAGGAGCTGGGACCGCCAGAGTTTTTGGCAAAGCCCTAACCACTTAAGGCGGAGAAGTGGTTAAACCAGATCACCAAGATATTTGATGTCTTGGGATGCTACGAGGAGAAAAAGGTTCCCTTTGCCACTTTTATGTTGCGTGAAGAGGCAGATTACTGGTGGGAATCTGTAAAACATACCCAGCCTGACGTACGGAAGCTGTCTTGGGAGAAGTTCCAGGAGTTGTTCAACAAAAAATACTTTCCTGAAAGTATTCGTCACATGAAGGAGGTGGAATTCATCAAGTTGGAGCAAAATGACCGTGTCGTAGTACGAGGCTAAGTTTGCTGAGTTGTCCCGATTTACATCCCATTTGGTCAATAATGAGAAGCGAATGACGCAATTGTGTCTAAGAGGTTTGAAACCCGATATACTTCAATACCTCATTTCTCACAAACTTTATTTATATTCAGATGTTGTGAATAGGGCTCAGTTATTGGAGCACGATAATGAGTCAGCATAACCAAAGGATAACGACCAACAACACGATAATAATTGCACTTGGGCAACGCCATCGAACAATGATAACCATCGTGGGGAAATTATCATGCCAAGAATGGTAACCACTTGGTGGTAATCATGGCCAAGATAATAAAGTGAAAATTTCAAGAAGAGAGGTTCAACAACGATGGAAAGACAATGAAGACCAAGACTGTTAAGGAAGGAGAAACAACCACGGTCAGTATGTTTACAAATGTGGAGGGGAGGGGCATATCATTCTAAGATGCACGATGTAGTCCAAAGCGTGTTTCAATTGTGGAAGAGAAGGTCACCTAGCCCGATTTTGTCGTGCACCAAAATCAAGTCCAGCTGGGACGGTGGCTCCAAAGGTGGATACGGACAAAACAAAGTCGATGGTTTCAGGAAGAGCGTTTTTCATGACTTCTCAAAAAGCGAGTAACCCGAACGAAGTTAGCACGGGTTAGTTAATTATAAATTCTTGCAAAATCTATATCTTATTAGATACCGGTTCTATCCATTATTTTATCTCTCTTGCTTGCGCTCAACGTTCAAATTTGACTTCGGAGAAATTAGACTTTGACTTATCGATTGAAACTCCGTTAGGAGAAACCTTCATTTCATGTGTTATCCAAGTCTTGTATGAGAGTCACAATTTTTAAATGATATTTCTATCGTTAATAAATTTCCTGACGTATTCTTGAAGACTTTTTAGCCTACCCCTAGAGCCTGAAATCGAATTTTGTATTGACCCCAGTACAAAATCCATTTCTTAAACCCTCAAATATTTCTTTACTTAAAACGAATGTATCATGCGCCAAAGACGTTGGCTCGAGCTGTTGAAGATTACAATCGTACCATTCAATATCATTGTGGGAAAGCGAACGTGGTAGTTGACGTGTTGAGTAGAAGATCGTATGCGTTTACGAGTGCGATGTTGTTAACACAAAAACCCATTTTGTATAACTTACAAATGATGAAGATAGAGTTAAAGACTCTAGGGACCCACGTGAAGATAATGAATGTATGAGTAGAATCGACTTTAATCGATAAAGTTAAAGCCGCTCAAGCTACACACCCGAATCTGATGAATGTGAAGAAGAAGGTTCAAGAAGGCATTATCTCAACCCTCAATTTAATTGGCCCATTTAAAATACTCGAGTAAGTAGGAACTGTGGCCTATAGACTCGTTTTACCGCCAAGTATGTCGCGTGTTCATAACGTTTTTCATGTATTGTTGTTAGTAAAAACTTAGTCTTGGGGGACATTGGAGCCAAATTTTGGAATAATTAATGAATTTGAAAAAATTATGAAATCATGGGGGTTTTATAGAGCATGTTACAAGCTTTCCATAGCCTCGAAAACGGACTAATTCCGATAACGGATGAAGAAGTTATGAAGATTTGAAGTATGTATGTCAAAAGTTGCAAAATCTGGAAAATTAGAGTTAAGTGCCAAAGGTCGAGCGCCTAGGCACTAGGCTCGGCGCTTAGAATCTGTTCTTGGGTGCCTAGACGGTTGCCCAAGGCCAAATTTGGGCGCCTAGGCGATGGTCAAGTGTTAAGCCAAAATCTGTCCAGACGTCCTTTAGTAAATTGGGCATAACTTTTTCATACAAACTCCGATTGAGGTGATTCAAGATGATTCGGAAAAATAACGAGTAGACCTAAATCTTTCATTCTTTATATTTTGAGATTTGAGGTCGGTATCAAGCCCTAAAATGGCTATTTTAGGGACTGATATACATTCAGAGGCAATCGGAGGACATCGGGCATGCACGTATGCAACGTGTAATGTTTTCGACGATAAAGGTATTCAAGGTATCCTCACCTCTTCGGTATACTAGGTACGTACGTAAGTTTTGAGGGCAAAATTTCATAAGGAGGGGAGATTGTGAGACCCCAGATTTTATGAATAAAGATTTAAATTTCTCGAAATAGTTTTTCGAATATTATGGTGTATATTTGATATAATGTTATAGTTGTGGGTAATATTTATAAAATTTACAAAGTATGCAAGTTTTTATAAAATATTCGTTTGGCCGGGGAATGTTCTTTTTAATAGGGAATATTCGTACGACGGCACAATCATTGGTGGACCCCACAACGGAAGTATTGTCGTAGTTAGAAAACGACATAATTATTTTTTTATAAAAATAACGGCGAAAGTGTTATCGTTAAAGCTGTTGAACTACCCTAGTAGTAAAAGTACAATAATACACGTGGTTGCATAGTAGCACACCAGTATTGATTATTGATGCTTACGTAAGAAATCACTCAAATTATAATCAATTATTGCTACGATAATTGTTGCATCATATCTCTCTCATATTGATTCAATTATTGTCATAGTGTCATATGCATAATATGTTATATTATTAAATCAATAATTGAGATGGCAAAGTTATTCATATTATTATTTGCAATATTGACAATGTCTAGAAGTTCTCATCAAAGAGAGGTTTGTCACCTAATTGCTACCAATAAGGAGAAATCCTTATCTGAAAGCCCCTTTCTCTGGGAATGACCTTGTTGTTAAATATTGTGAGTTATAATATTAATGATGAATAAGTTCGTGTTGATTAAAGATGAAATTAATAGTTCTATTGTGTTAGAATTATTAGTGTTAGTGGAAATCGATATTTATTTCGATATTAATTGATGTTTGAAAGTTATACTGACCAGTCGGGTAATTGACCAGATAAATGAGCAATTAATTGCTATTAATTCACATGATTATAACTATTTTTTCACATGTGTGTACTATTGATACACATTCATTTACTATTAGGGAAGTTGGTGCAAGATTGATAATACTTGCATGACTAAGTTAAAAATGGAGGTATAGATGGAGGTACTATACTGTAATTCGTATTTTCACATGTCTAAAACTATTTATTCACATGATTTACTATTGAATCACATTATTTATTATTAGGGGAGGTGGTGCAAGTTTGATAATACTTGCAGGACTAAATTAAAAATGAAGAAAAAGAGGATGGTATTATACTGTAATATTTCGAGCCCCAAAATGTGCAATTATTGAATCTATATTTTCCTATAAATAGAAGCTCATTCTTCCTTTATTTCTAACCAATTCACTAAAGCTATAGAGCAATTATTATAGAGAAAGAAAGAAGAAGAAGAAGAGACGCTTCCTCCTCACTATTCCAAAGATCCGGTCTTCTTTTTGAGGTAAGGGTATTATTTCTTTCATATTCATGAAGAGAACTTCATTATTCCATTCTTTATTATTATGTTGGAATAACTCTATCTATCTGATATCGCATACATGGTGAAATTCTGATGTTATTCCATTCTTTATTATTTTGTTTGAATATCCTGTCGGTGCGTATCACGCATGACCTAGTTCCATTATTTATTATTCTGTTGGAATAACCTGTCTGTGCGGTATATCGAATGCATGGTGAATTCTTTTGTTATTTCATTCTTTATTATTCTATTGGAATATCCTGTCGGTGCATTTTATGCATGACCTGGTTCCATTATTTATTATTCTTCCGGAATAACACATGCATGCGATTTATCGCATGCCAAGTGAAATTCAGTTGTTATTCCATTCTTTATTATCCTGTTGGAATATCCTGTCTGTGCGGATTACGCATGACCTGATTCCATTCTTTATTATTATGTTAGAATAACCTGTCTATGAGAAGTACCGCATACATGGTGAAATTCTTCTGTTATTCCATTTTTTATTATTATATTGGAATAACCTGTTTATGCGAAGTACCGCATACATGGTGAAATTCTTATGTTATTCCATTCTTTATTATTCTATTGGAATAACCTGTCTATGTGGATTTACCACATGCATGGTGAATGATCATTCGTATTCATTCCTTATTAAATTGTGGAAATGATCTGTCTACGTGGATTACCGCATGGCGGGAGAAAATCCATTTGCAGATTCATATATTCTATTATACTCAGTTGTTTAAATTTTTGGCTTCTATACTCCATGAAATTAGTGGAATATCATTGATATTTGCGCTTCATCTAGTATCTTTTCATGGAAATATTCTTCTGAGCATTCTTGAATATTACTCCACAAAGAAGTATCATGTTGACAATTTGGACGTTATTGATCTCTAGATAAATTAAATTATAAATCTTTAAAATTTATCCTTAAAATTGTTTTATTGAATTATTATGTCATTGTCATCATCCTCGTGCTTATATTGTGATTAAAGTCATCTTTGGCTTACGTGCATAGATGGACTTGGTATGATTATGACCAGGGATTATACGGTATAATCATGATCATGAATGATGTGGTAAAAGTCCTCATTAACCTGTAGTTCATTGATGGACAGTTGTTGGTATGATTATGACCAGGGATTATTTGGTATAATCATTACCATTGATGATTACATGAATATCCTTGGCACGTAGTGTAGGGATGATTCGATGATGTGGTTTATTTATTAAAATTGAGTCTCGTGATATAAATTGATGAAAAACTTTTAAATCATAGAAGATAGTAGATTTTATGCTTACTTGACTTCTTCTAATGGATTGCTTATTTCATTGCGATTGTTGATCTAAAACTTGATGTCTATTGTATTCTATCGGTTGTTATCTTTTGTTGAAGGCTAAGGATAATTTATTATGCATTATCTTAGTCATAATATTTTTTTTCTTTGGGCTAGTTGAGCTCACCCTTTCTTTTTCATTGTTCTCTTCAGGAAATGAGAATATAGCTGGGACAAGTCGGGGAATGGAGTGATGGTCCAGGATAAATGGCTTTAGTAGTCCGATCCTCATTATTCTACGGAATAATGTGATAATAATTGTAATGAGGACACCATTGAGTGTGGATATTGTCTAGATGATAATATTCTTGTTTAAACTCTCAGCTATGTTTTGTCGTATTTTTACACGACTGTTGTATAATTAAGTTGTATTTGAATTTATGTACCATATATCTGGCAACTCAAGATGGGTGATGTATACCTGTTTTGGGGGAGTCACACCTGCCGTTAAGGGACTTGTCACTTAGACTAACGTAGCTGACACGTGAACATATTTTGTTGACGAGGCTGAAACCTGGACTCAAGCCCAACAACCACATGATTTTTTAAAGGACAAAAATGTAATAACAAATTTTATAATTTAAATTAAAAAAATCTACAATTTAATCCTCCATAGATTTGAACAAAGTTCGATCATGAAAAAAAGATTTGATTATTGGAATACAACCCAAGATTTCAAAGCAAAAACAAGATCAAATCAATTTAAACCAAAATATCATTGGAAGAAAGCAACCTAAATCGACATCATGAAAACAAAAATTCAATCGGAACATGAACAAAGAAAATCAGTAAGTAAAACATGATCCCAAATCAAGGATAAAATGTGACGCCCCCAAAATAGGTATACATCACCCATCTTGAGTCGCCAAATACATGGTACAAAATTCAAATACAACTTAATTATACCACAGTCGTGTAAAATACAACAAAACATAATCTATGAGTTTTAATATGAATATTTTCATCTAGACAATATCCACACTCAATGGAGTCTTTGTTATATTTATTGTCACACTATTATATAGAATAATGAGGACTACTATGACACCATCTCGAACCATCACTCCGTTCCCCGACTAGTCCCGGCTACAATCTCATTTCCTGAAGAGAACAATGAAAGCAAAGGGTGAGCTCAACTAGCCCAGTAAGAAATATTATGACTAAGATAATGCAAAATAAGTTATTGTTAGCCTTCAACAATGTTAAACTGATAGAATATAATAGACAACAAGTTTAACTTCAGCGGAACAAACAATCCATTAGAAGAGACAAGTAGAGCATAAAATCTACTATCTTTTATGATTTAAAAGGTTTATCATCAATTTTATTGCTGAGAATCAGCTTAATAAATAATTCACATCATCGAATCACCCCTGCACTACGGCCAAGGATATTTTTTAGTATCACGACCACAAATTATCCATGCACGGGCCAAGGATATTCGTGTATTCATCAATGGTCATGATCATGCCGACAACTGTCCATCAATGCACTACGGGCCAATCAATGAGGATTTTACCACATCATTTGTAACATTACGGTCATGATTATACCGAATGATCTCTGGTCATAATCATATCAAGTCCATCTATGCACTACGGGCCACAGATGACTTTCAACATAATTTAAGCATGAGGATGATGACTATGATATAAGCATTAATCAAACGAAATCAAGGATAACTATTAAAGACTTTAAATTTATCCAGAATTTAAAAATATCCAAATTGTCAACATGATACTGCTTTGTGGAGTAAAATTCAAGAATAATATTCATGTATCAAAAATAATTTGGATAGAAAAGAAATATTTTTTTTGGGTGAATAGTACTCCATGAATAGTACCCTGTGAATAGTACTTCGGGAATAGTACCTCGTGAATAGTACCCCAACATGAAAAGTTCCCCAAATACCCGAGTAAATAATATTCGTGTGAATAGTAACCGGGTGAATAATAACTCATGAATAGTACTTCGGCATGAAAAGTACTCCGAATATCTGAGTGAATAATATTTGAGTGAATACTAACGGGATGAATAGTACCCATAAATAGTAACTCATGAATAGTATTCCGGTATGAAAAGATCAATAATTATCAAGAAAGCTCAGAATAATATTTCCATGAAAAGATACTGGATGAAGCGCAAATATCAAGGATATTCTACTAATTTCACGGAGTATAGAAGCAATACTTTAACAGAATGAGTGTATAATCAAGAATACGAAACGAAATAATATTACTCACATACTATAGAGTATGAAGAAAATATTATTTCTACGAATACTGAAAAAAATAATATCCTTACCTCAGAAGAAGACTGGATACTAGAATAGTGAGGTAGCAGACTTCTCTTCTTCTTTCTCTCTATAGCTTCTCTCTCTATAATTTCTCTTGTGAGTCTTAGTGAATTGGTGAGAATGAAGGAAGAATGAGCTTCTATTTATAGGAAAATATAGTTTTGATAATTGCACGTTTTGGGGCTCGAAATATTACAGTATACTACATTTATCTTTTCTTTCATTTTTAATTTAGTCCTGCAAGTATTATCAAACTTGCACCACCTCCCCTAATAGTATTTCATGTGAATCAATAGTAAATCATGTGACTCAATAGTTCTATACATGTGAAAAGAATAATTATAGTATAGTACCTTCATCTATACCTCCATTTTTAATTTAGTCATGCAAGTATTATCAATCTTGCACCAACTTCCCTAATAGTACATGCATGTGAATCAATAGTACACACATGTGAATAAATAGTTATAAGCATGTGAATTAATAGCAATTAATTGCTCATTTATCCGGTTAATTACCTGATTGGTCAACATAACCTCCAGACATCAATTAATATCGAAATAAATGTCGATTTCCACTAACACTAATAATTCCCACATAATAGAACTATCAATTTCATCTTTAATCAACATAAACTTATTCATCATTAATATTATAACTCACAATATTTAACAACTAGGTTGTTCCCAGGAAAGAGGGGGCTTTCCGATAAGGATTTCTCCCTATCATGCGCATGATTAGATTATCTAACCTCTCCTCGATGTAACTTCTGACATTGTCAATATTGCAAATAATAATATGAATAACTTTGTCATCTCAATTATTGATTTAATAATATAACATATTATGCAGATGATCTTTGTGACAATAATTGAATCAATAATATGAGAGATATGATTCAACAATTCTCAGTAGCAATAATTGAGTATAACCGAGTGAATTCTCACGTAAGATCAATAATCAATACCGTAAAGCTCTTATGCAACCACGCCAGACATCGTACTTTTACTTCTTTGGGTAGTTCAACAGCTTTAACAATAATACTTAAGCCGTTATTTTTATAAAAATATAATTCTGTCATTTTTTAACTACGACAATACTTCCGTTGTGGGGTCCACCAATGATTGTGCCGTTGTACGAATATTCCATGTTAAAACGAATATTCTCCGACCAATCGAATATTATATAACAACTTGCTTACTTTGCAAAATTTATAAATATTACCCACAACTATAACATTATAACAAACTCACACCTTAATATTCAAAAATGATATTTATGGAAAAATTCATCTTTATTCATAAAAGTTGGGGTCTTACATAAAACATGGATCAACCAGAGCATGCCATAAAACCAGAACCCATAGGACCCATTTCTATATTAGAGCGCTTTGATTAAACCCAGATTTCGGCGGCTAAATCAGGAATCACCATCACAAAACTGGTGAATGGACATGATAATCAATAAGTATACATAACCAGATCTAGAACAAATTTAAATCCCATATCCAAAATAGCACCAGGGAGAACATCCAACCCCTAATTTGAAAGCCCAAAATGGAACCCCCACTTCAGATCCTAACTTCCAAATAAGATCTTCTGATCTGAGCTTGTTCTTCATCCTTAGGAATTTGGTGATCTTGTAAAAGAGAAATTCAAAAATGGGTAATGAAAAAGAGAGGGAAAAGGATCAGAAAGAGAAAAAAATGTTTGTTGAGGTGGTATGGAATTGTGCGGCAAAGCTCAAACTCGTCCTCACTGCTCTGTTTTTCCTTTGTTCACTCCTCACCATGTTTCAATTCCTCCCTTCTCGTCTCCGAGGGACATTGTCAGCTTGTTTATTGAAACATCTAAAAAAGAAAACTATTCAACTATTTAACTGCAATGAAGAACCAATGAAGTTTATAAAGTTAAATTAGTATATTTTACCATAAAAATGATTAATCATGTTTACAAGAAATCAAATTTGGTTCATTTTGAAGAACAAAAAATAACGTTCATCAAATTTTAGCACAAATACACATCGTAGACATGAACCCGATCGCCTAATAAATCCTAAAATATAGAAGCTCAAGTACATGCTCATTAATTTTGTTGATAGGATCTGAAAAAAAGTGCTCCCAAGGTAGTATCTATTAGTAACCCTAAAAAGTCACCTCACAAGGTTTTCTTCAACCTAACTCATCTTTTTGATTGATGAGGAAGAATCAAGACTATTCACACGAGGGACATTATCAACTTGTTTGTGCTTTTTTGGCTCACGGCTCTCTTCTTCCACAGTCTTTAACTTGTTCTTTATAGCAGCAATTTTAGCACTTCGAGGCTGTTCTCCTGAACAGCTACCAGTAAGGCCAGGTCGTACCACCGCCCCTTCTTTCACCTCCCCCGCCGCCTTTCGTCCAACTAGATGAAATACTTCCGAAGGGCGTTGTAGAATAAATCTGAGTATAATGGGTTTAGAGAGAAAATGGATCCGATAAGAATGGGTGTAGAGAGAGAAAATGAATTTGAATTTTTTTGGTAACAAAAATTTATCTAGGTGTCAATCTCATCAGTCACGTTAGTCTAAGTGTTTAGCGACATTAATCTAGGTGGAAAATCTGTTAACAACAGGGACACAACTGATCTAAAATTTGTAACGTCAAATATATTTTTAGAAAAAAATAATATAAAAAAACACATTGAACATTAGGATAAATGTCAAGAACATTTTTGAACTTTTACCCAATAATCTAATTCTATAGATGCCTGCCAAATGCATGCTACGATTCCTCAATCTATGAAAAGATGCTACTAATATATAAGGGGATAAATAACATTTTGGTCACTGTACTGGGGTCCGATTTTCATTGTAGTTATCGAAACTTTTTTTGTTACAATCGAATAACTGTACTTTCAAAAACTTACAAAATGGTCATTCCGTTCAATTTTCCGTCCACAAAACTGACGGAATGCTGACTGTGCAAGTTGACTCCATTTTTTGCTTACGTGAAGCACAGAAAAGGCAAGCATACAGATTATTATAGCACAAACCAACAAAACTATTAACTACTTCACCTAAACAATTCCAAAACTAATAATAATAATAATAATAATAATAATAAAATACTATTAATATTAATAATTTTAAAATAATAATAATAATTTTTAATAATAATAATAGTATTACTAATAATTTTAAATAATAATAATAATAATTTTTAAATAATAATAATAATTTCTTTTTATTTTATTTTAATGGAGAATAAAAAATGATTTGTCAAATTTACCCTTACTCAAATAATTTAAATTAATAAAATAATAAAAATATTTTTTAAAATACACATCACTTCATTATGTAACAAGCACATGCTCAAAGACATTAAGAATAATTGTATCTTAATAATAATTTTAAAATAATAATAATAAAAATAATATTATTAAGAATAATAATAATAATAATATTAAGAATAATAATAATAATTTTAAAATAATAATAATAATAATTTTTAATAATAATAATAATTTCAAAATAATAATAATAACAACAATAATAATTTTTAATTAATAAAAATAATAATAATTACAAAATAATAATAATAATTTCCTATCTAATAATTCCTGTAAATGGGATTTCTTTTTCTTTCTTTTTGAGCACATATTATTCTTTTTAATTTCTGTGACGCCCCCAAAATAGGTCCATTCCATCCAACCCATTCTGAGTTGCCAAATACATGGTACAGAAATAACTACAACTTTATTAATACATTTGTCGTGCAAAATACGACAACATATATACTGTGAGTTTAAATACAATTATTGTGTCTTCTAGACAATATACATACCCAAATAAATCCTCATCACAATTATTTATACATTATTTTACAAAAATGGTGAGGACTACTAAACAACTCTCTCTATAACCATCATTCCATACCCAGGCTACTGCATCGCTTACATTCTCGCCTCCCGAGAAGAAAAATGGAACAACAAGGAAAAAGGTGAGCTCAACTAGCCCGAGAAAGAATATTATGACTAAGATAATATACAACAAATTATCGTTAGTCTTCAACAGGAAAATCTAATAGAATATAATAGACAACCAGCTTTTAAATCAACAATCGCAATGAAACAACAATTCATTAGAAGAGTTAAGTAGAGAATGCAAACTACTATCTTCTATATATGAATTTAAAAGTTCATCGTCGATATTTTATCCCTGTAACATCAATCAATATATATCTGGAATCAAATATTCATCTTTGCACTACAGGCCAAAGATATTCATCAGTTGGTCATGTTCATCTAAACACCTGTTCATCTTTGCATTACGGGCCAAAGATATTAATCGATCGGTCATGTTCATCTCAACACTGCTCATCTTTTGCACTACTGCGCCAAAGATATTCATCAAGAAATCACTCATCTTTGCACTACAGGCCAAAGATATTCAGTAATATCATCATTTAGGACTGAGGATGATGAAAAATATTTTAAAGGAAACGAATCCAGTGAAACAAAATAACAAGTATTAAGGATTCGTACTTTAAGCAATCCGAGTTCAAAAATACTTCATAAATAATCAGACTGAAGTAAAATTCAAGAATGATCAAAACATGGATACAATCAAAAATTTAGTATCCATAATAGATATTTTGGACAAAAAAGAAGAAATTTTATTTTCGATGAATAAAGTAGGCGTATTCGTGAATAATTGTCAGATATATGCGTGAATAGTGTCGTATACGTGAATAGTAACTCAGACACCAAAAGATAGAAATTTCACAAAAAAAACATCTTCACGCTTCGTGAATAGTACTTGTGAATAAGTAACTCATGAATAAGAACTCATGAATAGTAACCCCATACATGAAAAAGTTCCAAATTTGATAAAAAGTTCCAACCAATATTTCGGCATAATGATATTGAAGAAATAATATCATTTGAGAAGAAAATAACATCCCTTACCTCGAAAGACAAGATTTTAGTTGAACAACAATGATATAGGTTATGACTTGAACTTGCACCGTAGTATAGCAATACTCAAAGTATACTCAAAATACTCACAAGAATACGCTTCGATAATATAGAGAGAAAACTTGATTTACGGTGTGATTTTCAATTCTAACCTAAGCACCCTATTTATAGGAAAATACTTAGAACACCAAAGCAGAAAATTTAATATAATATATTATTAATAATAAATTTTCCTACGCCTCTTTGGAAATCAGCTACTAACATTTCCCACATGCCAACCTTCTAGAAAAAGTAATAAAAAAACGTTTTTCTTTTAAAACAAATTTAAAACTTTTAAAAAATAATTATTTCGGAACTTCAGAACTTCAATAATTCATAATAAATAGCCTTTTTGCCAGAAAATTCGAATCTCGCGAGTTTTTATAGGAAATTCAATTCTCTACAACTTTGCAGAAGGAAGATTTTCCAAATTCCAAACAAAAATTGATCGAAATCCATAAACGGGCGATTTTACAAGCTATAATCAAATTTCAGTCAAGAAATGGGGTCCACCGACACATAAAACATGCTTTAAATATTTTTGGTAACAAAAATACTCCTCCTCCACATATACTCATATATCTCACATTCATCATAAAAATATCATCATTATTATATTATTAAAATATAATAATATATTTAAATGAATTATTTTATCAGAAAAAGATAAAATTTCTATTTTCAACAATTGTCACTATAAAAATTTTCTCCATCTATATCCACATAAAATCAATATTTTCCTCATCATATGAATCAATAATTAATTATTCACAAATAATATTACAGAATCACAATATTGACAACCAGGCGGTTCCCAAGAAAGAGGGGCTTTCCAATAAGAATTTCTCCTTCTTGGGTAGCCAATTAGGTGACCAAACCTCTCCTTAGACGAACTTTCTAGACATTGCCAATAATGTTATCTAATAATATTATTCGGATAATATGAATTATTGCTTCGATAATGGAAAATAATTGTGTAATGACAATTTATTGAAACAACAAGAATATAAAATATCAATGCAAAGAATTATTGAATCAATAAAATAAAATAATTTGAATAAAGAATTACTCAGAACAATTATTGAGTAGTGCCTTCACGTAAGAATTAATAATTGGTGCAATACTGCAAAGCATTGTTCAACAACACGTATTAGTGTGTTTTAACCTCCGGGTATTCCAACAAAGATAATCTCAGAATAACTACGCCAGTTATTTATAAATAACTTATTCTTGTCGCTTTCTTCATCCAATCGCTTTTCATGGGGCCCAAAAAAGATCAAGTAAATGCATTTAATATTCCCCGACGATGACGAATATTCCACGACCAAATGAATATTCCCCGACAATAATGAATATTTTATAACCACTTGCTTATTCGAAATATTTGCATATTTTACCCATAACTCTCCACATTAATCAAATCAACCCTTACTATTTCAAAATAATAAATAGAGGAAAATAAATTTCATTTATTAATAATTTGGGGTCTTACAACCTCCCTTCCTTATGAAATTTCGTCCTCGAAATTGACGTACGTACCTAGTGTTTCGAAAAGATGAGAATACATCGCTTTCATTTTCATTTCCAACTCCCAGGTCATTTCCTCAATAGCATGGTTTCTCCACAAAACTTTAACTTGTGGTATAATCTCGGTACATAGGACATATTCTTTCCTATCCAAGATCTTGACAGTACCTCCTCGCAAATGCGTTAAGTCTTCTTGGCTATCTCGTCCTGGGTTCTAACTCAATGACGTGGTTCGAATCGTCTCACATATTTACATAACATCTGGTGACGTAAAAACATTATGAACACGCGTCATACTTGGCGGTAAAACGAGTCTATCGGCCACCGTTCCTATTCGATCGAGAATTTCAAATGGATTAATAAATCGAAGGTTTGAGCTTTCCTCACTTCACCGATTCTCGCTTTTGAAATAACAACTTCTTGCCCTCCTTCTTCAAATTCATCGACTTGATTGTGTAGGCTTGAATAAATTTTAACTTTATCGATTAAAGTCGATTATACTCAGATATCATCACGTGGGTACCTAGAGTTTTCATCTCCATCTCTATTATTTGTAAATTATACTGAAATGAGTCTTTGACAATATCGTACTCAGATTTGATACGATCTTCTACTCAACACGTCACCTACCACGTTCGCTTTTCCAGGATGGCATGGTCGTAACATGTCTTTGAAATGAGTCTCCTCTTGAGTTCTTCAAGCTCTTCCCACATTCCTTGCTTCCATTCGATTTTTGTATCTCTACGAGTCACCGCTGCGTTAATGGAATAGCAATTCAAGAATATCCTTCAACGAATCTCCGATAATAACCAACTAAGCCTAGAAAACTACGTATTTCGATTACCGACTTAGGTTATTCTCAACTGTGACTCATATCCCAACCTTGGATAGCACGTTACAATGACACCTATCAATTTACTATCGCACGAATATGGTGTCCCCTACGGAGAGTCTGGCTTCGGTGCATTCCACAAAGGAAGTCACCAGATAAAGGCTCAGGTACCAAATTCTATAGTTGAATTTTGAACTCCTAAAGTTCAATAGAAGCCATTCGATATGAGATTTTAGAAATGAGTTTTGTACCGGGTTCAAAGTCGGTACAAAATTCAATATCACACTTTGGGAGTAAGCCAAGAAATTCTTCAGGAAATACATCAGGAAAAATCAATAACAACAGGAATATTATTCAAATATGACGTGTCTTTATTCAAATCCATAACATGGACTAAGAAAACTTGACATCCGTAATAAACGAATGACTTCATGGCTTGATATGAAAATGTTTGACTACAATGGTTTGATTGCTTGAATTGAATAACAAGGTTGCTTAGGAATATGAAAACTAACTACCTTACGAAAGTAATCAATTCCGGCATGATGAGTAGTTAACCTTAAAATCACACCAAAAGCAAATATCTTTAAAGAAATAAGGTCAATAGGTAATGTGATAGTGCCAACCTGAATCAAGCAAGATTTCTAAACAACGGATGTAATGAAAGTTTCTCCTAACAGAGTCTCCATAAATAGGTCAAAGTCTAATTTCTCCGTAGAGTCAAGTTCAAACGTTGAGCTAAGCAAGAGAGATAAAAGAATGGGTAGAACCCAGATTCTAGTAAGGTATAATCTTCGCAAGAATTTATAATTAACTAACCTGCGTCTTAACTTCGTTCGGGTTCTCTCGTATTTTAACCGATCACGACAAACGCCTTCCGTGAATCGCCGACTTTGACTTTTCCGGGACATCCTTTTTGAGTCACCATTCCCATTTGGATCGGTTTCGATACTGTATAATCTCGAGCGATATGTCCTTCTTTTTTCATAATTATAGCATACCGTAAAATCTGCTTTGCGGCGGTTTGAATGATATATCCTCTTCCTCATTTTTGTAACATACGAATCGGTGGTCTTTCTCCTCCTTGGAACCATTCTTCATCAAGGACGACGCCTTCACATGGTCGTTGTTGAATCTCCTCTTTTAAAATCTCCTCCCGACTCGCTTCTTCTATTTTCATGGCCACGATTACCACCGTAGTGAGTTCTTGCCTTTGTCCGTATTCTTCTTTCTCCGCCGGTTATCGTTATTCGATGACCGCTATCTTCATGATCCTCGGTTATGGTCCTCGGTTGAACGTATTTCGTTATCTCGCCTAACAACCGAGCCTGATTGACAACATCCGAATAGAGAGAAAATTTATGAGAAATGAGATATCGACGTATCCGAAGTTTCAAACCTCTCGTAAACATCCGCGTCATACGCTCCTCATTCTCCACCAAATGAGATACAAACCTGGATAACCCGCGAACTTCGCCTCGTCTTTGGGACACCGCCATGTTATTCTCCTCCGCCTAATAAACTCCACTTCCTTCATATAGATTTAATACTTTCGTGGAAGTACTTGTCATTGAATCGCTTCAAACGCGTCTCCCATGACATCTTTGAGTGCAGAGATGGATGGGTACGCTTCACGATTCCCACCAAAGAATCACGCCTCGTTCACGGAACATAAAAAGTAGCGAATGGAACTTTCTGCTTCCTCCGCATCCCAAGACATCGAATATCTTGGTAATTTGTTTGACCCACATCTCCGCCTTTAATCGGATCCAAATTTTCCCTGCATTCGTGGTCCCAACTCTTTGAACTCGCTCATTCAGTAATAAACCGCTACGTTATTATCATTACCACCATATTTTGTACACGAGTCTCATTCGTTTCGATTTTTGCATGAACTGCAAAAACTTCTAAACATCCCCTCGCTCATCATCTCTCTTTCGGTGGTGTTGTTCACGGAGATACATTGCCACTGTTGCATGTTCTCTCTCGTTGGTAAAGATCTGCATCTCCACAGCCTCATTTACTCCAATCATTAATATTCTCAATTCGACATTCTCAAATACTGTCATAAAACAATAAAACAAGGGTTAATTAAGGAAATCAATATATCACATAATATCCCTATATACTAACCAACTAACAAATAAGCTTAGGTAGGACACACTAGCGAAGGATTTACTCGTCTTTACCCTCCTAGTTCTATTCCCCGATCTCCGCCAGAGATCATATCCCTAAGCTCTGATACAAACTGTGACGCCCCCAAAATAGGTCCATTCCATCCAACCCATTCTGAGTCGCTAAATACATGGTACAGAAATAACTACAACTTTATTAATACATTTGTCGTGCAAAATACGACAACATATATACTGTGAGTTTAAATACAATTATTGTGTCTTCTAGACAATATACATACCCAAATAAATCCTCATCACAATTATTTATACATTATTTTACAAAATGGTGAGGACTACTAAACAACTCTCTATAACCATCATTCCATACCCCACTCGTATTTCGCTACATTCTCGCCTCCGAGAAGAAAAATGGAACAACAAGGAAAAGGTGAGCTCAACTAGCCCAATAAAAAGAATATTATAACTAAGATAATATACAAAAATTATCGTTAGTCTTCAACAGGAAAAATCTAATAAAATACAATAGACAACCAGCTTTAAATCAACAATCGCAATGAAACAACAATTCATTAGAAGAGTTAAGTAGAGAATGCAAACTACTATCTTCTATATATGAATTTAAAAGTTCATCGTCGATATTTTATCCCCAGTAACATCAATCAATATATATCCGAATCAAATATTCATCTTGCACTACAGCCAAAGATATTAATCGACCATTATGTTCATCTCAACACATGTTCATCTTCGCACTACTTTGACCAAAGATATTCATCAAGAAATCATTCATCGTTGCACTACAAAGCCAAAGATATTCAAAGAATATCATCATTTAGGATCGAGGATGATGAAAAATATTTTAACGGAAACGAATCCAGTGAAACAAAATAACAAGTATTAAGGATTCGTACTTTAAGCAATCCGAGTTCAAAAATACTTCATAAATAATCATACTGAAGTAAAATTCAAGAATGATCAAAACATGGATACAATCAAAGCTAGTATCCATAATAGATATTTTGGATGAAAAGAAGAAATTTCATTTTTCGATGAATAATACCGTATTCGTGAATAGTTAAAGTATCATGAATAAGAATCTCGACACCAAAAGATAGAAATTTCACAAAAAAAAAATATCTTCATGAATAGTAACCCCGACATGAAAAAGTTTCAAATTTGATAAAAATTTCCAACCAATATTTCGGCATAATGATATTGAAGAAATAATATCATTTGAGAAGAAAATAACATTCCTTACCTCGAAAGACAAGATTTAATAAACAACAGGATATAGGTTATGACTTGAACTTGCACCGTATAGCAATACTCAAAATATACTCAAAATACTCACAAGATTACGCTCGATAATATAAAGAGAGAAAACTTCAGTTTCTGGTGTGATTTTCAATTCTAACCTAAGCACCCTATTTATAGGAAAATACTTAGAACACCAAAGAAGAAAATTTAATATAATATATTATTAATAATAAATTTTCCTATGCCTCTTTGGAAATCAGCTCCTAACATTTCCCACATGCCAACCTTCTAGAAAAAGTAATAAAAAAATGTTTTTCTTTTAAAACAAATTTAAAACTTTTAAAAAATAATTATTTCGGAACTTCAGAACTTCAATAATTCATAATAAATAGCCTTTTTGCCAGAAAATTCGAATCTCGCGAGTTTTTATAGGAAATTCAATTTCTACAACTTTGCGTAGAAGGAAGATTTTCCAAATTCCAAACAAAAATTGATCGAAATCCATAAACGGACGATTTTACAAGCTATAATCAAATTTCACTCAAGAAATGGGGTCCACCGACACATAAAACATGCTTTAAATATTTTTGGTAACAAAAATACTCCTCCTCCACATATACTCATATATCTCACATTCATCGTAAAAATATCAACATTATTATATTATTAAAATATAATAATATATTTAAATAAATTATTTTATCGTAAAAGATAAAATTTCTATTTTCAACAATTGTCACTATAAAATTTTTCTCCATCTATATCCACATAAAATCAATATTTTTCTCATCATATGAATCAATAATTAATTATTCACAAATAATATTACGTAATCACAATATCGACAACCAGTGCGCTTCTGAGGAAAGGGGGCTTTCCAATAAGAATTTCTCCTCACTCTAGCCATGCAATTAGGTGACCAAACCTCTCCTTAGATGTAACTTTCTAGACATTGCCAATAATGTTATCTAATAATATTATTTAGATAATATGAATTATTGCTTCGATAATGAAAAAATACCGTGTAATGACAATTTATCAAACAACAAGAATATAAAATATCAATGCAAGAAATTATTGAATCAATAAAATAAAATAATCGAATAAGAATTATCGTAATAATTATTGAGTAGTGCCTTCTTACATAAGAATCAATAATTGATGCAATACCGTGTGCTATTGTTCAACAATGCGTATTAGTGTGTTTTAACCTCCGGGTATTCCAATAAGATAATTGTAATAACTACGCCAAGTTATTTATAAGCAACTTATTCTTGTCGCTTTCTTTCATCCAATCGCTTTCAAGTTATGGGGCCACAAAAGATCAAGGCCATCGCATTTAATATTCCCTCGACAAAGATTTAATATTCCACGACCAAACGAATATTCCCCGACAATAATGAATATTTTATAACCACTTGCTTATTCGAAATATTTGCATATTTTACCCATAACTCTCCACATTAATCAAATCAACCCTTACTATTTCAAAATAATAAATAGAGGAAAATAAATTTCCTTTATTAATAATTTGGGGTCTTACAATTTCTGTCTCCCAATTCACTAAAATTATCTCCACCATAAAACCCAAAAATATATTTACAACCGATTCTTGGTTCGCCTGCGTTGGGACTAAGAATGAAAGATTTGATTTCACTTCTTCTCTCTCGTGGGCGCCCTTTTCTCTTTGATATCTTCTCGCTCCTTTTCTCTCGATTTCACGAGCCGTGGTCTCCATCCTCTTCCTCGGGCTAGAAGCCTCGAGCTAGTCGATAGACGTCATTCGTGGAGGAGAGGAGAGAACGAGAGGTTCGTCGGCGTCTTTTAGAGAACGAGAGGTTCTACATGCCGTCTTTAGAGAATAGAGGTTCTGGCGTCTTTAGAGAACAGAGGGTGGAGTCGAGGGTGTCATTCAGAGGAGGAGGAGAGAGATCTCGAGATGTTTTGATGGTGGGTTTGGATTTGGGTTTCGCCTGTGATCTGGATGGTTCGTCTTTACTTTTGTTCGATTTGGTGGGTTTCGCCTGCATCTAGCATTTTGTTTTATTGATTATCTTTGCTTATGTTCTGATTCTATTGGGTTTGTATTGATGTTTGTATTTCGATCCGGTCACATGGTGTAGTTCTTGCTTATCTATGTTGCGTGAAACAGATTTGGGTGATGGTGTTGTTATTTGAGGTTTTCATGTAGTCTTTGAGTTTCAACCTAACCATGGTCCTGGTGGCTTCACCGAGCCGAGGGGTTGACATTAATAATAATAATAATAATAATAATTTTTAAATAATAATAGTAATAATAAATTTTACAAATGTATTTATATAAAATTAATGAATTTATATTAATGAATTTACAAATGTCTGGAGTGCCAACTCAGTGTAATATTGAGCATGTGCCAAACACATGATATACACCTGGCAAATGAATTGTACACATCAGCAAAAATCATCACGTGAGCTACACACTCACGGTTTCCGTCTGATTTTTGGACGAAAAGTAAAATTAATGACCATTTTGTAATATGTGAAAGTACAGTAATTCGATTGTAATAAAAAAAGTTTCGGTTACCAGAATAAAAATCGGACTCCAGTACAGTGACCAAAACGTTATTTATCCCAATATATAAGTATTATTATTAAAGCTATGTGATAATTTGATAATCATAGTTTAATCGTATGGAGATTGATGATGATGATCGCATGCACTAACTATAAGGGATAAGGTGCAAAAATACCCCTGACATTTTCTCTAATGTCTACCGAGCACCCTATACTTTTTTTGTCCAAAAATACCCTTAATGTTACAATTTTTGGGTCATTCGTTGCCCTCGTTATAATAAATGTGCCAACTAGACAAACTACGATGACGTATGGCAAAATGACATGGAGGGGTAAATATAAAACATATTCTAAATAGAATTATATATATCATTTAATCAAAACAAAAATACTAAAATTCAAAATAAAAAAGCATAACATATTTACATCATTTAATCAAAATACTAAAATTCAAAACATAACATATTTACATCAAATACTAATTTAAAAAAATACTAAAATTCTAATTAAAAAAAATAATAAAATATTAGAAAAAAAATCAAATTAAAAAAATACTAAAATATTAAAATTCAAATTATATGTTGTTAATTAATCAAAACAACAAAATTTAAATTACATCATTAAAATACTAAAATTATAACATTAATTATTTTTAATATTTTGAATATTAAAATCATAACATTAATATTTTGTACAACATTTCATTAACGTTAATTAAAATAGTATTTCAAAATAGTATTTTAGTAATAACATTAATATCATAAAATACTATTTTAATATTAATGTAAATATTACAAAAATACTATTATGTTATGATTAATATCATAAAATACTATTTTAATTAACGTAACTAATATCATAAAATACTATTTTAATTAACGTAACTAAAAAATATATAAAACGTTAACATTGATATATTTTGAATATTAAAAAATATTACTAAAAAATAACGTTATTTTAGTAATAACATTATTTTAGTAAAATTTTGAATATTTTGAATATTTTATATAATCTAAAATAACGTTATTTTAGTAATAACGCGTTAATATTACAAAATATTAATATTACATTTTTTTTTTTAGTAATATTCAAAATTTTCAACGTTATTACTAAAATAAAGTTATTACTAAAATATTTTTTAATATTCACAATATATTAACGTTAATATTCAAAATATTTTAGTAATATATTTTAGTAATATACAAAATATTCAAAATATTAACGTTATTTTGAATATACAAAATATTCAAAATATTACTAAAATTGAATATTTTGAATATTAAAAAATTGATAACGTTATTTAGTAATATTCAAAATATTACAAATATTAATGTTATTGTTTTAGTATTTTAATGATGTAATTTGAATTTTGTTGTTTTGATTAATTAACAAATATAATTTGAATTTTAGTATTTTTAGTATTTTTTTAATTTGATTTTTTCTAATATTTAAGTATTTTTTTAATTAGAATTTTAGTATTTTTTTAATTAGTATTTGATGTAAATATGTTATGTTTTGAATTTTAGTATTTTGATTAAATAATGTAAATATGTTATGCTTTTTTATTTTGAATTTTTGTATTTTTTGTTTTGATTAAATGATATATATAATTCTATTTAGAATATGTTTTATATTTAACCCTTCATGCCCCTACCACGTCATCACGGTTTGTTTAGTTGACACAACTGTTAACGGCAGGTGTACGAATGACCCAAAAATTATAACGTTAAAGGTATTTTTGGACAAAAAAAAGTATAAGATACTCGGTAGACATTGAAAAAAATATCAAAAGTATTTTTGGACCTTATCCCCTAACTATAATCTGCCAAATATTAAAGGGACAAGGCGTTGGCAGATTATGGTGGGAGTTCGACACGTGTACGGTAGATAGGCGATTTCGTCTTACATTTAAAGGACATGAATCAGCAGCTGTCGTCAGAGAAAATTGTGGGGGGTTCTTTTGCCAGTTTTCGGGTTCTGCTTTTGTTTGTCGTATTGAGAGCTCAGTCTGGTCGTTTTGATATTCGATCATACACATCCAACTTTATTAATTAGTTTTTTCTAGTAAATATTTTTTTTACTGGTGCTGATAAAAAACATAATATACTCTTAGAACCAGAGAATCTATAGAACACAAGTCAAATGCAAACCGAAAGTTGTCTTTAAATATGGAAGAAAATCTACATGACTGCTTCCCCAATACTTACGTCTAGGATTAGACAAATGCTCGCAATGCGAACTGAATGAACAATATCTAATCAGGTACAAACCATCACGTACATAAGAATCCCTAACAGATAAGTAGGCAACTGCTACTATATTATCTCTCTTGTCCTGATTAAAAGGACACAAGTACTTAATCAACTTAAAATGATTGGCCAGTAATATGTTAACTGGGTTAGCATCACCTATGTTGAACCTTGTAGTTATTCATTTAACATATTTTTCCTATAACAACCTTAACTTCTTAGCTTTCCTGTTACAAACAAATTTCGTGCTCAAAATTTGCTTATTTGGACTTAAGTCCTTCATATCAAAGGGCTTCAATAAGTAAACTCATTCTTGAGTCTACGAACCATGATCGTATCCTGTCCAACTATCAATATATCATATAGATATAATAATAAAATAATATTGTTTCAATATGAAAATTTTCTCATACACACAAATAGTTTATTTCCCTTATGAGATTCTTATAGTTACTTTTGCCCCTCTTCTCTACAACAAATGTGTGAGTTTCAATATTCATACCATACTCCTTTCGTCTTAAATTCTTATAATGTAGACTGTCATTTAGGAACGTAGTGAAATTTAGAATCGGAGAGAGAAACAATGGTAAAAATGTTAGGTTATATATTTTATAATTTTAATGACGACGATATTATTAGGTTTGTATTTAATAATGGATTTTATTTTAAATTGTTTTGGGCTGTTTTAATTTATTATATGTTGATTTCTTGACTTGGCTCAAATTTGATTATCAGTCCATTATTTGATATTTAAGTCTTAGTATTGCTATGGGTTTCCTGAATATATATATATATATATATATATATATATATATATATATATATATATATATATATATATATATATATATATAAATCCGTCCCATCTTAAATTCATTTTTTCTAATACATTGTTCACCCCCCTTTTAGCGACGGATTTGGACGACGATTAGATCTTAATCGTCGCTATATGTAGAACCGCTGCCTTAATTTTTAGCAGAACGGACCAAACATATAGCAAGAATTCGATCGAATCGCCGCTCCTATTCGTCATAAAGGAGAAGTGAAAGCAAGGTATGTTAGATAATGAGTGAGCTTAAGATACGGACCGTGTGTGTGTGTGTATATATATATATATATACTGAGGCGGGATCCAAATAGACTCATTTTTATTTTGTTAAAATGCGGACCTTTTTTTTTTTTTTGTTTTTTTTTAAAAATGCCTAATTTTTTAAAATATTTTATGGAATCAATTTTTTCATAATATATGTGTTTTGGGTGTGATTTGGATACATATAACAAAACATGCTCAGACAGACTGCATATACATATTTTGTTATATGTATCCAAATCACACCCAAAATAATCGTGATAATGGAAAAATTCTAGTTCCATAAAATATTAATTTTTTTAGTTGTTTTTTAAAAAGCAAAAAAAAAAAAAAAAAAAGGTCCTGGACTAAGATGAAAATGCGAGAGTCCTGACCGATTCTACTTTCTCTCTCTCTCTCTCTCTCTCTCTATATATATATATATATATATATATATATATATATATATATACTGTCTGATACATGTTTTGTTATATGTATCCAAATCACACCCAAAATACTGTATAATGGAAAAATTCTAGTTCCATAAAATATTAATTTTTTTTAGTTGTTTTTTAAAAAAGCAAAAAAAAAAAAAAAAAATCTGGACGCTATTAAAATGCGAGAGTCCTGATCGGATTCGAACTCTCTCTCTCTCTCTCTCTCTATATATATATATATATATATATATATATATATATATATATATATATATATATATATCTTGTTTGGAATCAAACTTAGATATATTATTTAAAATGAGTCTTTTAAGGAAAACCATCTTTGACAGAGCTATTTGTTGAGTATTTCACTTGGACTATATCTGTGACAACTCAAAAATTTAGAAAATCTTGAATGATTAAATTAAAGTTTAAAGTTTAAAACCTAAAATGAAAATGGAGGATTTATTAAAAAATTTAAGAAAAACCTATACGATTTAAAAATTTAGTGAATATAGATAAAATAAGGGTTATGAAAATTCAAAACTTATAGAGGAAATATACTTGGAAGTATGTTAAGAATAAGGTATTATATTACCTTTAACTTTATGTGAATTAATGAAAGAAAATACAGTTTGAATCCAAATTTTGTCTTTGAAATAATGTATTCTTTTTCAATTAATGTATTCTTGTTTACTAATTAGTTATTGATTTTTAGAATTAGTGAATCTTGGTTTTTTTGAATTGGTGAACAGTTTGTCGAATTGTATTCATGTGCTGTATTAGTTATGCTAGCTTGTTGTGTTGAGAAACAACAAGTTGTTTGAATAATCTAGGTTACTGAATTAGCTATTCGGCCTAATGAATTATATAGAAGAACTTATAAAATGAAAGATTAAGAATTAAATCATAATATGTATAATAAAGAGATGTGATAAGGATAAGAGAATGAGTATATATAAGCATATACATACCTATATTTAGAGAGATTAATTAAATTAATCATACAAGATTAATGGAAAGCTTAAGTTAAATTAATAAACTTATAGAAATTGAACTTGAATGGTAATGTGAGAGAATCCAAAGATATTGAATTGAGAAGTGATTTTTAATAAGATATGAATCAAATGTCTAGCTTAAGAAATGAATTTAATAATTATTTATCAATAAGGATACATACATTATGACTTATGTGAAGCATGTGTGTGATTAAATAAATACATATCGTAAATATGTATATATTTATTTATTATATGTAAAGGGAAATAAAAAGAAAACTATTTAGCCTAATATTATATATATTAGGAATGAGAATTAATAATCTAAGGGTTATGGTAATTGAAGAATGCTAATATTTAAATTATTTACTAGTAAATCAATGAAATGAATAATAATCAATAGATGATTAGTTGATATGATCAATAATAATAATAAAAAGGAGTAAGTTAAAACTCAAAATTTGAGTTAAAGATAGAATTTTGTAGCACGAACAGCTCGGTTGAATCCGGAACGTCAAGATTAATCAGAAAAGGTTGTAAGCACAAAATGTATCAGGGTTAACATTTTTATGGAGAAAAGTCAAAATCAAAGTTAGGAGTGGAATCTGAAGATGCGAATAAGATATTTGAGCTCGAAATGTCAAAATTAGTAAGAATAGATTCTAAACACAAAATGTGTCGGGGTTGACTTTTTGGTCAAAGTTAACAGTTGACTTTTTTAGAGAAAAGTCAAACTTGAAATTTGGAGATAAATTTGAAGAAACGGATGTGTCCATGACGTTGGGAGCGTCGAATTTAGTAGAAATCAGCTATAAGCTCAAAAATTTAATTTTTCGGGTCCGAAAGTCAAAGACGGTATTAAATACGCAAAATGAGAAATTAAAAGCGGGTCTCACAAGATAGATATCAGCTGGATTTCCAGCACACGGGTGACACCTAACCCCATTTAATCTTATCTACTCACCAACTCTCTCTCCCCCCTTAATTATTTGGGCAAAAAGTAAAGAAAGAGAAAAATAACAATCAAAGTCATTCTCTCTCATTTCTTCCATTCCCACCAACCATGAGAAAGAAATAGAGGGGGATATCAGCCATTGATGGAGCAAGAGAGAGAGGTAGCCATGGAAGGAGAAGAAGAAAAGAGATGAAGAAAATAGAAAATGAAGAAAACTCATTAAAGGTACTTTCTAAAATTAAATCTATAGTAATTTCTTGGATAGATTTCTTCTAAAATCTGAAATCCCTACCATGTTTATGTTTTTTGTTTATGTCTCAACTGGTGGGTAGCCATTGAAGCATGGTAGAAGAAGCTAAGGAAGAAAACAAGAGGTATAGGGAATATTAACCCTTAAATTATGTTTAATCTTGTTTTTATGGGAGTTTAATAAAATAGATGATAGATCATGGAAGATTCTTGATCTTAAGGAGTAATAGTATGTATTATGATGGTTAATGTTTGATTAATCAAGAGATCATGGAAGTTTTCTTAGAAATCATAAAGGTTAGAAAATCAGATTTTTGAGAAAACAAAACCTGAAATTCAAACGATCATATCTCTCATTCTATTTCGAATTTTTGAGTGTTGTCAATTCCTAGAGTTATATCTATGAGTCTTTTAATATCTCCAAGTGGAATCACTGAAAAAGGAGTTTTATAATTTTGTATGGACTATTTTTGGCAAAGTAGAAAAAATCTGGAAATACCAAAAAAGTAAATTGTCCAAAAGTTTGCAAGGGAATTTTTGGCCATTTAATTATTGAAATAAAATCAGGCCTTTTGGAACATAAAAATATATGATATAAAGTAGCTCCTGTCCAAAGATGAGCTTATTCCGACCTAAATCAATCGAGTTATGGCCATTTCAATTTTTGGAATTTTCAGACAAAAATGGCTATAAATAAAGTTCTATAACTCCGATGGCCACAAAATTTAAACTAGATGTTCACGTTAATACGTGCAAGATTCTGCCAAGAGATGGGAATTTTTGGAGTTAAGCATGATATAGCTAATTTTCTTAAGTTACGAACTAAAAACGGACTTTTGAAAAATATTAAATGAAATTGAAAAATTTCATAAAAATTATTTTTGTGCATGGAATATATGTATATACGTGTGGCCAAGAGATTAAAAAAATAAGATGATTTGGTATTTTTCATGCTTATAATTAAGTTAAGAATAATTGAGAAAATTAGATTATATTAAGTCCTAAAATTTGTTAATATGATTTTAGTAACTAATGATCATTAATATGTTATATTAAGACCATATAAGAGTAATTTGGTCATTTTTGATAAAATGTTATATGAAAGTTTTGATATGTTTGTTAAATGAATTAAATGGTAAGAGATAAACAATTAACTTAAAATTGTTTATAAGTTTATAAATGAATAAAATATTATTAAATGATTAATAGTATTAGTAAAGGAATAAAATATTATTAAATGAATAATAATATTAGATAATGATTAAAATATTATTAAATGATTAATAATATTTGTAAATGAAAGAAGATATTATTAGATTATTGAATATTATTAAAGGGTGTTAATAATATTAGAAATTGATAAAATATTATTAAATAATTAATAATATTTGTTAATGATTAAGATTTTATTGAATTTTAAGAAGTGATTAAATATTATTAAGTGATTAATAATATTAAGTGACTAAAATATTATTAAAGGATTAATAATATTAGAAAAGAATTTAAGATGGTGATTAAATGATGGTAATATTATTTAGGGATGATAATATCACTAGTAAGTTAAAGAATTAGTCAATATTTGATTATGTGGCTAAATGTTTGCTAATTTATTATTTGAGTAATAGTACTGTGAGCTAAAAAGTATGTTATGCTATATTGAAGGATCAATCTTATAACTGATAGGTCTTTCATGAGAGATTAAATTAGATTGTTTAGCAGTAATCAGCGGTATAGGCAAGTTTCCTAACTCAAACTCGAGTGATTATATTTCAAGCATGCTAGTGGTTTAATTATTTATAATTATTCCACATCTTTGATTATTGATTCACATTTAGTTCATGTTGCATATATTCATCAGGTATGAAAGGCTAATCACCCTCATTACCATAAGGTTCAATTAAATTTGTTCATGGTCATTGTTGATCACTCAATGTTATTGATTCAATCATTCAATTATTGAAATTTTGATTCATTCTTTTTCATAATTATTATATATTGTTGAAAACTTGAATGCTTATTCCTTTTCAATCATGATATATCTTCATTATATTTAAACTTGCTTAGCAAATTAGTTGCTCACTCTTGCTATATCATGATAACATTTTCAGTTAAGATGAGCGTTCGAAGAAGGACAGAGACAATAGCAAAGGACAAGATTAGATTATTATGCACGTTAACTATTTAGTTATCTGATGTAAGTTATTTATGTAAACCTTGTGTGAATCTAAAGGTATATATGTAATTAAGTTAAGGTTAGAAACCTTAGAAAATCATTTGAAAATGAACAATGTATGTATGTATATTCTGCAATAGTTATAGAATAAGTATGAAGATGATGTATCATGACGTACCAGATCTGTGATTAAAGGGACCCGAATTTGGGGACGTTACAATATCTCTCCTTTCAATATGCTATTTTTACTGTTTTGAGTTTCTTATTGCTGTTGAGTAATATTTATCTTTTCCGTTAGATAAATAAAATGGTTGAACTCATGTGTATCTTTTATGCTAACACATATTATTAAATCTGTTATCCAAAAGTGGTTCTTTCTTACTTTAATTATTAAGTGATTTAGTTTTTCTTTTAGAAAGCCATATAGCTGCTGAAGATTATCTCATATCTATTTGTTTATGCAAAGATCGATGCTAAGATCGTGGGTCCTCCCAAACGGGTCTGAGAGGTTTTAGCTTACAATTTTATAAACGCTTTTTAGTCGTTGATCTACAATATATATATATATATATATATATATATATATATATATATATATATATATATATATACTACTCGACTAAAACAGGTGCACACTTATTGGAAGCTATCATCAGTTATATTGCACAAATATTCAAGAGTTTTCAAAAGCTATTTTTAGCTATATATTTTATTGATTATTAATTATTCTTAGCTAAAAATTAAGAATCCATTATATTCAAAATTCTTTGTATTCTGATTTCAAGCACTGTTAGGCTTGTGTTTTTTTAATAGCGGATAAGGTTTGTTCAAAGAGAACTTTAAGGGTTGCAGAAAATGCAGCCGGTCTCATGGTGAGAAGGTTGCGAGGTGCAAGCAAGCGGTGGTGTCCATCAGTATGAAGTTGCTTTGAACATGGAGTTCTTTTTATTGTATTTAATTGAATATTAAGTTTAATAAAAAGAGTGTTCAATACCGCTTGGTATTGGACGTCAATTAAGCTATTAGAGGTTAAGGGCAGAACTACGTAAAAATCTTGTGTCTGTGGTTTGTTAATTCTTGTGGTTTGATTTTTTGAGTCTCATTTTACATCTAAACATATTCACATAATAGTATAGTGCTGATAGATAAAATATATTAATCCAGACACTATCACCTGTCTGCATTATAACAAAAGTAAATTTACTCTAAAGAAGACACATTCACCTGTCTATTCTAGGTTTGGAACTAGAAAATAAAAATTAGTAATTGTTAGTCACGTTTTAGTTTGGACACCTATTCACCCCATTCTAGGTGTGCATATACACGAAATTACAAAACATATATTTAGAAGAGGAGACCAGAGAAGAGGGAGTCTCCATAATTAAGGGCTCATTGTCGTTAGCGTCGAAACCTTCGTTATGGAGGAGAGATAGGTGGTAGATGAGGAGAGAGCAAATGGAGAGGTGGGCAAAAAGGTAAATAGAGAGTTGCGACATCTTTTCCATGTAATTACACTAATTGAATTAAATGATAGATAAAAAAATATTGATCCATGTAAGCAAGTTTATAATGTTTGCTAACAAGTTTATAATGTTTGCTAACAGAATTCAGGGATAGATCTAGCCTCTTAGGTCAGTGAGATCAAATTTGAAATAAACAAATTCCTGTAAAAAAAATATAAATAAAGTAAAATAAATTACAATACTAAATAATGCCTAAATATATTATTTATAGTAACATTTTTCGAGACTTCATTATTTAAAATTAGTCTAATTTTTATAAGTTACAAAATTCATAATCAATTACAAAAAATTAAGGTAATTGTTAAATACACAACTGTTTTTGCTATTTCCACAATAAAAGTATCGCTGTAGATGTATAGTGACGGTGAAAACCGTAGCTATAGGATCTATAGCGACACTTTTGTTGTAGAAATAATATTTTTTATTGTCGATTTAACAGTTCCCAAAAGACAAGATTTATTTTTAAAGCTATTATTTGTAAACATTATGACTAAAAGATAATTTGCACCCCAAACTTTATACCCATGTTGACTTTTGCACCCCAAATTGAAAAAAGTGTCACTACAAGAAATTCGGCTGTTTCCAACGGACTAGTCTGTCAGAATTAAGGTTATTCCGTTGAAAATAATATTACTTCCGACGGAATAGTCCGTCTGAAATTCGGATGAATATAATGTCGTCGAGCTTATTTTCGTCGATTATTCGGTCGGAATTTCTTATTTTCGAGGGCTTTATTTCTGACAGCATATTCGTCAGAACTAACTTATATTCGACGGAATTTACCTCGTCGAAAACATTACGTCGAGTACATCTTGCCACGTGGACAAACGCGATAAGATGGACTTTTTTAATTCTGAGGGAATTTTCGTCGGACCTAAGTTAATATTCGTCGAAAATAACTGTGATAAAATAGATTATTTATATAAATGCATTTTTTGAAATTAATTAAATATATTATTTCCGTCAGAACTTCCGTCGGTTTTAGGTTATTCCGTCGGAATTATATATATATATATATATAATTTAATATTTATTTTGCTATTGTATTTTTCAGGTTTTTAAACCATTTTTTTGTACCTGAAACCTGTTTATCACAACAATACATAAAATAATATTCAACCCATATTACAACAACATTCAACAACTAGCAACAACATATATATCATAATCAACCCATAATGCAACGTTCTACAACCAAACTTATAAACTACAAATGGCTTATATAAACTTCAAAACTAAACTACATAAATATAGAACAATAATCCTGTACAGATAACAATGAAATGGCGCCGAATTATCACTACGTGCTTATACAATAATGTTCTACAAAACATCTATACAGATATATGATGGACACTATATATATATATATATGTATATAAACCTAAACTAGTACTACCACCAGTAGGATCAGAGTCATCTGGCAAAGGTCGACGATGCTGCTCGGCTATCAAGAAATCATGTTCGCCATCACCATCGATAGTAGCGTCACCCTGTTGATACAAACAAAAATAAAATGCATGAGTCCGTATGAGAGAATCAAAATAGATAGTATGAAAATTAAATAACATACAAATTAATAAACTTAAAATAAATATAATACTTGAGTAGGTGGGAATTGACTCCCTATCGGGCCAAAAGCCTCAGAGAGTAAGGTAACCTCCAACCAGAGCACCTCGTCGCGTATCGCGACAAACTGCTCCTACGGGATACCCTTACTCTCGACGGTCGCCCCTACTGCAATATCTTGTGCTAGCTGGTGAAGGCGAGCTCGGCTAAGCAACTCCTGATGACGGATAACCGGATGCGTAAGCAAAATGTCTCCGACACAGCCGCCATGACCCTATGGAAAATCTAGTCATCCAAGCCAGGGCCCGTGTGAGATGGTCCAACAGGTGATCTCGGACGCTGGCGCTGGCTAGAGCCTGCGAAAATAAATATATTATTTAAATAATATTTGCAATTAAATTATATCAACTTATATAGCAAAAAGAATATTACCTCCAGGTAATGTATACACTAGTTCCCTCGGTAGGACCAACACTCGATACCTGCTGGTACTACTACTAGGGGGATCCTGAGACGCGACCCATAGTCTCAACTCGTCATCCCGAGATAATATAATCTCGGTCGGAGGAATGGTAGAATCTAACTACCAAAGACCCCTCAACGAAATTTTCTCACAACTCAATGCATATATACCGGTCCCAAGCTTCAAATCGATCCAGTAATTTATTTTGTGACATTAAACATAATGAATTTAAATCATTATATCAACTAAGAATATTAATAATTATATAAGATAAATTTCTATTAGTCTTACCCATATAGCTAATGATGCAGGAGACATGCTAGAATCCTTCAGCGTGTGGGCTCTATCCCAAAACTCTAGCATGGTAGGAGGTCGACCCAAGCTATCCCACATGTCCTAATAAATACATGAAAATAAAATTTAATAATTATGATAATAGTACAATCGAATAACTAAAGAACTAAATTACGATACTTACCGACTTCACTTCCTCAAATGACCGTGAGCCGGTAGTGTGTACGACTCGAAGATGGCCACGATTCTTTTTTGTCTGCTCGGACTTTTTCTTGAAGTCATCATCATCCCAGTGTGCACACATAGCCGCCCATGCTACATCGGAGACTATGCTAGTCTGATAATCACGTATGGTAGTCCCAAGCTGATCAATAACTGCCCGGGCAGCCTGTTGTCTCATCTCATACAACCAGCCAGAATAGTTCTTTGTGACATGTGCAGTAATAACACTGTCGCTGGCTACCTGTGAGACAGTCTCCTCATATCTAAAATAAATCTATACAAATAATGTTAAAATATTAGAAATTGATGATAATGTCAATCTGTATGCATGACATCTATACAATGATGGACTTCAAGTGTGACCCAATGGCAACTCAAACCAAATAGGCGAGTGAGTCCAATTATGAGTTTTCTCGTACCCTACTGCTCTCAACTTACAATGTTCCTTCCCTGGCGTTGGAAATTTCAGATCATTGAGCCAACCCAAGACCTCATTGTGATAACCCCGAATTCGGGTCCCAAATCATCGCAGATTCGGTTCACTAATTCTATAACTATTTGCGGAAGATATAAACATAAATTGTTTATACATTAAACTTACACACTTTTCCCCAAAATTGAGTAACCTTAACTTATACATAATTCAAAAACTATCTAACACAAAACACATTTATCAAACTATACTATTACAAACTAGCTGCATATTTTATCCCAAGCTGAACTTGGCATTAACCTTTTCCTGTATCCGAATGCATTCGCCTTATCTGCAATGTTTATCATGATATAAAGCAGGTGAGCATGAAAGTTCCCAGCAAGTTTAAATATAATTTAAAGATATATCATGATTGAAGAGTTTGAATAATAAGCTGGCTATAATTCATCAATATACTTGAGAACTAGCACGAATAAACTTTTGACTGAACAAGTTTTAAACATGAACAAACATTTACGACCAACCCAGAATGAAGGTGATCAAATTTTTCATACCTGACTTATACATGCAATATGTACAGAGTACAATTCATGGCAATCAGCAATGATTAACCATAAGCTTATCTGAATGAAATGACTCTTAGTAGAGTTTAGTAAAAACTTACCTGAACCGTTGATTACCGTAACACAATTTATAACGCTTTATCCGAAAACCTAATTTTAGTAATATAAATCTCCAATATTAGAATAATATTATCACAGTATAATATTGTTATATTTATATACACAGAATAACCTAAACACATAACATATAATCCTATCAGTCTATACAGCACATAAGACATAGCATTAAGTCAAACTATTTAAGTCTGAGTTGAAACCGACACAATCCTAACATCCCGACGGTCTAGTCGGACAATTTCCGAGTTTAAGTTCAATTAAACTCTGCCTAAACACTTAACCACCATCACAGGTAATCATATTATTAGTCAAAATAATTTTCAAAGACTTGTAATAATTTTCAGATAATTAATATCATTTATCAACATTTTTCAATCATTAATACGTATTTAAATAAATTAAATACCACATAATTCTTTAATCATTAATATTTATTTATTATTAAATATTAATGAAAATCATAGCATAATATTATAATATAATTATAATATATCAAAGTATTTTAATACCTTAAAATCATAATTATATGATTTTTAAACAGATAAATCAATTATCCGATAATTAATATTAATATTAAAATATTAATATTTTCATGACTAAATATCAAAAGTTATATTTTATAACTTAAAATATTTTTATAATACTTAAATCATTTTTATATGATTTTTAAATCATAATTTCTAATTTTCCATAATTTATTTAATATATTTATTAAATAAACTAATTACCATTAATAATAAATTATTAATGAAATTCATCACAAAATATTAAAAGTCATCAAAATAACTTAAAATATTATTTAACACCATAATATAATTTTTCATGATTTTTCATAAATTAAAACTATTTTTAAATAATTTATTTAATATAATAATTAAATAAATAAATACCTTTTATATTCCAAAAATATTAAATATTTTTGAAATATACCCAAAATAATTAAAAACTATTTTTCGGACTTTAAAATAATTTTTTATAATTTATCATGTATTTTTAATAATTTAAAATCATTTATTTCTATTTAATTAATTAATTAATTAATTTCTTAAATAAACTTTCGCTAAAGGGGCCTTAGGCGAAAAAGTGTCACTAATTGTGTTCTTGGTGTTCTTGAGCAAGAACCCAGAATTCCTGTCAGTCATCAAGGTTCCATGTTTGACCAGCCTAAATTTATAATCTGATCATTTTTTGGGATATATTAAGCTTTGATATTGCAGTACGTGTGTAGTACTATAGTTTTCAATCATTAACATGGTCTTAACATATCTCATATGCAAGATCTGAAGCCACAAAGTAGCGGTCAGAACAAGCTCTGGTTTTCTGGGCAACCCAGAAACCCAGCAGCTTCGAGGGTCAACATTTGAGCTCACATAAATCTATGTTATAATCTTAACAACAACATATTTGCGAAATACAGCTTGGTCAAACTATGTCAGACGTACTGTTCTTAAGGTTTCTGGAAATTCCAGAAACTGCAAAAACTTGACAAAGTGGCCTAGTTTGACCACTCGTTATGTTCAATATATTGATGTTTTGAAGGGTATAAATACATGGATCTTGAGTCCATCGTACAAACTACAAACGGAATACGATTATGTCATCATATCATATAAATACTGACAATTCTTGGCTTGGCAAAGTCTTGTCAGATGCTGGTTTCACACTTTCTGGGTTACCCAGAAAGTGTTGGTCATGCTCGGTCAACTCTCTTTGACCATCAATAAAGTACAATCCGGACATGTAATGGTTGTGATTTGACTTCCAGATTATAGTCCTCATGTCAAATAACAGATCCAAAACATAAAACAAGAAAACACAGAATCATACAGAGATCTATGGCTACTGACATATGACTGTCAGACCACTTCTTGAACTTTTTCCAGATTTTTAAAAATGCTAAATTCGTGCATCTAAGTGTTATAGATCTATGATATATCAACCCAGATTACTAAATTAGACTACAAACAACACATTATAACACATAATCACAACTTTTAACAGAAAATCAAAGATCAAATTCTTGATTAGGGTTTTATACCTTTATGCACAAATTCTTGATTCTATGTTTCTGATCTGTGGTGGTTAAACGTGGGGCTTGATATTGTGACTGATCTAGCACTACATTTCGAAGATTTTAGAGAGAGAGGGTCAAGGATGATGGTTGTGAGAAAATGAGACAAATAATGAGACTTTTCTCTCTCATAATCTATATATATGTGACTTGAAATGATTTGGATGATATTTTGAGCATGATTTGCTGGATATTAAGTCACATGGGGTTGGTAGGTTAGGTCACCAACTAAAATGTTGGCCATTTTCACAAGTTAGCTTCAATTATGCAATAAGGGCAATCTTGTCATTTGGCTATAATCTTTAGGGTTTAGGTTTTAACCCTTAGGGTTTAGGGTTTAACCCTTTAGGGTTCAGGGTTTAACCCTTTAGGTTTTAAAAATAAATTCTAGGTTTTTCAAATTAGGTTTTCAAAATAGAAAATTAATATTTCTAAATTATGATTAAGATTCTATATTTATATTAAAAATTCCTAATCATAATCCAAGCTTTCCAATTAGGATTATTATTTCCTAATTAATTTGCTAATTTAGCAATTAAATTCACCACTGTACATTTGGGTTTTTTTTAACTGTACAATTAGGGTTTAAAATTTTGAAATTATGGTTTGCTAATTAATTAAGTTTTACCCAAATTAATATCATAATTAATTGCATTAAAGCATTATAATTCTCTGTTAAGTTCCCAAATTAGAGTTTTGGACTCCCGAAACTGAAACTAGGGTTTCCAGAACCAATTTCTAGGGTTTTTTATCCGTCATTAGGGTTTTCTAACTGAACGTCGATATTTGACAATAATATTAGGGTTTAACACAGATATAAATCATCTGGTCAACCCTTGACCCTTAACCACATTCTGAACACATACATAACCATAAACACAGAATATATTCACATAAATCCTTAATCCTGACTAATTCACCTAAATCCTTCACAGAATTTTGAAACCCTCAAAATTCCTTCCCAAAAATATCAAACGCATACACTTATTTCCTGTCTAGGTCTATTATTTGACATTAAATCAATCATTTAAGATTTTAATAAATTGTCTAAATTCTCGGGTTGTCACACTCATTCCCCGACAATCGACCAACAACACCCTTCTTCTCCGCTCTTTCTCGCTGAATCATAGAGTACATCTTTTCGTAGAATCGTGTTCATGGGTAAGAATCTACGAGCGCCCAAAAGAAAGTAGTTTTTCGACCATGTAGTAGTTGTGTGCCTTGCACATCCCCCATACAGACTGTACATGATAACTTCCCGTGAGTCGACCAACCACTAATCATCCCAAGTGCCGAATAATCAGTGATACTCCACAACAGAGCAGCCTTCATCACAAAATTTTGCTTAACTAATTTATCATAAGTCTGAACCCCCGTCTCCCACAACATTTTAAGTTCATCAACTAACGGTCTGAGGTACACATTTATGTCTTTTGTAATACTCTTATCCCCTGGTATGAGTAAATTCAAGAACATATAAGGGTCCTTCATGCACATTAATGGTGGAAGATTGTAAGCTACCATGATAACTGGCCAAACAGAGTAGGGCTTACTAAAGTTATTAAATGGGCAAAAGCCATCAGTAGCCATACTAAGCCTGACATTCCTAACTTCAGTTGCAAATTCTGGAAAATGTTCATCAAATTTCTTCCATTCATCTCCATCTGCAGGGTGAGTCAACTAACCGGGCACAATGTCCCTTCTTTTGTGCCAACTCATATGCTCAGAGGTGTGCGACGACATGAATAGACGCTGTAGTCTGGGCGCAAGTGGAAAGTACCGTAAAATCTTATTAGGCACTTGTTTCTCCTTACCCCCACGTTTTTTCGTCTTGTACCGCGACAAATTGCATATATCACACTGCACCTTATCTCTGTCCTCCCCATAATATAACATGCAATCTTTCTCATAAGCATTGATCTTCTCATACCCCAGATTCAACCCTTTTACCATCTTCTTCACTTCATAATAATTCGCAAGTAGAGTATGATCAACCGGTATGAACTCGCTGATAATAGCAAGCAAATCATTGAACCCTCGCTCACTACAGTCATGCTCATTCTTGAAGTGTAAAAGTTTTGCCACTGTAGATAGCCTGGTATGCTTATCATTTCTAACAAACAGTGGGACCCTTGATTCAGATAATATCTTGTAAAAGGCACTAGCTGTATCATTTGGCACGTGCTGATCACTGCTTGACGAATGCTCATTTTCAGACCAATCAATATTGGAAGGGCCATAAGCATCGACCAACATCTCCATAACATCATAATCATCGGGGTATGAATCCCATTCAATTGGTTGGTCTACAATATTGTCGGTCACTTCTCTCAATTCAACTGATTCCCATGATGAATCCATACCGAATACCCATCCACAAACCCACGTGAAAACAAGTCAAATTTAATTTCATTGGCTTTCTTCCAGATTATGTTTTTAAACTTAACACACAGTCATCTCATCTTTCCATTCAAATCATCAGCATGTTCTATTTCTTTGTTTATAAAATTGTAAACCCCATCACGGTACGCATCAACTAATCCCATTCCATCTACCCTTATCCTAAGGTACATCTAACTTCGGTCGGCTAACATATTTAATTGAAAATAAAACGGTTGTATTAGAAAGGGAATGTTCATGTATGTGGTCCATGCACGAATAATATTTTCCTAGTATATATCTCCCATATACAGGGGTTAGGCTTCTATCCCGTTCCTGGATGTGTCTCCTCACTAGTGCCAATCTTGATGATGTTTCTTCTGTTTTAAGAAAATTTCAGCAACACCTCCCCATGGTCTCCAAGTACACTCAATAGACCAAGACAACTTAGTCTAAGTATGCACTCGGAGAACATGTAGAGATAACCAGCAGAAAAGTCTTCAAAAAAAAACGTACCCTTGTGTATTGGCACCGACCTAAGTGAGAGATAACATCCAGTAGCAGTCCCAAAATGGGGACTATTCAACATTCACTCCTACTGAGCGAATGTCAAATGGGTTTCTAAGATTCTATTAATATTACATGCATGCACATGAAGGATTTATTTTGCCAATTGCTTACTTTCGGCAGCACAATCGGAATAGGTTAAGTAGTTCTCGCCATGTCCTATATCGAATAATAAAAGTTAATTGAGATTACTACGAACATTCCTCATTGTTCCATCATAAGATGACAACATCCAGAAGGAGTTCCATTAAGCTATTGAACAAAGTTTGAGGTTAAGCAACCCTCTAGATGAGCGAGCGATCACTTCTCTACCACTCAATTCCCCGTATATGGATAGTTCTCACAGAAAACTTCTCTGTCGAGGCGCTCGGTGAGAACTACCCATCCGAGTTGATTCGTTAGTCAGGAGAAGTTGTCATATGAAAAAGGATTGACCCATACGGGAGAGATGATTCATTCCTAGCAAGAGAAGTGATCGTTCGCTCATCTAGAGGGTTGTTTAACCTAGAACGTTGTTCAACAACTTAATGGTAATCCTTCCGGATGTTGTCATCTGTTATGATGAAACAGTGAGCAATGTCCGTAGTAATTCAATTAACTTTATTATTCGAGTATATGACACAAACAGGAACTACGACCCCTTTTTTTTTTAATTGTTGCCGAGGAACCGGTTGGATTACCCTACAATGCTATGTCGAAACCTGCATACAAGGAATAGTATATATATGTAGGGAGAGTATTATTTCATTTATTGAAAATTGTGGCAAACTAAGCAAATGCTACTTAGTTTATTTTGCCAATGATAAACTAAGTAAGTGATACTTAGTTTATGAGAATTGTTATTTGGAATCTATAGCGACTACTGTTCGATATTCATTCATATTTGTCAAATGGGTTTCTAATTAAGTTCCAAAGTATATTATTTTATTTTTACGACAACATTCTTATTCAGTCTCTTTGAATTGCATCCCAACTAAGCAAATGCTACTTAGTTTATTATTATATTTTCTTTTCTTTTCTTTTATTTTTTATTATATTATATAAGTTCTAATTTAATTTAATTTATGGAATTAATTATTTTAATTTGATTTAATTTAATATTTTACTTTATTTTGTATTATATTATATAATTTTTAAATTTTTTTATTAAATTAAATTAAATTCATTAAATTAAATTTATTTTAAATTTAATTTAATTTAAATTATTTTAATTAAATTAAATTTTATTACATTTATTTAATTTTATTTTATTTAATTTTATTATTTTTATTTTATTTTTTATTGAATTATATTTTTTGTATTATATTATATATTTTTAAATATTTTTATTAAATTTAATTTATTTATTAAATTAAATCAATTTTGTTTTATTTTATACAATTTAATTTAATTTAATTTATCATTTTATTTTATTTTAATTTATTTGTATTATATTATATTAGATAATTTTTAAAATTTATTTTATTTAATAAACTAAATTAAATTAAATTTATTATTTTATTTATTTATTAATTAATTTTATTTTTAATTTTTTATTAAAATTAATTTAATTTAATTTAATAAATTAATTTTATTTTATTTTATTTATTTTGTATTATATTTTATTTTAGTAAATTTAATTTAATCTATTTATTAAATTATATTTATTTCATTTATTAAATTTTATTTTACTTTATTCTAAATTATAAATTAGTATATTAAATAGTGAATTTTTATTTTATTTTGTTTTTTAATTAAGTTGATTAAATTAATTTATATTTGAAGTATAAATTATTTGATTTTATTCGTCAGAAGCTAATTAAGTAAATGCAACTTAATTAGTGAATTTTAGTATTAGAAAATTAAGTAATATGTATAAATAGTTAGTAAAGCCAACATATTTTGCATTTCAAGAATTCAGACAGAATTTTCATGGGAAATTTCGTCGGAAATATCAAGCATCTCATTCCTTTATTGTTATGAACATACAACATACAATATTGAAATTGAAGAAATACACTGCAATTGCATAAAGAAAAACAAAACAAAACAATAAAATAGATGCTATACAGAAGCTGCAATATTGCACAAAATAAACAAAATTGACCAATATTAGAGCAATTCCAGACCTTTCACTAATTTGAGACATTTCAGACCTAAATAACCAATTTCAGATAAATTATAAACCAAAAACAAAATTCAAACATTATAATACCAAAATTCTAGTAATATCAATCCAAAATCAAAATAAATTTAGACTAATTGCACATTATAATACCAAATTCATACACGGTGTGTGACGCCCCCAAAATTAGGTATACATCACCTATTCTGAGTCGCCAAATACATGGTACAAAATACAAATACAAACTTAACTATACAGCTGTCGTGTAAAATATGACAAAACATAAACTGAGAGTTTAAACAATAATACTGCCTTCTAGACAATATCCATTCTCAATGGAGTCCTCATAGACAGTATACAAACTCAAATTCAGTCCTTGTTACATTTATTGTCACACTATTTAACAGAATAGTGAGGACTACTAATGCTATCATCTGGACCGTCACTCCGTTCCCCGACTCGTCCCAGCTATATTCTAATTTCCTGAAGAGGACAGTGAAAGAAAGGGTGAGCTCAACTAGCCCAGTAAAAAATATTATGACTAAGATAATGCAGAATAAATTATCAATAGTCTTCAATAATGTTAAACTGATAAAATACAATAGACATCAAGTTTAACTCTGCAATGAATAAGCAATTCATAAGAAGAGTCAAGTAAAGAATAAAATCTACTATCTTCTATGATTTAAAATGTTTTCATTAATTCTTATCGCTGAGACTCAGCTTAATAAATAAACCGCATCATCAAATCATCCCTTCACTACGGGCCAAGGATATTCATTAAATCATCAATGGTCATGACTATACCGAATAATCCCTGGTCATAATCATACCAAGTCCATCTCTGCACGTAAGCCAAAGATATACAACAATAAAATCAATAATCAACAATCCATCTTTGTACGTAAGCCAAAGATATACAATTCAATAATCAACAGTCCATCTTCGCACGTAAGCCAAAGATAACTTTCATCACCATATAAGCACGAGGAATGAGGATGATGACAATGATATAAGCATTAATCAAACTAAAACAAGGATAAATATTAAAGACTTTAATTTTATTCAAATATTATCCATCACTTAAATAACTCATAATCTAATATTGTTAATGTAAGACCCCAACTTATTATAAATAAAATTGAATTTCCTCCATTTATTATTTTGAAATAGTAAGGGTTGATTTGATTAATATGGATAGTTATAGGTAAAATACGCAAATATTTCAAATAAGCAAGTGGTTATAAAATATTCGTTTGGTTGTGGAATATTCTTACTGTCGGGGAATATTCGTACGATGGCGCAGCCTTGTGTGGGCCCCATAACAGAAAGCGATTGGATGAATAAAACGACAAAAATAAGTTGTTTATAAATAACAAATACGTTGTTATTATCAGTTATCTTTGTTGAAATACTCGGTGGTTAAAACACAAGAAAGACGCCAGATTGCACCAATTATTGATTCTTACGTAAGAAGACACTACTCAATAATTGTTACGATAATTACCGCTCAAAGATTTTATTTTATTGATTTAATAATTGCTGCGTTGATATTTTATATTACTGTTGTTTCAATAATTGTCATTATACAGTATTTTTCAGTATCGGAGCAATAATTCATATTATCTGAATAGTATTATTGGATAACATTATTGGTAATGTCTAGAAAGTTATGTCTAAGGAGAGGTTAGGTCATCTAATTTCGCGTCAGTAAGGAGAAATCCTTATTGGAAAGCCCCCTCTATCCTGGGAACTGCCTGGTTGTTAGTATTGTGATTCTGTAATATTATTTGTGAATAATTAATTATTGATTTATATGATGAGGAAAATATTGATTTTATGTGGATATAGATGGAGAAAATTTTTAATGTGACAATTGTTGAAAATTAATATTTACCTTTTTCTGATAAAATAATTCATTTAAATATATTATTATATTTTAATAATATAATAATGATATGTTTGCAATGAATGAGGGATATATGAGTATATATGGAGGAGAAGTATTTTTGTTACTAAAAATGATAAAAACGTGTTTTTCATGTGGGTGGACCCCTTTTCTTGACCGGGAATTTGATTATAGCACAAAAAATCGCCTTGGTTTGGATTTCGGTCAATTTCTGTTTGAAATTTAGAAAAACTTTCTTACGTAAAGTTGTAGAGAATGAAATTTCCTATGGAAAAGACACGAGGTTCGAATTTTTCAGATAAAAGGGCTATTTTTTATAAATTATTGAAGTTCCGAAGTTCCGAAATAATTAATTTTTGGAAGTTTTAATTATTTATTTTATGAAAAACGTTTTTCTTACTTTTTCTAGAAGGTGGGCATGTGGGAAATCTGATTTCAAAGGATGCGTATGAGTTTTGTTATTAATAATAATATTTTAATAAATTTTCTGCTTTGGTGTTCTAAGCATTTTCCTATAAATAGGGTGCTTAGGTTAGAATTGAAAATCACACCAGAAACTAAAGTTTTCTCTCTCTTTCTCTCTCTATAAATAGGGTGATTTATTTTTTTAAAAATGATATTATTTTCTTCAATATCATTATGCCAAAATATTGGTTTGAACTTTTAATCAAATTTGGAACTTTTTGTGTCGGGGTTACTATTCACGTATATGGCACTATTTACGTATACGGCACTATTCACGAATACGACACTATTCATCGAAAAATAAAAATTTTCCTTTTCGTCCAAAATATCTATTATGGATACTAGCTTTAATTGTATCCATGTTTTGATCATTCTTGAATTTTACTCCACTATGATTATTTATGGGGTATTTTTGGACATGAAATAAATTTAAATACTGAATCCTTAATATTTATTCTTTTGTTTCACTGGATTCATTTTCTTTAAAATATTTTTCATCATCCTCAGTCCTAAATGATGATATTATTGAATATCTTTGGCCTGTAGTGCAAAGATTAATGATTATATAATGAATATCTTTGGCCCGTAGTGCAAAGATGAACAGGTGTTAAGATGAACATGACCAACTGATGAATATATTTGGCCTGTAGTGCAAAGATGAATATTTGATTCAAGATGTATATTGATTGATGTTACGGGGATAAAATATTGATGATGGACTTTTCAATTCATAGATAATAGTAGATTTCATTCTCTACATAACTCTTCTATGAATTATTATTTTCCGCTGCGAATATTGATCTGAAACTTGTTGTCTATTGTATTTTATTAGATTTTTCTCTGTTGAAGACTAACGATAATTTATTCTATGTTATTTTAGTCATAATATTCTTTACTGGGCTAGTTGAGCTCACCCTTTTCCTTTTTGTTCCATTTTTCTTCTTAGGAGGCGAGAATGTAGCGAGTACGAGTCGGTGTATGGAATGATGGTTTTAGAGAGTTGTATAGTAGTCCTCACCATTTTTGTAAAATAATGTATCAATAATTGTGGTGAGGATTTATTTGGGTATGGATATTGTCTAGAAGACAATATTTGTATTTAAACTCATAGTTTTTATGTTGTATTAATAAAGTTGTAGTTGTTTCTGTATCATGTATTGACAACTCAGAATGGGTGATGTATACCTATTTTGGGGGCGTCATAGTTAATATTATAACAATATTTTAACCACAACTTAAACTTATAAACAATTTATTTCAATTGTTTACACTTTATCAAATAATGCATTTAATCATTCAAAAATGTCATACTCATAAGATTTTCTCACTAATGATCAAATCCCTTATCAACAATCTACATATACCTTATATAGGATTTCCAAGCCATAAAATCCTATTTTCCAACTTTGTTACTTCACATAACATATTTAACTCATATGTTCGTAACTAAACTATTTTCATGAAAAATACCACATTAGTCCCAAAAATATTTATTTTCTGGGATTTAGCATAATATAGTCCTATAATGAACATATATTTTTCTCAGGATTTTTAAAATTCATTTACTATTTTTCAAAAATCAATTTCTAATTAATTCCTTAAGAAATTATCTACCTCAAGGTTAACTCCAAAAATTCCCAAATCTTGGCAGAATCTTACACATGTTAACGTGAGCTTCCGGTTTAAATTTCATGGTCATCGGAGTTATAGAACTCCAGTTATAGCATTTTTCGTTGGAAAAATCTAAATATTGAAATGGTCATAACTTGCTCATTTTAAGTCGGAATGAGCTCATTTTTGGACAGGAGGTACTTTATACCATATACTTTCATGTCCCAAAAGACCAAAATTTTTCTCATAAATTAAGTGGCCGAAACAGCCCCTTAAAGTTTCTGCAAGAGTGATTTTTTCGGTTTATGCAATTTTTGGACTCCTTTGCTAAAATCACCCACGAAAATCTACAACACCTTTTCCAGTGATTTCACTTGGATAAGCGACAAAACTCATAGATCTAACTCTAGGACTTGACCACACTCAAAAATTCAAAATATAACAGGAGAAATGGTTAATTGAATTTCCTGTTCCATTTTTACCAAAATCTGATTTTCAACCCTTTGTTATTTCTAAAAACTTTCATGTTTTCACATAATAACCAATATAACTTATCATGACAATGACATAATAATTCAATAAAAAAAAGTTCACAAATTAATTTAACTAGGAACCAATAACGTCCAAATTGTCAACATGATACTTCTTTGTAGAGTAAAATTCAAGAATGCTCAGAAGAATATTTTCATGAAAAGATACTGGATGAAGCGCAAATATCAAGGATATTCCACTAATTTCATGGAGTATAGAAGTCAAAGCTTTAACCAACCGAGTATAAGAGAATATATGAAATCAGAAATGGATTTTCGTCCGCCATGCAGAATCCACTTGTATGATCATTTCCACAATTTAATAAGAATGAATACGGAGGATCATTCACCATGCATGTGGAAAATCCACATGCACGTGTTATTCCAACAGTAATAATAAATAATGGAATAATGTATGATTCACCATGCATGCGATAGAGACCGCATGCATGTGAGTTATTCCCAACAGAGTAATAAATAATGGAACCAGTCCCACAGAAAACGCATGCATGATATATTCCGGCTGAATAATAAATGTGGAATAATAAATAATGGAACCAGTCCGTAGAAACGCACGCATGTGATATTCCGGCGTAATAATAAATGCGGAATAATAAAAGAATTTCACCATGTATGCAGATTGCAGATAAACAAAGTTATTCCAACATAATAATAAGGAATGGAATAATGTAAGAATTTTACCAAGTATAGGGTAGCTCAGCAGATATCAAAGTTATTCCAATGTAATAATAAAGAATGGAATAACGTGAAGTTGTCTTCATGAATACAAAAGAAATAATACCCCTTACCTCAAAAAGAAGACCGGATATCTTTGGAATAAATGAGGGAGCGGACTTCTCTTCTTTTTTCTCTCTATAGATTTCTCTCTATAATAATGGCTCTAACGCTTTAGTGAATTGGTGAGAAATGAAGGAATAATGAGCTTCTATTTATAGGAAAACATAGTTTCGATAATTATACGTTTTAGGGCTCAGAATATTACAGTACAATACCTCCAACTTTTTCTTTATTTTTAATTTAGTCATACAACTATTATCAAACTTGCACCACCTCCCCTAATAGTAAATAATGTGATTCAATAGAAAATCATGTGAATCAATAGTTCTAGACATGTAAAAAAATTAATTACAGTATAGTACCTCCATCTATACCTCCATTTTTAACTTAGTCATGCAAGTATCATCAATCTTGCACCAACTCCTCTAATAGTATAAGAATGTGATTCAATAGTACACACATGTGAACAAATAGTTATAATCATGTAAAATAATAGCAATCAATTGCTCATTTATCCGGTTAAATACCCGATTGGTCAATATAACCTCCAGACATCAATTTTTATCGAAATAAATGTCGATTTTCACTAACACAAATAATTCCAACACAATAAAACTACATTTATCAAAAATATAAATTTTGAAATTTTAAAGTTTGACTTTTCTCAAAAAAGTCAATTGTTGACATTTTAACCAAATGGTAAAAAACAGGAAAATTTTGTGTTTATAGTCTATTTTTACTAATTTCATCGTTCCGGACTCAAATATCACGTCCGTGTCTCCAAATTCAACTCCGAGCACAACTTCAATTTTAATAACATTCATCATTAATATTATAACTCACAATATTTATCAACCAGGTCGTTCTCAGGAAAGAGGGGGCTTTCCAATAATGATTTCTCCCTATTGGCGCGCAATTAGGTGACCAAACCTCTCCTTGACAGAACTTCTAGACATTGTAAATATTGCAATTTAATAATATGAATAACTTTATCGTTTCAATTATTGATCTAATAATATATCATATTATGCAATGACATCGTGACAATAATCGAATAAATAATACGAGAGATATGATGCAAAGAATTACTATAGCAATAATTGAGTATGACCGAGTGATTTCTTACGTAAGCATCAATAATCAATATCGTGTGCTACTATGCAACCACGCCAGACATCGTACTTTTTACTACCGGTAGTTCAACACTATTAACTGTAAAACCTCCGCCGTTATTTTCATATAAAATATTTTGTCGCTTTTCTAACTACGACAATAGTATTCCGCCAGGGGTCCACTAATGATTATGCCATTATACGAATATTCTCCGACAAAAAGAATATTCCCCGACCAAACGAATATTTTATAACAACTTGCATACTTTGCAGAATTTATAAATAGTACCCACAACTATAACATTATCTCAAATTCACACCATAATATTCAAAAAAAATCAAGAAAATTAAATTTTTATTCATAAAATCTGGGGTCTCACACGGTGTATACTACTAACCAAATTTCAGACATCAAATTTCATACTCAAATTAACATATAATACTCAATACCTTGAAAATAAGGAGAGAACAGAGACAGTGGCATGCAATGGAGTCGGAGGTTGCAACTGTCGATGACAACTTAGTCTGAGTAGGTGGTAGGCGTGGAGGCGGGGGGGGGGCCGGGGCGGCGTGGGTGGTGGGTTGGGTGGTACCGGAGACGGGGGTAGGGTGGGGGGACCCGGGAGGGGTTGGGAGTGGGGGGCACCTGGGGGTGGGTGGGGTGGGGTATCGGGACAAGGGTGAGAGACCGGGGGAGAGGGGTCACTACAAGAAAAAGGTTTATCACCGATCGGTGTCAACGATCGTGCATGCGGTCGGCCACGATCGTCGATAAAAATCTGGTCGTTGATGCACATCAACCACTACTATTAGTGATTATATATCTGCTGATCACTATGAGCGTAATCGAAATGACAAATTCGGTCGCTAAGCTAAGTTAGCATGGTCTAAGGCCAAAGCTGACGTGGTTCACATGGCAGCGACCGATAGTAGAGACCGCATGCGGTTGCTGATATTCTCAAATGTTTAGCCGTCGCTAATAACTATCAGCGACCGCATGCAGTCGCTAATATAAAAAAAATGAAAACCAGAATTTTGTTGTTTTACAGAATTCCCAAAAATCTGTACCTGTTTTGTACCTGCTTTATCCCAACACACATACAAAACAAGATAAACAGCATGCACAACAATATAAACATCCATCATTCACCGACACATACACCAAACTAGTATATAAACTATATAAACCTTTAAAAACTAATATGAATTGAATAAATATAAACAAATCTAATATTGTTTAATTAACATACAGAAAACCAATATGAATTGAATGGATATACAAGTACAGGCTTATCAAATAACTACAAAACTGATCTAAAACAGGTACATCAAGCATCATTGCCTCCTTGATCACCCTGTAATTAACAAAATAATAAAACAAGTTACAAATATAGTAAATATGTTGATACTGGTATATATTACGATAATATATACAACAAATTGATTTTATACCTCGTCGCCATCCCCATACTGTCCTGCTGCTACTACCGCTACTACTTCAGCTAACTCCTCAGGACTAAGAGCCCCCAGATTTTCGCCCAGTATCTTCAGAAGATCTTGATCTTGACATATAGCTCTCACACAGTCAGTCGGAGTATGAACAGCTAGATGGCTCGTTGACTGTGGAGACTGGGTAGAAGACCAGCCTGAGCCACTGAAGGATGGGCGTCGTCGTTGTCCTTGACCTTTAATGTAGTTCTTCTTCACAACAGACGTCCTCTCCCACAACTCTTGATCAATAAAGCGCGACGTGGAGTGCCTTCATGATAGCGCTCATTCAATAAATGCTTATAAGTATCCTGCCATCATGTTAACAATTAAATAGTTAAAAATAAATTTTGTAAGCATTGATAAACAAGATCAAGTTATTAAAACTTATTACCACTATCTGGATAACATCAGTGTACCATCACAAAAATATACACATCCAGCCAATGGATAGGCTGGCCTTGAGACTGAGACTTCTATACAAAAAATAGCACAATATTACTAAGTAAAAATGTGATATATTTTCTATAATTCATGATTGTAAACATATTAAAACTTGTAAATACGTACCCTGGCAGTGATATGCTGCAACTGTGAAATACTACCGCCCTTGTATGTTCCTTTAGCCTTTTCGCCATCGGGTACACCCGAGGATCTGTTGGTGGCGGCAGTCTTTCGTCTTTTCACCCAGCTCTCAGCTCTCCATTGGGCACACATCTCAGCCCATATGGACAGGGTGCACCATCAGGGGCTATGCTCGTGCATGTAATCCTCTCCCTGGCCTGGATGGTCGATCTCGGCATTGCGAAGTGTTTTTTGTCGTTCTTTGTTCAAATTATCCTTGGTGCGGACGGCGCACTTCTGCCAGAATAATGTCTGAATCACTGAAGCCTGCACGTCCTCCCATTTATACCTTTTCTGCAAATAAAACAACAATTGCACACGAAATCACTTGTGATTGGTGCGGTGCGGTTTCAATTGGTGCGGTTTCGGTTCCAAAACCAATTGAAACAACAAAAAAGGTTTAAGCCTTCAATAGAATTTAACACATAGCTCACATCGAGTAATTAACTTAGTGACAGAGTCGACAATGAGAATTATATCAAGCATAGAAACAAAGCTCTTTCTGCCTAACATGTCAAATTCACCATCAATCAAATCATAGAACAGTGAGACACATAAAATAGTTTTAGCTTATAATAAAGGAATGATGCTTTAAAACTAAAACATACGCTACATAAAACAACGGAGACCATATATTCGATAACAAGCAAGAAGGTTTATCTAGTTCTCCCAAAATTAAAAGTATATACTGGAGATAGAATGAAATTTTATCTTATATATTATAGGGATGACTTATAGAATATTATAATCCAACTATACCTAATTTGAAAAAGAATCTATTAGACTATTACTACTACAACATAGACCTTAACCAATGCATCAAGTGCCCGAACCAACGAATTTGTGTGACAACCTGAAAATTTATAAAATCTTGAACGATTAAATTAAAGGCTAAATAATAAAACATAGACTTGAAATAGAGGATTTATTAAAAATTTTAAGAAGAACCTTTATGGTTTACTATTTGAAAGAGAATTGAGAAAATATGGATTACAAAATTTAAAATCCTAGAATGGAATTATACTTGGAAGTATGTTAAGAATAAATTATTATGTTACCTTTAACTTTATGTTAATTAATGAAAGAGATTATGAAATGATATATATAGAAAAGGTTTAAAATGGGAATAAAGTTTGAATACAGTTTCAATCTAGCTTGCTGAATTAGTGAATTTAGATTTGCTGAATTAGAATTCGGTTTGTTGAATTAGTATACAGTTTGAATCCAGTTTGCTAGATTGGAAAAATAAATTACTGAATTGAAATTTAATTTGAATTTAGGTTGCTGGATTAGTTATGTCAGTTTTTCTATGTTGGGAAACAACAAGTTGTTTGAATAATCTAGGATGCTGGATTAGGTATTCGGCTTACTTGATTGTATAGAATAACTTATAAGATGAAAGATTAAGTGTTAGATCATAATGTGTACAATAAAGAGAAATGATAAGGATAAATAGGATGAGTATATATATATAAGCATATATATACATATACTTAGAGTGGTTAATTAAATTGATCATACAAGATTAATGGAAAGCTTAATTAATCAAGCTTATAGAAATTGAACATGAATGGTAATGTGAGAGAACCCAAAGATATTGAATTGGTAGGAGATTTTTAATAAGACATGAATCAAATGTCTAGCTTAATAAATGAATTTAATAATTATTTATCAATAAGAATAAATACATTATGGCTTATGTGAAGCATGTGTGTGATTAAATAAATACATATTGTAAATATGTATATATTTATTTATTATACGTAAAGAGAAATAAAAATAAAATTATTTAGCCTAATATTATATATATTAGGAATGAGAATTAAATAACCTAAGGGTTATGGTAATTGAAGAATTCTAGTATTTAAATTATGTACTAGTAAATCAATGAAATGAATAATAATAAATAGATGATTAGTTTATATGAACAATAATAATAATAATAATAATAATAATAATAATAATAATAATAATAATAATAATAATAATAATAATAATAATAATAAAGGAGTAAGTTAAAACTCAAAATTTGAGTTAGAGATAGAATCTTGTAGCATGGACTGCTCGGTTGAATCCGGAGCGTCAAGATTAATAAGAAAAGGTTGTACACACAAAATGTGTCAAGGTTGACTTTTTGTTCAAAATTAACTGTTGACTTTTTATGTAGAAAAGTCAAAATCGGAGTTAGGAGTGGAATTTGAAGACGCACAAGATATTTGAGTCTGAAACGTTGAAATTAGTAAGAATGGACTATAAACACAAAAGGTGTCGGGGTTGACTTTTTGGTCAAAGTCAACAGTTACTTTTTTTGAAAAAAAGTCAAACTTGAAATTCAAAGATGAATTTGAAGAAACGGATGTGTCCACGACGTTGGGAGCATCGAATTTAGTAGGAATCAACTATAAACTCGAAAATTTAAGTTTTCGGGTCCGAAAGTTAAAGACGGAATAAATACACAAAACAAGAAAATAAAAGCGGGACCCATATAACTAAAATTTGTTTGAATTTTCAGTACATAGGGTATTTCACCTAACCCACAACAACTTTAACCAACTCCCCACCTAACCCTTACTAACTCTCACCCACTCTCACTAATTCTCATTTTCTTCATTTATTAAAAAGAAAGTAAAATAAAGGAAAGCATTTTCTCTCATTCTCTCACCCCCAACCGACCATAGAAGATGAAAGGAGAGACGGAGGGCATCCATGGATGAGGGGGAAAAGAGGAGAGAGGAAAATGCAAAAAGAGAAAGAAGAGAAAGAAGAAACCATAGGTTTTCTCCATAAATCTCACCTAAAAACCCTAGAGAAAGCAAGAGAACTTGAGAGGCTAAGGAAGGGAAAAGACCAAAGTTGAGAAGGGCTAAGAGAGAGAGAGGACTTAGAAAGCCAAGCAACCAAGAAAGATTATCCATCAACCAAGAAAATGTTGAAAAGTTTTCCAAACCTTAATCTCACTTTTTCTTAGCTTAATATATGTTTTGCTTGGATAGTATGAGAGTTTGATGAAATTAATGATGGATCATGTTAGATCCTTGATCTTAAGAATTATTAGTATGTATAATGATGGTTTATGATGGTTATTGTTTGATTAATCAAGAGATCATGGAAGTTTTCTTAGAAATTATGAAGGTTAGAAAATCAGATTTTTGAGAAAACAAAACATGAAATTCAAATTAAATGTCTCTCATTCTGTTTCAAATTTTTGAGTGTGGTGAATTCCTAGAGTTAGATCTATGAGTCTTCTAACATCTCCAAGTGGAATCACTGAAAAATGTGTTGTACATTTTCGTACGGACTATTTTTGGCAAAGTAGGAAAATTTGGAAATACCTAAAAGTAAACTGTCCAAAACTTTGCAGGGGCATTTTCAGCCATTCAATTATTGAAATAAAATCAGGCCTTTTGTGACATGAAAATATATGATATATAGTAGCTCCTGTCCGAAGATGAACTTATTCCAACTTAAATCGATCGGGTTATGGCCATTTTAATTTTTGGGTTTTTTGACAAAAACGGCTATAACTAGAGTTATATAACTCCGATGGCCAAATTTAAACTGAAAGTTCATGTTAATATGTGTAAGTTTCTGCCAAGAGTTGAGAATTTTTGGAGTTGAGCATGATACAGCCAATTTTCTTAAGTTATGAACTAAAAACGGACTTTTGAAAAATAATAAACGAAACTGAAAAATTCTAGAAAAATTATATGTTCATAAGGAAAATATTAACTGATGTTTCCCAGAAAAAAGTAGAATTTTTGGAACTATTTTTGTATTTTTCATGTGAATGATTGAGTTATGAATAAATGGATAAAATTAGTTAAAGTGATGTTATAAGGGTAAAAATGTAATATTTTTGACAAAAGACCCTAAAGATGATGTAATCAGATTTATGGAGGCTATTTTCATCATTTGTGATGAGATATTATATTTATGGCATTTTAGGGTTGTTAAATAAAGTAATTAGTAAAGAATAATTAATAATATTAGATTAACATGTTATTAATAAACATTAGATTAAAATATTATTAAATGATTAATAATATTAGATGATTAAGATATTATTAAATGATTAATAATATTAAAGTGTGGTTAAAATATTATTAAAAGGTTAATAATATTTATAAATGGTTAAAATATTATTAAATAATTAATAATATTAGTAAGTGATTAAAATATTATTAAAGGGTTAATAATATTTTTAAACGATTAAGATATTATTATATGATTAAATTATTATTAATTGATTAATAATACTAAGAAGTGAATAAAATATTATTAAGATTAATGATACGAAATGAGTTTAAGATGATAGTAATATTATCAAGGTATGATAATATTATTAAGGACTTAATGTAAGATCTAATAGTTATTGTAAGACCCCAACTTTTATGAATAAAGATTAATTCCTCTTAAAATATATTTTTTTAAATATTATGGTATGGATATGACATATTGTTATAGTTGTGGGTAGTATTTGAAAATTTTGCAAAGTATGCAAGTTGTTATATAATATTCGTTTGGCCGGGAAATATTCTTTTTGTCGGGGAATATTCAGTATGATTTGCATAATCATTAGTGGACCCCACAACGAAGTACCGGGCATCATAGTTAAAAGCGACAAAAATATTTTATGAAAATAACGGTGGAAGTTTTTACCGTTAATCTTGTTGAACTAATCATTAGTAAAGTAATGAATGTCTGGCGTGGTTGCATAGTAGCATACCTTATTGATTATTGATGCTTACGTGATAAGTCACTCACTTATACTCGATTATTGCTACGATAATTGATGCATCATATCTCTCGTATTATTGATTCAATTATTGTCACGATTATCATCCGCATAAAATGTTATTTTATTAAATCAATAATTGAGATGACAAAGTTATTCATATTATAAATTGCAATATTTATAATGTCTAGAAGTTCTGTCGAGAGAGGTTTGGTCACCTAATTGCGCTACTTGATAGGGAGAAATCCTTATTAAAAGCCCCTCTTCCGGAAACGACCTTGAGTTGATAAATATTGTGAGTTATAATATTAATGATGAATGTTGTTCGGAGTTGAATTTGGAGACGCGAACGTGATATTTGAGTCCGGAATGTCGAAATTAGTAAAAATAGTCTATAAACACAAAATTTTCTAGAATTCACTATTTGGTCAAAAAGTCAACAGTTGACTTTTTCGGGAAATGTCAAACTTCGAAATTTCAAAATTTATATTTTTGATAAAAATGGTTTCATTATGTTGGAATTGTTTGTGTTAGTAAAAATCGACATTTATTTCGATAATAATTGATGTTTGGAGGTTATATTGACCAGTCGGGTATATAACCGGATAAATGAGCAATTGATTGCTATTATTTCATATGATTATAAATATTTGTTCACATGTGTGTACTATTGATGTGACGCCCCCAAAATAGGTATACATCACCCATCTTGAGTCGCCAAATACATGGTACAAAATTCAAATACAAACTAATAATACAGCAGTCGTGTAAAATACGACAAAACATATGCTGTGAGTTTAAATATAAATATTGTCTTCTAGACAATATTCACTCTCAGAATAAGTCCTCATTACATTTATTGTCACACTATTTAACAGAATAGTGAGCACTACTAGCTAATACTATCATCTGGACCATCACTCCGTCCCCACTAGTAGTCCACTCATACGTTACTCATTTCACGAAGAGAACAATGAAAGAAAGGGTGAGCTCAACTAGCCCAGTAAGAAATATTATGACTAAGATAATGCAGAATAAATTATCATTAGCCTTCAACAAAGTGTTAAACCGATAAAATACAATAGATATCAAGTTTAATCGCAATGAAACATGCAATCCATTAAGAGAGTCAAGTAGAAATAAAATCTATTATCTTTTATGATTTAAAAGTTTTTCATCACTTAATCGCCGAGACTCAAATTTCAATAAATAATCTACATCTTTAAATTATCCACAGCTCTGAGCCAAGGATATTCTTTAGTATCACGACCACGAATTATCCATGCACCTACGGGCCAAAGATAATCGTGTTTTCATCAACTATCTGATCATGCCATAAAACAATTCATCTTTGCTCCCTCGGCAAGAGAATCCATAGCCATAATCATACCAAAAAGCGCCTATCAATGCACTACACGGCCAATGAGGACTTTTAATTTTCACATCATTTGTAACATTACTACCATGATTATACCCTAATAATCCTTGGTCATAATCATACCAAGTCCATCTATGCACTACGCCACAGATGACTTTCAATAAATATAAACATGAGGATGATGATAATGATATAAGAATTCAATTAAACAAGTTCAAGAATTAATTTTTCAGAACCAATAACGTCCCAAATTGTCAACATGATACTTCTTTGTAGAATAAAATTCAAGAATGCTCGTAAGAATATTTTCATGAAAAATCTTTGGATGAAGCGCAAATATCAAGGATATTCCACTAATTTCATGGAGTATAGAAGTCAAAATTTTAACCAACCGAGTATAATAACGAATGGAATAACAAAAGAAATCACCATAAATGCGGTACTTGCATGTACAAAGTTATTCCAACGAAATAATAATAATGTAACCGGTCGTAAAATTCACACCCACAAGATGTTCCAAAAGAATAATAAAGAATGGAATAACAATGAAAATCACCATGCATGCGGTGCTTGTGATGAGATAGGTTATTCCAATGTAATCATAAATGCGAGAATAATAAAGATTTAAAACCAGTCCCATGTAAAACACACGCATGTGATATTCTAACGTAATAATAAAGATTTAAAACTGTGTCCTTGTAAAACACACGAGACATGATATTCCAAATGAATAATAAAAAGACGGAACCAGTGCCGTGTAAAACACATAGACAGAATATTCCAACAGAATAAAAAGACAGAATAATAGAAGAATGTCACCAAGTATAGGGTAGCCCGCGTATACAGGTTATTCCAACATAATAATAAGGAATGGAATAACAGAAGTTCTCTTCATGAACACAAAAAAATAATATTCCTTACCGTAAAAGAAGAATATTCCGACTGATAGGGTGAGGATTTTCTTAAAGAAAACTTATACTATGTTCTTCGCTCAAAGTTTCTTAAAACTCTTGGAAATACGCTCAAGATTATACAAGGAGAATTCTCTCGAACTTCCGGTGTGATTTCAATTCTAACTAAGCTTCCTATTTATAAAAAATGGATCGCGATAGTAACTAACTCATGAACGGTCCCGTATTGATTTACTTTAATCAAGGCGGTCCATATTTAAAGCAAAATCTTTTAAATAAAATATAATATATTCTATTTTATATAAAAGAGATTTTTACTATGTAAACACTATACAGAGCACTATGCAAACACTATGAATAATAAAATATAATATATTCTATTTATAGAATAACTTTAATAAAGTTTTCTCGCTTTATATAAAAAAAAAAATTACTATACAAAATACTATGCATAATAGAATATAATATATTCTATTTATAGAATAACTTTAATAAAGTATTTTATTTTATATAAAAAGATGTTTCGCATTTTATTACGTTAATAATACTAATAAAACAAAACTTATAGATCAACAATAATTGAATCAAATAATGTGAGATACTATGCAACAACTATTGTAGCAATAATTGAACAAAACTGAGTGACTTCTCACATAAACATCAATAATCAATACCGCAGTGTCTACTTATGCGACCACGCCAGATTCATCGTACTTTACTCTACCGAGTAGTTCAACAAATTAACGGTAAAACTTCCGCCGTTATTTTCAATAAAATATTTTTGTCGTTTTCTCAATCCGACAATAATTCCGCTAATGAGGGTCCATCAATGATTGTCTTGAGCCGTATTTAATATTCTCTGACAAAAAGAATATTTCTCGACCAATCGAATATAATATGACAACTTGCATACTTTACAAAATTTGTAAATATTACCCACAACTATAACATTATCTCAAATTTAAAAAAAAATTATTTTGAGATAATTAAATATTTATTCATAAAATATGAGGTCTCATAATTGATTCACATTCTTGCTACTGTTAGGGGAGTTGGTGCAAGATTCATAATACTTACATGACTAAGTTAAAAATAGAGGTATAGATGGAGGTACTATACTGTAATTCGTATTTTCACATGTCTAGAACTATTGATTCACATGATTTACTATTGAATCATATTATTTACTATTAGGAGAGTTGGTGCAAGATTGATAATACTTGCAGGACTAAATTAAAAAGGAAGAAAAAGTTGGAGGTATTATACTATAATTTTTCGAGCCCCAAAACGTGCAATTATCGAAACTATATTTTTATATAAATAGAAGCTCATTCTTCTTCATTTCTCACCAATTCACTAAAGCTATAGAGCATTTATTATAGAGAGAAATTATAGAGAGAAATCTATAGAAGAAGAGAAGCCTGCTACCTCACATATGACATATGCTGTGAGTTTAAATATAAATATTGTCTTCTAGACAATATTCACTCTCAGAATAAGTCCTCATTACATTTATTGTCACATTATTTAACAGAATAGTGAGGACTACTAGCTAATACTATCATCTGGACCATCACTCGGCCCCAGACTAGTCCTCCTTTACGTTCTCATTTCACAGAGAAACAATGAAAGAAAGGGTGAGCTCAACTAGCCCAGTAAGAAATATTATGACTAAGATAATGCAGATAAATTATCATTAGCCTTCAACAGTGTTAAACTGATAAAATACAATAGATATCAAGTTTAACTGCAGCGGAACATGCAATCCATTAAGAGAGTCAAGTAGAGAATAAAATCTATTATCTTTTATGATTTAAAAAGTTTTTCATCACTTAATCGCTGAGACTCAGCTCAATAAATAATCTACATCTTTAAATTATCCCTGCACTACAGGCCAAGGATATTCTTTAGTATCACGACCACGAATTATCCATGCACTACGGGCCAAAGATAATCGTGTTTTCATCAACGGTCCTGATCATGCCATAAAACAATTCATCTTTGCTCCCTTGGCCGAAGAGAATCCATAGCCATAATCATACCAAAAACTGTCCATCAATGCACTACGGGCCAATGAGGACTTTTAATTTTCACATCATTTGTAACATTACGGTCATGATTATACCGAATAATCCTTGGTCATAATCATACCAAGTCCATCTATGCACTACGGGCCACAGATGACTTTCAATAAATATAAACATGAGGATGATGATAATGATATAAGAATTCAAATAAACAAGTTCAAGAATTAATTTTTTCAGGAACCAATAACGTCCAAATTGTCAACATGATACTTCTTTGTAGAATAAAATTCAAGAATGCTCAGAAGAATATTTTCATGAAAAATACTGGATGAAGCGCAAATATCAAGGATATTCCACTAATTTCATGGAGTATAGAAGTCAAAATTTTAACCAACTGAGTATAATAACGAATGGAATAACAAAAGAAATCACCATGCATGCGGTACTTCGCATAGACAGGTTATTCCAACAGAATAATATTATTTACTATTAGGAGAGTTGGTGCAAGATTGATAATACTTGCAGGACTAAATTAAAAAGGAAGAAAAAGTTGGAGGTATTATACTATAATTTTTCGAGCCCCAAAACGTGCAATTATCGAAACTATATTTTTATATAAATAGAAGCTCATTCTTCTTCATTTCTCACCAATTCACTAAAGCTATAGAGCATTTATTATAGAGAGAAATTATAGAGAGAAATCTATAGAAGAAGAGAAGCCTGCTACCTCACTACTCCTTTATCCAGTTTCTTTCAAAGGTAAGGGGTATTATTTCTTTCTTATTAATGAAGAGAACTTCTGTTATTCCATTCTATATTATTATGTTGGAATAACTTGTTTATGCAAAGTACCGCATGCATGGTGAAATTTTTCTATTATTCCATTCTATATTATTATGTTGGAATAACCTGTTTATGCGAAGTACAGCATACATGGTGAAATTCTTCTATTATTCCATTCTATATTATTATGTTGGAATAACCTGTTTATGCGAAGTATCCCATACATGGTGAAATTCTCCTATTATTCTATTCTTTACTATTCTGTCGAAATATCTTGTCGGTGTGATTTTCACCTGACCTGGTTCCATTACTTATTATTCTGCATTTAATATTTTGTCGGGATATCACATGCGTTTCGCCAGATCCTGGTTCCATCATTTATTATTTCGCATTTATTATTACATTTGGAACATCCTGATGATGTGATTTTCACGACACAGTTACATTATTATTATTTTGTTGGAATAACATGTCATCACAAATCTGCATGCATGGTGATTTCATTGTTATTCCATTCGTTATTATTCATTTGGAACATCCCAATGATTGTGATTTTCACTTTTGACCGGTTCCGTTATTATTATTCTGTTGGAATAACCTGTCTATGCGAAGTACCGCATGCATGGTGATTTCTTTTGTTATTCCATTCTTTATTATACTCAGTTGATTAAGTTTTGACTTCAATTCTCCATGAAATTAGTGGAATATCCTTGATATTTATGCTTCATCCAGTATCTTTTCGTAGAATATTCTTCTGAGCATTCTTGAATTTTACTCTATAAAGAAGTATCATGTTGACAATTTGGACATGATTAAATCCTGGTTAAATTAACCTCGTGAACTTGTTTTATTGAATTATTATGTCATTGTCATCATCCTCATGCATATGTTATGATTTAAGGTCATCTTTGGCTTACGTGCATAGATGGACTTAGTATGATTATGACCAGGGATCATTCGGTATAATCATGACCTGTAATATTATAAATGATATGGTAAAAGTCCTCAGTGGTCTGTAATGCATTGATGGACAGCTTTTGGTATGATTATGATCAGGGATTGTTCGGTATAGTCATGACCATTGATGATTTAATGAATATCCTTGGCCGTAGTACAGGGATGATTAGATGGTGTGTTTTAATTATTAAGCTGAGTCTCAGCGATAAAAATTGATGAAAATGTTTTTAAACCATAGAAGATAGTAGATTTTATTCACTACTTGACTCTTCTAATGGATTGCTTATTCCGCTGCAGTTAAACTTGATGTCTATTGTATTTTATCAGTTTAACATTGTTAGAGACTAATGATAATTTATTCTGCATTATCATAGTCATAATATTTCTTACTGTGTTAGTTGAGCTCACCCTTTCTTTCACTGTTCTCTTTAGGAAATGAGAATATAGCTGGGACGAGTCGGGAAACGGAGTGACAACCCAGAGAATAGCATTAGTTGTCCTCACTATTCTGTTAAATAGTGTGATAATAAATGTAATGAGGACTGAATTTGAGTTTGTATACTGTCTATGAGAACTCCATTGAGAGTGGATATTGTCTTGAAGGCAATATTCTTGTGTAAACTCTCAGTTTATGTTTTGTTGTATTGTACACGATAGTTGTATAATTAAATTGTATTTGATTTATGTACCATGTATTTGGTGACTCAAAATGGATGATGAATATCTATTTTGGGGGCGTCACAGTTATTATGTGGCTAAATGTTAGATAATTAATATGTTATTAAAATAGTATTGTTATGAGATAAAGTGTATTATGCTAATTGGAAGATCAATCTTAACAATGATATGTCTTTTCAATAAAGAGATTATAATAGATTGTGTAGCAGTAATCGACGGGTAAGACAAGTTTCTTAACTCAAACTCGAGTTATTATTTTTCAAAAATGCTAGTGGTTTAATTATTGAAAATTATTCCACGTCTATGCTTATTGTTATTCACACTTAGTGCCTGTTGCATATGTATATCGGGTATGAAAGGCTGATCACCTTGATTACCATAAGATTCAGTTAAATTTGTTTATGGTCATTATTGACCACTCAACATTAATTATTCAGTTATTCAGTTATTAAAGTTTTGATTCATGCTCTTTCACAATTATATTACATTGTTGAAAACTTGAAAGTTTATTCCTTTTCAATCATGATATATCCTTCTTATATTTAAACTTGTTTGGCAAAGTAGTTTCTCACTCTTACTATATCATGATAAAATTTTTGGATTAAGACAAATGTTCGAAGGAAGACAGAGACAAGGATAAATTCCAAGAGTAGATTGTTATGCCCATTTAACTATTACGTTATTTGATGTGAATAAATTATGTAAACCTTTTTAGATTCCAAAGGTACGTATGTAAGTTAAGGTTGTTAGTCATTGGGTTATGTTGTAAGAGCTTATTGTATAAACAATTTATTTTTATATATTCTGCATTAGTTTATAGAATATGTATGAAGATGATGCATCGCGATGCACTAGGTCCGAGGTTCAACGGACCCGAATTTGGGGGAGTGACAATTTGGCCCCTCAGCTATAAACCCATCCAGTAATGCATCAAACAAATCCGAAATTCCAAAATCCAAGTGCTTAATTTTTGACTCTATATCCTCTAACCATCTTCTTTCAATTGGTGAAAAAATGACAATGCAAGACTGAGGTTTTCTCTGAGCGTATTCAAGTCAAGTGAAAAGTAACTTTAGAATTTACTAGAGGTAATACATACATACATACATACATACATACACATTGTGGGATTTCGGTTTTATGTGTATTATTTTGGCTAATAATCAAATTGGAACCGTAAATTTGGTTATTCAACCCACCTAAAACCGCCACATACGCTGGAATCATTGGTGCGTTTTAATTGGTGTGGTTGCGGTTTTTGGTACAATTTTGATTCCAATTTTATTACTTGCTCAGCTCTATTTTAGTGCTTAGTGTTCTGCCTATGACCTATAAAACCAACACCTTCCTTCTTGCCAAAGTTTAGTCAGCACACTTGTTTGATTCATTACACCTTCACTACTCACACGTGAGTTATGCCTACAAAAGTTTTACTTCTTAACTTACAGCATAACATACACATTACTTATATACAAAATACATTACATCCCATAATCTTTTCCATAAAAATGAAACTATACATTAAAAACTGTAGTAATATATTTATTACATTATAGACATGCACACACTATCTAATTATGTATTATTACATAACTTTCTCCAATAAATGAAGGTTATTCTTTAAATACTATTGGTATTCCTAATCTGGGGATGTAGTTAGTTTATGTTTATATTTTGACTTTCATGTATGTACTTATACAGTTTTTGGGTTGTACAGACTAGAGTTTTGTATATAGTCAGGTTGATGGTTTATGTATCTAACTAAATTGATGAAAGTTTCATGATGTTACATTCTGTATCTACTAACATCGTATGACCATATCTATATGTGATTACGTTGTCTACATATTTGATGATTGATAGCAAAAGATTTTATTGTTATTGATATAAATTCGTGAAGAATTATTTGTTTTACTTTAGTATTTTGTTGTTTTTATTATTTTTTAAAAATAAGGTCATTGGCAACGGGGGGGAATTAGCATTGAGACTGTCGTCGCCAATGACCTATAGTGACGGTTTTAGTAACGGACAATTGATTTTTTAAATAATATAATAAATAATTTTAATAATTTTAATAAATAATTTTTAATAGTCATTGTCGATGGACAGTCTGTCGCCTATGTCATCGCCAATGACCCCATTACGAAAGGCGGTCGACGTGAACCAGGGGCGACGACGGGAGTGGCGATGGGCCATCGCCAATGACTTCATTGCCGAGGGCAGGGGGTCATTGGCGACGGCAAAATCCGTCGACAATGACCTTTTTTTTAGTGTATAAAATAAGATCTCACCTACATAAAAAATCAAGCAATTGGCACAATATATGGTCAACGAGAAAAACTCAATTAAACCCTAAAGAATTAATTACACTGATTGTCGTCTAAGAAAAATGAATATATCCCAATTAACATTTTAAATGCTGCACAATTATATAAATATGACTTGTAGAACTAATTCATCCTTTATAAACAGGAACAATATGTTTATCTTTTAAGTACCGAGAACTACGAATATTAGAGTTTCGAAAATATAATTATGATAAATACCAAAAAAATATAATCAAACAAACAATTAAAACAAGTCCCTAAACCAATTTCTGATTAACTCCGCCTCAACTGATCATGGTGGAGGCTCATTAATATTCAAATCAGGAACCAAAAAAATAAAAATGTAAAAGAAGCAAATAGTATTTTCGTGAAATAAATTTTTCTGAAAGCCCTAAAAACTAATCAACCTGCAAATTGTAAGAGAGAAAAGATCTAGAGTCATAAGCTCTAAACTGTAATCCCCAAGCCCTAAATTCCTGACAAGGGGAGGAGAAAAGGGAGGGGAAAAGAGAGAGATTTAGATCATGATTCTTTGCTTCAGCTTGTTATAGTACTGTGTACATCATCTAGCTTTTGTTTTCTGATATATGTCCAGGCTATAGCCTTTTGTTTTTTAGGGTATGCTCCTTTGTCATTGTAATTATGTTCTTTTTCTAATATATTTCAAATTTAGCAAATAAAAAAAAAGAAGCAAATTGAAATTAAATAGTATTGTAATGAAATAACATAGAGTACATAATGCATGGGATATTGCCATGTGGGAAGTGTTTTTCTGCAAACATTCAGCATTTAGCTCAACATATAGCGACTCTTTAATTATAATGAACATCATTAATCTTACTTCCATAGAACATTAAATTATTTTCAAGGAAATAAAGAAAAGCATGTAAAAGATATAGTAAGTTCAAATAGATTTTTGATTTACTCCTCCTCGTCTGATGGTAGAGGCTCATTCAAATCAGGAATCCATGGCCGATTCACTTCTTCCTCATTCTCTCTCCTCTGACCTTCGGCCACTTCCGCAGTTCTGTTTATCTCAACAAACAAATCCGTGAACTCGTTACGGCTGAACACCGGCGGCGGGTTTATTCCCCGCCAAGCCCTATCCTTGTGAGCCTTCATATGCCCCGATAACCCTTGCTTACATTGAAAAACTCTGTTGCATAAATAGCACTGTAGAAGGTCCGAATCCCTGCTCTCTCGTGGTCTCTTCAACCCTCGATTAGGGCTACTGCTAACCGGAATACCACTATTGCCACCACCGGAACCACCACCACCAACAGGAATACCACCAATGCCACCATCACCACTATCCGGGTTAAAATTGTCAGCGACTAATTTTCTGGCGGAAGATTTTTCTTTATACAATTCTTCGTGCTTCTCACGGGATGGTGGCGTAATACTTCCACCCCGCAGAGAAACTGAGTCTGGTGGCACAGTATTAGAACCGATTCTGGTCGTGCCACCAGGACTAACGGATTTGTTTTTGGCATTAGGGGATTCTGATATGTTCTGATTCTTTTGTGCCATATTTTTTGGGAATGTGGTGGCACAATTTTGGTACAATGGGCATTGGGCTGTTTATATAGACGAGGGAAAGTTTTCAAATGACAGTTATTTTCGGTTTACTTACAAATACGAAAGGATATGTCCCTTTATTTTAGACCGTCCATTTGCAGGATTTGGATGCGTGAAGGTTATGTACGGTCAAGATTGGCGAATAGGCGAAAAGGTTAAATTGTACACGGTTAAGATTGGCGCGTATGTGAAGCGGTACAATTGGTACCGTTCCTTCGAGGCGCGCGGGAAACCAAATTTATACCTTTGTGAGTTCTTTAAGAACATTGAGTGACAAAAATACCCCTATTCAATTTCTTGTAAAGCCAAATACCATAAGTTTCATTTTTGTTTTCCATTTTTTTTTTGGGTAACAATGAAAAATTATATTTAGCATAAATTATGGCGGTTGATATTTGTCTGAGTAAAAATGATATGTACTACCTCGGTTATTAAGAGATTGTCGTTTAAAGTTTTTACAGTTGGATTAAGAAAGTTATTTAATATTATTATTTAATAATTAAAATTTATTTGAAATTTCATCACTACCCTTTTATGGGAAGTTGAAAACTATTAATACAAAGAAAAGCATTTCTTGGGACAATGAGAGAAGGTAAAAGTATAGAAAAGTAAATAATTTATTCTCATAAAAAATTATAAACGAAAAATAAATTAAAACAATTTTTTTTCTTTTAAAACGATAATCTTTTAAGAACGGAGGGAGTATTATCAAAGCAATAATTATTATTATTTGTAGTGTTAAGTATCGCTAAATATAAATTTATTCTAGAAATATCTTTTTTGTCATGATAATATCAACTGTTGGGGTATGATTTTACTAAGTTGGGCACAGTAAATAAATGGGTCCTTAACGCCAATATACAACAATTAGAAAATAATTACATTATTAGTGCATTCACAAAATAATTATAAAAATAACGCAATTCGCATTAATAAGATCGAAAACCTAAAATCAAGGAGAAATAACTGCCATAATTAATAATTCAAATTCAAATATTTGGGATCTAACAACAAAAACAAATTTAAATTCAAAATAATAATTCAAATTCAAATTCAAATATTCAAATTCAAATCTTCATCTCCTTTACAGTAGTCCTCTCTCTCATTACTTCTTGTACGAATCTCCTTCACGAGGTTGCCTCTCCTTCGCTACTCATACTTGCTAATTTTTCGTTTTCCAAAATGCCAATGAGAAGAAGAAGATTCGCCCTACAAAAAATTTAAAAATAAATAGATGTAACTCTTACTGTTCTGAAATTTTTTTATGACTATTTGGTTACCCACAAAAACAAAATGATTACCTTCGTATGAATGGTTGGCTACCAACTGCATCACATTCAAACTAAATTGGTAACTTAATAAAACTAAATTGGTTACCTTGGTCTGAAGGTTTGACAACGTCATCTTCCTCCCCCTTCACCGGTGAGAGGCAGGCGAAATCGACCACAAAATGGTTGATGGGATGGAGAAAAGAGGTGGATATTTGATTTTTCATAATTTCTTCATGTCCAGAAATTCCAATTCCAATTTCATGTCCAGAGGAAAATAAGAACACTGTATAGGAAAGAGAGAGATAAGAGAATGATGCGTAATGTAATATTGATAACCAAACCTTCGTACTAAGGTAACCAAACCTTTATACCAAGGTAACCAATCTACCTCCACACCTGCAGTATGAATTGGTTACCTTGATTTAAAAGTTTGGCAATCAACTACATGAAAGTTTGGCTATCAACTGTATCACATTCAAAATAAATTGGTAACTTAATAAAACTAAATTGGTTACCTTGGTATGAAGGTTTGGCTACCCACTGCATGAAGGTTTGGCTACCAACTGCATCACATTTAAAATAAATTGGTAACCTAATAACACTGAATTGGTTACATTGGTATGAATGTTTGGCTACCAACTGTACTATGAAAAAACTGCAGGTATGGATATGGATTGGTTACCTTGGTATAAAGGTTTTGTTACCTTGGTATGAAGGTATGGTTACCTTGGTGTGAAACTTTGCTTATTAGATCCAATCAGAAGGTAGCTGACAATCTTCTTCTTAGATCTAGCCCAACCCAAGATTTTGATTTCCAACAGCCATCTTTGTACTATAGGAAATTCAAGCATGGAAATTACAGCAATGTTGCTTTGCGATATCTAATGGTGCCGCCCAATCGAGCATCTTATGATGTATCCACGATTTCATTTGTTGTACAAGGGTATTGGTGATTGCTTCAGCCGAAAAATGAAGGATGAAGGTTTTGTTTCATTATGGAGAGGAAACACTGCTAATGTCATTCGTTACTTCCCAACTCAGGCTAGTTAAACGAAAAATCTCTAGCTTTTTGATAGACAACTTTCTCAGTTTCTGTGCTAATGAATTTATAACTTTTCAACATGCCTTGAACATTGCTTTTAAGGATTACTTCAAGAGGCTTTTCAACTTCAGGAAAGATAGATGTGTCAAACCACCGCCACTTTGGTTTATAGTAGGAAAAAAGAGGATGAAGAAAAAAGAGAGAGAAACATAAACAGAGATAAAAAAAAAAAATGGGTCTATTGTGATTGAATAAGAAAATAATAATTAACAAGAAAAGATAAGGGAGATAATCGTAGGCCGCGATTAAAGGATACTATTCCCCTAAATTAAGAAATCCTAATTGCACTAATATTGTAAATAAATATGAGAAAGTGTATTACTTTTGTAATTATTTTATGGATGCACCATTATTGTAATTATTTTTAAAAATGTAATAAAATATGTAATTAATCCTAAATAAAACCTAAATGTTTTGTGCAAACGTGGCTCATAGAAGCCAAAGTAACCCTAACTTAAGAAAAATCCAATTAACCCACAATATTAATTAAAAGTACGTAGTATATCTTCAAGGCAAACACATTGGATGTGATAAACCTTTATTTTGTAATCTTGTCTATTTAATAATTAAAAAATTCATTTATTTAAAGATATTTATTTATTCATGTTTAATTAGTTGAATTAATTAAGATAAACTCATAATTTTGGAGCAATACTTTTAGAATCATGAAGAGTTTATGCTAATGAGATCTAAAATCTAGATAGCTTAAAACTAGAATGTTTCTAATCATCTTAACACTAATGTGGCGTTAGTTGATCTGTATAGATTATTACATACTATGTTTGCTCTGTTGAAGATGATGATAGATCGCATAATCATTTGTGTGAAGATATTAGAGCAAGTATGTATGTACTTATTGGATAACAAGTTCACTGAACGTAACTCGCTTAAGGAACACCTAATAGAGTTTTACTTGACTGACAATAGGAGTTCCTATAATGATAGTAGTACAAGTGATACTTGGACTTGAGATCATTATAATACCTTGTATATTTTAAATTATACGTTGTCATATTCCTTAAGACTCTTTAAGGTATATAAAAGGTTATGTTTAGGTATAATATAGTGTACATGGAGGTAGGTCAATATTGATTAACAAAGGATATACCATGTGAGACCCCAGATTTTATGAATAAATATTTAATTTTCTCGAAATATTTTTTTAAATATTAAGGTGTGGATTTGATATAATATTATAGTTGTGGGTAGTATTTATAAATTTTGTAAAGTATGCAAGTTGTTATATAATATTCGTTTGGCCGGAGAATATTCTTTTTGTCGGGGAATATTCGTACGACGACATAATCATTGGTGGACCCCACAACGGAAGTATTGTCGTATTTAGAAAACGGCGTATTATCTTTTATAAATAACGTTAAGTTTTACTGTTATTATCTTGTTGAACTACTCGGTAGTAAAAATACAGTAATACGCGTGGTTGCATCATTGATGCTACACGGTATTGATTATTGATTATTGATACTTACGTGAGAAGTCACTCAGTTATACTCAATTATTGCTACAGTAATTGCTGCATCATATCTCTCATATTATTGATTCGATTATTGTCACAGTATCATCTGCATTATATGTTATATTATTAAATCAATAATTGAGACGACAAAGTTATTCATATTATTAAATTGCAATATTTATAATGTCTAGAAGTTACAAAAGAGAGGTTTGGTCACCTAATTTATGCGCCAATAGGAGAAAATCCTTATTGGAAAGCCCTCTTCACCGGAATAACCTGGTTGTTAAATATTGTGAGTTATGATATTAATGATGGATAAGTTCATGTTGATTAAAGATGAATTTGATAGTTCCATTGTGTTGAAATTATTTGTGTTAGTGAGAATCGACATTTATTTCGATAATAATTGATGTCTGGAGGTTATATTGTTCAACCGGGTATTCGGGGCACTTTTTGTGTCAGAGTACTATTCATGAGTTACTATTCACGAATTATTATTCACGAGTTACTATTCATGAGTTACTATTCACAAGTTACTATTCACTCAATTACTATTCTCTCTAGTATTGTTCACTCAGGTATTTGGGTACAATATTATTCCATGAGGAGATGTGCTAATTTTTCAGACCGTTGGTTGAAATTATAATAGTAAATCAATATGGATCGTTGATTTAATGTCTTAATAGTAACTTGTCCCTTCAATATTACCAAGAGTTAATTACCCCTTCATAAATAGTAGTTGTCCCTTCAATATTACCAAGAGTTAATTACCCATTCGCAAATAGTAGTTGTCTCTTCAATATTACCAATAGTCATTTTGACCCTTCGTTAAAACCAAGATCCACTCTCAGTTTTTCTATAAATAGAAGCTCATTCCTTCATTATTTCTTACTTAATTCACTTTGAAACTCTAGAGAGAGAAATTATAGAGAGAAAGAAGAAGAGTATTCTCTTTACTTCACTACTTCTATATCCAGTTTCTTTTACTTGTAAGGGATATTATTTGTTGTACCCGTAAGGGGTGTTATTCTTTCTTATTCATGAAGAGAACTTCTGTTATTTTATTCTTTATTATTCTGTTGGAATAACATGTATACGTGGCATACCCTATACATAACCTGTATACGCGGCATACCTTGTACTTGGTGAAATCCTTATGTTATTCCATTCTTATTTATTTTGTTGGAATAACCTGTATACGCGGACTCCCCTATACTTGGTGAAATCCTCATATTATTTCGTCTTTATTATTATGTTGGAATAACATGTATACGCGGCATACCCTATACATAACCTGTATACGCGACATACCCTATACTTGGTAAAATCCTTATGTTATTCCATTCTTTATTATTCTGTTGGAATAATCCGTCTATGCGAAGTACCGTATGCATGGTGAAATCCTTACGTTATTTCATTCTTTATTATTCTGTTGAAATACCCTGTTTATGCATTTTACGCCGGACCTGGTTTCGTATTTATTATTTTGTTGGAATAACCTACCTGTGCTATCTATCACATGTCTGGTGATGTCTTTTGTTATTCCATTCTTTATTATACTCAGTTGGTTAAAGTTTTGACTTCTATACTTCATGAAATTAGTGGAATATCCTTGATATTTGCGCTTCATCCAGTATCTTTTCATGGAAATATTCTTGATCGAGCATTCTTGAATTTTACTCTACACGTAAGTATCATGTTGACAATTTAGACGTTATTAGTTCCTAGATAAATTAATTAAGTGAACTTGTTTTATTGAATTCTTATATCATTGTCATCATCCTCATGTTTATATTTTTTGAAAGTCATCTGTGGCACATAGTGCATAGATAGACTTGGTATGATTATGACCAAGGATTATTCGGTATAATCATGACCGTAATGTTACAAATGATGTGATAAAAGTCATCATTGGCCCGTAGTGCATTGATGGACAGTTGTTGGCATGATCATGACCATTGATGAATACACGAATATCCTTGGCCCGTAGGGAATGGATAATTTGTGGTCATGACCCTAATGAATATCCTTGGCCATAGTGCAGGGATGATGTGGATTATATATTAAGCTGAGTCTCAGTTATAAAAATTGATGAAAGCGTTTTAAATTATAAAAGATAGTAAATTTTATTCTCTACTTTTCCGCTGCAGTTAAACTTGATCCAGATTTTATGAATAAATATTTAATTTTCTTGAAATAAATTTTTTTTATATTATGATGTGGATTTGATATAATGTTATAGTTGTGGGTAATATTTATAAATTTTGCGAAGTATGCAAGTTGTCATATTATATTCGATTGGTCGGAAATATTCTTTTTATCGGGGAATATTAAATGCGGCGATACAATCATTAGTGAACCCCATTAAATCGAAATTATTGTCGGATTGAGAAAACGCAAAAATGTTTTATTGAAAATAACGGCGGGAAGTTTTACTGAATTATCTTGTTGAACTACTCGGTAGTAAAGAAAAGAATGTCTGGCGTTAGTTACATAGTAGCACCACGGTATTGATTATTGATGTTTACGTGAGAAGTCACCGGTTTTTGTTCAATTATTGCTACAATAGTTCTTGCGTAGTATCTCACGTTATTTGATTCAATTATTGTTGATTTATAAGTTTTGTTTTATTAGTATTATTAACGTAATAAAACGGAAAAACTTTATATAAAAATGTAATACTTTTATAAAGTTATTCGTTTTATTAGGCTAATAGTAAAATCTTTTTATATAAAACAGAATACTTTTATAAAGTTATTCATTTTATTAGACAATAATTAGATTATATTATACTTTATTATGCATAGTATTGCATAGTGTTGCATAGTGTCTGCATAGTGTTGCATAGTGTTTTGCATAGTAAAATCTTTTTATATAAAATAAAATACTTTTATAAAGTTATTTGTTTTATTAGGCAATAATTAGAATATATTATATTTTATTTAAAAGATTTTTCTTTAATTATGGACCGTCTAGATTAAAGTAAATCAATCCGGACCGTTCATGAGTTAATTATTATGCAATCTATTCTTCTATAAATAGAAGCTCATTCCTTCATTATTTTCTTACGAATTCAATTTGAAACTCTGTAGAGAGAAAACTATAGAGAGAAGAAGAAAAAAGTATTCGCTACTTTCACTACTCTCGATATCAAGTTTCTTTTACAGTAAGGGATATTATTTGTTGTACCCGTAAGGAGTATTATTTCTTTCTTATTCATGGAGAGAACTTATGTTATTCCATTCTTTATTATTTTGTTGGAATAACCTATATACGCGGAATACCCTATACTTGGTGACATTCTTCTATTATTCCGTCTTTATTATTACATTTGGAATATTACGTATGCATGTGTTTTACACGGACACAGTTCCGCTCTCTTTATTATTACATTGGAATATCACATGCGTGTGTTTTACACCGACTGATTCCGATTATTTATTATTCATTGGAATAACTTTGTCTATACAAAGTACCACATGCATGGTGATTTCATTGTTATTACATTCTTTATTATTACATTGGAACATCCTATCGGTCTTAATTTACGCTGACACGGTTACATTATTATTATTACATTGGAATAATATGTCTATCTAATCTTTGCATGCATGGTGATTTCTTTTGTTATTCCATTCTTTATTATACTCAGTTGGTTAAAGTTTTAACTTCTATACTCCATGAAATTAGTGGAATATCCTTGATATTTGCGCTTCATCCAGTATCTTTTCATAAAAATATTCTTCTGATCATTCTTGAATTTTACTCTACATAGAAGTATCATGTTGACAATTTGGACGTTGTTGGTTCCTGGACAAATTAATTTTTGAACTTGTTTTATTGAATTCTTATATCATTGTCATCATCCTCATGTTTATATTTTTTTGAAAGTCATCTGTAGCCTGTAATGAATAGATGGACTTGGTATGATTATGACCAGGGATTATTCGGTGTAATCATGACCGTAATGTTACAAATGATGTGGTAAAAGTCCTCATTGGCCCGTAGTGCATTGATGGACATTTGTTGGCATGATCATGACCATTGATGAATACACGAATATCCTTGGCCCATAGTGCATGGATAATTTGTGGTCGTGATACTTAAGAATATCCTTGGTCAGTAGATGCGGGGGGTGATTCGATGATGTGGATTATTTATTAAAATTTGAGTCCCAATGAATAAAAGTGATGAAAAACCTTTTAAAACATAAAAGATAGTAGATTTTATTCTCTACTTGACTCTTTTAATGGATTGTTTGTTCATTTAGCAGATTAAACTTGATGTCTATTGTATTTTATCGGTTTAACATTGTTGGAGACTAATGATAATTTATTCTGCATTATCTTAGTCATAATATTTCTTCTTTGGGCTAGTTGAGCTCACCTTTTCTTTCACCGTTTTCTTCGTGAAATGAGAACGTGGTGGGACGTAGCCTGGGGAGCGGAGTGATGGTCCTGGATGATAGTATTAGCTACTAGTCCTCCTGATTCATTAAATAGCGTGACAATAAATATAATGAGGACTTATTCGAGAGTGGATATTGTACAGAAGACAATTTATATTTAAACTCACAAATTTCTCTTGTTGTATAATTAAGATTGTATTTATATTACATACCATGTATTTGGCGACTCGGAATAGGTGATGTATACCTATTTTGGGGTGTCACATGATGTCTATTGTATTTTATCAGTTTAACATTGTTGAAGGCTAATGATAATTTATCCTGCATTATCTTAGTCATAATATTTTTTTCTTGGGCTAGTTGAGCTCACCTTTCTTTCACTTTGTTCTCTTGTGAAATGAGAACGTAGCGAGGACTAGTCGGGGAGCGGAGTGATGGTCCGATGATGATAGCATTAGTAGTCCTCACTATTCTATGAAATAGTGTGATAATAATTGTAATGAGGACTTATTCTGAGAGTGGATATTGTCTATAAGACAATATTTGTATTAAAACTCACAGCTCTCTTGTTGTATATTTAAGATTGTATTTGTAGTCTGTACCATGTATTTGGCGACTCAAGATGGGTGATGTATACCTATTTTGGGGGCGTCACATACCACTTCTAGTAAAGGGGGAGAATGTCTTATGCAATTTGACAGATGACAACTTAGAAATCCTAGGCCAAGGTGAATGAAAATTTAAAAGGAGTTTATAATTTACATTATTTTAGAATCATAATACATATGATCAAATAAATAAGACTTGTCAAAAATTTCATATTTTATGTTTGATCGGGACATTATATGATAGAACGATTGAATTATACGATAACTATTTACTGAATAGGTTATTTCTGATTAAACGTTGATTTCATATTATTCGGATAGTCATGATATATGCTGAGAGGTGTCACTCGTGATATAGAATAAATATTATTTATTTATATATATTTGAATTAAAGGAGTTTAATTCATTATAAATAATATTAGAATGCTTCTAATTTATTTATTCTACTACCGGTATTATATTGAACCTAAAAGAAAAATATTATTTTAGAAGTAATTGGCTTAATAATAATAACTTACTATTTATAGAAATAATAATATTTATAATTAAGTATTTGGGAAATAATAATTATAAATTAATAAGAGAAGTCTTATTATTATTATTATTATTATTATTATTATTATTATTATTATTATTATTATTATTATTATTATTATTTTGAATAATTTAGTTCTTAAATAGTTTGAGAATTAAATTAAAATCCTAAGTCCTAAAAAGTTTAGGAGGAATATTAGTTTAAATAAGGAGAAAGCCTTATATATTATAAATTAAGTACTAATGTTATTGTGAGTATAAAGATACTACATAATAATTCTCTACAATCTAAGGAGTTAGGGGAGAGAGAGAGACAGACAGAGAGAGAGAGAGAGAGAGAGAGAGAGTGTGTGTGTGTGTGTGTGTGTGTTAGGGCTATCCACCCAAAGTTTTGATTAACCAAAATTTCTTCTTCAATCAATATTGTATTGGTGGATCACCCTTAGAGCGTTGCAAATACTGAGTAGCTAACGTTTGATCCAGGAATTCGAAGAAGCGTGGATAATCAAAGAATTGAGCTTGAAGATCAAATCAAAGAGTTGATTGATCATCTTCATAAGGTATATCTTTTATCCTTACTCGATTAATAGTATCGCATCATGGTGATCCTAGGATTGCAAAATTTTTTAAATATGATTTATGTCATGTTTCTGCCATATATACATGTAATTATAAATATGTTCTAAATTCTGCAAACTAACAAATATGCCTAATGCTAATTCTATTTATATATATGAAATCATACACAAAGGTAAAGAGAATCTCTCTAGATTAATAAACTTCGTATACAATTGAATGTCTAAAGATATTATGTAATGATTCTCACATTAGAGGAGTTTTTCGGTGGATCTAGCCGTCGATCACTATGTGTTCTCTTATAGGTAAGTCTGAATTTAACGAAATCTTACTCGTCGAAAAATACGGCATCAACAAATAATTATAGGAAAAGTAGACCAAAACGGGTCTCGGTCGTCGAAACAACATGAAACATAGGCGTAACACCTCTTAGCTATTTGGAACACATTACAACTTATAGGACTCAATTTGGAGTTCTAGTAGTCGGGTTATCCGCTTGTTTGCCTAACTTGTATAAAAAACACTTAGAAAAATTTGAAAAACACTTAGAAACCATAGCTGTAAACCATAGCTTATAAAAAACACTTAGAAAAACCAAATCATACCATGGGCGTCGTAACAACACGAAACCATAGCTGCAACAGCTATTAGATATTTGGAACATGTTATAACTTATATGACTCGATTCGGAGTTCCGGTGGCCGAATTATCCACTTGTTTACTTAACTTGTATAATGAACACATAGAAAAATTTAGCAAAAGTTGACCAAATCAGGACCAAGGTGTAAGACCCCAACTTTTTACGAATAAAGATTTAATTTTTTTTAATTATTATTTTGAATAATAAGGTGTTGATTTGATATAATTATTTAGCTATGGATGATATGTGAAAATTTTGCAAAGTAAGTAAGTTTTCATATAATATTCGTTTGGTCAGGGAATATTCTTTTTGTCGGGGAATATTAAATGCGATTTGGCAAGCAATCATTAGTGGACCACATAATGAATAATCGCTTGGATATAAAAGTGACAAAATAATATTTTATGAAAATAACAACAAAACTTTTACCGATAAGCTTATTTGAAATACCCGGTGATAAAAGTAAATGCGATGTCTGGCGTGGTTCTTGTGATGGCACACCGGTATTGCACAAAGATCTCTCGATTATTAATTCTTACGTAAGAAGTCACTCAGTTTCATTCAATAATTGTCACGGTCATTGTTGCACAGTATCTCATATTATTGATTCAATTATTGTAACAGTATCATCTGTACAATATTTTATATTATTAAATTAATAATTAAAGCGACACAATTATTCATATTATTAGTTAGCATTATTGGCAATGTCTAGAAAATTCTGTCGAGGAAAGAGGTTAGGTTATATAATTGCGCGTCAATAAGGATAAATCTTTATCGGAAAACCCCATCTTTCCTATGAATGATCTTGTTTTTAATATTTTGCTTATAATATTAATTGTGAATAATTATTATGTGGTGGATATTGGTTTAATTTTGATATAAATGAAGAAATTTAGCATGAAATATTCGTTGAAAGTTTGACAATTATCTTCTCCGATAAAATATTCATACAAATATATTATTATAATATTACATTATAATAATGTGATAATATAATAATATAATTTTTTATAATTTAAATGGTAATATTATAATAATATATAATTTTCATCATGTTAATAAAAGTGGAGTGAAGGTTAATATTTTAATTTTGAATTCTTTCCATGCACATTTTGAATTCTTTCTCCTGCACATTGTTTAAAGTGAAGGCTTGCTTTTCTCCTGCAAAGTGATGCATTCATTGGTGTGGGCCTCACCCATAAGGAAATGGGACGAGGTTAGGCACGAAAAGAAGAAAGGAAAAAAAGGTCAGGCATGTTAGGTAGAGAAGAGTTAATTTTTCTCCCTTCGTTTCACTATAAAAGGAAGGTTACCCCTCCTTCCTAAACACACCATCATAATATCAGAAATTATTATTCTATAATATTGTGTGTATTTCTTTTGATTATAAGAAAACTTTGAGCTAGTGTACCAAATAGTAAAAGTTTTCTTCAAGAATATCTTTGCTATATCAGTCAGATTTACTCTCCTACTAAGGTAAGGGGTATTATTTATTTCGTATTCGTAAGAGATATTATTTTTCATATTAGTAAAGAATATTATTTTAGTTCACTATTCGTCAGAAAAATTATTTTCGTTCAATATTCGTAAGGGATATTATATTCGTTTAATATTCATAAGAAATATTATTTTCGTTCAATATTCGTAAAGGATATTATTTTATTTCAATACTCGTAAGAAATATCATTTTCTTTCATACTCCATATTATATAAGTGATATTATTTCATTTCATATTCCTAAATTTAAACTTACTATGATAAGTATTGCTTCTATAATTCCTGAAATGATTAGAAATTTCTTAAGATTTGCACTTCATCTATTATCATTTCAATAGAATATTTGTCTGAAATTTATTATTAAATTTTAATATTTTCATGTCTGGTTACTATTCATACGATACTATTCATACGACATTATTCATACGATACTATTTATGAGTACTGTTCACAACAGAATTTAATTTTCTTTTCTGTCCAGATTAGTTTTGATACATGAATATCATTCTTGAATTCTACTTCACAAATATTTATCATGTTGATAATTTGGACATTTTTGAACTTTGGATAAATTGAATTAGAAATCTCTAATATTTATCTTTGATCTGTCTTGATTGATTCTTTATATCATTGTCATCATCCTCATGTTTATATTGTACTGGAAGTCAACTTTGGCCCATAGTGCAAAGATGGATTGTTGATTGGTATGATTATGACCAGAAATTGTGTATTGGTATAAACATAACCCTTAATGTTACAGATAAGGTTTGTGGTGAAAGTCCTCTTTGGCCCATAGTGCATAAATGGATAGTTATTTGGCATGATCATAACCACTGGTGATACTAACGAATATCCTTATCCCGTAGTGCATGGATAATTCATTGATTTGAAATATTTATTGATTGGTGTTACAAGGATAAAATATTGATGATGAGATTTTAAATCATAGAAGATAGTAGACATCGTCCTCTACTTGACTCTTCTAATGGATTGCTTATTCCGCTACAGTTGTTGATCTAAAACTTATTGTCTATTGTATTCTATCAGATTTTTTCCTGTTGAAGACTAAGGATATTTTTTTCTACATTATCTTAGTCATAATATTCTTTATTGGGCTAGTTAAGCTCACCCTTTTCTTTCATTGTTCTCTTCAAGAAATGACAATATAGGTGGGACTAGTCAGGGAATGGGGTGATGGTCCAAGATGGTTGATATAGTAGTCCTCACTATTCTATAAAATAGTGTGATAATAATTGTAATGAGGACGTTATTTGAGTTTGGATATTGTCTATAAGACAATATTTTTATTAAAACTCATAGCTTATGTTTTGTCGTATTTTACACGATAGTTAATAGTTGTATAAATGAAGTTGTATTTGATTTTTGTACTATGCATGTATTTGGCGACTCAGAATAGGTTGCGTAGACCTATTTTGGGGGCGTCACAATTGTTATCAGAGCTTAGGGATATGATCTCTAGTGGAGATCTTGGATTGGAACTAGGAGGGGAAAGACGAGTAAAACCTTCGCTAGTGTGTCCTACCTAAGCTTATTTGTTATTTAATTGGTCGGTCAGAATAACCCTTATTTTGTGGTAGTATTTAAGAATGATATCTTAAAATTAAGAGATGAACTCATATAGAGTTTTAAGTGATGAATTGAGGAGATTTATTTAAAGAATAAATATTGGAGTATAATATCTTGTTATAACAAAGATTTTTATTGGGGAGTACTAATTAAGTTATTAAACTTGATTGTAGGATGTCAAGCGAAGAAGAAATTAAAGATATCCATATAGTGAGTGAAGAAATATAATAGTTGCACTCGTGCTAGTCGCCGAGGTAGCAGCTAAGAGTGAGGAAGAAGAGGACCTTGAGGAGGATTTATTAGGAGAAATTTTTGATCGAAATATAGAACTGCAAGATCGTATTCGTGAGTTAAAAGACCAATGTGAAGAACAACAGGTGGTCGTGGAGCAAAAAGATACAATAATTCATGATTTTGCTGCCCGATATGCGAAGCTTGAACAAAAGCTCTCTTTGGCAGAGTATATGATAATAGAGGTTGAATCTGAAAATGCAAATGTCAAAGATCAGCTGAAAGAAGAAACAACTGAACGAGTGAAAATGGAGGATGCATGGGTAAAAGCCGCACGACACGTTGATATTGTAGAAAGAGACGTCTGATCCAAGAAGGCCAAAATAGATGATATGTATTTTGCTTTTTGGACAACAATTGTGAGAACCCACATCGAGTTTGGAATTATGTTGTATAGAGCGGTCTACCCCAATTTGATATGGATCGAAGATTAATGATTCAGATCATGGATCAAGAGTATGGCGAAGCAGTTGAGGGTGGAATGTGCCATATAGTGAAGTTAAGTCCAGTTGAGATGGTAACACCAAAGGCTGTCTCGGACAAGTCAAAGTCAACGGTTCAAGGAATAGCATTTTTCGTGATTTCTCAAAAAGCGAGGAACCCGAACAAGTTTATCACGACGGGTAAGATAATTATAAACTCTTGCGAAGTTTATACCTTATTAGATACCGGTTCTACCCATTCTTTTATTTCACCTGCTTGTGCTCAACGTTTGAACTTGACCCCTGAGAAATTAGACTTTAACTTATCTGTTAAAACTCCATTAGGAGAAACCTTCATTACATCCACTGTTTATAAATATTTTTTTATTCAAATCGGCACCCTCGCATTACTTGTTGATCTAATCTCTTTGAAATTACTTGCATTTGATTTGATTTTAGGGATTGATTGGTTAACTACTCATCATGCTAAAATTAATTGTTTTCATAAGGTTGTTAGTTTTCATATTCCTAACGACCAACCTGTTATGTGAATTCAAGTAACCAAACCACTAAAGTCAATCATTGTCATATCAAGCCATAAAGTCATTCGTTTATTAAAAAATGGATGTCAAGCTTTCTTAGCCTATGTCACGGATTTAAACAAAAATACGTCAGATTTGTATGGTATTTCTGTTGTTAATGAATTTCCTGACGTATTTCCTAAATAATTTCTTGGCCTACCCCTAGAGCGTGAAATCAAATTTTGTATTGACCTTAAACCCGGTATAAAACCCATTTCCAAAACCCCATAACGAATGGCTCCTATTGAACTTCAAGAGTTAAAAACCCAACTACAGGAGTTGGTACCCGAGCCTCTATCTGGTGACTTCCTTTGTGGAATGCACTAAAGCCAGACTCTCCATAGGGGATGCCAGATTTGTGGCGATAGTAAACTGATAGGTGCCATTTTGAGGTGTTATCTAAGATTGAGATATGATTCACAGTTGAGAGCAACCTAAGTCAGTAATCAAAATACGTAGCTTTCTAGGCTTAGCTGGTTATTATCGGAGATTTATGGAAGGATTTTCTCGAATCGCTACTCCATTAACTCAGCTAACTCGTAAAGATATAAAATTCGGATGAAGAGAGGAATATGAGAATAGCTTCCAAGAACTCAAGAGGAAACTCATTTCAGCATCTGTTTTGACAATACCATCCTGGAAAAGTGAACGTAGTAGCTGACGCGTTGAGTAGAAGATCATATGCGAGTACGAGTGCGATATTATAAAACACAAAGACCCATTTCGTATGATTTACAAATGATGGAGATAGAGTTAAAGACTCTAGGGAATGATGTTAAATATACGAGTAGAACCAACTTTAATCGATAAAGTTAAAGCTGCTCAAGCTACATACTCATAGCTTATGAATATGAAGAAGAAGGTGCAAGAAGGTGTTATTCTAAAAGCAAGAATCGACGAAGAAAGAAAATCTCAACCCTTGATTCATTGGTCCATTTAAAATCCTTGACCGAGTAGGAACTGTGGCCTATAGAATCGTCTTACCACTAAGTATGTCTCGTGTTCATAATGTTTTTCACATATGCATGCTTCATAAATATGCGAAAGACCCGAACCACATTATTGAATTAGAACCAGAAGAGATAGCAGAAGATTTAATGTATAAAGAGGTACCTATTAAAATCTTGGATAAGAAGGAACATATTCTACGCTCAAAAGTTATACCTTAAGTTAAAATTTTATAGAGAAACCATAATATTGAGGAAATGACCTGGGAGTTAGAATCTGAAATGAAAATAAGGTATCCTCACATCTTCGACATACCGGGTACGTACGTAAATCAATTTCGAGGACAAATTTTCATAAGGAGGGGAGGTTGTAAGAACCCAAATTTTTATGAATAAAGATTTAATTTCTCTAATTATTATTTTGAATAATAAGGTGTTGATTTGATATAATGTTTTATTTATGGGTGATATGTGAAAATTTTGCAAAGTCGTTTGGTCGGGGAATATTCATACGACGGCACAATCATTGGTGGACCACATAATAGAATAACTGTCAGATATATAAAGTGACAGAAATAACCTTTTTATAAAAATAACGGCAAAACTTTTACCGTTAACTGTTGAAATACCCGGTAATAAAAGTACGATGTCTGGCGTGGTTCTTGCGATAGCACTGATTACACAATATCTCTGATTATTGATTCTTACGTAAGAAGTCAAATAATTCCATTTGCATTAGCAATACTAGTGCGTCGGGGAGATGATCGATAGGTAAAATCTGCAGGGTCAAATGTCATATGGTCTGTGGCCCTTGAATCAAGAAGCCATGTAGCACTATCTAGTTCATTACCATGACTATGTTGGGCATGACAAGAAATACTTGAGTATGGAAGAGAGGCATTCACATGAGGCAGGTCATTAAAAGGAATGAGAGACAAGTGTGGTTCAGCTGTAACCACAACAGCTTTTCCTGTACCACCATTAACCTGTGTTGTTTCTTTTTTCTTTTTTTCTTGAAATTCAGGCCACCAATCAGGATACCCATACAATTGAAAAAAATTGTCACGGGAATGCTTAGAGTTCCCACAATGAGAACATTTCATAATATTTGAAGAGGATCGAGATTTTTTTGAGGAACCCAAACCAGTTCGGCCAAACCCTTGACTAAGCTTGAGACCGCGAGAGGCAAGCATGGCTCCAGCAGTAACTTCAAACTCAACCATATTCATCACCACCGGAAGAGCCTTCCATGGGAACATGGGCATAAAGCTTACTCCACGAAGAAAAGGATGCATCTGCGATGCATCACTCCGGATGTTGTCAAGTCTATCGTCCGGACCATCCAAGCAACGTGGACTTCGGTCTTCCTAAAGCGAGATCATTGAACTTTTGTATATCGATTGGGCACTCCATTGGATTCGATCTACTGAAGTCAATCTCACGCCGTAATCCTTGTAAATCGGATAATGTTTTCCAAGGATCCACCACCTAGGAGGCGGAAACACGCCACTTTGAGTTCATATACCCATGATGTATCTCCCTCATCAAAATAAGTTGTAGTAACTACATCCCATACCTGTTTAGCCGTCGAAAATCAAATGAAATTGCTAATTAGAGTCGAGTCCATGGAGTTAATTAACCAGCCTTTGACAATTGCATTATCCGTTCGCCACTTTCGGTTAGATATATCAGTCGGAGATGGAGGAAGTAATTCTCCATTGATGTAACCCAATTTATCCTTCCCGGAGATATACATCTCCATCACCTGGGACCATATAGCAAAGTTGGAACCATCCAACTTAATTCTGATTGGAGCAGTGGCAGGTTCTGGAAAATTGGTTGGTGTTTGAGCCTTGGACAAGGCTTCGGCCATCTTGGTTGTAAAGAGGTCAGAAAGGGTTGTGTTTGGATCAAGGTAGGTATCACCAGATTCAGGAGGGGTAATCGAGTCTCCCATCTGGCTATTTGGATCTCCCATCTTTGAGAGGTATGTACAGTATGTAATTAGTAAGTATTATGGAGATAGTTTATACCAGAAATCTACTGCTCTGATACCATGATAAACAGAATATATTTTTCTACATTGCTCTTTTCTAGAAATATTACAGATATAAATAGAGACATTTGACTCTCTATTTTTGGACAGTTACATAACTCAAGGCTAGGATCATGGCTGAGATCCTTGACCCTTAATGGAAGGAATCATATTTACATCTTCACTATAATTCCTCTCATTTGTCTTCTAATCTACAGCTCACGCCAACAAAGTGGTGGTGGCACGAGGTGGGAGGTGGTGGAAACTGGGGAGAAGGAAACTGTGGAAGAGAGAGAAAGAGTTAGAGTAACGAGAGAGAGAGATAGAGAGAGGGAAGGAAGGAAACTGTGTGGGTGGGGCAAGGAGGGAGGAGGAAATGATTTTAGGGTTAAAACAAAGGAGAGGGGAGGAAATGATTTTAAGGTTAAAACAATATATTTATCGAGATATATTTTCCTTCGAATATAAGTTAGTTTGAACATAAATATTCCGTTGATATTTATATATTTTTGACGGAATCATTTTTAACGGAATTTTCCTTTAAAAACATAGTAATTTCAACGGAATATATTCAGTCGAAAATAGGTTTGCCCGACTGGGATCACAAATGATTTAAATATAGTAGCGCAAATTGAGTCCTACTATATAGAGTTTGCCGGAAGTATGTCTAGTATAGCATCAACTGTAACAAAAAATATAAAAGAAAGGGGTGGACATGTAATGATAAGTTTTAGAAAGCTAAGAGAATGGGATAAGTTTGAGTTTTGCTAGACAGACAGGATTATTAGACATGAATATTGGACCGGTGTAATTTTTTTTTTTTCTTGTGACTTTAAAAAATATATAGTATTTATTTCAACAGAAATTTTTATAAAATATAATATTTTAGGTGTAATTTGAATATATATACAAAAACAGGGTTATACAGTCATTTTTTAAGAGTCACAAGAATGACTACTTTTTATAAAAATTCTATATTTTTATACCTAAAACACTATATTTTATAAAAATTCCTGTTGAAATAAATACTATACATTTTTTAAAAGTCACAAAAAAAAAAAAAAAAAAAAAAAAACTGCACCTATACAATATTCATGTCTAGTATTCATGTCTGCCGAGAGTTATTCGATAAGTTTTAGCAAGCCATGTGGTTGCCTTTTATCTCTTTCCATCAACTTTTACAGAGTCAGCAAGAGTAAGCACATGTGGAAGATATTCGCGGACTCATAAATTTTATAGGTATGGTCACTAAAAATTTGATAAATATTTTAAAATGGCGTTCTTAAGATAACTTTTTATTTCTTCAAACATGCATTAATTAGAAATGTTTGTGACATGATAAGAATGACTACTTAAATATAAATAATGATATGTTATTTTATAATTTAAAATTAAAAATATATCTTTTAATTTGAGAATAAATAAAAAATATATCTTTTAATTATAAATGGAGCGGGATAAATACTAAATTACTAAGAGTGCTAATATATATGCAATCCATCTGAATTATTTGTTCATTAAAAGAATAAGTCTTCTTGTTTGCAGAAAATAAGAAAAAGTCTAGGCCCATGGGATCTCTGGCGACATTATGAATACCAAGGGTTTTTTTTTTTTTTGAAATGTATAAAAATAATTTATAAGATTTATTGGAACTGAAATTTTTACAAAATAAAGTGGTTTGGATGTCATTTGGATACATGTAAAAAATATGTCTGTAAGGTCTGCACAGGTATATTTTTTACATGTATCCAAATGACATCCAAATCACTTTATTCAGTAAAAATTCCAATTTTAATAAATCTTATAAATTATTTGAGAGATATTTCAAAAAAAAAAAAATTGGTCGCTATAATGTCGCCGGATCCCGGTCCCCCCCGAACTGCTCAGAAAATAATTGTGACCGAAGTGGAGCTGACTGAGACTTTGTAAGAATCACAACGGTGTTGTTAGGTACGAGTCAACTTACGAAACTATGTTGTTGGATTGACAGAAGACCTCTCCTGGTCAAGACCTGTCTTTTCTTTACCAGCCATGTATTCAACTCAAAGTAGGCAGGTGATTGTAAAAAAAAAACACTAAAACACGTCTTCCTCCTAACGTCAAAATTATTGGGTTTGTGGGGTCCAAATTCATGAGACTATCCTATTTAAATTAGGAATATTTTAATTAGGATTAATAATTTTTCGCTAAACCAAGTTGGACTTGGAGTTGATCAACACGTGAGCGCCGAACTCAGGATAGACTAAATTGGTTTCGTGAGCAAACAGGAATCAGGAAATATATATATATATATATATATATATATATATATGGAAAAGAATTTGGTAAATCCAAAGTCAATTTGGTTAATGGGAATATATATCATATATATATATGGACATGGCATAGCAGTATACATATTGTGGAAAAAAAAAGTGCTCAGTTGGAGAGGACACACGCCAGAAAATTGAGTACTGCTCCACGGCAGAAAATTAAGTGCTCTGTTTCTTTGAGATTAATACTCGGAACAGAGAGGAACGAAAACAGTGAGTGCATGCAGTAAATTGAGAGATTTGTCATCATTTTTTTGTATCAATTAATTGCTTGAAGATTTTAATTAATTTGAAGGTTTTGAGTGGTGAGATAATTTGAGTTTTCACTCAAATTGAGGTATTTTTGTATTCTCTCAATTTCTTAATATTTCAAGTTTTTAGTTATAAAACTTGGAAAGAGTTTGTATTCACAGTTGATTATAGTGGAATTTTTCGGAGTTTGGCCTGTGGTTTTTACCTCTTAGTTTTAGAGGGTTTTCCACGTAAATTTTGGTGTCTTGTGATTGGTTTATTTTTCGAATTATTATTTTATGTGATTATAATTTATTTGGTGGAATTGCATAATTTGTTTGGCGTGATTTATTTTATCAAAGACAGTGATCAATTGGAGGAGTTTTTTCAACAAAGTGGTATCAAAGCAAGGTTCTTTGCGCAGTTGGTTTTTGATAAATTGAATGGAGGAATCAAGCGGCGCCATGATTAAATTGACCTCATCTAATTTTTTGATCTGGAAACCTAGAATGGAAGATATCCTTTACTGCAAGGATTTGTATGATCCATTGGAGCTTAATGGGAAAAAGCCAGCGCACAAGACTGAGGGTGATTGGAAAAAGATGAACAGGAAGACGATCGGTCACATCTGACAATGGATCGATCAGAGTGTGTTCCACCATGTTTCGCAGGAAACGGATGCTTATACACTTTGGACTACATTAGAGTCCATGTATGAGAAGAAGAATGCTCAAAATAAGACATTTGTGATTCGAAAGATTGTGAACCTGAAGTATAAAGATGGTAGCAGTGTATCCAGAGCATATAAGTGAGTTCCGAGGATTGGTGAACCAATTGTCTACCATGAAATTAAATCTTGAGGGCCGAGATTCGAGCATTGTTGCTTCTCGATTCGTTTACTAACAGGTTAGGAAACTTTGGTTGTGTCACTAAGCAATTCAATTCCGGAAGAAAAAGATAATCATCTGAGATGGTCAGGAGAATGACATACCTGACGAGGAAACAAGGCGAAAGGAGCGGGGTTTGAATTTTGAGACCTGAAGCACTTGTGGCGGAAAGCGAGGTAAAGTAACTTCCGGAGGATCTCACAAGGAAACATGAATCGCGATAAAAGTAAAAATTCCAAAAATCATAGGAGTAAATCAAAGACCAAAGAAGTTGTTACATACAGGTGTTTTCATTGCAACAAGGAGGGTCACTTCAAAAGAAATTGCAAGATCTGGTTAGACAAGCGAAAAAAGCGGTGGTGAGCAAGGAGGGTTGAGGAGAAGAATCTGCAGACTCTGATTCTTGAGGATGTTGTGCTTCTTTCATTCGAGGAAGAAGAATGCTTACATGTTGTTGATCAGAAGATTGATTGGGTTATTAATCTGAGTGCTTAGTATCACGCTACTCCCAAGAGAGAATTCTATACTACGTCTGGCTGGAGACTTTGGGTTTGTGAGAATGGGTAACAACGATCGATCCAAGATTGTTGGAATCGGTGATGTTTGCATCTGAAGACGGATGTAGGTTGCCTTTATTACTTTGAGGATGTTAGACATGTCCCGATTTACGCCTCAACTTGATTTACGGTATGGCCTTGGGCGAGGAAGGCTATGAGAATCACTTGGCGGTGGAAAGTGGAAGCTTACCAAGGGTTCGATGGTAGTCGCTAGAGGTATTGCTTGTTGCTCGTTATACAAAACTCATATGAAGGTATGTTCCAGCGAGTTGAATGCAATTGAAGATGAAACTTCACCGAATCTGTGGCATAAAAGACTTGGGCACATTAGTGAGAAAGGGTTGCAGATGTTAGCAAAGAGGTCCCTCATTCCTTTTGCTAAAGGTACTGTACTAAACCCTTGTGATTATTGTTTGTTTGGTAAGCAAAATAGAGTTTCTTTTAGTAGTTCCTCTAAAAGAAAATCTAAGTTACTTGAAAGAGTATATCTTGATGTATGTGGTCCCATTGAGGTTGAGTCATTAGGTGGCAATAGATATTTTATTACTTTTATTGATGATGCTTCACGTAAGGTGTGGGTGTTTTTGTTGAAATCAAAAGACCAGGTATTCCAGCATTTTCAGAGTTTCCATGCTATGGTTGAAAGAGAGCGGAAAATTATTGAAGTGTCTTAGCGATGACAACGGAGGGAATACACTTCAAAGGAGTTTCTGACATATTGTGCTAAACACGGTATTAAATCGTGAAGCGAGACGATTCTGGCACCCCACAACATAATGGTGTGGCTGAGAGAATGAATCGCACTATTATTGAGCGAGTCCGATGCTTGTTGAGAATGGCTAAGCTACCTAAGTCATTACGGGGCCGAAGGCTATTCGTCTTTGCTTGTTACTGATTAACGAGATCTCCATCAAGCCTGAGTTGGATTTTCAGATTCCAGAGAAGATTTGGAGTGGTAAGGATGTGTCCTATTCTTATTTGAGGGTATTTGGGTGCAAGGCTTTTGCACATATCCCCAAGGAACAAAGATTGAAGCTTGATGACAAATCTACTCCATGTGTGTTTGTTGGCTATGGAGATCACGAGTTTGGAGTACGAGTTATGGGATCGATTCGAGAAAAATTATTGAAGCGAGAGATGTGGTGTTTCATGAACACCAAAATTATGAGGATTTTGATAATGTTACACAGCCCAGAGATAATAGTGTTCCAGACCTCAGTGGAGTTCCTTCGCCATTCTGAGAATGCCACGAGTTGGAGAAGGAGAATTCGAGAATGAAGATGTGGTAATCTGATTTGCACGATCGTGATGGGTCGGATCACGGAGGGTGTTGGCGGGGGAGCATCCCCTCATCTTGATATTGAAGAACCTCGACTAAGAAGATCCACGAGAGAGCGTGTGCCATCGATCGGTATCCTTCATCCGAATATCTTTTAGTTCTTTGAGGAGGGGGGAGCGAAAAATTTTCGAGAATTTAAGACTCATGGGAGAAGTGCAATTGGTTGAGAGCTATGCGGGATGAGATAGATTAGTTGCCACAAGAATCACACTTATGACCTTACTACACTTCTAAAGGCGAGAAAGCATTGAAGAATAAATGGGTGTTCAAAAATTTGAAAAGGATGGTGAAAAACTAGTAAAGTCTGAGGCTCGGTTGGTGCGTCGAGGTTTTGCTCAAAAACAAGGTATTGACTTGATGAGATTTTTCTCGGTTGTGAAGATGACTTCTATTCGAACGGTGTTGGGGTTAGTAGCTAGTATGGATCTTGAGCTTGGCGGTAGATGTAAAAGCGCATTCCTTCATGGTGATTTGAAGGAGGAAATCTACATGGTACAGCCAGAGGGATTTGAAGTTAAAGGGAGAGAACACTTGGTTTTGCGAGGTTGAAGAAAAGTTTATGCGACTGAAACAAGCTCCAAGGTAGTGGTACATGAAATTTGATTCATTCATGATGGATCGAGGATCTGATGAAACGATTCACGAGATCATTGTGTGTATGTCAAAAAAGTTCCGGATGGTAACTTCGTTATCTTATTGCTATATGTAGATGATATGTTGATAGTTGGGAAAGATGTTAACATGATTCGCATGCTCAAAGGAGAGTTGTTTAAGTCTTTTGATATGAAGGACTTAGGCTCGGCTAAACAGATTTTGGGCATGAAGATTGTTCGTGACAGGAAAGTTAAAAGGTTGTGGTTGTCACAAGAGAAGTATGTTGAACGGGTGCTTGCAAGGTTCAACATGGGTAATGCTAAGCCAGTTAGCACACCACTGGCCAATCATATTAAATTGACAAAGCGCATGTGCCCTTCTACTAAGGAAGGGAGAGATTATATGGCAGCAGTTCCTTACTCCTCTGCTGTAGGGAGTCTTATGTATGCGATGGTTTGTACACGGCCAGATATTGCTCATGCAGTTGGCGTTGTGGGCAGGTATTTGTCAAATCCTGGAAGAGAACATTGGGAAGTAGTTAAGTGGATTCTCAGATACTTGAAAGCTACTTCCAATTTTTGTTTGGGATTTGGTGGTTCGAGTCCAATCTTAGAAGGTTTCACAGATGCAGACATGGCGGGTTCTGAAGAGAAGAAGTCTACTTCGGGATATTTGTTTACTTTTGCAGGAGGAGCTGTATCATGGCAGTTCAAGTTGCAGAAGTGTGTTGCTTTGTCTACAACTGAATCAGAATACATCGCCGCTACGGAAGCAGGCAAGGAGATGTTATGGTTGAAACGGTTTCTTCAAGAGTTGGGTTTGACACAGGATGAGTATGTGGTTTATTGTGATAGTCAAAGTGCAATTGACTTAACCAAGAACGCCACGTATCATAATCGTACCAAGCACATTGATGTTCGTTATCATTTTCGAGTGATGGAAAAGGAATTAATGAAAGTAAAGAAAGTTCATCTGCAAGCGAGAACCCTCGGACATGTTGACAAAAGTTGTAACTTCGCGACAAATTTGGAGTTTTGCAAGGAATTGGTGGGGATGGACTCCAAGTGACGGGGTCACGGTGGAAGCCCCTTCTCATGGTTTTGGAGGGGGAGATTGTTGGATTTGTGGGGTCCAAATTCATGAGACTATCCTATTTAAATTAGGAATATTTTAATTAGGATTAATAATTTTTTACTAAACCAAGTTGGACTTGGAGTTGATCAACACGTGAGCGCCGAACTCAGGATAGACTAAATTGGTTTCGTGAGCAAACAGGAATCAAGAAATATATATATATATATATATATATATATATATGGAAAAGAATTTGGTAAATCCAAAGTCAATTTGGTTAATGGGAATATATATCATATATATATATATATGGACATGGCATAGCAGTATACATATTGTGGAAAAAAAAAGTGCTCAGTTGGAGAGGACACACGCCAGAAAATTGGATATTATAGACAATTGAGTACTATATTTAATGTTTTCCAATCATTATCTTAATTCTTGTATCCACCTCTAAAACGTCAAATAATTAGGAACGGAGGGAGTAAATGGTAAGAAAAACATGTTGCATTGAAGTTTCATTTGTATGAATTTGTTTTGTGATTGCATTATACCTTAATTTATGGTTGTATTATTATTTTCTATTTGGTTTATGAAGTTTACCCCTAAATAGATTTTTTAGGAACTCCTTTAAAATGAAGGCAAAAGAAAAAGCATGAAACGACTTGACAATATATGCCAAGTATAACGATGAATTTATGGACATGTTTTTGTGTAATTATATAAGAATATAATTATATGTTTATAAAAAGATGCCTTTGTTTTCTTATTACTTAAAATTTTAAAAATATCACTATAGTCTGTAAATATAAAAAAGTTGTTTCTTATGTTTAATTGTTGTTTAAATTGAAGTGTTCTAAATAGGAGTACGTGTAGTCATATTCATTATTTCTCAAAACATTCCCTACACTCATTTCCCCTTAATACACCTCCCCCAGGTGGGAGTGTGACAAATTACTTTCTTCTTTTTTCTTTGTTTTTCTTAATTATTTTTTCAATATTTTTCTTTAAAATAAAGGTGTATTTTTTTTTAACTAATTTAGGGTGGGGGTTAAACTCAGAATCTCTTATTTTGCAAGAGACTTTGGGTACCAACTGAGCTTAAGGTAAGTTGATAATAAAGGTGTATCACTTATCATACAAATAAATTATTTTAGAATATTACATTATGATATTAAAAGAGAATGAATAAATCTAGAAAATAAATAATAAAATGTTTGCACGTTATAAACATTCTGAGCAACACTTTGAATAGTTTTTTTGCACACAATAAACATTTTAAGTAACATTTTGAATAATTTTTACACTTTAAATTAATTTATAGGAGAAATACTATTTTTATGTATATTTTTAATATTTTTATATAATTTTTTTTTATATAAAAATGAGATTCATTGAATACTCGTACCAGAGAAGATAATATAAAAAATGGAATATGCCTACATAAATGAATGATACTTGGGTCAGAATACGCTATTTCATATTATTATTAAATTACAAGTCTCATCATAATGAAAGGACTGCTCATCAACCCCATTGACACAAAAAAACGAAGGTTGTTGGATGCTGGGTCTTATATTAAAGGCAACTTCTGAAAAGTGGGTAGAACCGTAGAAGTCGTGCGTGATTTAGATCCTTCATTATTGTTTCCAGCAAGACTGAATAAACAATTGGTCTTATTATATCATTATTATCAGCACTCAGCAGTTGAAAGGTCCTTTCCTTGAGCTTGAAAGGCCTTGTAAATAGCAGGCTTATTATATATCATCCTTTATCTGTTCTATCCCAAACTCACAAGCAATCCATAACATAACAATGAAGATTCCAACGTCTTCTTATCAGCTTTTTGTTTCTTTTCTTATCCTTTTTTCAACTTTTTCATGGGCAGCAGATTCAACTGATAATTTCCTTCAATGCCTTAACCGGTATGAAAACCCGGCCGTAATATCAAAACTTATATTCACCCCGGTCAACTCCACATACACTGAAGCCTTGCTTTACTCCATAAACAATCTTCGATTTGCAAAGCCCGAGACCCCGAAACCTCTCGTCATTGTTACACCTACTAGGGAACCCCAGATCCAATCCGTCATTTATTGCTCCAAAAAAAATGGCTTAGAAATGAGAATTCGAAGCGGAGGCCATAGTTTCGAGGGTCTTTCTTATGTAGCACCAGTCCCTTTCGTCTTACTTGATTTACGCAATTTTGCATCAGTCAAAGTCGACCTTAAAACTGCGACGGCGTGGGTTGACAGTGGCGTAACCAACGGCGAACTTTATTATCATATTGGCAGTGCGACAAAAGACTATGGATTTCCATCTGGTCTATGGTCCAATGTTGGTGTTGGGGGAATAGTTAGCGGAGGAGGGTACGGCATGATGAGGCGAAAATTCGGTCTTGCTGCGGATCAAGTAATTGATGCTCGCTTGATTGATGCTCGTGGTAGAATTCTCACTAGAAAATCAATGGGTGAGGATCTCTTCTGGGCAATTAGAGGAGGCGGTGGTGGTAGTTTCGGAGTCGTTATTTCTTGGAGGGTGAATTTAGTTCCTGTTCCGAAAATTGTGACAGTTTTCCAGGTGACTAGAATATTGGAGCAAGGCCTAACCAACACCTTTTACAAGTGGCAATCTGCTGCCCCCAAGTTTCCGAAAGAGCTAGACATCCGATGTACTGGACAGAGTATCCTATCTAATGATAGTAGTCGCCCAGATAAAAAGACAATGGGAATGCAATTTGCGTCCTTGTACCTTGGTGGAGTAGACGAGTTACTTTCGGTGATGCAAGAAAGATTACCTGAGCTGGGTTTAACTAGAGCGGATTGTTCAGAAGTTAGCTGGCTCCAGGCCATGGTTTTTTTCTCAAACCTCCCACTTGATGCACCTCCTGAAATTTTGCTCAATAAAACAGTTCTGCCTAGACCTACTTTCAAAGGAAGATCGGACTTTACTAAAGTACCAATTCCTGTACAAGGTTTAGAAGGTTTATGGGAAAAGATGTTCGAGATTTTGCCAGAAGCAGCAACCTTACAGTTTACGCCATTTGGGGGAAGGTTGGATGAGATTTCAGAGTCAGCACTTCCTTTCCCATACAGAGCTGGAACCCAGTATATGATGAACATGTTTGCGCTAACTAATTTTGATGAAGCAAATCAGATTGCATGGGTCAGAAGCTTGGCAGAGTATTTGACTCCTTATGTTACTAGTAACCCGAGAAGTGCTTATGTGAATTATGTGAACCTTTGGATGGGGACAAACAATCCAGTAGGTAGCACAAGTTATGCTAAGGCAAGTAAATGGGGGAGGAGGTACTTCAAAAACAATTTTAAGAGGTTGGTCCTAGTGAAATCGCTCGTAGATCCCGATAATTTCTTCAGGCATGAGCAAAGTATTCCTCCTTTTTCACTATGGTCAGATATGTAGGTTGTTGCTTGTTTTGTATTTGATAAATAAATCATGCTATATGTTGCAAGGTACTCTTAATTTCAGGTGCATGTCTTAATTTGCTAATGTATTAAGTCTTTAGTTAGTTCGTAGTTTGGGTGTAATTTTTCAATAAAATATAATTTTCTATTGTTGAGTACTGAGAAGAAGAATATTAACAAATTCTATACATATGTATGTTTTTTAGCGATCCGGGGTTAAAGTAAAGTTGTTATCAACTTAACCTAGTAAGTTATATACTCCCTCCGTCCCAGAAGTGGACTTTTCACGCATATTAAGAAGATGAATAAAATGACAAAATTGTCTATAATAATGTCATTAAATATAAAGAGAGAATTAGAATAAAAAAAGTATGAGATATTTAATATTACGGGTATAATAGGAAAATATGTGTAAAAGTTTGGTTATTAAAGAAAAATAGACATTTAACATGGGACTACCCAAAATAGTAATAAGGACTTTTATCATGGGACGGAGGGAGTAGTTTTTTAATGTATAGATTATAAAAAATATTGGCAAAACTAATAATTTAGCCACCGAAGTTGACACGTTTTATTGAATACTCCCTCCGTCCCAAGATAAAAGTCCTGGTGGATTTTTCACGCATATTAAGAAGATGAATAAAATGACAAAATTGTCCATAATAATGTCATTAAATATGGAGAGAGAATTAGAATAAGAAAAGTATGAGATATTTAATGCTACGGGTATAATAGGAAAATATGTGTAAAAATTTGGTTATTAAAAGAAAGTAGACATTTAACATGGGACTACCCAAAATAGTAATAAGGACTTTTATCCTGGGACGGAGGGAGTACATGATTGAACTTTTAATTTTTTAAATTAACTTACTGAACTAATTTTTATTTTCAAATTGGGTCATTCCGTTAAAAAAAATTGACAGTCATTAATTTTTTATTTACGTGGCGCTGACGGGGATTAAAAAACGATCCTATATACAGTTCTCTCTCTTTTCCTTTGCAGTCACAGAGCTTCGACTAGAACTAATTTTTATTTTCAAATTGGGTCATTCCGTTAAAAAAAATTGACAGTCGTTAATTTTTTATCTACGTGGCGCTGACGGGGATTAAAAAAAACGATCCTATATACAGTTCTCTCTCTTTTCCTTTCCAATCACAGAGCTTCGACTAAAGAGAGTTTTTGAAAACTCAGATTTCTGTAATCACCTCCGACTCTTTATGGACTTCTTCAAATCCGTCTTTTCAGACGACACTGAAGAACAACGATCCGATTCCGAAACTACCCCTACCACCTCCCCTAAATAATAATCCACGCCAAACCCTACCCCGATCCCAACCATCAACAACGCTGAGACCTTGGCGGAAAGACCTTATTCAAAACCTTAGCCTCTAAATCCGTCATCCGTCATCGATCATCTGGCCGGGATCTCGAGGAATTCATTCTGCCTCAAAAAAAAATCGCCGTTGTCCGTTGAAGGACCTCCCCACTTCGCTTTCGGCCGGAGCCGCTGACGGCTCGAGTCGCTTCGAGTCTGTTGGCCAAGCTATCAACAATTTGGTGAGATTATAGCTAATGGTAAAGAATCCTTTTGATAATGATTACGATAGCGAAAGTTATTACGATTCTAAGCAAATTAGTGGGTCGATTATGATTTGAATTTGAGTTCAAAATAGTATAGCGAGTTAATTAGATGCACAAATTTAGGGGATACGATTGTGATTTAAATACATATTGTAAGGAAGTGGAGGAGTTGGATGAGTTTAATGAGTGGAAATTAGGGTTTGTGTTGGATGAGAGGGTTGAGGATTTGATTGAAGAGAATGGGGTCATTGAAGAAATATACAATGAGATTGTTTCGAATAAGGTTGATAAAGCAACCTTTTGGGAAAGGCATTTTTTTAAGGTTTATAAAGTAAAAAAAGCAGAGGAGGCAAGAGCAAAGCTTGTGAAAGAGGGCAATTTCAGGGGAGGAAGAGGAAGATTTGACTTGGGATGATGTGTCTTTTATTTTCCATGTAATTTTCTTTTTTTCCTTTTTTTTGTCCACGTCAGCGCCACATACGTAAAAAATTAACGTCTGTCAATTTTTTTTTAACGGAATGACCCAATTTGAAAAAAAAATTAGTTCAGTGAGTTAATTTGAAAAATTAAAAGTTCAATTATGTATTCAATAAAATGTGCCAACTTAGGTGGCTAAATCATTAGTTTTGCCAAAAAATATTGCATTCATAAGTTCTATAGTTTATTGCATTGGTTAATGCAATATTTTTTATGACTCATGTAATGAAAAATTATATAAACTGTATTGCTAGAGATCTTCAGCAAGACATACCTACCGACAGAAAAACTACAAACAGATCATATTACATTAGATCAAGGAGAGAAATTTAAAGCCCTACTCAAGGTGATCCCAATCTGGTCTGCCGGAGTGATAATTAATATCTATAAACGTCAGTCAGCCCTCTCTTCCATTACTACAAGCAACTTCAATGGACCGGCACATTACACCGAGGCTTGAATGAATGCTCTCGGTCCCTTCTATTGCGCTATGGGTTGCACTCTATGACCGTATTATCCTTACCTCGCGTCTAAAATCACAGGAAAGCCTGTTAGTTTCACTACTAAGCAAAGCATAGGATGGGGATATTTGTGTCATTTCTGTCCATGGCAGTCGCAGCCATCATAGAGGGTATCCGGAGGGATCGTGCACTCAAGTAAGGCTATTACAATGACTCACTAGCAACAGTACAAATGTCTGGCATTGTGGCTAGCGCCACAGCATTGCCTAACTGGGATCGCAGATGGTTTAACAAATTGAGTTCTACTATACAGAGTTTCCATAGGCGGAACCAGGGGTTCAGGGGTCATATGACCCCAGCCTCTTGTTTTCCTTTCCCTTCCTTTTTTTTATGTATTTTCTTTTCTCGTTTGTTTTTCTCTTGCTTTTATTTTATCATCAAAGTAGGCAAAAAAAAGTGGTACCAATTATCTCTGTAAACTAATTAAAAATAAAAAACTAAAGAAATAAAACAATTTTTTTGATCCCACTATAGTGACCATAAGTTCACCACAGTTTTATCCTAACAAGATTATTAAATCTCTTTTCTTCTTTTTTTGTTGCTGGAATTCCTTTTTTCAAGCTAATTAATCCAATGAACCACAATATAAGGTTTTGAATATATAATATTATAATTTAAAATTTATTTATAAAAGTAGCTAATCAGTTGACTAAAAATTTCAAAGTCTGATTAATAGTCTCATAGTTCAGAAAAAATTAAAATATATATATATATGTATGTGTGTGTATTTAAAATCATTACTCACAACTCAAAGGTTGACAATGGTTGAAATAGGATGTGAAATACTATAATTGGGCAAAATGAATTTAAAAGAAGTACTCCAAACGTCAATATATAATATTTTTTTACTGATATATTTTGAACCCCCTCTAAAAATGTTTTGATTCCGTCGCTGAGAGTTTCCCGGAAGCATGTCAATTGTACATGGAGTCGGGTTGTCGGTGGCGGATTTATTGGCGAGTTTTTTGTTGAGTAGTATTGATGATCTTATGGGGAGAGGAGGAAAAGTAAGCTCGATTTTTAGTAATATTGATGAAGATTATTATAATGGAAGAATTACATATTTTATTACATTTTTGAAAATAATTACAACAATAGTGTACTCATAAAATATTTACACAATTAATACAATTTCATATTTATTTACAATATTAGTGCAATTAGGATTCCTTAATTTAGGGAATTAGAATGCAATAACATTCCTTAATTTAAGGATTAGTTATCCCTATGGTTTTTTTTCTTTCTCTCTCTCCTCATCTAGAACAACTGCATACTAATTAAAAGAACAGAACAACATTCACGCTCCTCCTCCTCCACCCTCCTCATCCACGCTCTGTCTCCCTCTGATGGTCGACCGGAATAATCAATTGCTTCTCCGTAATTGCAGATTTTGCACTCCAAACACTTGATTTCTGTGCCTAACCGAGGAATCCGGTACATCTAATCATCCCTTTCATTAGATGAACCACCTTGCATTAGATGAACAATTGAGAGGCCAGGTGAAACCAATTGTGGTAGGTCTTAGAAATTTGAGAAATCAACTAATGAGATATATCTTCCATTAATCCATAATCTAAGAGCCAATTAGAGGTCACTGTAGGATCAATTTCCATGGAGTTGATAATGTAGTAGTGAGAGAGAGTGGCGTGTTCGGTTGAAGAAAAAAATGAAAGGGAAAAAGAGATTATTGATTTGTTTGGATGAGAAAGAAAAAAGGATTGAATAAAATAATGGAAGGGGCGGCCAGTGCCATCATTCATGAAATTATTTTTTATAATATTTGGTTATCCACAAAAATTAAAATTGTTACCTTTGTACGAATGTTTGGCTACCAACTGCACCATATTTATAACAATTTTATTTTTAAAATGTTATTTATAAGTTGGTAGTCAAACCTTCTTAAAAATGTAACCAATTCAGTTCTATTGGGTTACCAATTAATTATAAAAAAAATTTAAGAACAGTTTTCAAGTGTTACGAGCAGAAGGTATCCGAAATGCCATGTCTATGTTTCCATTTATGTAGCTGTTAGTTACTTATAAATAACCTTTTAAAAATAAATTTATTTTGAATATGGTGCAGTTGGTAGCCAAACATTCACACAAAGGTAACCATTTTTGTTTTTGTGGGTAACCAAATATTCATAAAACAAATTTGTTCGTGATTTCCTCTTTGTTAAAACTTACTCAAGAATTCGTTTTGGATCTTAACTTCTTTGGTTTGGTAACTCCGACTTCTTCTTCTTTGATTTATTTTGGTAACTCCGACTTCTTCTTCTTCAATTTGTTTTGTTTTGGTTGTTAAATGATTTCCTCTTTGTTCATTACTCAAGAATTCGTTTTGGATCTGTTCTTGCTGGTTTGGTAACTCTGATTTTTTCTTTTTCGATTTGTTTTGGTTGTTCGTGATTTCCTCTTTGTTTTGTTTTCGATTTGTTTGGTAACTCTGTTTTTGCTGAGAATTAGTATGCGATTATTTTTTAATTTGAATTTGTTTTTGTTGTTATATCCTAGATATTTGATTTTGAATTATTAATTATGACAGTTATTTGTCCTTAATTTTAGATTTTCTTATTATTATGAATTGAATCCTATATTAATTCTCTAAATTAAGGAATCATAATTGCACTAATATTGTAAATAAATATTTGAAAGTGTATTATTTTTGTAATTATTTTTTAATGCACTAATGGTGTAATTACTTTCTAATTGTTGTATATTTGTGTAAAGAACCCTATAATGATTACTATTGTTGGGCATGGTCGTTCTTGAGATTTTGGTGGCTCATGACGAAAAATGAAAATGAGACCCTTTTTGAAACATTATTTTCACCCAAAAAAATATAAAAATAAATAAATAAAAAATACAAGCTGTATCCAAAAAAGTGTCTTTCCGGAGCTTAAAACATAATAGTTCAACTACAGCAAAATATATGAAAACTTCGACTACAACAAAATATGTGAGACCCCAGATTTTATGAATAAAGATTTAATTTTTTCGAAATATTTTTTTAAAATTATGGTGTGGATTTGATATAATATTATAGTTGTGGGTAATATTTATAAATTTTGCAAAAGAATGAGTTGTTATAAAATATTTGTTTGGTGGGGAATATTCTTTTTATCGGGGAATATTAAATGCGACGACCTGAATCATTAGTGGACCCCACAATGAATTATTGTCGAGATTGAGAAAGCGACAAAAATACTTTATGAAAATAATGGCGTAAGTGTTACTGTTAAAATTGTTGAACTACTTTCGGTAGTAAAAAATACGATGTCTGGCGTGGGTTGTATAGTAGCACACGGTATTGATTATTGATCTTACGTGAGAAGTCACTCATTTATACTTTCGATTATTACTACTGATAATTTACGCATCATATCTCTTATATTATTGATTCAATTATTGTCACAATTATCATCTCATATAATATGTTATATTATTTAAACAATAATTGAGGCGACAAGTTATAAATGATTAATAATTGTTGAAAGATTAAATATGTGTTGATTAAAAATAAAATGATTTACGGTAATTTTATTCAATCCTTGATGTATATAAAGAGTCTATTATTAGAGCGTTTGTGGTAAGTTTAATTATTTATGGGGGCCATATGTCATCATCTAAGAGTCTCTTTAGTAAATAGTAATTACCTTAAGTCGATAGTAATTACCTTAAATAAATAGTAAATACTTTAAGTAAATAGTAATAAATCTTACATAAATAGAGGCCTAGGGCTTCATTATTTTTCACGAATTAGTTCAAGCTATAGAGAGAAAAGTATAGAATAAGAGAGAAAGAAGAAGAGTATTACTGCTTCTTCACTTTATATCCAGTTCTTCTAAGGTAGGGAATATTATTTGTTGTACACGTAAAGGTGTTATTCTTCTTATTCATGAAGAGAATCATTGTTATTCCATTTCTTATTATTACATTGGAATAACTTTTGTATCTGTGATCTACCCTATACTTGGTGACATTCTTCTATTATTACATTGGAACATCCTGCATGTGTTTTACAGGACTGGTTAAAATCTTGTTATTATTACATTTGGAACATCACATGCATGTGTTTTACAGGGACTTGGTTAAAATCTTTATTATTATTACATTGGAACATCACATACATGTGTTTTCTGTGGGACTGGTTCCATTCTTTATTATTACATTGGAATATCTTATCGTATGTGCGTTTTACAATCCTAACATGGTTCCGTTTATTTATTATTACATTTGGAATAACACATGCATGCGATTGATCATCGCATGCATGGTGATTTCTTTTGTTATTCCATTCTTTGTTATACTCGATTGGTTAAAACTTTGACTTATACTCCATGAAATTAGTGGAATATCCTTGATATTTACAGCTTCATCCGATATCCTTTCATGAAAATATTCTTCTAAGTATTCTTGAATTTTACTCTACAAAGCAGTATCATGTTACGTTAATAATTCCTGGATAAAATAATTCTTGAACTTGTTTTATTGAATTCTTATATCATTGTCATCATCCTCATGTTTATATTTTGTTGAAAGTCATCCGTGGCACATAATACATAGATGGACTTGGTATGATTATGACCGAGGGGATTATTGGTGTAATCATGGTAGTAATGTTACAAATGATGTAAAAATTAAAAGTCGTCATTGGTAGTAGTGCATTGATGGATGATTGTTGGCATGATCATGACCATTAATGAATACACAAATATTCTTGGCGTAGTGCATGAATAATTGTGGTCGTGATCTTAAAAATATCCTTGGTCGTAGTAGTGCGGGGTGATTCGATGATGTGGAATATTTATTAAAATGAGTCTCAAATTTATAATATGATTATGAAAAATTTTTTAAATCATAAAAGATATTATATTTTATTTTCTACTTGACTCTTTTAATGGATTCTTTGGTTCATTGCGAGTTAAACTTGATGTTTATTATATTTTATCGGTTTAACATTGTTGAAGGCTAATGATAATTTATTACGCATTATCTTAGTCATAATATTTCTTCTTGGGCTAGTTGAGCTCACCCTTTCTTTCATTGCTCTTCTGAAAATGAGAATATAAATTTGAGACGAGTCGGGGAGCGGAGTAATGGTCTGAGAGGATAGCATTAGTAGTCTTCACTATTACGTGAAATAGTGTGATAATAATTGTAATGAGGACTCCTTTTGAGTTTGTATAATCTCTAGTAGACAATATTTGTATTCAAACTCACGATTTATGTGTTTTGTCGTATTATACCACGGCAGTTGTATTAGTAAGTTGTATTTGAATTCTGTACCATGTATTTGGCGACCCAAGATGATTGATGTATACCTAATTTTGGGGGCGTCACAAAATATATGAGAAATTCGACTGCAACAAAATATATGAGAATACATTCATTGAAAGATACTTCTTTTAGTATTCCTAGAGCCAAAATCTTCAATCAAATGTTCAAAATTCTATATATAAAAAAAATTGAGACCCTTCTGATCGGGGGCCAGAGCGGTCTACCCTCCCGCCCGTGCTCAGGATCGGCTGTTGTTGGGTTCTTGCCGGATTGAGTTTGGTTAATTTGATGTGTTTTCTTGTTTTTTGCCGGGCAGGTCCTTGTGAAGGGGAAGGGGGTTAGGACTTGGGACTAGCTGATGAAGGTGAGTTGGTTGTGTAAAGAGATGAACTTGCTTAACTATTTATACTTTTATCCTAGCTATCAGCATTTGAAAAGTATTTATGTAAATATCTAATATGAACTAATAATTTGAAAAGATCAAACTTTATATGACTATTTTTGAGTTAGTGAACTTGGGACGTCACAAGAAGGCTGAATGAAGGACGAGTCCTTCTCCGCGGACCGTGAAGTGGGACCGGTCTAATTTTTTTTTTTTGGATTCTCAAAATATATTTGTACAATCTGTACAATCTTTATTTTTATATGTATCTAAATTACACTAAAATCACTAAATTCTATAAAAATTCTAGTTAAAATAAATATTATACATTTTTTAAAAATCAAAAAAAACAAAAAATAATAATTGAACCGGTCACTAGATCGGTCGCCACTTCAAGATCAACCTAGAATTATTGATGAAGAAATCATGCAGACCTAAAGGCTAAAAATACAAACAAAAGCAGAAATTTCTACATATATTTTTGATATTTTCACGTGGTTCCTTACCTACTGTATGCTCATATGAGAGGACCACGTAAAAATATCAAAAATACATGTAAAAATATCAGTTCTCAAAAAAAACTAAACCCCTTAACCTTTTCTAATTTTTCACTCCTCTTCGTGCATATGATTACCAAATACTCCCTTAACCATTTTTAAAACTACTTTTTGTACCATTTTTACCAAAATATAAGTGGAGAGATTATAACTAAAAAAAAATTTACTACCAACCACAATTATTATAACTTTAAAAATAAATTTATATATGCTTAATTATTAATTCTAAAAATAGTCAATTTGACTTTAAAAAAAATTAAACCGAGCATTTAATTTAGGATAGAGAGAGTAATATTTTCTATTTTTGTTTTGGAAGTGAAATCAGTCATATAAAATCAAATGCCAAAACATTTACCAAACAATCCCTTAAATAAACCATGAGGGTGGAGGGGCTTCTATTTTTAATCACTCTTTTTTCGAGTATCTTGAGCGTCGGCATTTGTATCCACAGATAGGGCAAATACTTACAAAAGACAATTATAGTTTTCAAACAATAGCATTTGTATCCACAAGAGAGGGCAAATACTTACAAAAGACAATTACAGTTTTTAAACAATCAAAACAAGTATATATTTGTTTGCAATGATTATAATCTCGGAATTATAATCTTCAAATTAAAATTCAAAGACTATTAATTTTAAAATTTTAATCTCGAAATTATAATTATAATCAAGACTATTAAACTATTTTATAATCCCTCGACTAAATTAATATTTCTTTTCCCAGTATAATCCTTACAAACAGATTATACAAACATAGCCAACAGGTACTTTGAACAAAATACATAAAATGGAGACACAATATCAAAGCGATAATTAGAATCTTCACATTTTCCAGGAAAAAAAATTAAAAGAATTAGAACTTATTTGATTTGGGATAAGGTAAAAAAATGCAGGTCATGATACCAACTAAATGGTTAGGTTAGGTTAGGTTACTTAACATTATAGCATCAAAGAAAAAGCTCTAGCAAAAATTTATTTCTTACGAGGAACACGTATTCCCAACTCAAAGTGAGCCGTATGAGTGGCTCAGACTTCGGATTCAGTAAAATACGTTTCTGGTCTCAGTACAGGCGGGATTGCAAAAGGGAATTAGGAACTGAGCTACGAGATAAGTATGACAGATACATAGAAGATGGCAGCTATTCCAAATATATTAAAAACACAGAACACAATACAATATCACATGAGGTCGTGGATGAGGAATGCTACTGATCCTTGTACCTCTTCTCAACTTCTTCCATACTTTGAATCTCCTTGTGATACTTGCAGACACGGTAGATACACCTGCAGCAACACAAAGCACATCTTTACATGCTGCATGCACAACAAATTTAAAGAATGGAAGATAAAATTGTGAAATTGCAGCCGCTTACCAATAGAGGAGGCATGCTGATACACAGAGAATCATATTCCTTTGAGACTTGTACATCTGCACAGCACAGCACAGCACAGCACAGCACACCAATCAGTACTAAAATATAAGTCATCAAATTATAATTTCTTTCATGGAGATAAAACACACAGCACTTGACTTTGAATTCGAATAATTTCATTAATTCAGAAATCTTAGAGGGGAGTGTGCACTTTGCATTGTATCACTAGACCTAGTGAGCTTCGTGTAGTCAAATAGACGGTCATAACCTAACAGTTGGGGATATAATTATCAACTAAACAAAAGAAACTCAATCTTCTGTCTTTTTCCTTCACAGTGTCAAAATACTACAGCATTTTGGAACTCTCTTGGCATGAACAGTTGAGGTGATCTTGATCAGTATATAGAACAACATATTGTAGCTTCTATATCCCTCTTTGATGAAATTTATTCTCATTTTTATATTGAAAAGGTTACATGAACTAAATGTATTTCTTGAGAAAGTTTAAAAAACTATAATGATACATACACTATGATTAATTGAAGTACACTCGTACAACTTTGATGTGTACTCCTGCCACTTAAGTTTTAGAATAAGTGCTATACTTCATAGGGTAACATGATTGAGCAATAAATATGGTAATCCTGAGGTTGTAAGTATGTGCTAGTATGATGTTTGTACGAACTGAAAGATTTATTACAACTCCCAGCAAAAACCAAACTTCAACATTGAATCTGAGCAAAAGGACATACAAGTGAACACGACTCAAGTACACAAAATTATCATACTCCACACTCTCAGACACAAAATTAGAAAAAGTAACCAGGAACAACCCTGACAAAAGAGCATCCTAGCCTATAAAATATAAATCAGTCACTACCTACGGTAATTTTGGTACCAAATGCAAAAGATAGACAGGAGAAGGACACACAACATACTATGAAAATGTGGTTTATGAGCTTACTAATGTCATATAATTGGAAAGAATTAAGTTCCCAAAATTGTAAAAGAATATGTTTCGTCGAAATTAAGATAACAAACAGTGTTCTAAAAATCGGCCTAAGCGCTAGGCGGGGGGCCTGGCGCCTAAGGCCAAATCGGTGAAAAAAGCGTTCCAGATTAGGCGGCGCCTAGGCGGGCTAGGCGGGGCCTAGACGGGAAAGGGGGGCCTGGGCGGAGATTATTTTTTTAAAAAAATTACTACCAAAACTAGATCTTAATATATTTATTTTTCTAATGATTTACCATATTCTTAATGCAAGTTGTAGCATATTAAATCACAACAAGAAGTGAACAAGATCAAGTCAAAATGGATAATTTTATTATAGTTGTAATTTTTTGAACTTGTACCAACTTGTAATTATATAAATGATGATACATTTGTAATATTTAGTTTAATTCAATATAATTCTTAAATTTATGTTTAGTTTCTTTAGTTTTAATATTGAATTGAATTCTTAAAATTTTAGATTTTGTTATTTAATACCAATTTTGTTTATGAATAAAACTAATACGTCAAAGATATGTTAGCCATACTTAGTATATGATACTTGTCATTTTCTCAGAAGTCCTCAATTTTAAAATTACACAAATTAAAATAATTTCATAATTAATAATATCAAATGTCTCATTCAATAAACTTCACACTAATTCTTAAAAATAACATTTATTTAAATTTTTGAGAGATAAGAAGTACGTATATAATTATATATATGAAGATATGAAGATAATACTTATTAGTTACTACTTACTAGTAACACTAATTCTATAATTTAATTATTTCAAACAATGGATATATATCTTAATACTTAAGTGCAATTACTACTAATTCTATAATTTAATTATTATCTTTATTATAGATTATTTTGTTTTATATTATTATTTTGTTAGAATAATGTAAGATAAAATATTAAATCGACTTAAAATAAAAAAATCCCGCCTACGCCCCCTGGTCGCCCGCCTCTCGCCTAGCGACTTTTAGAACATTAATGACATATATATGCACAAAACACCCATTTTGTTGTCAAAATTTGTTCAGGAATGATTGATTTGATAGCCAATTTGAGCGTTGAAGAATGAAAGTGATGTAACTTTGCATCCTGGAGAATATCTTCAAACAATTAAAGCAAAAAAGAAGTATGTTTATAAATATCATAATATTTATATTTATAAATAGAGGAAAAACACAAAGTAACATGAATGAGAGCAAGTCATATGGAGAGGTGCAATGTAGAAGGAACCTGACATCTAGAAAAAGAAAAGGAGGCGGAACTTTTGTACCTTTTAACAATATGAAAGGAGGAAAGAAATGAAGAGATCAAATCAAGCAAGAGGGAAGAATAGAGGAGATAATGAACTAGAACAGGGAGAGCTTAAAGCTATTCTGATATTTTATCGACAACTTCAATTCATATTAGAAGATAAAAAATTGTCTTGGATAAGGAACTATATATTGTAAAATGAGATTGGAGCTTCGAAAACTTCATACTTGTACACAAATTGTTAAACCTAATCACACTCTCAAAATTATAAATTTTAAAATGTCGTATTGAAAATCTTCTTCCCACAAATGGCCACAAGACAATAAATGCATGCATAGCATCACAGTTTCTTCGTAGCCATTGCTTCCCTAAAGTTGCACTTTCTTAAAGTTCTCCTTGGCATGAATCGTTGACATTATACCTCTGTTCTAAAAATCGGCCTAGGCGGCGCCTAAGCGCTAGGCGGGGTCCTAGCGCCCCGCCTAAGGCCAAATCGGTGAAAAAAGCGAGCTAGGCGGGAAAGACGGAGCCTAAGCGGAGTTTTTTTTTTTTAAATTACTACCAAAATCAAATCTTAATATATTTATTTTTCTAATGATTTACCATATTCTTAATGCAAGTTGTAGCATATCAAATCACAACAAGAAGTGAACAAGATCAAGTCAAAATGGATAATTTTATTATAGTTGTAATTTTTTGAACTTGTACCAACTTGAAATTCTATAAATGATGATACATTTGTAATATTTAGTTTAATTCAATATAATTCTTAAATTTATGTTTAGTTTAGTTTCTTAAGTTTTAATATTGAATTGAATTCTTAAAATTTTAAATTTTATTATTTAATACTAATTTTGTTTATGAATAAAACTAATACGTCAAAGATATGTTAGTCATACTTAGTATATGGTATTTGTCATTTTCTTTAAGTCCTCAATTTTGAAAATTACACAAATTAAAATAATTTCATAATTAATAGTATCAAATGTCTCATTCAATAAACATCACACTAATTTTTAAAAATAACATTTATTTAAATTTTTGAGAGAGAGAAGAATAATATATAATTATATATATGAAGATATCAAGATACTTCTTACTAGTTACTACTTACTAGTAACATTAATTCTATATTTTAATTATTTCAAGCAATGGATATATATCTTACTACTTAAGTGCAATTACTACTAATTCTATAATTTAATTATTATTTTTATTATAGATTATTTTGCTTTATATTATTGTTTTGTTAGATTAATGTAAGATAAAATATTAAAAAATTCTTAAAATAAAAAATCCCGCCTAGGCGCTAGGCCCCCCTGGCCGCCCACCTCCAGCCTAGCGCCTTTTAGAACATTGAATTATACACCTTTTCTTCTTCCAAATACTTATAGCTAACACACTGAAATGAACCAATGCCAGATATAAAAACTACAACTTAAACTTAAAACAAGAAACAGAAGTCCATTCTTGACAAACCGTTCCCCAATACCAACGCCAAATCAAACATACGACCAAGAATGAAAACTGATGAGCTCATCTCCATGTTAAGAAATGGTCTACAAAAGAGAGAATCCAAACCAAGTTTTTCAACCACTCAAGGGAGTTAATAATTTATTAATCTCCATGACAGTGCTCTCCACTTTTGTTTTTTCATTACATTTTGAATACTAAAAGTGCAGTCACAAACTTTCAAATGTGAGATTAAAGATATCAAATTTTAACCTTGTTAAATACAAATTCGTTGGTTTTAAAAACTTAGAACATCAAATTTAATTTTCAATTTACCTTACGTAATATTAAACCTTCATATACATGAAATATCTAAAAATCAAGAAGTGAATAATGAATTACCGCTTTCTCGTAGCGATCTCTCTCAGCAGCAGTGCAGATCTCGCCAGTACACATCAAACGGTGTTCGTTCTTCCAATAGATATCTAAAATTCAACAGCAAAAGAGCACCAGAATCGAAAACAAATCCCTAATTTATAAATCCCTAATCTATAAATCCCTAATCATCACAAAAACTCACACACCCATATATAGAGAAAAAAGAGATAGAAATTAGACCTAGGAGCTGGAAACCGGCGAAGGGGATAACGAACATGGAAGGCTGAAGGATGAGAGATATGAGAGAGACGACTCGAGACTTAATAGCTTTTGGCGACGGTAGGGTTAGCAGAACTGCAATCGCCGCCTCCATGGCCACCACGTACGTCAGTATCATCCACTGAAGCGCCATCTTTTTTTCCTTTTTGCTCCCACTTCTCTTCTCTTCTCTTCTCTTTCTTCTGGTTTTGGTTTTTCTTAACAAGGAAGGTTGGGGAAGGTTCCTTCTCTATGAATTGGAGTACTTATTAGGCTCTGTTTGGGTGATGGAAATTAAAATATGATTTATATTTAAAAGTAGTAAAATGAAAGAAAATTGTTTCTAATTGATTCAGATTCACTTCACTAAAAAGTTTGATCCGAAATTTCGATTCAAAATATAAATAATTTAAATAAATAAATTTTAAAGTTTGATAAATTACTCTAACCTTTTTAAATTGTAAATTTCTATTTGTACTTGAATCATATTCATTTAAAAAATTCAAACTGTTTGAGCTCGATTCGATTCAAGATCATGCTCAACTTGATAGCTAAAATGAATCTCAATTAAATCTTATTGTATACTTGATAAATTTTGTAAACCAAATCAACAGCTCAATAGGACAATTTATTACTCATATATTTATCTACAATCAAATTCGACATGCTTTTATCTTAATATATAAAGATCTTACTAAAATATATAAATTTGCAAGGGTATAAAATTTGAGATATTATTTTAAATTGTAAAGCAAAATAAAGTTTCTAAATAACATTACTTTATTCCTAGTTTATTGAGTATTGTCACTCTTACTATATTTCTAGTCAAATTTTAAGGATAAATTTGAAAAATAATAATTTTTTTTTAAAAATGTGTCATTTTTCAAATATATTTCTAATTTTGTATCGGAATGAGTAGAAAATAGTACTTATTCCCTCCATCCCAGAAGAATAATGAATGAGATAAAATACATAACGATAACTAAGTCATTTAGTGGGATCTATTAGTATAAAGGCTTAATTATAATTTACTACCCTAAACTATATGTCATATTCTACTTCGGTGATCCAACTTTCAATTTTGTCAATTAGATGATTGAACTATTAATTTTTTTCAATTCCAACAAATTGAGCTTGCCACATCAGAAATTGTTGACGTGACTATCTGGGTAGACCATACTTAAGCTTATCTGTAAATAAAAAAGATTATTTTTACATATTTATTATACATTAAGGACAAATTCGTCAAATCACTTTATATTAAATATTAAAACTAAATAAAAACAACAAACTATCAGATAAATCCAAATCATTTCCCTTTTTCCTGATTGAATCAACCGATAAAAAACTTGAAAAGATTGAACCAATCCAAGAAAATCACTAGGAAAAGGTAAGTCACAAATTAGAGGAGCCCTGATTTCTTTTAATATTTTTCTTATTCATCGATGATTCATATTCTAACCCTAACCCTAACAAATCATCATCATTATCATCTTCCTTTTCACTTTACCTAAACCCGGACATGAAAGATCTTGTGGAGAATCTCTTCGTTGGTAACCCTAACCCTAGCTCCCCTTCTTTACTGCCCGAATCTATTGAAGAAACCCTAATCACCATCCCCGGAGTTATTCTCCACTTGATCGACAAGCAATACATCGTCGAGCTCGCTTGCAGCGATCTCTCCGTGATCCGACTCCGACAGGGAGATAATGTGGTCGTTGTTCTCGCTAGAATCTCGGACGAGATCCAGTGACCTTTGACCAAAGACGAGACCGTTGTAAAGCTTGATCGTTCACATTACTTCTTCTCGTTTCGTGCTCCGAGGGGAAGTCGTGATGATGACTTTGAAGTTATGTTGAATTACGAATTGACGATTGCGTCGAAAGGGCAAAGACTTTGTTGAAGAAATTGGATTAGATTTTGGAGAGTTACAATAGTTTTTCGGTGCAGAGAAGATGGAAGGAGAAAAGGATGGAGGTGTTAGAACTAATCGCCTAAGATCGGTTGTGACACCCCCAAAACAGGTATACAACACCCATCTTGGGTCGCCAGATATATGGTACAAAATCAAAATACAAACTTAATTATACAACAGTCGTGTAAAATACGACAAAACATAACTGAGAGTTTAAACAAGAATATTGCCTTCTAGACAATATCCACTCTCAATGGAGTCCTCATTACAATTATTATCACACTATTTCACGTAATAGTTGAGGACTACTAAAGCCACTTATCATGGACCATCACTCCATTTCCGACTCGTCCCAAATTTATATTCTCATTTCACAGAAGAGAACAATGAAAGAAAGGGTGAGCTCAACTAGCCCAATAAGAAATATTATGACTAAGATAATGCAGAATAAATTATCTTTAGCCTTCAACAGTATAACAACCGATAGAATATAATAGACAACAAGTTTTAGATCAACAACTGCAATAATAAGCAATCCATTAGAAGAGTCAAGTAGAGCATAAAATCTACTATCTTCATGATTTAAAAAGTTTTCATCAACTTTATCATTTGAGACTCGACTTAATAAATAAACCACATCATCGAATCATCCACCTTTACTACGGCCAAGGAGATTCATGTAATCATCAATGGTCATGATTATACCGAATAATCCCTGGTCATAATCATATCAACAACTGTCCATCAATGAACTGCAGGCCAATGAGGACTTTTACCACATCATTCATTATATTACGGTCATGATTATACCGAATAATCCCTGGTCATAATCATACCAAGTCCATCTATTCACGTAAGCCAAAGATGACTTTAATCACAATATAAGCATGAGAATGATGACAATGACATAACAATTCAATAAAACAAGTTCAATGATAAATTTTAAAGATTTATAATTTAATTTATCCAAAGATCAATAACGTCCAAATTGTCAACATGATATTGCTTTGTAGAGTAAAATTCAAGAATAATATTCATGTACCAAAAATAATTTGAACAGAAAAGAATCAATTTTTTATCGTGAATAGTACCCCGTGAATAATACTTCGAGAATAGTACCTCGTGAATAGTATCCCGACATGAAAAGTACTCCAAATACCCGAGTGAATAATATTCGGTTGAATAGTAATTTGGGTAAATAGTAACCCGTGAATAGTAACTCGTGAATAGTACTCCGACACGAAAAGTGCCCCGAATACCCGAGTGAATAATACTAGAGTGAATAGTAACCAGGTGAATAATAACTCATGAATAGTAACTAGTAAAAGAAAATACCAAAAAAAAATGATATTCCATGACGAGTACAAAAGAAATGATATCTCTTACGAGTATAATATAATATACGAAACTGCAAATGAATTTTCACCCGCCATGCGATAATCCACGTAGACAGATCATTTCCACAATTTAATAAAGAATGAATACGAAAGGTCATTCACCATGCATGCGGTAATCCACATAGATGCAGTTATTCCAATGTAATAATAAAGAATAGAATAATGAAGAATTCACGGGCATGCGATAGATCATCATGAGATGAAAGTTATTCCAATGAATAATAAAGAATAGAACCAGGTCATGTAATCCGCATGCATGTGATATTCCAACGTAATAATAAAGAATGGAATAACAATGAATTCACGGGCATGTGATAGGCCACATGCAGACGTGTTATTCCAACGAGAATAATAAAGAATGGAATAACGTAATAATTTCACCATGTATGCGGTACTTGGCGTATGCAGATTATTCCAACATAATAATAAGGAATGGAATAACAATAGCTCTCTTCATGAATACGAAAGAAATAATACCCCTTTACCTCGTAAGAAAACCGGATCTTTGGAATAGTGAGGTAGCAGACTTTCTTCTTCTTTTCTCTCTCTACTTTCTCTCTATAATAATTGCTCTATAGCTTTAGTGAATTGGTGAGAAATGAAGGAAGAATGAGCTTCTATTTATAAAAAAAAATATAGTTTCGATAATTGCATGTTTTGGAGCTCGAAATATTACAGTATAATACCTTCCTTTTTTCCTTTATTTTTAATTTAGTCATGCAAGTATTATCAAACTTGCACCACCTCCCCTAATAGTAAATCATGTGACTCAATAGTTCTAAACATGTGAAAAAATTAATTATAGTATAGTACCTTCAACTATACCTCCATTTTTAACTTAGTCATGCAAGTATTATCAATCTTGCACCAACTCCCCTAATAGTAAATGAATGTCAATCAATAGTACACACATGTAAACAAATAGTTATAATCATGTGAATCAATAGCAATTAATTGCTCATTTATCCGGTTAATTACCCGATTGGTCAATATAACCTCCAGACATCAATTATTATCGAAATAAATATCGATTTCCACTAACACTAATAATTCCAACACAATGGAACTATCAATTTCATCTTTAATCAATACGAACCTATTCATCATTAATATTATAACTCACAATATTTAACAACCAGATCGTTCTCAGGAAAGAGGGGGCTTTCCGATAAGGATTTCTCCTTATTGACGCGCAATTAGGTGACCAAACCTCTCCTTGACAGAACTTCTAGACATTGTCAATATTGCAAATAATTATATGAATAACTTTGTCGTCTCAATTATTGATTTAATAATATAACATATTATGCGATGATAATGTGACAATAATTGAATCAATAATATGAGAGATATGATGCAACAATTCATCAGTAGCAATAATTGAGTATAACTGAGTGACTTCTTACGTAAGCATCAATAATCAATACCGTGCTTTACTTATCGCAACCACGCACAGATTATTGTACTTTTACTACCGAGTAGTTCAACAAACAGTTTTAATTCGTAACACTTTCGTAGTTATTTTTATAAAATGATAACTCATGCTTTTTACTTACTACGACAATACTTCCGTTAGTAGGGTCCACCAATGATTGTCTTGGTCAATGCGGATATTCCCCGACAAAAAGAATATTTTATAACAACTTGCATACTTTGAAAAATTTATAAATATTACCCACAACTATAACATTATATCAAATACACACCATAATATTAAAAAAAATATTTCGAGAAATTTAAATCTTTATTCATAAAATTTGAGGTCTCACATCAGTCCTCATAGTAATTTGAGATTCTCAGAGTTAGGCCTTTTTTAGATCGACTTTGGGGCTTGCTTTTTGATCGATTGTTATTGTTTTGAAGCTTTTGATTTGTTTAATTAGTCTTAATGTATGGGTTGTGACCATTTTACCCTTTATTATATTAAAATTGTCTAATAAAAAAATAAACATTTATTTTTTTTAAAGACATCAGCTGAGGTATGCCCCACTCAGATAGCCACATCAGCAATTTTTGACGTGACAAACTCAATTTGTTGTAATTGAAAAAAATTAATAGTTCAATTATCTAATTGACAAAATTGAAAGATGAATCACCGAAATAGAATATAACTTATAGTTTAGGATAGTAAATTATATTTAAACTTAATATAAAAAATAAAAGTAATCATCTCTTTATCTAATCTTATGGAGACGATTAAGGACAAATTTAAAACTTTATTACTACTCTCTTTTTTCTGCTTTTACTTTTTCATATTATGTGTGCAATTTGAAACTTTTTATATATTTTCTTCATCATTATTTCCTTCTATACCTTTTTCATTAATGCAGCACATTTTCATAAAGAAATTGTAAGAATTTAATATCAGAGTCGTAGTAGACAAGAAATTTGAGTCAAAAGTTGTAATGGGAAAAAAAGTAAAGGAAACTTGCTATTCTCATTAAGGTCCAATTTTGCATGCTCGAATCTTGTATGGGGAATGGGTTTACAGCTCTAAAAGAGTAAAAGCTATATATATATATATATATATATATATATATATATATATATATATATACGAATTCGGTTATCGTGAAATTTAAGTTCATGCTAAATTAATCAAATAATCAATAAAGTACTGACACGCAGAAAAATATCCACTCCCGACCTACATGTCGATATTGTATTGCTCATACTAACCCCTCCCTATATATACACAAGATAGAAGGCAATTACTTTGTTTAGCCTTTGAAAATTTGACAATTTATTACTACTACTAATATTTACAAATTTAACAAAAATAAAAAGTAACAAAATTGTCAAAACAAATGTAGTGCAATTGTGTAACTCTAAAATGAAGTGTTATTCTGTCCATTTAGAGTTCTAAACAGTGGCTTGGATATAAAACAATTTCCTTTCATAGCACTTCCTTTTACAAGTACATTTCACAGGATTCTTCCAGTTCTCCACTTATATTTAACCAAGTTGCTACCACATATAGAATATGAACACTTCTGGCCTTGTTCGGTAAACAGGGTAACAAATTAGTTAGCGAGAAAATAACCGTTTATAGAAAGATTTCCAAACAAAATATTCTCAAAATGTTTCATTATGCAGAGCCTGAAGATTTGGAGAAATCACAGACTCAGTAAGTATCCAGCAGTAGTAAAGATTCTAGTATCATAAGCCAACGACAGTTATACAACACTTGAACAAATTAATAAGAGTAAGCAAGCCATACGGGAGCGAAAGAGTTGCAAGATTTCGTGTTCACATGAGAAATTATGATATCTGGTTGGTCCGTTTTGGCATTTCTGTGGACCAAATTGTACAATGTGCTCCTTTAGCTTAAACCATGAGCAATTTTTGCACGCTTTCGTGATGGGGACATGAAAAGCTTCTTTACGGAACCAACAGGATCATCCACCTGCATCGCATGGATACAATAATAATAATGTCATATTTCCAAACCAAAAGGAACACTAGTAGTGGGAAAATTGGATAACCATAACATTAAAAATTTTAGGGAAAAAACAAACTTATTTTAGCCATCTGACGTAGGACTGAGCAAAAAACGGGTATAACCGAAGAACCGAACCGAACCGAACCGAAATAATTTAACCGAAATTTTCTGACAATTCGGTTATATCCGAATTTTTTTACGATTTTCGGTTAGTTTGTACGGGTTTTGCTTTTGGGTTATTCGGGTTAACCGAATAACCGAACAAAGCTTTGCAAAGGTGAAATATTTACATAACCGAACAAAGCACAATACAGATCTACTTTACTAAATTAATTACTACCCGATAGCCCACTCTCTTAACAATCAACAAAGCACACTAGACACTACAGATCTACTTTACTCTCTCAGATCTCGAATTCTCTCAAACCCAAACGGCCAGATCCAGATCTCGAATTCTCTCATCAGTCGACGCCGACGGCCATCGCCTCATCGCCTTCGGCGCGGCGGTCCTTCATCTCGAACTCTCAATCTCTCAAGTCTCAAGAGTCAAGCAAGTCTCATCCACCATCCGATTACCGGTACGAATTTTCCTTCAACTTTGAGTGTTTGACTGTGAGAAGTTCTTTGACTTACTGAACTTTTCTAAACAGCATCTTAAGTATTTCTGAGTCATTCGGATGCTCTGAATTTTCTATGCAATTATCTTGATGAATGATGAGTCTAAGTCTTCAGAGTGGTGTTTCTTTGCTCATTAAAATCAGTTTATATATTTTGGTCATTTGTTTCTGTTTAGCAAGCCAGCTACTTGAATTTTTTTATTAATTGTTTTCCATTTATGATTCAAGCGAGTCATGAATCCAGGTTCAGTTAGTTTATTGCTAGGTAGATCAATTCCTTTGGTTTTATTTTTTTGTTAATGTAAAAGAGTAATGTCCGAAATGTATTTGTACAGTGTACTACTACTACTAGTACTATAAATGAGGTTAAAATTCCCAATTATTAGGGGCCATGCCAGCCATCAGTACTCATGTGGTGTAATTAAAGAAGTAGACTACTCCACTACACACTGATTATGACATTTTATTGTTTCTGCTACTTCCACTTTCCCATTGAAATGTCATAAAACTAACTTTGGGTGTTCAAAAATCAAACTGGAACTGATGTTCCCTGCCTTTAGCCATTGCAAGCATCCAACCAAAAAACAAATTACATAGTGATAGTGTGAGTGTCCCCTCTAATAATTAATCAACAAATTGACTAAGTTCAAATTGACTAATTAATCATCTTCCTCTATGAAGCTGCTAATTTGATCAACATTACTCTTTTTCAATCTTTACATCTGATGAGAGAAGCTTTTTTGGCCTTCTGGCTAAGTTCAAATAATGAGCAAACAGAATGTTTTTACCAGTGAGTACTTTGTGTTAATTGAACTATATGTATTAGCTTTGGAATGATGGTGATGTAACAGTGAACTACAAGTAGGAGGTTCTGTCATCATCCATTTTATCTGTCATGTTGGAAATAACTTGTTGCTTTTACTACTTAACTACTATTTACAGAGCTTTAAATGTATGATATTTCCCAACTTATTGCTTGAAATTTTTGATTGATGTAAACTTTTTAAACTTTCGTTGTTAATGTAATTTGTTTGAAATTTTCAGATGATGTCAAGAAGTATTTTAAATGATTTGCATATGGTGGATGATCCAGACGAACCTGACCTTGATGACTTTGATGCAATTGGACATGAGAAAGAGGGGGGTGACAGTGTTCCCACCCCCAATACAGAGACAAGTACAAAGAGTACGGGACAGTCAGAAAATGTAAAGCTGGAAAGAAAGAGGATGGCGCCTAGATCCAAGGTGTGGACTGAGGGGCACTTCATTCCAGTTAAAGATAATGATGGTAATGTCATCAAAGGCAAGTGTACTTATTGTGGAAAAGAATTAGCTGTTGATTCATCTTCAAATGGCATTACTACTTTAAGAAATCACTTTAGAACTTGTAAAAAAAATCCCATCAACATGGATAAAGCTCAACCCCAACTTGTAGGAATTAAAGAGGGTGAGGGGGAGGGAGGGGCATGTGAGAGTACACTCACCACTTGGAGGTTTGACCAAGAAGTTGTTAGGGCAGCCGTTACTTACCATCTTATTGTAGATGAGCTTCCTTTCAAACATGTTGAGAAAGATGGTTTTAAACAACTTATACAGGCTGCATGTCCTAGGTTTCAGTTACCTTCACGTTTTACATTTGCTAGAGATTGCATTCGTTTGTATGATAATGAGAAAATTAAGCTGAAAACATTCATTAGAAAAAATTGTGAACGTGTTTGCCTCACTACTGATTCTTGGACTTCCAATCAACGCTTGAATTATGTGTGTGTTACTGCCCATTTTATTGATGAAAATTGGAAATTGCATAAGAAAATCTTAAATTTTCGAACCATCACAAGTCATAAGGGGAAGGACATTGGGAAAATGGTTGAGTCTTGTCTAAAAGAGTGGGGACTTTCTAAAGTTATGACACTCACTGTAGATAATGCTAGCTCAAATGATACGGCAGCTGCTTACTTGAGAGAGATGTACATCTTGGAAAACCAATGTCTTGGGTGGTAAGTTCATTCACATGAGATGTATAGCTCACATTATTAATCTTGTTGTGAATGATGGGTTGAAGTTCATTGAGAAATCTGTTGAGAATGTTAGGCGTGCAGTGAAGTATGCAAAACAATCCCCGGCTAGGGTCAAGTCATTTAAGGACTGTATTGAGTATTGTGGTCTTCAAGACAAGAAATGTTTAAGTCTAGATTGTCCAACTAGATGGAACTCTACTTTACTTGATGTTAAGTTCGGCCTTAAAGTACAAAGAAGCTTTTGATCGATTTGGATTTGAAGATCGTGGCTTTGTAAAAGAGATGGGGGGCCAAGATATTCCAACGGACTCGGATTGGAATAGGACTAAATTGTTTGTGAGATTCTTAGAACATTTTTATAATCTCACTTCACCGTATTTTTGCTCATCTTATGTCACATCAAATAATGCATTTCATGAAATAAGTGAAACTTATATTATTTTGAGTGAGTGGGAAAGAAGCAATGATAGAGAATTGAAACAAACGGCCAAGGCAATGAAAAGAAAATATGATAAGTATTGGGAAATGTTACAAAGATGAATATGTTGTTGATATTCCTCACTGTGCTCGATCCTCGCCTGTTTTGTTTTGTTCAATTTGGTTTAGACGAAATGTATGAAGATGATAAAATTGAAGTTGACGATCCGTTGGAGGGTATGGGAGTAGATCTTCATTTTGATATTGATAATGAAGATAGGGATTTAGAATATCAAGCAAGTAATAGGGCCACGGGGATAGAGATTGCCGATGGTGTGAAGAAAGCAATGGAAGATTTGTTTAATGAGTACAAAAAAAAGTATTCAACTCAAGAAAGTGGGCCAAGTGGCACATCAAGTTTAAGTAACCTGTTCATTGTCTCCTAATATGGTGGAAGCTCTCATTTGTGCTCAAGATTGGATTAAAAAGAAGAATTGTATTGATGTGGAGGAAGATAACGACTTTGCCGATAAACTTGAGTGTGGTAATAATTATTGTTTATGTTTATTTTATTGAACTAATAAAACAATTTATAAAAATAATGTGTTTAATTATTTTTTTTATTTTTCAGCAATTTCCAAGTTGAGCTTTGCTACTAATGATGCCAATGTTTCCATGAGGACCACGACTCAACTTAATTAATGAGGTAAATTCATCTCTCGATTCATTATTGCAATTTAATTTTTAATTTTTGATTTGATATGTAGATTGTTGTCTTTTAAATTAGGATTTATTCTTTAATTTCTTCTTGTTTATTCTTTTTTATTTGGTCGCACGCTCTCTTTATTAGAGTGTTCTGTTATTTTTGCTGCGAGATTTCTATTGGTTCTGAATCAGAATGTTGGCGCCTAGTTTGTTGTCATTTGGCATCATACTTTATATATATATATATATATATATATATATATATATATATATATACTGTTAAAATATGACTTGCTTGGTCTCGTGTATTGATTTGTCTTCACAGCCTGTTTGCTGTGGTATTTTGGTTGTTTGAGTTAATATTCTGGACATGATCTAATTTTCCAGATTTTAACATCTACTACCTTCATTGGCTTGCAGAGTTCAGGTTTCTGAAAAGATTAATACTTGTCCATGGACGGTACTCTTATAATCGTACAGCGTTTCTGTCCCAATATTCTTTCTACAAATCCCTACTGATATGTTTTATTCAGACCTTGTGAGTATTTATGGATTCCTTTTTCGTATTTCTGTCTGTTGGCAGTTCCAAAATTGGTTGCAATATAGCAAACTGACTAAATTTATCTTTTATTATATTATATATCCAAATGGACTAACATTAGACATATTCAGTTTCTCTTTTATTTCAGGTGTATCTGGAACTAGCCTTTTCAATTCTGTCAGTTTGATGGCTTATAATGTTTTCTACACCAGCATTCCTGTTCTAGTCAGTGTCCTTGACAAAGATCTTAGTGAAAGAATTGTGATGCAACATCCTCAAATGTTTATGGATTATGTTTATGGTGTTAATCATTGTAGGAACTGTGTTGTTGTTTATGGATTGTAGGAACTGTGTTGTTGCTGTAATATGTAGACATGTAGTTGACTGTTGTTGCTGTAATATGGTGTATTGGTGTTAATCATTGTAGGAACTGTGTTGTTGTTGTTTATGGATTGTAGGAACTGTGTTGTTGTTGTAATATGTAGTTGAGTAGTTGACTGTTGTTGCTATAATATGGTGTTAATCATTGTAGGAACTGTGTTGCTGCTGTAATATGTAGGCTACATAATGTAGTTCACTGTAATGCAAAATGCTAAATCTTTTAAATTCGGTTATTAACCGAAAAACTGAATAACCTATTTGGTTATTCGGTTAGTACAAATTTCGGTTACTTGTTCGGATAGTTAAAACAGTGTATTTTCGGGTTTCGGTTATAACCGAAATTCTTATTCGATTCGGGAAATAAGCGAATGCTCCTAATCCCGTGTAAGATTCCACATATAATCCCCCTCTAAACAAACAAATGGAAAACTTTTAGAAAGATAGAATAGTGATGGGATTATTAATCCAAGGACTATAGTCCATGGGATTGTAATTCTTTGAAAATAGTCCTTGCAAACAAACATAGCCCAAGATCCAGCATTGCCATTTGTAGGTATCTACATGCTTAGTGCAGTGGTGAAGCAGGGAGCTAATGCTTTATTGATTTAAGAAAAAGAATTACTCAGTTACCTCGATCAAGGAAGATGAAGGAGAATGTGTTGACGGAGAAGAAAACTCATTCTGACGTTGTAAAGCAGATAATGTTTGTTGCCAGCCAGGTGGAGAACTGCCACTTGATGTGATCCAGGGACAAAAATGCCTGCGCTGCCTGAACGGATCAAACTCCATTCTTTTATGTACTGATGATTGCTTCATATCCAGCCCTGAAATAATGATGAAAATAAGCTTGTCAATCATTTCTTAATTACAATCATATATGCAGTAGTCAATAAAAGTAGTAAGCAAGAGTAACGACAGACAAAATTTTAACATGAAAATTATAATATCATATTCTTGAGGAACCGACACAAAGGATAAACAGAAACTAGAGTAGGTAAGATTAGTTAGCTGTCTGTATCCATAGATTTTCAAAAATCGTGTTCAATATATGAACCGGTAATCATTATCCTCCAGATACTTTATCAGACAGCAAAAAATTCATGAGTTCTTTTTATGAGTTCTATTGTTCGTAGTTTCATATGGAACTCACTTGGGAAATCAGGTACTACTAAAGTTTTAATATGTGTCAACTGCCAAGTCTTATCCACCGGATATTTTAAGGATTATTCCGGACTGGTATAGAAGCTTGCACTAGAATTCTATTAGGTGAATTGAGGATTTTGGTTGGATTTTGAGTGGTTCAGCAGTGATGCTCTGGGTTAAGTTATGTCATTTAAACTTTTCATATGACCTTCCGTGCCTAGAATAATCCCAACTCCTAATGACCATGTTATCATATTATGCACTATATATGATTATTTCTGAAAACTTTTCTGAGTTTAGGGAGGTTCGGAATACAACCTTATTAAGTAATCACTAAGAAATAATAGGGTAAGATCTCTAGATTTTTCAAATTTCTTTACCTTTTCTTTCTCTTCTCCAGAACTACAGTCCTTGAGTTGCCACTTACATCTCCAAATTTCCCATACTTTTAAACGTTTACGACTTACATCTCCAAATTGCCCCTGCTTTTAGACGTTACTCCGTCAAGGCTCACCAAATTTATCATGCCCCTTCTTTTTGGCCTACTATTAACATTCAATATCCAAAACTGTTTGTGTCCAAGATTTAGAACAGCTTACTTCCTTTATCAAAGAAGGTATCAGTCTCTAACTCAATCCGGATAAAAACTATTTCAAAATTTCTCACCAATTTTTAGTTTTTTTACACTCTTTAAGTTTACATGACTTTCTTAGCTTAAACTCTCAACAAGATCATTGTAGGTCATACATTCCCATATGTCCTGTAGTTGAGGTACTTGACGGTATCCTTTAAAATGACCCCAAGCTCTCCTCGACCTACGGTGCGAATAGAACACTTGTCCTAACACGGTAAGCCATTCAAGTACATGGGCTACTCCACTAATAGCTATATCGTTTTAGCATTTTAGCTCCAAAAACATGGTAAGCAGAGCAAAATCTTATGAGGTCTGCGAATCAAGTCATTCACACCTTTATATTCTCTCCATTTGTGCATTTGAATCTAATCTCTCTCTCTCTCTCTCTTCCATATGCACTCCACATATAAAATGGGCTTATTAATTAAATGTTATGACAAGTGTTGCGGTTAGGGTTATTATATTCCTCGAATTGAGTGTCCGGTCAGACATGGTTACTTGAAGGGTCCAACTCGGGTACTCCTCAATTTTTAACATTAAAATGTGTCCACACTCATACCCTCGAATACAAGAACTTCAGGGCCGAGTGAAGAGAACATGAAACATAGATTACATTAACATGACAACCTTTTTTTTAGGACAAAAGCAAGCCAATCATACATTAACCTCATGCTAATAGCGAGCAAGGAAATCATTATAGCAAGTTATCATTTTATAGTTACAAAGTAGTACTTGCCACATCAGAGTAAGCGAAGAATGCAGAGTTCTAAGGACGGGGTTAAAAAATTAGTTGTAAAACAAAGTTCAGAACAGTGTCATCATCCCCCCTCCCTCTCTCTAATGTAAAATGATGGTACTCTTACCTCTCTCTATATTGTCTCACACCTCCACACTCCTCTTTTTTCCATTTCTTCCTTCCATCTTCCTCGCATTGCAGTGCTCTCAATATCCAAACACAATACAAACTCCCACTAAATTAACATAATACTGAATAAATAATATAATTACCAATAAAATATCAATTACAGATAAAGTCCATCTCTCTCCCCTCTTCTATTTCTCTCTCCAAACAGCATACCCACTACAATCTCTTTCTCTAAACCTTATCTTATCTATTTCTCTCTCTCTCCAAATGGCATACCCATTACAATCTCTCTCTCACTGTGCAGAAACAAACACTCTCTCTACAACCAAATACACAATTTTAGATCACCTTTTGTTCTTCAACGTCTCAAATCTATTTAAGCTTTATATATTTTTTAATTACTCAAAGCACCCTATCCTAACTTATTCCTGCAAAAACTAAGGAGGGTCAAGCGACTCCTTACTTCTATATAGGTCCGCCACCCGCCCCAGTAATGTTCAGAGTTAGTATACTATTAACATTAATATTATCCAGTAGAAAGTATAATATCCTATACTGGGGACATCTTATGAGTGCTAAAGACTGCCATATTTCGTTAAAAAGATATGACGATAGGACCACTATAGGGAGGGGAAAAAGTCACGATAAGAAAGGAAATTGTCAGATATCAGGAGACAAATGATTGTGAAGCCATCCTCGGGGCTCAAAATCCAAGACATCACATAAGCTGGATAAAAAACAACAAAGACAATAATAGATGTATATGGTTACCCTCGAAGGCACCAGGGAGGAAGTTCAAAAAGAAACCAAATGCTTAACCAGTTCCAGTTCAGTTGATATGAAAATGACAAATGTTAATATAGGAAGTGTGCAAAGGCATATTTATGATAAAAACCGATACTCACACCATTAACATAAATCTTAACAAAATCTAAGAAAAAGAGATACATGACCATCCTGACCATCACCTTGCTTGCTGCATACGATCTCACTACCTGAACTCCGTTGCACATAGCAATTGTCAACGGCAACCATCATTAATGTGTCAGTCATGCTAGATTCATCATTTGCAAGTGACTTGTGTCCACCACTGGTCGGAATAGCAGAGTTCCCAGGTTGAGAATTACAAAGATCTACACCTGAACCACTTCTTACAACAATCGCTTCATTTTCTGGAAGTTTATAAAGTTCAATGGAACTTTGTGCCACGCTTGGAGTGTTTTCTAATAGGCTGTTCATAATGGATTCTGGTCTATCGGTTTCAGGAATTACCCGTTCACTAGAAGATGCTCCTTCCAGTATCATGTTACAGTCATTGTCGTCTCTAAGTGTCTCGCATTGTTCACTAATCTCAGAACCCAAACACTGCAATGGGTCATTGCTCGTAGGATTACACTGTCCGGCATCAGGTCTTAATTCGAAATTAGATGAAAATCGAGCTCTCAAGTTTCGACCAATAACAGGCAACGAAATTGTTGGTCGGAAGTTCTGCTTTGCTGGTGGAGGACCACCTGCAATTGTCAAGTTCAAACTCGGTGGTGCTTGGTCCAGCGATGAGGTACCATCCTTAGAAGTATTAGCTTCAAAACGACTTTCATTGCCTAAATCATGGGTCCCGGAATCCCCATTGTCGGTATGAATGACTAGATTATGATCGGCATTGTTTTCACCATTAACTTCTCCAACTAATCTAATAAACTCTACAGGCCGTGGAGTTGTAGAGAAAGTCCATAATCCAACACTAGCTCCACAAAGCCGGCAATCCAAAACAACAGAACTTGGATCAAATTGCGCACCAGGAGCCATGGGATCATCATTAGCCTCCAATTGCTCATTTGATTCAGAGGAATATATACTAATATGAGGATTATGCCTATTAGAAACACTACTGGGTGGATCTGATATATTGACATCCTTAAGAGCCAGATCTTCTCGGTCCTCGTAATCAACAAAATAAGGCAGTGAACGAGGTTCCCAACCACATAAACTTATGAGCTTGTGTGCCTGCAGATCATCACTCTTTGTCAAGGTAATGAAAAAAATTATCAACCTACCATTGCAGCAGGAACCAGTTTATCTATCAGAACAAGGAATATAAAATAAGACAGCACATAATCTGCGTTACACATCGGTCTCCTTTTATACACTAAGAGGGTTTTTAGGATTGCTTAAAAAAATATTTAGGGTAAAATGCAATTTAACACGTGATTTATACGTTTTTACACTTCACCACCCGTGGTTAAAAAACCTCCAAATTACCACCCATCCTTGATCTTTCATTGCACACCACCTCATATTCAATTTCTGTCTTAACACCGTTAAGAAAGGTGACTAATATATATTCTACCCTTTATAATCTAGGAGAAAATGTTTTATTTATCTCTTTTTTTTATAATCGGGAGTTTCCCAACTGCAATCGGACTAATCTCCACGAACTTGGGTCAACCTTTTCATACGGGCTTACGCCCACGTCCCCGTGACCCTATGAACCATTTCTGGCATTAACAAATTGTTGCTGGTGGTATTCGATCCCAAAACATCCGAGTCTACGGCTCGTCCTGGGCCATCATTTGAACCACTGCGCCAAATGCTGGGGTTTTTTATTTATCTTTTGATCAAGTAAAGGATAATTGTTCCAACTTTTGAAGATTAAAATGGACTCTAGAAGATTAGGGGTTGGAATCAATTTGGAGATAAAGGGATAAAAAGAAAAAAGGAAGACCAAGTTCAATGTACCTTAGATTAGGTTACAATTTATTTTTCTCTATAACTAGGTCTTTTGTTTTAGGAAAAGGGGATTAGATTATTAGGTATTTTTTATGTATTAGTTTAGGTTAGGAGTAGGAGTAGAATAAATTATTTCTTCATTTTACATTCATTAGATGATCGTTAATAAAAGGGAGTTTTCTTATTTTAATTTTAATCTTCTACTTCTTCGTCTTTATCTTAGTTAATTTATTTATTTGTTGTCTAGCTAATTTTTTATATCTAGGATGAAGATGAAATTAAATAATTATTCATGACAATATTTTCTATCTTTTCTATTATTTATGCTTTAATATTTAATTGATTTCGTCTTTATGTTCCGTTATTGAAATACCTTCGTTTTATAGTTCTTATGTGATTTTAAATTTATTAAGAGATTTTGATAGATTATGTTAAGCTAAGAGTTTTCATAATCTATGTTTGCTTGAAGAAGTTTTGATGGATTATAGTTAATCCTTAAATTTTCATAGTCTATGCTTGTCCACGTTAATTATAAAATTACTAAATTAAAGGGAAGAGAGATCTAAACTATAGTTAATTTTAATTGTACTTAATTGATTTATTTTCCGAATTATGTACACCAAACCAATGGCTTATAAAAATAGAAGAGATTGAATTATATTTTATATTTATTGTTTAACGGATTTGGATTCCTAGATTACTTTCTTATTACTAATTTTTATATTCTAATTAGTTTAATTGTAATTAATTAATTCTCATCTTTATTTCTAATTTGCCTGATATTAAGGATACATTGAAATTAATCTAATCTCTGTGGGTTCGACCTGTATTTAACAGTTTTTCAATTTGACACTGTGCACTTGCAGTACTAATATTTATCACATTAGTATTCCTATAAACGCTTTATTTATAAATCTTAGGAGATAAATTTGAAAATAAAAAAAAAATATTTTAGAAGTAATCAGTAATCACAAATTAATTTAAATGAGAAAAAACGAGATTAAAATATCAAATAAGGTGGTTGAGTGTTAAATATAAATTAAAGAGGGTATTTTTGTACTTTGCCCAAGAAATTTAGCTATTGAATAGGCTATCCATTTGCTTTTGGCAAGTGAACTACCCTCAAAGTTAACTTGGATGGAAAAGAGAAATTTTGCAACTTTTTTAAACCACAGGTGGGTAGCTGGAGGTTTTTTAACCATAGGTGGTTTAGTGCAAAAACGTATAAACTATAGGTGGTAAATTGTATTTTACCCAAATATTTATTGTTTTTGCTTACTACTTCTTCTTATAAGCAATTTTGAAAAAGTACTTTGTGTTCGATAATGAAAAAGCATTTAAAACAATAAAAAACGATAACGTGTTTGGTATTGATGAAATTGATTATCACTTATTTTTTGGGAAAATGAAAAAAACAAACAAGAATAATAATATAGTAATAAAGTAGGGATAGTATAGTCATAAAATAATAAAGTAACAAAGTAATAAAGTGGGGATAAAATAGTAATATACTTGGTCAAACATGATTATTGGATCTCTGCTTATTTCCATAAAAATGCTTATAATCAGTTTTAAAAGAAACAGTAAACCAAACACTTTTTGCTTTCTAAAACTGCGAACAATCAGTTTTGCTGATTATAAGCAATTCCAAACACCCACTAAAAGAAATGAAGCTGAATGGGAAACAATAAGATAAGCCATATTATTGTAATCCCAAATTCAGAAAACAACAAACTAAAAAGTTAATGGGCATGATAAGGACAAAGTTAATGGGCATGATAAACTTGTGTTAGTCCCAACGTCAGTAAAACTTGCTCTAAACATCACTCAAGGATGAGAGATTGCTGGCGTGGTTGTATCCTTGAAAATTTGAGAATTTCAAGAGTTGAGAGATAGGAACCACATGTCTTCATGTAGGACACAGTAACTATCAACAGAGGGGAGTAGAAAAATGTTGGATTACATGATTAATAATAAAATCACTCTCTAAAGTAGCAACAACATTACCTACTCAAGATCATGTCAAAGTATTGATTTTTTTTTTACAAATTTACATTTATGTCATATTACAATTACAGTCTTCTTCTTTTACTATTCCAACCTAGGTCCCTAGCTTTAATTGGTTGGCTGGGATAGAACCAGTGCTTAGAAAGTGGCGGACCGGCGGTCTAACAACCCCCTAATCTAGGTTGGAGCTATGAAGCTCACCTTCCTCCTTATTAGATAAGGAGAAAGGACGGAATTATTAAAATAAAGAGGAGCATTGCCCTTGAAAAAGCATAAAACTTCCGAACTTCTTTTACCAGTAAAAAAGCAGTATTACCTGACGTAGGACAACCCCACCGTGAGACTTGATTAGAACAATATAAAAGGCTTTAGAAGCAAATTAGAAGTTGTATTTTAATTAGTTTCTTTAATTTGTAGTTGTCTTATTAGAGTTCAATTTAGGTTAGAAAAATTATCTAGGATTAGTATAAAATTATAAATAGTAAAACGAGTGAACGACTTGGTGAATGCTACAAATGCAAGCGCCTTGACCACATAATCGTCGCCTTAGTTTGCCTAGGTGACACCTTAGACGCCTAATGGCAAAGGCGTACACCTTGTACTTGGATCGAACAACAAACAATAACAGTAAAAGGCGATTTGAAAACCCTAACTGCTGCTACTTCACTTCGCCTTTTCTTCGCTGCTGCTTCACTTCGCCTCTTCTTCTCAAGCCTGCTACACGCAACATTCATTAACAGTCTTCTACTCCAATTTTTTCTGGTTTGAACTTTTCTTTCGATAACAGGTAAAGAGAGACGTGAGAGAGCGAGGAGAGAGAAAGTGGCGGTGATTCGGTGAGAGCATACGACGCGATGCGTCTCTTAAAAACTCCGACTCTTGGTTTTTATTTTATTTAACTTTCCATTATCCAAATCATAATACCTTTTATTAAAATTCTATTGGAATAATTATCTTATAAAGATTTCCTTTTCTGCCTTAAAAAAAATTCATAATCATAATTCAAGTAGCTAAATATATTGAAAATCCTGTTTATATTTGGATTTTTTTTATTTTAATTAACTTTTCTTTAATTAAATAATAACTATTTTTCTTTAACAAAAAGTAAATTGGTGGGTAATTATCCTATTTTGTTTCCTTTTCAATGTTTATTTTTTAAAAAGTTTTATAGAGTTTTAAACCCGAAATTTAATTTGGTTACTATATTAATGGACTGTTAGTATTAGAATATTGTTTATGTACAAAATATGGATTGTTTCTTTTTTACTTGTTGGTGCTGCCCTGTTTTTTATTTATGTTATTTGCTGGGATATGCACACTAAAATAAATGGTTATATACAGTTGGAACTTTACTAATACTAGATTCACGTTGTGTTTAATTTATTGGGTTAACATATATATAAATTCATTCCTTTAAGACCTTTTGGTGATCAAATGCTTTAATATTTGGTTGAGAAATGGTACATAATAGTGTTGATTGTTTACATAGTAATGTATTTGTCAATAGTTTTCTTTATATTTTATTTAATTTTAAATTATAATATATATATATATGTGTGTGTAAAATATATTCATGTATAAAATGCACATTATAAATAATTCATCGCTTTATGAGCGAGTAGTCAGGCGACTAGTCGACTAGTCGCTTAAGCAGTTGGCCACCAACTCGACTCAACTTAACGCCTTGACAACTATGTAAATAGTGATGTACTCTAGTATTTAGATGCATTGAATTATTAAGTTTTGTGTGAGAATTATGTGTAATATTTAATCTTGTTCTCAAATCCCCATCCCCCATCAAAAACCGAGTTCTATTAAAAACAGGTCAGTAGAAAGATTGTTAGCGAGTACTTCATCTAGTAGCAGGCCTAATTGTAACCCACATTCTTCTAAAGCTAGCAACAACCATACGTCTAGGTGCTAAAATTGTCGTGGTTTTGGTCATATGTCTTTTGAATGTCATTCCCCGAAGATGAAGGTTGTCTCTTCTCCCTCTAGCCAACTTGTTGACAAAGAGTTTGGGAAACTCATTGAGACGAAGAGATTTGCATGTCGTTAGATGTCGAATATGAGCCCGATGACTAGGATTTGGAAGCTAATGCACATTTGGAGGGATGTTTAGGTGTTTTTCGACCTTTACTTATTGCTCAGAAATAGAACGATGATCCTAAAATCTATCGTGGGAGAATATTTCAGATAAAAATCAAATGTGCGGGACATTATACTCTCTTGTGATTGATACTGGGAGTTGTACGGATCTCTGAGGAAATAGTTAAGAAACTTGGGTTAAAAGTTGAGCCTTACTCGGAGCCGTATGACATTGATACCCAGACGTATTTGGTTACATTTTTCGTTGGCAAGCTTAAGTTGTTGTGTGATGTTCAACCCCTTAAGGTTTGTCACATTATCTTAGGGTGTAAATGGCTATCGGATCATCAGGCACAACATGATGCTAATGCTAGTACTTATTCAATTGTTAAGAGCAATACTAAGTTCACTCTTACTTGTGCTATCGACATGCTAAATTTGAAGCTTGCAAAGAATTCCTTTGTGATCTGACATGATTGTTCTTGTGTTGATGTTCATAACTCGACAGAGTCGAGTTTTTCTCAGCGGCGGACAACTGATGTAGGACAAGCCCGTCGCGAGACATGGTTAGAACTAGACCCAGCAATATAGTTTATAAACCATGCTTTCAACCCAAATTAACTAGAACTGTTGGGTTAGTTAACTACTTTAAATTATTTAAGTTGGTTAAAGTTTGGAACTATATTTTTAAAAAGAAAAATGGGTCAAAACCAAATAACTGTTTTAAACCCATATTATTTTTCATGCCTAGTCAACCAATTTGTTCCCTTTTTAAAAATTAATATATTTTCTCCTACTTTTGATGACAACAAATTTCGGCGTTTATCCTTACTATCCCAAAAAGCGAAATACTCAAAAGACACAAGCTTTGCACGTGACAAATATGTTGACGTGGTATTGTTTGACTTGCCAAAGGTGGGGACCTACAGTGACTATTTTGTGCCTTCCCGCACCTGATTAATAAATATATATTACCTCTGTTTCAAAATTAGAGATACATTTTGATTTTTAAAAATCAATTCACGAAATCCTAAAACTCAAAATTGATATAATTTCGTTCAAGTTTTAGAAACAAAGATGATAATTAGTAGTCCTTTATAGTTAGTTTACAATTATTATATTTGTTTGTATTAAAACTAAATAACTTCATATCAATTTTAAATTTTAGGATTTCGCGAATGAACTCAAAAAAATCAAAATGTATCTATAGATTTGGAACAGAGGGAGTAGCTTTTGCCAAACGGTGAGCCCAACTCGGAGATATAACAAAACTAGTCACAAAGACACAAAATACATAGACACGTAATTCATTCATTTTATTATCCCTAATTTTGTCCTTTTAATTATATTAGTTTATTAAATTAATATGTTTTATTTTATTTTGTAAGATTTAATATTTATTGCAATAAAGTCAAAATCTTGATGATCAAGCGATATTTCATGCTCTTATTCATGTAAGGAATATCCAAGAAGAATCCTACGAGGAGGAGGAAAGAGGTGGAACAATCTTGGTGTGCAAGTCAAATCCAACAAGAGAAAGGAAAGTCAATCTAGAAGAACTCTTTATCTAGAAGATCTTTTTGAGAAGTTGATTATCACTAGGAAATTGAAACCTACATGGAAATGGAACAAAAGTGTCCAAGTTCAATGAATCTAAATTAGGGTTCAAAGTTATTTTCCCTACAAATAAGTCTTTTGTTTTGGAGAGAAATGATTAGGTATTGTATTAGTTTAGATTAGGAGTAGGAAAAGGGATTAATTATTAAATTATTCATTGTACGCTTATAGTCTCGTTGGATGATCGTTAATTAAAGGGAGTTTTCTTATTTATTTTTAATCTTCTTCTTTTCTTTATTTTAGTTAGTTTAATTATTTTTCATGTCTAGTTAATTTTTTATATCTAGGATGAAGATGAAATTAAATAATTATTCGTGATAATATTTTTCATCTCTTCTTTATTTATGCTTTTATGCTTAATTGATTTCGCCTTCATGTTTTAGTTATTAAAATACCTTCGTTTTATAGTTCTTATGTAATTTTAAATTAATTAAGAGGTTTTGATAGATTATTGTTAAGATATGAGTTTTTCATAATCCATGCTCTTGCTCAAAGAAGTTTTGATGGGTTATAGTTAATCCTTAAATTTTCATAATCTATGTTTGCCCACATTAATTATAAATTACTAAATTAAAGGAAGGAGATCAAAACTATAATTGAGTTATAAAAATAGAAGATATTGAATTATATGTTATGTTTATTATCTAATGGATTCGGATTCCTAGATTGTTTCCTCATTATTTGTTTTCATATTCTAGTTAATTCTCAATCTTTATTTCTAATTCGCCTAAAATAGATATTAAGGAAATATTAAAATTAATCTAGTCTCTGTGAGTTCGATCTGTACTTGTCAGTTCTTCAATTCGACACTGTGCATTAGCATTACATATTTTTAACACATCAAGTTTTTGGCGCCGTTGTCGGGGATTAGACTTAATTTTATATTCCTTAATTTTTATTTATTCGAATTAGTTTTTTTTAACTTCAAATATTTTTTTGTCAGGATTATTGAAGCGGATCGAAGGAGCGAAAAGATAAAAAATTTGTTGCTGCGCTTTCTTCGTTACTTCGCATCTCCAATCTTTTTTTTTTAAGAAAAATAGTAGTTTTAGTTTTTTTTATAAAAAAAAATTTTTATTTGCCGCATTCATGCATTCACTCACGTAGAGCACATCTTGTTAGGGTTTTTTATTTTTTATTTTTTGTCAAATATAAACTGTGGTGATTGCTGGAGGATTGAGGTACGTCAAAATTTCCCCCTTTCGTAATTCACATAGTTTTAGGACACTTTATTTGTTTATAATTTTTTTTTTTTTGCATTTTCATCTTTAATCTAACATTAAGGGCACAACTTGTAACAAGATAAGGTGGGGATTTCATCACCCTTCCTTGGCCCACAAATAACTCAATTTGTATTTTGCATAACCATGACCTAATAAAATCAAGTAAACGTTGGCCCCTAAGACTCTCGAGCTCAATTAGGACAAGAAACTCCAAGATGAGGCTGAATTTTAAATTAATCAAACTACTGGTGTCTAGGCAAGTGGTTCATAAGGTAAACACCTAAAGATTGTGTGGTTATTTAATTAGTCAACGTATCTACAGAGAGACTCCCACCTTTCTTACACTTACCTGGCTAGTGGTGTGATTAATTTCGAATTTGGTGGACTTTGCTGTGTAACTTGGAACAATTAGGAGATGTCTAGATTTTATTTAGGTTAACCGTAGAATTAGGATTATTTTTTTTTGTGACTTTCATGGTTAGTTGTTTATTTGTTTTGTTATTTGTGGAAAAATGGATTCCTATTATAGTTGGAATAATAATTTTACTTGGAATCAAGAACCCTATGAAAATTTTAATGCACACCAAGTAAATCAATTTTTTCCAACTTATGAAAATTCTTATCTAAGTTCATATCCATATCCATATCCATATTCAAATCCAGAACCTCAATATCCACAAGGATTAAAAAATGAAGAAGAGGAAAGACTTGGTGCCTTAGAGAAAACTATGAAAGTTTTAATGAAAAATCAATTTAGCATGGATCAAGTTATATCTCGTCTAGAAATTCAAATGAATAGATTAGTCACTATAATAAATGAACAAGAGGTGGGTGAATTTTATAGTAATTCTGAGGTTAATTTTGAAAATCTTGATGGTTGTGGAAATAATGAGGAAAGTGAAAATTTTATATTCAATTCTACACAATTTGAGTCAAGCGTATTTGAGGAGTCTACAAATTATGAGTCTATGCCTAAAATTGATCATGTTGCATTTGATGAGTCTGTTGAAAAAGTCTACAAGCCTAAAGTTCCATACCCCGAAATACTTATTCTTAAAAAATCACTCACTGATTTTTTGGACCAGCCCATTAAAGTAAACATGATCCACGAGTTGTCATTGACCCAAGAGATAATTGAAAATAAACTCTTGATTGAAAAAGATCCAAGTGATTTTTTCTTAAATCACATTGACCAAAATTGGAATGAATCCGAATATTTAGATAAGGTCAATGAGCCGTTGAGATCCACTACAAATAAGTCAACTAAACTACAACATGTATTTGAACCAATTCTTCCATCATTTGAACATGTTAATGAAAGTTTTCTTGAGGTAAACTTGAAGCATAACTATGATGAAAATTCTCACTATTTTCAATTTCCTAGACCTCCTGAAAATAATGAAAAGTTCACTCACTTATCCATTTGTAACATTCATTTTTAGTCACACAATTTTTAGGATTTATAAAATTTGTAGATATGTACATTTGTTTTCTTTCTCACCACATCTTCTTGCAGAACAAATGCCCTGCATACAAGGTACAATTTTTCCACATCTTTGTTCTCTTTTCTCCATTTGCATACATTGAAGACAATGCATGATTTAGGTATGGAGGGAGTTTGTTTGTTATTAGATTTTTTTTTTCTTTTTACGAAATAAAAAAAATATAAAAATTTTGTTCGACTTTTTATGAATTGAATTAATTCTAATAAGTGTTTGTGGAGCAAAACTCATGAGTGAGATTGAAAGATTTAGAACTCTTTGAATTTTTGATAAGATACGAAATTTTAGTTCAAAACACCATCTGGATTTAAAATTGATTTCACAAGCATTTTTGCACTTCACGTTTGCTCTAATTCTTAGTTGTGGGGTATAAACCATGATTCAAGTAATTTCAAAAAAAAAAGAAAAAAAAAGAAAAGAAAAGAAGAAAGAAAAAAAAAATGAAGTTGAGAAAAGTTGAAAAAAAAAAGAAAGGAATAAATAACTGCTTCAATGTCCATTAAATGAAATAACTGGGTATCCAAGCTTCAGGAAGCATCGATATTCACGCTGAAAAGTGTGATGGATAAAAGCAGCTTGACTAGTCTAATTTTGTGATCTTTGTTACTCGAGTTAGTAAATCCTTAGAGGTGTCTCTACACCTAGTGCCCTAAAGTCATCTGGTTTAGGAGTCATTGGTCCAACACTCGCTCTACATGGGTAACTCTGAAAAGCCTAAGAAAATGAGACATTGTACAAGTCAAGAATCAAAATTGAAAAAAAAATGGAAAAAAGAAAGAAAAAGGAAAAAATGAACTTGCTTGATTTTCATGGTAAAAATCCCTACTAAGAGTTACATCATATACACAATGCATGCATCACGTGAAATTAATTTAATCTTGGTGTCTAAAATAAAGATTGAGTATTTTTGATAAGGTAAATGTGTGATTTTGAATTTAATCTTGCTTATGTATAATGCCTATAGATATTTAGAAGCTTTCTTTCAATTTCATAATTTGTTGAATCCAAAATATTTTTGAATTTTGTGGGTATATTCACTGCAAAACCCTCACGAGACACAACTCGTCCACTTGGGGTAACCTTGGGGTTTAAAGGCTTGTGCACATGCTAAGTGCAATCGTGTTTCTACTTAAAATGGGGTAGTGTAATTTTTTTTGTTTTGTTTTATTTTTTTATTTTACTCGAGGACGAGCAAAAGCTAGGTATGGGGTATTTGATAAAAACGTAATTCATACATTTTATTATCCCTAATTTTGTCCTTTTAATTATATTAGTTTATTAAATTAATATGTTTTATTTTATTTTGTAGGATTTAATATTTGTTGCAATAAAAATCAAAATCTTGGTGATCAAGCGATATTTAATACTCTTATTCATGTAAGGAATATCCAAGAATCCTACTAGGAGAAGGAAAGAGGTGGAACAATCTTGGTGTGCAAGTCAAATCCAACAAGAGAAAAGAAAGTCAATCTAGAAGATCTCTTTGAGAAGTTGATTATCACTAGGAAATTGAAACCTACATAGAAAGGGAACAAAAGTGTCCAAGTTCAATGAATCTAAATTAGGGTTCAAAGTTATTTTCCCTACAAATAAGTCTCTTGTTTTAGAGAGAAATGATTAGGTATTGTATTAGTTTAGATTAGGAGTAGGAAAAATTAAATTACGTCTTCATTGTACGCTCGTTAGATGGTCGTTAATTAAAGGGAGTTTTCTTATTTATTTTTAATCTTCTTCTTTTCTTTATTTTAGTTAGTTTAATTATTTTTTATGTCTAGTTAATTTGTTATATTTAGGATGAAGATGAAATTAAATAATTATTCGTGATAATATTTTTCATCTCTTCTATTATTTATGCTTTTATGCTTAATTGATTTTGCCTTCATGTTTCGTTATTGAAATACCTTCGTTTTATAGTTCTTATGTAATTTTAAATTAAGAGATTTTGATAGATTATTGTTAAGATATGAGTTTTTCATAATCCGTGCTTGCTCAAAGAAGTTTTGATGGGTTATAGTTAATCCTTAAATTTTCATAGTCTATGTTTGCCCACGTTAATTGTAAATTACTAAATTAAAGGGAATGGAGATCAAAATCATAATTGAGTTATAAAAATAGAAGATATTGAATTATATGTTATGTTTATTATCTAATGGATTCGGATTCCTAGATTGTTTCCTCATTATTTGTTTTCATATTCTAGTTAATTAATTCTCAATCTTTATTTCTAATTCGCCTAAAATAGATATTAAGGAAATATTAAAATTAATCTAGTCTCGTGGGTTCGACTGTATTGCCAGCTTCTTCATTTCGACATTTGTGCACTTGCGATGACGTATTTTTAATAGAAAGAGGAAGTGTAAATTGTATGTATAAAAAAAATTTAGAGAGAATATAAAAAAATTGGAGACAAAAGAATTGATTAGGAGTTGTGTAGAAAAAAAATAAGAGAGAGAAAGTGTATAATTTAGAGAGACGTGGTATAAAGTTTGTAGAGTATAAAAAAAATTTAGATTGTATAAGAAAAAGTGTGTATAAAAAATTTTAGGAGAGGAAGTGTATAAAAATTTTAGAAAGGATGTTTAAAATTTTAGAGGGAGAGTGCAGAAAATTTTATAGAGGAAAAATGTATATAAAAAAATTTAGAGATAGAGGTTAAAGGAAAGATAAAAATTAAATATATAATAAATAATTTGTTTCATTCGACCATAATAATGGTAAGCTTAAACTTAAAAAATGGTTTGACATATATTGGACCCATAACTATTTGGTTCCAACCCCCACAACCCATATTAAAAATAGATTATGTGATTTTAGTTCTTAATGAAACCATAACCAAATTTTGTAAACCAAAACCAACTCATAACCATATTTTGTCAGACCTAGGGGCTGTTTGTTTAGGACCTAATGGATCTGTATGGCTTGTGGTCTGAACCAAATAAGCTGTAATTTTTAGGCTGAACCATTCCCAAAGCCCACTGAATGGATTTTTACGCATGTTGCCCTTCTACATTTATCCAATCACCGATTCTTTTTCTCCGAAGTGTTTTGCCATCGCGGAAAATCGAGTGCTTCATGAATTTGTTCAAAAATCGAACTGGTATCAGTTATTATGGTTTCATGTTGATGGGTTTCTTCAACAATATAATGAGTTTGTATTTCTATGGTTTGTTGTACTTGATTGGCTTGTTGAGAAGGGTACTCGTATGTGATTCTAGGGATCTGAAACTATAGAGATTGATGGGTTTGAGGCGTTGAAAAATAGAAGGTGATCTAGCAAGCTTGGGGTGTTGTGGTTCATTGATGCCCAGATTGAAGGATTTGATGCAGACTCCTCAAACATTGTGGTTTAATTTTAGAGAGAGAAAATAAGAGTAATGGTTTTGTTGTTTGCAGAGTTGGGTGGGGGAGTGAGTTAGAGAGAACTGAAAAGAGAAGGGGAAGAGAGATGTTGGGCTTTTCTGTATGGATTTTTTATGGACAATTATTTTTTTATTTTAAGTAACTTTATAAGCACAAATGTAAACAAATAATTGTGCATAAATTTATGAGCACAAATGTATATTGTAGGTGAAGGAACTAACTGCTAAACTTCCAAAATGAGAAAAGAATGTTATTTAGTATAGTTTAAAGGGACAAAATAGTAAAAGACTGTTATTCAGATGTTTCAGACCTGTTAATTATCAAACAATTTTTTTCATTCAGATTCAGCTCACTCAGATTCAGATTCATTCAATTTTTATCAAACACCCCCTAGTTAGAACAGTATAAAAGGCTTTGAAAGCCCATGAATTAAAAGTTGTACTTTAATTAGTTTTTTTAACTTGTAGTTATCTTATTTAATTTGCAGTTATCTTATTAGAGTCCAATTTAGGTTAGCAAAGTTATCTAGGATAAGTATGAATAGTGATGTACTCTACTATTTTGATACATTGAGTTATTAGAATTGATGGAGTTTTGTGTGAGAATTATTTGTGTGATATTTAGCCTTGTTCTAAAATCCCTGTCCCCCATCATTAACTACTGCCGAAGATGGGGGAATATCTATCAAAAGCATTTATTCATAAAAGCTACTCAGACAACAACCTTTTCAACCCCTAAACAAAAAGCATGTACCACAGCCGCCATGACCGAATAACTTCAAGAAAAAGAAAATTTTAGTACCTGATAATAAAAGATTGAAGAAATATCTTCGCATTCCTGCCCAAGGGAATCTGTTGTAGATGCATTAGCAGACTTGTTGGTAACCTCTATGCATGAAGATTCATTTAGGAAGTGATCCAGCTGAGGGCTTCTAATGCAATCAATAGCTGAAGATGAAATTACAGGAAGAGCTAACAACTGCATTAATGCAGCATAACGTTTCTTGTAATTATCAACCAAAACTGCAGCTGGCATAGGTGGAAACTGCGCTACTCCTTCATCACACGCATTGTCAACCCACGGGCAAAGTGATTTGTGCCCATTATCAAGCTTTAAGCTGAATACTAGCGCTGCTTTCTCAACTGCATAGCACACCCAAACAAAATATACCATATACTGGATAATTTGCAAAACTGAATAATGGTGTTTTTTTTGAAGAACAAACAAATTCCCTCCTTGATTGAATAGCAAAAACTATGAAAGAGAAGCATGACTTGCCTTGATGATGTGTCCAAGATGACGGAGTAGAAAAGAAGAGACGAGACCCACATGCTTCACAAGCAATGGTGTCACTATCTACATTGACCCAACCTCTCCTAGCACAATTTACTGCACTTACTACCTGATAGAGATGAACAAAGTTACTCTCTTAGACCTACAGTGGAAACGAATAAGCACAGACAGACCAGTGAAACTGACAGGAAGGTGAATCAAGAATTAGTACACAAGGAAGTTTTAGCTGATTATACAGAATGTTTTCCAAGAAGTAGACAATAAGTTACCAGCTAAACCTGCTAGATGCCTATAATAGCAAAGTACAACTTTGAAGAAAATCATGTCATTTAGATATATTAACGAATTTAAGTAGAATTCAAAGATTAAAAATTATTATTAAAAAAAAAGTGTTAAGTTGATGTTCTAGCATCCATATTCCATACTCTACCAGCCCTCCGAACCAGGAACAGGCCCAATCACCTTTTGGGTAGCTTTAACAATCACCTCTAAATCAAAGTCGGATCAAACTTCACCAATACAGAGCTTAGTTAATTTCTATAACTGGACTTGAAAAATGAAAGCTCTTCTTTCAGCCCACTAAACATCATTTATTATTATAAAGCCCAATCGCTCTGCTTTTAAACTACATCACAGAAGCTAGGTTAAATGCTTTCTAGGTCACTGTACTATAGGTCGACTTACAAATGAGTCATTGAACTTTTTTTCTTACAGTCAACTCACTGAACTTTAGTTTACTAACACACCGTTACAAAAACCGTTAAGTCAAAGTTGACTTAACGGAAATGATGACATGGCAGCTGACTTGTCTAAAAAAAAGTCTGTGACAGTTAGTATGTGACGTGGCAGTGATGATGTGGATTTGGAGGAAAATTTTGATGAAAAAATGAAAAAAAATATTTTAAAGTATGATATAAATTATAAAAATTAGCAAAAAAAACAAGAAAAGAAATAAATAAAAATAATTATTTTTAATAAAAATTAAAAAAAGCAGTTTTTTTTTTAATTTTTATTAAAAAAAATTAAAACGCATTTTTTAATAAAAATAATTGGTTTTTTTTATTTTTTTAAAAAAAATTAAACGCAATTTTTTTTAAAAATTACATATTTTTAATAAAAAAAAATGCAGTTTTTTAATAAAACAAATGCATTTTTTTAATAAAATTATTATTTTTTATAAAATGCAGTTTTTTTTAATAAAAATAAAAAAATGCAGTTTTTTTTAATAAAAAAAAAAATGCAGTTTTTTTTAAAATCTCTTAATTAAGTTTTAATATTTTAAAAGTTTTAAAATTAATCTGTTAATTTTTTATTAAAAAAATTGCATTTTTTTTAATAAAAAGACTGTTTAAGAGATTAAAAAACTGCATTTTATAAAAAATAATAAAAAAAATTCTTTTATTAAAAAACGCTGTTTTTAAAAAAACTTATTTTTTTATTTTTATTAAAAAAACTGCATTTTATAAAAAAATAATAATTTTATTAAAAAACTGCATTTTTTATTTTTATTAAAAATATTTATTTTTAAAAAAATTATGCTTTTAATTTTTTTTTTAAAAAATAAAATAACCAATTATTTTTATTAAAAAATGCGCTTTAATTTTTTTTTTAATAAAAAAAAAAAAACTGCTTTTTTAAATTTTTTAAAAATAATTTTTTATTTATTTTCTTGTTTTTTTGCTAAATTTTATAATTTATATTATACTTTAAAATATTTTTTTCATTTTTCATCAAAATTTTCCTCCAAATCCACATCATCACCGCCATCGTCAGCATACTAATCGCCACAAGCTTTTTTTAGACAAGTCACCGCCATCGTTCATCATTTCAAGTCGTCAACTTTGACTTAACAGTTTTTGTAACGGTGTGTTAGTAAACTAAAGTTCAGTGAGTTGACTGTAAGAAAAAAAAGTTCAGTGACCCATTTGTACGTACAGTGACCTAGAAAGCATTTAACCTCACAGAAGCCCCAAAGCCTAACTAAAACAATATCCCCGGTTCAAAGTATGTTCCAATGTTCAGAACAGCAACTGATCATATTTCTTTTAAACATAAAACCATAAATTTTGATCCTAAACCAAACCTTAGTTCATGCTATCACTAAAATGTCAAGCCTTAATGTCACAACCCCTAGTCACTTAAGCATCATTAGTAGTATTAGTTATCAAACTAGTAGATAATAATAGTAGTAGTTATTTGGTTGTTGGTAGATAATGTAACGCCTCCAAATTCGGGTCCCTTGAACCTCGGACCTGGCGCATTACTATACAACCTTCATATGAATATTTATAATCTTTATTCATAAAATAATGAATACAATCTCACTTTGATACCAATTAATACATTAATTCCTGCTATTTTCATAATTCGCAATATATACAGCTTGGTGTTACACTTTTAAATCATACTGATTTAAATTATACATTTCAAGTTATAAATAATATTTTTCACTTGGATATATTGATTTTAAGTATCCATGAACTCACAACTACACTTAACTATTCTTCTATACAATGTTCTTTGACTATGCAATTACAATGTCATATGAATGTTATCTAGCTATAGCTAAACCTATACGAACAACTTCAATAAGAACTTCCTTTTTCCTTTGTCTATCCCGAATCCTTCGATCCGCTTAACTAACTTAAAAGTTCAGATACTGACCTTGACCAAAACAGTTCTCTAATCTAGAGTTTAAGCACAGTTTTGACTATTACTCACAAACAGTCCCCAAGCTATGATTCAAGGGTTATCTAAGCATTCATATAACTTCAAATTATCCTTAAAACTCATCATCACATACTCTAACAAGCTTGAAACTTTTCTCATGTATCAATACCAAAATAACTCATTTCTAGGCATTATTACATGAGTTAGTACTAAACCGCCATAACAGCCTTCAAGCTTTCAAGTACAAGTTTTATCACCGCAAGTACTTTCTGTATACTATATGTTCATGGTTTAATACATCTAAACGCAGGGATTATATCTTTTGTTCAAAACAGTCCCTAATAGGCTTTTAATTCTTCTTTCATTGGTCCGGGAACATCAATTTACAGTGTTCTAATTTAAGACTCAATGTGGAGGTCCGCAGATGACTTTTAAGTTGAGATATACGATCGTGGAGTTGCATTCTACGAGGTACTCTACTATCTAAAATAAAATTATCATAGCATGTAAGTTATACTACAACATGTTATTTTTAAGCATATAAGCATGTTTGAGGTATTCATCTCAGTATGTGAGCCCGTAGACATAATTTGGACTCTAATTCATAGCTAGCATATTTTTATACTATAACAACCCCTACTTGGACATTTAATCAAACAGTTGGTGAGCATGATTTTATTTACATGTAACCACAAATTTCCTGTCCATTTTCCCCAGCCTTTTGGCGTTTGATTTATTAAGGGTCTCCATATAATGCCTCAACATCCACACAAGGCTCTAATATTATCATAACAGCCACCATAGTCTTATTTAATACTATAGCCACTAACAGCCCATTCTACTATCAAATATGAAATGGAAAAGGAATGGAAAGAGTCTAAGCTTGCTTACCTTGCTAACTTCTAGAGATTGAAGAAGCTTTGTTGCTCAATCTTTCCTTCCCTTCCAGTCATAGCTTTGCTACTCTCTCAATCTAATGGATTGCTATTGATATTGCTTTTGGAACTCGGATAAGTATAGAAGTTATTTGTTTTCAGGTGCGGTGTATGGTCATATATGGCTGAGCTTTCTCTCTCTCTCTCTCAATCAGCCTACTTGGCCTATTACTGCTCTCCATCATTATCTCTACCTGGAAGCTCTCTTTAGCTCCTACCCAGCCCCTACATTGGCTTTCATCATTACCACTACACAGCCCCTACAAGGCTTAGCAGCCTCCTACTATTCTACAGTCTACTTGGCCCCTATTCAGACCTCTAGTAGCTACTTGGCTCATGCAATGAACTTGGCTCCTATAGCCACTCTACACCTTATAGCTACTAACTAAATTGCTAACTAACTCTGTTAGCTTACCTTGGTGACCCACAACCATCTCAAAGGTTCTTTTAATTTGAACTAACAGCCTCCTTTTTCTCCAATATGGTCATTTAATCAATCTAATGCAAGGTTGGACACAACTTTACTTTGGGCTCAATGCACTCATATCATATTAATAAAATAAAGAAGACTTGAATGCCTACATGGAAAAATTAATTTGACCCAATTTATATAACTTGGACTCTTATTACCCCTCCTTACATAAGACAATGGTCCATAACACTAACCTATTTGCAAGCACACCTAGTACATTTGATATGGTCCAATATTTAATATGAACTTATATAACATATTAATATACATGGATTTTTATATCCACCACAGTTCTTTAAGCTAGAAAATTTAAATACTTCATGCTTAGTACCCACCATTTTCCTTATTTGTTACTAAACAATACTTTTGAACGAAATTAATTATATTATAATATAATTATTTCATTGATCTCATATGTGGATTTATGTCAGGAATATTTCTCAATTAAATCATATAGGCTTCCCTTTTCATTTTGAATAATCGAGGTATTCATTTAGTAGAACCATTGCTTATTTCATCTCATAAAATTTATTCAACTCCACATAATACTTTCTTTTCATTATGAGTAAGTAATATTTATACTGTTTCGTACCTTCTTAGTTAGAGCATTTTATATTAAAAGTCTCTTTTCCCGATCATTTTATACCCTATGGGCACAAAAAAAATTAATCCACTCTTTTCACATTTCCTTTATTAATAATTAGGTCAAACCTCTAACCTTTATTTAATCAATTAATATTTCCCTTAAAAGAAATATTACTAATATTCGGGATATCACAGATAAGGATAATATTTATCTAGTTGTTAGTTAGTAGAATAAGGGTAATATTCATCTAGTAAGGTTAGTAGTTATCTTTTGTTATTAGTTGGTTATATAAGGGAGCTTTCTAAGCTGGGAATGGCATGATGAAAGTAATTGAATTTCCTCTCAATGCTATTTCTGTTTCTGTCTCTCCTCTCTCTCTCTCTTCTTCCTCTAAATTCTTCCTAAATCTACTTTCTTTCTTCCTCTCTACTTTACTGAAATCTCTATCTGTTTTCCCCTTCCTCTCTAAATTCTTACTAAATTCTGTTATATCTAACTAAATCCAAACTGAAACCATGACACTAAACCCCCAGCCCAGCCTTATTTATATTAGGACAGCTAAAATTTCAAATCAAGGTCTGTCATCCTGCATCAAAATCAGAAGCCTGACAGAACCACTAAGTTTCAAACCTTGATTATGTAGGCTTCACTCTTACTCAAGCAGCAAAGAATGTGCAATCCATGTAAATATAAATAGCAGCAGATTGGGGGCAGAGAAACAGGGATTTACACTAACCTCCGATTTCCAATAAACTCAAGAGAAGAATGTAAAACTTTTGAGAAATTCCAGACAAACCCCTATAAGAAGTATAATAGTGATTGCTTTGTATCTCGTATTTCCCCCAATGAAATATCCTTCTTTCCAGACAAAGAACAAGCAAGACAAAGACGAGGTCCAATCATTGTCCACCTAACTTACCACAAGCTCAACAACCGCACTAAATTTAGTGAGATTGAGTGAATGAGCTTAGGTAGGTTTATGTTCAAATAGCCCAAATTCAATAATTTAGAGAAGACGCTCTAAAAATCAATGTTTATGACACAAAATTCAAATCCAAACAATGGCATTATCAATAATCAAACTATCACACAAATGAAATACACAAAAAATTTTATCCATATTCTTATTACAAGAATAGAACACAAGAATAGATAAGAGAAAGTGCCAGAATCAAACCTCAGGTTTAGCAAACCATGTCATGGACTTGAATGTAGCAAGCCTCTTCTGTAAATCACCACGGTCCCACGGCCTGCATAATGGAGCTTGCACAACTCCACCAGAAACTGAAGAAGTTAGCAACCTCTCGGCAACACTTCCTCTTGATTTCAGTTCCGGTACTGCAAATGCAGTCGACATATTTGGGCGTTTGATGCCTCTTGATGATTGAACTCCAGATAAGCTGTTATCAAGAACAATTAAAAAAAACAGCTCCAAAAAATTAGATAACAGGAATTATTTTAGATACCCTAAAACTGGTGTCAAAAGAATCAAATTGAATCCAAAGAATGAAATGAAGCAAAAATATACTTGGATTGAATAAACTTCAGTAGAAATAAAGTTACTGGAATTTATATAATTAAGAAGATTTTCAAATATATTAAGCAGATACAAGTCATTTGAAAAAAATTGCAATTCTCTTCTGTTAAAGTAAGGAATTTGGTTTTTCATTTCTATAAACTCCAGATTGAACAACATAAGCAATAACTATTGTCAAAAACAAAGCAAATTTGCAGTACTTAGCTGACCAATTTTGACACAAAATATGTAGTATTTAACAGATAGTTAAATGAGCGCAGAAAACCAAAAACAAAATTTTGAAATTCCAGTACTTCTACTCAGCTGACAAATTTCAATATGAATAAATAAACTCAAGAGATTTAATTTTGAAAAACATGGCCAATAACATCATAAAATGTAGCAGGTTTCAAATGAATTGAATAAACCATACCAGAAATTGAAAAACTTTAACTTCATAAATATTTGGGGGGGGAAAGCTTGTAAATCTCACCTGTTTAGGTAAAGAACCTAAATTCCACAATTGAATAGCATTTGAACTAATTACTCGAACAAATAAATGTAGTAATTAGCTGAATTTCTAATACCTAGCTCATGAATTAACAGAAATAACCTGGTTGATTTCGTTGAATTTGATTGGGATGATTTAGGTTTTCGAGGAGCGTAAAATAGCTTGTCCATAATCGCATGAAATCTCTTCTCTGAATCTTCCGCCATTAATATTTTCCTTTCTCTCTGTCTCTGTTTTAAATTCTCTGAATCACTGTAAGGAACTGGATTGTGAGGAGTACTAGAGTCTTATTAAATTATTGAAGCAACTACTCCCTTACAAAGGGCAAAGGCATACATATATTTTGAAATTTTAAATTAATTTCTAAAATTCACCCTTTTTCACACAAATAAATAAATAAATAAATAGTCACATGAACAAAATTTAAGCTTATAAAATTATTTTTAACATTAGTTATTTTATGAATTTATCTCTAATTTTGCTACAAAAGAAGGTGTAGTTTAATATAATAAATTAGTAATAAAAGCATGATGTCAAACTTTTTTCTTTTTTCTTTTTTCTTTTCTAGTAAGTTCTGAAAATAATAATAATAATAACAATGGATGATTCATTCATTCAATAAAAAAAAAATCAAATTACACGTACAAATTGAGGGATACCTAATCTATTCAAAATAAAATTTGTTACAAAGTTTTATGATCTAAATAGAAAAATAAATAATATCTATCAAAAAAATAATTGTCGGAGATGTGTAATGTGTTGTATGCGGCATTCAATTTAAAGTATGTTTGGTATCGCTTAAAAAATGTGATTATTAATTATGATTACTGCTTCTAATAATCAATTTTTTTAAAAAAATAAAAAGTATTTGGTATAAGAAAAATTGATAATCACTTATTTCAATTATAAATTACTAAAAATGAATGTTTTAAAAAAATAAAAATGAGTAATGGATGGAATTACTAAAATACATAGGTATACATTAGTAATATATTTGGTCAAACATTTGGCAAATACTCCCTTTTCGAAAAAGAGTAATGTTAGGGGTCTTAAATTTTTGGTAATAAATGACATGACATTGCCGTAATTAATGGCATAACCAATTAATTATACATGAGATGTATCCCACCAATGTTATGGTGACGTTTCATTTAAGACACTTTTTGAGACAAAAAAATTGAGACTCCTAATAATACTCACAAATCAGTGATGCAATTTGACTTTTGAGTTTAAATGACGACATATTAAACTTCAAATTGATGTGAATCTATTTAATTTTAGTTGATACAACTATTATAATTGTATATAGTATATAATAAAAACTATTAATCGCAAAATTAATTTCATTTTAAATTTTTATGAGTCATACCAATTTTAAAGTTTAATATGTTATCTTTTTATCTCAAAAGTCAAATTGTATCTCTGATTTTAGAATGAATGGACTTAGGAGTGAGCATGGTGCGGTTTGAAGCTCAAACCGCATACGAAATCGCTTATATACGGTTTGAAAAATTCAAAATCACACATGAAACCGTTTGAAATTGGTGCAGTGCGGTTTTAAATTGAACCATGCGGTTAGGTTTCACAAAAATTTTGTGCGGTTTCGGTTTCAAAACCAATTGAAATAACAAACCTGTAAAATAGTTAGCAAAATAATCCACGCAAACATATATATTACGTAGTAAACACAATCATGGAGTTAATTTAACAAAATAGTTCCACGCATCAACAATTATATGGTTGATTAATACTATGTTATCACATTTGATTTAGGGAATATCAAGTCACTCTTGATTTACAAACAAATTGATACTATTTATTCTTCATTCAACCTTGCAATATCTGTCTTCTAAAATAAAATTAGGAGAATATTTTATAGTAGAGAAATTATATATAGTTGTAGCAAATTTGAGAAAACATGATGTTTATTTGGTGCGGTTTCAATTTTATACGTGCGATTTTGACTAGTAACTAAACCGAAACCGTAAATTTGATTTTTCAACCCATCTAAAACTGCCACATACATCAGAACCGTTGGTGCGGTTTTAATTGGTGCAATTTGTACGATTTTTTGTGCGATTTCGGTTCCAATTCGGTTCCTTGTTCAACCCTAAATGGAGTAATCAGAAGGTCCAAACTTGGAGCTTTAATAGGGTTAAAATCAGTTTAAGAAAAACAATAACCTCCATTTATGGAGGGTATGATCTACACTAAAGCAACTCTTCCCAAAAAATTTCTTATGTTATTTCGTTTAATTGTTCTTATTTTCTCATTTTATGGAGTTTTATTTCTCATAATTTGTGAAACCCCAGATTTTATGAATAAAAAATTAATTTTCTTGAAATAATTTTTTTTAATATTATGGTGTGAATTTGAGATAATGTTATAGTTGTGGGTAGTATTTATAAATTTTGCAAAGTATGCAAGTTGTTATATTATATTCGATTGATCAGGGAATACTCTTTGTGTCGGAAAATATTCGTACGACGTTACAATCATTGGTGGACCCCACAACAGAATTATTGTCGGATTGAGAAAACGACAAAAATATTTTATTAAAAATAAAAGAGAAAGTTTTACCGTTGATACTATTGAACTACTCGGTAGTAAAAGTACAATGAATACGCTATTGTTGCATAAGAAGACACCTGTTGATTATTGATATTTATGTGAGAAGTCACTTTCGGTTTGATTCAATTATTGTCAATTAATAATATGAATTATTTAGCGATAATGAAGTTTTGTTTTATTCGTATTATTAACGTAATAAAACAGAAACATTTTTTTATATAAAACAGAATACTTTATTAAAGTTATTCTATAAATAGAATATATTATATTTTATTATGCATAGTGTTTTGCATAGTGTTGCATAGTGTTTGAATAGTAAAAATCTTTTTATATAAATAGAATATATTATATTTTATTTAAAAGATTTTTCTTTAAATATGGACCGTCCGATTAAAGTAAATCAATCTGGACCGTTCATGGATTAGTTCTTATGCATTCCATTTTCCTATAAATAGAAGCTTAGTTAGAATTGAAATCACACCGTAAGTTCGGAGAATTCTCCTTCTATAATCTTGAGCGTATTTCCTTAAGAGTTTTAAGAAACTTTGAAGCGAAGAACATAGTATAAGTTTTCTTTAAGAAAATCCTCACCCCAAAGAGATTTTAATATTCTTCTTTTTACTAGTAGGGATGTTATTTCTTTTGTATTCAAGAAGAGAACTTCATTATTCCATTTTATTATTATTCGTTGGAATAACTTTGATATCACGCTGAATACCCTATACTTGGTGACATTCTTCTATTATTCTGTCTTTATTATTCTATTGGAATATCCTCGTGCTGGTTATACGCCGCACTGGTTCCATTTTTATTATTCCGTCTTTATTATTCTGTCGAAATATCCTGTTTGTGCTATACGCCGGACCTGGTTCCATTTTATTATTTCGTCTTTAATATTATGTCGGAATATCCGTCTGTCATCTATATCTGTGGGACCGGTTCCATTTTATTATTCCGCATTTATTATTACATTGGAACATCCCGCTTGCATTGTGATTTTCACCGACCGTTCCGTTATTATTATTCTCGTTGGGATAACTCGCTCATACTGAAGTCTGCGCATGCATGGTAATATCTTTTGTTATTCCATTCGGTATTATACTCAGTTGATTGAAATTTTGACTTCTACACTCCATGAAATTAGTGGAATATCCTTGATATTTGCTCTTCATCCAGTATTTTTCATGGAAATATTCTTCTGAGCATTCTTGAATTTTATTCTACAAAGAAGTATCATGTTGATAATTTGGACGTTATTAGTTCCTGGATAAATTAATTCTTGAACTTGTTTAATTAAATTCTTATATCATTATCATCATCCTCATGTTTATGTTTATTAAAAGTCATCTGTGGCATGTAGTGCATAGATGGACTTGGTATGATTAAGACCAGGGATTATTCGGTATAATCATGACCGTAATGTTGCAAATGATGTAAAAATTAAAAGTCCTCATTGGCCCGTAGTGCATTGATGGACAGTTTTTGGTATGATTATGGCTATGGATTCTCTTCGGCCAAGGGGGCAAAGATGAATTGTTTAATGGCATGATCAGGACCATTGATGAAAACACGATTATCTTTGGCCCATAGAGCATGGATAATTCGTGGTCGTGATACTAAAGAATGTCCTTGGCATGTAGTGCAGGGATGATTTAATGATGTGGATTATTTATTGAGCTGAGTCTCAGCGATAAAAGTGATGAAAACCTTTTTAAATCATAAAAGATAGTAGACTTTATTCTCTACTTGAATCTTTTAATGGATTGCTTGATCCGCTGCAGTTAAACTTGATGTCTATTGTATTTTATCAGTTTAACATTGTTGGAGACTAATGATAATTTATTCTGCATTATCTTAGTCATAATATTTCTTACTGGGCTAGTTGAGCTCACCCTTTCTTTCACTGTTCTCTTCAGGAAATGAGAACTTAGTCAGGACTAATCGGGGAATGGAGTGACGGTCCAGATGATAGTATTAGTAGTCCTCACTATTCTGTTAAATAGTGTGACAATAAATGTAATGAGGATTGAATTTGAGTTTGTATACTGTCTATGAGGACTCAATTGAGAATGGATATTGTCTAGATGACAATATTTGTATTTAAATTCACAGCATATGTTTTGTCGTATTTTACACGACTGCTGTATTACTAATTTGTATTTAAATTTTGTACCATGTATTTGGCGACTCAAGATGGGTGATGTATGCCTATTTTGGGGGCGTCACATAATTTGTATATTTTTTTCAATCTATGGAGCATTTTTTTCTCTTAGTTTGAAGTTTTCTCATTCTACGAAGCTTTTTTCCATGATCTCTCCGTGAATGAGATTTGATTGACATTAATTGGTGAAGACAAATATATTCAGATTTGGGTGTGAGTTTATCAAGACGGTCTTCTTTTCGTTGCTTGTGTTGAAGAATTACTCAAGTTTTTATATATATTTTTGTCTACTTTTAAGAAATTTATATGTTCTAGAATTTTGAGTTTTAATTTGGAACGAGAGAAAGTATCACCTCGACTCTAGTGTTTTTGTAACTCAATTCATTTATCATCAATGATAATTATTTCATATTCTTATTTCAGGGTTTTGTCAAAAAAATTAGGCTACGAAACACTTTTTGTTTCTTAAAATTGATGATGAAAATGTTTAACTGTTTATGAGCGATCTCAAACACCTTCTTGAGTATGTCTACTGTGACGCCCCCAAAATAGATATACATCACCCATCTTGAGTCGCCAAATACATGGTACAAAATTCAAATACAAACTTAAATATATAACTGTCGTGTAAAATACGACAAAACATAAACTGAGAGTTCAAACAAGAATATTGTCTTCTAGACAATATCCACTCTTAATGGAGTCCTCATAGACAGTATATAAACTCAAATTCAGTCCTCATTACATTTATTGTCATGCTATTTAATGTAATAAAGTGAGGACTACTAATGCTATTATCCTGATCGTCACTCCGCTTCCCAGATTTGTAAGACCCCAAATTTTAATAAAAATAAATTTTTATAAATATCATTTTGATTATTATGGAGTAAATTTGATATAATGTTATAGTTGTGGGTAATAATTATAAATTTTGCAAAGTACGCAAGTTGTTATATAATATTCGATTGGTGGGGAATATTCATTTTAAACGAGGAAATATTCGTGCGGCACAATCATTGTGGACCCTATGATGTAATTATTGTGGGATGGAAAAACGACAAAAATATTTTATTAAAAATAACGGCGAAAGTTTTACTGTTGATCTTTGTTGAACTACTTCGGTAGTAAAATTACGATGTACGTGGGTTGCGTAAAGAAGCACTTACCTGGTATGATTATTGATGCTTATGTGAGAAGTCACTCAGTTTGATTCAATTATTGTCAATTAATAATATGAATTATTATAGCAATAATGAAGTTTTGTTTTATTTGTATTATTAACGTAATAATACAGAAGCATCTTTTTATATAAAACAGAATACTTTATTAAAGTTATTCTATAAATAGAATATATTATATTTTGTGGTCGTCTTTATTGATGACATCCTCATATATTCCAAAACCCGTGAAGATCATGAGCAACACTTGAGGCTGATACTCCAAAAGCTTCGTGAATATAAGCTTTATGCCAAGTTGAAGAAATGCGAGTTCTCGCTTGAGGAAGTAGCATTTCTTGGGCACGTGGTATCAAGTCATAGAATATCTGTTGACCCAGCAAAGATTGAAGCTATTCAAAGCTGGGAGCAACCTAAATCAGTGACCGAAGTATGTAGCTTTTTCGGTTTAGCTGGTTATTATCGAAGATTCGTGGAAGGATTTTCTCGAATCGCTACTCCACTAACTCAGCTGACTCGAAAAGATACAAAGTTCGGTTGGAGCGAGGAATGTGAGAAGAGTTTTCAAGAACTCAAGAGGAGACTCATTTCAGCACCTGTTCTGACAATACCATCTGGTTCGGAGGGATTTGTCATCTACAGTGATGCTTCGGGCAAAGGGTTAGGATGTGTTCTCATGCAACATAGGAAAGTCATAGCCTATGCCTTATGACAACTCAAAGAATATGAGAGGAATTATCCTACTCATGATCTAGAGTTGGCAGCTGTTGTCTTCGCACTAAAGATTTGGAGGCATTACTTGTATGGGGAGAAAGTGGAGATCTTTACGGATCATAAAAGCCTCAAATATTTCTTCACTCAAAAGGAACTCGACATATGACGACATTACATTGTCTTGAACTATTGAAAGATTATGATCATACCATCTTGGAAAAGCGAACGTGGTAGCTGACGCATTGAGTAGAAGATCATATGCGGGTACGAGTGCGATATTGTCAACGCAAAGGCCCATTTTGTATGACTTGCAAAGGATGGAGATAGAGATAAAGACTCCAGGGACCCACGTGATGATGGCGAATATACGAGTAGAACCGACTTTAATTGATAAAGTTAAAGCTGCTCAAACTACAGACCTGGAGCTGATGCGTATGAGGAAGAAAGTGCAAGAAGGTGCTATGCCGGAAGCAAGAATCGATGATGAAGGAATACTTCGAGTCAACTCCAGACTTTGTGTTCTAACGACCCTGATTTAAAGTATAAAATCATGATGGAGGCGCACAACACACCGTTTGCAATCCATCCTGGGAGTACCAAAATGTATCGTGATCTTCGTCATACATTTTGGTGGAGCAATATGAAGAGAGAAATAGCGTTGTTTATCTCAAGGTGTCTAACTTGTCAACGAGTCAAGGCGGAGCATCAAGTACCAAAAGGTCCATTGCAACCACTTGAAATTCCAGAGTGGAAGTGGGAGGACATTACCATGGATTTCGTTACTGGTCTTCCCAAGGTTTCTCAAGGCATTGATGCAATTTGGGCCATTGTTGATAGATTGACCAAGTCTGCTCATTTCTTACCTATACGAGAAACTTATACACTTGAACGTCTTGCTCGTATGTATATAAACGAGATTGTAAGACTGCATGGTATGCCAGTATCCATAGTTTTTGATTGTGACCCAAGATTCACTTCACTATTTTGGGTTAGTTTGCAAAAAGCTATGGGCACAGATTTACGATTTAGTTCGGCATATCATCCTCAGACGGACGGACAATCAGAGAGGACTATTCAAACTCTGAAAGATTTATTAAGACTCTGTGTCCTTGACTTCAAGGGAAGTTGGGATAAGTTCTTACCATTGGTGGAGTTTTCCTACAACAACAATTATCAAGCAAGTATTGGCATGGCTCCATTCGAGGCGTTATATACGGAGAAAGTGTCATTCTCCAAATCTTTGAGATGAGGTTAAGTGAAACAACGTTGTTGGGACCGGGAGTTGAGTGCGTATGACTACAAAAAAGATTCAAACGATCCGACAACGTATAAAAACCTCACAAAATCGACAAAAGAGTTATGTTGATCTTCATCGAAAGGACGTGGAATTCGATATAGGAGATCATGTGTTGTTACGTGTTGCTCCTTGGAAAGGAGTTACGAGATTTGGAAAGAGAGGAAAGCTCAATCCTCAATTCATTGGCCCATTTTTAATCCTCGATCGAGTAGGAATCGTGGCCTATAGACTTTGTTTACTGCTTAGTATGTCTCGTGTTCATAACGTTTTTCACATATCCATGTTACGTAAATATGTGAAAGATCCGAACCAAATTATTGAGTTAGAACCAGACGAAATAGCAGAAGACTTAACGTATGAAGGGGTACCTGTTCAAATCTTGGATAAGAAGGAACATATTTTACGCTCCAAGGTTATACCTCAAGTCAAAGTTTTGTGGAGAAACCATGATGTTGAGGAAATGACATGGGAGTTAGAATCTGAAATGAAATCAAGGTATCCTTACCTCTTCGATATACCAGGTACGTACCCTAATTTTGAGGGCGAAATTTCTTAAGAAGGGGAGGTTGTAAGACCCCAAATTTTTAATAAAAAAAGAATTTTCTATAAATATCATTTTTGATAATTATGGAGTAAATTTGATATAATGTTATAGTTGTGGGTAATAATTATAAATTTTGCAAAGTACGCAAGTTGTTATATAATATTCGATTGGTCGGGGAATATTCATTTTAAACAAGCTCTATAGCTTCTCTTCTTCTATAGATTTTCTCTCTACAATTTCTCTCTATAATAATTGCTCTATAGCTTTAGTGAATTGGTGAGAAATGAAGGAAGAATGAGCTTCTATTTATAGAAAAATATAGTTTCAATAATTACACGTTTTGGGGCTCGAAAAATTACAGTACAATACCTCCAACTTTTCCTTTATTTTTAATTTAGTCATGCAAGTATTATCAAACTTGCACCACCTCCTCTAATAGTAAATAATGTGATTCAATAGTAAATCATATGAATTAATAGTTCTAGACATGTGAAAATACGAATTACAGTATAATACCTCCATTTTTAACTTAGTCATGCAAGTATTATCAATCTTGCACCAACTCCCCTAATAGTAACAAGAATGTGAAACAATAGTATACACATGTGAACAAATAGTTATAATCATGTGAAATAATAGCAATTAATTGCTCATTTATCCTATTTAAATACCCGATTGGTCAATATAACCTCCAGACATCAATTATTATCGAAATAAATGTCGATTTTCACTAACACAAATAATTCCAACACAATTGTGACGCCCCCAAAATAGGTATACATCACCCATTCTGAGTTGTCAATACATGGTACAGAAACAACTTACAACTTATTAATACAACATAAAAACTGTGAGTTTAAATACAAATATTATTTTCTAGACAATATCTATACCCAAATAAATCCTCATCACAATTATTGATACATTCTTTTACAAAAATGGTGAGGACTACTAAACAACTCTCTCTAGAACCATCATTCCATACCCCAGACTGTTCTCGCTTTACATTCTCGCCTCCCGAGAAGAAAAATGGAACAAAAAGAAAAAGGGTGAGCTCAACTAGCCGGTAAAGAACATTATGACTAAGATAATATAGAACAAATTATCGTTAGTCTTCAACAGGAAAAATCTAATAAAATACAATAGACAACAAGTTTCGGATCAATATTCGCAATGAAATAATAATTCATAGAAAGAGTTACGTAGAGAATGAAATCTACTATTATCTATGAATTTAAAAGTCCATCAACAATATTTTATCCTCAGAACATCAATCAATACACATCTTGAATCAAATATTCATCTTTGCACTACAGGCCAAAGATATTCATCAGTTGGTCATGTTCATCTCAATACCTGTTCATCTTTGCACTACGGGCCAAAGATATTCATCATAAAATCATTAATCTTTGTACTACAGGCCAAAGATATTCAGTAATATCATCATTTAGGACTGAGGATGATGAAAAATATTTAAAGAAAACGAATGTGAGACCCTAGATTTTATGAATAAATATTTAATTATCTCGAAATATTTTTTTTTTTAAAATTTGATATAATGTTATAGTTGTGGGTAGTATTTATAAATTTTGCAAAGTATGCAAGTTGTTATATAATATTCGATTGGTTTCGAAATATTCTTTGTGTTGGGGAATATTAAATGCGACGACACAATCATTAGTGGACCCCTAACGGAATTATTGTTTGGATTGAGAAAACGACAAAAATATTTTTATGAAAATAACTATGGAAGTTTTACCGTTGATCTTTGTTGAACAACTTCGGTAGTAAAAAATACGATGTATATGCGTGGTTGCATAGTAGCACACGGTATTGATTATTGATGTTTATATGAGAAGTCACTCAGGTTTATTCAATTATTGCTACAATAGTTGCTGCATAGTATCTCACATTATTTGATTCAATTATTGTTGATTTATAAGTTTTGTTTTATTAGTATTATTAACGTAATAAAATGCGAAACATCATTTTATATAAAAGCGTAATACTTTTATAAATTATTCGCTTTATTTGATAATAATTAGGTTATATTATATTTTATTATGCATAGTGTTGCATAGTATTGCATAAGTAAAATTATAAATAGAATATATTATATTTTATTTAAAAGATTTTGCTTTAAATATGGATAGTCGATTAAAATGTAAATCGATCTCTGACCGCTTTATGAGTTAGTTCTTATGCATTCTATTTTTCTATAAATAGAAGCTCATTCCTTCATTATTTTCTTACGAATTCACTGAACTCTAGAGAGATAAACTGTAAGAGAGAAAGAAGAAAAGTATTCTGCTACTTAACTACTCTTATATTCAGTTTCTTTTACGGTAAGGGGTGTTATTCTTTCTTATTCATGAAGAGAACTGTTGTTATTCCATTTCTTATTATTCTGTTGGAATAACCTGTATACGTGGCTTACCCTATACTTGATGAAATCCTTATGTTATTCAATTCTTTATTATTCTGTTGGAATAACCTGTATACGAGGAATACCCTATACATAACCTGTATACATGGTTTACCCTATACTTGGTGACATTCTTCTATTATTCATCTTTTATTATTACATTGGAATATCCGATTACATGTGTTTTACACCGACTGGTTACTATCTTTATTATTACTCGTTGGAATATCATGTATACGTGTGTTTTACATCGGACTGGTTAAAATCTTTATTATTCTCATTAGAATATCTTGTCATGTGTTTTTACACCCACTGACTGGTTCCGTCTTTATTATTATTCTCGTTTTTATTATTACATTTGGAATAACTTTGTCTATCTGAAGTACCACATGCATGGTGATTTCTGTTGTTTTTCCATTATTTATTATTCTGTTGGAACATCCTGTCGGTGTGAATTTCACTTGACCTGATTCCGTTATTATTATTCTGTTGGAATAAGCTGTCTATGCGAAGTACCGTATGCATGGTGATTTCTTTTGTTATTCCATTCTTTATTATACTCAGTTGGTTAAAGTTTTGACTTCTATACTCCATGAAATTAGTGGAATATCCTTGATATTTGCGCTTCATCCAGTATCTTTTTATGGAAATATTCTTCTGAGCATTCTTGAATTTTACTCTACAAAGCAGTATCATGTTGACAATTTGGACATTATTGATTCTTGGATAAATTAATTCTTGAACTTGTTTTATTGAATTATTATGTCATTGTCATCATCCTCATGTTTATATTATGTTGAAAGTCATCTCACGTGGCTGTAGTGCATAGATGGACTTGATATGATTATGACCGAGGATTATTCTATAATCATGGCCGTAATGTTACAAATGATGTGGTAAAAGTCATCATTGGCCCGTAGTGCATTGATGGACGCTTTTTGGTATGATTATGGCTATGGATTCTCTTCGGCCAAGGGAGCAAAGATGAATTGTTTTATGGCATGATCAGGACCGTTCATGAAAATACGATTATCTTTAGCCGTAGTGCATGAATAATTCGTGGTCGTAATATTAAAGAATATCCTTGGCCTGTAGTGCAGGGATGATTTAATGATGTGGATTATTTATTGAGCTGAGTCTCAACGATAAAAGTGATGAAAAACTTTTTAAATCATAAAAGAAAGTAGATTTTATTCTCTACTTGACTCTCTTAATGGATTGCATGTTCCGCTGCAGTTAAACTTGATGTCTATTGTATTTTATTAGTTTAACATTGTTGGAGACTAATGATAATTTATTCTGCATTATCTTAGTCATAATATTTCTTACTGGGCTAGTTGAGCTCACCCTTTCTTTCATTGTTCTCTTCAGGAAATGAGAACGTAGCTGGGGCTAGTCGGGGAATGGAGTGATGGTCCAGAGGATAGCATTAGTAGTCCTCACTATTCTGTGAAATAGTGTGACAATAAATGTAATGAGGACTCCATTGAGAGTGAATATTGTCTAGAAGACAATATTTGTATTTAAACTCACAGCATATGTTTTGTCATATTTTACACGACTGCTGTATTATTAGTTTGTATTTGAATTTTGTACCATGTATTTGGCGACTCAAGATGGTTGACGTATACCTATTTTGGGGGCGTTACAGTTGGTATCAAAGCTTAGGGATATGATCCCTGGCTGAGATGTGAGACAAGAACTAGGAGGGGAGAGACGGGGAATTCCTTCGCTAGTATGACCTACCTAAGTTTATTTGATATTTAATTAGTCCGTCAGAGTATAAGGATAATATGTGATATGATAATTAACCCTTGTTTTGTGGCAGTGTTTGAAAATGGCATCCGAGAATGTTGAGAACATCAATGGAGCACAGGAGACCGTTGAGTCTCCACAGATCAATAGTCAGGATAATGTGCATCAGGAAGGCGATAATCATTAGGCAAACAACAACACTGACCAAATAACGAACGACGGTATGTTTAGGAGCTTTTTAGAATTCATGCAACATCAGGAAAAGGCGGCTCCTGTTCATAATGCAGGTAAAAACAATGGCAACCCACGGTCGGTCACCGCTAAGCAATTCAAGGAGCTGGGACCACCAGAGTTTTTGGGAAAGCCAGAACCACTTAAGGCGGAGACGTAGTTAAAGCAGATGACTAAGATATTTGATGTCTTGGGATGCTCCGAGGAGCAAAAGGTTCCCTTTGCCACCTTTATGTTGCGTGAAGAGGCAGATTATTGGTGGGAATCTGTAAAACATACCCAGCCTAACGCACTCAAGATGTCTTGGGAGAAGTTCCAAGAGTTGTTCAATGACAAGTACTTTCCCGAAAGCATTCGTCACATTAAGGAGGTGGAATTTATCAAGTTGGAGCAAAACAACATGACCGTGTCGCAGTACGAGGCTAAGTTTGCGGAGTTATTCCGGTTTGCATCCCATTTGGTCGATAATGAGGAGAGAATGACGCGAATTTTTCTGCGAGGTTTGAAACCCAATATACGTCAATACCTCATTTCTCACAAACTTTGTTTGTATTCAGATGTTGTGAATAGGGCTCAATTATTGGAGCGCGACAATGAGTCAGCACAACCAAAAGGCAACGACCAACAACACGATAATAATCATACCGGTGGTAACAGTCATCAGAACAATGATAACCATCGTGGGGGAAATTATCATGCCAAGAATGGTAACCACTTCGGTGGTAATCATGGCCACAACAATAAGAATGGACATTTCAAGAAGAGAAGGTTCAACAATGACGTGAAGACATCGGCATCAGCACCCGTTTCAAAGGAAGAAGAACAACCACCGGTCGTATGTTTCAAATGCGGACAGGAGGGACACATCCATCCAAACTGTACGCAGCAATCCAAAGCGTGTTTTAATTGCGAAAGAGAAGGTCACCTAGCTCGATTTTGTCGTGGGTGAAGTCAAGTCCAAATTTGGGATAGTAATGCCAAAGGATGTCCCGCATAAGCCAAAAGCCGTTAGTTTTAAGAGAGAGCGTTTTTTTTTCGAGACTAGGAACCTGAATAAAATTATCACGGGTAAGTTAATCATAAGCTCTTGCGAAGTCTGTACCGTGTTAGATACCAGTTTTACTCACTCTTTTATTTTACCTAGTTGTGTTCAATGTTTGAAGTTAACTCCGGAGAAGTTAGACTTTGATTTATCTATTGAAACTCCGTTGGGAGAAACCTTCGTTACCTCTACTGTTTATAAATCTTGTTTGATTCAAATCAACACTTTCACGTTACCTGTCGATCTTATCTCTTTGAAAATACTTGCCTTCGATGTGAATTTAGAAATCGATTGGTTAACTACTTATCATATTTTTTTTCGTAAGGTTGTTAGCTTTTATATTCCTAACCAACCTGTTATGCAAATTTAAGCAAACAAATCCTAAAGTCAATCATTGTCATATCAAGCCATAAGTAAAGAGCCTCGATCCTTTCGTTGTTGATTTTCTTGTGTGGAATGCACCGAAGCCGGACTTTTTGTAGGCGACGTCATGGATGATGATGACAAGTTGATAGGTATCATTGTGAGGTGCTATCCAGGTTAAGGGATAAAAGTCACAGTTGGTATCAATGTGACATACTATCCAAGTCTTGGATGAGAGTAACAGTTTTGAATGATATTTCTATCATTAATAAATTTCCTGGCATATTCTGAAGACTTCCTAGCCTACCCTAGAGCGTGAAATCGAATTTTGTACTGACCCTAGTACAAAACCCATTTATTAAACCCTCAAATATTTCTTTACTTAAAAATGAATGTATCATGCGCCAAAGACGTTGACTCGAGCTGTTGAAGATTACGATCGTACCATTCAATACCATCATGGGAAAACAAACGTGATAGCTAACATTTTAAGTAGAAGATCGTATGCGTTTACGAGTGCGATGTTGTTAACACAAAGACTCATTTCGTATAACTTACAAATGATGAAGATAGAGTTAAAGACTCTAGGGACCCACATGAAGATAACGAATATACGAGTAGAATCGATTTTAATCGATAAAGTAAAAGCCACTAAAGCTACACACCTGAATCTAATGAATGTGAAGAAGAAGGTTCAAGAGGGCGTTATTCTAGAAGCAAGAGTTGCTGAAGAGAGGAAATCTCAACCCTCGATTTAATTGGCCATTTGAAATTCTCGATCGAGTAGGAACCGTGGCTTATAGACTCGTGTTACCGCCAAGCCTGTCGCGTGTTCATAACTTTTTTAACGTATCGATGTTAGGTAAATATGTGGACGACCCGAACCACATTATTAATTTAGAACCGGACGAGATAGCGGATGATTTAACGTTTGAGGAGATACGTGTTAAAATCTTGGATAAGAAGATCGTATTCAACACTCAAAGGTTGTACCTCGAGAGTTATAATTTGAAATAAAGTCATGGTATCCTCACCTGTTCGGCATACCAGGTACATACGTAAATTTCGAGGGCGAAATTCCATAAGGAGGGGAGATTGTGAGACCCCAGATTTTTTGAATAAATATTTAATTATCTCGAAATTTTTTTTTAAATTTGATATAATGTTATAGTTGTGGGTAGTATTTATAAATTTTGCAAAGTATGCAAGTTGTTATATAATATTCGATTGGTTGGAGAATATTCTTTGTGCCAGGAATATTCGTACGACGACACAATCATTGGTGGACCCCACAACGGAATTATTGTCGAATTGAGAAAACGATAAAAATATTTTTATGAAAATAACTACGGAAGTTTTACTGGTTGATCTTTGTTGAACTACTCGGTAGTAAAAAATACGATGTCTGGCGTGGTTGCGTAGTAGCACACCAGTATTGATTATTGATGTTTATGTGAGAAGTCACTTAGTTTTGTTCATTTATTACTACAATAGTTCTTTGCATAGTATCTCACATTATTTGATTCAATTATTGTTGATTTATAAGTTTTTTTTATTAGTATTATTAACGTAATAAAACAGAAACATCTTTTTATATAAAACAGAATACTTTTATAAAGTTATTCGTTTTATTTGATAATAATTAGGTTATATTATATTTATTATTCATAGTGTTGCATAGTGTTGCATAGTAAAATTATAAATAGAATATATTATATTTTATTTAAAAGATTTTGCTTTAAATATGGACCATCAGATTAAATTAAATCTATCTAAACCGTTCATTAGTTAGTTACTATGCATTCCATTTTTCTATAAATAGAAGCTCATTCCTTCATTATTTTCTTACGAATTCACTGAACTCTAGAGAGATAAACTGTAAGAGAGAAAGAAGAAAAATATTCTGCTACTTAACTACTCTTATATTCAGTTTCTTTTACGGTAAGGGGTGTTATTCTTTCTTATTCATGAAGAGAACAGTTGTTATTCCATTTCTTATTATTCTGTTGGAATAACCTGTATACGTGGCTTACCCTAAACTTGGTGAAATCCTTATGTTATTCCATTCTTTATTATTCTATTGGAATAACCTGTATACGAGGCATACCCTATACATAACTTTGATATCTGATTTCACCCTATACTTGGTGACATTCTTCTATTATTCTTTCTTTATTATTACATTGGAATATCCTCATACTGCGTGTGTTTTACACCGGACCTGGTTCTGTCTTTATTATTCTGTTGGAATATCATGTCTGTGTGTTTTACATCGGACCTGGTTCCGTCTTTATTATTCTGTTAGAATATCCTTGCATCGTATGTGTTTTACACCTTAACTGGTTCCGCTTTTTATTATTCTCTTTTTATTATTACATTGGAATAACTTTGTCTATCTCTGTACCGCATGCATGGTGATTTCTGTTGTTCTTCCATTATTTATTATTCTGTTGGAACATCCTGTCGGTGTGAATTTCACCTGACCTAGTTCCGTTATTATTATTCTGTTGGAATAACCTGTCTATTCGAAGTACTGCATGCATGGTGATTTCTTTTGTTATTCCATTCTTTATTATACTCAGTTGGTTAAAGTTTTGACTTCTATACTCCATGAAATTAGTGGAATATCCTTGATATTTGCTTCATCCAAAGATCTTTTCATGGAAATATTCTTCTGAGCATTCTTGAATTTTACTCTACAAAGCAGTATTATGTTGACAATTTGGACATTATTGGTCCTTGGATAAATTAATTCTTGAACTTGTTTTATTGAATTATTATGTCATTGTCATCATCCTCATGTTTATATTATGTTGAAAGACATCTGTGGCCTGTAGTGCATAGATGGACTTGGTATGATTATGACCAGGGATTATTTGGTATACTCATGACCGTAATGTTACAAATGATGTGGTAAAAGTCCTCATTGGCCCGTAGTGCATTGATGGATAGTTTTTGGTATGATTATGGCTATGGATTCTCTTCGGACAAAGGAGAAAAGATGAATTGTTTTATGGCATGATCAGGATCGTTGATGAAAACACGATTATCTTTAGCCGTAAGAATATCCTTAGCCGTAATACTAAAGAATATCATTGGCCTATAGTGCAGGGATGATTTAATGATGTGGATTATTTATTGAGCTGAGTCTCAACGATAAAAGTGATGAAAAACTTTTTAAATCATAAAAGATAGTAGATTTTATTCTCTACTTGACTCTCTTAATGGATTGCATGTTCCGCTGCAGTTAAACTTGATGTCTATTGTATTTTATCAGTTTAACACTGTTGAAGGCTAACGATAATTTATTCTGCATTATCTTAGTCATAATATTTCTTACTGGGCTAGTTGAGCTCACCCTTTCTTTCATTGTTCTCTTCGTAAAATGAGAACGTAATTTGGGCTAGTCGGGAATGGAGTGATGGTCCGGAGGATAGCATTAGTAGTCCTCTCACTATTCTGAAAATAGTGTGACAATAAATGTAATGAGGACTCCATTGAGAGTGGATATTGTCTAGAAGACAATATTTGTATTTAAACTCACAACATATATTTTGTCGTATTTTACACGACTGCTGTATTATTAGTTTGTATTTAAATTTTGTACCATGTATTTGGCGACTCAAGATGGGTGACGTATACCTATTTTGGGGGCGTCACAACGAATCCAGTGAAACAAAAGAATAAATATTAAGGATTCGTATTTCAGCTATTTCATGTCCAAGAATACCTCATAAATAATCATAGTGGAGTAAAATTCAAGAGTGATCAAAACATGGATACAATCAAAGCTAGTATCCATAATAGATATTTTGACTGAAAATGAAAATTTAATTTTTCTATGAATAATGTCGTGATTCGTGAATAAAGGTCAGATATCGTGAATAAAGGTCGTATACATGAATAAGTAACTATGACACAAAAAAGTTCCAAATTTGATTAAAAGTTCAGATCAATAGTTCTAAGATAATGATATTGAATGAAATAATATCATTTTTAAAAAAAATATCCTCACCTCGAAAGAATAAGACTTAAGTTGAAACACCGGATATAAGCTATGACTTGAACTTGCACCAGATAGCAACACTCAAAGTATTAAAATACTCACAAGAATACGCTTTCGAAGATATCGAGAGAGAAAGAGAGAAAAACTTGAGCTTTACGTGTAATTTTCAATTCTAACCTAAGCACCCTATTTATAGGAAAATGCTTAGAACACCAAAGCAGAAAATTTAATATAATATTAATATATATAATCAAATTTCTTACGCCCACTTTTCTAAATCTGAATTCAGCCATAACACATGTTAATGATGCCCCCAAACATTCCAAAAATGTTTTTGTTATTTAAAATATTTTAAACTTCCAAAATTTAATTATTTTGGAGCTTCAGAACTTCAATAATTCACAATAAATATCCCTTTTATCAGAAAAATTCAAACCACATGTTTTTTCCATAGGAAATTCCATTATCTACAACTTTGCAGAAGGAAAGTTTTCCAAATTCTAAACAGAAATTGATCGAAATCCACAAACGGTCGATTTTACAAGCTATAATCAAATTTCAATCAAGAAATGGGGTCCACAGACATGAAAAACATGTTTTAAATATTTTTAGTAACAAAAATACTCCTCATATACTCATATATCCCACATTTATTGTAAAAATATCACCATTATTATATTATTAAAATATAATAATATATTTAAATGAATTTATTTTATCAGAAAAAGATAAAATATTAATTTTCAACAATTGTCACATTAAAAATTTTCTCATCTATATCCACGTAAAATCAATATTTTCCTCATCATATAAATTAATAATTAATTATTCGCAAATAATATTACAGAATTACAATATTGACAACCAGGCCTTTCCCAGGATAGAGGGGGCTTTCCAATAAGGATTTCTCCTTATTGGCGCGCAATTAGATGACCTAACCTCTCCTTAGACAGAACTTTCTAGACATTGCCAATAATGTTATCCAATAATATTATTCAAATAATATGAATTATTGCTCCGATAATGAAAAATACTGTGGTTCGGGTCGTCCACATATTTACGTAACATCGATACGTTAAAAACGTTATGAACACGCGACATGCTTGGCGGTAAAACGAGTCTATAAGCCACAGTTCATACTCGATCGAGGATTTCAAATGGGTCAATAAAATCAAGGGTTGAGATTTTAGCAACTCTTTCTATTTTAAATACCGCCCTCTTGAACCTTCTTCTTCACATTCATCAGATTCGGGTATGTAGCTTGAGCAACTTTAACTTTATCGATTAAAGTCGATTTTACTCGTATATTCGTTATCTTCACGTGGGTCCCTAGAGTCTTTAACTCTATCTTCATCATTTGCAAGTTATACGAAATGAGTCTTTGTGTTAACAACATCGCACTTGTAAACTCATACGATCTTCTACTCAACACGCCGCCACCACCGTTTTCGCTTCTTCCACGATGATATTGAATAAGACGATCGTAATCTTCAACAGCTCGAGTCAACGTCTTTGGCGCATGTTTCATTCGTTTTAGTTGAAGAAATATTTTGAGGGTTTAAGAAATGGGTTTTGTATTAGGGTCAATACAAAATTCGATTTCACACTCTAAGGGTAGGCTAAGAAGTCTTCAAGAATACGTCAAGAAATTTATTAACAATAGAAATATCATTCAAAACTGTGACTCTCATCCCTGACTTGGATAACACGTCACATTGATACCTATCAACTTGCCATCGTCATTCACGACATCGCCTACAGAAAGTCTGGCTTCAGTGCATTTCACACAAGAAAGTCAACAACGAAAGGATCGGGCTCGTTACTTATGGCTTGATATAACAATGATTGACTTTAGTGGTTTGGTTACTTTGAATTCACATAATAGGTTGGTTAGGAGTATGAAAACTAACAACCTTACGAAAAGCATGATGAGTAATTAATCGATCGTTTACAAAAATCTCATCAAAGGCAAGTATTTTCAAAGAGATAAGATCGATAGGTAACGTGAAAGTGTCGATTTGAATTAAACAAGATTTATAAACAGTAGAGGTGACGAAGGTTTTTCCCAACGGAGTTTAAACAGATATATCAAAGTCTAACTTCTTCGAAGTTAACTTCCAACATTGAACACAACTAGGTGGAATAAAAGAGTGAGTAGAACTGGTATCTAACACGGTATAGACTTCGCAAGAGCTTATGATTAACTTACCCGTGATAATTTTATTCAGGTTCCTCGTCACGGAAAAAAAAAATCTCACTTAAACTACCGGCTTTGACTTGTCTGGGACATCCTTTGGCATCACTATCCCAGCTGGACTTGACTTCACCATACGACAAAATCGAGCTAGGTGACCTTCTCTTCCGCAATTAAAACACGCTTTGGATTGTTTACAGACAGCTTGACGAATGTGTCCCTCCCCGTCTCAAGATTTGAAACATACGACCGGTGGTCGTTCTTCTTCCTTTGAAACGGGTCTGGTGACGACATCTTCACGTCATTGTTGAACCTTCTCTTCTTGAAATGTCCATTCTTATTGTTTTGGCCATGATTACCACCGAAGTGGTTACCATTTCTGGCATGTTGATTCCCTCCATGCTTATTATCACTACTGTGATGACTGTTATCACCAGTATTATCATTTTGTCGGCTGCTCTCTTTTGGTTTGGTTGACTCATTATCGCGCTTCAATAACTGAGCCCTATTAACAACATCTGAATATAAACACAGTTTATTAGAGATAAGATATTGATGTATCTCAGGTTTTAAACCTCTTAGAAACATTCACGTCATTCTCTCCTCATTATCAACCAAATGGGACGCAAATCGGGACAACTCGACAAACTTGGCTTCGTACTGCGACACGGTCATGTTGTTTTGCTCCAACTTGATAAATTCCACCTCCTTCATGTGACTAATGCTTTCGGGAAAGTACTTGTCATTGAACAACTCTTGGAACTTCTCCCAAGACATCTTGAGTGCGTCAGGCTGGGTACGTTTTTACAAATTTCCACCAGTAAATCTCCTCTTCACGCAACATAAAGGTGGCAAAGGGAACCTTTTGCTCCTCGGAGCATCCCAAGACATCAAATATCTTAGTCATCTACTTTAACCACGTCTCCGCCTTAAGTGGTTCTCGCTTTCCCAAAACTCCGGTGGTCCCAAATTCAATTTCTTAGCGGTGACCGACCGTGGGTTGCCATTATTTTTACCTGCATTATGAACAGGAGCCGCCTTCGTCTAAAGTTGCATGAATTCTAAAAAGCTCCTAAACGTACCGTCATTCATCATTTGATCAGTGTTGTTGTTTAGAGGAGGATTATCGCCAACCTGTTGCACGTTGTCCTGATTATTGATCTATGGAGACTTAACGGTCTCCTGTGCTCCATTAATGTTCTCAACACTCTCGGATGTCATTTTCAAATACTGCCACAAAACAAGGGTTAAATAACATATCACATATTATCCCTATACTCTGACCGACCAATTAAATACCAAATAAACTTAGGGAGATCATACTAGCGAAGGAATTCCCCGTCTCTCCCCTCCTAGTTCTTGTCTCACATCTTAGCCAAGGATCATATCCCTAAGCTTTGATACCAATTGTGACGCCCCCAAAATAGGTATACATCACCCATCTTGAGTCGCCAAATACATGGTACAAAATTCAAATACAAACTAATAATACAGCGCTGTAAAATACGACAAAACATATGTTGTGAGTTTAAATACAAATATTGTCTTCTAGACAATATCCACTCTCAGAATAAGTCCTCATTACATTTATTGTCACACTATTTAACAGAATAGTGAGGAATACTAGCTAATACTATCATCCGTACCATCACTCCATTTCCCGACTCGTCCCAGCTACGTTCTCATTTCCTGAAGAGAACAGTGAAAGAAAGGGTGAGCTCAACTAGCCCAGCAAGAAATATTATGAATAAGATAATGCAGAATAAATTATCGTTAGCCTTCAACAATGTTAAACTGATAAAATACAATAGACATCAAGTTTAATGCAGCGGAATAAGCAATCCATTAAAAGAGTCAAGTAGAGAATAAAATCTACTATCTTTTATGATTTAAAAGGTTTTTCATCACTTTTATCGCTGAGACTCAACTCAATAAATAATCCACATCATTAAATCATCCCTGCACTACAGGCCAAGGATATTCTTTAATATCACGACCACGAATTATCCATGCACTACGGGCCAAAGATAATCGTGTTTTCATCAACGGTCCTGATCATGCCATAAAACAATTCATCTTTGCTCCCTTGGCCGAAGAGAATCCATAGCCATAATCATACCAAAAACTGTCCATCAATACACTACGGGCCAATGAGGACTTTTATCACATCATTTGTAACATTACGGTCATGATTATACCGAATAATCCTTGGTCATAATCATACCAAGTCCATCTATGCACCATGCCATGAGATGACTTTCAACATAATATAAACATGAGGATGATGACAATGACATACTAATTCAATAAAACAAGTTCAAGAATTAATTTATCCAAGAACCATTAATGTCTAAATTGTCAACATGATACTGCTTTGTAGAGTAAAATTCAAGAATACTCAGAAGAATATTTTCATGAAAAGATACTGGATGAAGCGCAAATATCAAGGATATTCCACTAATTTCATGGAGTATAGAAGTCAAAACTTTAACCAACTGAGTATAATAAAGAATGGAATAACAAAAGAAATCACCATACATGCGGTACTTATCAAAATAGGTTATTCCAATAGAATAATAATAACGGAACCAGGTCAGGTGAAATTCACACCGACAGGATGTTCCAACAGAATAATAAAGACAGAATAATAAAGACGGAACCAGGTCCGATGTAAAACACACAGATAGGATATTCCAATGTAATAATAAAGACGGAATAATAAAAAGACGGAACCGTGTCCATGTAAAACACACGCATGTGATATTCCAATGTAAATAATAATAAGAATGTCACCAAGTATAGGGTAGACCAAGCGATACGAAAAAGAATGTGATAGGGTATGCCTCATATACAGGTTATTCCAACAGAATAATAAAGAATGGAATAACATAAGGATTTCACCAAGTATAGGGTAAGCCACGACCAAGTATACAAAGTTATTCCAATGTAATAATAAGAAATGGAATAACAACAGTTCTCTTCATGAATAAGAAAGAATAACACCCCTTACCGTAAAAGAAACTGAATATAAGAGTAGGGAAGTAGTAGAATACTTTTCTATAGTTTCTCTATAATTTCTCTCTCTTTGGAGTTTCAGTGAATTCGTAAGAAAATAATGAAGGAATGAGCTTCTATTTATAAAAAAATGGAATGCATAGTAACTAACTTATAAACAGTCCAGATTGATTTACTTTAATCTGATGGTCCATATTTAAAGCAAAATCTTTTAAATAAAATATAATATATTCTATTTTATATAAAAAGATTTTTACTATGCAAACACTATGTAGACACTATGCAAACACTATGCATAATAAAATATAATATAACCTAATTATTATCTAATAAAACGAATAACTTTATAAAAGTATTCTGTTTTATATAAAAAGATGTTTCTGTTTTATTACGTTAATAATACTAATAAAACAAAACTTATAAATTAACAATAATTGAATCAAATAATGTGAGATACTATGCAGCAACTATTGTAGCAATAATTGAACAAAACTGAGTGACTTCTCACATAAACATCAATAATCAATACTGCGTACTGCTACTACGCAACTACGCCAGACATTCGTAATTTTACTACCGAGTAGTTCAACAGTATTAACGGTAAAACTTTCTCCGTTATTTTCAATAAAATATTTTTGTCGTTTTCTCAATCCAACAATAATTCAGTTGTAGGGTCCACCAATGATTGTACCGTTATACGAATATTCTCTGACAAAAAGAATATTTCCCGACCAATCGAATATAATATGACAACTTGCATACTTTGCAAAATTTGTAAATATTACCCACAACTATAACATTATCTCAAATTTAAAAAAAAATATTTCGAGATAATTAAATATTTATTCATAAAAATATGGGGTCTCACAAAGACCCGTAACAAAATCCATGGTAATGTGTTCCCACTTTCATTTCGGAATCTCAAGTGGTTGCAATGGACCCTTTGGCACTTGATGCTCCGCCTTTACACGTTGAAAAGTTAAACACGTCGAGATAAACTTTGCAATCTCTCTCTTCATATTGTTCCACCAAATGTATGTCGAAGATCACGATACATTTTAGTACTTCCAGGATGAATTGCAAACGGTGTATTGTGTGCCTTCATCATGATCTTGTACTTCAAATCAGAATCGTTAGGAACACAAAGTCTGGAGTGGACTCGAAGTATTCCTTCTTCATCGATTCTTGCTTCTGGAATAGCACCTTCTTGTACTTTCTTCTTCATAATCATCAACTCCGGATTACATGGCTCGAGCAACTTTAACTTTCTCAATTAAAGTTGGTTCTATACGATACTTGACATCATTGCATGGGTCCCCTCGAGTCTTGAATTCTATCTTCATCTTTTGTAAATCACACAAAATGGGCCTTTGTGTTGACAACATCGCTTTCGTTCCGCATATGATCTTCTACTTAATGTGCTCCGGCTACCACGTTAAACTTTTCGGGATGGTATTGAATGGTATGGTCGTAGTCTTTCAATGCACTTCGAGCCAACGTCATACGCATGATGTTGAGTTCTTTTGAGTGAAGAAATATTTGAGACTTTTATTGTCTGAATATATCTCCACTTTCTCCCCGTATAGATAGTGCCTCCAGATCTTTAGCGCGAAAACGACTGCTGCCAACTCTAGATCATGAGTAGGATAATTCCTCTCATATTACTTAAGTTGTCACGAGGCATAGGCTATGACTTTCCCACGTTGCATGAGAACACATCCTAACCCTTTACCTGAAGCATCGCTGTAGATAACAAATCCATCCGTACCAGATGGTATTGTTAGAACAGGTGCTGAAATGAGTCTCCTCTTGAGCTCTTGGAAACTCTTCTCGCATTCCTCGCTCCATACGAATTTATATCTTTCCGAGTCAGCTGAGTTAATGGAGTAGCGATTCGAGAAAATCCTTCCACGAATCTCCGATAATAACCAGCTAAGCCCAGAAAGCTACGTACTTCGGTCACCGACTTCGGTTGCTCCCAACTTTGTATTACTTCAATCTTCGCCGGGTCCACAGATACTCCATGTTTTGACACCACGTGCCCAAGAAATGCTACTTCCTCAAGCCAGAACTCGCATTTCTTCAACATGGCATATAACTTGTTTTCACGAAGCCTTTGGAGTACCAGCTTCAAATGGTGCTCATGATCTTCACGACTTTTAGAATATATTAGGATGTCATCAATAAAGACAACAACGAACTGATCCAAATATTCCTTGAATACTCGGTTCATCATATCCATGAAAGTCGCAGGAGCATTAGTCAATCCAAAAGACATGACTAGGAATTCATAATGGCCGTCTCAGAGAGTTCGGCGATCTTTGGAATATCCTTGGTTCTAATCTTGGTGATGATATCCGAGCGATCGATCTTTGAAAAGAATTGTGCTCCTTGCAATCGGTCAAACAGTCATCAATACGAGGTAATGAATACCTATTCTTGATGGTGACATGGTTCAATTCCCGATAGTCAATACAAAAGTCGCATACTCCCCGCCTTTCTTCTTTACAAATAAAACAGAGACCGCAAGGAGATGTCTTAGATTAATGAAACCGATGTCCAACAACTCCCCGTAGTTGGACCTTTAACTCTGAAGTTCAATAGGAGCCATTCGATATGGGGTTTTAGAAATGGGCTTTATACCGGGTTCAAGATCAATAAAGAATTCAACTTCACGTTCGGGGTAGAATTCGGAAGTTCTTCAGAAATCGTCGGAAAGTCAATAACAACAGAATATTATTCAAATTTGACGTGTCTTTATTCAAATCCATAACATGGGCTAAGAAAGCTTGACATCTGTTTTTCAATAAATGAATAGCTTTATGATTAGATATGACAGTGATTGATTTTAATGGTTTAGTTGCTTGAATTCGTATAGCAGGTTGGTTAGGAATATGAAAACTAACAACCTTACAAAAACAATCAATTTTTGCATGATGAGTAGTTAACCAATCAATCCCTAAAATCACATCAAAAGCAAGTATCTTTAAAGAGATAAGGTCAACAGGTAAGTTGATGGTGCCAACTTGAATCAAACAAGATTTATAAACAGTGGATGTGATGAAAGTTTCTCCTAACGGAGTCTCCACAGATAAATCAAAGTCTAATTTCTCCGGAGTCAAGTTTAAACGTTGAGCACAAGCAGGAGAGATAAATGAATGGGTAGCACCGGTATTAAGTAAGGTATAAACTTCGCAAGAATTAATGATTAGCTTACCCGTGATCACCTCGTTTAGGTTCCTCGCATTTTGACCAGTCACAACAAACGCTCTTCCAAGAACCGTTGACTTTGACTTTTCTGGGACAGCCTTTTGAGTCACCGTCCCCGTTGTACTAGGTTTCACTACCGTACAATCTCGAGCGATATGTCCTTCCTTTCCACAATTATAGCATACCTTGAACTGTTGTGGGCGGTTTGGTGATATGTCCTCTTTCCAAGCATTTGTAGCATACGAATAGGTGGTCGTTTCCTCCCTAGAACCGATTCTTTCTTTGGTCTTTGATGTCTTTGCATTGTCATTGTTGAATCTCCTCTTTTTAAAATCTCCTCCCGACTCGCTTCTTCTATTCTAATGGCCATGACTACCACTAGAGTGGTTACCATTTTTGTCCGTCTTTTTCTTTCTCCGCTGGTTATCGTTATTATGTTGACCGCTATCTCCGGTATGATCCTGATTGTGGTCCCTCAGTTGAACGTACTCGTTATCTCATTCTAATAATTGAGCCCTGTTGACAACATCTGAATAGAGAAAAAATTTATGAGAAATGAGATATTGACGTATGCCGGGTTTCAAACCTCTCAGAAACATCCGTGTTATACGTTCCTCATTCTCCACCAAATGAGGTGCAAACTGGACAACTCATGAACTTCGCCTCGTCTTTGGGACACCGTCCATGTTATTTTGTTCCAATCTAATAAACTCCACTTCCTTCATATGACGAATACTTTCAGGAAAGTACTTGTCATTGAACAGTTTCTGAAACGTCTCCCATGACATGCTGAGTGCGGCTGGATGGGTACGCTTCACAGATTTCCACCAGTAATCTGCCTCATTACGGAACATAAAGGTGGCGAATGGAACCTTATGTTCCTCCGTGCATCCCAAGACGTCGAATATCTTGGTAATCTGTTTGACCCACGTCTCCGCCTTAATCGGATCCGGCTTTCCCCAGAATTCTGGTGGTCCCAACTCTTTGAATTGCTTGGCCGTGACAAACCGTGCGTTAATATCATTTCCACCGGTATTTTGTACACAAGTCTTCCTTGTCTGATTTTGCATGAACTGCAAAAAGCTTCTACACATTCTGTCGTTCATCGTCTGATCATTGGTGTTGTTTACAGGAGGAACATTCTTACCACACATTGCGTTCTCCTCGTTGGTGGGTAAAGGTGTCTCCACGGTCTCAATTGCTCCACTGTTAATATTCTTAGTCGACATTTTCAAATACTGCCATAAAACAAAGGTTAATTAAAGAAATAAACATATCACATAATATCCCTATATACTGACCAACCAACAAATAAGCTTATGTAAGACACACTAGCGAAGGTTTTACTCGTCTCTCCCTTCCTAGTTCTATTCCCCGATCTCTGCCAGAGATTAAATTCCTAAGATCTGATGCCAACTGTGACGCCCCCAAAATAGGTATACATCACCCATTCTGAGTTGTCAATACATGGTACAGAAACAACTTACAACTTATTAATACAACATAAAAACTGTGAGTTTAAATACAAATATTATTTTCTAGACAATATCTATACCCAAATAAATACTCATCACAATTATTGATACATTATTTTACAAAAATAGTGAGGACTACTAAACAACTCTCTCTATAACCATCATTCCATACCCAGACTAAATCTGCGTTACATTCTCGCCTCCACGAGAAGAAAAATGGAACAAAAAGGAAAAGGGTGAGCTCAACTAGCCCAAGAAAGAAAATTATGACTAAGATAATATAGAACAAATTATCGTTAGTCTTCAACAGGAAAAATCGATAAAATACAATAGACAACAAGTTTCGAGATCAATATTCAAGAATGAAATAATAATTCATAGAAAGAGTTACGTAGAGAATGAAATCTACTATTATCTATGAATTTAAAAGTCCATCAACAATATTTTATCCTGTAAACATCAATCAATATACATCTTGAATCAAATATTCATCTTTGCACTTCAGCCAAAGATATTCATCGATTAATCATGTTCATCTCAACACTGTTCATCTTTGCACTACTGCCAAAGATATTCATCATAAAATCATTAATCTTTGCACTACAGACCAAAGATATTAAGCAATATCATCATTTAGGACTGAAGATGATGAAAAATATTTTAAAGAAAACGAATCCAGTGAAACAAAAGAATAAATATTAAGGATTCGTATTTCACCTATTTCATGTCCAAGAATACCTCATAAATAATCATAGTGGAGTAAAATTCAAGAATGATCAAAACATGGATACAATTAAAGCTAGTATCCATAATAGATATTTTGGACAAAAAATAAAAATTTAATTTTTCTGTGAATAGTGTCGTATACGTGAATAGTGCCGTATACGTGAATAGTAATCCCGACACAAAAAGTACTAAATTTGATTAAAAGTTCAAATCAATACTTCAGCATAATGATATTGAATGAAATAATATAATTTTTTAAAAAAAATAATATCCCTTACCTCGAAAGAATAGTACTTCTAGTTGAAACACCGGATATAAACTATGACTTGAACTTGCACCGTATAACAACACTCAAAGTATTAAAATACTCACAAGAATACGCTCAATATATCGAGAGAGAATGAGAGAGAAAACTTCAGTTTCTGGTGTAATTTTCAATTCTAACCTAAGCACCCTATTTATAGGAAAATGCTTAGAACACCAAAGCAGAAAATTTAATATAATATTAATATATATAATCAAATTTCTTACGCCCACTTTTCTAAATCTAAATTCAGCCATAACACATGTTAATGATGCCCCCAAACATTCCAAAAACGTTTTTGTTATTTAAAATATTTTAAACTTCCAAAATTTAATTATTTTGGAGCTTCGGAATTTCAATAATTCACAATAAATAGCCCTTTTATCAGAAAAATTCAAACCACATGTCTTTTCTATAGGAAATTCCATTATCTAAAACTTTGTAAAAGGAAATTTTTCCAAATTCTAAACAGAAATTGACCGAAATTCACAAACGGATAATTTTACAGGCTATAATCAAATTTCAGTCAAGAAATGGGGTCCACAGACATGAAAAATAAGTTTTAAATATTTTTGGTAACAAAAATACTCCTCCTCATATACTCATATATCTCACATTCATTGTAAAAATATCACCATTATTATATTATTAAAATATAATAATATATTTAAATGAATTTATTTTATCGTAAAAAGATAAAATATTAATTTTCAACAATTGTCACATTAAAAATTTTCTCCATCTATATCCACGTAAAATCAATATTTTCCTCATCATATAAATTAATAATTAATTGTTATTCAAATAATATTACGTAATTACAATCTTGACAAACAGTAGCCGCTCGGATAGAGGGCTTTCAATAAGGATTTCTCCACTACTTGGCATGATTAGATGATGACCTAACCTCTACTTAGATGTAACTTTCTAGACATTGCCAATAATGTTATCCAATAATATTATTCAGATAATATGAATTATTGTCTTCGATAATGAAAAACAACGTAAATGACAATTATTGAAACAACAATAATATAAAATATCAACGCAAAGAATTATTGAATCAATAAAATAAAATATAGAAACGAGAATTACTATAACAATTATTGAGTAGTGCCTTCTTACGTAAGAATCAATAATTGGTGCAATACTGGTAAGCTACTTTGTGTTTTAACCACCTTAGTATTTTAACAAGATTAATTACTTGTAATAACTACGCCAGTTATTTATAAACAACTTATACTTTGTCGCTTTTCTTCATCCAATCGCTTTTTCGTTATAGGGCCCACACAATATTTTGCTACTGGCCGCATTTAATATTTCCTCACAAAGATTTAATATTCCACGACCAAACGAATATTTTATAACCACTTGCTTATTTGAAATATTTGCGTATTTTACCCATAACTATCCACATTAATCAAATCAACCTTTACTATTTCAAAATAATAAATAGAGAAAATTTAATTTCATTAATAATAAGTTTGGGTCTTACAACAATGAAACTATTTTTATCAAAAATATAAATTTTGAAATTTTAAAGTTTGACTTTTCTCGAAAAAGTCAACTGTTGACTTTTTGACCAAATAGTAAAATTCGGAAAATTTTGTGTTTATAGTCTATTTTTACTAATTTCATCGTTCCGGACTCAAATATCACGTCTGCGTCTCCAAATTCAACTCCGAGCACAACTTCAATTTTAATAACGTTCATCATTAATATTATAACTCACAATATTTATCAACCAGGTCGTTCCTAGGAAAGAGGGGGCTTTCCAATAAGGATTTCTCCTTATTGGCGCGCAATTAGGTGACCAAATCTCTCCTTGACAGAACTTCTAGACATTGTAAATATTGCAATTTAATAATATAAATAATTTCAATTATTGATTTAATAAAATAACATATTATGCAGATGATACTGTGACAATAATCGAATCAATAATATGAGAGATATGATGCAGCAATTACTGTAGCAATAATTGAGTATAACCGAGTGACTTCTCACGTAAGCATAAATAATCAATACTGGTGCTTCTATGCAACCACGCAGACATCTTTGTACTTTTTTACTACCGAATAGTTCAACAAAGATTAATCTGGTAAAACTTTCGTAGTTATTTTCATAAATATATTTTTGTCGTTTTCTCAATCCAAAATAATTACATTGTGGGGTGCACCGATGATTGCTTGTAGATTATAATAATATTCCTCGCTAAAACGAATATTCTCCCCAATCGAATATAATATAACAACTTGCGTACTTTGAAAAATTTATAAATACTACCCACAACTATGACATTATATCAAATCCATTCTATAATATTCAAAAAAAAATATTTTGAGAAATTTAAATTTTTATTCATAAAATCTGGGGTCTCACATCTACAATTACTAAGAGGGATGACAATTTAAATTGATCTGAAATCTGTCGAGCCCCATCGAACCGATTGGTTTTTATCTGAGCCATTGGCAGCGCCAGTGTGATTTTAGCACAAATTTTTTAAAATGGGACCGATGCAGTGCAAATTTGGTATTTTTTTTCTCTAAATTGCTTGTCCACCGGTTATGGAATAAGAGGGTTAGTCTTGAGTATAAAAAGTTTCCATGTCATAAACAGGTTAACATGTTTAGTAAGAAATTTAAGTTGATACATTTATTTAAAATAACTAAAAAATAAAATATGACATGGAGTTATAATTTCTTAAATATTGATTTTTTTTCTTATTTAGTTATTTTTTAAGCATGTTTTATTGTATCTTGTTAAATATATATTGTTGTAATGAACAATTAGCATTATTATTTAATAAGTGAATGATATTGTATTTTTTTTATTTTTAATTTTAATTTGTATATAAAACGATTAAACGGATTGACACGTTTAACATTATTAATAAACAGTCAATGAAAGTGTTGACTATATTGACATGATTAACAAATTAATCAAGTTGGTGCTGACCTATTTAACGTAATGAAGAGTAAATCAGGGATGACAATGATGAGAGATATATTGGAAACTAAATAATTAATTCACTTAGACTATGTAATTGTTTGTAAGAATTATAATCTCATGATTATAGAGTATTATAATCTTAGAATTATAATCTCAAGACTATTAAGCCATTTATAATAATTAGAGACTAATAGTCTCAAATCTAAATTTAAAAACAATAAGACACTTGATATTAATTTTCTTATCCTAAGTATAATTCTTGCAAACAAATATAACCTTAGAAAGTTTTAAACCACAAATATATTTAACAATAAGTCTATTATCACATAAAAATCGAACATTATCTTTGTTGAGATCTGACACATCATGTATATTGATATGGCCCACGCGGGAAAGTCATATGGGTCATATCAATTATGTTTAATGATGTATATAAACCAGATGATGTGAAAGCGATCAATGATAAATAACATTACTCTACATTTAAATAAGTACATGCATTTTCTTTTGTAAAACGACTACTATTTATGATATGGAGAAAGTACTCAATATCACATACCATTTGGGTGCAGTAATTAATGAAAATTAACATAAACAAATGCTAATAAATAGCACATTATTGATAATCAGATTATTAGTTACTTCCTCCGTCCCTTAATATAAGACTTTTTAGAGTTGTGCATAAATATTAAGGAAATGATTGTATAACATTAAATATAATATCAAATGTCTATATTAGCATTGTATTGGAAAAAGAGATTGTTATTTATTGGGCAAAAAATAGTGAGAGAACCAAATTTATATTTAATACTTGGGGTAATATTAAGGGGTATATGTGGAAAATTTTGTTAAAAATTGTCATTTAAACTACTTCTAATTTTCTTAAACTATGTGTCAAAAGAAATCAGCCTATAACATGGGACGGAGGGAGTAATTACTACTATTATGCTTGTAGTGTTCGTGCTTGGAAAACCAGTAGCATCTGACTTTGAATGTTGTCGCCAATGTTCTCATAAATGCAGCTCCGCATTAAGAACCAATCTGGATTGCGTCCGGCGTTGCTATAAAGCTTGTGGTACTTGCCAAGGCTTCATCAAGGGTAATCTCTCTCTCTCTCTCTCACTCCTCTTGTATATGAAAAACGATCAATAGCAAATAGTCACTATGAGAGCTTATATATATATATATATATATATGCCCACCAGGTTTTGCAGTGTTCATTATAAGATCTGGCGATCGAGATTTAAAAAGTCAGTTTTTCTGTCACAATACTGTGTTGCAAGTAGAGACTTTACTATCACAACACAGTGTTTAAAGATGAGTATTATTGTCACAATTTATCGCGGTCGTGACCGTCTGATCTTATAATGAACTATACAAGATCAAGTGATAACCATCATTTGTTATGGCTCTAACCGTGATACATGTATATTCATAATTTCTATCGCAACACAATGTTAAAGATGGGTATTATTAATTGCTTACTTAGCAAAAAAACAATGAGTATTATCGCCACAATTTATCATGATCGTGACCGTCTGATCTTATAATGAACAATACAAGATCTGGTGATAATCATCATTTGTTATGGCCCTGAGACATGTATATATATTCATAATTTTTGTACGCCATTAGACACATTGAAACATATATTATATATAGGTATACATTTTTGAAAATAACATATGTATATTTTTTGGAATTTGCAGATGTTGATAAAGAGGGACCAGGAATTCATAAGATCTATCTAAAGAGCTCAAAGAACTCAGGGAATTAAAACAATTAAATTATAGTTTTAATATTTAATAATTTTATATGATCAAGTAGAATAAAGGATTATGGGCTTACTTTTAAATTTGTGATTATAAATGGATGAGATTGCTAGACTCATAATAATCTATAGCTTAATTAGTATTAATTTTATTTTGTGCTATGTGGACTAATCAATAAATACTTTTATGCAAGTAGTATGTAATACAAGCTTATTACCCCGAGCAAAAAAAACTAGGCTCTTATTAATTGAATATTTATATTTATTTATTCATAATTAAAATATAAACTAATTGTATTCAAAATTGTTAATGTAATTCAATATATATATATATATATATATATAGATTATACTCCATCTGTTCTTTTTTATTTGTGGTTTTAGAAAGTTAATTAATTATTCATTTTTACTTCTTGTTCGTAGATATCAAGAAAGTATTAATGACTTAATCTCTCATATTATTTCTATACTAAATACCAACTTGTTTCTCTATTATCTTTTTCAATAAATTTTAAAAGGGTAGTATTAAGATTTTATAACTATATATTTGGTCAATCAGATAAAATATTAATTATATTTCTTAATTTTATATTTTTTCTAAAATGAAAATTAAAAAATAACCGAGCCATCAAATTTTCATTACATCATGATGACATGATAATTAATGCGAGTTACCAAAAATTTATGATGTTGTTACCCTTTGTGTTTAATAAATATAAATAAAATCATATAAATAACCTTTTTTTAAATAAAAATTTTCTATGATCAACAACAACACATAAAAATAAATAAAAAAATAATAAAAAAGTGGGTTTCGGGAATAATCATTACCCAAATTATATAACTTTAGAAAGTAGTTCCGAAAAACATCAATACCAAGTCAAAGATAAGCCTCCCTACACTTTAGAAAACAACCTCCCCCACATTCTCCATTAATAGTTCTCTCCCTCTCTCTAATCAACTCTTTATAAGTCCACAGCCTTAACACCCACCCATATTGTTTCTAGTTAAAAAAAATAATAAGAAAGTCGATGGGTTCTTTAATGTGTATGGGTTTTTCTAAAGTAGCTGTTGTTTTTACCCTATTAATATTATTATCCTCTTTGTTCCAAGATCTCCCTTTTGTAGTTTGTGTTGAGTTTGAAGTTGGTGGAGGCCAAGGGTGGATCATTCCTTCATCAAAGAATCAACACCTTTATAATCATTGGGCTTCCAACAACAGATTCAATGTTGGTGACACTTTACGTAAGTACTAGTCTGTCTACGATATATATATATATATATATATATATATATATATATATATATATATATATATATATTAATTAATCCGCTTTTTCCAAATGAATCCAGGAAAATGAACTAAGAAATGAATCCCAGGTTATATGCGACGGTTTTTTTTTCGTTATAAGCATATAAAACTAATTTTTTTATGTTATAGCGATTTAAAAATCGTCATTTATACTACCGATTATTCTTAGTTCATTGGAGAAAAATATATATATATATATATATATATATATATATATATATATATATATATATATATATATATATATATATATATAAAAGTCTTTCCAACGGAAAGGTTTGTTGACGATCGGCTATGATGACGATTGATTATCAGCATATAGAACAAAAACCGTCGATATAATTGATTCGTTAACGAACTTTGCCATTCGAAAGAATTTTTGTGTGTGTATATATATATATATATATATATATATATACACACACACTAACCTACTAGTAGCTAGTAATTGTGCATGGTTATAGAAAAATGATGTATCTTATAATAAAAACAGTTGCCAATAGATACATTCATAAATTACTCGCGTATTTGTAATTTTTTTTATATTATAACAAAAAAATATAAATTACATCAAGTTTAGTATCACTATTTCATAACATATTTGCTAAACTTAGCACTCAATAAATTTAATATTAAACATAAAATAAATATATATCCTTCATTTATATATTTGGCTAGTAGAATTCATTTTGTAGAAATGAGAATATACTATTTTTAAAATATAAATGGATTCATATTAATTTTAAAATTTTAAATTTTGTAAGAATTCACAGTCAAGTATATAAATAAACATTTTATTATACATACAGATTTTGTGTACAAGAAGGATTCAGTGTTGACGGTGACCCAAGAAGAGTACGAGAAATGCAGATCAGCCCATCCCATGTTCTTCTCCAACAACGGCAACTCCGTCTACAATCTTGATAGGCCGGGCCTGTTTTACTTCATCAGTGGCGTATCGGGCCACTGCGAAAGAGGTCTAAAGATGATCATCAAAGTCTTGGAGCCCGAAAGCCCGCCTCAACCCGCAAACGACACCGCAAGCCCGACCCAAAAGAAGAGTGGTGTTGCAGCCCTAGTGATGGCTGGTGCTACTACTACTGCAATTGTTGCCTTAATCTCATTTTTGGGAGCACTTTTCTTTTGATTAATTCTCTAGTTTTTGTTTTTGTTTTTGTTTTTGTTGAGAAGTAAGGACTTAAAGATCAAGATATGCTTTAGTTTGGCTTTGTTAGGGTATAAATTTTGGTTTCATAGGGATTAATATGAGTAGAGGTGAATAATTTTTTGTGTTAAAATCTTTGATTATAATTCTAATTTCTAAAGTCATTTTTCTTAGATTTATAACCTTTTGGAAATTAGAGATACATTATTTTTTTAATCTATACAGAAATTAGAGATATATTATTATTTTAAAATTATAAAGTGACGTGATATTTCGAATAATGTGATATTATTATATTTTTTATACACAATATTACAAAATTGCTCACAAATATCAATATGAAAGAGTACATTTAAGAATATCAAAGTATCCTTAATTTTGAAATCTATCACTAATTTTGAAAACATTTATATTTATTATTTAAGAAATTGTTATTTTCAGAAAAATATCTAATATTGTCAGAAAAAAATTACACCTTTTTTATATTAAAAAAAATGTATTTCTCACTATAGGTAGAATCACACATGGGACTATGGGGAAAATATAGTAAGGCTTCAACAAATTAAGAAAATACATAATTCATAATTTGTTACTAAGAGTGAAGGACCCATTACAGTTTTACAGTTAAACAAGCTTGTGTCCGGCTTCAAACGAGTCTAAATTTGGTGTACAAACTCGACCCATTTAATAAACAAGTCGAACTCGACCCATTTAATAAATAAGTGGAACTCGAGCCGAATTTTAACTAGCCAAGCCTATAACCATATGCTTGTTTAACTTTTTATTATAAAAATAAAATAATAACTAATTAAATACTAACGAGTAGAACTTACTCGAACCGGACCTGAACGAGCCAACTCGAGCCAGACACCATATTATTGAAGCTTAGCTCGTTTAAAGAGCTCGAGTCAAGCCAGGTGGCAAGCAGCAACTAGTTAGTTACAATAACATCAATAACAATAATGATTTCCTCATATTTCTCAACCAAAAAAAAATGTCCATAATAATGGAAAACGGGAACCCTCCAAATTCATAATAATAATTCATTGAATAATTAGAACGATTTTCTTGTATTTGTCATTTTTGTGCTGGGGGTAATTAAATGGACTACATTGTAAAATATAAACTATATATATGCTTGACAAAGAGAATTGCAAATACTAAAAAACCTCGAGTGCAAAATTGGCACAAAGCAGTGCAGTTTAGCTGCAGTTGATCTTGCTACATCTTTATGTTAAGATCTTGCTACATCTTGCTAAATTTGGAGGCACTGCTGTCTATGTTAAGATTCACCTTTGGAGGGTTCGCAAAGCAAAATGAAGCTGCCACTGCCTGTTGAGAACAAATAGATAAACCAGTAGGCCAAATGCTTGTCAAGAACATAGAAATCATAATATGCGAGCATTATACTTCATTATGAGGTAAGCAGAAGGGTTGGCACCTGAAGATTGAGGCTGTGAACATTAAAGATGTCCTTGCTAGAATGTGAATTGTACGCCAACACATATGCTCTATATGCTTCTTTAGCAGCCTTGTTCAAATAATAGTTGTTGGCTACCAACTTTTCCTGCATCAATTGACAATATTCACACAGGTCTCCAAAAATAGCTAATAGTAGCAAAACAATGATCAATGTATGCTAAATAAGGAAGGTACCAGGCGAGACTGCACATTTGCCTGCATCTTTTTAGGAAATTCATAATCTTGAACAGAAACCTTAGCAGCCTGACATTTGAACATGACCATTATATAATAATAAATATGTTTACTGAATACGGTACTGACTTGCGTTTGAGCTTAAAAGGACCCATCTCTAGAAGCCCCCTAATGTCTTTTTGTAATGCTTTTACGAGAAAAGCTCAAGCCACTAGTGTGTTAAGGTTATCTTCTGCTTATCAAAACTACTGCTGATCTTTTAGTTATACTCCGTCTGTCTAGAAAATCCAGTCCTACTTTCTTTTGTCAACTTTTTTTAGCGAATATTAGCTTTGTATAATTGTAATAGACACTTGGACATACTGTTTTAAAATAATTATTTTTCAATAACAAACTTCAAAGATTATAATTCATTATTAGAAAAAAAAAATTATTATTATGAAAAGTAATGTGCAAGTGTGTCCTCTAATTTTAGGAGAAAGGAAAAAAGTCTACAAAAAAGAGTAGGATTCACTTTCCGGTAGGAGGTAGTATTACTATATTCATTACTGCTCATCTATTATTTGTTCCACTATTAATGGATTATTTTGCTATAAGTATATGCAGACCTTCAGATGGTTGAGAAAGTGCAATTCTTCTGCTGTAAGGAAAAGCAAGGCCTTTCCTTTTGAACCTTCTCCACGGGCTGTTCGCCCAACTCGATGAATATACTCCTGAGATAGTTATCCAAAGCATGTTTAATTAGGTAGAGTGAGAATAATAAGACTAATAAATTTAAAAAAGAAATATAGGTGAGCACCTTGGTATCATCAGGGGGATCATATTGAATACTCCAGTCCTACAACGAAAGACAAATAAATTAACATCAATTATTTCTGATGCAACATATAAAGTAAGCTGAACTGCCATGAAATGAAAGTGGTATTCATAAAAGTATTGGAACATCTATCACGGCTTTCCCTTTCCTATTCATAAAATTTTTAAAATTATATAAACACAATCAGCACGAACATAAAAATTTGTAAAACAATTCAGCATTGTGCAGAGTACAGTACATAGAAATGATGCCGGCTCAACAGTCAAAAAAGCACTTTTATGTTAAGGCACAGAAATATCAAACTTCACTACTCAAATTGATTCATTCCTATGCATGAAAGTATTTATGTATATATTTTATTTCATGTTTTCATCAAGGGATAGCCTACTTTTTTGGAAAAGAAATAAACTTCTGTTAGCATTGAGGCAAGTGTTCTACAGTGTTAATATTTTTCTCTTAATAAAATAATTTGTACTAGAAGATAAGTGGAATATTGAAGAACATTAAATTTACTACATAAGATAACTATGGATTCATATGTTACAAAAGAAAAAAGCAACCTTTAGTAAGGTTATAAAAGAATAAAGGTGATAGTAGAGAAGTTGACATTGAATATTCAATACAAACTCAAGGAATTATTTTAGGTCGAGCTATGCTAGCAGTGCCTAGCACTTTGTTTGCTATTATGATATTTGCCAGATAAGTATGTTCAAACCTCATACTTGTAACTATGACATCTTCCAAATATAGATATTATCTAGCAGAAACAAAAATCTTACCACAGAAGGAATATCAAGGCCTCGAGCAGCAACATCAGTACATAACAATATGCCCTTTTCTGCTTTACAAAAGTCAAAAAAGGTAGATGTTCGTTTCTGCTGATTTTGCTGTCCGTGAATGTCGAAGCAATCCAATTTAATGTATTTGAGAAGATCTGAGTGGAATTTTACAGAGTTAACTGAAGAGAAGAAAACCATAACTTTCTGTGATTGATGCTGCTTCAAAAAGGAATAAAGAATAATAAATCTCATGGCACATGGCACAATACAATAGCCTTGCTCCAGGCCTTCATTCGTAACCTGCAGTGCATCACATCTTGTCATTTCGGAATTTAAACTTGGTTTAATTGATATAAAAAGTTAAACCAACTGTTTGTTTACCCTCTTCCTCTCATCATCTACACCAACATAGACAGGATCTTTCAAGGATAAGCGAGCAAGATTTTCAACCTGACAAAAACCAAGAATAGTTCAAATCATTTCAAGTGCTTCAGATATTAATGGATCTTTGAAAAAGGCTAATATAAATTATGATCTTTACACATTAGAAATATAGTTTGATGTTTAGAACCTATCAGAGAACATAATAACAAGTATGATGTTTGAATATCGCATACCTTCTTGGTCTGGGTAGCAGAAAAAAGAGCTGCTTGCCTCTCCTGCACATCAACACATGACACTAATTAAGCAGCTGTATATCATTCCAACTATTGAAAAGAAAAATTACTTGAGCCACAGGGAGTGAAACACACCACTCACCAGGCGAATTAAAATTTTAATTTTCATTGTATTCTAGGTCTTGTTATCAAAACTATAATGCAAAGAGAAGCTACCCTCCTCCTACTTATAAAATGCGTTTCTATTTCATATCAGCCTTTACTTTAGTCAAAATTACAAATGCCACAAGAAAATTATACCTTGGGTAAAATTTTAATAATTTGCTTCATTTCTTCTTCAAAGTTCGCTTCCAATATCCTGTCAGCCTCATCAATCGTCAAACACTGCAAATTCAAAATATTGATGAAAAAATGGAGAAATATATATGACTGGTTAAAAAAACTAAAATAGAAGGAACTAGTACTGAGACATGTGTTAAGTTTACCTAATTGAAAGAAGTTGGTGCCTTTAAAACTTTCTTAAGTGACAAACTAAAAATAACTAAGAAAAGGCAATGCAGCATAATTTTCCTAGCTATGCAGTCATAGCAAACATCCAAAGTGGCAAATTTAGTAGTTTCTTCAGTACTCCTACATTTTATAGAGGGTTCAGAGACAATGCTTACCTAAACAGTGCTGAGGGGTAAGGCATCAAGGGAAAACAAAAAATAAAGGAGTTTTTTTGTTTATTACTTGTTTAGTTATATCCTCCTTACTTTTTGATGAGTAGAATTTATATTATGAGCAACCAAATTATCAGCAATTGTGCAGGAGATATCCTAGATAACATTTAGTTTATTCTTCTGAAAGCCATGACTCAAGAGTTACTCATGCAATTATTTTTAGCCATGCTAATAAAAATATTTGTTCTTTTTAATTAATCAATAGTTTAGTTCTTTGACTGCATCTTACCATACAAGAACAGGCTCTTTCAATTTAAAAATATGTCCTGCCAGAGTTATTCTCCAATATTTAGAAAGGGAAAAAATACGTAAATGGAGACCAAATATAAAAAATGCAATATATCAATTTTTTGACATGGTTATTCAAACAATGTTTTGCCAGAATAAACAAAAGCCGCAAGTTTAAATATCCATCTTGTCACATAGTTATAATCAAAAGCAAAAAGAAATGAGACAAAAAAATTAGAGCAATAAATCCATGATTTTTAAAAAGGTTATGAAACATTATTGTTCCATAATACACAAAGTCCAATGGGTTCCTTATCTGGGAATAGATGATGTTATAGAGGCGAAAATAAAATATTAACGGTGGGTTGAAAGACCAATGCTCATCAAAGGTTCAGCTAAAATGAAATACCTTTAGACGATTGTATATAAACCCCTTGGTGTTTTGAAGATGGTCAAGAAGTCGGCCAGGGGTTGCTACCAAAAGATTTACTCCTTTACCTAGGCGTTCTGCCTCACCCTTTAGTGCAGAACCACCAATAACCAATCCATGAGTCTGAAAGTGATACTTGAGAAGCTCCTTTACAACTGCATGTGTCTGCATGATTTCAACATGAATCGGTCATGTAAAAGGAAATGTGTACTCACATTTACAACTGAATACCATAGTAACATTACTAGTAACTAGGGCGTACCTCTTATTTTTTTTATATGTAAATTATAAGTAGTACTAGGTGTAATACAGGTGCCACTAGTCATTTCTTATAGATGCTTCAAACAAGAGATACTAAATGTTCCTCAATAAATTTAATAAATGAAAACTTCTATTTTGAGTCTAATGATATAAATATTTAAAAAGCCTTCGAGCAGAAGCACCTTAAGACTTAAACCATATTCAAGAATGGACTATATTGACAAAGATTAACTTACCAGGAAATTGTTTTGATTTTCTAAGGTTTGAGAAAGACACCATCAGTGTTAGCATTTTAATATATGAGATATTTAAGTGTAACTGATCAAAATATAATAGTTTAACATTTGATGAGGATATATACCTGTATAGCGAGTTCCCTTGTTGGGCAGATGACAATAACGCCAGTCCCATTCCGAGGAGCAAAATGAAGTTGATACAACAACTCGACAGCCGGTATCAGAAAAGCAAGTGTCTTCCCAGAACCTGTCCTAGCAGCACCAATAACATCTTTGCCCTCAATAAGAAGTGGAATAGATCTGGCTTGTATCTGAAGTTGTACATATTAACTTAAGGAATACAGATCTATGCAAATGAAGACTATGAAGTACTAAGATACATGAGAAAACAAATTTGATTATATGCATACTCAAATTAAGTAGAAATACTTCTTGCTGTGTCCAAGAACTGAAAAAAAAAGAAAAAAGAAAACGGATATCAACAAGCCAAGAAGGAAATGAGCAAAGTAACAAACTAAGATAATATAGATATTAAGCAAACTTTTCATAATACACTCTCATTGATGATAAGTGACTTAGGAATTACTCAGGGCTGGTCCACTTGAGAAGAGACTCAACAGGCTGAAGCAGATCGTACCAATGACATGTCTTTGCACAATGTGGCTGCTTAATGATTGTCTGTAGTATGCAAATCAAAACTATTACTTCTATTAAATTGAAAGCACAATTTTTTTAGTTCTGTTCAATGAGATTCTGAATGTCGAATATTCATGAGAAATGGACACTCGTGATCGCTTAAATACATGGGCATTCCACCTCTCACAGTGTATTGATAGACACGTAATTCATACATTTAATTATCCCTAATTTTATCCTTTTAATTATATTAGTTTATTAAATTAATATGTTTTATTTTATTTTGTAGGATTTAATGTTTGTTGCAATAAAGTCAAAATCTTGGTGATCAAGCGATATTTAATGCTCTTATTCATATCCAAGAAGGATCCTACAAGGAGAAGGAAAGAGGTGGAACAATCTTAGTGTGTAAGTCAAATCCAACAAGAGAAAGGAAAGTCTATCTGGAAGATCTTTTTGAGAAGTTGATTGTCACTAGGAAGTTGAATCCTACATGGAAAGGGAACCAAAATGTCCAAGTTCAATGAATCTAAATTAGGGTTCAAAGTTATTTTTCCTATAAATAGGCCTCTTGTTTTAGAGAGAAAGGCACCACTTGTTATTTTCTTTTTCTCAATTTTTCACTAGTCTAGGAAGGAGTAAGATATTTAGAGTTTGTCCTTTCTCTTTTTCCAATCAGTTGTGGTACTACTGTCAGGGAGTATTTGTAACTTTCTTTTTATTTATATAATAGAAATTCTCTTTTTAATTATTGTTCTTATTTCATGCGAATAGTAGTACTAATATTATTTGTTTTTGTTTTTAATTCCATGGCTAGCTAAATTTCTAATACCTAGGATTATGATGAAACTAAATATTTCATAAAAATATTTTCTTTCCGTTCCAAAATTAATGCCTAATTATTCTCACCTTCATATTTTCCTCCGCATAAATTGCATATGATTTTTATATTGATTGCGAGGTTTTAATAAGTTATAGTTAATCTGTGAATTTTTCATAATTTATGCTTGCCCATATTAGTTATATGAATCATTATTTTTAAAGGGAAGGGGAAATAATTTGGGAATTGATTTAGGAAATAAGAAATTATTTATTATGTTAATATTTGGTGGATTCTAATTCTTATGTATCTTTTCTCATTAATAGTTTCCGTCATTAATTAATAGTTTGCATAATTTAGTTAAAAAATCTTCTCCACCATTTTTGTTTCTAATTTGCCTAAAATATTAATTAAGGATATATTAAAGAATTAATCTAGTCTCTCGTGGTTCGACACATACTTGCCAGCTTGAATTCGACACTTGTGCACTTGCGATTATATATTTTATCACATCAAGTTTTTTAGGCCTTCTTTAAAGGACTAAATTAATTTTATTTATTCCTTAATTTTTATTTATTCGAATTAGTTTTAACTCATTTTTTTTTTCAGGATTATTGAAGCGGATCGAAGAAGCGAAAAGATAAAGATTTTGTTGCTGCGCTTTCTTCGGTACTTCGTATCTCCATATTTTTTTTAAATAAAAATAAAAATAAAAATAGTAGTTTAGTTTTTTTATATATTTTTTTTTATTTGTCGCATTCATACATTCACTCACGTAGAGCACATCCTGTTAGGCTTTATTTTTTATTTTTTATTTTTTTGTCAAATATAAACTGTGGTGATTGCTGGAGGATTGAGGTACATCAAAATTTCTCCTTCTTTCGTAATTCACATAGTTTTAGGACATTTTATTTGTTTATAATTTTTTTTTATTTGTGCATTTTCATCTTTAATCTAACATTAAGAGCACAACCTGTAACAAGATAAGGTGAAGATTTCATCACTCTTCCTTGGCCCACAAACAACCCAATTTGCATTTTGCATGACCATGACCTAATAAAATCAAGTAGACGTTGGCGCCCCTAGGACTCTCGAGCTCAATTAGGACAAGAAACTCCCAGAGAGAGTTCGAATTTTAAATTAATCAAACTCTTCAAAGTCTGGCAAGTGGTTCAAAAGGTATACGCCTTATTTAATTAGTCACCATATCTACGGAGAGACTCCCGCCTTTCTTACACTTACCTGGCTAGTGGTATGATTAATTTCGAATTTGGTGGACCTTGCGGTGTAACTTGGAATAGTTAGGAGCTGTCTAGATTTTATTTAGGTTAACCTTAAAAGTAATTTTTTATTTTTTATTTATTTATTTATATTTTTTTTTGTTTTTTTTTGTGCTTATCTGATTATTTGTTAATTAGTGTATGCAAAAGTGTGGATTAGGGACGAAAACATCCCGATTAGTGAGAAAACTTGATTTTTCTGATTTCACTTTAAAAGATCTCACTTTAACAAAAATGAGGGCGCTAAACTTGTTTCTTTAAAGGGATCGATGTTATCCTTCCCGCTCTTGCTTGACAACCTTCATGTATTAGTCTACCACCAAGTGGCTTGGTAACAATTTTGAACTTAAGCCACATTTTATAAATATGTTACCTAGGTTTACGGGGATAGAAGATGCATATTTATTTATTCAGAATTTGAGGAAGTTTGTGCCTTAATGAAAATTCAACAATTGTCTTGATGACTTAATTAGGCTAAGATTTATAACATTTGCTTTAAAAGATAATGCTAAAAAATGGTTATATAGCCTACCAAATAATTCCATATCAACCTGGGAGGGATTTGTCGTTACATTTCTAAAAAAATATTTTCCAAAATTAGGACTGCAATTCATCAATTTTGCCAACTTGAAAAAGTGTCCTTTTGAAAATATTTTGATAGATTTAAAAATTTGTTATCTCAGTGCCCACACCACGGAATTGAGAAATGGAGATTGTGTCAAATTGCTTACGAAGGTTTAGACTATCCCACTAAAACAATGTTAGAGTCAATGTGTCAAGAGGATTTTTTGAATAATGATGAGGAAAAGGCTTGGGAGTTTTTAGAAGACTTAGCAGAAAAAACCATGCAATGGAAAACCACCCGAGAGATAGATAAACCTAGTTCATATAGGGGTGTTCATACAATTGACAATTCAATTGCTACCGAAGTTAAGTTGGCTGGTGTACTTAAATGACTTGAAGATTTAGAAACTAGGTGACAATCACACGTGAACCAAGTCTCAACACCAACACCTTTGTGTCTAAGGTGTAATTCACCAAGCCATGTGATGTGATTGGGGAATGTCCTAGAGTCGTGCCCCAATTTGAAGAATATGAACAAGTCAATGCAATGTTTCAAAGACCTAGGAATGACCCATTTGCACCCACTTATAATCCAGGTTGGATAAATCATCCTAATTTTGCATGGAACCAAGGACCCTACCCAAATAATTCTTCAAATCAGGTCAATCAGTCTCTAAATCAATCTTTTCAACCTTACCAAAAGCCAAACCCTGGTTCGTACCAAAATTCAAGTTCAACAACCCAATATCCACCAGGTTTTTCTAATGAAAGTGAGAAGAGACTTAACGTTTTAGAGAAAAGCATGGAAACTTTAATGAAATCTCATAATAATTTCAATAATTTCATGCAAAGCACTAGCCAAACCTTATCTCGCCTAGAGATCCAAATGAGTCGATTAGCCACCATAGTTAGTGAAAGAGAGAAGGGGTAAGCTTCCCAATCGACCCGAGACCAATCCAAAATTTTCGGTCCTACTCAAAAACCTTATCATGTTAATTCACTTGAAAACAACCAAGTCAATCATGTGAATTCTGTAATCTCTTTAGGGTCTGAAAATTATTTTAACAATCATGCTGGAACTGATAATGAAGAAGAGCAAAATTTAAATGTTGAATCTAATAATCCATCTTCAAAGTCAACCCAACCTGAAAAGCCCACAAACTCTGAGTCAATAGGTCCACCTACTAAGCTTGTGTCAAAAGATGATCAAACCACACCTTATGATTCAATTGAAAAAGTCTTCAAACCAAAAGCCCCATTCCCTCAAAGACTTATTTCAAACAATCAGTCATCCCAGTTGGACAACATTCTAGAAGTGTTCAAACAAGTGAAAATTAATATTCCCCTTCTAGATGTCATTCAACAAGTTCCCTCATATGCTAAATGTCTAAAAGATTTGTGCACACACAAAAGAACCACTCATGTTCCTAAGAAAGCTTTTCTAACAGCCCATGTTAGTTCTATCTTGTCATGTCAAGTTCCTGTGAAGTATAAGGACCCCGGTTGTCCTACAATTTCATGCATCATAGGTGACACGTTAATTGAAAAAACTTTGCTTGATTTAGGAGCTAGTGTGAACCTGTTACCATTTTCTGTGTACCAAACCTTAGGCTTAGGGGAGTTGGAAAAGACAAGTGTCACACTCCAACTAGTTGATCGTTCTATTAAAGTGCCAAAGGGAATAGTTGAGGATGTACTCATTAAGATTGGCGATTTTGTTTTCCCTGTCGACTTTGTTGTCCTTGAAACCCAGCCTGTTGTCAATCCCAATGGTCAAATTCCTGTAATTTTAGGTAGACCATTTCTAGCAACTTCTAATGCGTTAATCAATTGTAGAAATGGACTAATGAAATTGACATTTGGAAACATGACAATTGACTTAAATGTGTTTAATGTGGGAGAGCAAACTAGTGATTTGTTTGACCAGTCCGTTGAAGTGAACATGATTCAAAAAATGTCGGGAAATGAACTTACGGGGGAAGATGAAATTATTAACTTTTGTCTAAATCATTTTGGTCAAAATTGGGATGAAACTGAATACTTAAATGAGGTCAATGAGATGTTGGACTCCACAGCCCAAAAATCTTACTCTAGATTGGAACCTATAATTGAATCAAGTTTGACACATTTTAAGCATTTTCAAGAGAATCAAATTGACCTTAAATCCTCTTATGATCATTTTAAGTCTACCTTGGGTCCATCTGAAGCGCTTTCCAGAAACACTAAATATGATTTAACAAATGAACCAAAGGTTGTGGACAATGATAATCTTCCATGTTTAGATAATGAGATCATATCTCCCATTTCAAATAATGCATGTGTTAGTCCAGTGGTGCCTAAACATGGTATAACAGTTATTCAAAATGATGAAAATGTTTTAGATCCCTTGGTAACGAATATGGATGGCAAGTTTGGATAGATTTTATGAAATTAGAATTTTTCAAAAGGAACTATCATTTTTCGTTATCCTTCCCTGACTCAATTTTAAAAGAATCAGTCGGGTATGCTCACAATTGTTCTTCCATTGCAAATTCTAACTATTTCCAATTACCCAGACCTCCTGAAAATCATACAAAATCCACTTTAGGTTGTCTGTTTGTATCATTGATCATTTACAGTCGCATAGTTTTTAGGATGCATACAATTTGTAGATATGTACATTTGTTTTCTTTCTCACCACATTTTCTTGCAGAACAAATGCCCCGCATTCAAGGTATAATTTTTTTTCACATCTTTGTTCTCTTTTCTTCATTTGCATACATTGAGGACAATGCATGATTTAGGTATGGGGGGAGTTTGTTTGTATTATGTTTTTTTTTTCTTGGGAAAATATAGTTAAAAAAAAAACACAAAAAAATTAAAAATTTTGTTTGACTTTTTATGAATTGAATTAATTCTAATAAGTGTTTGTGGAGCAAAATGCATGAGTGAGATTGAAAGATTTAGAACTCTTGAATTTTTGATAAGATACGAAATCTTAGTTCAAAACACCATTTGGATTTAAAATTGATTTCACAAGCATTTTTGCACTTCACGTTTGCACTAATTCTTAGTTGTGGGGTATAAACCATGATTCGAGTAATTTCAAAAAAAAAAAAAAAAAAAAAAAAAAGAAAGAATGAAAAAAAAATGAAGTTGAGAAAAGTTGAAAAAAGAAAAAGAAATAAATAAGCTGCTTGATGTCCATTAAACGAAATAATCGGGTATCCAAGCCTCGGGAAGCATCGATATTCACATTGAAAAGTATGATGGATAAAAGCGACTTGACTAGTCTAATTTTGTGGCCTTTGTTACTCGAGTTAGTAAATCCTTAGAAGGGTGTCTACTACACTAGTGCCCTAAAGGCATTTGGTTTGGGAGTCATTGGTCCAACGCCTAAACTTCTACATGGGTAACTTTGAAAAGCCTAAGAAAATGAGACATTACACAAAGTCGAGAATCAAAATTGAAAAAAATGGAGAAAAGGAAGAAAAAAAAAAAAGAAAGAAAAAAAAGAGTTTGCTTGATTTTCATGGTAAAAATCCTACTAAGAGTTACATCACATACACATGCATGCATCACATGAAATTGATTTAATGAAGGATGGTGTCTAAAATAAAGATCGAGTATTTTTGATAAGGTGAAAGTGTGATTTTGAATTTAATCTTGCTTATGTATAATGCCCATAAATATTTAGAAGCTTTCTTTCAATTTCATAATTTGTTGAACCCAAAATATTTTTGAATTTTGTGGGTATATTCACTGCAAACCCTCACGAGACCAACTCGTCCACTTGGGGTAACCTTGGGGTTTAAAGGCTTGTTGCACATCTTAAGTGCAATCGTGTTTCCTACTGAAAATGGGGTAGTGTAATTTTGTTTTTTTTTTTTTTATTTTTACTCGAGGGCGAGCAAAAGCTAGGTATGAGGGTATTTGATAGACACGTAATTCATACATTTAATTATCCCTAATTTTGTCCTTTTAATTATATTAGTTTATTAAATTAATATGTTTTATTTTATTTTGTAGGATTTAATGTTTGTTGCAATAAAGTCAAAATCTTGGTGATCAAGCGATATTTAATGCTCTTATTCATATAAGGAATATCCAAGAAGATCCTACAAGGAGAAGGAAAGAGGTGGAACAATCTTAGTGTGCAAGTCAAATCCAACAAGAGAAAGGAAAGTCTATCTAGAAGATCTTTTTGAGAAGTTGATTGCCACTAGGAAGTTGAATCCTACATGGAAAGGGAACCAAAGTGTCCAAGTTCAATGAATCTAAATTAGGGTTCAAATTTATTTTCCCTATAAATAGGCCTCTTGTTTTAGAGAGAAAGGCACCACTTGTTATTTTCTTTTTCTCAATTTTTCACTAGTCTAAGAAGGAGTAAGATATTTAGAGTTTGTCCTTTCTCTTGTTCCAATCAGTTGTGGTACTACTGTCAGGGAGTATTTGTAACTTTCTTTTTATTTATATAATAAAAATTCTCTTTTTAATTATTGTTCTTATTTCATGCGAATAGTAGTACTAATATTATTTGTTTTTGTTTTTAATTCCATGGCTAGCTAAATTTCTAATACCTAAGATTATGATGAAACTAAATATTTCATAAAAATATTTTCTTTCCGTTCCAAAATTAATGCCTAATTATTCTCACCTTCATATTTTCCTCCGCATAAATTGCATATGATTTTTATATTGATTGCGAGGTTTTGATAAGTTATAGTTAATCTGTGAATTTTTCATAACTTATGCTCGCCCATATTAGTTATATGAATCATTATTTTAAAGGGAAGGGGAAATAATTTGGGAATTGATTTAGGAAATAAGAAATTATTTATTATGTTAATATTTGGTGGATTCTAATTTCTAGGTATCTTTTCTCATTAATAGTTTCCGTCATTAATTAATAGTTTGCATAATTTAGTTAAAAAATCTTCTCCACCATTTTTGTTTCTAATATGCCTAAAATATTAATTAAGGATATATTAAAGAATTAATCTAGTCTCTGTGGTTTCGACCTGTACTTGCCAGTTCTTCAATTCAACACTGTGCACTTGCAGTTACATATTTTATCACATCATGTATCAATAACCAAAATTTTAAGATATTAACATTTTTTAACCTTTAATAAAAACTCATATTTTTATGGCATAAAACTTTTTCTTCTGACTATAATCCAGGGACATAACAATATCCCAAAAAAGAGTTGCTATCCAATACCACCTCCAATAACTTAGTTAATCCCCCATTATAGGCCATCCCTTAAAATAATGCTTCAAAACAAAGATTGCATTAAAATTAAATAAATAACAATTCTTAAAATCCAATACTTTACCCACCTTAATTTTTCTTAATGAGCATAAGTGAAAGATAATCAAACAAGCATCAAGGATGCTTACTAAATACATACTCCTTCAGTTCCACAACAAGAAGACTCCCATTAGGCCTAGATCCTAGTTAATTTGCAAAATCCTAAAATTCAATTGGTGATGTAAATTTCTTATAACTTTCAAAATAACAATTTTGGAGTTAGTAGTACTTTTTAAGTAGTTTACATTATTAACCATTGGATCAACCAAAATAAAATTGAAGCACATAAATTTTGAATTTTAGGATTGTGCAAATTTACTAGGAAAAAACTCAAAGGGAACTCTTTTGTGGAACAGAGGGAGTACTAATCATAATTCTAAAAGAGTTCAAATTACAATCACAGACAACATTTTCACAAATTCATTACAAACCCCCAAAAAAAGTGAAGAAATATGAACAGATAATTTATTTATTTTTATTAAAAAAAATCTATATTTAATACCTCAGTAGTATATTGGAAGCCCATTTCTTTAATAACTCTCATGGTTGGTTCAGACAAATTCAGGCACTCAAACGTTACTGTACTCATAATTCCACTCCCACTCCCACTCCCACTCCCACTCTTCACCTTCTTCTTCTTCTCCTCAATTTCATTTTCTTCCTCTTTCTCTCTCTTCAACTCAACTTCCTCATTCTCATTCACCGTCCACCGTTTGCTCTCTGGTTCCCTCGCCTGTTTAAATTTAAGATACAACTTAGGTTGGCCTTTTTTGTGCTTTTATAGGGTTTTGTTTTAAACCTAGATAAATCAAATGGGTCGGGATAATAATATTCAAATTTAGTTAAAATTTTGCCTCCCTCGACAATTTAAAGTTAAGCTCTGTTGGTTTATATCCCTAAATTTAAAATCACCAGCAAAAATTAATTTTATTGGCATTTTTTTTAGAAAAATTTAATCATTATTTTATCTTTTTCAAGTTCAAACACTTAACCTTTTCTACTAATAAATTTTTACTATGATTTATTGCACTATATTAATGTAATAAATTCACATAATATTCCTATCAATTTGAAGTCTTCTCCTTCGATGAGAATGAAGAAAATACTACACAAAAATTCTATATGGACATGAAAATTAGATATGAGTATGTTTAAATTTTATTTATTTGTGTTTTAATCCCCAATAATGACAAATAAATTAAATTCAAATACATTCATGTCCACCTAGAAGAGCTCGATATTAAATTGACTTCACATGAAATAAGTTAGAGTTCTTCTATGTAGACACAGATATGGGACAAAGATATTAGACGGGAGGTGTATTTAACTTTCATCTATTTATGTTTTGACCCTTATTTATATTTTTACCCCCATTAAGGGTCAAAACATAAATAGATGAAAGTTAAATATATACTGTCCAATATTTCTGTCTGTGTAGACTTTTTGAATAAGTTAATAAACAATGTTATTATTACAATTTACAAAGAACTTATTTTCATTAAAATACGGGTCTAAATTTCATGTCTAATCTCTTATTTCATCCCTTACATTGATGTATTCTGCCCGGTACAAACAAAAGAGTTGGTTAAAATAATTAACGCACATATTTTCACAAATAAAAATTGATATTTTCATAAATTACTCCACACACTCGTATGAATGTGAAGTGCATTTATTATTTATGAAAAAAATATCTTGTGGAACTAATATCAATTTCTTAAATTTATACTCTCTTCTCTTATTTGATTATCGAGTAAAATTTGTTGTTAACGGAGAGAGTATATTTAGAAAAAATTATACGGTTTTAATTATATTTTAATAAAAAAAAATAATCATGGGTTTTTAAAAGGCATATTGACTACCCTTTTAATAATCATGCGTGATACATTTTGACCGTTACAAAGCACTATTCAAAAATTCGAAAAAGGTTCTCTTACAAGTTACTACTACCACTCCATCTTTTTCTTTTGACTTTTTTCAACAAATTCTAAAGTCTATCAAAAAAAACTTTAACATAAATGAATCGAATGGAATCGAATACTGAGTTACTCATGTTTAGTTCATAAAATTTATCAATTATAAAATAAAATTTGATTAAGACTCGTTTAACTACCGAGTCGAGTACGATCAAATCGAGTTTGAGCCGTTTAAACTTTTCGAACGAATCCAATTATCAATATAAAATTATAATCTGAGAATATTTGAATCATTTATATTTCAAGTGATGCTCGAAACTTTTAATATTTGTCTACTCAGTTTACAGCATTATTAACATCATCTGCAGCTAAAGTGCAAATAGATATTTGTGTAGTGTCAATATAATTTCCCTTCAAAACCTCTACACCCAACTTTAATTAACCGTCCATTTCCCTCAAATCAACCGATCAGATTTTCCCATCAAAAACCTCAAAATCACTCACAAAGTAAGAATCTTGATTTTCCTCCCTCCCATTCTCTCTCTCTCTGCTCATATTCCCCCTTTGTTCATCCACTATTTGGCCATTAAAACGTTTATATAGACTTCCCATCAAAATTAGTTCATTTTCCTGGAAGAAGATTTGAACTTTCTTGGAATTTTTTCAGTTTCAGCCACTGTTTCTCCAAGAAAATCAATAGGGTATGTTTGGATTTTAAGGGTTTAATAGAATGTCAGTTTCAACTAAAACTAGGTCTCAAATTGTCCCTAATCAAGATCAACAAGATGCCTATTTGGGTCATCAAATGAGAAACCCACATCATGGTTTGAAAGAGAAGATGAAAGCACTGACCCTTTTGTATGAACAGCAAAAGCAAGCTTCAAATTCTGCTGCTGTTAAAATCCCTTAAGATACAAGATTTTCAACTCACCCAAATTCAGAGTTTTTAGGTTCTTGCAAAAAAGAGGACAAAGAGCCAAAAAAGGAGCAAAAGAACCCAATTAGTTATGTGATGAAAGAGAATTCAATGCCTAATTCTACTGTCACAAGGACTTATGTTTTGCCAAAGCCTTTTGTGGAAGATGCTAAGGAGAATGTGGCTGTGGGGGCTGTGGCTGGTGGTGACCAGATTGTCGGGTTTTCGTGTACAAGAAGGACCTCATTGTCATCTACAGTGGCAAGGAAAAACAATGGGGAGCTCAATGGTACCACATTCTGAACCAAGAGGGATTGGAAGAGGAGGAGGGACTAAGAATGTGCAAGAATTGGAGGCTGTTTCGGAGGAAATGGGATCAATGGGTAGTAGGATTCTTGTTTTTGTGAGGCTTAGGCCAATGGGGAAGAAGGAGAAAGAAGCTGGATCAAGGTGTTGTGTTAGAATTGTAAATAAAAGAGATGTTTACTTAACGGAATTCGCGAATGAGAATGATTATCTTAGGCTAAAGAGGCTTCGTGGGCGGCATTTTACCTTTGATTCCTCATTTCCTGATACATCTACTCAACACGAAGTTTATTCCACTACGTGAGTTTGATAAAAATGTGGCCTTTTTATTGGTTTTGATTGCTTTAGTTTGATAAAAAGAAAAAAAATGATATTTTTATTGATTTTGATTGCTAAATTAGCTTTCATCTACTTCTGCTTTCTAGTTTATCATTCTATGAAACTTTGATTAAGAGCACCCAATTATTTGCTAGTGTTTTAGAAGATTTGATCTCTCACTTATTGTGAAACTAGCATATAATTGCTTTGGAACACTTGCCATTAGTCTTAGACCCAGTGGCAGTATATGTGTTCAGATTAGGAAAAGGGTCAGTGGAATTAAATATTTGAGTTAACTGCATATCTGACTATACACCCTTATACACTTCATACCCTGAGATATTAAATAAGGGCAGCTTTCGAATTCTAAAAAGGGTCCATCATACTTACTTAACATTACATTGGATAGTGGGATGGGAATTTTTATACTTCGGGGTACGAAGTGTAAAATGGTACATACTTTGGGGTCAAATATGCAGTTAACCCTAAATATTATGACAAATTTTAAGGTACACTTAAATTTATTGTTTAGTTTGGTAGTGATGGCATGATAATATCATTCACATGTTAAATGTGAGGACATTGTATCATTTTGTACTATCAACAAATGAAATGGGCCTCCTTTTTTTGGAACAAAAAAAAGAAGAGAAATGTGACTCTTTTTGTGGAATGCACTTGAAACACAGATGATAGATAATAACAATATTAGTAATAACAGCATTTTTTCAGCTCTTAACTTAATTATTCTTGGCTGGTAAATGGTAATGTAATTCTAATTTGTAGTATTCTTCAATAAGCACTAATTGATTAGTAAGGAGGAACTTAAAAGAGTATAATTTTAACATTTCAGAACTGCAGAGCTTGTGGAAGCAGTTTTGCAGGGAAGAAATGGGTCAGTGTTCTGCTATGGTGCCACGGGAGCTGGGAAGACCTATACAATGCTTGGTACAGTGGAGAATCCAGGAGTCATGGTCTTAGCAATTAAAGATCTTTTCAACAAGGTTAGGCAGAGGAGCTATGATGGAAACCATGTGGTTCATCTGTCCTATCTTGAGGTCTATAATGAAACCGTCAGAGATTTGCTCTCCCCTGGACGACCTCTGGTCCTTAGGGAAGACAAGCAGGTCCGGCACTCTAATGAGTTTAAACTTTTTTAAATCATTATATAGAAGGTTTATGTGTTGAGAGTTTCTTAAGGTTCTGTTTTATTGCTTTTGGTAAATCTACAGTGAACTCCAAACCATATAATTAGCTAAAAATTTATTAGTTTCAGGTTGTTGAAATTGACCATAACAATTTTTAATCTTACATACAGAATTGGACCTAGTTAATATACATGTTTCTAGCCATTAAGAGGGGAAGCATATATCATCCGCTGCTAATAGTAGCGGACCTTAATTAGAATAAGAGTTTGACTTTATTAACTAGAGTTTAGTTTTATTAACTAAGGTTTAGGGTTTAGTAACTAGGGTTTAGGGTTTAGTAACAATCTAATCACATTATAACAATCTAATCAAATTTATTCTGTAATTACTTATTAATCTAACCCCAGACCGTTCTTGTTTTGCTTGGTACGAATATACTTCCATCTAACTTTTGTAATATAATTAGCAGAATCTTGAATGCTGAAGCTTGGTGTATATCTTTCATTTTGCTGAACCTGAACCTAGGTAAATACCAATTAATTTGCAAAATCCTAAAATTGTTATGTGAAGTTATTTTTACTTTTGGAATAGCGACATCGTTTTTAGTAATACTTTTAAGTAATTTACAGTTTTAACTATTAAAAGTTAATGAAATAAAATAAATTCACATCAATTTTGAATTTTAGGTTTTGGATAATTGCCTAGGAAAATATCAAATGGACTCTTTTTGTGAAATGGATGGAACAAATGAGAGGAAAGAGTTGAGCTATATAAGTATCATTTTTGACTAATGCTTCCCTTATTCTAGTATTTCTGATAATCAAGACAAAATGTTTGAAATGTTTCAGGGAATTATGGCAGCAGGTCTCACTCAGTACAGAGCTTACTCTACTGATGAAGTAAATTTACCTACTTTTAACTTTCTGGTTATATGAGCCGTGTAATTAAATTAACAAAGCGGTTAATATTTACTTAAGGTTGGCTTCATATATGACAGGTAATGGCATTACTTCAACGAGGAAACCAAAATCGGACAACGGAACCAACTCGTGCCAATGAAACATCCTCACGGTCCCACGCCATTCTGCAGGTGACAGGTCCTTGCACTGAGTACAAGTTTTTTTTTTCATGCTTGATAAAATTCAGATACTTTAAACTCTTTCCTTTTGTTACATCAGGTTGTGGTTGAATATCGAGTTAAGGACGCTTCCAGTAATGTTGTCAATCGAGTTGGAAAGCTGTCACTTATCGACCTTGCTGGTTCAGAGAGAGCTCTTGCTACTGATCAGAGAACACTTCGATCACTTGAGGGTGCCAACATTAATAGGTCCCTCCTTGCATTGAGCAGCTGCATCAATGCCCTTGTTGAGGGAAAGAAACACATCCCTTATCGTAATTCCAAGCTCACCCAACTGCTCAAGGACTCGCTAGGTGGTGCTTGTAACACTGTGATGATTGCCAATATCAGCCCAAGCAATCTCTCATTTGGCGAAACACAAAACACCCTTCATTGGGCTGATCGAGCCAAGGAGATTCGCACCAAGGTTTTATTCCTAAGCTTCTGAAATTTGTACCTTCATTCTTTCATATTATCTTCGTTATAATGTGGTGGTCTCTCGTTCACTCTTAAAAATGTTAGATATGCATGTGTTACTTCCAGTTTAGTTAATTTAGCTTGCGTGTGTGTGTGTGTGTGTGTGTGTGTGTGTATATGTATGCTGTTGGAAGTTTGTACACACACTAACTACTAACTATATACATGTGTGTGTGTGTGTGTGTATATATATATATATAAAAATTATTTTGTACATTGTTTTGTAACATTTATAAAACGTAGGGATGCTTTCTTCCAACTTCAAGTTTTGCTCAATGAGAATTACTTTAGGAAGATTACCAAAGAAAATCACTGCATGTCATCTAATATTAGCAATTCTTAAAGTAACTTAAATGTGGTAGTGTTCTATTGATAAGATGTTTACTTCTCTCATCCTTCATAATTGCAGGCATGTGATGCAAATGAGGAAATACTCGAAGTACCTGAATCTGAAACAGACCAGACTAAGCTATTACTCGAGTTACAGAAAGAGAATCAGGACCTGCGAGTCCAATTGGCTCACCAGCAACAGAAGCTATTAACTGTACAAGCACAATCCTTGGCAGCAAATTGCCCTCCAACCCCGTCTACAATTTCTTCTCTTCTGTCTCCTCCATCTTCTTGCAAACCTAATGAAAAACGAAAACCCAGACCATCCTTCTTGCCTGGAAATTGTTTCACACCAGAATCCAAAAAGAAGGGAGCTGAGGAGATGGTGAAAGATCTAAGGCAGACTGTGAAGGCATTAGAGGCAGAGATTGAGAGAATGAAGAAAGATCATGCATTGCAGATAAAGCAAAAGGATGCCTTTATTCGTGATCTTTCACGAAAGGGTGTGAAAACAGCGGAAGGAGTGCAAGGGGCAAAGAGGGTTGTTACCAGGGCAAGCTTACGGCCAAAGGATCCAACTGAGGGTGAGTTGAAGAGCCCAAGTCATCGATTTTTATCTCCAGTACCAGCAGCTAAGAAACGGAGCTTCTGGGATATAGCAACAGCTAACAGCCCATCGATTGCCACATTAAATGGAAGAAAAACTAGGAGCCATGTTACTACTGAAGCTGCAGCAGCTCCCTCCATGTTACTTAAGGTACAGTCATATTCTTCTACCTTGCCTGATTTTTCCTATTTTTAAAGATTTGATACCCGATAACATGCATCAATATGGACGGACATTGCTAGCGTTTTATCTAGTGACAACTTTTGAAGGGGTGACTAGCAGGGGAACACCATTGTGTCTTTGGTGGCCTATAACCACCCCTCCTCCTCAGCCTCTCAAAGATAAACAAAGATTACTAGTAAACTTGGTGAATGGTGAAACAAATCTCAAGCCCCCCTCATTTTTGTCACACAATAATAGAGATCCAAAGTAACAAAGTTCAAAGAGAAAATTATACCGCAAGTCCTTAAATATGGCATCTTTCTCCAGAAGTCCTCGAACTAAAATTTTTAAATTATGGTTCTCAAATTACCATTCTTTTTAGTGGTTATGGCTATTGTTGAAGTGGAATTTCTTTGGATTATTACTTAAACCCCCTTATTGGAAATTTATGGCATTGCCACTAGTGTGACAAGGATAGGTCCAGATTATTAGTTTTCATACCCCTGGAAAGTTTTCAAGACATCAAAATCTCATTTTTATTGTAAGTATGCTTTTGAGTTCCTTTCTTCTGCTACTGATGCAGCTTGCATATCCATGTTTCTGGTTTGTGTTCATGTTCGGACCACATGTCATCAATCACATCATTCAGCCAGGTTTTGCTCGTCAAAGAAATGAACCTTTGAAGTGTTGAAGAGACAGAAAAGTGTAGAAAAGTAGAGGATGAGGTCAGCAGTGATCGACGGTGAAAGTTGATGCTATATCTGAAGCTTTCATTCCTTGGAACATTCTCTCCACTTGAGCTGGCAGTTACCACTTGGTTAGTTCTGCCCTTCTTCCCACTGCATTCATGTCAATATGATCAATAATGCCCTTCCAAAGAATGTTCTCTTTGTAGCATAGTATGTTGTATGTGTACAGGGTTACTATTGTTCCGAATCTTGGTACAAGAACCTTGTGCATTTTATAATATGTTTTTGTTCCGCATACTCAGTCAATTAGCGTTCCTAGTAACCATGGCTGAAACATATTCTAATTGTTATTGTCTCAGGCTTCTGTTTCCCATATCATTTCTTAACTACTATTTGAATGTTTTTGCTGTCATTTAGGTCAATTACTTTGTATGACTTTTACCTTAAATATTATCTGAAAACATAAAACAAAAAAGATATCTTCACACATTTTCAGAAAAAAATAGAAAACAAGTTGAAAGCCAAAAAAGAAGAGAGTAACTGTACCTTTTTAGGCCTCTCTTAGAGAAAAAATTATGGAATCTAGGCAAGCAAAACAGAAGGGTTTTATACTGTTTAAGGGTCCAATTGATGTCCCTAAACAAATTAATTATTGCATCTTTTAGCATTTCAATATGTTATTTAAAGAATACTTTTTGGGAAAAATTGTTTTGACCATTTATCAATTTAGATGTGTTATATAATTTACTAAAGTAACTATTTTATAAAAGGTCATCTTCAGAGTTCAGATTAAGAAAGCCTCTACATTTCTGTGTCTCTAACCCCACCCCCCACCCACCCCAGCATCCATAAATACACACAATACAAAAACAAGAGAAGAAAAACCGTAGGTCATGCTGATAAAAAGAATAATGGTATATAGAGGCCCCATGGTACAATTTTTGAGTTTCAAGTCTAATTATGATCTGTGATTATCAGACTAGTGATAACTTTAAATTTGGCATCTGCTTATTGGACTACTCTCTGTCTGGTATAAAAGAAGAAAAGTTGAAGGCTTGAAGCCATAACCTCCCAAGTAATTCTCAAGTAGTTTGGGGGAAAATAAAATTAAATTGCATTCTTCTAAGAAAAATGTTATACGTGTCAGCAAATATGTGACGAAGTTGAATTGTGACCAAGATGGAATAAATTAAGACGAGGTCATTCTTTACATATCTCATGTATACACATATATCGCAATTATAATTTAACCGTAATACATACTTATCTAGTTATGTGTAAAACAGCCCCATATTCTACATGTGTGGGACATAACTTTTTGCCTATTGTGATTGTATATATAGCAAATTTGGCTCACACATAACATAAAAAAACTCCAAAATGAAGCACCTTTGAGAATTTTGATATCATTCAATGTGCTAGCTACTAGCTACTAATTGAGCCCATCTTTTATTGATTGGAGTCATTCTAGTATAAAGTATAAAGCACTTTTCCTTCTTGCAATTTTACTTTGCAGAAAGAGGAAAGTGTTAAAACCTTGAAACAAGGATAAAGATGGTACATATAAACTACTATTCCCTCCGTTCTTAAAAGATTATTGTTTTAGAAGAAAAAATTTGTTCTAAAAAATTTGTCGTTTACAACTTTCGAAGAGAATATATTATTTATTTTTTTATATTACCCCTACTTTTTATCATTGTCTCAAGAAATTCTCTTCCTTGTATTAATAGTTTTCAACTTCCCATAAAGGGTAGTGATGAAATTTCAAACAAATTTTACTTGATAAATGATATTTTCTTAATCCATATATAAAAATTTTAAATGACAATCTTTTAGAAATAAAGATAGTACTAAGTATGTATGTATGTATCTCAAAAAGTTTCACCGAATAGACCCCAAATACGTCTTTTATCATTCGGAGCCTACCCGGTGAAATTTTCTATGCCCATCATAATGGTAACTTTCCATATACACCAAAATGTTGAGGACAATGATTTCAATTTTGAAAATCGCGTATATCAATTATGAGAATAAACGGTGAAAAATGAGTTAGCTTTAGCTATTACATACTCCATGGCCAACTTTAGCTAAAGGAAGTTTTAGATGACCTTTGGCTTAAATATGAATTAGGAGCTTAAACTATAAGTCATATTTTATTTCGGTGATTCACCTTTTAATTTTGTTAATTAGGTAATTAAACTATCAATTTTTTTCAATTATAACAAATTGAACACGCCACGTCAAAAATTACTGACATGTTAAGCAGCTTATGTGGCAAAAAAAATAATTTTTTATTCATTACATAAATAAATCTGTTTAAATAAAGGGCAAAATCGTCAAAACCTAACTTAAAATCCCTAATTCAAATAAAACAAACATATTAGTAGAAACATATCAGCAAAATCATCAAAACCTAACTTATACAGTTATTGTTAACGCCAAGATCTTCTTCAACGTCCCAATCACGTAAGACGCCCTGATCCTGCACAGCAAACACGATAAATACCCAAAAGCTTGCTTGGCTTGATTGTCGGGGATAGCTCGTAGCGTGAGAGTCGATGATTTGTTCACAAGGTTAACAATGAAGGATAATAATGTCTAGTATATTGAGAGAAGTAATAATTTAGTTGTATGTGTGTGAATACATACCTGTTTGTGAAGAATTCCTTGCTATGTTATACTATCAAGACTTGGTTTTTGTGCCACCACTCCCCTGACACCTGTTAATTCCATCCCCTCTGTCCACCGCTGACCAACTGTCCAATCCTTATTAATGCCATGTAAGATATCAGTCAGCCATATCTTTGTCATCATCACCGGTCAAAGCCCAAAAGAAGATATTTAGTCATCTGATGGGACGGTTCAATCAACCCGGTCCAAGGCTTTTAAGATCCGACAAAGATGACCCAATAGATTTAACTGAAAGTAGGCCCAACCCAATCAAAACCACTATGTAAAATATCATGACCCAACATTGCTTCCAGCCTTTTATTAAACAGATGTTTAATAAAAGAGTATAAATGGCACTCTGATCAGGCAAAAGGAATTATAATCAATAAAGGCCCAAGATATAGCTTACTGAGGCCCATCTGATGAACATTAAATAGAAACATAAATTAAGATCGGAAGTCCATTTAAAGAGCCCGCTCCAGCCGAACATACAACAACAAATATGTCACCGCTTCCCGAACAATTCAGACCTTCGCCACAAAAACCATCCTCTTCTGAATCCAGGCCCGAAGCTGTGGCGACACCGATGATCATCGGTTCGGCAATAATTCCATCATGTAACTGATGGGTGAAGGAATGAAATACCAGATTAAAGGAAGTTAATATTTGACCATTAATTTGAACTGATTGATTAATATTGACCATCTGCAAGCAAACACTATCTTCGGGTGCCTCCGTCCCAAGTACAAAGATGCCGAAGAGGATACCGAAGAGAATGCCGCCCGAAAGGAGAATGTCATTCGGAAGTCGGGTCATCATGGATATATCAAGGATTTGATATCGAGCCCGGATCCTTCGTAACTCGTGGCATATCGTCAGAAGCTTGAAGAAGAGCTCAAAGAGCTTCGGGCCCTTAGGAATTTAGGTTCACCACTGACCGAAGACCTTCGTAAGGAAATCCAGCAACATCTGAGAAAATTACGAAAATGAACGATGAGATCGTCCATATATATGCCAAAGGATATGAATTCTGCCGAAGTAAAGGCAAGAAAAAGATTATCGCGGCCAAGGTAGATCTATATTTTCTAGACTCTTTAGACGGTGGTGTTTGACAAGGAAGAAGCCTGAAGATGACCTCCCCTTTACCTTTAGCTGTAGAACTTTCTGCAAAAATTCTAACTTTATGTGAACAATTAATATTAATGAAATATCAACTTCATGCCTTATTACTTCTGGGTGAACATTTCTTATCAATAATTCATCATTCATCAACGTGAAAAATGTACAGGTGATCCTTTTCTTAAACTGTTAGTCAATAATCAAGCAAATTATATAACAGTTAAGAACAATAATAATATAATCCGAACTCAACACTTGAACAAAATTAAGTAATGTATACTTATTGTTTCCGAAGTGTGAGGCAGGTCATGTATAAAGTGAATTCGGCTGATCCTCCTTGCACCATCAAGATCTTGTTTACCACTCGGGGTAAAACAAGTATATAAAGACATTTGTCTACCATGCGGGGTATAACAAAGATATGAGGACCATGGAATTTGTTTACCATGCGGGGTAGAACAAATTCATAAGGACGTGGAATTTGCCTACCATGCGGGGTAGAACAAATTCATAAGGACGCTCCTACCAAAAAGGCTACCATCGAATGGTCAGCGAGTCCCCCCCGTCCTCCTTACACCATTGTGAATTTAGGATCAAATAGAGAGAAAATCAATATAAACTGTAGATGAGCTACCAAAGTCTTTCTGTGCTGAATCCCCAGTTCTTTCAAGAATATCCCTGCCGAAGTACTTTGTAGGCCGATAACTTCGCAGCCAAGTGATCGCCACAGATGTCTTTGTGAACTTCCCGAAGAACATACTCTGCTTCGGATGGGACCAAATATTTGAGCAATGGTGACGAAAAAGGTCTTTCGATAAAGATTCTCATCAATGAAAACAAAATTGACACTCTTGTACTTGATCTTCTTTAGTCAGCATCTGATCCGAAGGAAGGACGCCATCTGCCAGATACTCCAGATATGGTCTACAAACATAACTATTTCATGTTGAATACTAGGTTGTTGCAAAGTCCCTAGATACAAAGAGCCATCAAAGGTGTTCGCTTAAGTAGTAGCCAGTTCGGATAATGCATCGATAATGGAATTGTCATTACGATCAACCCCCTGATAGCTTGCTACACTGATGTCCAAAGTAAAATATCCGTCTATATGAAATGTCCATGAACTCTACTTCTACCGAAGCACTGCAACGGCTTTGTCGGACTCCTCAGCTGCTTTCCATCTGAATCTGCAGCTTTAGATGGATTTTCCCAAAGACAAGTACCCACAGGGCAGTGTGCCCTCAGTGGATTCTCAAGAGTATGATTTCTGGATCTACTTCGGTGAAACTTTCTATCACTGTGGTGAGAATACTCAAGGGAGAATACCTTATTTGTATTCTGAGGTGCATACTCTCTGGATCAACTAACAATGTCTGCTTCGACTATAATCCCGAGAACCGATAAGGTGAGGTACCCTCTTCGGATGTTCAGGAGTATGGTTCCTTGGTCTTCTTCGGTCATGAGGATCACATTGAGACATGTCTTCAAAGTGGATAGACTGCTTTCCAACTCGTGACTGTCCATCTTTAGGCTTAATAAGTTCTTCAAACTAGACATAATTGGATGCCTCGTCATTCAGCTCTGCCATCCGAAGGATCTGCACATAATTGGATGCCTCGTCCTTCAGCTCGGCAATCCGAAGCATCTGCTCAGCTATATCCTCGCTCTGCTTCAAGAGAACCTCCAAAACTTTATCTGCTTCGTCTGCCATCTTCACCAGCTTGGCAGCCTTGTTGTCCTGACTACTTCGGTGCCGAGTTCTAGGTGGGGTGCCTTCTACTCGCCTTCGGCCATGATCACGCTCCTTGTCAGCAATAAAGACCAACCTCCTTCGGGCTTCACCATGGGCTCTCGAACGAGAACCCCCTGAATCATGCTTGGAAGCCATACTCTCAAGAGCACTTTTGAAAGGACCCAGACGATCCTTAACTGAAACACGAGGGAAAGATGAACTTACAACCATAGTTTGTCCCTCCGGTGTACTAGTTCTACTCCTCGCCATTCTTTCTGACGTAGAACAAATAAAGGTTTGTGATTGAAAACTACAAGACACTAGAACACACCCCTCCTTCTAGCGCCAATGTTAACGCCAAGATCTTCTCCAACGTCCCAATTACGTAAGACACCCTGATCCTGCACAGCAAACACGATAAATACTCAAAAGCTTGACGGCTTCGACCGTCGGGGGATAGCTCAGGTGTGAGAGTCAGTATCGGTGTTCACAAGGTTAACAATGGAGGATAATAATGTCTAGTATATTGAGAGAAGTAATAATTTAGTTGTATGTGTGTGAATACATACCTGTTTGTGAAGAATTCCTTGCTATGTTATACTATCAAGACTTGGTTTTTGTGCCACCGACTCCCCTGACACCTGTTAATCCCATCCCTCTCATTCACCGCCGCCAATCATTCTAATCCTTATTAATGCCATGAAGATATCGATCCACCATATCTTTGTCATCATCAATGAAGCCAGCCTGAAGATATTTAGTCATCGATGGGATTGTTCAATCAACCCTTGGCCCAAGGCTTTTAAGATCCGGCAAAGATGACCCAATAGATTTAACCAAAGAAGTAGGGCCCAACCATCCATTACTATGTAAAATATCATGACCCAATGATTATGTTCCTCCTAATTAGACAAGAAGTATACGAACTTACTATCATTTCAAAATTTTAATTATGTCTCTCCGAATTTGCTTTTAGAGATTTACCATGGCAGATTCTACGATCATCAACGCGATGATGATGATGGAAACAGTTGATATTGAAGATAATGACGGAACGATTCTAAGGTTCCACCTTGATGCAGAAGATCGTTTGCTGACTAAAGCAAAAAAAGCAAATTGGCTCACGAAAACCAAGTGATTAACGAAGGATAGAAAACTAATAGGAGAGATCGAAGCATTGGCGATTGAGAAAGAAACATTGAGCAATGAAACCAAGGCTTTGGATTCGATTGCTTGCTAAATTTTTTTTCTTTCGAGATCGAGGTTTCCGACCTCGGTATGATCTAAACTCTTGAATGAATGAGTCGCGAGAAAGCTAATCTTTGGCGGTGGTGGTTTCTTCAGATCGCCTCCATTTTCATTCTCACCTTCACTTCTGAATCCACGCCATCATTATCATCAACAGCAGCCGCCTCTTCTTCCTCTTCCGATCCCCTATTTTAATTAGGGTTTTTAAGTTAAGTTTTGACGATTTTGCCCTTTATTTAAACAAATTTGTTTATGTAATGCATAAAAAATAGTTATTTTTGCCACATAAGCTGCTTAAGACCCCCACACAATTAGCCACGTCAGTAATTTCTGACATGGCGTGTTCAATTTGTTGTAATTGAAAAAAATTGATAGTTTAATCACCTAATTGACAAAATTGAAAGGTGGATCACCGAAGTGGAATATGGTCTATAATTTAGGGTACTAATTCATATTTAAGCCATGATCTTTTGGGATCATAAAAGAGGCTTATGTGATACTCCTTCCGTTCCTTAATATAAGTCGTTTTAGAGTTGTGCATAAATATTAAGAAAATAATTGTATAATATTAAATATAATATCAATTGTCTATATTGTCCTTGTATTAGAAAAAAAAATATTATTTATTGGACAAAAAATAATAAGAGAACTAAAATTATATTTATTACTTGAGATAATATTAAAAACTAAACAATTAAAACTTATTTAAAATTTTTAAACTACTTATATTAAAGAACAAAAATAATTTCTTAAAACAACTCATTAAATAAGAGAGAGAGTACAAGGTAAGAAAGAGGTAGAAGTGTTTAATGGTAGTCAACAAAAGGGATAGGGAACATTTGCGGCTGCATAACTGTCGGGTAACCAAATTTCCATGTGATTTGCTTTTGAGGATTCCCATGATTAGGATTTTGATAAGAGTAATGCTACGCAGACATGGAAATGGGATAGTTTTATTGGATCGGTTTTTTTTTTTTTTTTTTTTTTTTTAGTGATTCTCAAAAAATGTATAGTATTTATTCTAACAGGAATTTTTATAAAATATAATATACAAATACAGAGTTATACAAACTGTATAAAAATTACACCTAAAATATTATATTTTATAAAAATTCCTGTTAGAATAAATACTATATCATTTTTTGAAAAGTCATAACAAAAAAAAAAAAAATTAAAAAATGAAAAACCGGTCCAATAAAACTGTCCCATTTCCATGTCCGCCCAGACTTATCCTTTTGATAAAATGTTTTTTTGGGATTCCCATGTTAGTTTGATCAATTCACACCAAATTTTTTTACCAAAACCAATGATTGGATTTGGAACATCTTGTTTTTTTAGTTGAGGACAATTTATGCGTCAACCAAGACTAAATTTCTTTTCAACGATCTTAAGAGCGCACCCCCTATATCCATGAAGAAATTTTTTTCTGGGTGCTGACTGCTGACCCCAAGGTTTGAACTCAAGAAGTCAAGGAATGATACTTTTGGATAAAATGCTTGCCAGAATAAGGAACTTAATATTATTTCTTCTTCAAGAAATTAAAAAATAAAGAAAATAAAATTAGAAGGGAGGAAAAAAGAATTGAATGTAATAAAATTATTAGAATACACATTTTGAAGCTTTTACACACAAAATGAATAATTATACATAGTCTTTCCTGAAAGCAATAATGGTTAAAGAAATTTCCAGAATCAAACACTTGATCCCATACCATCATTTTTCTCATCAAATATAAATAAAAATTGAACCATCTTCAAAAAAAAAGAAAAGAAAATAAGCTAGCTAATTCAAATGATCACCTTCAATCATAAAGAGAGAAACTATTTATATATATATATAGTTCAATCAAGAAGGCTGGAGGGGAATTTGGTTCCTTTTGGAATGCAAAATGGACATGTCTATGGCGATACCCAAAAAGGGTACCTACAACTCGGGTCTCAAGACCTTGTTTTAAGTGCACTCGGTTCTTATTATCGTGATAAGAACCGAGCGCCATCGAAAAACTGCAATCGCTTGCAGTTTCTTTCTTGTAGCTGATGGCGGATGTGTTGGTCTACAACCATATCCGCTAACTTTATCATTCTCATCAAATTTCTCTTCCTTGCTAGTGTTTGAAGAAGAGTTCAAGGTTGATGACGCTTCTTCATCTTCATTACTAACCTTATTACTCCGGTGGAAGTGCCTCTTGGAGAATAAGTCTTGGGAACTCTTTGCCATGGTTGTTGTCTTCATCTGAGAAATCAAAACAAAGGGAAAGGCTAGTCCTTAAAGAAGGCCAGTTGCTTAAGAGAGAAAGAAAAAGAAAGATCCTGATCTTGTTTTGTTTATGGATTTGTCATTATTTCTCTTTCTGTTTTTTGTTTCTAGTTCTCTGTGTAGTGCAAAATAATCCTGACAAATAAAACATAATTTGCCCCCACAAACTGCATTAAGAGAGAGAGAGAACGACAGAGGTTTTGAAATAAAAAAAATAATATGGAGAGACAAGGTTATGTGTATGACTTTCTTATGGGGTATAGGGACTGAAAGAAGAGGCCTGACCAGACTCTTTTTTTGACTTGAAACCTAATGCTCCGTATAGTGAAAAAAGAGTGTGTATACGGGGACAAATTTTTCACTTTGTGCCCATTACATACAATTAATGTTATAAAATGAATTAAATAGTTGGGGCTTGATTAGTATTAACGGGACTAAAAGTTAAAGTTGGATTCAAGCTCGACTTGAAATATAAACGATTTAAATATGAGTAAATTTTAAAGTTCGATAAATTATTCGAACTTTTTTAAATTAAAATTTTCTGTTGATATTCGGATCATATTAGTTCGAAAAGTTCAAATTGTCTTGTCTCGATTTGAGATCGTGCTTTACTCGGTAATTAAATGAGTCTTAATCAAACTTTATTTTAAATTTAATAAATCTTATAAATTAAATTTGAACAACTCAATACTCTACTCAACTCAATTCATTATACTCTTAAGATTGTATTTATCTGAACATCACTATTGAAAAGCGAAAGATCCTCCAACACAACAAAATGGCCAGGATATGTTGCTTTTCACCAAAATTCAGATTTTCCTGTAATCCATATTGCCTAGACGAAAGACTTGACACACATCTCATCTACTAGCAATTAAAAGGGGATAAATAATGTTTTGGTCATTGTATTGGGGTTCGATTTTCATTGTAGTTACCAAAACTTTTTTTGTTACAATCGAATAACTGTACTTTCAAAAACATACAAAATGGTCATTCCGTTCAATTTTCCGTCCAAAAAACGGATGAAATGTTGACTGTGCAAGTTGACTCCATTTTTTTGCTTACGTGGAGCACAGAAAAGGCAAGCAACCGGATTATTATAGCACAAACTAACAAAACTATTAACTACTTCACCTAAACAATTCCAAAATTAATAATAATAATAATAATAATTTTAAAAATAATAATAATAATAATAATAATAAAATACTATTAATAGTAATAATTTTAAAATAATAATAATAATTTTTAATAATAATAATAGTATTACTAATAATTTTTAAATAATAATAATAATTGTGACGCCCCCAAAATAGGTCCATTCCATCCAACCCATTCTCGAGTACGCCAAATACATGAGTGCGAAAATAACTACAACTTCAATAATACAAATGTCGTGTGAAACACGATAATACATCTTGTGAGTTTAAATACGAGATATTGCCGCAAATAATATCCACACGCAAATAAATCCCCATCATAATTATTGATACATTATTTTACAAAAATGGTGAGGACTACTAAACAACTCTCTCTAACCTTCATTCCATACCCAGACTCGATCCTCATTATATTCTCACCTCCCGAGAAGAAAATGGAACAACAAGGAAAAGGGTGAGCTCAACTAGCCCAAGAAAAAAATATTATGACTAAGATAATATACAACAAATTATCGTTAGTCTTCAACAGGAAAAATCTAATAGAATACAATAGACAACAAGTTTTAGATCAACAAATGCAATGAAATAAACCAATCCATTAGAAGAGTCACGTAGAGAAAGAATTCTACTTTGTCTTCTAAGGTTTAAAAGTCCATCATCAATATTTTATCCCCAGTAATAACAATCAATATTCATCTTTGCACTACCATCAGAGCCAAAGATATTCATTTAAATCACCAATTGGTCATGTTCATCTCAACACTGCTCATCTTTGCACTACTGTGCCAAAGATATTCATCGATTAATCGTTCATCTTTTTTGCTACAGGCCAAAGATATTCATCAAGTATCACCATTAAGACCGAGGATGATGAAAATATTTTTAAGAATCGAATCCAAAGGAGATAGAAGGACAAATATTAGGGATTAGTAACAGGTTTATCCAAGATCGATAATACTTCATAATAAAAGCGATTTTGAAGCGTAACTCAAAATAACGATCAAAACATGGATACAATCAAAGATAGTAGCCAAAATAGACATCTTGGACAAAAGAAAATTTTTCATTTTTTCGATTGAATAGTGCCGTATTCGTGAATAGTCTTGTTATCGTAAATAGTAACCCCGATACAAAAGATAGAAATTTCACAAAAAAACATCTTCACGCTTCGTGAATAGTACTGTGAATAAGAATCGTGAATAGTAACTCATGAATAATAACTCGTGAATAGTAACCCCAGATATGAAAAAGTTCCAAATTTGATAAAAAGTTCAACCAATATTTTGGCATAATGGTATTGAAGAAAATAATATCATTTCATGAAAAAATAACATCCTTTACCTCAAAATAACTTGTACTTACATTCATTTTTCGGATATAGTCTTGTGAAAACTCGTTACCAGATATAGCAACACTCAAAGTATACTCACAAGAATACGCTCGATAATATAGAGAGAGAAAGAGAAAAACTTAGCTTACGGTGTGATTTTCAATTCTAACTTAGCCTCTATTTATAGGAAAAATCTTTAGAACGCATGAAGGAGACTAAATAATAAATTAATATTATTTAGTAAACACATTTTCTGCAGTATGCTTACCTACCAATTCAATACCACCACCATCCTTGACTCAAATTAGCATTACACATGTTAGAATAAAAGTGGGTCCCACCCATAATTTAATAAAAATCATTTTATTTTTCCGAAACTTCAATAATTAAGTAGAAAATAGCTTGGTTATCGAGAAAATTCAAAACTCGCAAATTTCCATGGGAAATTCTATTCTCTCTAACTTTGCGTAAGAAATTTTTCCAAATTCCAAATGAAATTGGCCAAAATCCACAAACAGGCGATTTTACGATCTATAATCAATTTTAGATCAAGAATTGTGTCCACCAGAACACACAAAACATATATTAAACATTTAATGCCACAAAATACTCTACCTCCTCATATACTCATATATCCCACATTCATTATAAAAATATCACCGTTAATATATTATTAAAATAATATATTTAAATGAATTATTTTATCGAGAAAAAGATAAAATATTAATTTTCAACAATTGTCACATTAAAATTTTTCTCCATCTATATCCACATAAAATCAATATCATATAAATCAATAATTAATTATTCACAAATAATATTATAGAATCACATTCTTAACAACCAGTGCGTTCGAGAAAGAGGGCTTTCCAATAAGAATTTCTCTCTACTTGGGAAGCATGAATTAGGTGACCAAACCTCTCCTTAGACGAGAACTTTCTAGACATTGCCAATAATATTATCTAATAATATTATTCGGATAATATGAATTATTGCTTCGATAATGAAAATACTTTGTAATGACAATTATTTGAACAACAACAATATAAAATATCAACGCAGACAATTATTGAATCAATATAATATTGAGCGAGAACTCACCGTAACAATTATTGAGTAGTGCCTTCTTACGTAAGGATCAATAATTCAACAATCTTGCGTAATACCGGTAATCTACTTTATGCAACCACGCATATTATCGTATTTTAACCACCGGGTATTCCAACGATTAAAACTGAATAACTACGCCTGTATTTTTTTAAACAACTTATATTTGTCGTTTTCTTCCACCAATAGCTTTCCGTTATGGGGCCCATACATGGTTTAACGCTTCGTCATTTAATATTCCCCGACAAAGCGATCTGAATATTCCACGACTAAAACCGAATATTCCCCGACAACAATGAATATTTTAATAACCACTTGTTTATTTTGTAAAAATTGCACATTTCACCCATAACCAAAGCATTATATCAAATTACCACCTTATTAATCAAGAATAATAATTAGAGGAAATTCGATTTTTATTTATAAAAATTTGGGGTCTTACAACCTCCCCTCCTTATGAAATTTCATCCTCGAAATTGACGTACGTACCTGGTGTATCGAAAAGATGAAGATACCTCGCTTTCATTTCCGTTTCCAACTCGAGGTCATTTCCTCAATAAGCATGGTTTCTCCACAAAACTTTAACTTGTGGTATGACCTTCGTACGTAGCACATGCTTCTTCCTATCCAAAATCTTGACAGGTACCTCCTCGTATGTTAAGTCTTCGGCTATCTCGTCTGGTTCTAACTCAATAATGTGGTTCGGGTCGTCCACATATTTACGTAACATCGATACGTGAAAAACGTTATGAACACGCGTCATACTTGGCGGAAAAGCGAGTCTATAGGCCACAGCCCCTATTCGATCGAGAATTTCAAATGGATTAATAAATCGAAGGTTTGAGCTTTTCTCACCTCACCGATTCTTGCTTTTGAAATAACAACTTCTTACCTCCTTCTTCAAATTCATCACCCGATTGTAGTAGCTTTGGCGATTTTAACTTTGTCGATAAAAAGTCGATTATACTCGTATATCATCACGTGGATACCTAGAGTTTTCATCTCCATCTCTAATATTTGTAAGTTATAATGAAATGAGTCTTTGACAATATCGTGACTTTCGTCTCAGATATCGATCTTTTACTCAACACGTCGGCCTACCACGTTCGCTTTTCCAGGATGGCATGGTCGAAACATGTCTTGAAATGAGTCTCTCTTGAGTTCTTCAAAGCTCTTTCCACATTCCTCGCTTCATTCGAATTTTGTATCTCTACGAGTCACCAAGTTAATGGAATAGCGATTCGAGAATATCCTTCAACGAATCTCCGATAATAACAAACTAAGCCTCAAAGCTACACATATTTTGATTCTTGACTTAGGTTGCTCTCAATCAGAACTCATATCCCAATCTTAGATAAAGACGTCACAATGACACCTATCGGGTTTACTATCGCATCGAATATGGCGTCCCCTACGAGAGTCCGGCTTCGGTGTATTCCACAAAGGAAGTCACCAAATAAAGGCTCGTTATTAACTCTTGTACTTGGGTTTTAACTCACGAAGTTCAATAGAGCCATTCGATATGAGATTTTAGAAATGGGTTTTGTCTGGGATTCAAAGTCGATACAAATTTAATATCGGGGCTTTGGGAGTAAGCGAAGAAATTCTCCAGAAATACGTCGGAAATTCACTAATAATAGAAATATCATTCAAATTTAACGTATTTTGTCCAAGTCCATAACATGGGCTAAGAAAACTTGACATCCGTAATAAACGAATGACTTCATGGCTTGATATGAAAATGTTTGACTACAATGGTTTGATTGCTTGAATTGAATAACAGGGTTGCTTAGGAATATGAAAACTAACAACCTTACAAAAGCAATCAATTTGGCATGATGAGTAGTTAACCAATCAATCTCTAAAATCACATCAAAAGCAAGTATCTTTAAAGAGATAAGATCAACAGGTAATGTGATAGTGCCAACCTGAATCAAGCAAGATTTCCAAACAACGGATGTAATGAAAGTTTCTCCTAACGGAGTCTCCATAAATAGGTCAAAGTCTAATTTCTCCGTAGTCAAGTTCAAACGTTGAAATAAGCAAAGAGAGATAAAAGAATGGGTAGAACCAAGATTCTAGTAAGGTATAAACTTCGCAAGAATTTATAATTAACTAACCCGTACTAACCGTTCGGGTTCCTCGCATTTTAATGGAGTCACGACAAACGCTTCTTCAAGAAAGAACCGACTTTGTCTTTTTCCAGTATCCGCCTTTGGTGCCAAATTGCCCAAATTGGACTTGATTTATTCTGAGACAAAATCGAGCTATGTGATCTTCTTTTCCACAACTAAAACATACCTTGGAAGGTCAGTGAACAGTTTGGACTTATATGTCCCTCCTCTCCACATTTGTAACATCTAATGGCGGTCGCTTTTCCTCCCCTAGAATTTGTTCATTGTGTTGATGTTGTCTTTGCGCCGTCTTCTGCCATCGTTTAATCTTCTCTCTTGAAATTTCCACTTGAATTATTTCTTCTATTATCTTGGCCATGATTACCACCGAAGTGGTTACCATTTCTTGCTCGATAATTTCTTTCACGATGGTTATCATTGTCCCGATGGTCGCTTGCCACGGTATGATTTTTATCGTGTTGTTGGTCGCCCAGTTGAATGCAGACTCATTATCTCGCTTCTAATAATTGAGCCTGTTGACAACATCCGAATCTGAGAGAAAAATTATGAGAGATAAGGTATTGACGAATCTCGGGTTTTAGACCTCTCGAAAACATGCTACGGCGTCATTCGTTCCTCATTCTCCACCAAAATGAGGTGCAAACACGATAACTCTGCGAACTTTGCCTCGTCTTTGAGACACCGCCATGTTACTCGCTCTTCCAGTCTAATAAACTCCACTTCCTTCATATGACGAATACTTTCGTAAAGTACTTGTCATTGAACAGTTTCTGAAATCTTTCCCAAGACATGTTGAGTGCATCCATCAGGTACGCTTCACGATTCCCACCATGTCTGCTTCACCACGAAACATAAAGGTGGCGAATGGAACCTTTTGTTCCTCCGTGCATCCCAAGACATCAAATATCTTGGTAATTTGCTTGACCCACGTTTCTGCCTTGATCGGATCTGGCTTTCCATGGAAATCTGGTGGTCCCAACTCTTTGAATTGTTTGGTAGGGACAAACCGCGGCATTCTTATCATTTCCTCCGTGATTTTGTACACGAGTCTCCTCGTCGATTTTGCATGAACTGCAAAAAGCTTCTAAACATCCGTCGTTCATCATTTGCTCAAGTGGCGTTGTTCACGGGAGAACATTGCCACTGTTGCCGCGACGCTCTCCTCGTTAGTGAGTACCAGGCGTCTCCACGGTCTCATTTACTCCATCATTAATATTCTCAAAGTGCCCATTCTTAAATCATCGCCATAAAATAAGGGTTAATTAAACAAATTAACATGTCACATAATATCCTATATTGACACCTGACCAACAAATAAGCTTAGGTAGGACACACTAGCAAAGGATTTACTCGTCTCTCCCCTCCTAGTTCTATTCCCCGATCTCCGCCAGAGATCATATCCCTAAGCTCTGATACCAATCATGGCGCCCCCAAAATAGGTCCATTCCACCCAACCTATTCTCGAGTCGCCAAATACATGGTACGAAATAACTACAACTTCAATAATACAAATGTCGTGTGAAAATACGACAATACATCTTGTGAGTTTAAATACGAGATATTGCCGCCTGACAATATCCACACGCAAATAAATCCACATCATAATTATTGATACATTATTTTACAAAAATGGTGAGGACTACTAAACAACTCTCTCTAGAACCTTCATTCCATACCCCACTCGATCCTCGCTATGTTCTCACCTCCACGAGAAGAAAATGGAACAACAAGGAAAAGGGTGAGCTCAACTAGCCCAATAAAGAATATTATGACTAAGATAATATACAATAAATTATCGTTAGTCTTCAACAGGAAAAAATCTAATAGAATACAATAGACAACAAGTTTTAGATCAACAAATGCAATGAAAATTGATCCATTAGAAGAGTCACGTGAAAAAGAATTCTACCGTCTTCTAAGGTTTAAAAGTCCATCATCAATATTTTATCCACAGAACAACAATCAATATTCATCTTTGCACTTTCAGGCCAAAGATATTCATTTAAATCACCAGGATTGGTCATGTTCATCTCAACACTGCTCATCTTTGCACTTCTGAGCCAAAGATATTCATCGATTAATCGTTCATCTTTTGCACTACAGGGCCAAAGATATTCATCAAGATCACCATTAAGGACCGAGGATGATGAAAAATATTTTAGAAACGAATCCAAAGAGATAGAAGGACAAATATTAGGGATTAGTACAACAGTTTATCCAAGATCGATAATACTTCATAATAAACGATTTTTGAAGCGAACTCAAAAATAACGATCAAAACATGGATACAATCAAAGATAGTAGCCAAAATAGACATCTTGGACAAAAGAAAAATTTTTATTTTTAGGTGAATAGTCTCAAGTATTAAATGAATAGTCTTGAGTATCACGTGAATAAGAACCCCGATACAAAAAAGATAGAAATTTCACAAAAAAACATCTTCACGCTTCGTGAATAGTACTTTCGTGAATAAGAACTTCGTGAATAGTAACTCATGAATAGTAACCCCAGACATGAAAAAAGTTCCAAATTTGATAAAAGTTAAACCAATATTTTGGCATAATGATATTGAAGAAAATAATATCATTTATGAAAAGAAATAACATCCTTTACCTCAAAATAAAGTACTTACGATCGTATTTTCGGTATAGTCTTGTGAAACTTCATACCAGTATAGCAACACTCAAAGTATAATCACAAGAATACGCTCGATAATATAGAGAGAGAGAGAGAAAACTTAGTTTACGGTGTGATTTTCAATTCTAACTTAGCCCTCTATTTATAGGAAAATACTAGAGCATGAAAGCTTAGACTAAATAATAAATTAATATTATTTATTAAACACATTTCCTACGCATGATTACCTACCAATTCAAATACCACCATCCTTGACTCAAATTAGCATTACATGTGTTAGAATAAAAGTGGGTCCCACCCATAATTTAATAAAAATCATTTTATTTTTTCAAAACTTCAATAATTAAGTGAAAATAGCTTGGTTATCAGAAAAATTCAAAACTCGCGGTTTTGTATGGGAAATTCCATTCTCTACAACTTTGCAGAAGAAAATTTTTCCAAATTCCAAACAGAAATTGACCGAAATCCACAAACGGGCGATTTTACGATCTATAATCAATTTTCGATCAAGAATTGTGTCCACCGACACACACAAAACATATATTAAACATTTAATGCCACAAAATACTCTACCTCCTCATATACTCATATATCCCACATTCATTATAAAAATATCACCGTTAATATATTATTAAAATAATATATTTAATTGAATTATTTTATCAGAAAAAGATAAAATATTAATTTTCAACAATTGTAACATTAAAAATTTTCTCCATCTATATCCACATAAAATCAATATCATATAAATCAATAATTAATTATTCACAAATAATATTATAGAATCACATTACTAACAACTGAGCGGTTCCTCAGGAAGAGGGGGCTTTCCAATAAGAATTTCTCTCCTTCTTGGCAGCATGAATTAGGTGACCAAACCTCTCCTTGTAGACGAACTTTCTAGACATTGCCAATAATATTATCTAATAATATTATTCGGATAATATGAATTATTGCTTCGATAATGAAAAATACTGTGTAATGACAATTATTGAAACAACAACAATATAAAATATCAACGCAACAATTATTGAATCAATATAATATTGAACAGTAACTACTGTAACAATTATTGAGTAGTGCCTTCTTACGTAAGGATCAATAATTCAACAATCTGCAATACAATCAAGGTGTCTTTCTTTATGCCACCAATATTCATATTACGTATTTTAACCACCGGGTATTCCAACAATTAAATTCAGAATAACTACGCCAGAGTTATTTTTAAACAACTTATATTTGTCGTTTTCTTCCTCCAATCGCTTTCCGTTATGGGGCCCACACATGGCTGCGCCGTCGTACGAATATTCCCCGACAGTACGAATATTCCACGACCAAACGAATATTCCCCGACAACAATGAATATTTTAATAACCACTTGTTTATTTTGTAAAAATTGCACATTTCACCCATAACCAAAGCATTATATCAAATTACCACCTTATTAATCAAGAATAATAATTAGAGGAAATTCGATTTTTATTTATAAAAATTTGGGGTCTTACAACAATAATTTTTAAATAATAATAATAATTTCTTTTTATTTTATTTTGATGGAGAATAAAAAATGATTTGTCAAATTTCTCCTTACTCAAATAATTTAAATTAATAAAATAATAAAAATATTTTTTTTAAATACAATTATTCTTAATATCTATGATATTAAGAATATTCTTAATATCTCATAGATATTAAGAATAATTGTATCTTAATAATAATTTTAAAATAATAAAAATAAAAATAATATTATTAAGAATAATAATAATAATAATAATATTAAGAATAATAATACTAATTTCAAAATAATAATAATAATTTTTAATTAATAAAATAATAATAATTACAAAATAATAATAATAATTTCACAATAATAATTTACTATCCGCATATTTCACAATATTATTATTACAATTACTATTATTTTATACCATTTGGAATCCAAGGTCATTTGCAGCTTTTTAGTTTTCTTGGATCTAAAAATATTTTCGTATCTCATTCATCATTTTTTTATTACAAAAAAGGAGTTTAATTTATGTTAATATTAATATAAAAATATAAATTATAGTAATAATTATAATAATTTTTAAAAATTTAAAAAAAGATTATATAAATTATAAAAATATTTTTATATGAAGTTGATGTGTATTTAAAAAATATTTTTATTATTTTATTAATTTAAATTATTTGAGTAAGGGTAAATTTGACAAATCATTTTTATTCTCCATTAAAATAAAATAAAAAAGAAATTATTATTATTATTATTATTTAAAAATTATTAGTAATACTATTATTATTATTAAAAATTATTATTATTATTTTAAAATTATTACTATTAATATATTGTTATTATTATTATTATTATTTTGAAATTATTATTATTATTATTATTATTATTATTATTATTATTATTATTATTATTAGTTTTGGAATTGTTTAGGTGAAGTAGTTAATAGTTTTGTTGGTCTGTGCTATAATAATCCTCCTGCTTGTATTTTACATGTCTCCGTAAGCAAAAAAATGGAGTTAACTTGCGATCGACATTAAATCTGCTTTTTGACGGAAAAATTGAAACAGAATGACTATTTTGTAAGTTTTTGAAAGTACAGTTATTCGATTGTAACAAAAAAAAATTCGGTAACCACAATGAAAACCGAACCCCAATACAACGACCAAAACGTTATTTATCCCCAATTAAAAGTGTGCAACTTGTGATCTAATACTAGAAAATATAGCAAACCTAAAATTGACACCTGATGGATTGGTGGTAATACCCTATTATTTGGACAAAAAGAAATAATACTATGATTATGTTGTTGACCTCACTAAACAACCTACCTCATAAGTTATAGCGGTTAAATATACTAAATGTATCCAACATCTCAAAAGTGGATAACTCAATGACTCATAGCCGTTGGACATTGTTCTGAAAATGAGAGTGATTAACTTTGGTTAATTGAATAATATAATATCGATACTCAGGTCGGGATGTGATCTCTCTCTGTGTGTCAGCACTATATTGGTCAATTAACTAACTTATCATGAAGTTAACTTCATGATAATCGGATCCTCTCAAAATCATTCCTAGGTTACCGATTAAATTGGAGTAGACGCCTAGACCCTTGTATAGGCGGAATTAGACTGATATCACATTGATTTAGTAAGGACTTTGAAACTCTACAATAATTAAAATAAATTTGTTAAATCTTAAAAGGTAATTTTTCATGTACATTGAAAGTCCAATAATAATCTAGAAGGGGGGTTGATTAGATTATTACAGATTTAAAAATTATTTAAGGCCTTTTTAAATTTTTGAATAAGTAATTTGCAATGTTAGAATTAATATGCAAGACAGTAAAAATTCAATCACACAATGCACAAAGATTTGTCTGGTTCACAACATACATCCCGGGTATGCTGCTACGTTCAGTCTCAAGCTCCTCTCCAGGACTTGAGATCCTTTACAAAGTTTTATAGACAAACTTCCAACTGTTTCCAACTAATCTATCAGCTCCCTCCTCAAGCTTAGTTGTACTTCTTTTGAGTTTAGTTTATTCTATGATCTGGTCTTGAAACAACAGCCTCTTCCTCACCTCACAAGTACACTAGAGACCCAACTTCCCGCTGACCTTTCTAAGACTCTGGTCTTGGTAGAATAATTACTTGTCTTTCTCACAGGTACATAAACTAACTCTGACCTTTTCTCTTTTTACAAATTATTTTACAGCAATATGCTTCTTAAATAAGCAGATATCAATTAAAAACAAATTTATAAAAGTTCAAACACTTTTATACTTGAGAAGATATGCTTCTTAGTAAGCAGATAATAATTTATATTTAGATCAAATGATGTTTCTAATTAAACATGCAAATATGTAAAATATGCACAATTATAAAAGTTTAAATAACTTTTATATTTTGTACGTGTGAAAAATGCTTCTTGAATAAACGAATAAGTCAATTTTAGCTTTAGCTAAAAAATGCCTCTGTTTAAGCAGATATATAATTTAATGCAAATTTATAAAGAATTATTCTTTAAGGAGTAAGGAAAAGTCACTTTAAGTTTAAACAACTTTTAGAGTGAAAATGCTTATGAGTAAGCAAATAAGTTATTTTAAGCTTTGAATCAAATATGCTTCTATTTAAGTAGATATATTCACTCAAGTTTGTGAAATAAAAGTTTAAATAACTTTTAAATTATGCAACAAGTATTTTATGAATAGATGAATTTATGATCAAATACTTGTGATGACAGATATCAAGAATAATAAATAAATCAGTTAAGCAATACTTGATATAACAAATATATTTGTTTAACTAAGATAATATATAACAATATTTTATCTATTATGTGATTTTATAAATAAAGTCACTTAGTACTATAAGGAATCGTACGGTTCGATTCCCTCACTTAAGAGGGCGTCTAAGTACGACAAAATTTATATTACCACAATTGATATTTATATAAATATTTTCAATAGATCACTATGATTCTCAAATCCGGTTTGGATGATTCCTCTTTTGGAGGAATATCTCAGTGTTGTTTTAAGCTATCAAGTGTCGTATCTATTTTACGATATTTATATAAATAATATCAATAAGGAATCGTACGGTTCGAATTCCTCTCCGTAGAGGCGTATCTTCGTAGCCTTGCGGTGCATTCTTTTATTTGATAAATAGATGAAATATAGATATATAGAATTGTGTATTATAACAATGTATATTCGTATATCTATAAATATAAAGCAAGTAAGAAATAATTCAACTAAGTAAACTCAAATGACTTATCTTAGTACTTGGACCAATTTCCTCTTTTCAAATAATCAGAACTTTTGTAAGAGAGAGAAAAAACTTATTAGAGAGAGAGTATGTGGGAGAGAAATAAGCTTTTCTTTTCAAGTGAATTGGCAAATTGAAAATGAAAGAAAGGCCTTCTATTTATAGATTTTTTAAGTCAAGGGTAAAATGGTAATTTTCAAAATCTGATTTGAAATTAATGGTTGAGATTTAATAACTTTGAAATGGGTGGTCCAGATGAAAAAGTCTTCACACGGATTGCTAAATGCTGAGGAAATTAAATTTCCGCCTGGACAGATTTTCATTCACTTAGCATTTAATGAACAATTTCAAATGTTCCACCACTTCATTTATTCGGTTAAAAGTCAGTTATTGATAATTTAATATATATATATATATATATATATATATATATATATATATATATATATATATGTTATACACTTTGAGACCCCAGATTTTATAAATAAAGATTTAAATTTCTTGAATTTTTTTTTTTACTATTATGGTGTGGATTTGATATAATGTTATAGTTGTGGATAGTATTTATAAATTTTGCAAAGTATGCAAGTTGTCATGTTATATTCGATTGGTCGGAAAATATTCTTTGTGTCGGAGAATATTCGTACGATAGCACAATCATTGGTGGACCCCATTATAAATTTATTGTTGGATTGAGAAAACGACAAAAATATTTTATTGAAAATAACGGCAGAAGTTTTACCATTGATACTGTTGAACTACTCGGTAGTAAAAGTCTACGATGTCATGCGTGTGTTGCAAGTAGTATTACGGTATTGATTATTAATGCTTATGTGATAAGTCACTTTCGGTTTTGTTTTATTAGTATTATTAATGTAATAAAAGCAAAAAGATTTTATATAAAAATGTAATACTTTATTAAAGTTATTCTATAAATAAAATATATTATATTCTATTATGCATAGTATTTTTGTATAGTAAAATCTTTTTATATAAAATAGAATACTTTATTAAAGTTATTCTATAAATAGAATATATTATATTTTAGTATGCATAGTGTTTACATAGTGCATGCATAGTGTTTGCATAGTAAAAATCTTTTTATATAAAATAGAATATATTATATTGTATTTAAAAGATTTTGCTTTAAATATGGACCGTTCGATTAAAATAAATCAATCTGGACCGTTAATGGGTTGGTTACTATTCATTCCATTCTTCTATAAATAGAAGCTCATTTCTTCATTATTTTCTTACGAATTCACTGAAATTTTAGAGAGAGAAAATTATAGAGAGAAAGAAGAAGAGAAGTCTTCTACCTTTCTTTTCTTATATCAAGTTTCTTTTACGGTAAGGGATATTATTCTTTTGTATTCGTGAAGAGAACTTCTGTTATTCCATTCCTTATTATTTTGTTGGAATAACTCAGATAATGCATGTGCTACCCTATACTTGGTGACATTCTTCATTATTACGTCTTTATTATTCTCGTTGGAATATCCTCGCCCGTGTGTTTTACACCGGACCGGTTCCATCTTTATTATCTTTGTTAGAATATCCTGTTTGTGTATTTTACACCACCGTTCCGCTTTTTATTATTATTATTAGAATATCACATGCTCATGTGTTTTACACCGACTGGTTCCGTCTTTATTATTCTCGTTAGAATATCCTCGCTCATATTTTTTTACGGGACTGGTTCCGTCTTTTATTATTACTCGCTTGGAACATCCCATATTGCAAGCGAATTTTGCACGACTGGTTCCATTACTTATTATTCTATTGGAATAACTTTGTCTGTCAAATCTTACCGTATGCATGATGATTTCTTTTGTTATTACATTCTTTATTATACTCGGTTGGTTAAAGTTTTGACTTCTATACTCCATGAAATTAGTGGAATATCCTTGATATTTGCGCTTCATCCAGTATCTTTTTATGGAAATATTCTTCTGAGCATTCTTGAATTTTACTCTACAAAGCAGTATCATGTTGACAATTTTGACGTTATTGGTTCCTGGACAAATTAATTCATGAACTTGTTTTATTGAATTCTTATATCATTGTCATCATCCTCATGTTTATATTATGTTGAAAGTCATCTGTGGCCTGTAGTGCATAGATGGACTTGGTATGATTATGATCAGGGATTATTCGGTATAATCATGACCGTAATGTTATAAATGATGTGGTAAAAGTCCTCATTGGCCCGTAGTGCATTGATGGACAGTTTTAAGTATGATTATGGCTATGGATTCTCTTCGGCCAAGGGAGCAAAGATGAATTATTTTATTGCATGATCAGGACCGTTGATGAAAACACGATTATCTTTGGCCCGTAGTGCATGGATAATTCGTGGTCGTGATACTTAAAAGAATATCCTTGGCTCAGAAAGCTGCAGGGATGATTTAATGATGTGAATTATTTATTGAGCTGAGTCTCAGCGATAAAAGTGATGAATTTTTTTTTAAATCATAAAAGATAGTAAATTCTATTCTCTACTTGACTCTTTTAATGGATTGCTTGTTCTGCTGCAGTTAAACTTGATGTCTATTGTATTTTATCAGTTTAACACTGTTGAAGGCTAACGATAATTTATTCTGCATTATCTTAGTCATAATATTTCTTATTGGGCTAGTTGAGCTCACCCTTTCTTTCACTGTTCTCTTCAGGAAATGAAAACGTAGCTGGGACGAGTCGGGGAACGGAATGATGGTCATAGATGGTGTATTAGTAGTCCTCACTATTACATTAAATAGTGTGACAATAAATGTAATGAGGACTTATTAAAGAGTGGATATTGTCTGAAGATGATATTGTATTAAAACTCACAGCTCTCTTATTGTATTTTAAAGATTGTATTTGTATTTTGTACCATGTATTTGACGACTCAGAATAGGTGATGTATACCTATTTTGGGGGCGTCACATACACACACATGCACATTACATGCACACACACCTGTTTAACACACACACACACACACGTGTTTATATATTATATGTATGATATATGTGTGTACTTTATGCAACAGCAGCGTATTCTTTGTACTTTAATTTTATCATCACCGGGTATTTCAACGATTAACGATAAAACTTTTCATGAATTATTTTTATAAAAAGATATTTACATGCTTTCTAACTCCGATAATAATTACATTATGGGGTCCACCACCATTGTCAGTGCGTCGTATTTAATATTCTCGATAAAACGAATATTCCCCGACCAATCAAATATTTTTATAACAACTAATTGCTCACTGTGCAAAATTTATAAAATACTATCCACAACTATAACATTATATCAAATCCACACCATAATATTCACAAATGATATTTAGAGAGAAATTCATCTTTATTAATAAAAGTTGGGGTCTTACATATTATATTTTCTTATTATATTCTAATAAAACAAATAATGTGAGAACCAGTTTTTATGAATAAATATTTAATTTTCTCGAAATATTTTTTAAATATTATGGTGTAAAATTGATATAATGTTATAGTTAATGTAGTAATATTTAAAATTTTTTGCAAAAGTACTAAGTTGTTATATAATATTCAATTGGTCGAGAGAATATTCGTTTTTAACCTGAAATATTCTTTTTTCTGAGGAATAATCGTGCGATAAAGACAATCATTGATGGACCCTAATAATTAAGTATTGTCGTAGTAAAAACGATGAATTAGTTTTTATAAAAATAACTATGGAGGTTTTACTGTTAATACAATTGAACTACCCTAGTAGTTAAAGTACAAGAATACTGCGTGGTTGTATAAGAAGCACCGGTATTGATTATTGATGCTTTACGTAAAGTCACTCAGTTATACTCAATTATTGCTACGATGGCTCACTTCATCATATCTCTCATATTATTGATTCGATTATTATCACAAAGATCATCTGCGTATAATATGATATATTATTAGATCAATAATTGAGACGACAAAGTTATTCATATTATTAAATTTCAATATTTATAATGTCTAGAAGTTACATCGAGGAGAGGTTTGGCCACACTAATTGCACGTCGATAGGGAGAAATCCTTATTGAAAGCCCCTTTTTAGGAACGACTGGTTGATAAATATTGCGAGTTATGATATTAATGATGAATGTTATTAAGAATTGAAGTTGTGTTTGGAGTTGAATTTGGAGACGCGGACGTGATATTTGTATCCGGAACGTCGAAAGTAGTAAAAATAGTCTATAAACACAAAATTTTTCGGAATTCACTATTTGGTCAAAAAGTCAACAGTTGACTTTTTCGGGAAAAGACAAACTTCAAAATTTTAAAATTTATATTTTTGATAAAAATGGTTTTATTATGTTGGAATTGTGTGTGTTAGTAAAAATCGACATTTATTTCAATAAAAATTGATGTTTGGAAGTTATATTGACCAATCGGGTATTTAACCGGATAAATGAGCAATTGATTGCTATTATTTCACATGATTATAGCTATTTGTTCACATGTGATACTATTGATTCACATTCTTGTTACTATTAGGGGAGTTGGTGCAAGATTGATAATACGTGCATGACTAAGTTAAAAATGGAGGTACTATACTGTAATTCGTATTTTCACATGTCTAGAACTATTTGTTCACATGATTTACTATTAAATCACATGATTTACTATTAGGGGGAGTTGGTGCAAGTTTGATAATACTTGGATGGTGAATTAAAATAAAAGAAAAGTTGGAGGTATTGTCTTTGTAATTTTTGAGAGCCCCAAAACGTCTGATTATTGAAACTATATTTTTCTATAAATAAAGCTCATTCTTCTTCTTTTCTCACCAATTCACTAAAGCTCTAGAGCATTTATTATAGAGAGAAATTATAGAGAAATTGTAGGGAGAAAATCTATAGAAGAAGAAGCTCTGCCACTCACTACTCCAGTATTCAGCTTCTTTCTTAGGTAAGGGATATCATTATTGTGGTAAGGGATTTTATTTGTTGTACTGTAAGGGTGTTATTCTTTCTTTTCATGAAGAGAACTTACATTATTCCATTCTTTATTATTCTGTTGGAATAACTTTATAAAAGTGGCATACCCTATACATAACTTTGTATCATGGCGTACCCTATACTTGGTGAAATCCTTATGTTATTCCATTCTTTATTATTACATTGGAATAACTTTGTTTTATGTAAGTTTACCCTATACTTGGTCGAATGACTGTGATATGGTTTACCCAATACTTGGTGATCTTCTTCATTATTCCATTCTTTGTTATTATGTTGGAATAACTTTGCTTATCTGATCTACGCATACTTGTGAAATTCTTTTATTATTTCATTCTTTATTATTACGTCATCGTAATATCACATGCTTGCGTAATTTCACTTCCGACACACGGTTCCATATTTATTATTCCGCATTTAATATTACATTCGGAATATCACTGCATCATGCTTTTACGCCGGACTGGTTCCATTACTTATTATTACATCGCTCGAATATCCAGCTTGGTGTGAATTTCACGACACGGTTCCATATTTATTATTCCGCATTTATTATTACATTGGGAATAACTTTATACATGCATGCGGTCTCTATCACATGCATGGTGAATCCTTCATTATTCCATTCTTTATTATTACATTGGAATAACTTTTACTATGTGGATTATCACATGCATGGTGAATGATCCTTTGTATTCATTCCTTATTAAATTGTGGAAATGATGCGTATCATGGATTCTGCATGTCGGGTAAAAATCCATTTGCAGTTTCATATATTCTTTATTATACTCAGTTGGTTAAAGTTTTGATATCTCTACTCCATGAAATTAGTGGAATATCTTTGATAATTGCGCTTCATCCAGTATCTTTTCATGGAAACATTCTTCTAAGTATTCTTAAATTTTACTCTACAAAGAAGTATCATGTTGACAATTTGGACATTATTGAGTTCAGGATAAATTAACTTACAAACCTTTAAAATTTATTCTTGAACTTGTTTTATTAATTTATATTTCATTGTCATGATGAGTTATGTTGGTTATTATGTGAAAACATGATAGTTTCTTAGAAATCACAAAGGGTTGAAAAATCAGATTTTGGTAAAAACGGAACATGAAATTCAATTGGCCATATCTCCTGGTATATTTCAAATTTTTGGGTGAGGTCAAGCCCTAGAGTTAGATCTATGATTTATCTAACTAATCCAAGTGGAATCACTTGAAAAGGTGTTGTAGATTTTCGTGTGGACTGATTTTAGCAAAGCACGGAAAATTGCAAAATATGAAAAAGGCTGCTGCCACGTTTTTGTAAGGGCATTTTCGGCCACTTAATTTATGAGAAAAATTCTGGCCTTTTGGGAAATGAAAGTATATGGTATAAAGAACATCATGTCCAAAAATGAGCTCATTCCGACTTAAACAAGTTATGACCATTTCAATATTTAGGTTTTTCTGACGAAAAATGCTATAACCGGAGTTCTACAACTCCGATGACCATGAAATTTAAAATGGAGGCTCACATTAACATGTGTAAGGTCCTGCCAAGATTTGGGAATTTTTGGAGTTAAACTTGAGGTAGCTAATTTCTTAAGGAATTAATAAGAAATTAATTTTTGAAAAATAGTAAATGAATTTTAAAAATTCTAAGAAAAATATATGTTCATTATGGGACTATATTATGCTAAATCCCAGAAAAGAAATATTTTTGGGACTGATTTGGTATTTTTCATGAAAATAGTTTAGTTACGAATATATGAGTTAAATATGTTATGTGAAGTAACAAAGTTGGAAAATAGGATTTTATGGCTTGGAAATCCTATATAAGGTATATGCATATTGTTGATGAGGAATTTGATCATTGGTGATGAAATCTTATGAGTATGGCATTCTTTAATGATTAAATGCATTAATTGGTAAAGTGTAAACAATTGAAATAAATTGTTTATAAGTTTAAGAAGTGATTAAAACATTGTTATGATGTTAACAATATTAGATTATGAACTTATTATGTGATTGATAATATTTGGATAAATTTAAAGTCTTTAATATTTATCCTTGTTTTCAGTTGATTAATGTTTATATCATTGTTATCATCCTCATGCTTATATGGTGATAAAAGTTATCTTTGGCTTACGTGCGAAGATGGACTATTGATTATTGAATTGTATATCTTTGGCTTACGTGCGAAGATGGACTGTTGATTATTGAATTGTATATCTTTGGCTTACGTGCAAAGATGGATTGTTGATTATTAGTTTTATTGTTGTATATCTTTGGCTTACGTGCAGAGATGGACTGGGTATGGTTTTGATCAGGGATTATTCGGTATAAGTCATGACCATTGATGATTTAATGAATATCCTTGGCCCGTAGTGCAAGGTTGATTCGATGATGTGGTTCATTTACAGGGATAAAACATTATTGGTGAACTTTTAACATGGAGAAGATAATAGACACGATGGTCTATTTGACTCTTTAATGGATTGCTTTCGTTCATTGCAATTATGGTTGAAAAGTTTTATCATCTACCATATGTTCTAAATCTCTGAGTTATTATTAATGAAAAATATTGATAATGTAATTATCTTTAGTCATGATATTCTTAACTGGGCTAGTTGTGCTCACCCTTTTGCTTCACAATTCCTTTCAGGTAATAAGAGTGTAGCTGGGTCGAGCGGGGATAATAGGGAAAGAGTGAGATGGTCCGAGACTGTTGAAGTTTCTCAATACATTATAAAACGGCATGACATGCAATATATAATTGCATTGAGGACCTAAGATGTGTGTATGTAATTATATTATCGTCACATAATATTTAATTTTGGTGAACTATAATAAGGTGAAGTGAACTGACTTTGGAAGGTGTTTTGCCACTATCATACAAGATGTCTAATGACATACAAACTTCGTGTTATCATAAGAGCGGGGTTGTGCACATCCACTTCTTGAGTATATCTACGAGCACTACCTATATGATCTTGGAGTTTATTTGAAACATAATTTCCATTTGGAGCAATGGGAGATAGTTATATGCGAGAGGACTCACCATTGGAAAGAAAATGATAGTAATTTTTTAAAGTGTTTCTTTGGGGTCTATTAGGTCAACCAAGGATAATTACGTGGACATATGATATCTACCATAACCTAGACGCATGGCCTCCCATGTACGAAGGTTTCATTGAGCACTTCCCAAAGATTTTAATTCCAAAAATAGTTTTTGACTATACTTTTATGTAAAGTACCATTGTAAGGTTATGGTCGAGGCACCATGAGAGTTACATTGTATTAAAACTCATAGTTAAGCGTGGTGGTCGTATTCTACCTGACAGCTTCAACAGTTAATATAATTAAGTTTGTATTTGTATTATGTACCATGTATTTGGCGACTCAAGATGGGTGATGAATACCTAATTTTGGGGGTGTCACAAATAACTTTATATATATATTATAAAAAGTTTTCTATTTTATTACTATTATAACAAAACTGAGAGAACTTTCTATCGACGGTTTAACAAATTGGCATATGGGGGTCCATGAATAATAAGTCAAACTTACAACAAACGCTTCATGATAAACCCCTCTATTTATATCAAAAATTGAATAAATATATACCACAAATCACTTATCTTCAATCATCAAATTTTTAATCTTTCAACAATTATTCATCATTAATATTATAAATCACAATATTAACAACCAGATCATTCTCAGGAAAGAGAGGGCTTTTGTGACGCCCCCAAAATAGGTATACATCACCCATCTTGAGTCGCCAAATACATGGTACAAAATTCAAATACAACTTAATAATACAAATTGCCGTGTAAAATACGACAAAACGTAAATCGAGAGTTTTAATAAGAATATTGTCATCTGAGCAATATCCACACTCAAAAGAGTCCTCATTACATTTATTTTCAAACTATTTAACAGAATAGTGAGGGCTACTAATACTATATTCTGGACCGTCACTCTGTTCCCCGACTAGTCCCGGCTACGTTCTCATTTCCTGAAGAGAACAGTGAAAGAAAGGGTGAGCTTGTGATGCCCCCAAAATAGGTATACATCACCCATTTTGAGTAGCCAAATACATGGTACAAAATTTAAAGACAACTTAATAATACAACTGTCGTGTAAAATATGATAAAATACAAACTGTGAGTTTTAATACAAATATTGTCTTCTAGACAATATCCACTCTCAGAATAAGTCCTCATTAAATTTATTATCACACTATTTAACAGAATAGTGAGGACTACTAATACTATCATCTGGTCCATCACTCCGTTCCCCGACTCGTCCCAGCTATATTCTCATTTCCTGAAGAGAACAGTGAAAGAAAGGGTGAGCTTAACTAGCCTAGTAAGAAATATTATGACTAAGATAATGCAGAATAAATTATCATTAGTGTACAACAATGTTAAACTGATAAAATACAATAGACATCAAGTTTAACTGCAACGGAACAAGCAATCCATTAAAAGAGTCAAGTAGAGAATAAAATCTACTATCTTTTATGATTTAAAAGGTTTTCATCACTTTTATCACTTTTATCGCTGAGACTCAACTTAATAAATAATCCACATCATCGAATCATCCCTGCACTACGACCAAGTATATTCTTTAGTATCACGACCACAAATTATCCATGCACTACGGGCCAAGGACATTCGTGTATTCATCAATGGTCATGATCATGCCAACAACTGTCCATCAATGCACTGTGGGCCAATTAGGACTTTTACCACATCATTTATAACATTAAGGTCATGATTACATCGAATAATCCCTGGTTATAATCATACCAAGTCCATCTATGCACTACAGGCCACAGATGACTTTAAAAAAAATATATAAACATGAGGATGATGACAATGATATAAGAATTCAATAAAACAAGTTCAAGAATTAATTTATTCAGGAACTAATAACGTCCAAATTGTCAACATGATACTTCTTTGTAGAGTAAAATTCAAGAATGCTCGTAAGAATATTTCCATGAAAAGGTATTAGATGAAGCGCAAATATCAAGATATTCCACTAATTTCATGGAGTATAAGAAGTCAACACTTTAACTAATCGAGTATAATAAGGAATGGAATAACAAAAGAAATCACCAAGCATGCGAGAAACGCGCTTACAGCAAAGTTATTCCAATGTAATAATAAAGACGGAACCAGTCCCATAAAAACTCATGATGACGAGATATTCCAATGTAATAATAAAGATGGAACCGGTCCCATTTAAAAACGCATGCATGTGAGGATATTCCAACAGAATAATAAGATTTTAACCCAGTCCCGCCAGCCTTACGCATGTATGATGTGTTCCAATGAGAATAATAAAGACGGAACCGGATCATGCGTAAAAGCACATGCATGGATGTTCCAACAGAATAATAAAGACGGAACCGTGTCATGTGTGTAAAACGCATGCATGTGATGTTCCAATGTAATAATAAAGAATGGAATAATAGAAGAATTTCACCAAGTATACAGTACTTCGCATAGACATGTTATTCCAACATAATAATAAAGAATGGAATAACAGAAGTTTTCTTCATGAAGATGAAAGAAAGAAAGAAATAATACCCCTTACCTCAGAAGAAACTGGATACTGGAATAGTGAGGTAGCAGGCTTCTCTTCTTCTATAGATTTTCTCTCTATAATTTCTCTCTATAATAATTGCTCTATAGCTTTAGTGAATTGGTGAGAAATGAAGGAATAATGAGCTTCTATTTATAGAAAAATATAGTTTCAATAATTGCATGTTTTGGGGCTCAAAAAATTACAATACAATACCTCCAACTTTTTCTTTATTTTTAATTTAGTCATGCAAGTATTATCAAACTTGCACCACCTCCCCTAATAGTAAATAATGTGATTCAATAGTAAATCATGTGAATCAATAGTTATAGACATGTAAAAATACGAATTACAGTATAGTACCTCCATCTATACCTCCATTTTTAACTTAGTCATGCAAGTATTATCAATCTTGCACCAACTCCCCTAATAGTAACAAGAATGTTAAACAATAGTATACACATGTGAACAAATAGTTATAATGATGTGAAATAATAGCAATCAATTGCTCATTTATCCGGTTAAATACCCGATTGGTCAATATAACCTTCAAACATCAATTTTTATCGAAATAAATGTCGATTTTCACTAACATGGTTAATTCCAACACAATGAAACTATTTTTATTAACAATATAAATTTTGAAATTTCGAAGTTTGACTTTTCCAAAAAAAGTCAACTGTTGAATTTTTGACCAAAAATTAAATCCTGAAATTTTTTTTATAGACTCAAATATCACGTCCGCGTCTCCAAATTCAACTTCGAACACAAGTTCAATTTTAATAACATTCATCATTAATATTATAACTCACAATATTTATCAACCAGTCGTTCTTGTGGAAGAGGGGCTTTCAATAAGGATTTCTCCCTATTGGCTCGCAATTAGGTGACCAAACCTCTCCTCGATGAACTTCTAGACATTGTAAATATTGCAATTTAATAATATGAATAACATTGTCATCTTAATTATTGATTTAATAAAATAACATATTATGCAGATGATACTGTGACAATAATCAAATCAATAATATGAGAGATATAATGCAACAATTCTTCATCAGCAGATAATTAAGTATAACTGAGTGACTTCTCACGTAAGCATCAATAATCAATACCGTGTGTTACTATGCAACCACGTGTATTACTGTACTTTTACTATTGAGTAGTTCAACAGTATTAACGGTAAAACTTTCGTCGTTATTTTCATAAATATATTTTTGTCATTTTCTCAATCCGAAAATAATTCTGTTGTGGGGTCCACCAATGATTGCGCCGTTGTACGAATATTCTCTGCTAAAACGAATATTATCCGACCAATCGAATATAATATAACAACTCTCAACCTCGAAATTGGGGTCTTACAACCTCACCTTCTTATGAAATTTCGCCCTCGAAATTAGGGTACATACCAGGTATGTCGAATAGGTAAGGATATCTTGACTTCATCTCAGATTCTAACTCCCAAGTCATTTCTTCCTCGTCGTGGTTTCTCCACAAAACTTTAACTTGAGGTATAACCTTGGAGCATAGAATATGATCCTTCTTATCCAAGATTTTAACAGGTAACTCTTCATACGTTAAATCTTCTGCTATTTCGTCCGGTTCTAACTCAATAATGTGGTTCGGGTCTTTCACATATTTACGTAACATAGATATGTGAAAAACATTATGAACACGAGACATACTTGCAGAAAGCGAGTCTATACGCCATACGCTTCCTACTCGATCGAGGATTAAAAATGGGCTAATAAATCGAGGATTGAGCTTTCCTCTCTTTCTAAATCTCGTAACTCCTTTCCATGGAGCAACACGTAACAACACATGATCTCCAATATCGAATTCCACGTCCTTTCGATGAAGATCAGCATAACTCTTTTGTCGATCTTGTGATGTTTTTATACGTTGTCGGATCGTTTGAATCTTTTCCGTAGTCATACATACCAAATCCGGTCCCAACAATGTTGCTTCACCCACCTCATCCCAGCATACTGGAGAACGACACTTTCTTCCATACAACGCCTCAAATGGAGCCATGTCAATACTTGCTTGATAATTATTGTTGTAGGAAAACTCCACCAATGGTAAGAACTTGTCCCAGCTTCCCTTGAAGTCAAGGACACAAAGTCTTAATAAATCTTCAAGAGTTTGAATAGTCCTTTCTGACTGCCCATCCATTTGAGGATGATATGCCGAACTAAATCGTAAATCTGTGCCCATAGCTTTTTGCAAACTAATCCAAAATCTTGAAGTGAATCTTGGATCTCGATCAGAAACTATGGATACTGGCATACCATGCAATCTTACAATCTCGTTTATATAAGTTTCTCGTATCGGTAAGAAATGAGCAGAGTTGGTCAATCTATCAACAATGACCCAAATCGAATCTATGCCTTGAGAAACCTTGGGAAGACCAGTAACGAAATCCATGGTAATGTGCTCCCACTTCCATTCTGGAATTTCAAGTGGTTGCAATGGACCTTTTGGCACTTGATGCTCCTCCTTGACTCGTTGACAAGTTAGACACCTTGAGATAAAACCCGCTATCTCTCTCTTCATATTGCTCCACCAAAATGTATGTCGAAGATCAAGATAAATTTTGGTACTCCCAGGATGGATTGCAAACGGTGTGTTGTGCGCCTCCATCATGATTATATACTTTAACTCAGGGTCGTTAGGAACACAAAGTCTGGAGTTGACTCGAAGTATTCCTTCTTCATTGATTCTTACTTCCGGTATAGCACCTTCTTGCACTTTCTTTCTCATATGCATCAGCTCCAAGTCTGTAGCTTGAGCAGCATTAACCTTATCGATTAAAGTCGATTCTACTCGTATATTCGCCATCATCACGTGGGTCCCTGGAGTCTTTATCTCTATCTCCATCCTTTGCAAGTCATACAAAATGGGCCTTTGTGTTGACAATATCGCACTCGTGCAAGATATGATCTTCTACTTAATGCGCTACCACTACCACGCTTTGTTTTTCCAGGATGGTATTGGATGGTATGACCATAATCTTTCAACAGTTTAAGCCAACGTTGCTGTCGCATGTTGAGTTCCTTTTGAGTGAAGAAATATTTGAGGCTTTTATGATCCGTAAAGATCTCCACTTTCTCCCCATACAAACAATGCCTCCAAATCTTTAGTGCAAAAACGACTGTTGCCAACTATAGATCATGAGTAGGATAATTCCTCTCATATTCTTTGAGTTGTCGTGAGGCATAGGCTATTACTTTCCCATGTTGCATGAGAACACAACCTAACCCTTTGCCCGAAGCATCACTGTAGATGACAAATCCCTCCAATCCAGATGTTATTGTCAGAACAGGTGCTGAAATGAGTCTCCTCTTGAGTTCTGGAAAACTCTTCTCACATTCCTCACTCCAACCGAATTTTGTATCTTTTCGAGTCACCTGAGTTAGTGGAGTAGCGATTCGAGAAAATCCTTCCACGAATCTCCGATAATAACCAGCTAAACCGAGAAAGCTACGTGCTTTCATCATCGATTTAGGTTGCTCCCGACTTTGAATAGCTTCAATCTTTCTTTGGGTCAATGGATATTCCATGACTTGATACTACGTGCCCAAGGAATGCTACTTCCTTAAGCCAAAACTCGCATTTCTTCAACTTGGCATAAAGCTTATATTCACGGCTTTTGGAGTATCGACCTCAAGTGTTGCTTTCATGATCTTCATGGCTTTTGGAATAAATAAGGATGTCATCAATAAAGACGACCATAAAGTGATCCAAATATTCTTTAAATACTCTTCATCATCATATCCATGAAAGCGGCGGGGAGCATTAGTCAATCCAAAAGACATGACTAGAATTCATAATGCCGTCATCGAGTTCGGCGAAAGTCTTTGGAATGTCATCGGTTCTAATCTTCAATTGGTGATATTCTAACGAAGATCAATCTTTGTAAAGAATTTGGCTCCTTGCAACTGGTCAAATAGGTCATCAATACGTGGCAATGGGTACCTATTTTTGATGGTGACATGATTCAACTCCCGAAAATCAATACAAACTAGCATACTCCCATCTTTCTTTTTCACGAATAGAACAGGAGCACCCCAAGGAGAAGTACTAGGACGAATGAAACTGATGTCTAACAATTCCTGCAGTTGGGTCTTTAACTCCTGAAGTTCAATAGGAGCCATTCAATATGGGGCTTTGGAAATAGGTTTTGTACCGGGTTCAAGGTCGATACAAAATTCAATTTGACGCTATGGGGGTAGGCCAGGAAGTTCTTCAGGGAATACGTCAAGAAATTCATTAACAATAGAAATATCATTCAAAACTGACGTATTTTTATTTAGATCCGTGACATGAGCTAAGAAAGCTTAACATCCGTTTTTCAATAAATGAATAGCTTTATGGCTTGAGATGATAGTGATTGATTTTAATGGTTTGGTTGCTTGAATTCGCATAATAGGTTGGTTAGGAATATAAAAGCTAACAACCTTACGAAAATAATCAATTTTTGCATGATGAGTAGTTAACCAATCAGTCCCTAGAATTACGTCAAATGCAAGTATTGTCAATGAAATATGATCGATAGGTAATGTGAGGGTACCGATTTGAACTAAACAAGACTTATAAACAGTGGATGTAATGAAGGTTTCTCCCAATGGAGTTTCAACAGATAAGTCAAAGTCCAATTTCTCCGGAGTCAAATTTAAACGTTGAGCGCAAGTAGGAGAAATAAAAGAATGGGTAGAACCGGTATCAAATAAGGTATAAACTTCACTAGAGTTTATGATAAGCTTACCCGTGATGACCTCGTTCGGGTTCCTTGCTTTCTGGGAGGTCACAACAAATGCTCTCCCTTGCACTACCGGCTTTGACTTTTCTGGGACGGCCTTTGGTGCCTCTATCCTAGCTTAAATTATCTTCGGTAAACGATAAAATTGGGCTAGGTGACCTTCTCTTCCACAATTATAACATGCTTTGGACGGCATCGCGCAGTTTGGACTGATGTGTCCCTCCCCTCCACATTTGAAGCATATGATAGGTGGTCGTTCTCCTTCCTTAACCACGGGTGCTGGTGCTGACGTCTTTCCATCATTGTTGAATCTCCTCTTCTTGAAATGTTCATTCTTATTGTTTTGGCCATGATTACCACCGAAGTGGTTACCATTTCTGGCATGACGCTTGTTGTCACCGCTTCGATGACTGCTCTCACTGGTATTATCATTTTGTCGGCTGCTCTCTTTTGGTTGGGTTGACTCGTTATCGCATTCCTATAACTGAGCCCTATGAACAATATCTGAATATAAACACAGTTTATGAGAGATAAGATATTGACATATCTCGGGTTTCAAACCTCTTAGAAACATTCGCGTCATTCTCTCCTCATTATCAACTAAATGGGACGCAAACCGGGACAGCTCGGCAAACTTGGCTTCGTACTGCGACACGGTCATGTTGTTTTGCTCTAGTTTAATGAACTCTACCTCTTTCATGTGATTAATACTTTTGGGAAAGTACTTGTCATTGAACAGTTCTTGAAACTTCTCCCAAGACATCTTCAAATGGCGAAGTTAAGACGCTTTTACAGATTCCCACCAAGAATGCGCCTCTGCACATAACATGAAGGTGGCAAAGGGAACCTTTTGCTCCTCGGAGCATCCCAAGACATCAAATATCTTGTTGATCTGCTTTATCCACATCTCCGCCTTAAGTGGTTTTGACTCTCCAAAAAACTCCGATGGTCCCAGCTCCTTGAACTGTTTGGCGGTGACCGTCCGAGAGTTACCAGTGTTTCCACCTGTATTTTGGACAGGAACCACTCTCGCCTGATGTTGCATGAAGCCTCGGAACATTCCATCGTTCATCATTTGGTCAGTGTTGTTGTTTGCATGAGGATTGCCGCCTTCCTGATGCACATTGTCCTAGTTATTGATCTGTGGAGACTCAACAATCTCCTTTGATCCATTGATTTTCTCAACATTCTCGGATGCCATTTTCAAATACTGCCACAAAACAAGGGTTAATTAACATATCACATTTTATCCCTATACTCTGACCAACCAATTCAATACCAATAAACTTAGGTAGGTCATACTAGCGAAGGAATTCCCCATCTCTCAACTCCTAGTTCTTGTCTCACATCTTAGCCAGGGATCATATCTCTAAACTTTGATACCAACTGTGACGCCCCCAAAATAGGTATACATCACCCATCTTGAGTCGCCAAATACATGGTACAAAATTCAAATATAACTTAATAATAAAACTGTCGTGTAAAATACGACAAAATACAAACTGTGAGTTTTAATACAAATACTGTCTTCTAGATAATATCCACTCTCAGAATAAGTTATCATTAAATTTATTGCCACACTATTTAACAGAATAGTGAGGACTACTAGCTAATACTATCATCTGGACCATCACTACTAGCTAACGAGCGGTTACCAATTTGAATCAAACAAGACTTATAAACCGTGGATGTAATGAAGGTTTCTCCCAACGGAGTTTCAACAGATAAGTCAAAGTCTAATCTCTCCGGAGTCAAATTTAAACTTGAGTGCAAGTAGGAGAAATGAAAGAGTGGATAGAACCAGTATCAAATAAAGTATAAACTTCGCTAGATTTTATGATTAGCTTACCCGTGATGACCTCGTTCGGGTTCCTTACTTTCTGGGAGGTCACAACAAACGCTTCCCTCAGACTATCGGTTTTGATTTTTACGACTGACTTTTGATGCCTCTATCCCAGCTGAACTTGTCTTCGGTGTATGATAAAATCAGGCCAGGTGACCTTCTCTTCCACAGTTGTAACATGCTTTGGATGGCATCGCACAGTTGGGACTGTTGTGTCCCTCTCCTCCACACTTGAAGCATATGATAGGTGGTCGTTCTCCTTCCTTAACGACAGGTGTTGATGCTGACGTCTTTCCATCATTGTTGAATCTCCTTTTCTTGAAATGTCCATTCTTATTATTTTGGCCATGATTACCACCGAAGTGGTTACCATTTCTGGCCTGTTGATTCCCTCCACGCTTGTTGTCACCGCTTCGATGACTGTTCTCACTGGTATTATCATTTTGCCGACTGCTCTCCTTTGGTTGGGTTGACTTATTCTCACGCTCCAATAACTGAGCCCTATTAACAACATCTGAATACAAACATAGTTTATGAGAGATAAGATATTGACGTATCTCAGGTTTCAAACCTCTTAGAAACATTCGCGTCATTCTCTCCTCATTGTCAACCAAATGGGACACAAACCAGGACAACTCGGCAAACTTGGCTTCGTACTGCGATACGATCATGTTGTTTTGTTCCAGCTTGATGAACTCTACCTCTTTCATGTGACGAATACTTTCGGGAAAGTACTTGTCGTTGAACAGCTTCTTGAACTTCTCCCAAGACATCTTCATCTGGCGGCAGTTGAGTACGCTTTACTGATTCCCACCAAATGAATCGCCCTGCCTGCAACATGAAGGTGGCAAAGGGAACTTTTTTCTCCTCGGAGCATCCCAAAACATCAAATATCTTGTTGATATGCTTAATCCACGTCTCCGCCTTAAGTGGTTTTGGCTCTCCAAAAAACTTCGGTGGTCCCAGTTCCTTAAACTGATTCGCGGTGACCGTCCGAGAGTTACCAGTGTTTCCACCTGCATTTTGGACAGGAGCCGTTCTCGCCTGATGTTACATGAATTGCATAAAACCTCTGAACATTCCATCATTCATCATTTGGTCAGTGTTGTTGTTTGCTTGAGGAATGTCTCCTTCCTGATGCACATTATCCTGATTATTGATCTGTGGAGACTCAACGGTCTCCTGTGCTCCATTGATAATCTCAACATTCTCGGATGTCATTTTCAAATACTGCCACAAAACAAGAGTTAAATAACATATAACATATTATCCTTATAGTCTGACCGACCAATTAAATACCAAATAAACTTAGGTAGGTCATACTAGCGAAAAAGAATTCTCCGCCTCTCCCTCCTAGTTCTTGTCTCACATCTTAGCCAGGATCATATCCCTAAGCTTTGATACTAACCATGACGCCCCCCAAAAAATAGGTATACATCACCCATCTTGAGTCGCCAAATACATGGTATAAAATTCAAATACAAACTAATAATACAAAGAATGTGTAAAATACGACAAAACATATGTTGTGAGTTTAAATACAAATATTGTCTTCTCGACAATATCCACTCTCGAAATAAGTCCTCATTATATTTATTGTCACACTATTTAATGTAATAGTGAGGACTACTAGCTAATACTATCATCCCACCATCACTCCATTCCCCGACTAGATTTCAGCCTACGCTCTCATTTCACGAAGAGAATAATGAAAAAGAAAGGGTGAGCTCAACTAGCCCAGCAAGAAATATTATGACTAAGATAATGCAAAATAAATTATCATTAGTCTCCAACAATGTTAAACTGATAAAATATAATAGACATCAAGTTTAACTGCAGCGGACAAGCAATCCATTAAAAGAGTCAAGTAGAGAATAAAATCTACTATCTTTTATGATTTAAAAGGTTTTTCATCACTTTTATCGCTGAGACTCAGCTTAATAAATAATCCACATCATCCCTGCACTACGGCCAAGGATATTTATTAGGGTCACGACCACAAATTCCATGCACTACGGGCCAAGGATATTTGTGTATTCATCAATGGTCATGATCATGCCAACAATTGTCCATCAATGCACTACGGGCCAATGAGGACTTTTACCACATCATTTGTAACATTACGGTCATGATTATACCGAATAATCCCTGGTCATAATCATACCAAGTCCATCTATGCACTACATGCCAAAGATGACTTTCAACATAATATAAACATGAGGATGATGACAATGATATAAGAATTCAATAAAACAATTTCACGTATTAATTTGTCCAGGAACCAATAATGTCCAAATTGTCAACATGATACTGCTTTGTAGAGTAAAATTTAAGAATGCTCAGAAGAATATTTCCATGATAAGATACTAGATGAAGCGCAAATATCAAGGATATTCCACTAATTTCATGGAGTATAAGTCAAAACTTTTAATTAATCGAGTATAATAAAGAATGGAATAACAAAAGAAATCACCATGCATGCAGTGACTTGGCGATAAAACAAAAGTTATTCCAATGAATAATAATTACGGAACCGTGTCAAAGCGAATTACACAAGGCGTGGATGTTCCAATGTAATAATAAAGAATGGAATAACAACAAAATCACCACGTGCATGCAGACGTCAGATGTATAAAGTTATTCCAATGTAGAATACTAAATAATGGAACCGAATCCCACAGAAAAAGCGATGTAGACGAGATGTTCCAATGTAATAATAAGGATTTTACCTGTTCTTAAAACACATGACGTATATGATATTCCAAATGTAATAATAAAGATTTTAACCAGTCCTGTAAAACACATGCATTGAGCGGGATATTCCAATGTAATAATAAAGATGTAATAATAGAAGAATGTCACCAAGTATAGGTAGCTCACAGATACAAAAGTTATTCCAATGTAAATAATAAGGAATGGAATAATGTAAGTTCTCTTCATGAATACAAAAGAATAATATCCTTTACCGTAAAAAGAAACTCGGATATAAGAGTAGTTAAGTAGCGAGAATACTTTTCTTCTTTCTCTACATAGTTTATCTCTCTAGAGTTTCAAAGAATTCTTAAGAAATAATGAAGGAATGAGCTTCTATTTATGAAGAATAGAATGAATAAGAACTCAACCCATGAATGTATCCAGTTGATTTACTTTAATCTCCGACGGTCCATATTTTAAGTAAAATCTCTTAAATAAAATATAATATATTCTATTTTATATAAAAAGATTTTACTATGCAAACACTATCAGTAGCACTATGCAAATACTATGCATAATAAAATATAATATATTCTATTTATAGAATAACTTTAATAAAGTATTCTGCTTTTATATAAAAGATTTTACTATGCAAAACACTATGCATAATAGAATATAATATATTCTATTTATAGAATAACTTTAATAAAGTATTTTGTTTTATATAAAAAGCTTTTACTGCTTTATTACATTAATAATACTAATAAAACAAAAACGAGTGACTTATCACATAAGCATTAATAATCAATACCATGCCATATGACTATCGCAACCACACGTACATCGTATTTTTTTACTACTAGTAGTTCAACAAGATCAACCAGAAAACTTCCGCCCGTTATTTTTAATAAAATATTTTGTCATTTTCTCAATCCGACATAATAATTCCGTTGTAGGGTCCATCAATGATTCTTGTGGATTGCATTTAATATTCCCCGATAAAACGAATATTCCCCGACCAATCGAATATAATATGACAACTTGCATACTTTGCAAAATTTATAAATATTACCCACAACTATAACATTATATCAAATTCATTCCATAATATTCAAAAATGATAATTATAGAAAAATTCATTTTTATTCAAAAAGTTGGGGTCTTACAGTGAAATTCTTCTATTATTCCATTCTTTATTATTCTGTTGGAATATCCTGTCTGTGAGTTTACGTATGACCTGGTTTCGTTATTTATTATTCTGTTGGAACATCTTGTCTGTGAGTTTACGCATGACCTGTGTGACGCCCCCAAAATTAGGTATTCATCACCCATTCTGAGTCGCCAAATACATGGTACAAACTACAAATATAAACTTAATTATACAACTGTCGTGTAACATACGACAATACATAAATTGAGAGTTCTAATAGGAATATTGTCATCTAGAAAATATCCATACTCAAGGAGTCCTCATTACATTTATTGTCACACTATTTAACAGAATAGTGAGAACTACTAATGCTATCTTCTGGACCATCACTCCTTTCCCCGACTCATCCCAACTATATTCTCATTTCCTGAAGAGAACATTGAAAGAAAGGGTGAGCTCAACTAGCCCAGTAAGAAATATTATGACTAAGATAATACACAATAAATTATCATTAGTCTTCAACAATGTGAAACTGATAATATACAATGGACATCAAGTTTAACTGTAGCGGAATAAGCAATCCATTAGAAGAGTCAAGTAGAGAATAAAACCTACTATCTTCTATGATTTAAAAATGTTTTCATCAACTTTTATCGCTGAGACTCAGCTTAATAAATAAACCACATCTTCGAATCATCCCTTTACTACGAGCCAAGGATAATCATTAAATCATCCACGGTCATGACTATACCGAATAATCTCAGGTCATAATCATACCAAAAACTGTCCATCAATGCATTACAGGCCACTGTCCATCACAGTTCATGATTATACCCAATGATCCCTGGTCATAATCATACTAAGTCCATCTATGCACGTAAGCCAAAGATGACTTTCAACATAATATAAACATTGGGATGATAACAATGTTATAGGAATTCAATTAAACAAGTTCAAGAATTAATTTATCCAGGAACTAATAATATCCAAATTGTCAACATGATACTTCTTTGTAAAGTAAAAGTCAAGAATGCTCAGAAGATTATTTCCATGAAAAGATACTGAATGAAGCGCAAATATCAAGGATATTCCACTAATTTCATGGAGTATAGAAGTCAAAACTTTAACAAACTGAGTATAATAAAGAATATATGAAACTGCAAATGGATTCTCACCCGCCATGCGGTAACCCCACGATACTGAATCATTTCCACAATTTAATAAGGAATGAATACAAAGGATCATTCACCACGCATGTGGCAATTCATATAGGCAGTTATTCTAATGAATAATAAAGAATGGAATAATGAAGGATTCACCATGCATGCGATAGAGACCGCATGATGAGTTATTCCCAATGTAATAATAAATGCGGAATAATAAATGTGGAACCGTGTCGTGTGAAATTCACAATTTGATAGAATAATAAATATGGAACCAAAGTCGTGAAATTCACAATCGGCGGGATATTCTCATGTAATAATAAAAAACGGAATAATAAAAGAATTTCACTAGGTATGCGATTATTGCATTAACAAAGTTATTCCAACATAATAATAAAGAATGGAATAATGTAAGAAGATCACCAAGTATTGGGTAAACCGCATATACAAAATTCCACCAAGTATAGGTAAATCACAAGCATACATGTTATTCCAATGTAATAATAAAGAATGGAATAACATAAGGATTTCACCAAGTATAGGTATGTCTGGCGATACTGAGTTATTCCAATGTAATAAATAAGAATGGAATAACATAAGGATTTTACCAAGTATATGGTATGTCACGTATACAGGTTATGTATAGGGTATGCTACTTTTACAAGTTATTCCAACAGAATAATAAAGAATGGAATAACATAAGGATTTTACCAAGTATAGGGTATGCCACGTATACAGGTTATGTATAAGGTATGCTACTTTTACAAGTTATTCCAACAGAATAATAAAGAATGGAATAACAGAAGTTCTCTTCAAGAAGAAAGAATAACACCCCTTACCGTAAAAGAATTGGATATAGAAGTTGTGAAGTAGCAGAATACTCTTCTTCTTTCTCTCTATAATTTTCTCTCTATAGCTTCTCTCTATAATTTCTCTCTCTAGAGTTTCAATGAATTCGTAAGAAATAATGAAGGAATGAGCTTCTATTTATAGAAGAATAGAATGAATAGTAACTAATTCATGAACGGTCCAGATCGATTTACTTTTAAACGAACGGTCCAGATCATTTTACTATTAAAACTTAAAGCGACGGTCCATACTGATTTACTATTAAAACTTTAAACCAGCGACCTATATTAATTCACTATTATAACTTTCCACTAGCGGTCCATATTAATTCATTCAACCTATGGTATGAAAAATTAGCATATCTCCTCATGAAATAATATTGTACCCAAATACCCGAATGCATAATAATAGAGTGAATAGTAACCGGGTGAATAGTAACTCATGAATAGTAACTCGTGAATAGTAACTTGTGAATAGTAACTCATGAATAGTAACTCATCTTTAATCAACACGAACTTATTCATCATTAATATTATAACTCACAATATTTATCAACCAGGTTGTTCCCAGAAAAGAGGGGGTTTTCCAATAAGGATTTCTCCCTATTGACGCGCAATTAGATTATCTAACCTCTTCTTGACAGAACTTCTAGACATTTTAAATATTGTAATTTAATAATATGAATAACTTTGTCGTCTCAATTATTGATTTAATAAAATAACATATTATGCACATGATACTGTGACAATAATCGAATCAATAATATGAGAGATATGATGCAGCAACTACTGTAGCAATAATTGAGTATAACTTAGTGACTTATCACATAAGCATCAATAATCAATACTGTGTGCTACTATGCAACCACGTGTATTACTATACTTTTACTACCGGGTAGTTCAACAGTATCAACGGTAAAACCTCCGCCGTTATTTTCATAAAATATTTTTGTCTTTTCTAACTACGGCGCTTCTTCTCGTTGTGGGTCCACCAATGATTGTGTCGTTGCATAATATTCCCGACAAAAAGAATATTCCCCACCAATCGAATATTATATAACAACTTGCATACTTTGAAAAATTTTCAAATACTACCCCCAACTATAACATTATCTCAAATCCACACCTTAATATTCAAAAAATATTTTGAGAAATTTAAATCTTTATTTATAAAATCTGGGGTCTCACAATCTCCCTTCTTATGGAATTTCGCCTAAAATTTACGTGACGAATCGGTATGATAAAGAGGTGAGGATACCTTGAATACCTTTATCGTTGAAAACATTAAATTCATCTTTACAATCCTACCAAAGATATTCATTAACAATTCATCTTTGCACTACAGGCCAAAGATATACAACTGTAAAACCAATAATGCTGAGACTAAGCTTAATAGTATCACGACCACGAATTATCCATGCAATTGCGGCTAAGGATATTCGTGTTTTCAATTACTGATCATGATTATACCGAATAATCACTCGGTCATAATCATACCAAGTCCATCTATGCACTACGTCCAAAGATGACTTTTACCACATCCATGAATTAATATTTCATTCTTTGAGACTCGATTCAATAATTAATCCACATCATCGAATCATCCACGCACTACGTGCCAAGGATATTCTTTAGTATCACGACCACGAATTATCCATGCACTACGTACAAAGATAATCGTGTTTTCAATTACGATCATGATTATACCAAAAATTCCGGTCATAATCATATACCAAGTCCATCTATGCATCGTAAGCCACGTATGACTTTCAACACAATATAAGCATGAGGATAATGATATAAAGAATCAATCAAATGAGATAAAGGATAAATATTAAACATTTATAATATAATTTATCCAGGGTTCAAGAATATCCCAATGTTATCAATCACTTAATAATCTGATAATCAAATATCATTAATGTAACGCCCCCAAAATAGGTATACAACACCTATTCTGAGTCGCCAAATACATGGTACATAAAGCAAACTACAACTTCAATAATACAAATGTCGTGTGAAATACGACAATACATACTGTGAGTTTAAATACAAATATTGTCTTCTAGACAATATCCACACGCAAATAAGTCCTCATTACAATTATTCAAACATTATTTTATAGAAATAGTAAGAAGATCGCTAAAACATCTTTCTGTAGAACCATCACTCCATACCCCGACTCTAGATCCTCGCCATGTTCTCACCTCCCCGAGAAGAAAAATGGAACAAAAAGGAAATGGTGAGCTCAACTAGCCCAAAGAAGAACATTATGACTAAGATAATATACAACAAATTATCGTTAGTCTTCAACAGGAAAAATCTGATAGAATATAATAGACAACAAGTTTTAGATCAACAAATACAATGAAATAAAGAATCCATTAGAAAAGTCAAGTAGAGAATGAGTTCTACTATCTTCTAATGTTTAAAAGTCCATCGTCAATATTTTATCTCTGTAACAGCAATCAATAGACATCTTTAATTAAATATTCATCTTTGCACTATAGGCCAAAGATATTCATTTATATATCACCATTGGTCATGTTCATCTCAACACTGCTCATCTTTTAGCACTACGGGCCAAAGATATTCATCAGTTAATCATTCATCTTTGCACTACAGGCCAAAGATATTCAATAATATCATCATTAAGGACTGAGGATGATGAAAAACATTTTTAAGAACGAATCCAGTGAGATAGAAGGACAAATATTAGGGATTCGTATAACAGTTTATCCAAGATCAATAATATTTCATAATAACCGATTTTGAAGCAGAATTCAAAAATAACGATTAAAACATGGATACAACAAAGATAATAGCCAAAATAGACATCTTGGACAAAAGGAAAATTTTCATTTTTCGGTGAATAGTGCCGTATACGGGAATAGTAACTTCGACATAAAAAGTTTCAAATTTGATTAAAAAGTTCATCAATATTTTGGCATAATGATATTGAAGAAAATAATATAATTTGAGAAAAAAATAACATCCCTTACCTCAAAGAAACCGTACTTCGGATTGGAATACTGGACATAGTGCTGAAGGAACTTGCACCGTATAGCAACACTCAAAGTATACTCACAAGAATACGCTCGATAATATAGAGAGAGAAAGAGAGAAAACTTTGTTTCTAGTGTGATTTTAATTCTAACTTAGCCTCTATTTATAGGAAAATGTTAAGACGTCAAGCGAGACTTGACCAAGCTACACCGATGGCTTTACTCGCTACTATTGCCACCCACCACATTTGAAAATTCAATTGAGCACATTTCTCACCAATCAATTCTAGAATTTTCCAAAATGTTTTATTATTTAAACAATAATCGAAACTTTAATAATTCATAGAAAATAGCCCTATATCGAAAAATACGAATTTTATGTCCATTCTCACTCAAATCAAATTCTCTACAACTTTATAACTTTGAGTTTTCCAAATTCCAAACCAAAATATATCAAATCCACAAACGGATGATTTTAATACTTCCAAATCGACAAAATACTTGATAAAACACCTCAAATTAATTCCTTCATTTATAACCACATAAATAAATAAATGCATCATTTATATCCACATTAAATAAATATTTCTTTATCATATAAATCAATAACTAATTATTCCCAAATAATATTACGTAATCACAATTATAACAACCAAAGCCGCTCCTGTGAAAGGGCTTTCCAATAAGGATTTCTCCTCATCTTTGGCCAAGAATTAGATGACCTAACCTCTCCTCGATGTAACTTTCTAGACATTGCCAATAATGTTATCTAATAATATTATTCAAATAATATGAATTATTGATCCGATAATGGAAAATATCATGCGAAGGACAATTATTGAAACAATAATAATATAAACTAACAACGCAAAGAATTATTGAATCAATAAAATAAAATATTGAACGAAGAATCACCGTAATAATTATTGAGTAGTGCCTTCTTACGCATTTAATCAATAATTCAACCATACTTATGCAATACTGTGTACACACTTTATTCAACCACGCCAGACATCAGTATTTTAACCACCGTGTAATCCAACAAAGTGTTAATTCAGAATAACTACGCTAGTTAATTATAAAACTCAAACTTTGTCGCTTTCTTTCATCCAACCGCTTTTCCGTTATGTGGCCCACAAATGATCAAGCTAAATCGCATTTGAGATTCCCGATAAAAGAATATTCCACGACCAAACGAATATTCCCCGACAGAATTGAATATTTTATAACCACTTGCTTATTTTGTAAACTTTGCACATTTCACCCATAACCAGAGCATTATATCAAATTAACCCTTATTAATTTAGAATAATGAATAGAGAAAAATTTAATTTATTTATAATAAGTTGGGGTCTTACAACCTCCCCTCCTTATAAAATTTCGTCCTCGAAATTGACGTACGTACCTGGTGTTTCGAATAGGTGAGGGTATCTCGCTTTCATTTCCGATTCCAACTCCCAAGTCATTTCTTCAATAGCATGGTTCCTCCACAAAACCTTAACTTGTGGTATAACCTTGGTGCGTAGGACATGTTCTTTCCTATCCAAGATTTTAACAGGTACCTCCTCGTATGTTAAATCTTCGGCTATCTCGCCTGGTTCTAACGCAATAATGTGGTTCGGGTCTTTCACATATTTACGAAGCATAATGAAAAACATTATGAACACGAGACATGTTTTGAGGAAATGCGAGTCTATAGGCCACGTTTCCTATTCGGTCAAGAATCTCAAATGGACCAACAAATCTTGGATTGAGCTTTCATCTCTTTCCAAATCTTGTAACTCCCTTCCATGGAGCAACACGTAACAATACATGATCTCCAATATTAAACTACACGTCCTTTCTATGAAGGTCAGCATAACTCTTTTGTCGATCTTGTGAAATGTGAATACGTTGTCGAATCATTTGGATCTTTTCTCGTAGTAATAATGCGTCTTAATTTCGGTCCCAACAACGCTGCTTCCCACCACCTCGTCCCAAAGATAATCGGAGAACGACACTTTCGTCCATACAACGCCTTAAATGGAGCCATGCCTATACTTGCTTGATAACTGTTATTATAGGAGAATTCCACCAGTGGCAAGTACTTATCCCAACTTCTTTTGAAATCTAGGACACAAAGTCTTAATAGATCTTCAAGGGTTTGAATAGTCCTCTCTGATTGTCCGTCCGTTTGAGGATGATATGCTGAACTAAATCGTTAATCTGTGCCCATAGCTTTCTGCAAGCTAACCCAAAATCTTGAAGTGAATCTTGGGTCACGATCCGAAACTATGGATACTGGTATGCCATGCAATCTCATAATCTCATTCACGTACATAAGAGCAAGACGTTCAAGGGAATAAGTCTCTCGTATCGGCAAGAAATGGGCAGACTTGGTTAATCTATCAATAATAACCCAAATAGCATCTATGCCTTGAGAAACTTTGGGAAGACCTGTAACGAAATCCATGGTAATGTGTTCCCACTTCCATTCCGGAATCTCAAGTGGTTGCAATGGACCCTTTGGCACTTGATGCTCCACCTTTACACGTTGACAGGTTAAACACTTTGAGATAAACTCCACGATCTCTCTCTTCATATTATTCCACCAAAATGTATGTCGAATATCATGATACATTTTGGTACTCCCAGGATGGATTGCAAACGGTGTGTTGTTTGCCTCCATCATGATTCTATGCTTTAAATCAGAGTCGTTAGGAACACAAAGTCTGGAGTTGAATCTAAGTATTCCTTCTTCATCGATTCTCGCTTCCGGAATATCTCCTTCTTGCACTTTCTTCTTCATACGCATTAGCCCTGTGTCCAGTAGCTTGAAAGCACTTTTAACCTTATCGATTAAAGCTCTGCTATACTCGATATTTGCCATCATCATGTGGGTCCCTGGAGTCTTTAATTCTACCTCCATCCTTTGCAAGTCATACAAAATGGGCCGTTGCATTGACAATATTGCACTCGTACTTGCATATGATCTTCTACTCAATGCGTCAGATACTACGTTTGCTTTTCCAGGATGATATTGAATAGTGTGATCATAATCTTTTAACAACTCAAGCCAACTTCGTTGCCGCATATTGAGTTCTTCTTGGGTGAAGAAATATTTAAGGCTTTTATGATCCGTATAAATGTCCACTTTCTCCCCATACAGGTAGTGCCTCCAGATTTTCAACGCAAAAACGACTGCTGCCAACTCCAGATCATAAGTAGGGTAATTCCTCTCATATTCTTTGAGTTGTCGTGAGGCATAGGCTATGACTTTCCCATGTTGCATGAGAACACATCCTAACCCTGTGCTTGAAGCATCATCAGATAATAACAAATCCATCCGATCCAGATGGTATTGCGGAAACAGTGCGAAATGAGTCTCCTCTCGAGCTCTTGAAACTCTTTCTCGCATTCTTCGCTTCCATACGAATTTTGTATCTTTCCGAGTCAAATTGAGTTATCAGAGTAACGATTCGAGAAAATCCTTCCACGAATCTCCGATAATAACCAAATTTAAGCCCGTAAAATCACAGATTTTGGTCACCGACTTGGTTGCTTCCCAACTTTGTATTGCTTCAATCTTTCTTTGGGTCAATGATACTCCATGTTTCACACCACGTGCCCAAGGAATGTTACTTTCTCGCCGTAACTCGCATTTCTTTAGCTTGGCATAAAGCTTGTTTTCACGAAGCCTTTCAAGTATCGACTTCAAAATGGTGCTTTATGATCTTCACGACTTTTGGAATAGATGAGGATGTCATCAATAAAGACAACAACGAATCGATCCAAATATTCCTTGAATACTTGGTTCATCATATTCATGAAAGCGGCGGGAGCATTAGTCAATCCAAAAGACATGACTAAGAATTCATAATGCCCGCATCGGTTTCGAAGCGCCTTTTGGAATATCCTCGGTTGATGATATCCGAATGAAGATCAATCTTTGAAAAGAATTGTGGTTTCCTTGAATCGGGTCGAACAAATCAATGCGAGGTAGCGAGATACTATTCTTCTTAATGGTGACATGTGAAAACCCCAGATTTTATGAATAAAGAATTAATTTTCTCGAAATAATTTTTAATATTATGGTGTGAATTTGAGATAATAATATAGTTGTGGGTAGTATTTATAAATTTTGTAAAGTATGCAAGTTGTTATATTATATTCGATTGGTCGTGGAATATTCTTTGTGTCGAAAAATATTCGTGACGACAAGATAATCATTGGTGACCCTAATAACGGAATTATTGTTTGATTGAGAAAACGACAAAAATATTTTATTGAAAATAACGGCGGAAGTTTTACTGCTTGATCTTGTTGAACTACTTTCGGTAGTAAAAAGTACAATGAATACGCGTTGTTGCATAGAATACTTACGGTATTGATTAGAAATAAATGGTAATCGGAAAATTCATTGATTCGTCCGCATCCCAGATTCGGAAAAAGCGAATATTATTCGCATTCAAAAAAAAGCGGATATATCCGTATTCGGTTTAAAGGTATCCAGTAAATAAACGATATCTGAATACGGATATAAAGCGTATTCGTAGATTCGATTAACATCCGTCAAATAAATATATCCGTGGGATACTTGATATCCTAATCCGATATCCGAATCAGTATCCGAATAACTTATATATATATATATATATATATATATATATATATAATGGAACCCTTCCATAGCAATCCGGGTTGCCATGAGAATGTCTGTAACAACCCTTTTTGGACCGTTGATAAACTTATTGGAAGGCTGAGATTCAAACATAAATATACCAAGCCGGCACAACTTGTACCAGCTTTTATTTTAATATGAGGACCCCACATAGTCAACATGTTGTCAGTTTGTTGAAATAAAATGAATTTTTAATAAGAAATAATGCTCGACCTAAGACAAACAGACTTAATATTTGTGCCTTTATTTTATTTTAAGCATTTCCCCATTAATAGTCATGACTCAACACATTCGTAAACTTAAAAAATATAAAATACTCCCCATACCGCTACAAGCTCTTACTACATTAATAATAAAAAAAAAATCCAAACCAAAGACAACCTCTTCCTATTGGAATAAAAAGCTTATATCCTATTTGTGGCACAAGTTCTTTATTTGCTATTCTTTATAAAATATTTGTTATTTTTTATAACTCTTTATTTAATAACAAATAAAGAATTATAATTCAAATAAAAAATAATATCCTATTTTTTAAAAAAGCTTTTTTAAAAATATATCAAAATGTATCAAATGTATCAAAAATATATCAAATGTATCAAATGTATTAAAATATATCAAAATGTATCAAATATATCAAATATATCAAATATATCAAAAATATATTAATTATCAAAAATGTATCAAATGTATCAATATATAAAAATATGTCAAATGTATCAAAATGTATCAAATGTATCAAAAATATATCAAATATGTATCAAAAATAAAAATATATATCAAATATATCAAAAATGTATCAAATGTAAAAAATATATCAATTATAAAATATATCAAAAATGTATCAAATATATCAAAAATATATCAAATGTATCAAATATATCAAAATATATAAATATCAAAAATGTATCAAAAATGTATGAAATATTTTATATCAAAATATATCAAATGTATCAAATATATCAAATGTATCAAATATATTTTGATATATTTTGTATCAAATATATATTTGATACATTTGATATTTTACATTTGATATATTTTTTGATACATTTTGATACATTTTGATATATTTTGATATTTTTACATATATTTTTGATATATTTTTGATATATTTGATACATTTTGATACATTTTTATTTACATATTTGATACATTTTTTTGATACATTTGATATATTTTTGATATATTTGATACATTTGATACATTTTTTTTGATAATTATATATTTTTGATACATTTGATACATTTTGATACATTTTGATATATTTGATACATTTTTGATACATTTTGATAAATTTTACATTTGATACATTTTTTGATACATTTTTGATACATTTGATATATTTTTGATACATTTGATACATTTTTGATAATTTGATATATTTTTGATACATTTGATATATTTGATATATTTGATACATTTTGATATATTTTTGATACATTTGATATATTTTTGATACATTTGACATTTTTGATATATTTTGATATATTTGATATATTTGATATATTTTTGATAATTGATATATTTTTTGATACATTTGATACATTTTGATATATTTGATACATTTTTAATATATTTTTTTTGATACATTTTGATACATTTTTTTTGATACATTTTTGATATATTTTTGATACATTTGATACATTTTGATACATTTGATACATTTTTATATACATTTGATACATATTTTGATATATTTGATACATTTTGATATATTTAAAATAAAAAGTTTGATATAAGTCAAGTTGTCATACGGCTTGATATATTATGTTTCAATCTCACCTTCCAATAAGTTTATCAACGGTCCAAAAGGGTTCATTGTTACAGCTTCTCATGGCAATAGGTTCTTTATGGAAGGGTTCCCATATATATATATATATATATATATATATATATATATATATTAATAAATCATAACTTAGATTCATTAATTAATTACTTTAACTTATATTCATTAATTAATAACTTATGTATACATTTATATTATTATATATATAAGTTATTATATATACACACACATATATATATATATATATATATATATATATATATATATATATATATATATATATACATATACACACACATATATATTAATAACTTTAATTAAATTTGACAAAAGCTCTAAATTAAAACTATAATTTAGAATTCTCGGATCAACAATTTAGAGGGTGGGAGCAATGGACAATATAATTTGAATTAATAAATATCACAAATAATACACACTATTTATTTTATGTTCTTTCATTTTTAAAATTAAAATTGCATATGAATTTATTTAATAAAATAATTAATTATTCATTATTTAAAAATTCAAATTTATTGTGATATTTTTTTTATAAATTATATTTATTTTAAAAAATTAAAAAATAAATTAATTTTTAAAAGACAAATTAATTAAAATTATTTTTATACAGATAAGAAGGAAGAGACAAATAAAATGCAACGGATGTATTTTATTAATTTTAATTAGAAAGCTTCTCTCCAAACTTTTAATAAAAGTCTCATTTAATTAATAGTTTCTAAACTTTTCTAGATCCTCCGTTGCTCTGTATTTATTGGGTCTTTTTTCCTTCTTCTTCTTCCCTTCGTTACATATACATATTATCAAGCCCTCACCTTCATTTCACCTTCGTTCCCCAGTCCCTGTCCTGCGCCATACACTTTCTCCTAAGTTAGATCTGCTTATTTCCAGTTAGATATGTAAATATTTAGATAAATGTTGTGGTGTTTCGATCTGTTAATATTTGTAGGGGTGACCCCAGTATATTTACGATTTCGATCTCCTTCTGTTTATTTTTCTGAATTTAGTACTTGTTGATGAATTATGGCAGGGTATGGAAGCTCAGGATGGCAAGCACCTGAACACGACTTTTACACGAACTTAGGTAAGAAATTGTGGTGCTTAACATTGAGCACATGCTTTAATTCTACTTCTTGCATTGAAGCGAAAATGCTTGTTATGTTACTTGATTACTTTATTTACTGCTTATTATTCAGGTGGAATTTTAATGTCATAAATATGGAATGATTCCCTAGTTTTTGTTAGATGGTCGGTATGTGTGTAACTTAGAAAACTGGATCTCTTCTTTTTTTCCATGATTGATATATGGAGGTTAATTAATTGCAGGTTGAAAAATGTCTCAACAAGTAGGTAGTAGCGGTCTTTTCCTCAATTGCACAAGTTGATAGTTTAGCTTCTTCTACTAATGCTACAACTAATGTCCCTAATGATACATCTACTCTGGATTGGTGAAGAGATGCTTCAACAATGAGTGGTCGTAAGACAAGAGTTTTGACATCAACCTGTTTGGCGATTTTGATAGGTTGGAATGGGTAACAATGTTGTTGCTACTTGCAAAACATTGTAAAAGAAAATTTGATGAGCAAGCAATAAAAAGGCACAACTCATTTGAAAATCATCAAAAAATTATGCTCTTGCCAAAAGACAACGTGTTGACCCTTCGAACCATTTCTTGGGAAGTGTGTCACCAAAGACAACCCTATTCAAGGTAACTACATATAAATATGACTCATTAGTTGAAAGATCTTTGTATGCTAAAATGGTTGCAAAACATGATTATTCTTTTTTATGGTCGAAAGCATAGCTACTTTCGTCTTTGGATTTCATATGTTATGCCAACTTATAAATTCCGTTCACGAAACACCGTGAAAAAAGATTTGGGTGATGTGTTTGAAGAAGAGAGGGCAAAAATTTATACAGAAATTGAGAGTTTATCATCTAGAGTTAGTTTAACGACCGATGGATGGAAACCAAACTTTCAAAATCGGGGTTATATTTGTGTGACTTGTCATTACATTGATGATGCATGGGAATTACATAAAAAAATAATTGCTTTTCATGTTGTTAAATATCTACATCATGGTGTGAATTTAAGTGAGTGGTTAAAACGTCAAATTTTTGAGTGGAATATTGATAGAAAGTTATCTAGTGTTGTTGTTGACAATGCTTCAAATAATTTCGGAATGTTAGAAGGTGTCAAAACATGGTTGAATGGTAAAAAAGCTTTGTTGCATAACGGTGACATGTTTCATCTTCGATGTTGTCCTCATATTATAAATTTGATTGTTAAACAAGGTTTGAAGATAGTTCATTGTTTAATTGAGGATATTCGAAAAACTGTCAAATATATTGATAGTTCACCTGCTAGAGATGAAAAATTTGCTCTTGCTTTGACCCAAACAAGATTCAATTCTAAAAGGCGTATTCCATTCGATGTGAAAACTAGATGGAATTCTACCTTTGATATGCTTGTGAATGCTTTGGAGCTTCGGGATGCAATTGAGCGTTTAGCCGATTTAGATAGTGGTTATAAGTTTTTGCCTTCTTCAGAAGCATAGGAAAGGGGAAAGAACGTTTGTGATTGTTTGTGTTTGTTTAATGACGTGACAAAAAGACTTTCGGGAGTTATGTATCCTACGTCAAATTTGTATTACATGGAAGTCCATTCTATTCGCATGAAGTTGGTGGAGTGGAGAGGGAGTCATATTTATTATATTTCTACAATGGCCATTGAGATGCAAACAAAATTTGATAAGTATTGGGAGGAATCTAACTTGCTTCTTACGATTATCATGTAATTCTTGATCCTCGTTATAAGATGAAAATTGTTGAGTGGGCTTTGTGGGGGAATACATGGTGATTATGCCAAATATATGTAAACAAAGTTTAAAAATTTTTGCTTGAGTTATTTACCGAATATGATGATACTAGTGGATTTGAAGCAAGGGGTGACACTAGTATTTCATCCATAAGTCATGAAGATAATTTATCAAAGTAAAAAAATAATCCAAGTGGAATTTTCTCATTTAAGAAGTTTGTAGCAAAAGATTGTGCATCTAATGTTATGAAAAAAAGTGAGTTGGAGGAATATCTTGAATAGACTTTGCACCCTTTGGATGATGACAATCCATTAGATTTTAATATTTTGCATTGGTGGAAACATTATGGACCTAAGTTTCCAACACTTGCAAAGATGGCTCGGGATATTCTTGCTATTCCTTCTTCTTCCGTTGCTTCGGAGTCATCTTTTAGCCAAGCACGTAGACTTATCACCCATTTCGTGCATCATTAAATTCACAGCAATGGAAACTCTAATGTGTCAAAAGATTGGTTACGGAAGTTGAAATGGGTAAATGTAAGTATGATTAATTTAACATTTTTTTAAAATTGTTCAATACTTGTACTAATTTTATTTATGTTTACTATTTATATACAGCTAGAGAATCCACAATTGAAGTTGGTGCTACCATTGGAGATAGTGAGGATCATGAGCTTAACATTTGTAAGTTTTTCTAATGCAGTAGCTTAATATTACTTAAGCTTAACATTTGTAAGGATTTATAATGCAGTAGTACCATGACTTGAAAAAATTTAGTGGAGGGAAAACTAAAAGTAACAAGTGAGTTGAAGGTTATAGTAGTTACTTTTTGAACTTGAGGGAGCAAGGTCTTGGGGCAACAAAATGTGTAGTATGATAGGAAAGAGTAATTTATTTTGCAAATAAATTCAGATATCTGACATTCTGTTAAGTTGTAGTGCTCTAAGCTTAATCTGATGGAGAATAGGTGTAAATGAAGCGAGAACTAAAATGTAAACCCGGCTAGCAATTCAAACTACTATAAAATGTGTTAATATATACTTCCAATATGTAAAGGAGATGGAAACTAAAGATTATTGACTAGAGTCTGCTATTTTTTCACATTGATCACAAAAATCTCTAAATCTCAAGCTCACACAGTGGAGACTAAAATATTCAGAAATCGAAAACTGCAAATTTGATGAAGAGAGGGAGGAGAATGTCATAAAATGTGATGTTCAATCTTCACTAAATTCACTAATCAAAATCTGAAAGCGATTAATTAGGAAAAACTTGCCAATATTACTTAAGCTTAACATTTGTAAGGTTTTGATTTTGCACAAGGTACATATATATTACTAGTAGTTTTATTGAAATTAACACCACAATTAATGTTATAATTAAGCTCCTTCCAGCCTGTGTAAATCATGTAGTATCATATTTATCTATGATATAAAAAAGGCAAAAATCTATGAGAAAAAGAAAGACATGTAGTAGCATAGTTCGATTTGATATAAAAATAAATGGGTAGTTTGTTAGAGAATATTTACACAGTTTGTAATCACAAGTGTAATAGTTATACTAATATTATTTATTTTTCTCTTGCAGGTACAAGTTAAGATGCAATCAATGTTGTATTATGATGTGAATTAAGTTAATCTTCTTGTATGATAATGTTCAATGAAGGATGATCAATGGTGTATGCATCAAGTTAAGTTAGGATGCAAATTAATCTTGTAATTTTTATGATGATGTGTTTGACATTTTCCTCCCCTTATGATTATGATGTTTAATTAATATGTATGGTTTAAATATTAAATTGTGTTTAATTAATATGTATGATTTAAACTTTAATTTTTTTTTTTGTAAATATTTTGAATGAATTTATATTAGGTTACTGATAAACGAATTCGGATATTCGGATATCCGAATAATTTGTCTATTCGGATAGAATAAATGGTAAATTCGGATATTATCCAGTATTCAATATTTTTCCTAATAATTTGATACGGATAATAATATTTTTAAATCCATGGGATATCTGATACGGATACGGATAATGAATTGATTTTTTGGATACTTTTACATTGATATACCAGTATCCGTATTCGCTTACTACCGCTTACACCCCTAGTATTGATTATTGATATTTATGTGAGAAGTCACTCAACATTCAATTATTGTTGATTAATAATATGAATTATTATAACGATAATGACGCTTTTGTTTTATTCAGATTATTAACGTAATAAAATGTAAAACATCTTTTTCTATAAAATGTATACTTTATTAAAGTTATTCTATAAATAGTAATATATTATATTTTATTATGCATAAGTGTTGTATAAGAGTTTTGCATAGTAAAAATCTTTTATATAAATAGAATATATTATATTTTATTTAAAAGATTTTTCTTTAAATATGGACCGCCGATTAAAGTAAATCAATCTGACCGTTCATGGATTAATTACTTATGCATTCCATTTTCCTATAAATAAGCTCATTCCTTCATTATTTTCTTACGAATTCACTGAACTCTAGAGAGAGAAACTATAGAGAGAGACTATAGAGAGATAAAAGAAAAGTTTTCTGCTACTTCACTACTCTTATATCCAGTTCTTTTACGGTAAGAGATATTATTCTTTTATATTCATGAAGAAAACTATTGTTATTCCATTTCTTATTATTCTGTTGGAATAACCTGTATACGCGGAATACCCTATACTTGGTGACATTCTTCTATTATTATGTCTTTATTATTCTGTTGGAATATCCTGTCTGTGTGTTTTACACTGGACCTGGTTCCATTTTATTATTCCGCCTTTTAATATTCTCATGGAATATCCTCGTCTCGTCTTATACGCCGGACCTAGTTCCATTTTATTATTCCGCTTTTTATTATTCTGCTTTAATATCCTCGTCTGTAAGCATCTTCTGTGGGACTCGGTTCCATCATTTATTATTCTCGCATTTATTATTCTATTGAACATCCCGCTTGCAGTGATTTTCACCCCACTTCGGTTCCGTTATTATTCTCGTTGGGATAACTCGCCTATGCAAGATCGCATGCGTGGGTGATATCTTTTGTTATTCCATTTGGTATTATACTCAGTTGATTAAAATTTTGACTTCTATACTCCATGAAATTAGTGGAATATCCTTGATATTTGCGCTTCATCCAGTATCTTTTCATGGAAATATTCTTCTGAGCATTCTTGAATTTTACTCTACAAAGAAGTATCATGTTGACAATTTGGACGTTAATAGTTCCTGGATAATTTAATTCTTGAACTTGTTTAATTGAATTCTTATATCATTGTCATCATCCTCATGTTTATATTTATTAAAAGTCATCTGTGGCCCAGTAGTGCATAGATGGACTTGGTATGATTATGACTAGGATTATTCTAAGATAATCATGACCGTAATGTTACAAATGATGTAAAATTAAAAGTCCTCATTGGCTCAGAGTGCATTGATGGATGCTTTTTGGTATGATTATGGCTATGGATTATCTTCTACCAAGGAGAGCAAAGATGAATTGTTTTATGGCATGATCGGGATCATTGATGAAAACACGATTATCTTTGGCCCATAGAGCATGGATAATTCGTGGTCGTGATACTTAAAGAATATCCTCGGCCGTAGTAGCGGGGATGATTTAATGATGTGGATTATTTATTGAGCTGAGTCTCAGCGATAAAAGTGATGAAAACCTTTTTAAATCATAAAAGATAATAGACTTTATTCTCTACTTGACTCTTTTAATGGATTGCTTGATCTGCTGCAGTTAAACTTGATGTCTATTGTATTGGTTCCTGGATAAATTAATTCTTGAACTTGTTTTATTGAATTATTATGTCATTGTCATCATCCTCATGTTTATATTATGTTGAAAGTCATCTGTGGCCTGTGGTGTATAGATGGACTTGGTATGTTTATGACCAGGGCTTTTTCGGTATAATCATGACCACAATGTTACAAATGATGTGGAAAAAGTCCTCATTGGCCCGTAATGCATTGATGGACAGTTTTTGGTATGATTATGGTTATGGATTCTCTTCGGCCAAGGGTGCAAGAATGAATTGTTTTATGGCATGATCATGACCGTTGATGAAAACACGATTATCTTTGGCCCGTAGTTTATGGATAATTTGTGGTCGTGATACTAAAGAATATCCTTGGCCTATAGTGGGTGGATGATTTGATCTCATGGGATTATTTGTTAAGTTGAGTCTCAAATATAAAAGTGATGAAAATCTTTTAAATCATGTAAGATGGTAGATTTTATTCTCTACTGACTCTTCTAATGGATTGCTTGTTCATTGCAGCTTAAACTTGATGTTTGTTATATCATATCGCTTTAACATTGTTGAAGGCTAACGATAATTTATTCTCGCATTATCTTAGTTATAATATTTCTTATCACTAGTTGAGCTCACCCTTTCTTTCACCGCTTTCTTGAAAATGAGAATGTAAATGGGACTAGTCGAGGAACAGAGTGATGGTCCTAGATGGTGCATTAAGAGTCCTCACTATTCCAGTGAAATAGTGTAATAATAAATGTAATGAGGACTCCATTGAGTGTGGATATTGTCTAGATGACAATATTTGTATTAAAACTCACAAAGATATATTTTGTCGTATTTTACACTTAATCGTTGTATAATTAGTTTGTATTTGTATTCAGTACCATGTATCTGGCGACTCAAGATGGGTGATGTATACCTATTTTGGGGGCGTCACAATAAATAAGTCAACACGAAATTTAAATGGGTCAACGGGTTGACACACATTAAACAAGATGACAGACATTTATTTAAAATAATTTGAAAATAAATATAATATAATATTATAATTTACCTTAAATATTAAGTTTTATCTTTCTTAGTTACTTTTATAAGCATGTTGTTTTGCTTCTTTTTTCTATTTAAAAATTTATTTTATGTAGTAAACGGGTTATAAGGATGGACACTTTTAACGCCAAGATCTTCTGCCACGTCCCAATCACGTAAGATGCCCTGATCCTGCACAGTAAACACGATAAAAATCAAAAGCTTGACGGCTTTCAATCGGGAGAGCTCAAAGTGAGAGTCGAGATTGGTGTTCATGTTTAACAATGGAGAATATAATCTCCAGTGTATTGAGAGAGATAAAATTATCAGTTGGAATATGTTTGTATACGTACCTCTTGCTTGAAGACTTCCTTGCTAGGTTATACGCTCTTCTCGGTTAATCATGTCACCCACTACCGTCTCTGACATGCCTCCCTACTCCTCGATGGTTTCGCCAATTGCATGCAGTTGTCACCTTTCTCCCCATCGCTTATGCCGCTTTCAGCTATAATCCCATCCACATTAATGCATGGCAGGTATTTTTGTCAACTATCATGCTTTTTTTATCATTACAAGTCAAAGTAATAGATATTTAAATATACCAATGGATCGACCCACTGATCCAGCCCAATGCCATAAGGACTTAATCGAAATAGGATAATGAATAGACCCAATATCATGAGGGCCCACTAATGAAGACCCAATGGACTAATTAAATAAGTAGGCCCAATCCATTCGGCCCAATAGATGAAATATCATGACCCAACATTGCCCCCTAGTTTTTTTATTAAACAGGAGGTTTAATAGGAAACTATGAATGGTCCAAGACATAGGAAATTTGATAAGAGTAGAATAGGCCCAAAATGAGGCGTGATAAGGCCCAATAAGTAAAGGATTAAAATTTGTAAAAGGCGAGCTAAAACCGGAAGTCTGACCAAAAGGCCCAATCTGATAAATATCTGAGGCTTAACCCGGACGATTCCTATTTTAAATTCGAAATCATTAATAACATTTAATGCGCCACCCTCGTGTACCACGTAACCGTCAGTATAAAAAGGTAAACTTTACCAATTTTGACAGTTTTACCTGCCAATTTGAATTTTTAGACTCTTGAGCTTTTTTCTTCTCTTTCGACCCTTCTTTCCCTTCTCTGCAAAATCTCAACAATGGCTTCCCAAGATTTTGAGCAAGGTTCGCCTCTTCTGGTAACACCGATTAACGCCGTTCCACCGAACCCAAGCCCCAATAAGGAAGCCTCGAGCTCCAACCCCAAGGGTGCGAAAACTAATAAGAAACCACTTCCCAAAATCCCCCTAACTCCTTCTGAGTTCTATAGGAGTACGGAACATTTCTCATATGCCAACACTTCTTCTACTGTTACTGAAATCGACCTGAAGAGGATTCGAAGCCGATATCATATTCCGGATACTCACATGATTAGAGCCCTCAGATTCGGTGAGAGAATGTACCAACGACCAGAAGGTTGGACGGCCGTTCCTGTGACTATTCTCGAGAAGGAGGTTCGATTCCCTCTTCATATTTTCTTGGTTACCCTTTTAGGGTTTATTGGTGTGGGGTTTGCCCAATTGGTACCGAATTCCTATATCCATATTCTGGCATTTATCGCCTTCTGCCACGAGCTGGGTGTCGAACCTACACTCGACTTTTTCTTCACTGTCTATAAGATTGGCCAGTCCAGGGAAAAAGGATTCAAGGCCATAAGCAAGCATACAAGGCCAAGCGCCATAAGCTTCGGCATAAGATAAAAGAGCTCGAGGGGCGAGGTCCGCTTCTGATTGAAGAGCTGTGCAAACAGATTCAAACCGAATACCAGGCTTCTGATGAATTAAATGTCGAGATTCTGAAGGTCTATTCCGAGGGCTATGAGGTCTGCCGAGATCGAGGCAAGGAAAAGCTGACTGCGGCTCAATTGAATCCGGCCTTGCTTGATTCTGAAGATGAAGGTGGTGCCTGAAGGTGTTTCTGATTCATTCTAACTTTTTAAGACTTATGTAAAAATTACATATCTCTCGTGTTTGTGGAATTGTTGAAAACTTTTTTTAAGAATTTTTGTCAAAAATCTTTAATTTTATGTAATAGTTTAATATTAGGATTGAATGGATAGATGAATGGTGAGCTTATTAATGAATTTTCGATTTTCTTTGTCATGGCTTCTGTTTGGATTCATTTATTGTCAATAATTCAGCATCAATGGACTTGAATGAACTTAACTTAAATTATGAGTCAGACAAGGCATATAACAGTTAAGTTAAGAGATGATATGAACTGAATAAAATGAAATGAACTGAACGAACTCAACATTTGAACAAAATAAATTAATGTATACTTTTCACATTCAAGTGTGTGAGACGGATCATCGCAATAAAGTGAATTCTACCGATCCTCCTCACACCATCAAGATCTTGTTTACCACTCGTAGGTAGTAACAAGTATATAAGGACATTTTTTACCATGCGGGGTAAAACAAAGAAATAAGGACCATGGAATTTACTTACCACTCATGGTGAAGACAAATTCATAAGGACACTCTCGACAAAAAGGTCGCCATCGAATGGCCAAATGAGTCCGACCATACCTCCTTACTTTCAGGTGACTTTTGTTTACCACTCGCGGTAAAGCAAAATTTAAAAGGGCGATGGAATTTGTTTACCACTCACGGTAAATCAAACCCATAAGGACACTCCTACCGAAAAGGCTGCCATCGAATGGCCAGCGAGTCCACCCCGTCCTTATTACACCGATGAAGTTTGCCTTACCCCAAAGGGCCCCGACAAATTCATAAGGACCACACGCCAAAAGGTCGCCATCGAATGGCCAAATGAGTCGCCCAATCCTCCTTATTCCATTGTGAATTTAGGACCAATAAGAAGAAGATCAGTTGTGAAAATGTGAAACTTTTATTGATGATGAACCACTATTTACAGACTTCTGGTAAACTGACTCGATCTCTATTGGAAGTATTTCTGAAGTCTTCCCGCATGCCAAGTGTTCTTGATCTCGGATCCGTCTAATGCCTTCCCAGTTCGGCATCAGCTTTTCCATGTTCTGATGTGTGGATGATTTGACTTCTCTGAGAACGAAGTCCCCTACTTCAAATCTACGAAGCTTAACCCCTTTATTGTAATGCTTGGCTACTCTTCGTTGATAAGATGCTAACTTGATCAAAGCCACCTCTCTGACTTCTTCCAGCAGATCCAAGTTGTCTTTCAGTCCTTCATCGTTGTAGATCTCTTTGAATTGATTGACCCGAAGACTTGGAGATCCAATCTCGACCGACTAAAGCAACAATGCATCAGAGGCCAATCTGAAGGTGAATCCCCGTCAGTAGTCCTCGACGTAGTCCCAGTGGGCCCACAATACACCGAGCGACTCCTCCGCCATCTTCCTTTAGCTTCGCCCATCTGCGCTTGATCCTGCTTCAAAGAAGATTCATTGGTCACCTCAACTTGCCCATTCGAATGTGGATGAGCCACTGAAGTCTTCTTATGCTGAACCCCCGGCTCCTTCAAAAATCCTTCAAATTTTGATCCCACGAACTGGCGTCCGTTGTCCGATATCACCACTTTAGGAATTCCGAAGCAAAATACTACGGACTCTTTCATGAACTTCAAACACTCCTGCTCCATTATCAACCGAAGTGGCTTTGCCTCTACCCATTGGTCATGTAATCGATAGCAGCTATGACAAAACTGACATGACCCTTAGCTTTTGGCAACGGACCCAGTATATCTACCCCCAGACAGCAAAGGGTATAAGAGATAAGATCGAGTATAGCTCTTCTGGTGGCTGGTGTGGGATCGAACTGTTGAGCTAGCACTTCTCACACTTCTTCACATACTCTGTAGCTTCCTTGAAGATAGTAGGCCAGTAGTACCCCTGCCTAAGCACTTTGTAAGATAGTGACTTAGCAGCCATATGGTCGTCGTAAATACCTTCGTGTACTTCTCGAAGAGCATACTCAGCCTCAGACGGAACCAGACACTTCAATAATGGTGACAAAAATGCCCTTCAACAAAGATCCCCATCAATAAGAATGAAGTTGGCACTCTTGTACTTGATCTTCTTTGCTAGCATCTGATCCGAAGGAAGGACGTCATCTGCCAGATATTCAATGCAGGGACTCATCCAACAGTTAGATCACTCGATACACATCACCGCTTCATGCTGGATACTCGGCTGCTGCAGAACCTCCAAATAAACTGACCCGTTGAAAGCATCTGCATCCGTAGTGGCCAGCTTCGACAATGCATCAGCAATGGAATTGTCGTTACGTGCTATGCCCTGAAACTCATAAGAGATGAAATACTGAAGTCGGTCTTTCAACTCTGCCAAATATTTAATCATCCTCGTCCCACGAGCTTCATAATCTCCTAACAACTGCTTGACGACCAACTGAGAGTCACTGTAAATGATTAGCTTATGAACTTCTAGACTCTTCGTCAGTCGAACTCCTGCTAGAACCGCTTCGTACTCGACTTCGTTGTTCGTTGCTTTAAACCCAAATCTGATGGCCTGCTGCACTTTGAATCCCTCCGGACTTGTCAAGATAATCCCACCTCTAATCGATCATCATCATCGAGAAGATCCATCTCGCATCACAAAATGTCCATGCATTCTCGATCAGATCTTGAATCAGAATCGCCGACGGACGCTCGATCAGACGTCGCGCTTCAAGATTCTGTCTTTGAACGAACACTCCACAATGAAATCGGCCAAGGCCTGACCTTTTATAGCGGTTCGGGGATGATATTCGATAAAAAATTGGGATAATTCCATCGTCCATGCTGCTAGTCTCCCCGAAACTTCTGGCTTGCTCATCACCTTCTTCAATGGTTGATCCGTGTAGACGACCAGGAGTCGATCTTAAAAATATTGTCGAAGCTTTCGACTAGCAATTATCAAAGCAAAGACAAATTTTTCAATATTTGGGTACCTGGTTTCAGCATCTCTTAGGACATGGCTGACATAATAAACCGGATCTTTTTCCCCTGCAACTTCCCGAACGGAGCGACTCCCAACGCCAAATCTAACTAGTCACGGATATAAATATAAGGTCTCAGATGGAGCAGAATTCACCAATAAAAGAGCCGAAGACAAATAGGTCTTTATGCCTCAGAAGGCGTCTTCACACTCCGAAGTCCACTGGAACGTCTTTGCATTCTTCAGTCCCTTAAGTGTATCAAAGAACGACAAGCATCTTTCTGCAGATTTGGACATGAACCTCCTCAAAGCTGCAATCCTTCCAGTCAGACGTTGAACCTCTTTGAACGACTGAGGAGTCTTCATGTCGAGAATAGCCTGGATCTTCTCCGGATTGGCCTCAATGCCCCTTTGACTGACTAGATAACCCAGGAATTTCCCTGCACCAAGCCCGGTGGTACACTTTGCTGGATTGAGCCTCAACTTGTGATGTCGGACAGTCTGAAAGCATTCCTCCATATCATCCAGGTGCTTCTGAACATGCATGCTCTTCACAATCATATCGTCCACGTACACTTCCATGTTCATCCCCAGCTGCCTCTAAAAGATGAAGTTCATCATTCTCTGGTAAGTGGCTCCAGCATTTATCAGGCCAAATGTCATCTTCTTATAGGCATACACCGAACGGTGCATGATGAAAGCCGTCTTCGGAATGTCCTCCTTGCACATAGAGATTTGATGATAACCTGAAAAAGCATCCATAAAGCTTAGTAATGCATACCCCGAAGTGGCATCGATGAGCTGATCAATATGGGGCAGAGGGTAAAAGTCCTTCGGACAAGCTTTGTTCAGGTCCGTGTAGTTGATGCAAACTCACCATTTCCCGTTCTTCTTCTGCACCAACACTACATTAGTCATCCACTGCGGGTAGTCGATCTCAAAGATGAAGTCAGCAGCTATCAGCTTAGCAATATCTTCATCAATGATCCTCTGACGCTCAGGTGCAAAGATCCACCTTTTCTGTCGAACTATCTTCTTTGAGGGATCCACATCTAGTCGGTGCTCGGAAATCTTTCGGTTGATTCCAGGCATGTCTTGTGGCTCCCATGCAAAAATGTCCGTATAGCAGCGAAGAAGTTCCATGAGATTTATTCGGAGAGGTTCCGGCAAACCCGAACCTATCTTCACTATCTTGTCTTTCTTTCCCAGGACCAGCTCGATCTCCTCCGTCTCTCCTGCGGGAACAACCAATGGCTCCAAACTGCTTTCAGTGAAGGGCTCGATCTCAATTGTCATGGTTTGCTTCTGCTTGCTGACCCCTACTCCTGAGGAAATAACAGCATTCCGATAACAGCGCCGGGCCAAATCCAAGTCCCCTGCCACCTCTCCAACTCCGTGCACTGTTGGGAACTTGATCTTGAAGTGAGGGATGGAAGTCACAGCTTGGAGAGCTGTTAGTGTAGGTCTTCCCAGTATGGCGTTGTAAGCCAAATCTACATGCACAACATAAAATTTACAGGCTATTTCTTCTTGCTGAGGAGCCGTGCCAAAGACCACTGGTAGTTTGATTGTGCCTGCAACTCTGACTGGATTGTTGCTGAAGCCATATAGGGGAGCCTCTTGTCCGACCTCCATTTTTTGCCCATCAAGATGCATCCTCTGATAAGCATGGGCATACAGAATATCCACAGAAGACCCATTGTCTATCATCATTTGTTTCACATCTACCGAACTCATTTGTGTTGTGATCACCAAAGCTCCTTCATGGGGTTCGATGGGCTCCGAAGGATAATCTGCATCTGTGAAAGATATAACAGTCCCTGGAAATAGTCTATCGGTCTTCGGGGGAGCACCCGCCATAGACATGACCGAATCCAGATATCCCGTCGTCTTCTTCCCTACCAACTTCCCTGCTGTCCCACCGATTATTACATCAATGACGTGTCTCGGTGGTGGTGTTGAAGCATTCTGGGCGGGTGGAACCGTTTGAATAGTCTGAACAGTACGATCAGCATTCTGTTGATCTTGTTGGTCCCTCCCGGCCACATACCGAACCAACAAACCGCTTTGAACCTTCCTCTCCACGAAGTCCTTTAAATTGCAACACTCATTAGTGTCGTGACCTGCGGCTTGGTGATAGCCACAATATTTCCGAGCGTTGCCCTGTCCTGGCTTGAAGTTATCACGAGGCGGTTCGTAGAACGGTTGGTTCCTGATCTGATCCAGAATCACCGACCTATCCATATTCAGTTTGGTGTAAACTTTGTTCACCTTCGGGGTAGGAGCAGGTGGGCGATTACTTCCCTGTCGCCATGAGTTGTTGTATTTCTTCGAACTGCCCTCTGGCCTATCATTATACCCTCCCCCTTTCTTCTGATCATCTTCAGCCTTAGGATCATCTGCCTCCTTCATCCGATCCAAAGAAGGACGTTTTAGACTATTCATAGCTTCCTCTACCATAATATAACCCTCTGCTTTGTCGAAAGCTTCTGCCAAGCTCTTCGAATGGCGGAACATCAACTTCTTCACCAATTTTTCAGACTTCACCAAGTCTAGCCCGTTCTGAAATAACCCTACAACCTGAAGATCATTGAGGTCGGACACCTGACCAACCGCTTCCCTGAACCTCATTACATACTGACCTAAGGACTCGTTAGTAAATTATCGGACCTGTGCCAAAGAACCTGTAGGCTTTCCTCTTCTCCGATTGCTTCCAAAACGGGCATGGAACTTGTCACAAAGCTTGGTCCAGGAAGACACTGAATCTGCCGGTAAAGTTCCCATCCACTGCCTCGTGTCCTTCCTTAACATTGTGACGAACGTATGACACTTAGCAGCATCAGTGAAATCATAATAATCCATCAGCTGGTCAAACGCTTGATTATGGTCATAAGGGTCCCCAGACCCATCGTAACTCTCCATACGAGGCAACTTCTTGGTGACGTCTGCCTTCTCCTTAAGAATGTCCGAAGAAAAAGGGGACGCCTTCTTTTCCGGAGTGTCCTTCACCTGTTGTACCTCTGCCAACTGCTTCCTGAGCTCCTTCAATTCCTTCACCAGAAAATCCACACCTTTTGGTTAAGAGGAGACTTCTCTCTTCTGAACAACCTTCTGCTTCTGAGCGGATTGACCTCCTCTATCTGACTCCACTGCCTTTGTTGGACTTCTGGATCTACTCCGGCGTGCAACTCTATCCTCACGATGAGAATATTCACATTGATGCTCTCTTCTTCTAGTTTCTGGTACAGTCTTTCTCGATCTACTCCTTTGCCTGTCATTGTCTCGACGCTGAGAACCAACGACAATAAGTGCTTTCTTAGAAGCTACGGGAGTTCTGCTCCTCGATCTCCTTCGGTCATGAGAACGATCCTGAGACATATATATAAAATGATGCGGCTCTTTCCCTTCTCGCCGTTGCATCTCTTTATGCCTACTTCGTCTTTCGGACCAAACATGACTGGACGCCTCGTCCTTCAACTCAGCTACCCGAAGCATCGGCTCCGCTATATCTTCTCTTTGCTTTAGAAGAACCTCCAAGGCCTTATCTGCCTCTTCGGCCATCCTTGCCAACTTGGCAGCTTTATCCTCCTGACCACTTCGGTGGTGAGTCTTGGTCGGTGAACCTTCTGTCCGCCTTCAACCATGATCACGCTCTTTATCTGTGACGCCCCCAAAATAGGTATACAACACCCATTCTGAGTCGCCAAATACATGGTACATAAAGCAACTACAACTTCAATAATACAAATGTCGTGTGAAATACGACAATACATACTGTGAGTTTAAATATAAATATTGTCTTCTAGACAATATCCACACTCAAATAAGTCCTCATTACAATTATTCAAACACTATTTTATAGAAATAGTGAGGATCAAGTAAATATCTTTCTAGAACCATCACTCATACCCCGACTCGATCCTGCTATGTTCTCACCTCCTGAGAAGAAAAATGGAACAAAAAGGAAAGGGTGAGCTCAACTAGCCCAGTAAAGAACATTATGACTAGGATAATATACAACAAATTATCGTTAGTCTTCAACAGGGAAAAATCTGATAGAATATAATAGACAATAAATTTTAGATCAACAAATACAGCGGAAATAACAATCCATTAGAAGAGTCACGTGGAGAATGAATTCTACTATCTTCTAAGATTTAAGAGTCCATCATTAATATTTTATCCTCAGAACATCAATCAATATACATCTTTTAATCAAATATTCATCTTTGCACTACAGTGCCAAAGATATTCATTTATTTCACCAATTGGTCATGTTCATCTCAACACTTGCTCATCTTTTTTTACACAAGCCAAAAGATATTCATCGATTAATATATCATTCATCTTTTACTCACTACGGACCAAAGATATTCAATAATATCATCATAAAGGACCCGAGGATGATGAAAATATTTTAGAAGAATCTAATCCAAAGAAAAAAGAAGGACAAATATTAGGGATTCAGATAATGCTTTATCCAAGATCAATAATACTTCAAAATAACCAATTGTGAAGCGAAACTCAAAATAAAGACCAAAAACATGGATACAATCAAAGATAGTGATCATAATAGACATCTTGGACAAAAAGGAAAATTTTCATTTTTCTATGAATAAAGGTCGATATCGTGAATAGTCTTGAGTATCGTGAATAAGAACTCCGACACAAAAAGTTTCAAATTTGATTAAAAAGTTCACTAATATTTCAAAGATAATGATATTAAAGAAAATAATATCATTTAAGAAGAAAATAACATCCTTACCTCAAAAGAAACCGTAGTACTTGATTTGAATTTCTGCATATATAGTCGACAGAAACTCAAGACCAGATAAAGCAACACTCAAAGTATCAAAATACTCACTAAAATACACTCGACAATATAGAGAGAAAGAAAACTTGTTTCTGGTGTGATTTTCAATTCTAACCTAAGCCCTCTATTTATAGGAAAATGCTAAAACGCCATAGGAGACTAAAATAATAAAATATTATTATTTTAAATCAAATTTCTACGCATGTGCTAAGTTGCAAATCTAGACCAGCCACCTTTGAAGAAATTTCCAGCAGCCCATGTGTATTCAACACAAGTGGGTCCCACCCATAATTTAATAAAAATCATTTTATTTTCCGAAACTTCAACAATTCATAGAAAATAGCCCGTTTATCAGAAAAATATGAATTTATGTCCATTCTGCCTGAAATTAAATTCTCTACAACTTTGTAGTTTTGAGTTTTTCCAAATTCCCAACCGAAAATATCCGAAATCCATGAAATGGATGATTTTTAATTCTTCCAGTCCGACAAAATACTGATAAAACACCTCAGCATTAATTCCTTCAATTATATCCACATAAAATAAATATATCCATCAATTATATCTACATCAAATAAATATTTCCTTATCATATGAATCAATAATTAATTATTCTTAAATAATATTACGTAATCACAATTATGACAACCAGTAGCTCCTCAGAAAGAGGGGCTTTCCAATAAGGATTTCTCCTTATCAAGCGCCAAGAATTAGATTACCTAACCTCTCATTGATGTAACTTTCTAGACATTGCCAATAATGTTATCTAATAATATTATTCAAACAATATGAATTATTGATCTGATAATAGAAAATACTGTGCAGTGACAATTATTGAAACAATAATAATATAAACTAACAACGCAACAATTATTGAATCAATAAAATATTGAACAGTAACTCCTGTAGCAATTATTGAGTAGTGCCTTTTTACGTACGAATCAATAATTCAACAATACTCAGGTAATCTGGTGTCTTCTTGTGCAACCACACATATTATCGTATTTTAACCACTGTGTAACCCAACAATGTGTTAATTGGTAATAATTTACTGTAGTTATTTATAAAACTCAATCTTTGTCGCTTTCTTTCATCCAACCGTTTTCTGTTATGAGGCCCACAAATGACTGCGTTGTCGTACAGAGATTCCCGACAAAAGAATATTCCACGACCAAACGAATATTCCCCGACAGAAATGAATATTTTATAACCACTTGCTTATTTTGCAAAATTTGCACATTTCACCCATAACCAAAGCATTATATCAAATTAACCCTTATTAATTTAGAATAATGAATAGAGGAAAATTTAATTTATTTATAATAAGTTGGAGTATTACATTATCTGTATCAAAGACCAGCCTCTGCCTGGCTCCACCGTGAATCTTCAGACGAAAACCTTCTGACTCGTGCTTGGAGGCCGTACTCTCATGAGCACTTTTGGAAGGACACAGACGATCCTTTACTGAAACACGAGGCAACAACGAGCTCGCTGCCACCGCCTGCCCCTCCGGCATACTATCTCTACTCCTCACCATCTTCCGAAGTAGGTTAAATGAATGTGATTGAAAACTCAATGACACTAGAACTCAGCCTTCCTTCTAGCGCCAAATGTTAACGCCAAGATCTTCTGCCACGTCCCAATCACGTAAGACGCCCCGATCCTGCACAGTAAATACGATAAACACCAAAAGCTTGACGGCTTCGACCGTCGGTGGATAGCTCAGGCGTGAGAGTCAGTATCGGTGTTCACAAGGTTAACAATAGATGATATAATCTCTAGTGTATTGAGAGAGATAAAATTATCAGTTGGAATGTGTTTGTGTACGTACCTCTTGCTTGAAGACTTCCTTGCTAGGTTATATGCTCTTGCCTGGTTAACCGTGCCACCCACTCACCATTCCATACATACATTTCACTCCTCAAGTCTTTCTGCCATTTGCATGCAGGTTGTCACTTTTCTTTCCCATTGTTTATGCCGCCGATCGGCTATAATTCCATCCACATTAATGCATGATAGGTATTTTTGTCAACTGTCATGCTTTTTTTATCATTACAAGTCAAAGTAATAGATATTTAAATATACCAATGGATCGACCCACTGATCCGCCCCGATGCCATAAGGACTTAATCGAAATAGGATAATGAATAGACCCAATATCATGAGGGCCCACTAATGAAGACCCAATGGACTAATTAAATAAGTAGGCCTAATTCATTTGGCCTAATAGATGAAATATCATGACCTAAGAGACACGTTAACATGATTAATGAATAAATTAGTGTTTAATATATTGACACAAATAATTAAACGATAGTATTAATGTTGACTTATTTAGTTTAATATCTACAACCTGACATGAAACGAAGTCGTCTATCAGGACACGATTGCCACCCATATTCTTTAAGAAATTTTTAACTAAGAAAAATGATAAAAAAAATAAGGAATTTAGTAAAGATATCATGACATAATGTCTAAAATTAATTTTATGCGATACAGGGAAGGATAATTACGAAAGTAAAAATAAATTTATTAAATTCATTTTTTTTTATTTTTCTTGACTTAAAAATCTCACAAACATGATGTTTCCAAGAAAAATTACATTTTTTTAATTTTTTTTTTCATTTTCTCAATTTAAAAAATTCACAAACAGAGTTAATATAGGAAAAAATATAGTTGTAAATATATCGGAGTTCTGTATTTAAATTTTATTTATTTATATTTTTATTTATAATTAGAGTTAAAATATAAATAACTAAAATTCAAATTCAGTGGTCCAATTTCCATATGCCCATGTAGTTTTTGTATATATTCAGGCCATATATACGACTCCTAAACTTGCCCAATGCGCAGTCTATTTCAACTCTTTTCTCTTCCGTCTATTCAAATATAAAAATAAAAATCCCAATTGAATCGATCAATTTCACATCTCTAAATGGCAAGTGACGAAGATGATTTCGTCTTCTATGGCACGCCGATTGAGCGAGAAGAAGACATCACCACCCGAAAGAAAAAAGCCGTTGCTGAAGCTTCTGGTCAATTACGAGCCCTCGTCCCTTGGAAACAAGAGGTAATTTCAATTTATATATATGTATTATTGTTCTTTGTATGAAAACAAATATTAAATTTGAGCTGATTGAAGTGGTTTTGATGTGCTAATTCAATGTTATGCATGTTGGTTGACTCTACTTTGTAATTGACTTTGATTTTGGTAAGTGTTTAAAATCAGATGCCTAGTTTTAATTTTATGGTTTTGTTTGGGATTTTTTTTGTGCTTAAGTGAACTATCACATTTGCTTGTGGAATTATCAATTCCCTTTTGTTATTGGGAATTTTGTTTTAACTTGCTATGAGATAATTCAATTTGATTTGTAAGGTGTGAAGTTAGATGCCTAAACAGTTAATAACACACGTATAATGTTTCTATGAAACGCCAACATTGATTTAATTTCTTAGGATTAAGTTAGGATTGAAAAGGTGTAATTTTTAGGTTAGAGATGAAGTGGTGTTGATGTGCTAATCAATGTCATTCATGTTGGTCGACGCTAATTTGTAATTGAATTTGATGTTGATTAGTGTTTTTAATTAGATGCCAAGTTTTAATTTATGGTTTTGTTTGGTATTTTTCTATGTTCAAGTTTTGTTATTGGGGATCTCTTTTTAACTTAGTAAGTGATAATTGGAGTTTATTCATAAGGTGTAGTCGTGATGCTTGGGTTCTTTGAAATGTCTAAATGGCTAATTATATTTTTTCTGTAAAATGCCAACGTTCAGGTTAGAGATGAAGAAGGGAGGAGAAGATTTCATGGGGCATTTAGTGGAGGTTTTTCTGCTGGTTACTACAACACCGTGGGATCTAAAGAGGGTAAAATTTTACCCAGTCTGAATTAGATTGCTTTATTTGTTTTTTGGTTTCTTGAGGGTGGTGTGGATGTGTGTTGAACTCTGGAAACAATCATGCAGGATGGACTCCTCAAACATTTACATCATCAAGGAAGAGCAGAGCTGAAATCAAACAACAAAGTATTCTTAACTTCTTGGATGATGATGAGAAAGCCGTATGTCCTATGATCTTGTCGTTGGCTTGAATTTCTTGACAAAGATACATATTACCAACATTAGGAAGCTTTGTTATTCATGTGACTAGACCTTAGTTCAAACTTCAAAGTCTTGTTTGTAAAATTAGCAATTCAACAATTGGCCTCAACGTAGTAAATGGGTTACGTCCTTGCATTGTAAAAGTTCATTTTCAAATGTTCTGCTTTCACATTCTAGGAATTGGAGAGCGATTCTTTGGGGACATCTATGCAGTTTGATACATTTGGATCTACAGCTGCTGAGCTTGCTCGAAAGCAGGCTGAGAAGGAACAACAACAAAGGTTGTATCAATTGCTTATCTTACGTTTTGTTTGATTGGTTGTAAATAATGGCTATATTAAAGTTGAATGTGACAACTTTGACCATTCATTATTATTTGTTTCTTATTTCTAAGCTATGAATATCATGTATTAGTAAGCAAAGAGTCCAACATTTTAAACTTTTACCAACGTTTTATGCATCTTCAGTATTAATATTCTGTACTTGTGAGCCTTGTAACATGTATTATATCTCCTATTTTGTTTTGGAATTTGTTGTTTTACCTCCATTTCTTCTCACTTATTTATGAATTAAATTATCTGTTTTGAACTTGTCGTTTGTGTGTTGTAGGCCGTCAGCTATACCTGGACCTGCTCCTGATGAAATAGTGCTTCCAGCCTCGGATTCTATTGGTTTGTTTTAAATTAACTGTAGCTTTTGTCTGGGTGTCAACTCTGCTGATCACACCTATGGCTTATTAATATATTTTATTCTCTCTTATTGTTCAGGTGTCAATTTACTGCTGAAAATGGGATGGCGGCGGGGTCGTTCTATAAGGGATTCACGTTCCAATTCATTATATGGTATGCTATATCATTATCCTTTTTAACCAACCTGTGGTATCTGTTGATCTTCTTGTGCATCTTAACGCTTGATTTTTAGATTGTTTTTGTCGTAGGCCCTGGCAGCTCTTGTCTACAAGATAATCAAATTTTAGTGGCAATTTCCTTAGCGTTATGACAACCTTGAGAGGTTGAAAAGATTTCTATGACAAGGACACACCTAGATTCAATGGCCCAATGTGTGTGTGTTTTATCTGATGGCATGAAGTAGGGACTTTTGTGGGATATTAGGGAGAATTTTTTTATTTCATTTCCTTCACACAAAAAGAGAAAAATGCATTATAGGACTCTTGACTTCCTTATACTGGTTACATAGAAAGTTTTGAAGTCTTCTGAAGAGACTGTTTTATTGCTCTGTATGGCTTAGGATAATTATTTCCCTGATCTCTTCTGGTATTTTATATAAGTGCAATAACTCATAGTTACTAAATGGGACACTTTCGTAGCTATATTTAAGACTCCTAAAGCTACTGAAGTTGAGTGGTTGAGCCCTTAAATTTCTCTAGTTTAAACTGTGAAACCGTTCATAGATCAATTCTGGTACATTTTTTTTTCAATTTTTTGGTGTTCTCTAAATGTTTATTTTTTTCCCCATTAAGAAGGCTTTGTTGGACACTGTGCCTATGTGTACTTCTCAGTTCTTACTATCTTGGGAAATGAGGTTTACACCCAGGATTACCTTTTCCCCTTTCTAAATTACTACATTCTGGTATTTGTACTTACCAGACTTAAGCTATCTGGAAGTTATTTTCACTATATTTAATAAAGTTATATTCATAATATCTATATTTGTCTATGAACTCCCGTCATAGGTGCTTTCTGTATTAATTAACGTTATATATTAAATTAAGACATCTTTATCTTTGTTGTTTTATGCAGATGCTCGCAGGGAAGCTAGAAAAGCTTTTTTGGCTCTTTCATCTGAAGATGTCAGAGTACCATTTTCAGGTTCTGAGCTTGTTGAAGGTGAACCTGAAAATGTGACTGAGCTACCTACTGATGCTGACAACCAGCTTCGTAAAAGCACACCAGTGTGTTGTTTTTCTTGTTGATTTTATGAATTGATGCTCTCTCTTTAGTTTCTCCTCTATTTCACCTTAGGCTTCTTATCTATTACATGCTTTGCTTCCTGATGAATTCTTATTTATTTTCTTACTAAAATGTGTACACATTCAAAACTGTTTTGTCAATTTCTTTTTTAGATTTATTTTCCTTTCTTCAGTCTTTAGAAGATCTTTCTAATAACCAGTGTTTTAAAAGGTGAAGGCGCACGACGAGGCATAAGTCCTAAGGCGTGGGGCATAAGTTGTTTCAGGTATTGAAATTTATATCTAAAAGAATTCATAGTATATATGAAAATGAGTGAAAATGATAAATAATAAAACAGAAGCTACGAAGACGATCAAAACTCCGAAGTCCATTTATCAAACCTGGAGAAAGAATAAAATTGATGACGAGAAGAGAAGAAGCAAAGAAAAAAAGAGAGAGGAAGAAGTTGCAGATGGAGAACAATGGCAGGGACAATAGAGAGAGAAGATAACTTACAAGAAAAAGAAAAAGTAAAAGTAATAGATGAACGAAAGAGATGCAGGAAAAAATTTGAGAGAAGAAGAGTTGAAGAAATACGTAGTAGTTTTGGTTGTAGCAGGGCTCTTATTGTAGTAGCAGCGGGGAAGAGGAAGAGTGCTTTAAGGGTTGTTTTTGGCTGTAGTATTTATGAGGATTTTTTTATGGTTTCATATTTTAGGGTTAGTAAAATGGTAAAATCAAGCAATAAAAGTAAGAAACAGAAAACAATAATATTCCTACTAGACATGCGCCTCATCCAATGGGGCGATAAAAAATTCACGTCTCATACAAAAAACTTATGCCTCGCGTACGCCTCCCCATGACTCTCATCCATTTTTACAAGTCCCAGGGCTTTTTATGAACACCTAGCCTCGTGACGCGCCTCAAGAACTTTTATTTAAAATTGCTACCCAATGTCAAATTTCCTTTTTCCTTTCCTTTTTGTTTTTTGGTGGGTTTGACTTTGGTGAGCTGAGTTGATATCATACGTTTGGTTAGTTTGTGTCAAACTGTCAGGTCAATATATGCTATATAAATTTGTACCTCTTCATAAAAATCGTACCTTATAGCACTGTTGTAGTCCTGTTATACCGGGGATTATTGGTATTCGGTATTACTTGTTTTGGTATGTTAAGTTTTGGGTAATATCTTAAATTGGGAATACCAGATGTTCGTATGCAGTTCTCTTAAGTTATAACTATTACCTCCATTTTAAAATATTTTACAATGGGAATGATATTATATGTTCTAATGGACGGAGTAAATTTTATTGGAGCTTGTGGCACAGTTTGGTTTGGCCTCTCTCTACAGCTTGCACAATATTACATATATACTTCTTGAAGAAGGGTGATATAGAATAAAACTAGTTTATGGTTTGGTGTGGTGCATCAACAAGCATTGTATATAGATGACGTTTTCATGTAATTCTGTTTAGAGTTAATCATATGAATTTCATGATTTATGGCTAAGAAAAGGAAGCTATGGCCTAATATTTTTGTTGCCTCAGGTTTATGTGCTCAATCCAAAGCTGGACTTGCATGGTTTAGGCTATGATCCTTTTAAAAACGCTCCAGAATTTAGGGGTATGTAGTTACCTAACATAAGCCAACTAACATGTTATTTGGAAATTTAAGCAGCTTAACTGTTTATTTCCTTTCTCAGAAAGGAAAAGATCGCGCATATCTGGAAATCAGGAGGTGGGGCATGGGAAACCTTTCGCAACGAAAGATAGTCTTTTTGGTTTCAAATGTGAGATCTATTATCCTTTAACAATGGTCTACATTTCTTATTTTGTTTTATAAGTTTCTGCTGCACTACAAATAGTTTGCACAGTTTAACTAGTTGTCTTAAATTCATCAGCAGGAAGAATTGCTCCTGGTTTTGGCATTGGAGCGCTTGAAGAGCTTGACGTTGAAGATGAGGATGTATATGCATCAGGTAAGTATTATGCATTTAATTCTGCCATTAGTTCTCTTCATTCTTATCAATTGTTCAGTGTATAGGTTTGGAATATTTTATTTTCTTACTATAAAGTATAGGTAAGAAGCTATCTGCCTTTCTCCATTACAAAATGTAAATGTAAAACAATTTTTAGTTTCTTTCCAAAATAAACAAAATGACTTGAAAATAAATGGAAAGGTGTCTTTTCATGCGTTTTTGGTATAATAGGAGGGAAAGGAAGGAATGCTATTAGGGAGATTGTCACTTTTCATTGTTTGGTAAGGCAAATGAAAGGAAAGTTTCCTTTCATCGTATGCTTCTAAAAGAACTTGATGTTGTGCTTCATTAAATTTACTAGTCTAGTCTATGTTTTCTACTTCTTTGTGTTTCTAAGAAAACTGAGAAAAAAAAATCCTTTTGATGTTCTCTCTTTTTCTCCTCATTTTGAAAATGTTTTTCCAGAATTTGATTTTATTTTGAGACAGGCTAACACATTTTCTTGTATTGAAAAGAAATGGAAACAGAAAACTAAACTCTGTTAAGCCAAACAGGATGTCACCCTCCCACTTCTCAGTTTATCATGTTTTTCCTTCTATCAAATGAAGGACAATCCCTCTGTTTTTCCATCCTCTTTCCTCTGTTTCTCTATTTTTCCACCATACCAAACACACCATTGAAGTCATTATATAAATTAATGTGGTGAAGATTTTCTGTCCATCAGAATTCTGGTTGACAACATGTTCTCCAACTAATTCAAGGGACCAAATGACCAATATATCCTTCAATCCCTGTGGAGCAAGACTGTGAATGAGAGAGAGGAGTTGCATCAGTTTTCAATCTAACTAGGGTGTCTCAATAACACCAATTTATATATATTCACAAACACACGTGTACATATCCATATATCGCCATATCGGAGAGTTAAATGTAATTTGTGACTCTATTAAGAATGATTTTTGATGGATTGTGCTAAACTTTTGGCCGATGTTCCAATTTCCTTATATTAAGTTGCTGAAAGTTTAAGCTGTCAATTACTCACACAGCACGAATAAGTTTGACAAGCGTAGGAACTGATATATCTGCCTAATAAGGTATAGGACCTTTAAGAGTGCGCTGAAGTCAATTTGTTGTCAAATTATTCAAGTTCATGGATTTCAACTCTAGTTTGCCAATCCCAATGGACTTGTTATTGAATTCTATTTTTGTGCTTTCGAATCCATTGGTTCTCCTCAAGGAATTGTGTATCCTGTGGTTTTCCTGGTTTCCTGTTGGGGTTGTCTTATAAATTGTTATTCTCTTTCACTTAACAGTACTTCAAGTGCAGAATGACAATAATTTTACTCACTCAAGATTAGTCGTTATTGTGCTGTCGTACTTTGTCTAATGTTAGTTTGTCCATTTCTGAAGGCTTGATCCAGTTTTATATTTCCTTTTACTTATGGGTGAAAGAGGTGGTGTCAACTGTAAGAACCAAACTCCTAAATCCAACACTGCCTGTTTGATGCCTTTTGTGAATATAGCTTTGGCCAATTTTTTGTTTAATATGATGCATGTAGCCCCACCTAATAACATATTTTTGAATAGGTTATGACTTTGGAGATACTTATGTTCAAGAGATTGAAGAGCCTGCAAGGTTAACCATAGAAGATAAGAAAAAAAAGGGTGACAAGGAACATGGTATTCTGCGTGGTTTTAAAGTTGCATCATTCTCTGATTACCTGTTGGAAAGGTAATTTGTAGTAGTGCCTTGATATATATTGACCCTGTACTTTAATGAGTGAACAGACAAGAACTTTATGCTTTATAAGTTATGACATTTACTTCATTTCACAATACGTGTCACTTTTCCCCGAGTGGTTTTAGCATGAATCTTAAGATGGCGTGAAAAATATTTTTGCTTTATATTTTTCAATTAATACAATATATAAATATATGTTCTTGACAGGCATTATTTTTGTTTTCAATATACAATATAAATATATGCCTAAAAAGAGACATAAGAGAAAAGAGTTCAACAGGCAGAAAGGTGGAGCAACATTGTAGAAGCCATAACACGCACATAGATATCAGCATTGTGCAACTCAAGGAATTTCTTAAGCCCCTCCCCCCTCCCAGGCGGAAGCCACAACACTCATGCACATAAATCTTTATTTTGTTCTTCCATGTACTTTGAAATTCAGAGGATTCTCATTTTCATTCCTTTTGGTTTCTCTTTTTCTAGTTATTAAATATGGAAAGAAGAGAGAGGATTAACATTTCCTCTTTTATGGTATCTGCAAGGCAACCTCAAATGTTGTCTGAATTCAAGTCAGAGGCGGTTGATAGGAGTGTTGTTAGGATTTTTTGAGAGTCAAGGCTAGGCATAAATATTGGGCTTTTCCTCTCTCAGTCAGAGCAGGTGTTGGAGTTATTGTCGTGTGGGATATTCGAGTACCTTCTAAGGTTCATATTTTACATGGTTCTAATTCTTTATATATCTTTATCTGTAAAGTAATACAGCTAGAATTTCCTGGTTGTGGTGAGCGTGGTTAACTTGAGTCTATGGTCTCAAAAGACCTAGGGAACGTTTGTTCTTCTTAGAGGAGTTGATGGACGTCGGTGTAACCCGAGGCGGTTCTTAGGGGATTTTCATTCGCAAGAAAAGTTGGGAGGCTCTATAGTCGGTAGTAGTATGAAAGGTTTTGATATTTTTATTAGGGACTGTGGTTTGAGAGAAATTGTGCACTCTAATGCACAATTTAGTTGTTCTAGATTTGAGGGGCAGCTAGTAGCTATACATGTTGACATGTTTCTCCTTACTAACGACCGGGAAGATGATTTTATTAATTAGGTTTAGGAGGTGCTTCCTAAGAAGACCTAGAATAATTTCTCTGTGGTTCTGAGTCGAATCCAGTCAAGTGGGGGCCTACTCCATTTCTCTTTGAGAATATATCAACATCTTATCCAAATTTTGAAGGGCCGTAGGGGGTGCTGGGATGAGTGCCCTTTCAATAGATTGTTGATTTTTCTTGTTGAAGAAGCTGAAAGCCATCAAAGTTAGATAAGGGTAAGGAAAGCTGCTTTAGTGGGGAAAGTGGGAGACATAGATAAGTTAGAAGATGATGGTCCTTTATCTAGAGACGTGGTTAGGATGACAGCGCTTAAGGAGGAGTTTGAGGAATTAGTTATTAGATAGAAAGCTGGCTGGGGGCGGAAGATAAAGGCTAAGAACTTGTTTGTTAACTGATTTTTAAGTCTTAAAACTTAATGCATCAAGTGAGTTGATTAATTAAGCCTGTTTGATAAGGAGGAGGTTATGCTATATATAAAAAGAAACAAAAAACAAAATATAAATTCAGAAAAATTCACAATAACTAAAAACCAACCCAAATTCCCTTAAAAGAGAAATGGCAACCTTGCGTACGTCAGCCTTGAAAGTTGTTGATGCCCCCCAGTCATGTGTTAGCGTAATCTTGTCCTTCCAAATACACTGTCACAGCAGAACTGGGCCTCTTGTCTCATAGGTCTGAATATCTTTGCTTACTTTTTCTCGTCCACCTCAAAAATTCTTTGATAGCTGATCTAGGCATGACACAGTGATTCCCAAAAGAGGATAGATTTGAGCAATGTTCTAAAAGGCGCTAGGCGGGAGGCGGGCGGCCGAGGGGGCCTAGCGCCGAGGCGGGGCCTGGGCGGGGCCTAGGCGGGATTTTTTATTTTAAGCCAATTTTAATATTTTATCTCACATTTATCCAAACAAAACAATAATATAAAACAAAACAATCTATAATAAAGGTCTTTGCTTAAAGTTCAAACACATCCATATTGCTAATGTCAAAGGTCAAACACAAACATGCAATTATTCAAAGTTCAAACATATTTTTAACGTATTAGTTTTATTCATAAATATGATTGCTATTAAATAATAAAATTTAAAATTTCAAGAGTTTAATTCAATATTAAAACTTAAGAAACTAAACATAAATTTAAGAATTATATTAAATTAAACTAAATATTACAAATGTATCATCATTTATATAATTTGAAGTTGACACATTTAAAAAATTACAACTATAATAAAATTATCCATTTTGACTTGATATTGTTCACTTTTTGTTGTGATTTGATATACTACAACCTGTTATTAAAATAAAAAAACTTTCCGACTAGGCTCCTGAAGGGATTTTTTGCCGTCTTGGGCCTAGGTGAGGCACCAAGGGGGCCTAGCGCCTAGGCGGGGCGCCAAAGAGGGGCCTAGCGCCTAGGCGGACCTAGGCGGGGATTTTTAGAACAGTGGATTTGAGTCTATGTATCTATACTCATTGAGCAATGAATGACTGAATGATTACAGACTTCCACCTTTTCAAGTCACTTTTCACATATTGAAGTTTCTGAAGACAAATTGCCGTGCTGATTCTCCTTCTTGTTTACGTGTAACTTCATCTAAAATTTTTTCACTTCCCAAGATAAAAAAGTATTGTTTAGCAATTAAGATGGATCTTTTTTATAGGTTATTATATTGAAAACCTGATCCTTCAAGGTTAGGCATGTAGAAATGAACACTTGAAATTACCTTTCGTGGAACTGAATTTACAATAATGTACGACAAGCTTCCACTCATTTGCTTCTTTCCTGTCAATTTATTTTAAGATTATTAAGTTAGTGTGACGACTACGATAATTATCTGTTTGGTACATTTGTCACTTCCCAAGATAAAAAAGTATTGTTTAGGAATTAAGATGGAACTTTTTTTATAGGTTATCATATTGAAACCTGATCCTTCAAGGTTAGGCATGCAGAAATGAACATTTGAAATTACCTTTTGTGGAACTGAATTTACAATAATGTACTACAAGCTTCCACTCATTTGCTTCTTTCCTGTCAATTTACTTTAAGATTATTAAGTTAGGGTGAGGACTACGATAATTATCTGTTTGGTAATTCTAGAAAATATTGCAATTTTGTAATTCGTAATATATGGTCATTATATAACTCTATCCTGCATATTGGGTTTTCAGATTTGATCCTCCAGTGATTCCAAAGGATTTTGTACCTCATCATAATTTTCCTGCTCCCCTTGAGATTAACCACAAGCTTGCTGATGTGCCTCCCCCAGATGTTCCTCCTCCAGAAGATAAAGATTTAAAAATATTGATAGAAGGAGTTGCAACTTTGGTAGCTCGTTGTGGTAAATTATTTGAGGATCTCTCCAGAGAGAAGAATCAGTCTAATCCTTTATTTTCATTCCTTAGCGGAGGAGATGGCCATGATTACTATTTTAGGAAGCTCTGGGAGGAGCACCAGAAGCGTACTGATCACACCAAACAGCAGTTGGATGTGAAGCTGTATCCAAGTGAGCAGAAGATGACTGCAGAGAGCCGTGGCAAAATTCTAGGCGAGAAGCCCCTGGAAAGAAGCTCCAAAGATTTAACCTCATCTGTTACTTCTGCAGCTACTGTTAATCTTCAAGTCAATCTTTCTGATACATTCACTAATCCTGCATCATTTGTGAGTTCTTTACATCTTTGTCTTTGTTCCAATGGTTAACACTCCAATTGTTAGTAATATGATTGTGAATCCATCTTGTCCTTGATCATGTTATAGCACTCTTGGGTTATGACTCATACCACCTTAGATGTGCTTTTGAAAAAATTAATTCAAACTTGCATATTTTATTTATTAGAATTTTTACATTGGAATATATAGACCGAGCCCCAAGAAGTTGCGAAACCTTTCCGAGATGATCCTCCAAAGCAAAAAAGATTTGAACAGTACCTGAAGGAGAAATACCGAGGAGGTCTTCGCTCTAAAGATTCTGGTGGAGCGAGTTACATGTCTGAAGCAGATCGTGCACGTGAGAGATTGGAGTTTGAGTCTGCAGCTGTGGCAATAGAGAAAGGAAAATGGGGGAAGGAAACTAATTCCCCCAATCAGCAACTTTTGGACTTGTCAGTTACTACTGGATTGCAGTTTACTTCTGGCGGTCTTGAGGTATGAATCTTAAAGTGTAGTTTTTTCATTTTATATATTCAGAAGTTGTTCTGGGTGTTAACTTATGCCCATATGCAGCAAGCAGGAGTTAGTCAAGCAGAAGAATTGATAATTAAGGAATAGTTTTTTCATTTTTATATATGCAGAAGTTGTTCTGGGTGTTAACTTGTGTCCATCTGCAGCAAGCTGGAGTTAGTCAAGCTGAAGAATTGATAATTAAGGAATTATATCCAAAACGGGAAGAGTTTCAGTGGCGGCCTGCATCAATTCTGTGCAGGCGCTTTGATTTAACTGATCCTTATATGGGCAAGGTAATTTTTTTGCCGATGTGTTTCTCTTTACTCTTTCTTTGTTTACGATGTTATATTCACGTTGTTTCTGTTGATTTTATTTGTTAGTATATCTGTATTAGGATGTTGCCAAAAGTACCTGAGATCATTTCTACATGCTAGTGCGTCAAGTACATCTATATGTTTACCAACGAGCTCTAGCTCTTGTGGTACCCCTCTCATCCTTTAAAGGGGAGGTGCAGGGATAAATCCTGTTAGGGAATTAATGGAGAAGATGTTATCTTGTTGGAAATATATTCACTAGCCAGTATAGGCCTACTTCTTGTAGGCAATGTTCGAAAAAACTAAAAACAGTACGACGCGTTTTTCTCTGGACGAGGCGAGGTGTAAGCTTCGAGGCGGAGCGAGGTGAAAGCCTTGATTTGAAAACCTAAAAGTCCCCAAAAAAATTATAAAAAAATGCTAATATAATCATAAAATAATCCATCATTATAATCAATTTTTTTTTAATATATATAACATTTACAGTAATAATACATTATACAAGTAATGCTACATATATATATATATATATATATATATATATATATATATATATATATATATACAGTAATAATAATTATATACATATAATTATATAATGTAATAATTATAATATAAACATATGATATAATTATAATAATTATATAATATAATTATATGATAGTAATGTAATTACAATCATATGCAGTAATAACAATCATATAAACACAAAGAAGAAGACAAAAAAATACAGACCATACTGACTAATAAAAAAAGTAAGAGAAAGAAATTGATGAAGAAGAAGAAGAAGAAATCGAAGAAGAATTAAGAACTGTCGAAGAAGAAGACAGAGTCGATCGAAGAAGAAGAAGAGAGAGAAAGAGAGAACCTGTCGAAGTCGCACAAATTGAAGAAGAGAGAGAATCTGTTGATCGGCTTGAATTGAAGAACTTGTCGCATACGTACTTAGGGTTTTTTAATTCAAATCAAGGCTACACCTTGAGGCGCAACGCACTGAGGCGTAAGCCTCAGCCAAATGAGGCGCAAGCTTCTGAATTTCTCTTTGACGCGTCAGCCTCACCATGGCCAACTCCCGCTTCACTATGAGGCGCGCCTCGAACGCAATTTTGAACCATGCTTGTAGGGTTGAGATCCGGTTCTATGCCCCCCTCACCCACCTTAAATACTAACAATCTTTTTTTAAAATATGTTTTTTCTGGTTGCTTCTGCTTTTCAAACATGCGTATTTGTAGATTTACAAAGTTATAACTTTTTTGCTATATTATTGTTTCTATTGATATCTTTGTGTTATAGTCAAATGTTTTCATTCGGCATTATTTATGGTGCAGTGTCTTAGTCGTACCCAATGAAGGCCCAGAAATCACCATTTGAGTCTTTTCAGAATGGCTTTGATTGGACATTTCTATTTCAAAAAGTTAAAATTTTGTCGTGATAAATTACTTTTGCAGCCACCTCCTGCACCAAGAATGAGGAGCAAGATGGATTCTCTTATTTTCATGCCAGATTTAGTAAAAGCTGCAAACCCAGAAGAAGTAGCTGACAGAGAACTTGAGGTTGAGGTGGAAGTTGAAAATGTTGAGAGACCAGTCGACCTCTACAAGGCAAGTTTTTTCTTTTTGAATAATTGTTTATACTATGATTTCGATATGTTAATATTGCTTCTCCAACTTTTTTGGATGTGCTTCTATAAATACCTTGCTGTATGATTTGTGTCGTAACTCTCATAAATCTTAAACGTTCATTGTGTTAATTCTGTTGTATACTCCAATGGAGATGGTTTTATAAAAAAAAGAGCGCGGTTACCATGTGAGGTTAGTGGTTGAGCTTGCTAGACCTAATAATGGGATAGACTACAAATCTTTTTCTGTTTGTTTTTCCCTAATTTTGTTTTAAATGATGAAGCATATTTTATTTTTTCATTTCCAAAAAATCTATTATTATCATGGTGGGTAGAGGGGGGCATGAATCCTAATATCAAATCCTACAAGGAAATTAGGCCATATCCGGTACAAGATAATGCCTCTACTAAGGCTCAAAGCCTCAACACTCCCATGTAATGAAGGTTTCATATGATTTGTGCTAGTGCTAATTGAAGATAGTATATTATCTATTATCTGGAAAAAGATCTTTCTTTTTCTGTTTTTTTTAATAAAGTAATTTTATAAAAAGAAAGAAGGAAAATGGTTATTCTTTCCTTCCCTTCAATACAGTTCTCTGATATATGCTTTGAAGTTGGCAATGCAACAGCTTTTCACAATTCACATTCTGCCTGTCTGAATGAATCATAGTTTGTGTCAGATGATTGACTGTATCATGTGTTAAAACAAAGAACAACACATATTGATAAACTACTTGATCTCAATCCTTGCTACTTTTGGTCTCTCCCATAATTGTGAGCAACTGGTGTGGCCATTGTAAATAGCTCAATTCATTAGTGCCTTTTTTGATTTCTTGTATGCCCTTTATGGTTTAATTTTGACAAAAAGCTTGTACTGTTTACCTTCAACACCAACTTCTCTTTCTATCTATTTATGACTATTTGTCAACATTATGTGCATCACTTTATTCTTTGCATTAGCCCTTCCTAAGCTGTCGGTTTTTGGGTGTCCACCTTGTATAGGCTATATTCTCTGATGATTCAGATGATGAAGGTGGAAATGCTATTCTCAACCAAGTGAAGCATCAACAGAAGAACACTGAAGTTGCTAATACGACTCTAAGTCGTTTAATAGCTGGTGACTTCTTAGAATCATTGGGTAAAGAGCTAGGCCTAGAGGTTCCCCCTGAACTTTCGCATTCTGAACATAAATTTAAAGATTCAGCTTCTCAGAAGGAAACTGTCGATGCAAACAAGGGAGAGAATAACAGTAATAGCACCTTGTTAGTTGAAAGGAAGTTGTCATCCACCACTAGTGTGGTTGGCGATGGATCTAAAAAGCAGCAGGAGGTTCCACAAGGCAACCCTTATCATCCGGAGGTGAGTCCTGACGGTGGTTCTCGTATACTCATTGAAAACAATACACAGATAAGTGGCAGCCAAAGAATAGGGACTGACTCCTTTGATACTAATTCTGTCAAAAATAAACTGGAAAAGGCTTCTCAAGAGCATAAGAAGGCAAGTACTTCCACAGGGAGGCGAGATTGGAGCAGCTGTTCATCCGAAGATGAAAGGGGTAGAAAAAGCTCTAGACGTCATCGCCATAAGAACAGCTACTCTGATGCGGATACAACAGATTCGTCTGATGATTATCGTGACCGACATCGGTCAAGGTCCAAAGGGAGAACAAAGGGTTCCTCTAGGGAAAAGAGTAGTAGAAAACACTCCAAGAATCACAAGCATAGAAGTGGGCATTCTCCCAGCAGTTTTTCTCGCCACGGGTCCAGGAAAGATCACGGAGAAGCCAAGAGAGAGAGGAGAAAATACAAAGACTAATGGAGATGTTCATTTCATAGCTCTGACACCAAAGTTGGAATATCCAGTAGAAAGGTTTCAAATATTTTGTACTCTAAGATGAATTACTCGACGGGATCGAGAGGTCACATTATCATTGTATAAGGTTTGGAACCCTAGTTTTGGAAAGATGGGTACGCTCCACAAGTTTAGGCCTGGCTCTACTAAGTTTGATATTTACAAGTGGCAAATCAGTCTTATCGAAATTCAGTTAAGCTCCATGTAGATATAATTTTTGCCATAAAGTACTATTCATGGGGGACCTCTGAGTTTTTACTCTTCAATCTGGCAATTGTAAGTGGGAAAGTCATGAGGAAAATGGTCTATATATGATGTCTTTAAAGTCTGGCTTATCTGGCTTCCGAGGACGAGGTGTGGTTGAGTAGTGTATAAGCTTAGGATCCAAACATTTGTTGTCTTTTTTTAGTGTCAAACAGATGAAAATGAAATATTTGTATGGTGATTTTTGGTATTGGAAAGCAGAAGGTTTGATTCCTCTCCTTCACTTCAAATTTATCTGGAAAGTAATTTTGTGCTCATTTCATTCATTACGATTTTGTGGGATTTTGTCTTGGCCAATTTGAATGAGCCTTGGAACTTTGGCTCATTATTATTATTATTATTATTATTATTATTTAAATCTTAAATGCTATAAAATGTTTCAAAACTCAGCCATGATTATTTATGTTCTAGAAAATATAATAATTATTTTGCGAAAATTGAAAATATAATTTTTTTTTAATATTTTCGTATTAGGATTCACTCAATTTTTCTGAATACATCTTTAGTAATAGAAATATTACATTTATGAGCGAATCTTAATAATAATAAAAAAAGGTGAAAAGTGTAACAGAGGGACCATGCAAAAGTTTTCTTGGGGGTATTGCATTAGTTCCACAAATTAGCTCCCAATTAAGACGAAGTTTTCTACTAGTAATTTAAGAAATTATTAGCGTTGCATGTTCACCATCTCTTTACCATAAAATTAAGGAAACACAAGGTTATGCCCATCACTATGATGTTTCTGAATTAAATATTTATTTCAATTTTCAGTACTCATCTGGTAATGCTTTCAAAAAGCACCATTGCAAAGATCGAATTAAAATGGCAGTTTGAGAAATGTATCAAATTAAACTGCTACAATAATCTTTTCCAAATTCTAAACATTAAATCTATACCAAAAAACTATAAAACTAGCTAGCTAGCTAAAATATATATAGTTTCTTTCTAGCTAATTTACAAGATAAATGCTTAATTAAAACATTAATTCCCATCTATCTAACCCAAATATCAATCACCATAACTAGGAAAAAAGCAGAAAAGAAAAAGTTTCCCTTAAATCATGTACAATTATGTATATGTTTTGAAAAACAAATCACATTTATATATATATATATATATATATATAGAATGAGGATCCATCAGGATCCCGAATTTAGTTCTAAAATCGGACCCAATTTTTTTTTTTTTTTTTTTTTTTTGAAACAACTAAAAAAATAAAAATAAATTATGGAACTGAAATTTTTCCACAATACAGTGTTTTGGGTGTGTTTTTAATACCTATACCAACCAATGTATGTACAGTCTGCCCAGACTGTACAGAAATGTTTTGGTATAGGCATCCAAATCACGCCCAAAACACTGTATTATGTAAAAATTCCAATTCCATAAATTTATTTTTATTTTTTTAGTTGTTTCAAAAAAAAAAAAAAAAAAAAAAAAATCCGTATTTTAATAGAGTCCGGGATCCCGGACTGGATCCGGACTCTATATATATATATATATATATATATATATATATATATATATATATATATATATATATATATTGCATGCATGCTATGAAAGTGGCAGTCCAAGAAAATCCGAGGCCGATTTAGCCATAACATTAGCAAATTCGTTAAAGCTAATGACACCATCTCCATTGGTATCCGCCTCACTAATCATCTCCTTAAGCTCGCGATAAGTTAATGGCTGTCCCATTTTAGCCATGGATCCTGCAAGCTCGGCAAGGGTAATGTAGCCATTTCCGTCGCGATCGAAAGAGCGAAATATCTTTAAAAGTTGTTCTTGATTTACAACAACCTGTTCATTCATGTCTGGTAATATTGCATTCACCAATTCATCAAATTCTACGGACCCGTTTCCATTTAAATCAATGTTGGCTAACAAAATGTGGATTTGGTCACCGGAGGGTTTCACCCCTATGGACCGTAGGAGGGCGGCTAGCTCCAGGTGGGTTAGGCTCCCATCGGAGTCCATGTCGAATCGAGCAAATATTTCCCTTAGCTGGTTTAATTGATTAATTTCAAGCAATTTCATGCTTAGATAATTAATGCTATATAGCTGGCTAATTTTGCATGTATATATAAATATTAATTGTCTATGGAATTAAATATATGATACTATATGGATATAAAAGATGAAAAATGAAATAAAAGATGAAATGAGATGGGGAGAGATAGAGGTGGAGGAAGAGAAAATGGTGGCGGTGGCGGTGGTGGGGTGGCGGTAGTGGTGGTGGTGGAGGAGGAGGTGGGGTGGAGGGTGGTATTATTGGATTGTTTATCAAGTGTGAGGTTGTTTTTATTTCTAAAAATTGGTTGTAATTAAATATATTGCCTAATTAAGGTGGTGGAAAAAGATTACCTCTATCCATAAGAACTAGCATAAAAGATTACATCTATCCGTAACATGCATCTAGATTTAGTTCATAAAAGAAAAATAAGAATAATAAAATTACACGCACTTACATAAGGTTTGACTCTTCTCGCTATAGATGTATATTTTTGGTGGATTTATTTTTGGCTAATTAAGGTGGGGGAAAAAGATTACCTCTATCCATAAGAACTAGCATAGTTTTTGGCTCTATTCAAATAGTTTGAGCTACTTTTTTTGAATAATTCTAGGTGGACATTTTTTGCTGACATTCTAGCGACATTCTAGTACATACAAAAAATAGAGTTGTACACACTGTACAAATCCTATTTTTTGTATGTATCCAAATTACACCTAAAACACTGTTTTTTACAAAAATTTCAGTTGGAATAAATACTATATATTTTTTGAGAGGTACTACAAAAAAAAATTCAAAAAATAAAAAATAAAAAAATAATGTCGCTAGAATGTCAGCAAAAAGGACTCACTTTTTTTTTATGAGAAAGCAAAAGAGTTATTGACATTATTGTATTGTTAACCTAATTATTGTATCTATTCGTAACATCTAGATTTAGTTCATAAAAGAAAATAAGAATAATAAAATTATACGTACATAAGGTTTGACTCATCTGGTAAAACAAAAATACATATATCAAGGAAATTAATATTTTCACAATATTTTTTGATTATTTTTTAATAAAAATATCACTATAGATGTATAACGACGGTGAAAACCGTCGCTATATGATCTATAACGTCGATTTTATTATGAAAATAGTATTTTTGTTATGAATAGTTATAATATGGATGTCTATTCATTTTCTATAACCTACATAACCTACATATTAGTACATTGATGAACTATTCATTCTCCCTATTTAAGTTTGTATTTCTTTCATCTTCTATCTTTGTTCATGTATTTGTGAAGCCTATAAATAGAGACTCACTATCCATGTATTTGTGGTATTGAAGAATACAAGAAAATCTCTCCTTATTCTCTCCTAATGTTATCTCTAGTTATATAATACGTTATCAGCACGAATCTCTAATCTTTTAAGTTGTGACACTCAAAAATCTAATTTTCAGATAATTTTATTTTGCCAAATTGGTTATGGATTTTCAGGTAATAGCAGAGAATCTGTCTTTATTCTAATATAGCTAGATCGTTTTTTCTATGCTTTTACGTAATAGGGTGCAAATGACTCTCTTTAGATGGTTATAGAGAATAGTTCTGCATTCTAATTTCTATGGAGGGCATGACAAGTTGTATACTACATAAAGTGTCTTTTAAGTCTCTCAAATTCTCAATTACTAGTTCTTCCACCTAAAGTGGCAACATATTTTGAAGCATAAAACATGACTACTAACATTATTACTATAAGTACCATTTCGATACATGCTTGTCAAGATCACCTGTAGGCTATACCTAAAAATTAGGTGAAGATAAGCTAACGCATTTGTCTTTAAAGTTTATAGCATACTGCATATATGAATACATGTGCACACATCTTCATGTATATGCATTTATAGGTGCATAGCTATATAACCAGAGTATTTATGTACATGCAAAATATATTGGCATAAAAACCTATATATTTGTTTATGAATGCTATACATTTGTTTCATAACAATTTATTTATGTTTTTAAGTTTTTTTAAATAAATAAATAAATAAATAAATAAATATATGATTTTTAAAAAATAATAAAATAAAATATGTCGGCTAAATTGTTGAAATTGGTTCTGTATTCTGTCTTAGACCTAATTGTATATTCAACTTTTGTAATATTCTAGAATATTTTCTCCTAACTTGTTAATCATATTTGTGATAGTTCATAATGTCAAACATTGCTAAACTTCGAATTTGTGGCTCTTGACATTCTTTGGAAAGAATTATTTATCATGGGTGTTAGATCTTTGAAATTCATCTAGATGCAAAAGGTCTTGGTGATACTATCAAAGAAGGAAACAAAACATCTAGTCAAGATAAGGCCAAAGCGATGATATTTCTTCGTCATCACCTCCATGAGGGACTTAAAATTGAATATTTGATCGTTAAAGATCCACTTATCCTTTGGAACAATCTAAAGAAAAGATCGACCACCGTAAAAAGCGTAATACTTCCAAAGTTCGTTATGATTGGATGCATCTAAGATTACAAGATTTTAAATCTGTAAGTGATTATAACTCAGCTATGTTTAGAATCAATTCTAAATTACAATTATGTGGAGAAAAGATCACTGATGCAGATATGTTAGAAAAAACATTCTCCACCTTTCTCGTATCTAATATGCTCCTGCAGCAGCAATATCGTGAAAAGGGCTTTAAGAAATACTCTGAACTGATTTCATGCCTCCTTGTGGCTGAGCAAAACAATGAACTATTGATGCAAAATCATGAGGCCCGTCCAACTGGATCTGCTCCATTCCCTGCAGTGAATGCCGTAACATATAATGGAAAAAACAGAGGTCATTACGCCAGTAGTCGTGGACATGGTCATGGACGCGGACGTAGACGTGGTCGAAATAATCATCGTGGTGGTCATTTCTCAAACATATATACCCACCAGAAGTGGGAATATAAGGATGGAAAACGCGAAAAAGGTAATAAAGATAAAAATACCATGGAGAATTTGTGTTATCGTTGTGGAGGTAAAGGCCATTGGTCTCGTACCTGTCGTACACCAAAACATCTTGTTGAGCTCTATCAACAATCACTAAAAGATAAAGGGAAGAAGATAGAGACAAATTTTACTAGTGAGGATGGAAAAGATGAGACAAATCTTGATTCTGGAAATGATGATTTTAATTATGGTTGTGTTGATACCACTCATCTAGATGTTATTGATTTTTTCTCAAATTCTGAAGAAAAAATTGACTTCTTGTTTGGTGATGAGAGTGTCCAAATTTAAAATTTTTAGATGATGCTTTGATGTTATTAGACTTTATTTTAAGCATTAATAAAATTCTAATTAATATGTTTTTATCATGTTTAACTGTTTTCTTATGATTCGTTATATATGGGATATTTTATTAATCTGATTATATATTTCTTATTTTCATTGAATAACATAGATACTCTCTTGATTCGATTTGCAATGAATGGTGGAGATATATGTCTCGCAGACAGCGCCACTACGCACACTATATTACAGAATAAGAAATATTTTTCTTCTTTCATAATGCAAAAGGCCAATGTTAGTACTATATCGGGTAGTGCAAAATTGATAGAAGGCTCCGGAAGAGCTAACATTTTCTTGCCTGGAGGAACAAAATTTGAAATTGATGAAGCATTATACTCTCCCAGGTCTCAAAGAAATTTATTGAGTTTTAAGGATATCCGCCGAAATGGGTATCATATTGAGACAACATATGAAGGAAAGATTGAGTATCTTCACATTACGAGTATAATCTCGGGTAATAAAAGTGTATTAGAAAAATTACCAGCTTTTTCTTTTGGTTTGTACTACACGAGAATTAGAACAATTGAAACAAATGTGGTTGTTAATAAAAAGCTAACGAATCACAATAACTTTGTTGTTTTGCATGAATGGTTAGGCCATCCTGGATCGATAATGATGCGAAAAATAATTGAGAATTCATGTGGACATCCATTGGAGAACCAGCAGATTCTTTAATCGAATGATTTCCCATGTGTTGCTTGTTTTCAAGGAAAGTTAATTATTCGGCCATCAAAATTAAGATAGGACCTAATCCCTTACTTTTCCAGAACGAATACAAGGTGATATATGTGGACCAATTCATCCACCATGTGGACCTTTTAGATATTTTATAGTTTTAATCGATGCATCAACAAGGTGGTCACATGTATCTCTATTATCAACTCGCAACCTAGCGTTTGCGATGTTACTTGCTCAGTTAATTAGATTACGAGCACATTTTCCAGATTATCCCATCAAGAAAATTCGTATTGACAATGCTGGTGAATTTACTTCCCAAACTTTCAATGATTATTGTATGTCTATCGGGATAAGTGTTGAACATCCTGTAGCACATGTTCACACACAAAATGGCCTTGCAGAATCATTGATTAAGCGTCTTTAATTGATTGCAAGACCATTACTAATGAGATCAAAACTTCCAATTTCTGCTTGGGATCATGCTATTTTACATGAGGCAACACTAATTCGCATCAGACCAACAAGTTATCATAAGTACTCCCCTTTACAATTGGTTTTTGGTCAGGAACCAAATATTTCTCCTCTAAGAATTTTTGGCTGTGTTGTATATGTTCCAATTCCTCCACCACAACGTACTAAGATGGGACCTCAAAGGAGGTTAGGAATATATGTTGGATATGAATCCCCATCTATAATTAAATATTTAGAACCATCAGCAGGGGATTTATTTATAGCTAGATTCGTTGATTGTCATTTTGATGAATCAGTCTTCCCAACATTAGGGGGAGAAAATAGGCAGCTGAAAAAAAGAGATAAGCTGGAATGAATTATCATTGTCTCATTTTGATCCTCGTACAAAACAATGTGAACTAGAAGTTCAGAAGATAATTCATTTACAAAGTTTAGCAAATCAATTGCCAGACGCATTTTCTGACCCAAAGAGTGTAACAAAGTCACATATACCAGCTGTTAATGCTCCAATTAAAATTGATGTCCCAGCAGGACAACCTCTTGTTGCCAATGAATCTAAAGCACGCTTGAAGCGTGGTAGACCAGTCGGTTCCAAAGATAAGAATCCTCGTATGAGAAAAGGAACAAAGATTCAAGATGGTCATGACGAGGAAATGGTAACTCCAGAAGAGTCTACAGAAAAACCTCTAGACATGACTAATATTACAGTTCCAAAAGACAATCAGGTACCTGAAATCATTGAAAATGAAGAGATCTCGATAAATTATGTCATGTCCAGAAAAATATGGAACCGAAATAAAATTGACGTCGATAATGTTTTTTCATACAATATAGCGCTAGATGTTATAAAAGATGACGAGGATCTTGAACCAAGGTCTATTGAGGAATGCATGCATAGAATTGATTGGCCAAAATGGAAAGACGAATTGAGGTAGAATTGAAATCTCTTGAAAAGAGAAATGTTTTTGGACCAGGAGTCCGTACACTGATGGTGTAAAACCAGTGGGGGTACAAATAGGTTTTTGTTCAAAAATGAAATGAAAAGGGTGAAATTGTGCGACATAAAGCACGACTAGTTGAGCAAGGATTTTCACAAACACCTGGTATTGATTATGAAGAGACATACTCTCCTGTGATGGATGTGACTACTTTTCGATTCCTAATCAGTCTGGCAATAAAAGAAGGACTTCACTTGCGTCTAATGGATGTCGTTACAGCATATTTGTATGGCCCACTTGATAATGAAATTTATATGAAACTCCCAGAAGGATTTAAATTGCCAGAAGCATGTAAATCTGGTTCTCGAGAACAGTACTCGATCAAATTAAATAGATCTTTATATGGATTAAAACAATCCGGTCGCACGTGGTATAACCGTCTTAGTGAATATTTGTTAAAGGAGGGATATAAGAATGATCCTGTTAGCCCATGCATTTTTATAAAGAGATCTAGATTTGAGTTTGTTATTATTGCAGTATATGTTGATGATCTAAATATCATTGGAACTCCTGAAGAGATTTCAAAGGTAGTAGAGTACTTGAAAAGAGAATTTGAAATGAAAGATCTTGGAAAAACAAAATTTTGTCTTGGGTTACATATAGAGCATTTAAAGGACGATATTCTTGTGCATCAAACATCTTATATAGAGAAGGTGATAAAATGATTTTATATGGACAAAGCACATCCGTTGAGCACCCCAATGGTTGTGAGGTCACTTGATGTTAATAAAGAGTCTTTCCGACCTCGAGAAAATGATGAGGAGATTCTTGGTCCTGAAGTACCATATTTGAGTGCAATTGAGCACTAATGTATCTTCTTAGTCATACTGCGACACGATATATCATTCTCTGTCAACTTATTAGCAAGATATAGCTCTTGTCGACCCAAGGCATTGGAATGGGATTAAACATATACTTCGTTACCTACAAAGTACAAAGGATATGAGTTTGTATTTTCTAACCAACCCAAAATAGATTTGGTCGGTTTTGCGGATCACGAGGTACTATCCGATCCTCATAATGCTCGATCATAAATCGGATATGTATTCACTTGTGGTGGAACCGCCATTTCTTGGCGTTCGATGAAGCAAACTATATAGTAGCTACATCTTCTAACCATCTTTGAAATTTTGGCAATACATGAGACTAGTCGTGAATATGTATGGTTAAGGTCCGTAATTCAACACATACGAGGAGCTTGCGGTTTATCTTCGTGGAGAAGAAACACCGACGGTCTTATACGAGGATAATACAACATCGTTTGTCCAACTCGAGGAAGGATATATCAAAGGTGATAGAAGCGAAACATATTTCACCAAAGTTCTTTTTCACTCGCATGACCTTTAGAAGAATGGTGATATAAATGTTCAAAGAAATCCGCTTCAAGTAAAAATTTGGCGATTTATTAACAAAGGCGCTTCCTACTTCTACATTTGAGAAGCTAGTCCACAACGTTGGATTAAATCGACTCGAGATCTCAAGTGATATAATCATGAGGGGGAGTAATTAATGTTTTTCATAAAGCAATATCTCATAAGTTTTTGAAGAATTATGTACTCTTTTTCCTTCACTAGGTTTTTATCCCATAGGGTTTTTCCTAGTAAGGTTTTAACAAGGCATATTCTTCAGTAATGGACATCCAAGGGGGAGTGTTATGAATAATTATAATATGGATGTCCATTCATTTTCTATAACCTACATAATCTACATATTAGTACATTGATGAGCTATTCATTCTCCCTATTTAAGTTTGTATTTCTTTCATCTTCTATCTTTGTTCATGTATTTGTGAAGCCTATAAATAGAGGCTCACTATCCATGTATTTGTGGTATTGAAGAATACAAGAAAATCTCTCTTCTTATTCTCTCCTAGTGTTATCTCTAATTATATAATAATTTTCAATTATGAATTTATTAATTTCCTATATCAATTACTAAACTTAAATAACTGATCAATTACAATATTACCTTAATTAAATCCTAATGGTGGTATGACTTGTAAAAAGGCCCAAACATGAAAATTTGCCAAAATTATCCTGTTAAAAAAGAGTGATATGTTGACATATAATGTGAATATTGTAATTTGGGTTGATCCACGACCTGGTCATGACCCCAATTTGAATGGTATTGTCAAGCAGCAGTTTGGGCCTTGCAAACATTAATAACATGGTCTCCAACTTCAGCATCATGACCCGCCGTGCACCGCCCTAGCTTGCCCTTCAGCCACCAGAAACAGCCTCTACGGTTGATACTTTCCAGCGGCGACGTGGCGGTCCGGCGACTGCAATGTCTGCCCAGCACACATGAAATAATTGCTAAGACTGTTAGAACTGAGATTACTGCGAAAAATGGACCAATAGATCCTGAAGAAGAATGCCAATTAGCAGTATTGCTTTGTAGTACTTGATCAGGATTTGGCACTGCTTGATCTTGAGGCTGTTGTTCATCTGGCAATGAAGGCGATGTGGTTGCCATTGCATGTGTTAATTAAGACCAGCTACAACCCCATTAGAGGACTATATATAACCGCTTCTAGGAATGAGAGTCCCATTTGTTATTTTCACTTTATCTTTGAGTATATTAAAGTTTGTCCAGGATACATTCAATGGCTCAAACATAGACATGTAAACTAGTCGAGTCGAGTCGAGTAGTGGAGGTATACTTTGATGTGTTGAGAGTCGAGTCGAGTCAAAATTTATATATGTTTAGTAAATGGGCTGAGCAGTTGAGCTCGAACTTTATGGGATTAAGTGAATTAAGTTAATCGAGCTTAAAGAACGAGTCATTTATCTTTTTTATATAAAAATAAAAAATATTTAATTAAATGCTAAACAAGTCAGATTTATTTGTACCTAAACGAGTCGGATACCACATTATTCAAACTCCACTCATTTAAATAAATAGAAAAATAAGTTTGTTCGAATATGGTTCAAGCTTAATTGAGACGAGGTTGAATCAGACTCGTGAGTAACCAAATTCATTTACAACTCTATTCAAACGTGTACATTTATTTACTTGAAATAAAATTAAATCTCAAAATTTGATACTAAAAAAATAATTATCATCGAGAAAGTTCGTGCTTAAATATTTTTAGACAAATCTTAATATGCGTTTAAACTTAAAAAACTCTTAAAAAATTTAAATGAATCTTATAACATTCCTTAATGGGTGAAGTATATAATGATATCGATCCACACAAAATTATGACCCAAATGTGTATGCTAAGGCATTGCTTTAAGTGAATGAGTGGAAGCCAACATGGAAAGGCAAAAAGAATGAGGTAAAATAAGATTATCTATGGTTTTTGCATACTAGTATATGCATGGGCTTATCAGAAATAAGGGGACATTTGCTTAAAGAATATAAAGGAGATTCCATCTTTTAGATCATGAACTCACATGTGGTTTGTTTGAACTTTGTCAAATTAATTTCTCACTCACTTTTTAATCTCCTTAAGGTAACATGATAAAGTGTCACTTTAATCCCACATACATACACTCTCCTTTGCAGAAAATTAAATTAAATTAAATTCAAAAATCAAGCTTTTTTAAGAAGAAATTGATTCGGTAATTAATAATTCACATGGGCTTCTTTTTGGGATATTCTAAGGGTCATTTACAATAATATACAACATTTAGTAAGTAATTACATTATTAGTACATCCACAAAATAATTATAAAAATAATACACTTTCTCATATTTATTTACAATATTAGTGCAATTAGGATTTCTTAATTTAGGGAATTATTTAGTATAAGTTTCAATTCACAATAGTAAGGAAACCTAAAATCAAGGAGAAATAAATGCCATAATTAATAATTCAAATTCAAATATCTTGGATCTAACAACAAAAACAAATTCAAATTCAAATTTAAATATTCAAAGTTTGGTAACGTCATCTTTCTCCTCCCTTTCGTCGGTCATCTTCCTCATCCCCTTTGCCGGTGAGACAGAGTCACAAAATGGTCGATGAGATGTAGAAAGGAGGTGGATATTTAATTTTTCACAATTTATTCATGTCCAGAAATTCCAATTCCAATTTCATGTCCAAAAGAAAATAAGAACACTGCATAGAAAAAAGAGATCAGATAAGAGAGTGATGTGTAATGTAATGTTGATAACCAAACCTTCTTAAAAAGGTAACCAAACTTTTATACCAAGGTAACTAAACCTTTATACCAAGGTAACCAAGAATTGGTTACCTTGGTCTGAAAGTTTGGCAACCAACTGCATCACATAAATAAATTGGTAACTTAATAAAACTGAATTGGTTACCTTGGTATGAAGGTTTGGTTACAGGTTCTTGGGATTGTATCTCATCACCTCATCATATAAAATGTGACCCATGGGGGCACACCCTATGGGTAGACTCGGGTGACTCGAATTGGCCTTCTCCACTGCATCAATGGCCAAGAACCGAATCGTGTTCACCAATTTCTCCACCAGTGAAGTCTCCGTCTTTTCGAGCGTCTCCACGGCGGCGGCCCTGACTACACGCCGTCTGAAAGCGAAATTACGGCGGTGAGAGGAGGATTTGAAGGAGGTGGAAAAAGTGGGTAGGTGAGAGAAAGAGGAGAGAAAAGAAGAGGGTTGTTGGTTAGAAGAATTAGAGCCGCCATGGCGAGGAATAGATCGAAAAAGGATGGCCTGAGAAATAGTTAGGGATGAAGAAGCTGTCATGACAGAGTCTACAGAGAGAAAGTAGTCCTGATGAAAAAACTGAGATGAGAAGAAGCTGAGATGTACTATGTAACAAGAGGAGAGAGAAAGTTTGTTATATGAATTACTTATTAATTACTTAATTTAATAAGTAAATCCCCTAAATTAAGGAATCGTAATTTCATACTAATTCACTAAATTAAGGAATCCTCGTTGCACTAATATTGTAAATAAATATGAAAAGTGTATTACTTTTGTAATTATTTTATAAATGCACTATTATTGTAATTATTTCTAAAAATGTACTAAAATATGTAATTAACTCTATTCTAAACTTAATTTGATACAAAGGAGAAAGTAATTGTGGCACAACTGAATGTAGGTCATTATTTAGGGTACGAGTTATGGGCCTAATTAATAACTTTGGATCAATGATGGTTAGGGTAAGAGTCTTTCACAATTATTAGATATGTGTGTGCGATATAAACTTTTTAAAATATAAAAGAATTGATCTAAAATCACGAAATGTGTAAATTAAACTCAATAAGTCTGGGGCGACCGATTTTTAGCGACATTTTCAGCGACCGGGTGATGTGGCTTTGTCCACATCAGCTGTTGATGAAAAAAAAAATCTTCTGAAAGCATATCACACTTCTTCTTTTCTCTTTGCCAAACACTTTCCTCTTTTTTCTGTTTACCAAATCCACTGTCGATCCGCCTCCACGATCCGCCACTGCCGCTGCCGCGGCTCCCTTCCTTCTCTCTTCTAGCAGCCTTTAAGTATGTATACTATTACTCTCTCAGATTTCTCTTGTCTCCCTAGATTTATAATACCAAATTCTCAAAACCTTAAAAAAAATTAGATTTATAAAATCTGGGTGTGATAGATTTAGATTCTTGTTTTGGGTGTAACTTTTGTCATGGATTATTTTATATGGATTTTCCTCTTGGGTTTTCCATTTTTAGCCTTGATTTGGCCTTGATTGCACAAGATATGTGGATTGTGAGGTCAGTCTTGGATACTTGATGTATATTCAGTGGTTTTGGTAATTCAATTACTCTCCATATTTGGGTTAAGGATAATTAATGAGGTTTTTTGGCCTTATGAATTTAGGCTTCAGCTTGCCCAGTTTCTTCACTAGGTAATGTAGTGTAGATTTGATTGCGATGGTAGTTTCTGATTGTGCGTCTGTACCTCATCTTTCTTATTCATTACAAGCCATAATACAAGTGCCTCTATAAATAATTTTTGTGTTTTTCTCCAACTTTTTATTTTAGAAGTAGATGTGCCAAGGTCTTGTTAACGCATGACTTTGTTGTCCATACATGGTTGACTATCGTGGATGAAATTATATTCGTTTAAAACTTTAGTAGGGTGCTGAAAAGTGAATTGCTTATGTTCATTTGCTTGTGTACCTTAACATTTGTTTATTTGTTATTTTTATAGAAAGACAACATGGCATCAGGAAGCGTGATAGAGAGCAACGAATTTGATTTAAGGATTCAAAGCAAGCAATGTCATTGTGGACAATTTGCGATTTGTAAAATTACCAGTTCCAATAAGAATGGAAATGAAGGTCGAATCTACCATGCATGCCCGAATGGAAAATGCGGTTTCAAGGGAAAGCTATTCTCTGTTTGTTTGTTATTATGAAAAACTAGTTGTCTTTTGTTGGAAGTTGTAATGGAGGTGAAATTGTGAAAGAGTTTCACTGAAATTGTAATTGTTATTATATTGTCATTCTGTTTTCCCATCTTCATTCAAGCAGTTTTAATTAGTTGTTGGCAAAGGCAACTGATAATGGGTCTTGATGCCTCATTTGGAATTTTTTTCTGTAATATGTGCTTATTAAAAAGGAATTCATCCCAAAATCGTATGAGAAAGCTAATGAAACTTGCAAATTATGGTATAAATCAATTCAGTGGCTATAATAAAACTAACTGTTCCTTAAAGTTCTACATTAAAAGGGGGGAAAAATAAAAAATAAGGCATGAAAATATTAAGTTCTGCATCAAAAAGTCCAACACCACATATTGTGCTACTCTAACTGCAGCAACATAGTTCACAATAGCAGCAGTATTAGATTCACTGGCCTAAAAAATCATCAATATAACTGCTTTCCTTTGCTAAAAAAGATGCTTTCCCTTGAATATTCTTAGCATACACATGTAACAATTTTTACAAACTACAAGTAAAATAAATGTATCACACATTTATAGAACTACAACAAATGCATCGTCCCCATGTTATTCATCAAGTAATCCCACCATATTATCTGCTCCTATTGTTCGGATCACATCCTTCACCACTTCTCCAATATGGATTATAGTAATCCTGCAACAAGAAAAATAAAATGGTGGTTTTTAGAAACAAATAACATCTAATAAGACACCACAAATTGAAAGAGAAAGTAGTAAAATAAGACATTATACCTGAAAATGAATGGGGAAACCCCCTCCATAATAGACATCATGATTTGTGGCAAATGGAAAGTCATTAACATGTGATGATTGCAGATTTACGTTGGTGGAGAAGTCTCCAGCCTAAAATGTTTAAAATAATGATCATTTTTAAAAATTAAAATCTCTAAGAATATGATTTATTCAAATAAATCAGTGACAGACCTGTAAATTAAGATCTATTGCACCATGTCTCGTGTAGTCTACTGGACCATTTCCAACTTGATGTTCGACTTGATATGGGTTATTGAGTACGCTTACAAAATAGTCATCTTGAGAACTCTACATAAAAGAAAATGCAGTAAAATAAGACATACAATTAATCTTAATAAATAAGTTTTTACATTTTAAAAAATTAAATAAAAAAGTTTACCAAATTAGTGAAATTCATGTTATGTTCAATGACCTTGTCTTTCCCTTGCTCTTTCTCTCTCTTTCTCTTTCTCTTTCTTTTTCCCTTTCCTCACTCTTATACTTCTAACAACTTTCTCAATCTTAGATTCAAGCCTTTTAAAGCGGGGCCGACCTTTACGATGAACCGACAAAGGACTACGAATATTGTTGCTTTCTTTACAACCACTACCCACATGGGTGCCTTGTCTGGAAGGAGTCGACTGATTACTTCCACATGTTCCATCATCTTTTTTTAGTACATTAACAAGCTTTTTAATCCAATACATAATAACTTTTGTCTTATCTTCATTATGATCTGTCGCCAAGTCTGCCGCTTCATAAAAAGAGTTGCACATCCTATCAAAACGTTCATTTTCCGGATTCAACGTCCAGTCGGAATATTCCATGTATAAATCAACGGAACCAAACTCCATTCTTACTTCCGGATCTCTAATAACTTCATCAACTTTTTCACTTTCTACTAAATCATCCGCCATAACACATTCCTCAATATCATTCATTCTCATACTTGAATTAAACTCATCACTACATGCCATTTCTGCAAATTTATAAAAGGTGAAAATTTGTTAACATAAATGATGATGGTTGAATTCAAAAGAAGCTAATATAACCTTCCTGATCACTAAATTGTTAAAAAAACAAAGGTGAAAAATTTGGAATTCATGTTTGAAAATTTGAGGAAAATTAGTTTTAAAGCACTTGAACATCTTTGAGACAATTTATCAAACACCAAAAGTGCACAACTTAATGTAACGACTGAGAAATTCGGATTTTAATATAAAATAATTTTATTAAATTAAATAATAATAAAATTATATTATATGTGTTATTAAGATAGTTGTCATTCTATAACCTATTGATATTGGAATGTCGTAGTATTTAAACTACGTGAAGAAATTAAAGTGTTTGAAATTCTAAAAACGAAAAAATAAAGGTTTTCCGAGAATTTTTTCAAAAAACACTATTCATCGATATTTGCTCGAGATTTATTTTTGAATTTCCGAGAAATACGTAATGATAGAATATTAAAGTAAGATTGTGACGCCCCCAAAATAGGTCCACACGACCCATCTTAAGTCGCCAGATATCACACTATAAAAATCAAATATAAACTTTATTTATATAATCATGAACCGTACGTGCGCGTAGTAAATGACAACACTTAACTGTGAGTTTTAATACAATATTGTCTCGTAGACCGTATTCCAACTCAAATTATTACAATGCAATATAAAATACAGCAGCAAATATTTCAAGACCCCAAAGAATAACGAGAAGATTACTATCATATTCATTCTAATGAGGTGCACTTTTGATGCTTTCAAAGTCGGGTTCTCATCACCCTATTGTTGTTCGCCAAAATAAATTATTAAGTGACGTATAAAATACGACACGCACATCTTAGGTCCTCAATGCAATTATATATTGCATGTCATGCCATTTTATAATGTGTTGAGAAACTTCAACAATCTCGAACCATCTCACTATTTCCTTGTTATCCCCGCTCGACCCAGCTACACTCTTATTACCCGAAAGGAATTGTGAAGCAAAAGGGTGAGCACAACTAGACCAGTAAAGAATATCATGACTAAAAATAATTAAATTATCAATAGCATTCATCAGTAATAAATCAAAGATTTAGAACATATGGTATATGATAAAACTTTTCAACCACAGTTGCAGCGGAACGAGCAATCCATTAAAAGAGTCAAATAAACCATCAGGTCTATTATCTTCTCCATGTTAAAAGTCCACCAATAATGTTTTATCCCTGTAACATCAATCAACAATTCATGTCCACAATCATATGAATAACTCATAATCATAATTGTGGTTTCAAATTCCATTTCTCATCCAGGACGAAGATAATTTTCATCACCTGTATTTACCTGAAACATCAAAAATTATGGTTATACCTAATCACAATTTCTGCTCATAATCATACTAATAAACTCATCTTTGCACTACGGCCAAAGATATACAACATATATAACCAAAGTAACCAGCAGTTCATCTTTTTTGCCTACGGGCGAAGATATATAAGCTATAAAACCAATAATCTTGACACTCGACAATAGTATCACGACCACGAATTATCCATGCACTACGGGCCAAGGATATTCGTGTTTTCAATCTGATCATGATTATACTTAGAATAATCCTGGTCATAATCATACCAAGTCCATCTATGCACTACGGGCCAAAGATGACTTTTACCACATCATTTGTAACATTACAGTCATGATTATACCGAATAATCCCTGGTTATAATCATACCAAGTCCATCTATGCACGTAAGCCACAGATGACTTTTAACACAATATAAGCATAAGGATCATGACAATGATAAATAATCAATCAAATGAGATAAAGGATAAATATTAAACATTTATAATATAATTTATCCAGGGTTCAAGAATATTCTAATGTTATCAATCACTTAATAATCTCATAATCTAATATCATTAATATTATAACAATATTTTAATCATTTCTTAAACTTATAAACAATTCATTTCAATTGTTTACGCTTTACCACATAATGCATTTAATCATTCAAAAATACCATACTCATAAGATATCATCACCAATAATCAAATCCTCATCAAAAAATATGTATATACCTATATAGGATTCCCAGCCATAAAATCCTATTTTCCAATTTTGTTACTTCACATAACATATTTAACTCATTTACTCATAACTAGATCATTTTCATGAAAAATACCAAATAAATTCCAAAAATATTTCTTTTCTAGGATTTAGCATAATATAGTCCCATAATGAAAATATATTTTTCTCGGAATTTTTGAAATTCATTTACTATTTTTCAAAAATCAATTTCTAATTAATTCCTTAAGAAATTAGCTACCTCAAGATTAACTCCAAAAATTCCCAAATCTTGGCAGAATCTTACACATGTTAACGTGAGCTTCCAGTTTAAATTTCATGGTCATCGGAGTTGTAGAACTTTGGTTATAGCATTTTTCGTCGAAAAAACCTAAATATTGAAATGGTCATAACTTGCTCATTTTAAGTCAGAATGAGCTCATTTTTGGACAGGAGGTACTTTATACCATATACTTTCATTTCCCAAAAGGCCAGAATTTTTCTCATAAATTAAGTGGCCGAAATAGCCCCTTAAAGTTTCTAGGCAGTATCATTTTTGGTTTTTGTAGCTTTGCACTCTTTTACTAAAATCAGTCAACACAAAAATCTACAACACCTTTTCCAGTATTTCCACTTGGATAAGCTACAAAACTCATAGATCTAACTCTAGGACTTGACCACACTCAAAAATTCGAAATATAACAGGAGATATGGTCAATTGAATTTCATGTTCCGTTTTTACCAAAATCTGATTTTCAACCCTTTGTGATTTCTAAGAAACTCTCATGTTTTCACATAATAACCAACATAACTCATCATAACACTTACTAATACCACATATAACCATGATTTTTTATTAGTCCAACGCTTTTATTATGACTCTCATTATAATCAACGTAAGCAGATCATTTCCACAATTTAATAAGGAATGAATACAAAGGATCATTTACCATTCATGTGGCAATCCACATAGACAAGTTATTCCAACAGAATAATAAACAATGGAATAACAGAAGGATTCACCATGCATGCGATAGAGACCGCACAGACAGGTTATTCCCAACAGAATAATAAATGCGGAATAATAAATAATAGAACCAGGTCAAGTGAAATTCACACTGACAGGATATTTCGACAGAATAATAGAGAACGGAATAATAAAAGAATTTTACCAAGTATGCGGTACTTCGCATAAACAGGTTATTCCAACATAATAATAAAGAATGGAACAACATAGGGATTTCACCAAGTATAGGGTATGCCACTTATACAAAAGTTATGTATAGGGTATCTGGCGTATCTGAGTTATTCCAACAGAATAATAAAGAATGGAATAACAGAAGGATTTCACCAAGTATAGGGTATGCGTGTATACAGGTTATTCCAACAGAATAATAAAGAATGGAATAACATAAGGATTTCACCAAGTATAGGGTATGCTGGTGTATACGAGTTAGGTATGAGGTATCTTGGCGTATACTGAGTTATTCAACGTAATAATAAAGAATGGAATAACATAAGTTCTCTTCATGAATAAGAAAGAATCACACCCCTTACAGGTACAACAAATAATATCCCTTACCTTAGAAGAAGTTGGATACTGGAGTAGTGAAGTAGTGAAGTAGCAGAATACTCTTCTTATTTCTCTCTATAGCTTCTCTCTATAATTTCTCTCTCTAGAGTTTCAGTGAATTCGTAAGAAATAATGAAGGAATGAGCTTCTATTTATAGAAGAATGGATTGAATAATAACTAATTCATAGATCAATTTACTTTTAAACGGACGGTCCATTTCGATTTACTATTAAAACTTAAAGCAATGGTCCATACTAATTCACTATTAAAACTTTAAACCAGCGATCCATATTGATTCACTATTATAACTTTCTACTAGCGGTCCGTATTGATTCACTATTATAACTTCAACCAACGGTCTGAAAAATTAGCACATCTCTTCATGGAATAATATTGTACCCAAATACCCGAATGCACAATACTAGAGTAAATAGTAACCGGGTGAATAGTAACTCATGAATAGTAACTCGTGAATAGTAACTCATGAATAGTAACTTATGAATAGTAACTCGTGAATAGTACTTCGACACGAAAAGTGTCCCGAATACCCGATTGAACAATATAACCTCCAGACATCAATTATCATATGAATAGATGTCAATTTCTACTAACATAAATAATCCCAACACAATGAAACTATCAAATTCATCTTTAATTAACACGAACTTATCCATCATTAATATCATAACTCACAATATTTAACAACCAGGTTGTTCCCAGGAAAGAAGGGACTTTCCAATAAGGATTTCTCCCTATTGGCGCGCAATTAGATTATCTAACCTCTCCTTGACAGAACTTCTAGACATTGTAAATATTGCAATTTAATAATATGAATAACTTTATCGTCTCAATTATTGATTTAATAATATAACATATTATACAGAAAATACCGTGACAATAATTGAATCAATAATATGAGAGATATGATGCAGTAATTACTGTAGCAATAATTGTGTATAACTGAGTGACTTCTCAAATAAGCATCAATAATCGATACCGTGTGCTACTATGCAACCACGCGTATTTTACCACCGATTATTTTATAACAACTAGCTTTCTTTGAAAAAATTTCAAATATGACCCTTAACTTTAAACTTTTATCAATTTAACTATTTACCAAAATAGAAAAATTGAATACTTTTATTTCATAAAATTCGGGGTCTCACAAAGACGGATTATGTAATAATAATCTAGTTATGGAAAACGTAATATTTCGCTTGCGGACTTAAGTTATAAACGTTAAGTAAAGCGAAGTGAGAATGAGTAAAGTAATAATTGTATGATACTTAGGTATTGTGCAAAGGAATGGAAACAAGTATAATACGAAGTATTATACGAGTTTGTATGAAGGATGAAATATCGTATATAAATTCTATATGAATTAGAATACGAGAATAATGCATAAACTATATGTACATATATTATGTAATATTAATGGACTTGTAAAGATTGGCTAGAATTTTATTCAAGCCCAAGTCAATTAAGGTTAAGGCCCAACTATTAAATTAATAAACAAGATAATGTTTGTTATTGCAAAGCCCAAAGGTTAAGTTAATTAAGCCCAAGCTAAGAATCCATAAGTTGTGTGACCCATGGAGCAAACCATATTAATATGGTTAATGTGTGGTTATCAAGTATTATAAGTGGTGACCAAGTGTTAGAAGTAATGACCAAGTTAATGTGGTGCTCAAGTTAATGTAATGACCAAGGCTTAAGAGTAATGACCAATCAAATGATAGGTTTTGTGCCTTGCAAGTAATGAATAGTAAGGAGGTGCAAAAGGAGGTGGGATGAGTGTAATGACTAAACTACCCTAGCTTTGGGAATTCTATAAATAGAAGAGCTTGCTAGCCATTTTGCTACTTGTTCAAACAATCCAACTCTTATAAAGTGCTTAAGTGGTAGAGAGATTAAGTTGTAAATAAGTCATTCCATAAGTAAGAAGAAGAAGAAGCTACTTACCAAGAACTTCAAAAGTAAGATCCCTTCTCCAATTATCTTCTATCTCTATCATGATAGGTTGATAAGAAAAGCTTGGATTAAGGAACATGAATGATAAAAAGTAAGAAGTATGTGTAAGTAATGAACTTAAGCCATATAAGTTGGTAATAAGTCATTTAAGCTAGCATAAGTTATAAACTTATGTGAAGGAATTATGAACTTATAATAAGTTTAGTAAAAGAACTTGTATGATCATATGTATCAAGTATACATAAGTAAAGCTATATGTTGAGAACATACATGTATAATGATTGAGAAACTTTAATTATCATAAGTCATGAATGATGAGATCATAAGTAGTTTATAATTTATCAAGTTATGAGCTTATGAAGAAATAAGTCAAAATCAAATCTTGAGTTTAAGTTGTTGGAATAAGTAGGTTAATATGTTCACATAATGAATGGAATTCATTTGTAATGTTGAACAAGTCATACGAATAAAGATTTGCCGAAAATCGTACGATTAGACGATAATCGTCGAATTCGTGAAATTCCAAGATTAGAAGTCAAATTTTGAGTTTGAACTCGGAAATGTTGTTTTCCAATGGAGGCAAGTCATGTTCGTCATTTAAGAGTTGCGGACTCAAAAATGAGCGAATTCTGACTTAGAACGAAGAAACGAGCGTTGAACGTTCACGAGCGTTTATCGTTTACGTTAAAAATGAACCAATAGGTAAATTTTTAGCAAATAAAGTCGAATAGATAAAATTCTTGCATGAACGCGTAGATTACGTAATTTTTGAATCGTAGGCTTTTGAACGATCCAATTCGGACTTATAACGAAGGAGTTATGCTTCCGGGAAGTTCACAAAATTTCACAAACTGAATTTTTTTTCGTGCCAGAGTTGGCGTGGCTGAACCCTGACAAATTGGTCACGCCAAGAAAGACCGGAAGTGTCCGAAACACATCTGAAACTTCAGCTGCATGTCAATAACCTTAGTACTATTTTTGGCCAGCGATGCCATGTGTCTGACCATGACACACTGGAAACTCGCGCCGCAGTGCAACCCATTAAGTAAGGACTCATGCCAATGGCCAAGTCCGGACTCCCATCTCGCTAACTCAAGGCCGCAACGCGAAAGCTATAGTTATAAAGTCGGCACCGCTTGCCATGATCCTCGTGACATGGATAGTAAGGAAAGGTTATGAGTACAAAGAAAGTTTGGTAATTAAATTTAAAAGTAAACATACTTTAAGGAATATAAAGTAACATTGTTAAGCTTTGTTAAACCTTAAGGATGTTGAGTAAAGGTTGAAACTACCTTGTCAACTATGAATGAAGGTTAATGATAAACCGTAATGAATAGTAACTAATTCTAAATCATAATTAGATTGAGATGAAGGGTAAGATATAGTCAGATACATACTTGATTATATGTGACCTAATGTAAGGCATTATATGATCATGTATTGTAGAGACTTAAAAGACTTGAACGTAAAGTAAATTACATCGTAGCGGACGTTAAAGGCAAGTATTCTAACTCTTGTCTCAGTTCAATCTGAACAAGTTTTTGAAGTTCATGTATCCTTACGCATGAATTGAAGTACAATGAAGTTAAAGCCAATTCATTTGGTTAGACTTGATATATTGAGTGGATTACTGATAATCTATTCATCTGTTATCAAATGTTATTATCTTTTGTCAACTACTTGATATGGTTTTCAAAAGAAGACTGAAATGTTAAACAAATATTTTGTCGGTAAAACAACAGGCACGTGAGGTTGCCAAATGATTAAACGTACATACGTTTAATGGATGTAGTGTTGATCAACATAGAGTACAATAGGTTGATCACCTAGAAGTGCTCGTAAAGTAATCTAGAACTTCTGACTTAGTTCCGGGTTGTCCTTTTTAAAGAAAGAATGAATACTCGAGGTCTTTGACCAGAGTGTATGTTTTACTGAATTTTATTCATTGTGAAACATTTTGAAAGAAAGATGAAGTGCTATTTTGAATCATTAATAGTACTTCATAACTATTGTTCAGTTATCGAAGATATACGATTCATATGTATTAAGCATGTTGTTATTGAAATTGTTATACTTGTTGAGCTAGTTATGCTCACTCTTGTTTAAACCATATGAATGCAGCTAAGACTGAACGTCCCGAAGGATCGAATAAGGATAAGGAAAAAGCTAAGGCATATTATTAAGTTGTCTTGTAATAGTATAGGGCTATTGTTATAATGTAATGAATATTATGACAAAGAACCTTTGTAATGGGTTTAGAACCTAGGAAGTGTAAATATTAATTTGAGTATATAAAAGTTATGTTCGTTCTTTGAGACTTTTCAATTGAATGAATGTATGAATGTTTGTATAGTATAGCACCATCTGTCGGGTTGAAAGATATCCGGATTTGGGGGCGCTACACTTAATGTGAGGAATGTAGAGAGTGTATGTCACCAAAAGCACTTGAACATCTTTGAGACAATTTATCAAACACCAAAAGTGCACAACTTAATGTCACTAGCCGACTAAAGCTTATATAATATGATCTGTAACATGGAAAATTTATGATGCATAATGTGCATATTGGTTCGCCCTTTGGGGTCTCCATGAAATACTATTTATCCAAAAATATTTGCAAACAAATAGACCATAAAAGGCAGGATATTCTTGAGCAAATTAGCCAAAAACGGAAAACCCAAGAGGAAAATTCATATAAAATAATCCATGACAAAAGTTACACCCAAAACAAGAATCTAAATCTATCACACCCAGATTTTATAAATCTAATTTTTTTTTACGGTTTTGGGAATTTGGTATTCTAAATCTAGGGAGACAAGAGAAATCTGAGAGAGTAATAGTATACATACCTTAAAGGCTGCTAGAAGAGAAGGAAGGGAGCCGCGGCAGCAGCAGTGGCGGCAGAGGCGGATCGTGGAGGCGGATCGGCAGTGGGTTTGGTAAACAGAGAAAAGAGGAAAGTGTTTGGCAAAGAGAAAAGAAGAAGCGTGATATGCTTTCAGAATTTTTTTTTTTGAGTAATACTACACAGACATGAAATTGGGACCGGAAAATTGGACAGTTGTACAATTCTGTTTTTGTATATGTATCCAAATTACACCTAAAACACTATGTTTTGTAAAAATTCCTGTTAGAATAAATACTATACATTTTTTGGAAGGCACAAGAAAAAAAAATAATTCAAAACTGTCCAATTTTCCGGTCCCAAATTCATGTCTGCCAAGACTTTTTCTTTTTTTTTCATCAACAGCTGATGTGAACAAAGCCACATCACCCGATCGTTGAAAATGTCGCTAAAAACCTGTCGCCTCATTAAACTTGCTCATCTACAATTTGAATTTAAAAAATAGTGGTAGAGAGATGTGAGAAATAGTTAAAAAGGTGAGTGGATAAGTTAATATGGAGATAATAACTGCTTTTCAAGTTTAAAAATAATTAAATTAATTTTTAAGGTAAGATGTGATCCAAAATCTCCAAAAAAAAATAGTCACAAAAAGCTGAAAGCTTTATAATAAGACATGATTTTTTATCGCAATCCTCGAGTTTTATTTGTAAAGTCTCTATTCCTTGTAATTAAATGGCTCTGACACCCATTGTTGGGGAAGAATTGGGGAAGAATCGGAGGAGCCCGCGCATCGTGTGCGTGTACACAAGACACTAACATATATGTTTGGAACTTAATTTGACCCAAAAACTTAAGTTATTAGATTTTGGGCCCATTCATATATATTAATCCTTCACTTTTTCACTATTTATCTGACGTAAGACTCCAATTCGTGATATCCTAATAGTGTTGACGATGAAATTTTTGCAGATTGACCCATTATTTGTTATTTTGTACAAAAGAATCCTGTCTAATTCACTAATTTATGAGAAGAGACAACTGTTGTATTTAAAAAATATTTCAGAAAAAATCTGTAAAGTAATTGGCGATTAATAAAGGAATTCTCGATATCATAATTCCCGTTTTAATTTTTATGAGAGGATCTTATTTTACATACATTCAACTATCAATATATATACTAACACTATTTTGTTCAATTATTAATACATTTCGAGTTTGTAATCATTCTCACACTGAATTATTCCTAAGGATGCAAGGCCTCAAATTTTTAATGTTTACTTATTGTGTCGCTTTTGATAATTTAAACGCTAACACGTAGTGATATTTTACACATCACACACGTAACACAAATATATTGGGATTACGGTAGTTGTGGTTATTACAAAAATATATTAAATTAAATAGTAATAGTTGTGACATTTAAATTAGTTGCCAAGTCCAACAATATGTGACGATGACAACCTGATTATATTTGAATTTTGATTATTTGATTAGCAGCAGATGACAGGTACATGTTGTTCTCAATGTCATCAATGCCATGCCATGCTTAATTAATTGCCTTTGCCAAAAACAAATAAAGAATGAAAGAGCTAAAAATTAACTATATATATATATATATATATATATATATATATATAATTTTGTGTTTTCTTACGAAAATAACCCATTCATGCAAAAATGTCTTTCAGAATTATTGATTACATAATTATCAAAATAAAAATAATTTATGTCGATAAATTTTACGACAAAATCAAATTGGAATTAATGTAAAATATTAAGTGATAAGATAGAATAAATTAGTATGAATCCTTTATGTGTAGATATATTTACTGTTCACATAAGTGTGTCGTCATATGTACTCTTAAAAAAATTTAATTTAAAAAGTTAACAAATTTAATTTTTAAAAAATTATTAACTTTATCTTAACAAATTGAATACTCTATATTTGTGAGAAAAGCAAAGAGATGTTCTAATTTTTGGACTCAAATGTACAACCAAAGTGGAGACATTTTGGCCAGTATTAAAAAATAAATACATAAACACTTGGTAAAAGAAAACACTAAGTGTCAAAAAGAATCTTGCTGCAGTCTATTCCCTTTGTAATTCAAATGGTTATATTATCTTTATCTATTCTCTTTGTAAAGAAATATAAATAAATAATCCCAATATCAAAAATAACAACTTCACTACTAAATAGTACATAGGAAAAATTTAGGGGAATCGGTTTTGACGACCGGTCTAGCGATCGACTAAATTTTTTTTTTTTTTTTTTTTTTATGATTTTTAAATAATTTATAATATTTATTGGAATTGAATATTTTATAAAATTTAGTGATTTAACTGTCATTTGGATATATGTAAAAAACAAAATTATACAATCTGTGTAATACTGTTTTTTACATGTATCCGAATGACACGTAAAACACTGAATCCTATAAAAATTCCAATTTTAATAAATATTGTAATTGTTTGAAAGTCAAAAAAAAATAAAATTAGTCGATCCCTAGACTGGTCGCCCAAAACCTATCACCCCAGAAGGATTGTTACTACATGTTGGGTCATGATATTTCCCTTCTTTGGACCGAGTAAGTTGGGCTTACTTATTAAAATAATTCATTGGACCTTTATTATTGAACCTTGAAAGTCACTGGGCCTAGTCACCATATTACTTCTATTTGAGCTTATAAGACCGGGTCGGATCATTGGACTAACCCATTGGATCATTTAATATCTATTACTTTGACTTGTAATGATGAAAAAACATGACAGTTGACTAAGACACCTGTCATGCATTAATGTGGATGGGATCCGGTGACGGCCGGCAGCATAAACAGTGACCAAAGGTAGTGAATAGACTGCAGGAAGACGGCAGGACCCATCAGATCACGCAATGCGTGTCGAGGTAGGTAGTGGGTGGCACGAACCGCAAGGCAAAAGAGTATAACCTATCAACTAAGTCTTCACAAACAGGTATGTTTTCACACGCATTCTCATTCATATACACAGATACACACAACTGAGGATTATTATCACTCTCAATACACTAGACATTACATCCTCCATTGTTAACCTTGTGAACACGTATACTGACTCTCACGCCTGAGTTATCCCCCGGCGGTCCGGTTGTCAAGCTTGTGGGGTTTATCGTGTTTACTGTATAGGATCAAGGCATCTTACGTGATTGGGACATTGAAGAAGATCCTGGCGTTAACATTGGCGCTAGAAGGAGGGCTGAGTTCTAGTGTCCTGAGTATTTTTCAATCACAGACTGTGTTTGTTCTACGTCAGTATTCATGGTGAAGAGTAGAACACCTACACTCAAGGGCGTACCGATGGTTTGTCGGTGAATCAGCACCACGAGTGTCTGCCAAAGATCGTTTGGGACATACAATAAGTGTTCACGCCAGCACAGCGTCCAAACGTTCACCTAAAAATTCTCGGCCGAAGGCGGTGGGCAAAGCCAAGCATAAGCTAGTTTTCACGACAGAGAAGGGGTCTGGCCATGGTCGAAAACGAGTAGAAGGCACCTCGCCTAGAACTCGATACCGAGATGACCAAGACGCAAAGGCCTCCCGATTGGCTAAGATGGCAGATGAAGCGGATAGACTTATGGAAGTACTTATGAATCAGCGACAGGATATAGCTGAGCAGATAGCTCGAATGGCAAAGTTGAGGGACGAAGAGTTCAGTTATGTTCAGTCCGAAGAGCGAGGGCATCGGAGTAGGAAAGAACCTGCTCATTCAGGACAAGAGTCTCGGGGCCAAACCCGAGAAAGAAGAAGATACCGAAGCCCTACTCCTCGAAGATCAAAGAGGGCATATCACCCTGCCGATTCTAAGGGACAGGGTCGAAGCGAACGAAGAGGTCGATCCAGAGATTGCACTCCTGAGCATACAAAGAAGGCACTTCTTGTTGCACATTCTCACCATAGCGCCCGAGTTCAGAGACGAAGTATATCTAGAGGTCATACTCCCGAGAGTCTACTGAGGGTACACCACCCTGTGGACGCTCGTCATCTGAAAAGTCCCTCTAAAGTTGGAGGTTCTGTTGTAAGAAACCGGTCCGCTTAGAAGAAGGAGTCACCAGAAAAAGAAGCATCATCTCAACCAGAAGGTGTGGAGTATCTGGTTAAAGAATTAAAGGAACTTCGAAAGCAGCTTGCCGAAGTACAAAAAATGAAAGATACTTCGGGAAAGAAGGCATCCCCTTTTTCCGCGAAGATTCTAAAAGAAAAAGCTGACCCCACTAAGAAGTTGCCCCACATTGAAAGTAATGATGGATCGGGGGATCCCTACGACCATAGTCAGGCGTTCGACCGACTGATGGATTATTATGACTTTAGCGATGCTGCTAAGTGTCATACTTTTGTCACAACGCTCTGTAAGGATGCCCGGCAGTGGATGGGGACTTTGCCCTTGGATTCAATTTCATCTTGGGCAGACATGTGCATTAAATTTCATGCTCGCTTCGGGAGCAACAAAAGAAGGGGAAAACTAACTGGTTCGTTGGCTCAGGTTCGACAGTATTCGAATGAGTCTTTGGGCCAATATGTGAAGTGGTTCTGTGAAGTAGTCGGCCAAATGACAGACCTGAACGATCTACAAGCTGTTGGACTGTTTCAGAATGGGTTAGATTTGATTAAATCAGAGAAGTTGGTGAAGAAGTTAATGTTTCACCACCCGAAAAGTCTCGCTGAAGCCTTCGACAAAGCTGAAGGCTATATTGTGGTGGAGGAAGCCATGAACAGCCTCAAACGTCCTTCTTCAGACCGGCTTAAGGAGACAGATCTGGACAAAACCGATGGGGACCAGAAGAAGAATGAAGGGAATAAAGACCGCTACAAAGGCGGGTCAAAAAAATACAACCAGTGGAGACAGGGTGGAGGACGTTCGTCCGCTTCCACCCAGAGAGTGAATAGGACGTACACAACACTCAACACAGACAGGGCTGTTATCTTGGATCAGATTAAGAATCAACCTATCTTCGAGCCATCTCGAGATAACATTAAGCCTGGAAAAGGGAATTCTCGTAAGTATTGCGATTACCATCAAGCTTGGTCACGTCTGAGCAACGATCGTCGTGCTAGTTTGAAAGATTTCATTGAAAGAAAGGTATAAGGTGGGGCTTTAGTCCTATTATGTAGTCGCGCCGAGAACTAATCAACAAAGAGACGGAGGACCTGTTAAATGACTCAACCAGATTCAAATAAGCGTTGCCGGCCGGGGACGGCCGCAAGGCATGTGATAGATGTCATCACTGGGGGTACTACTGGAAAACTTGTTGGAAAGAAGCGCCGAAGTCACTTGGATTCGGTCATGTCAGTGGCGGGTACCCTCCCGAAGACTTATAGACCTTATCCGAGTACGGTAATCTCCTTTACTGACTGCGCAAGTGGGTTCGGTAGATATGAAGCGAATGATGGTGGATAATGGGTCTTCTGTAGATATTCTGTATGCCCACGCTTATCAGAGGATGCACCTAGATGGGCGGAAGATGGAGATAGGGCAGAAGGCTCCTTTGTACGGTTTTAGTAACGATCCGGTCAAGGTGGCTGGAACCATTGAACTACCGCTCATCTTCGGAATGGCCCCTCAGCAGGTAGAAATTATTTGCAAATTTTATGTTGTGCATATAGATTCTGCTTATAATGCTATTTTGGGGAGGCCTACTTTAATTGCTTTACAAGTTGTGACCTCAATCCCTCATTTCAAAATCAAATTTCCTACGGCTCATGGGGTTGGTGAGGTGAAAGGAGATTTGGATCTGGCCAGAAGATGTTATAGAAATGTTGTGATCACTTCGGGAGTGGGGGTATCGAAGAAAAAGCAGACCATGACGATAGAAATCGAACCCTTCACTTGAGAGTAGTTCAAACCATTGGTCATGCCAAATGAAGAAATAGAGAGATAGAGCTCATCCGGGCAAGGTGAGCAAGAGCGGTGAAAATAGGTTGGTCTCTGGGAACCTCTCCCACGAACCTCATGGAGCTCTGCGATCTTTGTGTTGATATTTCGTATGGGAACCTTAGGATATCTTAGGAGTAGCGGGGATATTCTTTGAGCATCGGTTGAAGTGGACCCGTCGAAGAAACCGATTCGACGAAGAGGAGGATCTTTGCACTGAGCGTCGGCGGATCATTGATGAGGAGATTGCAAAAGTCATTGGCTACGACTTCATCTATGAAATCGATTACCCGGAGTGGATGGCGAATGTGTTGTTGGTGTAGAAGCAGAATGGAAAATGGCGAGTTTGCATCGACTACACTGATCTGAATAAAGCTTGTCCAAAGGATTTCTACCCGCTGCCCCACATCGACCAACTCATCGATGCCACTCCGGGGTATGCTTTGTTAAGTTTCATGGACGCATTCTCTGGGTATCATCATATTTCCATGAGTAAAGAGGATATACCGAAGACGACGTTCATTACACATCATTCGATATATGCCTACAAGAAAATGACCTTCGGCCTCATCAATGCCGGGGCCACATACCAGAAGATGATGAACTACGTCTTCAGATACCAGTTGGGTAAGAATATGGAGGTGTACGCGGATGACATGATTGTTAAAATCATGCTGGTACGTAAACATCTGGATGATTTAGAAGAATGCTTTCAGACAATTCGCCATCACAACTTGAGACTAAATCCCACTAAGTGCACCTTCGGTCTAGGGGCTGGCAAATTTCTGGGTTATCTTGTCAGTCAAAGAGGAATTGAAGCCAATCCAGAGAAGATTCAAGCGATCCTGAGCATGAAGACTCCTCAGTCATTTAAAGATGTTCAACGTCATTTGGAAGGATTGCGATTTTAAGGAGGTTCATGTCCAAGTCGGCGAAAAGATGTTTGCCATTTTTGATCGTTGAAAAGGTAGAAGAATGCAAAAAGACGTTCCAATGGACTTAGTGAGAGGGCGCCTTTCGAGCATCAAGTCCTACTTATCTTGATTGCCTTTGTTGGTGAAGCCCGTTCTGCTGAGCCTCTATATTTGTACTTAGCAGCCTAGTTAAGTAGGCGATAGGAGCGGTTTTAGTGCGTGAAGTTGAGGTAAAGTAGCTTTTTAGGTTTATTATGTAAGCCATGTCCTTGGGATCTTTGAAACAAAGTACCCAAACATTGAAAATTTGCTTTTGCTTTAATAACCGCTAATCGAAAGCTTAGGCAATACTTCCGAGTAGTAGATTGGTAATAATATCTGAGAGATCGACCTTTGAAGAAAATTATGGGCAAACACGAGGTATCGGGGAGATTAATTGCATAGACGATGGAGTTGTCCCAATTTTTCATTGAATATCATCCCCGAACCGCCATCAAAGGGCAAGCCTTGGCTGATTTTGTAGTTGAATGCTCGTTTTAAACCCGATAAAGTTGTGGCGGTCAAGGATCCGGATGACAGCGATTCTGATTTCTTGATGAAAGCGAGTTTGTGGACGCCGTGCGCAGATGGGTCTTCTACTACGGATGTCGATTGAGCGAGGATTATTCGGCGAGTCCGAGGGGATTTAAGGTGCAACAGCCATCGATTTCGATTCCAAAGCGAAAAATAACGGTGAGTATGAGCGGTACTTTCGCGAGGTTACGACTAGCGAAGAGTCTTGAAGTCGCGAGAATAGTCATCTTGATGATTCTCGGTTAGTCGTTAAGAAATTCTCTGAGGAATCTGAAGCTCGAGGCCCAAGAATGATCAAGTTTTTGGCAGAATTGAAAGAACGACTTCAGTATTTCCAATCCTATAAGTTTCATGGGGTCGAGCGTAATAACAATTCCATTGCTGATGCACTCTCTAAATTAGCCACTGCGGATGTTAACGTCTTTGAGGGGTCAATTTACTTAGAAATTTTACAACATCCTAGTGTTTATCATGAATCGGTGATGTGTGTTGACCGAACCAACTGCTGGTTGACCCCATATCTGGAGTATCTGGCAGATGGCATTTTACCATCGGATAAGATGCTAGCCAAGAAAATCAAGTACAAGAGTGCTAATTTTGTTCTGATTGATGGGGATCTGCTTACGAAGGGCTTTCTAAATCTCCACCTTCTTTGAAATGTTTGACTCCATCCGAAGAATACGCTTGTCAAGAGAGGTACATGAAGGCATCTATGGCGACCATATGGCTGCTAAGTCATTAGCCTACAAAGTACTTCGTCAGGGATACTACTGTTCTACTATCTTCAAGAAAGCGACTGAATACGTAAAGAAGTGCGAGAAGTGTCAACTCAACAGTCCAATACCACATCAGCCACCAGAAAAGCAATACTCGATCTTATCTCCTATACCCTTCGCTGTCTGGGGGGTTGATATACTGGGTCCGCTACCGAAGGCAAAAGGTCAAGTCAATTTTGTTATAGTTTCCATCGACTATATGACCAAATGGGTAGAAACAAAGCCACTTAGGTTAATAATGGAACAAGAATGCTTGAAATTTTTGAAAGAATCAGTAGTATTTCGTTTCGGAATTCCTAAGGTGGTAATATCGGACAATGGACGTCAGTTTGTGGGATCGAAATTTGAAACATTTTTGAAAAGAATGAGGATCCAAAGGCCTGAGAAAGACTTCAGTAGCTCATCCTCAGTCAAACGGACAAGTTGAAGTGACCAACAGAACGCTGCTGAATGGGATCAAGCGCAGATTGGACGAAGTTAAGGGCAGATGGCCAAAAGAGCTACTTAGCGTGTTATGGGCTTATCGAACTACTCGAGGACTACTGACGGGATTCACCTTTCGGTGGCCTATAGTGCGATGCCTTAGTCCCGATTAAAATTGGATCTCCAAGTCTTGACTTAGTCAATTCAAAGAGATCTACAATGAAGAAGGGCTGAAGGCCAATCTTGATTTGCTTGAAGAAGTCAGAGAAATAGCCTTAATCAAATTGGCAGCCTATCAGCGAAGAGTGGCCAAGCATTATAATAAGGGGGTAAAGTTTCGCAGATTCGAAGTAGGGGATTTTGTTCTCAGAGAAGTCGAAGCATCTACACCTCAGAATCTGGGAAAGCTGATGCCAAACTGGGAAGGACCGTATGAAGTCATTGAAGTGCCAAAGCCGGGGACTTATCGGTTGAAGGCATTAGACGGGTCAACAATTAAAAATACTTGGCACACTGACAGGCTTAGGAAGTACTTTCAGTAAAAACGATGTCAGTACATCGGAAGTCTGTAAATATTCACGTCATCATCAATAAAAGTTCCTTTTTTTTCTTCTCTCAAATAAATCATGTCTTCGTTGCTGATCAGTTCAGTGGTGTAAGGAGGTTCGGGGGGACTCGCTGACCATTCGATGGTAGCCTTAATGGCAGGTGGACCTTATGGGTTTGTCAGGCCCTTCGTGGTAGGCAAACGCCATCCTTAAGACGTTATCAGGCCCTGCGTGGTAGGCAATTGTCGACATTTAGACCTTGTCAGGCCCTTCGTGGTAGGCAAGTGTCATCTTTAAGACGTTGTCAGGCCCTGCGTGGTAGGCAATTATCGACATTGAGACCTTGTCAGGCCCTTCGTGGTAGGCAAGCATTGTCCTTCAGACCTCGTCAGGCCCTTCGTGGTAGGAAAGCGTCGTCCTTCAGACCTTATCAGGACCTTCGTGGTAGGCAAATGTCATCCTTAAGACGTTGTCAGGCCCTGCGTGGTAGGCAATTGTCGACATTTAGACCTTGTCAAGCCCTTCGTGGTAGGCAAGTGTCATCCTTAAGACGTTGTCAGGCCCTGCGTGGTAGGCAATTGTCGACATTTAGACCTTGTCAGGCCCTTCGTGGTAGGCAAGCGTTGTCCTTCAGACTTTGTTAGGCCCTTCGCGATAGGCAAATGTCATCTTTTGGTTTTGTTAGGCCTTCTGGGGTAAACAAATTCCCAATGAAGCAGATCTGTCTCACACTTCGGTAACTAAATAAGTATCTCTTTACTTTATTACCTAAATTTTTTCTAAGTGTCGAGTTCGGAATGCCTCATTCTTTAACTTCATCTTATTTTTTATATGCCATGCTTAGTTGTTAATTAACAGTTCGAGTTGAGGCCATGAAAGAGTATGTACATTTTTCCAGTTGAATTAATATTGAAGTATTGGTAGAAAGTAAATGCACCGAAGTCATAAGGGATGAGACCACCTTTCATTAATATTTAATTTGATTACAAAATTAGAAATTTTTTACACAAATCTTATAAATTAAAGAAAATAAAATAACAGAAATTTTCACAAATACTCGTAAATAAAATCCAGGAAAGACCAGAGTATTCACTTCAGGCATCATCTTACATTATCGAAGAGTTGAGCGAGATGGATCCGTTAGGCTGTAATCAACTTCTCCTTGCCACGACTCCGGCAGAGCTCATAGCTTTCAGAATATATCTTCATGATCTCTCCGTTAATCTCATCCGAGTTTCGATACTCTTACAAAATTTGCTTACGAAGGTCATCAGTTAGAGGAGGCCCAAGGTCCCGAAGAGCCTTGAGTTCTCGGATTTCTTCTTCAAGCTTCTGGCGCTTATTGAAATGACGAGTTTATGCTAGCTCTAGCTTTTGGATCGTTTTGGTCAAGATCTTAGCATCAACCTTTAATTCTTTGATCTTCTCCATCCTTATTTCGCTCCTCTGAACCAAGTCAACATTCATCTTGACGATCTCCTCATACTGTGCTTTAGTTGACTTCAGTTCTTCATTGGAGGTCTTCGCATCTCCTTTGACTTGGGCTAACTCTTTCCGAAGACCCTCATTCGTGTGCAGAACGCTCTCACGTTGAGTCCTTTCCCGAGCCAGAGCAGACTTCAGGATGGCATTCTCCTTCCTTATTGCCTCTTCTTCAGATTCAGCTTCGATAGACCTTAGACGCAGACGTTCAAACACAGCATTCGCCTACGCATGTCCATTATTATTTGATTAGTTTCAGATGTATAAGTATGAAGATTAATACGAAAATAAAGGAGAGAACCATTTACCTTCGCTAGGTAGCTCATGCCTTATTAAAGCAAATCCGTTCGAATCGTTCCCAATCGATGGTCATCGGTTTCACGGACGAAGGCGTCGAACAGTTGAAAGGAAAAGTTGGCATTAAATCGAGGCCATATGGTTGGAGAGGCCATAGCGTCATGCTGAAATTCAGAAATTGACTGTCTTGGAGGAGAAGGCATGGATTGATTGCGAACTGGCGAGGGATCCACATGTATATTTTCCGGAGAGGGAGATCGAACAGGATTAGGTTCGTGGATTGGTGAGGGATCCGAGGATGAACCTGGATGGCTATCTGATGGATGTTTCCTTTTGTGAGATAAGATGGGGACAGATCCGACCAGTTCATCATCAGGCACTTGAATTTCAGTTGGGACTATTGGGGGAACGTCAGCCAAAGACGATGGAACTCGGAGCTCATCGGCAGTCAAAGGAGTAATCTTTGTCCTTATCTTCTTAGCACGAAAGACCTTCGCCCGATCGTGTAGAGGTATGTCAAGCAAGCTTCTCTTAATTGGTGCAGAGCTAGGGTTGGATGAATGGGTTGCTTGTGGAATTGCTTCGGGAATTATTTCCGGGTCACTTTCAGGATTTATTTCCGGCTGGGCGGATTTGGATTTCTTGGCGGCTCTTTTCCTTTGGCGAGGTCTGAGGGATTCTTCGGGAACGATGGGTTCATCAGTTTGGGGTTCATCATTCTGAAGAGAAACGGTTGGTGGATCGGTGACGGGGGGATCAGGTCGGGAAGATTCTTCAGTCGGAGGCTCTTCACTCGCATCCGTAATCTTTCTTGACAAAAAGTCTTCCAATTCTTTTACTTCCGAAGAAGTTGATTTGATCAGAGACACTGCAAATAACCATGTATCAGAACCCATATCACTTTAATATCTCAAAAAATTGTGTTACAAAGTTGTTCGAAACATACATTTATGGTCATATAGCCAAGCTTGCTTAGTCAGAAGTGCAAAACTCCATTCCTTCGGAGGAATCTTCTTCAGAAAATCTTCCATCTCCTTCACACGCTCTTCAGGGATATCTCCAAAGTCAGCAGAGATCCGATTAGAGATAGTCCAATCTGGAAGAGAAGAGATTTTGGGTCCCGTAACAAAAAACCATTTTTCGTGCCAACCCTTGTTGGTTGAAGGGGTATCCATCAGGGATCTCTTCTCAAATTTGGTGTTGGGTCGAGGAGACTGCTTGCTCAACATTTTGAAACCTCGTTCTCGGGACCTCTGAAATTTGAGAAGAGGGTGAAGAAGATGTCAGCGAGATGGAGGAATCCTAATTAATTGGCGGTAAGGCAATGAATGCGGAATGTGGATATAGGAATTAGGCACCAATGGTGAAACCCACTCCTATGAACCCTAGGAGGGTAACGACGAAGGCATGGAGGGGTAGACGAATCCCCTTTTCAAGGAAAGTAACTGGCATAGCGACCCAACCATCCGGTCGATGGTACATGCGTTCTTCAGGAGCAGGAGCCCTTATAGCGTACATATCCAAAATCTGATAGCGAGTCAAGAGGATACGTATCTCAGATTCTGTAATGGTGGAGGGGATATTGGCATGAGGAAACTGTTCCCCATACTTGAAGAAGTCGGAAGGTGGCGGAGAAGGGATAAGGGGCGGATTTTTCCCCATGGTTGCTGTGGATGGGGGATTTGAACTCGAACCCTCTTGGTTAGGGTTTGGATTGGGGGAGACGGTGCTAACGGGAGTCACGCGAAGGGGAGAATTTTGGTTAGGGTTCATTGTCACCATTGTTGAGATTTCGTAAAACAGAGAAGGAAGTTCTGGGAAGGAGAAGAAAGCTCAAAGGTTCAAAGTTCAAATTGGCAGGTAAAATCGTCAAAATTGGTAAAGTTTATCTTTTATACTGACGGTTACACGGTGTACGAGGACGGCACATTAAATGTTAGTAATGATGAGAATTCGAATGGGAAGCGTCCGGATCAATCCTTAGATATTTTATCAGATTGGGCCTCTCGGTTGAATTTCCGGTTTTTAGACCGTCTTGTTCAATTTCAATCATTTATTGACTGGGCCTTTTACTCTGGACATTCAGCCATTCCCTGTCTCATCTTTTGGACCAAATTGGGTATGTCTCAATTACTCCTTGTTATGGGCCTTTAATAAATTCTAATATCATGGACCATTTATAGTTTTCTATTAAACATTGTGTTCAACAAAAAACTAGGGGGCAATGTTGGGTCATGATATTTCCCCTCTTTGGGCCGAGTAAGTTGGGCTTAATTATTAAAATAATCCATTGGGCCTTTATTATTGAACCTTAAAAGTCATTGGGCCTAGTCACCATATTACTTCTATTTAACCTTATAAGACCGGGTCGGATCATTGGACTAACCCATTGGATCATTTAATATCTATTACTTTGACTTGTAATAATGAAAAAGCATGACAATTGACTAAGACATCTGCCATGCATTAATGTGGATGGGATCTGGTGACGGTGACGGCATAAGCGATGACCAAAGGTGGTGAGTAGGCTATGATGAATGACGGCGGGACCCATCGAATCCGCGAGACGTAATGTCGGTAGTGGGTGGCACGGTAAACCGAGCAAAGAGAGTATAACCTATCAACTAAGTCTTCACAAACAGGTATGTTTTCACACGTATTCTCATTCATATACACAGATACACACAACTGAGGATTATTATCACTCTCAATACACTAGACATTACATCCTCCATTGTTAACCTTGTGAACACGTATACTGACTCTCACGCCTGAGCTATCCCCCGGCGGTCCGGTTGTCAAGCTTGTGGGGTTTATCATGATTACTGTGCAGGATCAGGGCGTCTTACGTGATTGGGACGTTGGAGAAGATCCTGGCGTTAACACTACATATGATGTACATAATTTCCAAAAAGTCCAAATATATAGCAATTGCCGTAACTCGCTCTAAGGTAAATCCACCGATATTATATATATATATATATATATATATATATATATATATATATATATATATATATATATATATAAGATCGAGATCTATCGAGGATCTCGTATTTTAGTAAAAGACGAACCTTTTTTGTTTTTTATACAACTAAAATAAAATAAAATTATGGAACTTGAATTTTTACAAAATACATTGTTTTGAGTGTGATTTGGATACATATAACAAAACATGTCTGTACAGTCAAATCACACTCAAAACACTGTATTATGTAAAAATTCAAGTTCCATAAATTTTATTTTTTTTTACTTGTATAAAAAAAAGCAAAAAAAAAAAAGAAAGGTCCAGACGCTACTAAAAAAAGGTCCGGACCAGAACCGGACACACTCTCTCTCTCTCTCTATATATATATATATATATGTTATGAATTTTTATAGAAAATACATTATTTATAATATTGAAAATAAGAAAGAACGATCATAATTAAAAATTAAAAATCGATGTGTGTTACTAATGGTAGCGGACGATAACAAAAACACTTAGCGTCAGTTACTATTAGTAGTGAACGTTAATCAAAATAGGAGTTTGACTTATTAACAAAATCAGTTTATGATTTATTAACAAAGATTTAGGGTTTATTAACTAAGGGTTAGAGTTTGTTAAGTACTAAGATTTATAAACCATAATTTAGGATTTATTAACCAAAATTTAGGGTTTATTAAAGTTGAGAAAATACAAGTTGCAGATACATAATTGTAAACCATAAACCCTGATTTATAAACCCTAAACTTGGTTAATAAACCCTAAACCTTGTTAATAAACACTAAATATTTATTAGTAAAGTCAAACACATTATAATAAGTTTCTGCTACTGTGACGGCCCCAAAATAAGTCTACACAACTCATTCCGAGTCGCCAAATATATGATACAGAATCCAAATACTAACTTCCTATATATAACTATTAACTGTCGTGTAAAATACGACAAAAAATAAGTTGTGAGTTTCAATACAAATATTATTTCGTAGACAATATCCAAACTCAAATAAAGTCCTCATTATAATTATTGTCACATTATTTTATAAAATAGTGGGGACTACTATAGCAACAATCTTGGACCATCATTCCATTCCCCGACTAGTCTCAGCTATATTCTCATTTCCTAAAGAGAACAATGAAAAAAATGGTGAGCTCAACTATCCTAGTAAAGAATATTATGACTAAGATAATGTAAAACAAACCTTAGTCCTCAATAGGGAAAAATTTGATAGAATACAATAGGCAACAAGTTTTAGATCAATAAATGCAGCGAAAATAGCAATCCATTAGAAGAGTCTAGTAGAGCATGATGTCTACTATCTTCTATGATTTAAAAGTCCATCATCAATATTTTATCCCTGTAACACTAATCAACGAATTATCTATGCACAAAGATAATCGTTTGTATCACCAGTGGTCATGATCATGCCAAACACATGTCCATTTATGCACTACAGGCCAAAGAGTACTTTCATCACAAACCTTTATCTGTAATATTAAAGGTTATGCTTATACCAATACACAATTCTTTGTCATAATCATACCAATTAACAGTTTATCTTTGCACTACGGGCCAAAGATGACTTTCAACAGAATATAAATATGAAGATGATGACAATGATATAAAGAATGAATCAAGTGAGATCAATGATAAATATTAAAGATTTATAATTTAATTTATCAAGAGTTCAAGAATATCCAAATTGTCAACATGATAACTAATTGTGGAGTAAAATTCAATAATGATATTCATGTATTAAAAATAATTTGGACAGAAAAGAAACCAATTTTATCGTGAATAGTGTTAGGTTTGTAATATTCATGAACACAATCAAATTGCAAAAATTAAGCGGAAGCATGGAAAATCAAAGTTTAAAAATTTTACAAACCATATACCAGGATCATCCTTTATGCACAATTATTAATTAAATGAAAAGATAAAGAACAAGATTCATACCCTTGAAGATTCGAGCTTTCTCTGGTACAAGTTCACCTCCAATCCTTTTTCGCGTTCAACTTGAATCCACTGGGTTTGGTTCCTTCCTTTGATCAACGTTAGCCACCTAAATGTTTGGCCTCTAGAGGTGATCCACCAAGGAAGAAGAAAGATTTAAGAATATGGGTGTTTGACAAAATCTTAGTTTTTCTATCTCTCATAGAAAAAGAGCGTACTCTCTAATAATTGGAATCATGTATATAGATATCTGATATAAGACTCCTCTTATAAAGATATCAGTTAACCCTTCTAATCTAATTAAAAAATATGTTATTATTTAATTAATTAAATTCCTTTAATTACTTAAGCTCCTTAATCTTATTAGGGATAATTAATTAAACTCTTTTAATTAATTTACCTCTAAATCTTATTAGGAATAAATGAGAGTACTTTTATTAATTAATTCCCAAACTCCTTTAGAAATTAAATAATAATAATAGTAGTAATAATAATAAGACTCCTCTTATTAATTTATATTTAATATTTCCAAAATATTAAATAATAAATATTAAGTTATTTAATTTATTCTATCACCATAGATTATATTAAATATACTTAACTTATTATTACGATTATGCCATTAACTTCTTAAATAATTATTCTTCCTTTTATGGTGTGACCCTTTAGGTTCTCCATATTAAACCGGTTGTGAATAAATCAATTAGAACAATTCTAATCTTATTTAAATAAATAAAATAAACTACTAATTTATTTAATTAAATAATATTTATTCCACAATAAGGATAAGTAAAAGAACCATTGAGTAAATAGTTACCGTACAATTCAATCCTTCCACCATACAATGTCCCAATTAAATATAAGACACGGAATTACTGTCAAGTCTTATTTTATTTAATTATATGTATTTCGATTCTTAATTAAATGCACACCTCCAAATAATGCAAATTAGAAACTCCTTTCTAATTTCATTCTGCCGTGGCCAAAGATTACTCGGTTGTCACTTATCAAATCACATAGGACATTTCTCTTCTTTTACTAGAAGTGGTAGATTCTTTATTGATCATACATTATCTCCATATACAACTTATTATACCCAAGCATACCCTTTGATATACCCTAAGGGTCTTAAGGAATAAGTCAAAGTATAACTCATCATACACAAGATACTATGATGATCTCAAGTCCAAGGATCACTTGCACTACTATCATTACAAGAATTCCTATTGACACACAAGTAAAACTCCATTAGGTATTCCTTAGCGAGCCACGTTCAGTGAACTTATTCTCTAATAAGCACCTACATATTTGCTTTAGTGTCTCCACACAAATGATTATGAGATCAATCATCCTCATGTAATGAGCAAGCAACGTAACCAATCTATCCAGATTCACTAATCCCCAATTTAGTAATCCAATGATTGGGAACTATTTTAGTTTTAAGCTTTCTAAGAATTTAGATCTCATTAGAATGATCATCATCAATATTCTAAAAGCATTGCTAAAAACTATGGATTTATCACATATTATAAAACAACATCATGTAGATAATTAAAAGCCTTTAATAAATTAATAATTTTTATTAATAAATGGATAAGATTGTTACAAAGTATATGCTTTATCATCAAATATGATTGCCTTGTGTGCATACTACTTTCAATCTCCCACTTGCACTAAAGCCAATCGCCATGGTATCTCATACCCTTCTTCTCTGAGTGATGATTAACCTGCTGTTGGATAAGCTTTAGTTAATGGATATGTAATGTTGTTCTTGAGAGTCCACTATCTCTATAGTGATTTCCCATATTTCAATCATTCCTTTAATCAAATGAAAGTGCCACAACACATGTTTAGATTCCTTTAATCTCTATAGTGATTTCTACTTATAGTGATTTGTGGTTCTTGAACTCTTCAAGATATATTAGCCCCCCACTAGCCCATTCAATGATAAACATCTTTATCTTAGAAGGCAACATGTTTCACAACAAACACCTTTTGCTAAGTAGGATTATAGAACATATACCCTAAACTTACTTTAGGATGTCCCACAAATCTGTACTTGTCAAATCTTGTCCCAATCTTATCCTTTGAAACCTTTTCACATAAGCTGGACAACCCCTTATCTTAACTTACTTAAAATTAGGAATCTTTTTTGTCCATAACTTTTATGGAGTCTTGTGGCTGGATTTTGAGGTTACATTTTTTGTAGATATGCAGCCATTTCTAGGACATTATCCTAGAAGGATACTGGAATGTCAGATCATTATGGATCACACCATGTCCAACAAGGTATGACTTTTTTCTTTCAGATACATCAATCAATTATTGCGTATCAGGAGACATCCATTATGAGAAAACCATTTGAGATGATCTATAAACTCATTGCCCAAGTATTCTTTCCTTGATCCGATCAAAGAAACCTAATACTTTGCCAATTTGTTTCACTTCTGAATTCTTTGAACCTTTTAAATAATTCACAGTTGTATTTCAACAAATACACACATTCAACTCTTTGAATGGTCATCTCCTTTTCTTATGCTAATTTTTTCAATATGCAAAATTATTTTCATGTAAGTTAAGTATACAAAATCCATTAAGTAATATTACAGTTCTATACAAAATATTATTATTATAAATAGAACAACAATTATTCTTAAATATAATACTAAAGATTTCATTGTCCAACAACAAAATAGATATAATATTTCTAACAAGTACTGGAATACAATAATAACTTATTGACTTAATAGATTTTCTCGTAGGCATTGCTAAACTATAAGTTCCTATGCCTAATGTAGCAACCTTTGCTTCATTTACCAGACATAGGATTACTTATCCTTTGTTTAGTTTTCTACTTCTGTTTGGTCCCTTCATAAATCTATATTTATGATAACCAAAACTGATATCCAATACCCAAGTAGAACCTTGACTTAAAGAAAATTTTATTTTAAATCATGAACAAAATTATATTTGTAATCGAAACTTCACTAAGCTTCTTCTGGTTAGCTCTGCAAGATGCTTCTCGTAGTTTCTTTTCCAGTGTCCTGGCTTATTACAGTGGAAGCAAACTCCTTTCTTGCTATTAAATGATCGATTTTGTTCTTATTATCCTTTGTTTTTGCCTTTCTATTTACCTTCTTTTGAATTGTTCTTCTTTTCAGAAGATCATTTGGCCCCTACCAGTAAGACTTGGTCTTTCATGGTTGGAAAGTGACTCTCAATATTTTTCAACATGTTAAGCAAATCAACGAAGCTAATATCTAGCTTGTTTATATGAAAAATTCACAACAATTGTGAAAGGAGTCCGGGAGTGAGTGCAAGATCAAATCTTAGCTCAACTCTCAAGCCATTACAAAACAAGTTGTCCTAACTTTTCAATCAAATTGATCATCCTTAGGACATGTGTCTGTACTGTAGTGTCATTGGTCATTCTAGATCGGAAAAGTTCCTTAGATATCTGATATCTATTAGTCCTACTTTCCTCTCCATCAACTACTTGACGTACAGGAGTATAATAGGAGCATCCATAGTTTCATACTGACGTTGAAGCTCGTTACTCATGGATGCGAGCATGATGCATTGAGCCAATTGTGCATCATCTTGCCACTTTCTAAAAGTAGCAATCTTTCATCAGAGGCGTTGTCTGCAACCATTGTAGGGATAGGCATATTAAGGACATAAGATAGTTTTTCAGCCGTGAGAACTATTCTCAATTTCCTTAACCAATCCTTTTAATTCGTTCTGGTTAATTTAGCATCTAATATGTTACGCAGTGATAGTAATATTAGACATTGTAAACTTCTGTAAATGAATTTGTAATTAACAATATTTTAGCATACATTCTTTTATTAATTACCAAAATAATTTAGGTCTTGTTTTAAATTGGTATCTCCCACTATTTTCATCAAACTATATTACCCTCACTTACATAGTTCGGCAAAATCTAATTATAGATTTGCTAGTGAGATTAAGGATCCCATTTCAAATGTATATAGCCTTGTTTGTGCACAACAAACTATATATAAATAAATAGGTAGACAACTCTTGTTAATTACATCAACTATGCAACTCCTTGTGTTTTGCCTCTTAAATCATAATGGTCAAGTATGTGTACATCCGAACTAAAATAATTTAAGTTAAGTCAGGCCTAGCATTTTCATATAAGTGAAGAGAAAATTATATCCCTTGTGTGTGTATAACAAATCAGTAATGTTCAATTCTTTATAAACATCATATGTAATAAAAACAATATCTTAAATATGTAATACTTGTCTTGTGTGTGCACAACAAACTCATATTAAATATTCAATACTCTATTGTTTCTATCATGCTAGAAGGCGATGTTCGATATTCCAAATATAACTTTATAACTTAATATAAAATATTTAAGGGGTTTGTTATTAATTTATCTCATCTTGTTTAGCGCGCATGCACATATATATATAAAATATGCGTCATTTTAATTAACATGCGAAGCATGTTTGCATAATAATATATATATATATATATATATATATATATATATACTGTATAAGCATGCACATATAGAATACTATATTCTGTCCGGATTGATTATGGACTTTTATTCTAGTTTGGTTCACTAGAGCCACCAAGTGAACCAAGAGGTCAAACCATAGAGGTGCAAGAATTAATCTTTAAATATAACTATTACATTTAAACCTGGACTCCATTACAAACTGGTTTTCAAGCGCTCCTAATTACTCCTTGATTTCCAATTCTTCAAAATTAATTCTAACTATTCCTATTACAAAACTATTTAAAATAAATAGAAACCTTGATCAGCAGTCAAGGGGAAGTACATAGGAGGGAGTTAGAATTTACATTAAGAAAAATTAGAGAAGACGAGGTACACAGACCCAATTTAATAAAACTCATACATTCACGCATTCAACTAAAATAAAATTCAATCACATTGTTCAAATAGTCCATAATTAATCTCATTTATTATCATACACATCACCATATGCATCAATAAATAACATTCATCTCATCAATAATAAACATTTAATATATATATTGATATCATTTAATGGGCAAATTTAGTTAGTATAAAATTTAATTTTGAATCAAAATAAACTCCTTTATTTTAATCCAAATTTAAATCAAAATAAACCTCTTTTATTTTAATTTATCCAATTTTGAATAAAATAAATTATTTTATTTTAATCAAAATCTTTAATCAAAATAAACTCATTTATTTTAATTAATTATGGAATCCAATTCCAAGTCAAAATAAACTCTTTTATTTTGGATAATATGAAATCTTATTACATATTTAAATAAACTCTTTTATTTAAGGAAACACGAATTTTCTTTCCTATTTACAAATAAAATCCTTTATTTTGAATAATATAAAATCTTATTTCATATCTAAATAAACTCCTTTATTTAAGAAAACATAAATTCACTTTCCTATTCACAAATAAACTCTTTTATTTTAGCTCAACTCCAATTAGTTATCATGGAATTCAATTCCAACTCTAATTAGTTAGCATGAAATCAAATTTTAAAATTAAAATAAACTTTTATTTTAATTATAAAATTATTTATAATATTATATATATATATATATATATATATATATATTCTTAATATAATACTAACCGTCCAACAGGATTATATATATAGAAGTCTTAAGAATAAAATCAATCACCTTAGATTAACTGATTCCTTAAAGCTCCAGGATCATGTCTAGGATCAACATATATATATATATATATATATATATATATATATATATATATATATATATATATATATATATATATTTACTGATTATATATATGATATATATAATCTAAATTCGCTCCAAAAGGAAACACGTGATTCAGTGAAATCGATTACCTTTATTTTTTTTTTAAATTTTATACAACAAATTATGCCCAATTAAATTATTATAAACACATATCAATATACATATTAAATTAAAAAAATTAATAATTCACATAAAGGTTTGGCTCTGATGTCATTGTTAGGTTTATAATATTCATGAACGCAATCAAATTGTAAAAATTAAGCGAAAGCATGAAATATAAGAGTTTAAAAATTTTACAAACTATATATCCGGATCATTCTTTATATACAATTATTAATTAAACGAAAAGATAAAGAACAAGAATCATACCCTTGAATATTCGAGCTTCCTTAGGTACAAGTTCACCTCCAATCCTTTTTCGCGTTCAACTTGAATCCATCGGGTTTGGTTCCTTCCTTTGATCAACATTAGCCATCCAGATGTTTGGCCTCTAGAGGTGATCCACCAAGGAAGAAGAAAGATTCAAGAAGATGGGTGTTTGGAAAAATTTTAGTTTTTCTATCTCTCATAGAAAAAGAGCGTACTCTCCAACAATTGGAATCACATATATAGATATCTTGTGACTCCAGATTTTATGAATAAATATTTAATTTTCTCGAAATAATTTTTTGTATATTATGGTGTGAATTTGATATAATGTTATAGTTGTGGTTAATATTTATAAATTTTTTAATGTATGCAAGTTGTTATATAATATTCGATTGGTCGGAGAATATTCTTTTTATCGGAGAATATCTGTACGACGGTACAATCATTGGTGGACCCCACAATAGAATTATTGTCGGATTGAAAAAACGACAAAAATATTTTTATGAGAATAACGGCGGAAGTTTTACCGTTAAAACTGTTGAACTACTCGGTAGTAAAAGTACAGTAATACACGTGGTTACATAGTAGCACACGGTATTGATTATTAATGCTTGCGTTAGAAGTCACTTAGTTTTATTTTATTAGTATTATTAATGTAATAAAACAGAAAATTTTTTTATATAAAACAGAATACTTTTATAAAGTTATTCGTTTTATTAGACTATAAATAGAATATATAATATTCTATTATGCATAGTATTTTTTATAGTAAATTTTTTTTATATAAAATAGAATACTTTTATAAAGTTATTTATTTTATTAGACAATAATTAAAATATATTATATTTTATTATGCATAGTGTGGCATAGTATTTTGCATAGTAAAATCTTTTTATATAAAATAGAATACTTTTATAAAGTTATTCGTTTTATTAGATTATAAATAGAATATATTATATTTTATTTAAAAAATTTTGTTTTGTTTGAATATTTTATTAAATCAATATGGACCGTCCGTTTAAAAGTAAATTAATCTGGACCGTTCATGAATTAGTTACTATGCAGTCCATTCTCCTATAAATAGAAGCTCATTCCTTCATTATTTCTTACGAATTCAATGAAACTCTAGAGAGAGAAACTATAGAGAGAATTCTTCTTCTATAATCTTGAGCGAATTTCTTTAGAGTTTAAGAAAGGTTTGAGCATAGTGCAAGTTTTCTTCGAGTATATCCTCATACTACCGATTCGGAATACTCTTCTTTCAAAGGTAAGGGTATTTTTTTTTCATATTCATGAAGAGAACTTACATTATTCCATTCTTTATTATTACATTGGAATAACTTTTGTATCTGTGATCTACCTATATACTTGGTGAAATTCTTACATTATTCCATTATTTATTATTCTCTTTGGAATAACTTTGTCTATCTGAAATCTAGCATACATGGTGAAATTTTGTTGTTATTTCATTCTTTATTATTCTATTGGAATATCCTGTTTGTGCGTTTTACACCGGACCTGGTTCCGTCTTTATTATTCTGTTAGAATATCCTGTTTGTGCGTTTTATGTCGGACCTGGTTCCGTTATTTATTATTCTGTTGAAATAACCTGTCTATGCGAAATACCGCATGCATGGTAATTTCTTTTGTTATTCAATTCTTTATTATTACATTTGGAATATCACATTGCGTATTATATTCGCTTTGACTGGTTCCGTTATTTATTATTCGGTTGGAATAACCTGTCTATGCGAAGTACCGCATGCATGGTGATTTCTTTTGTTATTCCATTCTTTATTATACTCAGTTGGTTAAAGCTTTGACTTCTATACTCTATAAAATTAGTAGAATATCTTTGATATTTGCGCTTCATCCAATATCTTTTTATTGAAATATTCTTTTGAGCATTCTTGAATTTACTCTACAAAGAAGTATCATATTGACAATTTGGACGTTATTAGTTCCTGGATAAATTAATTCTTAAACTTGTTTTATTGAATTCTTATATCATTGTCATCATCCTCATGTTTATATTATGTTGAAAGTCATATGTGGCCTGTAGTGCATAGATGGACTTGGTATGATTATGACCAGGGATTATTCAGTATAATCATGACCGTAATATTATAAATGATGTGAAAAAAGTTCTCATTGGTCCGTAATGCATTGATGGACAGTTTTTGGTATGATTATGGCTATGGATTCTCTTCGGCCAAGGGTGCAAAGATGAATTATTTTATGGCATGATCAGGACCATTGATGAAAACACGATTATCTTTGGCACGTAGTTCATGGATAATTTGTGGTCGTGATACTAAAAAAATGTCATTGGCCGTAGTGCAGGGATGATGTGGATTATTTATTAAGCTGAGTCCCAGCGATAAAAGTGATGAAAAACTTTTTAAATCATAGAAGATGGTAGATTTTATTCTCTCTTGACTCTTAATGGATGGATTGCTTGTTCATTGCAGATTAAACTTGATGTTTGTTATATTGTATTAGTTTAACAACATGTTGAAGGCTAACGATAATTTATTCTCGCATTATCTTAGTCATAATATTTCTTCTTTGGGCTAGTTGAGCTCACCCTTTCTTTCATTGTTCTCTTCAGAAATGAGAACGTGGCGGGACTAGTCGGAAGCGAGTGATGGTCCTAGATGGTGCATTAAGTAGCCCTCACTATTCTATGAAATAGTGTAATAATAAATGTAATGAGGACTCCATTGAGTGTGGATATTGTCTAGATGACAATATTTGTATTAAAACTCACAGCACATGTTTTGTCGTATTTTACACGACTGTTGTATAATTAGTTTGTATTTGTATTCAATACCATGTATCTGGCTACCCAAGATGGGTGATGTATACCTATTTTTGGGGGCATCACATATCTGATATAAGAATCCTCTTATAAAGATATCAGTTAACCCTTCTAATCTAATTAGAAAATAGGGTATTATTTAATTAATTAAATTTTTTTAATTAATTAAGCTCCCTAATCTTATTAGGGATAATTAATTAAACTCTTTTAATTAATTTACCTCATAATCTTATAAGGAATAACTAAGGGTACTTTTATTAATTAATTCCAAAACTCCTTTAGGAATTAAATAATAATAATAGTAATAATAATAAAAGACTCCTCTTATTAATTTATATTTAATATTTTACAAATATTAAATAATAAATATTAAGCTATTTAATTTATTTTATCACCGTAGATTAAATTAAATATACTTAACTTATTATTACAATTATTTCATTAACTTCTTAAATAATTATTCTTCCTTTTATGGTGTGACCCTTTAGGTTCTCCATATTAAACCAGTTGTGAATAAATCAATTAGAACAATTCTAATATTATTTAAATAAATAAATTAAACTATTAATTTATTTAATTAAATAATATTTATTCTACAATAGGGATAAGCCTCCCTAGTGATTAACGACTTTCCGGATAATATAAATTTTAACATTAATCATAAAAGAACCTTTGAGTAAATAGTTACCGTACAATTCAATCCTTCCACCATACAATGTCTCAATTAAATATAAGACATGGAATTACTATCAAGTCTTATTTTATTTAATTATATGTATTTCGACTCTTAATTAAATGCACAACTCTAAATAATGCAAATTAGAAACTCCTTTCTAATTTCATTCTGTCTTGGCCAAGGACTACTGGGTTGTCATTTATCGAATCACATATGACATTTATCTTCTTTTACTAGAAGTGGTAGATTCTTTATTGATCATACATTATCTCCATGTACAACTTATTATACCTAAGCATACCCTTTGATATACCCAAAAGGACTTAAGGAATAAGTCAAAGTATAACTCATCATACACATGCAAGATACTATGATGATCTCAAGTCCAAGGATCACTTGTATTACTATCACTACAAGAATTCCTATTGACATGCAAGTAAAAATCCATTAGGTATTCCTTAGCGAGCCACGTTCAATGAACTTATTCTCTAATAAGCACCTACATACTTGCTTTAGTGTCTCCACACAAATGATCATGAGATCAATCATCCTCATCTAATGAGCAAGCAACGTATATACCAATCTATCCGGATTCACTAATCCCCAATTTAGTAATCCAATGATTGGGATCTATTTTAGTTTTAAACTTTCTAAGAATTTAGATCTCATTAGAATGATCATCATCATTATTCTAAAAACATTTCTTAAAACTATGGGTTTATCATATATTATAAAACAACATCATATAGATAATTAAAAGCCTTTAATAGATTAATACTTTTTATTAATAAATGGATAAGATTGTTATAAAGTATATGCTTTATCATCAAACATGATTGGCTTGTCTGCATACTAATTTCAATCTCCCACTTGCACTAAAGCCAATCGCCATGGTATATCATACCCTTCTTCTCTAAGTGATGATTATCCTGCAGTTGGATAAGCTTTAGTTAATGGATATGTAATGTTGTTCTTGAGATTCCACTATCTCTATAGTGATTTCCCATCTTTCAATGATTCCTTTAATCAAATGAAAGTGCCACAACACATGTTTAGATCCAAGATGAGACTTAGGAACTATTCCTAGTTCTGTAATGAACTTTTTATCCAAACAATCAACTTGAAGTTTCATTTACAGCTATATACTTTATCTTTATCACTAAACCAGCAACTCTTTGCTGTTTGGAACCTCTCCAATTCACTGCACCACTGTTCAAGGTAACACTTTACCGTAAAGTGGATTTTCTTTCGTCTTGGTTTGTCTGAAAAACTTGAGTCTGTTAAGCCCTCTAGTTTTAATTTAGACCCACCATGAATATGATCACATCCTTAGTTTCGGTTAAGTACTTTAAGATGTTTTTCACTGACTCATAGTGAACTTCTCCAGAATATTACAAATCAACATCAGGTCTCGTACATTTCATTGCATACATGATAGTTACTCATGCGATCTCTCTTTTATGAGTCTATGGGGACTATTAAGAGAGATACACTTCATGGATCATTAACATGAGACATCCCATGGAGTTTGCCATGCTAAACGACTTTAGCATTAAATTAATATATGTTCCTTGGGTTAAGTCGATCATCCTCTTAAATCTATCTATATAGATTTGTATCTCCAATTAAGATACTTTTCTCAAATCATTCACGAAAGAATGTTTAGACAACTTTATCTTTACTGATTGTAGCATTAGTATGTCATTACTTATCCATAGTATATCAACATATAATATTAGGAATGTCACGGTGCTCCTACTTACCCTTTTGTACACATTAGGTTCATTCTTATTTGTGATAAAATCAAACTCTTTTGATTTGTTTCATCAAAACGAATGTTCCATTTTTGAGAAGCTTGTTTCAATCCATTTCTCTGAGTGTCTACAACTCTTACCTCATCGTATGTAACTGGATCATCATCTTCTATGATGTGTACCTCATCATCATCATCTATGATGAATCCATACCTCCTAGGTATCTTCAATACTATTCTAGATTTATGATTCGATTGTGGTACACTAGGTCTATCTACAGGTTCCTCTTTTTTAACTTATAGTGATTTGTGGTTCTTGAACTCTTCAAGATATATTATCCCCCCACTAGCCCATTCAATGATAAACATCTTTATCTTAGAAGGCAACATGTTTCACAACAAACACCTTTTGCTAAGTAGGATTATAGAACATATACCCTAAACTTACTTTAGGATGTCCCACAAATCTGTACTTGTCAAATCTTGTCCCAAGCTTATCCTTTGAAACCTTTTCACATAAGCTGGACAACCCCTTATCTTAACTTACTTAAAATTAGGAATCCTTCCTGTCTATAACTTTTATAGAGTCTTGTGGCCGGATTTTGAGGTTAACTTTTTCGTAGATATGCAGCCATTTCTAGGACATTATCCCAGAAGGATACCGGAATGTCGATAAAATTATTATGGACCGCACCATATCCAACAAGGTACGATTTTTCCTTTCAGATACATCAATTAATTATTGCGTATCAGGATGCGTCCATTGTGAGAAAACAATTTAAGATGATCTAGAAACTCATTGCACAAGTATTCCTTCCTTAATCTGATCAAAAAAACCTAATACTTTGCCAATTTGTTTAACTTCTGAATTCTTTGAACCTTTTAAATAATTCACACTTGTATTTCAGCAAATACACACATTCAACTCTTTGAATGATCAACTCCTTTTCTTATACTAATTTGTTCAATATGCAAAATAATTTTTATGTAAATCAAGTATACAAAATCCATTAAGTAATATTACAGTTCTATACAAAAGATTATTATAAATAGAACAACAATTGTTCTTAAATATAATACTAAAGATTTTATTGTCCAACAACAAAATAGAAATAATGTTTCTAACAAGTACTGGAATACAATAACAACTTATTGACTTAATAGATTTGCTCGTAGGCATTGCTAAACTATAAGTTCATATGGCTAATGTAGCAACCTTTGCTTCATTTACCAGACATAGGATTACTTATCCTTTGTTTAGCTTTCTACTTATGCTTGGTCCCTTCATAAATCTATATTTATGATAACCAAAGCCGGTATCCAATACCCAATTAGAACCTTGACTTAAAGAAAATTTTATTTTAAATCATGAACAAAATTATATTTGTAACTGAAACTTCACTAAGCTTCTTCTGGTTAGCTCTACCAGATGCTTCTCACGGTTTGTTTTCTAGTGTCATAGCTTATTGCAGTGGAAGCAAGCTCCTTTGTTATCTGTATCATTTTTGTTCTTATTTTCCTTTGTTTTTGCCTTTTTATATACCTTCTTTGAATTGTTTTTCTTTTCAGAAGATCCTTTGGCCCCTACCAGTAAGACTTGGTCTTTCTTGGTTAGAAAGTGACTCTCAATATTTTTTAACATGTTAAGCAAATCAGCGAAGCTGATATCTAGCTCGTTCATATGAAAAATTCACAACAATTGTGAAAGGAGTCCGGGAGTGAGTGCAAGATCAAATCTTAGCTCAACTCTCCAGCCATTACAAAATAAGTTGTGTAAGACCCCGAATTTTATGAAATGAAAGTATTAAATTTTCTTATAATTATTATTTTATTTCGTAAATGGTTAAATTGATAAAGGGTTAAAGTTAAGGGTGATATGTGAATTTTTTTGCAAAGTATGCAAGTTGTTATAAAATATTCGTTTGGTCGGAGAATATTCTTTTTGTCGAGGAATATCCGTACGACGGCACAATCATTGGTGGACCCCACAATGGAAGTATTGTCGTAGTAAGAAAATGACATAATTATCTTTTTATAAAAATAACTTGTAAAGTATTGTTACTGTTTAAAACTGTTGAACTACCCTAGTAGTAAAAGTATGTCATACGTCTGGCGTGGTTGCATAGTAGCACTGCAGATTGGTTATTGATGCTTACGTGAGAAGTCACTCGATTATACTCAATTATTGCTACTGAATTGTTGCATGCATATATCTCTCATATTATTGATTCGATTATTGTCACAATATCATCTCATATAATATGATATATTATTAAATCAATAATTGAGACGACAAAGTTATTCATATTATTAAATTGCAATATTTACAAATGTCTAAAAGTTCATCGAGGAGAGGTTTGGTCACCTAATTTCGCGCTTGATAGGAGAAATCCTTATTGAAAGCCCCTCTTTCCAGGAACGACTCTGTTGTTAAATATTGTGAGTTATAATATTAATGATGAATGTTATTAAAAATCGAGGTTTAGTTCGAAGTTGAATTTGGAGACGCAGACGTGATATTTGAGTCTGGAATGATGAAATCAGTAGAAATAGACTATAAACACAAAATTTGTTGGGGTTAACTTTTTGGTCAAAAAAGTCAACTGTTGACTTTTTGGAAAAAGTCAAACTTTGAAATTTCAAAAATTAAATTTTTGAGAAAAATATTTCCATTGTTTTGGGATTGATAGTGTTAGTGGAAATCGACATTTATTTCGATAATAATTGATGTCTGGAGGTTATATTGACCAATCGGGTAATTAATCGAATAAATGAGCAATTAATTGCTATTAATTCACATGATTATAACTATTGTTTCACATGTGTGTACTATTGATTCACATTCATTTACTATTAGGGGAGTTGGTGCAAGATTGATAATACTTGCATGACTAAGTTAAAAATGGAGGTATAGATGGAGGTACTATACTGTAATTCGTATTTTCACATGATTATAACTATTGATTCACATTATTTACTATTAGGGGAGGTGGTGGAAGTTTGATAAAACTTGCAGGACTAAATTAAAAATAAAAGAAAGGTTGGAGGTATTGTACTGTAATTTTTTGATAATACTTGCAGGACTATATTTTTCTATAAATAGAAGCTCATTCTTCCTTCATTTCTCACCAATTCACTAAAGTTATAGAGCAATTATTATAGAAAGAAATTATAGAGAGAAAGAAGAAGAGAAGTCTACTACCTCTCTATTCCATTATCCAGCTTTATTCTAAGGTAAGGGGTATTATTTCTTTCGTATTCATGAAGAGAGCTATTGTTATTCCATTCCTTATTATTCTGTTGGAATAACCTATATATACGAAGTACCGCATACATGGTAAAATTCTTCTGTTATTCCATTCTTTATTATTATGTTGGAATAACCTGTTTATGCGAAGTACCGCATACATGGTGAAATTCTTCAACTATTCTATTCTTTATTATTCTGCTGGAACATCACATGCATGCGTATTACATGCATGACCGGTTCCATTATTTATTATTCTGTTGGAATAACTTTGATGTCATGATTACCTATCGCATGCCCGGTGAAGTCTTCATTATTCCATTCTTTATTATTCTATTGGAAAATCACATGCGTGCATTTACGTATTTACTTCGTTCCATTATTTATTATTCTCGTTGGAATATCACGTGCGTGCGTTTACGCATTACACCGGTTCCATTATTTATTATTCTGTTGGTATATCACATGCGTGCGTTTACGCATGACTTCGGTTCCATTATTTATTATTCATTGAAATAACTCACGTCTGCAGCGCTTCAATCGCATGCGCCGTGAATTCTTTTGTTATTCCATTCTTTATTATACTCAGTTGGTTAAAGTTTTGGCTTCTATACTCCATGAAATTAGAGGAATATCCTTGATATTTGCTCTTCATCCAGTATCTTTTCATAAAAATATTCTTCTGAGCATTCTTGAATTTTACTCTACAAAGCAGTATCATGTTGACAATTAGGACGTTTTTGAGTTCAGGATAAATTAACATGTAAATCTTTAAAATTTAATTCTTCAACTTATTTTATTGAATTATTATGTCATTGTCATCAGCCTCATGTTTATATTATGTTGAAAGTCATCCGTGGCCTGTAGTGCATAGATGGACTTTGTATGATTATGACCAGGGATTATTCGGTGAAGTCATGACCAGAGATTATTGGTTATTGATGCTTACGTAAGAAGTCACTCAGTTATACTCAATTATTGCTACATTAATTATTGCATCATATATCTCATATTATTGATTCGATTATTGTCACAGTATCATCTGTATAATATGATATATTATTAAATCAATAATTGAGACGACAAAGTTATTCATATTATTAAATTACAATATTTACAATGTTTAGAAGTTACACAAGGAGAGGTTTGGTCACCTAATTGCGCTACTGATAGGAAAAATCCTTATTAAGCCCCATCTTTCCCGGGAACGACACGGTTGTTAAATATTGTGAGTTATAATATTAATGATGAATGTTATTAAAAATCGAAGTTGAGTTCGGAGTTGAATTTGGAGACGCGGACGTGATATTTGAGTCCAAAACGATGAAATTAGTAGAAATAGACTATAAACACAAAATTTGCTGGGGTTGACTTTTTGGTCAAAAAAGTCAATAGTTGACTTTTTCAGAAAAAGTCAAACTTCGAAATTTCAAAAATGAAAAGAAAAATATTTCCATTGTGCTGGGATTTGTTAGGGGAGTTGGTGCAAGATTGATAATACTTGCATGACTAAGTTAAAAATGAAGGTATAGATGGAGGTACTACACTGTAATTCGTATTTTCACATGATTATAACTATTGATTCACATTATTTACTATTAGGGGAGGTGGTGTGACGCCCCCAAAATAGGTATACATCACCCATTCTGAGTCGCCAGATACATGGTACATAATTCAAATACAAATTAATTATACAACTGTCGTGTAAAATACGACAGAACATAAGCTGGAAGTTTTAATAAGGATATTGTCATCTAGACAATATCCACACTCAATGGAGTCCTCATTACATTTATTATCACACTATTTCACAGAATAGTGAGGACTACTAATGCTATCATCTGGACCGTCACTCCGTTCCCCGACTAGTCCTAGCTACGTTCTCATTTCCTGAAGAGAACAGTGAAAGAAAGGGTGAGCTCAACTAGCCCAGTAAGAAATATTATAATTAAGATAATGCAGAATAAATTATCGTTAGCCTTCAACAGTGTTAAACTGATAAAATACAATAGACATCAAGTTTAAGTGCAGCGGAACAAGCAATCCAGTACAAGAGTCAAGTAGAACATGATATCTACTATCTTCTATGATATAAAATATTTTCATCAATTTTATCACTGTAATACTCATCAACAGTTCTTTGTTATACCCAAAACAAAGAGAACTCTCATCACCTGTCTTCACCTGAACCATCACAGGTTATAATTAAATTCATAATTCATATTTATAATCAGGTAAATCAACAGTTTCCTCTTGCCACAAAAGCTTAATAGAACGTTTACTCAATATCCTTACCCTAAAGGTTGAAGATATTCAAATGTAATAACAATGATCATACTAATCGATTGTTTCTACCTTTTACTACGTGCAAAGATATTCAACTATAAAACCAATCACGAGACTCGAATTTTATAAATAATTCCCATCATCGAATCATCCCTGCACTACGAGCCAAGGATATTCGTTAGTATCACCAGTGGTTATGATCATGTCACACACCTGTCTATCTTTGCACTACGGGCCAAAGCTATCAATTAACAATTCATCTTTGCACGTAAGCCAAAGATATACAACTGTAAAACCAATAATCAACAGTCCATCTTTGCATGTAAGTCAAAGACGACTTTCATCACAATATAAGCATGAAGATGATGATAATGATATAAGCATTAATCAAACGAAACCAAGGATAAATATTAAAGACTTTAAATTTATCCAAATATTTTCAATCACTTAATAAACTCATAATCTAATATTATTAATATTATAACAATATTTTAATCACTTCTTAAACTTATAAATAATTTATTTCAATTATTTACATTTTACCAAATAATGTATTTAGTCATTCAAAAATGTCATACTCATAAGATTTCATCACCAATGATCAAATCTCTCATCAAAAATCTGCATATACCTTATATAAGATTTTCAAGCCATAAAATCCTATTTACCAATTCTTTAAGTTCACATAACATATTTAACTCATATGTTCGTAACTAAACTATTTTCATGAAAAATACCAAATCAGTCCCAAATCTTAGCAGGATCTTACACATGTTAACATGAGCTTCCAGTTTAAATTTCATGGTCATCGGAGTTATAGAACTCCAGTTATAGCATTTTTCGTCGGAAAAACCTAAATATTGAAATAGTCATAACTTGCTCATTTTAAGTCGGAATGAGCTCATTTTTGGACAGGAGGTACTTTATACCATATACTTTCATGTCCCAAAAGGCCGGAATTTTTCTCACAATTTAAGTGGCCGAAAATGCCCTTTTAAAAACCTGGACAGTAGCTTTTTGGCACTTTTCAGTTTTTGACTCCTTTGCTAAAATCAGTCCACACAAAAATCTAAAATACCTTTTACAGTGATTCTACTTGGATAAGTTTTTAAACTCATAGATCTAACTCTAGAACTTGACCACACTCAAAAATTCGAAATATAACAGGAGCTATGGTCAATTGAATTTTGTGTTCCGTTTTTACCAAAATTTGATTTTCAACACTTTGTGATTTCTAAGAAACTCTCATGTTTTCACATAATAACCAATATAACTTATCATAACACTTACTAATACTCAAAACATATGATGACATCATGTATACAGATCATTTCCATAATTTAATAAGGAATGAATACAAATGATCATTCACCATGCATGTGGAAATCTACATAGACAGGTTATTCCAACAGAATAATAAAGAATGAAATAACAGAAGGATTTACCATGTATGCGATAGAAGCCACACAGACAGGTTATTCCCAACAGAGTAATAAATAATGGAACCAGTCCCACAGAACGAAGACACAAGATATTCCGACAGAATAATAAATGCGGAATAATAAATAATGGAACCAGGTCCGGCGTAAAACGCACAGACAGAATATTCTGACAGAATAATAAATGCGGGATAATAAATAATGGAACCAGGTCCGGAGTAAAATGTACAGACAGGATATTCCGACAGAATAATAAATGCGGAATAATAAAAGAATTTCACCATGTATGCGGTACTTCGCATAAACAGGTTATTCCAACATAATAATAAAGAATGGAATAACAAAAGAATTTCACCATTATGCGGTACTTTGCATAACAGGTTATTCCAACATAATAATAAAGGATGGAATAACAGAAGTTCTCTTCATGAATAAGAAAGAAATAATACCTCTTACAGGTACAACAAATAATATCTCTTACCTCAAAAGAAGACTGGATACTGGAATAGTGAGGGAGCAGACTTCTCTTCTTCTTTCTCTCTATAGATTTCTCTCTATAATAATGGCTCTAAAGCTTTAGTTAATTGGTGAGAAATGAAGGAAGAATGAGCTTCTATTTATAGAAAAACATAGTTTCGATAATTGCACGTTTTGGGGCTCGAAATATTACAGTACAATACCTTCATCTTTTTCTTCCTTTTTAATTTAGTCTTACAGGTATTATCAAACTTGCACCACCTCCCCTAATAGTAAATCATGTGACTCAATAGTTCTATACATGTGAAAATATTTAATTACAAAATAATACATCCGCTACATACCTCTATTTTTAACTTAGTCATACAAGTATTATTAATCTTGCACCAACTCCCCTAATAGTAATAAGAATATGAATCAATAGTACACACATGTGAACAAATAGTTATAATCATGTGAATTAATAGTAATTAATTGCTCAATTATCCGGTTAATTACCCGATTGGTCAATATAACCTCCAGACATCAATTATTATCGAAATAAATATCGATTTTCACTAACACTAATAATTCCAACACAATGGAACTATTTTTAGCAACAATATAAATTTTAAAATTTGGAAGTTTGACTTTTCTCAAAAAAGTCAATTGTTGACTTTTTGACCAAAAAGTCAACCTCGGAAAATTTTGTGTTTATAGTCTATTTTTACTAATTTCATCATTCTAGACTGAAATATCACGTCCGCGTCTCCAAATTCAACTCCTAACTCAAATTCGATTTTTAATAACATTCATCATTAATATCATAACTCGCAATATTTATCAACCAAGTCGTTCCCAGGAAAGAGGGGGCTTTCCGATAAGAATTTCTCCTTATTGGTTGGCAATTAAATGACCAAACCTCTCCTTGACAGAACTTCTAGACATTGTAAATATTGCAATTTATTAATATGAATAACTTTGTCGTCTCAAGTATTGATTTAATAACATATCATATAATGCATATGATACTGTGACAATAATTGAATCAATAATATGAGAGATATGATGCAGCAATTACTGTAGCAATAATTGAGTATAACTGAGTGACTTACCACGTAAGCATCAATAATCAATACTGTGTGCTACTTATGCAACCACGCCAGACATCGCATTTTTTTACTACCGTAGTTCAATAGTTTTAACGGTAAAACCTCCGCCGTTATTTTCATAAAATATTTTTGTCATTTTTAACTACGACAAGATTTCGCTGTGGGTTCACCAATGATTGTGCCGTCGCATTTAATATTCCCGACAAACAGAATATTCCCCGACCAATCGAATATAATCTGACAACTTGCATATTTTGAAAAATTTATAAATACTACCCACAACTATAACATTATATCAAATCCACACCATAATACTAAAAAAATATTTCGATAAAATTAAATATTTATTCAAAAAATCTGCGGTCTCACAGGTGGTGCAAGTTTGATAATACTTGCAGGACTAAATTAAAAATGAAAGAAAAGTTGGAGGTATTGTACTTTAATTTTTTTGAGCCCCAAAATGTGTAATTATCGAAACTATATTTTTCTATAAATAGAAGCTCATTCTTCCTTCATTTCTCACCAATTCACTAAAGTTATAGAGCAATTATTATAGAGAGAAAGAAGAAGAGAAGTTTGCTACCTCTCTATTCCAGTATCCAGCTTTATTCTAAGGTAAGGGGTATTATTTCTTTAGTATTCATGAAGAGAGCTATTGTTATTCCATTTCTTATTATTTTGTTGGAATAACCTGTATATGTGAAGTATCGCATACATGGTAAAATTCTTCTGTTATTCCATTCTTTATTATTATGTTGGAATAACTTGTTTATGCGAAGTACCGCATACATGATGAAATTCTTCTACTATTCTATTCTTTATTATTCTGTTGGAACATCCTGTCTGTTCGTATTACGTATGACCTGGTTTCATTATTTATTATTCTGTTGGAATAACTTGTCTGTGTGGTCTATCGCATGCCTGGTGAAGTCTTCTGTTATTCCAATCTTTATTATTCTGTTGGAATATCCTGTATGTGCGTTTATGCATGACCTGGTTCCATTATTTATTATTCAGTTGGAATATCCTGTCTGTGCGTTTACGCATGACTTGGTTCCATTATTTATTATTCTGTTGGAATAACCTGTCTGTGCGATCTATCGCATGCCTGGTGAATTCTTTTGTTATTCCATTCTTTATTATACTCAGTTGGTTAAAGTTTTGGCTTCTATACTCCATGAAATTAGTGGAATATCCTTGATATTTGTGCTTCACCCAGTATCTTTTCATGAAAATATTCTTCTGAGCATTCTTAAATTGTACTCTACAAAGCAGTATCATGTTGACAATTAGGACGTTTTTGAGTTCAGGATAAATTAACTTATAAATCTTTAAAATTTAATTCTTGAACTTATTTTATTGAATTATTATGTCATTGTCATCATCCTCATGTTTATATTATGTTGAAAGTCATCTCATGGCTTCAGTAGCATAGATGGACTTGGTATGATTATGACTGTGGATTATTCTAAGATAGTCATGACCGTAATGTAACAAATGATATGGTAAAAGTCTCCATTGGCCCGTAGTACATTGATGGAGAGTTGTTGGCATGATCATGACCATTGATGAAAACACGAATATCCTTGGCCCGTAGTGCATGGATAATTTGTGGTCATGATACTAATGAATATCTTTGGTCGTAGTGCAGGGATGACGTGGTTTATTTAATAAGATGAGTCTCAGCGATAAAAGTGATGAAAAACCTTTTAAATCATAGAAGATAGTAGATTTTATTTTCTACTTGACTCTTCTAATGGATTGCTTGTTCCGCTGCAGTTAAACTTGATGTTTGTTATATTGTATTAGTTTAACACTGTTGAAGGCTAACGATAATTTATTCTGCATTATCTTAGTCATAATATTTCTTACTAGGCTAGTTAAGCTCACTCTTTTACTTTTATTGTTCTCTTCAGGAAATTAGAACGTAGCAGGGACTAGTCGGGGAATGGAGTGACGGTCCAGATGATAGCATTAGTAGTCCTCACTATACTATGAAATAGTGTGATAATAAATGTATTGAGAACTTATTTTGAGTTTGAATACTGTCTAGAAGATAATATTTGTATTAAAACTCATAGCTCATGTTGTATATTTAAGATTGTATTTGTATTCTGTACCATGTATTTAGCGACTCAGAATATGTGATGTATACCTATTTTGGGGGCGTCACAAGTTGTCCTAACTGTTCAATCAAATCGATTATCCTTAGGACATGTGTCTGTACTGTAGTGTCATTTGTCATTCTAGATCAGAAGAGCTCCTTAGATATTTGATATCTATTAGTCCTACTTTCCTCACCATCAACTACTTGACGTACATGAGTATAGTAGGAGCATCCATAGTTTCATGCTGACTCTAAATCTCGTTACTCATTGATGTGAGCATGATGCATTGAGCCAACTGTGCATCATCTTGCCACTTTCTAAAAGTAGCAATCTTTCCTCAAAGGCATTGTCTGCAACCATTGCAGGGATAGGCGTATTAAGGACATAAGATAGCTTTTCAAATTGTGAGAACTATTCTCAATTTCCTTAACCAATCCGTTTAATTTGGTCCGGTTAATTTAGCATCTAATATGCTACGCAGTGATAGTAATATTAGACATTATAAACTTCTGTAAATGAATTTGTAATTAACAACATTTTAGCATACATTCTTTTATTAATTACCAAATAATTTAGGTCTTGTTTTAAATTGGTATCTCCCACTATTTTCATCAAACTATATTACCCTCACTTTCATAGTTCGGCAAAATCTAATTAAAGATTTGCTAATGAGATTAAGGATCTCATTTCAAATGTATATAGCCTTGTGTGTGCACAACAAACTATATATAAATAAATAGGTAGACAACTCTTGTCAATTACATCAACTATGCAATTTCTTGTATTTTGCCTATTAAATCATAATGGTCAAGTGTGTGCACATCCGAACTAAAATGATTTAAGTTAAGTAAGACCCAACATTTCCTTATAAGTGAAGAGAAAACCACAGCCCTTGTGTGTGCACAACAAAGCAGTAATGTTCAATTCCTTATAAACATCATATGTAATAAAAACAGCATCTTAAATATTTAATACTTGCCTTGTGTGCGCACAACAAACTCATATTAAATATTCAATACTCTATTGTTTCTATCATGCTAGAAGGCGACTTTCAATATTCCAAATATCTTTGAACGTTACAACTTAATATAAAATATTTGAGGGGTTTGTTATTAATTTATCTCATCTTGTTTAGCGCGCATGCACACACATATATATATAAAATACGCGTCATATTAATTAACATGCGAAGCATGTTTGAATAATATATATATATATATATATATATATATATATATATATATATATATATATATATATCTGTATAAGCATGCACATATAGAATACTATATTCTGCCCGGATTGATTATGGATTTTTATTCTAGTTTGGTTCACTAGAGCCACTAATTGAACCAAAAGCTCAAATCCTAGAGGTGCAAGAATTATTATTTAAATATAATTATTACATTTAAACACGGGCTCCATTACAAATGGGTCTTCAAATGCTCTTTGCTCCTTGATCTCTAATTCTTCAAAATTAATTAAGCTCCCTAATCTTATTAGGGATAATTAATTAAACTCTTTTAATTAATTAACCTCCTAATCTTATTAGGAATAAATGAGAGTACTTTTATTAATTAATTCTCAAACTCCTTTAGGAATTAAATAATAATAATAGTAATAATAATAATAAGACTCCTCTTATTAATTTATATTTAATATTACCAAAATATTAAAAAATAAATATTAAGCTATTTAATTTATTCTATCACCATAGATTATATTAAATATACTTAACTTATTATTACGATCATGTCATTAACTTCTTAAATAATTATTCTTCCTTTTATGGTGTGACCCATTAGGTTCTCCATATTAAACCGGTTGTAAATAAATCAATTAGAACAATTCTAATCTTATTTAAATAAATAAATTAAACTATTAATTTATTTAATTAAATAATATTTATTCTAAAATAGGGATAAGCCTCCTTAGCGATTAACGACTTTTCAGATAATATAGATTTTAAAATTAATCATAAAAGAACCTTTGAGTAAATAGTTACCGTACAATTCAATCCTTCCACTATACAATGTCCCAATTAAATATAAGACATGGAATTACTATCAAGTCTTATTTTATTTAATTATATGTATTTTGACTCTTAATTAAATGCATAACTCCAAATAATAGAAATTAGAAACTCCTTTCTAATTTCATTCTGCCTTGGCCAAGGACTACTGGGTTGTCATTTATCGAATCACATATGACATTTATCTTCTTTTACTAGAAGTGGTAGATTCTTTATTGATCATACATTATCTTCATGTATAACTTATTATACCCAAGCATACCCTTTGATATACCCTAAAGGTCTTAAGGAATAAGTCAAAGTATAACTCATCATACACATACAAGATACTATGATGATCTCAAGTCCAATGATCACTAGTACTACTATCACTACAAGAATTCCTATTGACAGGCAAGTAAAACTCCATTAGGTATTCTTTAGCGAGCCACGTTCAATGAACTTATTCTCTAATAAGCACCTGCATACTTGCTTTAGTGTCTCCACACAAATGATCATGAGATCAATCATCCCCATCCAATGAGCAAACAACGTATGTACCAATCTATCCGGATTCACTAATCCCCAATTTAGTAATCCAATAATTGGAAACTATTTTATTTTTATGCTTTCTATGAATTTAGATCTCATTAGAATGATCATCATCATTTTTCTAAAAGCATTGCTTAAAACTATGGGTTTATCACATATTATAAAACAACATCATGTAGATAATTAAAATTCTTTAATAAATTAATACTTTTTATTAATAAATGAATAAGATTGTTACAAAGTATATGCTTTATCATCAAACATGATTGGCTTGTGTGCATACTACTTTCAATTATCCTGAATGAAAATATTAAAATGTAATAAGAAAGTTCAGACCAATATTCCAATGAAACAATATTAGATGAAGCGCAAAATATTAAGGATATTCTATTAATTTCAAGTATTTTCACCATTTAACAATAAGGTTATGAAAACAAATAATAAATTTGTACCATAATTGGAGAAAAATATGAAAGAAAACAATATCCATTGACGAGTAAAAAAAAAATGATATCCCATACGAGTATGAAAAAAAATATACGAAATTGCAAATGGATTTTCACCCGTCATATGGTAATCCGCGTAGACAGATCATTTCCACAACTTAATAAAGAAAGAATACGAAAGGTTATTCACCAGGCATGCGGTAGTCCGCATAGACAAGTTATTCCCACAGATTAATAAGTAATATAATGACAACCCTTATGAGTATGAAAAAAATAACATCCTTTACCTTATAGGAGACTAAATCTGACTGGTATAGCGGAGATATTTTTGAAAAAATCTTGCACTATTAACTACACTCAAAGCATTCTTATACTAGAAAGAAATACTCATAATATTATAGAAGAAGAATTCTCAGATTCTATTGTGATTTTCATTTCTTAACCAAACAACCTATTTATAGGAGAATGCATGACACTATTTAATCACAGATGAATAGTCGAATTTCAGATGAATTCACGGGCGAAAATCTGATTTTTACTATTCATCACTATGCAATAAAATTTTCTAATAAAATAAAAACATCATATATATATATATATATTATAATATATTCTTATTATATTCTAATAAAACAAATAAATTTATATAGATTATAAAAAGTTTCTATTTTATATAAAACGTTTTCTATTTTATTACTGTTATAATAATAATAAAACAAAACTGAAACAACTTTTTACCGACGGTTTTGAAAATGAATAAGTGGGGATCCATAAAATAAGCCAAAATTACAATAAATGCTTCATGACAAACTCCTCTATTTATTTCAAAAAATGAATAAATATCTACCACAAATCACTTATCTTCAATCAACACATTTTTAATCTTTCAACAATTATTCATCATTAATATTATAACTCAAAATATTGACAACCAGATCATTCCTAAGAAATAGGGGGCTTTTCGATAAGAATTTTTTCTTATTGGCGCGCAATTAAATAACCTAACCCTTTTCGTCGATAGAACTTTCTAGACATTGTCAACAATACAAATAATAATATGAATAACTGTGTCGTCTCAATTATTGATTTAATAATATAAAATATTGTGCAGATGATACTGTGACTATAATTGAATCAATAATATGAGATACTATTGTAAGACCCTAAATTTTATGAATAAAGATTTAATTTTCTCAAAATATTTTTTTAAATATTATGGTGTGGATTTGATATAATGTTATAGTTGTGTGTTATATTTATAAATTTTATAAAGTAAGCAAGTTGTTATAAAATATTCGATTGGTCGGGGAATATTCGTTTTATCGTAGAGAATATTAAATTATGACACAAGCATCATTAGTGGACCCCACAACGAAATTACCGCTTGAGTTAGAAAATGACGTAAATATCTTTTTATGAAAATAACAACGAAAGTTTTCACCGCTAACTTTTGAAATACCCTGATAAAAGTAATACGAATACGCGTGGTTGTATATAAGAAAGACACCTGTATTGATTATTGATGCTTACGTGAGAAGTTACTCAGTTTATTTTAATTATTGCCACAATAATTGCTGCATAGTATCTCACGTTATTTGATTTAATTATTGTTATAATATTTTATATTATTAAATCAATAATTAAGATGACAAGTTATTCATATTATTATTTGCATAATTAACAATGTTTAGAAAGTTTTATCGAGGAAAGGGATTTGGTCACCTAATTGCGCGCCAATAGAGAGAAATTCTTATCGGAAAGCCCTCTCTTTCCTGTGAACGATCTGGTTGTTAATATCGCGAGTTATAATAATGATGAATAAATGTTGTTAAAAATATTGAGGGGATTTTTATGAAGTATTTGCTATAAATTTGGCTTATTATTTGGACCCCCACTTATCCATTTTCCAAAACTGTCGGTAGAAAATTATTCAGGATATATATATATATATATAAATATATAAGTGGGGGCCATTTGTGGTGGGTGTGTGTGGTGAAAATGAGGAAATGTGGGTGGCGTGTGTGTGTGTAATGTGTGATTATATATATATATATATATATATATATATATATATATATATATATTATTATATTTAAAAGATTTCATTTTATTAAAATATTTTATTGCATAGTGCAGCATAGTAAAATCAAAATTTTTAAAAAAATTCGGTCAAACGTCGGCCTTGACTTTTCTTTCACTGTGCATCCAAATAGTGCCTAGCCATTCTCCTATAAATAGGATGCTCAATTTAGAAATGAAAATCACATCAGAATCAGAGAAATCTTCTTCTATAATATTGAGCATATTTATTTTGAGTTCTAGGAAGCTTTAAATGTAGAAAACAGTGAAATTTTTCTTCAAGAATATACCCGCTATACCAGTTAGAATACTCTTCTTTTTAAGGTAAGGGGTATTATTTATTTCATATTCGCTTACAATATTATTTTTCATATTCGTAAGAAATTTTATTTCGTTCAATATTCGCAAGAAATATTATTTTCGTTTAATATTCGTAAAGAATATTATATTCGTTCAATATTCGTAAGAAATATTATTTTCGTTCAATAGTTGTAAGGGATATTATTTTTGTTCAATATTCGTATGAAATAATATTTTCTTCTATACTTTATAGTATGTAAGTAATATTATTTCGTTTCAGATTTCGAATTTTACACTCATTTTGTTAAGTTTTGGCTTCTATACTCCCTAAATTTAGTTGAATATCCTTGATATTTGTGCTTCATCCAGTATCTTTTTATGAAAATATTATTCTGAGCACTCTTGATAAGTTTTAACCTTTTCATGTCGGAGTACTATTCACGGGGTACTATTCCCAAAGTACTATTCATGGGGTACTATTCACTTGGGTACTATTCACCCGGGGTACTATTCATGATAAAAAATTAATTTCTTTTTGGTCTAAATCATTTTTGATACATTATTATTCTTCAATTTTACTCCATAAAGCAGTATCATGTTGATAATTTAGATATTCTTGAATTCTGGATAAATTAAATTATAAAATCTTTAATATTTATCCTTGGTCTCGTTTGATTGAATTTTTATATCATTGCCATCATCCTCATGCTTATATTATGATGAAAGTCATCTTCGGCCAAGGGTGCAAATATGAACTGTTGATTTGTATGATTATGACCAGGGATTATTCGGTGTAATCATGACCTGTAATGTTACAAGTGATGTGGATTATTAAGCTGAGTCTCAGCGACAGTTAGTGGTATGATCATGACCATGCGTTCTCTTCGGCCAAGGGTGCAAAGATGAATTGTTGTTTGGCATGTTCATGATATTGGTGAAAACACGAATATCCTTAGCCCGTAGTGTATGGATAATTCTTGGTCGTGATACTAATGAATATCCTTGGCCCGTAGTGCATGGATAAAATTTTAAATCATAGAAGATAGTAGATATCATGCTCTACTTGACTCTTCTAATAGATTGCTTATTCCGCTGCAGTTGTTGATCTAAAACTTGTTGTCTATTGTATTTTATCAGTTGTTATCTGTTGAAGGCCAAAGATAATTTATTCTGCATTATCTTAGTCATAATATTTCTTACTAGGCTAGTTGAGCTCACCCTTTTCTTTCACTGTTCTCTTCAGGAAATGAGAAGATAGCTGGGACTAGTCGGGGAATGGATTGAAAGTCCAGATGGTTGCTTTAGTAGTCCTCACTATTATGTGAAATAGTGTGATAATAATTTTAATGAGATTGAATTTGAGTTTGGATATTGTCTAGAAGATAATATTCGTGTTAAAACTCTTAGCTATGTTTTGTCGTAGTTTTCACGACAGTTGTATAATTAAATTTGTAGTTGTATTTTGTATCATGTATTTGGCGACTCAGAATGGGTAATGTATACCTATTTTGGGGGCATCACAATTACTATGCAACAACTACTGTGGCAATTACTGAATGAAACTAAGTGATTTCTTACGTAATCATTAATAATTAGAGATATTGTACAATATCGTGTGTTACTGTGCAATACCACGTACCATTGTGGAAACGCGTATTACTGTACTTTTATCACCAAGTATTTCAACAGTTTAACGATAAAAGTCTTGTCGTTATCTCATGAAAAGGTTATTTTTTTCGCTTTCTATATCCGACAGTTATTTCGTTGTGGGGTCCACCAATGATTGCTTAGTCGTTGGAATATTCTTTGACAAAAAGTAAGGGAATAATTGTAAGACCCCAAATTTTTATGAATAAAGATTTAACTTTTTATGAATAATTTTTTGAATATTCGTACGACGGTGCAATCATTGGTGGACCCCATAATGAAATAATTGTCGGATATAGAAATAAAAAAAAAATAACCTTTTCATAAAATAACGGCAAGACTTTTGCCGTTAAACTGTTGAAATACCCGGTGAAAAAAGTATAGTAATACGCGTTGTTCCACAGTAGTATGCGATATTGCATAGTAGCACACGGTATTACGTACACAATATCTCTGATTATTGATGCTTTTGTAAGAAGTCACTCAGTTTGATTCAATAATTGCCAAAGTAGTTGCTGAATAGTATCTCATATTATTGATTCAATTATTATCAAAGTATTATTTCTACAATATTTTATATTATTAAATCAATAATTGAGATGACACTATTATTCATATTATTATTTGCATTATTGACAATGTCTAGAAAGTTCTGTCGAGTAAAGGGTTAGGTTATTTAATTGCTCACCAATAAAGAAAAATGTTTATCGGAAAGCCACTTTTCCTATGAATGATCTGGTTGCCAATATTGTGAGTTATAATATTAATGATGAATAATTGTTGAAAGATTAAAAATGTGTTGTTTGAAGATAAGTGATTTATGGTAGATATTTATTCAATTATTGATATAAATAGAGGGGTTTGTCATGAAAAATTTGTTGTAATTTTGACTTATTACATGGTTCCCCACTTGCTCATTTTTCAAAATCGACAGTAGAAAGTTGTGTCAGTTTTGTTTTATTATTATAATAATAATAAAATAAAAAACTTTTATATAAAATAAAAACTTTTTATAATATATATAAAGTTATTTGTTTTATTAGAATATAATAAGAATATATTATAATATATATAAAGTTTTTATTTTATTATAATATTTTATTGCATAATGATGAATAGATAAAAATCAAATTTTTGCCTGTGAATTCGTCCGAAATTCAACTGTTCATCCGTGTTTAAATAGTGTCATGTCATTTTCTTATAAATAGGTTGCTTAGTTAAAAAATAAAAAGCGCACCACAATCAGAGAATTCTTCTTCTATAACATTGGGCGTATTTCTTTCTAGTATAAGAATACTTTGAGTGTAATTAATAGTGCAAGATTTTCTCAAGAATATCTTCGCTATAACAGTCAGATTTAGCCTCCCACTAAGGTAAATGAAATTTATTTTCTTCATACTCATAAGGGTTGTCATTCTATTCCTTATTAATCTGTGGAAATAACATGTCTACGCAGACTATCACATGATTGGTTAATAAGTCTTCGTATTCATTCTTTATTAAATTATGAAAATGACCTGTCTACACGGATTACCGCATGACTGGTGAAAATCCATTTGTAGTTTCGTATATTTTTTCATACTCGTATGGGATATCATTTCTTTTGTACTCGTCAAGGGATATCATTTTCTTTCATATATTTCTCCATTTATGGTACACAATTATTATTTATTTCCATAATCTTATTATTAAATGGTAAAAATTTGCGCTTCATCTAGTATCGTTTCACTAAAATATTTGTCTGAACTTTCTTATTAAATTTTAATATTTTCATTCGGGGTACTATTCACTCAGGGTACTATTCATGACAAAAATATTTTTGATACATGAATATCATTCTTGAATTTTACTCCACAATTAGTTATCATGTTGACAATTTGGACATTCTTAAAATCTGAATAAATTAAATTATAAATCTTTAATATTTATCCTTGATCTCACTTGATTCATTCTTTACATCATTGTCATCATCCTCATGCTTATATTGTGCTAAAAGTCATATTTGACCCGTAGTGCAAAGATGGACGGTTGATTGGTATGATTATGACCAGAAATTGTGTATTGGTATAATCATGACCTTTAATGTTACAGATATAGGTTTGTGATTAAAGTCCTCTTTGGCCCGTAGTGCAAAGATGGACAGGTGTTTGACATGCTCATGACCACTGGTGATACAGACGATTATCTTTGGCCCATAGTGCATAAATAATTCGTTGATTTAAAATAATTATTGATTAGTGTTACATGGATAAAATATTGATGATGAACTTTTAAATCATAGAAGATAGTAGACATCATGCTCTACTTGACTCTTCTAATAAATTGCTATTTTTGCTATAATTATTAATCTAAAATTTGTTGTCTATTGTATTCTATCAGATTTTTTCCTATTGAGGACTAAGAATAATTTGTTCTACATTATTTTAGTCATAATATTCTTTACATGGCTAGTTGAGCTCACCCTTTTCTTTCATTGTTCTCTTCAAGAAATGAGAATATAGCTGGGACTAGTCGGAGAATGGAATGATGGTCCAAGATGGTTGATATAGTAGTCCTCACTATTTTATAAAATAGTGTGACAATAATTGTAATGATAACTTTATTTGAGTTTGGATATTGTCTACGAGACAATATTTGCGTTGAAACTAACAACTTATGTTTTGTCGTATTTTACACGAGTGTTAATAGTTGTATATAGGAAGTCTGTATTTAGATTTTGTATCATGTATTTGGCGACTCAAAATGGGTTGTGTAGACTTATTTTGGGGGCGTCACAATAATGATCATACATAGCTGTGTATGTTTCATTTGTGCACAGTCTACCAAAACTATATCGTTTTGGCAGATTTGTTTTTGATTTCTGATTTGGGAGAAGAGAAACTGTTATATGGGCAATATAGCCATAGACAGTCGTGTATGTTAAAACTACGTCATTTTGACAGATTTGTTTTTTAAAAAAACACAGTTTGTGACGCCCCCAAAAATAGGTATACATCACCCATCTTGGGTCGCCAGATACATGGTACTGAATACAAATACAAACTAATTATACAACAATGTAGTAAAATACGACAAAACATATCTTTGTGAGTTTTAATACAAATATTGTCATTTAGACAATATCCACACTCAATGGAGTCCTCATTACATTTATTATTACACTATTTCACGAATAGTGAGGGCTACTAATGCACCATCTAGACCATCACTGCTCCCCGACTAGTCCCAAATATATTTCTCATTTGTTGAAGAGAACAATGAAAGAAAGGGTGAGCTCAACTAGCCCAGTAAAAATATTATGACTAAGATAATACAGAATAAATTATCATTAGCCTTCAACAGTGTTAAACTGATACAATATAACAAATATCAAGTTTAACTGCAGCGGAACAAGAAATCCATTAGAAGAGTCAAGTAGAGAATAAAATCTACCATCTTCTATGATTTAAAAAGTTTTTCATCACTTTTATCGCTGGGACTCAGCTTAATAAATAATCCACATCATCCCTGCACTACGGCCAAGGATATTTTTTTTAGTATTACGACCACAAATTATCCATGAACTACAGGCCAAAGATAATCGTGTTTTCATCAACGGTCCTGATCATGCCATAAAATAATTCATCTTTGCACCCTTGGCCGAAGAGAATCCATAGCCATAATCATACCAAAAACTGTCCATCAATGCATTACGGACCAATGATAACTTTTTTCATATCATTTGTAACATTACGGTCATGATTATACCGAATAATCCCTGGTCATAATCATACCAAGTCCATCTATGCACTACAGGCCACAGATGACTTTCAACATAATATAAACATGAGGATGATGACAATGATATAAGAATTCAATAAAACAAGTTCAAGAATTAATTTATCCAGGAACTAATAACGTCCAAATTGTCAATATGATACTTCTTTGTAGAGTAAAATTCAAAAATGCTCAAAAGAATATTTCAATAAAAAGATACTGGATGAAACGCAAATATCAAAGATATTCTACTAATTTCATGGAGTATAGAAGTCAAAGCTTTAACCAACTGAGTATAATAAAGAATGGAATAACAAAAGAAATCACCATGCATGCGGTGATTACATGACGGGTTATTCCAATGTAATAATAAATAACGGAACCGTGTCGAGGCGTAATACGCACCGAAGCGGATATTCAAATGTAATAATAAAGAATTGAATAACAATAGAAATCACCATGCATTCTAGTATTTCGCATAGGCGAGTTATTTCAATGTAATAATAAATAACGGAACCAGTCCCAAATATAAAACGCATGCAGACGATATATTCCAACAGAATAATAAAAGACGGAACCGGTCCCACAGAAAACGATGTACGTGATATTCCAATGTAATAATAAAGAATGAAATAACAACAAAATTTCACCATGTATGCGGATTGTGATGACAGTTATTCCAATGCAGAATAATAAATAATGGAATAATGTAAGAATTTTACCAAGTATAGGGTGAGATCATATACAAAAGTTATTCCAATGTAATAATAAAGAATGGAATAACGAAGTTCTCTTCATGAATATGAAAAAAATACCCTTACCTTTGAAAGAAGAGTATTCAATTTGGTAGAGGCGAGGATATACTCGAAGAAAACTTGAACTACGCACAAAGGTTTCTTAAACTCTAAAGAAATTAAGCTCAAGATTATAGAAGAAGAATTCTCTCTATAGTTTCTCTCTCTAGAGTTTCAGTGAATTCGTAAGAAATAATGAAGGAATGAGCTTCTATTTATAGGAGAATGGACTGCATAGTAACTAATTCATGAAACGGTCCAGATTGATTTACTTTTTAAACTGACTGGTCCAAATTGATTTAATAAAATATTCTAATAAAACAAAATTTTTAAATAAAATATAATATATTCTATTTATAATCTAATAAAACGAATAACTTTATAAAAATATTCTATTTTATATAAAAAGATTTTACTATATAAAATACTATGCAACACTATGCATAATAAAATATAATATATTCTAATTATTGTTTAATAAAACAAATAACTTTATAAAAGTATTCTGTTTTATATAAAAAGATTTTACTATGCAAAATACTATGCATAATAGAATATTATATATTCTATTTATAGTCTAATAAAACGAATAACTTTATAAAAGTATTCTATTTTATATAAAAAGTTTTTCTGTTTCATTACATTAATAATACTAATAAAACAAAACTGAGTGACTTCTCACGCAAGCATTAATAAACAATACCGTGTGCTACTATACAACCACGCGTATTACTGTACTTTTACTACCGAGTAGTTCAACAGTTTTAACGGTAAAACTTCCGTCGTTATTCTCATAAAAATATTTTTGTCATTTTCTCAATCCGACAATAATTCCGTTGTGGGGTCCACCAATGATTGTACCATCGTACGGATATTCTCCGACAAAAAGAATATTTCCCGACCAATCGAATATTATATAACCACTTGCATATATTACAAAATTTATAAATACTACCCACAACTATAACATTATATCAAATCCACACCATAATATTTAAAAAATTATTTCGAGAAAATTAAATATTTATTCATAAAATCTGGGGTCTCACACAATTTTTCTTCTCCCAAATCAAAAATCAAAAATAAATTCGCCAAATTTTGGCAGACTGTGCATAAATAAAACATATACAGCTGTGTACTCCATACGTTAGCTGAGAGCACTATTTCAGCAAATAAGTCTTAACCGTTAATCTTGAGATCTAATGACCCAAAAATGATTTTTTTTACTGGCCGCACCTCTTATCTACGACCAGAGAATTTAATTTTTTGTTGGTCACATGTAAGAGGTGTGGTCAGAAGAAATGTCTAAAACGCCCCCACCTTAGTTAGATTTAAATAGTTTCAATTTATAAAATATTTATAAGGTAATTGTTTAAGGAAATTGATATTTTCACAATACTTTTTGAAATTTTCATATGAAAGGTGTCGCTATAGATGTATAGCGATGGGAAAAACCGTCGCTATATGATCTATATCGATACTTTTCATGTGAAAATATCATTTTTGCTGTGAAAATATTAATTTCTTTGTTTAAATATTAAATAATCAAATTACCATAATAATTGACAATGTTAAATTATATTACATAAGAAACTATTTATTTAAATATTTTCTAAAAATAAATACATTAAATATAGTTGACAATGTTAAATTTTATTACTTTATAAATTTTTCACACATATTTAATGTTTAGCATTGTCAACTATATTTAATGTATTTATTTTTAAAAAATATTTATTATTATTTTAAAATTTTAAAGAAAACATATCAATGTTATCTTAAAAATTTTGTAATATAATTTTAAAATTTCAAACTTGATTCTATATTTGAGACCAAAGGTAAAATCATTTTATCCTCATTATGCAAATAAAAATATAAATTAAAAAGTAGACATCAACCTCTAAAATTACAAATAAGACATAATTCATTCATAATAAAAAGAAAAAAAATGTGAACAGGCTCTAAATTAACCTATAAAACCAAACATTAATAATATATTACTACCTCCATAATAACTGTCTTTTTAGAAGAAAAAATTTGTTCCAATTTATTTGTTGTTTATAACTTTCTAGGAGAATAAATTATTTATTTTCCTATATCACCCCTAACTTCTCTCATTGTCCCAAGAAATTTTCTCTTTTGTATTAATAGTTTTCAACTTCACATAAAGGGGTAGTAATAAAATTTTATATAAATTCTAATTCTTAAATGATAGTATTAAATAATTTTCTTAATTCATATGCATAAACTAAAAACGCTATTATTATGGAATGGAGGTAGTAGAAAACTAACTTATCAAACCAAAAGCTTATAAACCAAAAGCATCAAGTTCAAGGTTTCAAGCTACTAGACGGGGACAGCCAAGAAAAGTCTATCTGAATTCTGATATACCACTCATATTAGTATAGTACTAGTAGATATGCCCATCTCTCGATCAAATATGGAAAATTACATAATTTGTCAAGGGGCCCCACGAATACACCACTCTTTAATTACATTATTTTATTTTAGTAAAATTATCAGAATGGCGCAAGTATGCAAGATAATTACATATTTAAATTTATTTATCTGTATAAAAAAAATTAGTAAGCTCGAGTTAGAATGAAGATAAAATTTTCCGTTAAGTTCCTTAGTCTTCTTTTTGAGTTCTAACCCTTCTCCCAGATTTCTTCCTAACACTATGTTTTTAGTTATGAACCAAAAAGCAAATTAAGCAATAAAACATTTGTATGTTTATATATAAACTTCCAGTCCGTTTTTGGTGCATACTCCTTTATTTTATATAATTTGTTCATCACCTTTAACGATGGACCGGACGACGATTTGGTTCATCGTAAAAGAGTATGCACTTGATCCTCTCCGTATAAATCTTAAATTTACACTTAAATTATTAATTTATCTTTATATTAATTTTATTATATTTATAACATAGAGGATATAATAGGTGTTATAAAAATTTTCTTATATTATTTAGTTTTTTGTTCAAATTTAAAAATTTTGTTCATAAAAAAAACCAATATTGGACCGAAAAATTAAATTTTCTATTTATTTTTTTTCATTCATTTTAAAACTCAATAGCACAATATAAACCCCTATGATGAAATATACTCCCTCCGTTCTTAAAATATTATCGTTTTAGGAAGTAATTTTTGTTCCAAAAAAATTATCGTTTTGAGTTTATCAATACATATTAGTTATTTTTTCCCTACTTTACCCTTATTTAAAACTTTCTTCTATTTAAAATTTTCTTCCCTTCTCAATGATTCTTATTCAATTCAATGCAATAATCCAAGTAGTAATTGGTTGAATGAGAAGTAATTGGTTGAATTGAATAAGAAATATTGGGAGGGGAATAATTGGTTGAGATAATTAATAAGGGCAGTATAGTATTTTTGCTAGGTATTAATTATATTTCTTAATTTATGTGTATTAATTTTAAACGACAATTTTTTAGGAACAGATGGAGTATTTAGTACTGAAACACATCTGTTGGGTCGTGGTATTTCCTATTTTTGGGCCGGGTATATTGGGCCTATTCACATAAACAATCTATTGGGCCTCTATTATTAATTCGAAAGTCACTGGACTCAGTCATTATATTATATCCGTTTTAAACCTTTAAGGCCGGGTCGGTTCAGTGGATCAACCCATTAGATATTTTAATATCTGTTACTTTGACTTGTGATGATTAAAAAGTATGACGGTTGACCAAGGTTCCTGCCATGCATTAATGTGGATGGAATCATAATGGCCGTGCACGTGATGAAAACGATGCCAAAAGCGGTGGATAAACCTTATGCGCATTTGCAGAGCCCATCGGATCGTAGGTGTCGGTAGTAGTGGGTGGCACAGTAATCCAGGCAAAGATAATATAACCTAGCAAGGAAGCCTTCACGAACAGGTATGTTCTCATACATATTATTTTTTCCAGATTATCTGACATATATACAACTGAGATTTATTATCTCTCTCTAGACACTAGACAATATTTTTCCTCCATTGTTAACCTTTTGAACACATACTAATTCTCACTTTGAAATTTATTCCCAAGCGGGCAACCGTCAGAAAGCTTGTGGTGTTCATCGTGTTTCTTGTGCGGGATCGAGTATCTTACGTGATTGGGGCGTGGCTGTAGATCTTGGCGTTAACATTGGCGCTAGAAGGAGGGCTTTTCTAGTGTTCTTGAAGTTATCAATCACAATATTTTCAGTTGTTCTACATCGGAAGTTATGGCACAAATCAGGGGGTTCTCGTTCGAGATCCCCGTGGCTTCCCGAAGATAGTTGGTCTTTTTCACGACAAAAAGAGCATGATCATGGCCGAAGGCAAGTAAAAACATCCCGCTTTAGAACTCTAAGAATTAAAATGGTCGGTGATGAAGATGGTGGACGAAGCAGATAGAGCTTTGGAGGTTCTCTTGGAGGCGAAGCGAGGATGTAGTTTGTCTTGAGGCGAGGATGTAGGCGAGAACAAAGCATTCAATTATGTCCACCAAAAAGGCGTGGTATGCCTAAAGATGGACAACCGTGAATTGGAAAGCAGTCTATATACTTTAAAGACATGTCTCGAGGCCGTCCTTGGGATCGAAGCAAACCCACCAACCATTTTCTTGATTGACCGAAGCGGGTATTCTGCCCTATTGGTCTTCGGGATTATGGTTGAAGCAGAGTAGATGAAGATCCAACAGCCATTTTCTTGATTGACCGAAGAGGGTACTTCTCCCTATTGGTCTTTGGGATTATGGTCGCAACAGACGAAGAAACTGATCCAGGGAGCATGCACCTCAGAATACAAATAAGGCATTACGCCTTGAGTATCCTCACCACGCGTGACGAAAGTTTCACCAAGTAGATCCAAATCACACTCCACGAGAATCCACCGAGGGCACACCATGTAGACACTTGTCTTCTGAAATGCCCATCTAAAAATTTTGTCGGTTTGAGTTGAAGACACAAAATGCACCCATATTCCTAAGCATCCGAAGAAGGTACCTCATCCTAGGGGTTCTCGGGACTATGGCGCAAGCAGACGAGAGAGTAATTCAAGAGTATATGCACCCGAGAACACAAAAAAGGCACTCTGCCTTGAGTGTTCTCGCCAACAGTGAAGGACTCGTCACCAAAGCAGATCTATAAGCCGCACTCCTGGAAATCCAAACACTTAGTTCTTCAGCAGAAGCAGAGTTCGTGGACATTGCATGCAGATGGATATTCTATTTCGGTCATTAGTACAACAGGCTATCAAGGAGTCGATCACAATAACAATTCCACCACCGGTGCATTATCGAAGCTGGCCATTACAGATGCTTGTAACCCGATGGCGATGATGCGCGCTCTTTCCCGGATCGATGATTTGGCAAAGAAGATCAAGTACAAGAGTGTCAATTTTGTTCTCATTGATGAGAATCTTTATCGAAGGACCTTTTTCGTCATCATTGCTTAAACATTTGGTTCCATCCGAAGCAAAGTATGTTCTTCGGGAAGTTCACAAAGACATTTGTGGTAATTATTTGGCCCGAAGTTGTTGACCTACAAAGCGCTTCGGCAGCGATATTCTTGACAGAACTAGGGATTCAACACAGAAAGACTTCGGTGGCTCATCCACATTCACTTTTTCACTATTGATCCTGGTCCTATTTGTCCTATGATCACTATGGTGTAAGGAGGTATGGTAGGACTCGCTGGCCATTCGATGGCAGCCCATTTGTCGTTCTACTCCGAGTGGTAGACGAAGGATCCTATATTGATTTTACTAGGGTGGTAAATCAATGGTCACTATTATTCTTGGTCCTATTTGTCCTATGATCACTATGGTGTAAGGAGGTATGGTAGGACTCGTTGGCCATTCGATGGCAGCCCATTTGTCGTTCTACCTCGAGTGGTAGACGAAGGATCCTATATTGATCTTACTAGGGTGGTAAATCAATGGTCACTATTATTTTTGGTCCTATTTGTCCTATGATCACTATGGTGTAAGGAGTTATGGTAGGACTCGCTGGCCATTCGATGGCAGCCCATTTGTCGTTTTACCCCGAGTGGTAAACGAAGGATCCTATATTGATTTTACCAGGGTGGTAAATCAATGGTCACTATTATTCTTGGTCCTATTTGTCCTATGATCACTATGGTGTAAGGAGGTATGGTAGGACTCGCTGGCCATTCGATGGCAGCCCATTTTTCGTTTTACCCCGAGTGGTAAACGAAGGATCCTATATTGATTTTACCAGGGTGGTAAATCAATGGTCCTTATATCTTGGTCCTTATATCTTGGTCCTTATATTTTGATCCTTGTATATTGGTCCTTATATGATTGTTTCACCCCGAGTGGTAAACAAATGACCGATCTTACACTTAGGATCCGATGAGTATGTGTTACTTTATTTTCATTTTTATTTTAATGTTGAGTTCAGTCCTTTCGGTTCAGTTAAGTTAAATTCTGTCCATGGAATTTGATTCACTTCGTCTCATACATTAACTATTATATATCCTAACTGATTCACTGTTTACATTCATCTTATTGATATTGAATTATTGACAGAAACTAACCAAGAACATAGTTTACCATTAAGAAAATTGCAGATTCGTCGGGAAAACTAAAACATTCATTCAATCTACTCATTCATAAACTCAAAACAGAAACAGTGAAAAACTTCTATATATAAAATTTCCAAAACAATCCCGAAAATATAAAAAGTTTAAACAGATAAATTTTTACATAAAACAGAATGAAAACAGAAAGAACATCTAGGTGCCACCTTCGTCCTCGGAGTTGAGCAAAGCTGGATCCAGTTGAGCAGCAGACAGTTTCTCTTTGCCTCGCTCTCGGCAGTCTTCGTAGCCTTCCGAATAGACCTTCATGATCTCAACGTTAAGCTCGTCCGAATCCCTATACTCTTCTTGTATCTGCTTTTTCAACTCTTCGGTCAGAAGAGGGCCCCTTCCCTCAAGCTCCTTTATTTTATGACGAAGCTTATGGCGTTTGTTCTTTTGTTTCCGTCCTTCATCCTGGGCCTTCGATTGAGCCTCGCCAAGTTGAATAGCCAGGCTTCGGTTGGCCGAAGACAACTCCTCATTATTGGCTTTTAGGAGCAGGTTTTCTTCGACCAAGCCGGCGTTCATATCGGTCAAATTTTGTTGGCTGACTTCGGATGCGGCCAACTCATCTCTTGTGGCCCTTATTTCATCATCGGACGTCTTCAAGTCCATCCTGGCTCGGTCTAAGTCTTGCTGGAGGCCATTGATGGTGTGAAGGGCGTCCTCATGGTCGGTTCTTTCTCTAGCCAAGGTCGATTTCAGCATATTGATTTCTTGCCTCATGAAATCTTCCTCGGCTTCTCCGTTTATATGTCTTGGACGCAAGCGTCCGAAGACAGCATTAGCCTGCATGTGTCCAAACATTACTCAAGTTAGTACCCGGATATCCAATTAAGAACAGAAAGACATAAAAATAAAGAAATGGTTATTTACATTGGCTAGATAGCTCATCCCTTCATCTAGCAGATTCCCGTCTGTGTGATCACTGAATCGATGATCATCAGCATTCCTCACAAAGGCCCCGAAGAGGTCGAAGGGAAAGTTAGCATTGAATCTGGGCCACAGAGTCGGAGATCCCATGGCCTCGGCATGATAACCCTGAACTGAAGGACCGGTTCGTCCAGGTGAGGGTCTCGACCTTTCCGGGGAAGGAACTGGTTGCTCGGGAGGAGTAGGTTCAGGTTCGGCGTACACAGTCTCGGGAGATGGAGATTTATTAGACTGGGTATATGGACAGGAGCGGCGGATGCAGAGCTGGGATGACTGTCAGGTGTTCTTTTCCTCTTCCTGGACAGAGTTTGGATAACATCATCCTGATCCCCCTCTTCGGCAATCTGTATTTCTATAGGGGGCACGAAAGGAGGAATGATCGAAGATTGGGGCACTCTAAGCTCTTCGGCAGTCAGAGGTGTTATTTTGCTTTTCAATTTTTTGGTTCGGAGGATGCTTCTTCGATCGGGACGATCAAGTAAGCCTCCTCGTCGGGGTATGGATGTGGTGGATGGCTCGACTTCTGGAGTGGTTTCAGAAGGGATTTGAAGGGGTGTTGATCTTGGTTTTCTGATTGCCCTCCTCTTCTCGGCGAGGATTTTAGGGCTTCGTCCCTAAGCTGGAACCTCATTAGCTTCGGTTGCGTGATTACGAACTCATCTGTGTGTATATCCGGAATTGGTTCGACTTCAGGAGCAGCTTCTGTCGCCAGAGTTTCAACAGCTTCCGAAGATCTTCCGGATAAAAAATCTTCGAACTCTTTTATCTCTAAAGAGCTCGGCTTGATCAAAGATACTGCATAACAAAACAACTGTGTTAGAATCCACATTATAAAAGCATTTTCAAAAAATTCATATACATGTAAAAATAGACCGATACTTACATTTATGGTCATACAACCATGTTTGCTTCGATAGGAGTCCATGTTTGCTTCTGTTTGGTTTGTTTGTAGGGAAGAGATTTCGGGGCCCTTGACGTAGAACCATTTCTCATGCCAGCCCCTATTGCTCGAAGGCGTGTTCACCAGCGAACGCCTCTCGAACTTCTCCCCTGACTTCGGAGAATGCTTGCTAATGGCTTTGAACCCCTTCTCCCTAGATTGTACGATCTTGTATACTGAGAAGAAGAAATCCAGGGAGGGCTCTACGCCCAATTCATGGCAGAAGGCCACGAAGGCCAAGATATGAATATATGAGTTCGGTACTAACTGGGCGAACCCCACCCCCAGAAACCCCAGCAAAGTTACTATAAAGATATGTAGGGGGAAACGAACTCCCTTCTCCAACAGGGTTACAGGAACGGCCGTCCAACCTTCTGGCCGTTGGTACATTTTCTCACCAGTTCTAGGAACCCTAGCTGCGTGGGTATCTGGGATGTGGTATCGAGACCGAATCCTCTTCAGTTCAGCTTCCGTGACGATCGAGGGAGTATTGGCATGTGAGAATCGCTCAGTACTCCTGTAGTATTCGGAGGGGGGTTTTGGGACTCTTTGGGGGAGGGTTCTTGTCAGATTTCGACCCCTTTGGGTTCAGAGTCGAATTTCCTTCGCGTACAGTGGTGGCAGGGTTTGGTGAGACGATTGTGATTGGATTTACCAGTATAGGAGAGCCTTGTGCTGAATCTTGGGAAGCCATTGTTGATTAGTTGCAGAAGAAAGGAGAAGGTTCAGAAAGTCAGATAGTTCAGAAGGCGCTCGAAATTCAAATGGGTAGGTAAAACTGTCAAAATTGGTAAAGTTACCTTTTATACTGACGGTTACACAGTGTTCAAGGCCGGCTCATTAAATGTTAGTAGTGATTTGGAATTTGAATGAGAAAGGTCCGGTTCCAGGTTCATGTATCTATTTGATGGGGCTTTCCTGATTTGGGCCTCAATTCTCTTCCTTTTTTCATTTCGTGAACAGCAATCGGGTACACTTCAATTATCTCTTAATCTGGACCTTTAGTAAATTATCTTGGGCCATTCATAGTTTTCTACTAAACATTCTGTTTAACAAAAAACTAAGGGGCAATGTTGGGTCGTGGTATTTCCTATTTTTGGGCCGGGTATATTGGGCCTATTCACATAAACAATCTATTGAGCTTCTATTATTAATTCGTGAAAGTCACTGGGCTCAATCATTATATTATATCCGTTTTAAACCTTTAAGGCCGGGTCGGTCCAGTGGATCAACCCATTAGATATTTTAATATCTGTTACTTTGACTAGTGATGATTAAAAAGTATGACGGTTGACCAAGGTTCCTGCCATGCATTAATGTGGATGGGATCATAGCCGGACGGCGGTAGAAAACAGTGGCCAAAAGCAGTGGATAAACCTTATGCAGTCGGCAGAGCCCATCAGATCAGAGGGGGTGTCAGGTAGTAGTGGGTGGCATAGTAATCCAGGCAAAGATAATATAACCTAGCAAGGAAGCCTTCACGAACAGGTATGTTCTCATACATATTATTTTTTCCAGATTATTTGACATATATACAACTGAGATTTATTATCTCTCTCTAGACACTAGACAATATTTTTCCTCCATTGTTAACATCACGACACATACTAATTCTCACGCTTTTGAGTTATTCCCGACGAAACATTCGAAGCTTTTAAATTCATCGTATTTCTTTGCTTGAGGATCATGGCGTCTTACGCGACGACGCGTGGTTGTAAATCTTGGCGTTAACAACATCTAAATATTTTTAAGACTAAAATTAATTTTCAGGCCAATTAAAATAATGTCAGCCCGAAAGACCATCGAAAATTGCTTGAATTTGTCTACTAATCATAAAGTCGCGTGTCCTGCTCCTGCCCGCCTAATTAACACCCCTTGAGACCAGAAATACTATAGGGAGATATAAAAAACATGAAGTAGTTGGGAATTTGTTGCATTCTTACCGGCCACCTGCCACTTTTCTTAACTCTTTTGAATTTAATTGATATCCAACTACTTCCACCTCCTTGTTTCTTCTCAATTATTCAATGCATTGAATAAGTTTCAATTTAGGTGGTGGTCGATACAATTGAATAATTAGGATTCGAATCGTTAATATATTTTAATAAATTAAATAATATTTTCATAATAAAATTATTGTTATACACTAATGCATAACAGAAAATAATATTTTCATAATAAAATTATTGTTATAAGTTGTGACATTTTTACCGTCGTAATAAAATTTATAAATTATTGTTGTTTTAAAAACTTGCATAAATCATACTTGTAACACTCCCGAAATAGAAAAGAGAAGTCAGAGGTAAAACATAACAAACTTTAAAATAATTAAACAAAACACTAATAACTTTAAAATATTTAATAATAATATTTATTAAAAACGTACTAAATATAATTCTTCAAACAGAGTCAAAATAATCAAAACCTAAAATCGAATCAACTTATATGGTCAAAAGCAACTCTCTTTATCTCATTAGATCTGTATCACTCATGCAACCTGCCAGAAAAAAAACATAACACAATATGAGCCAATTGCCCAATACGGATATAAAGATGTCCAAATATAAAATAATTTATATATGTATCAAAAGAACTGAATGAACGAACAAATACAAACTACGAACAATACAGACTAAGTACCAAATATGAATACATCGAAATTGGTGAGACAAGGTACAAATGATTAACATTGCCAAACTAAAAACTATAGTCAAAATAATTTCAAACAAAATAAGGCTGAATCAAACGATTATAAGATAACAATTTCATACTGAGCTCAAAAATAAATAGTCAAAAACTAACAAAATACATTAGTACCATGATGTATGCAAATCAAAATAGATAGTACGCACGACACATAAGTCACAAATTCGCCAAACGAATCAAATCAAATACTGGGTCGACCTATACGTATTCTGAACAAATATATCAAATGACCAAAACTCATACCAAGAGAAACATACAAAATAAAAGGATACGCCGTGAACTGATCACACCACCATGAAAAGTGTTACGCCTTTGTGTCAAGAGGACATGCATGTGGTACCCCCATAGATGGTTAGCTCAAGTATATTCTAAAGATCAAACTACAAAATTTATGCCAAATGGGGTTCAAATCACAAGCCCTACATGACCATCTACAAATAACATCGAAATATCAAGTACGAACATACTTAATTATCACAAGATATCAATGATCAAAACAACTCCAGAATGTAAACGAAAATATACGAAGAATAATACAAACGAATAAAGTCTTCAAAACATATTGACATGATTAATTAGTTCAAAGAGTATAAATACGAGTTAGTACTAATGCCAACATGAAACTCTCATATTAATTTCACACGGAACAATTATGTGAAATAATATCCAAAATTAAAATAATTAACAAAACGAATTAATTAATTAAATTTAACAGAATTATCGCTGAAGAAGTATGAAATCCATACCTGAATATAATAGTAAAATAATTCACCGAACCCAAATATCACACCGCTAAATCTTCTCAATCCAATCTATATAATTATCAAAATAATACAAAACTATTAATTAAATTACTAATACATAAAAAAATTATGTATTTTCTTTTTATAAATTATCTGTTTTAATATTAGTTCATATATCTCTTAGAGTTAAGAATATGTTTAGTACATTTAATAATACAAAAATCTTATTTTAATTTAGTATAATTAGTGCTAAAATAATATAGAAATAATTTTATTAATTTATAAAAGCCCAGGTAATACTACTACTAAGTTACTAAACATCTCATTCTGATTCATCAAAATCATCACGCAATTACTTACGTGTGTATATATATATATATATATATATATATATATATATATATATATATATATATATATATATATATATATCAATATCAGGTAGTCTTCATTCATAAAGTAACGTCGCAATATGACAATGAACCTTACTTATACGTATATATATTATTTACACATCAAACCTTCCATTAATTTCTTTAGTTCATATATTATATATTTCAATTACAAATTAAAATTTTATTAATAAATTTGTTTAATCAAATGACAAAATAAAATTTTAAAACAAATTATAAACACAACAATAAAATAGATTATAATTACAATAACAAAATAATTATTTTATATTTAAAAATAATTCAATAATTACCTTTTAAGAAAAATAATATGATAAATAAAGTCTTAATAATCTTGTTTTCAAACACTTTTAATTTGAGCCCTTCTATCTCTCTCTTTCCGCTTCTTCCTTTTTCATTTACTGGAGTACCAATATTAGGGAACCCTAATTTAATATAATATATTAAAATTATTATTATTAAAGTATGTAATCACATATTTATTATAGTTTACATAAATTAAATACAATTAGACTCAAATTGCCAAACATAAAAAAATCAATTAAAATATAAATTTAAATGTCATTTATTTTATTTTAATTAATATTTTTCAGGTATTATAATACTAATATTATAAAAAGATAGAGGAGTAAATTATTTTCAAATTGGCAAAATATCTTTCCATCATTTCAAAATATAATAATCCCCTATCATTTTATCCCTAACTATTTGTTCCGGAATAATTTATAAGTTAATTTTTACTATTAAGATGTTTGACAATCACTTATTTTTTAACTTATAAATTAAAAAACAAATAATTTTTATGACTTATATAAGTCATTTTTAAATAAATTAATTTGATCAAATATAATGTCTATTTTTTCCTTTTTTTTTATTAATATCTTTTTTAGTAATTTTTATATTTATTTTAATTTATAAGTCATTATGAGCCGAACATATTCATAACTTGTTTTAATTTAATTTCTAACTTATAAGTCAAATTAATATCAAACATTTTTATTTATAAATTCAAACTTAAAATAACTTATAAATTAATTTATAAATCATTTTAAAATAAATCATTCGCCCTAAATATTCTCTCCTCCACCTTTATAACTCTCCCTCTCTCTCTCTCTCATTTTCCAACACTGCCATTGTTCCTAATAATTTCTCTCTACTCCCCAAGACCCCAACACACCAATGGAAGAGGTGACCGCCAAATCCAGTCCCCCAACTCCTCCCATTTCACTTCCTTTGAAGACCCGTTTCGCTCTTTGGACCCTCACTACCATAACCAACGCCGCACGCCGCCGTGACGGCACCGTCAACCGCCGCCTCCTCAACCTCTTCAACATCAAGGTTCCGGCCAACCCGAAAGCGATCAAAGGCGTCAGGACGTACGATGTAACCGTGGACCCCACTCGCGAACTTTGGTTCCGGGTCTTCGACCCGACTCAGCACGCCCAAATGGATCTCCCCGTCATCGTGTTTTTCCACGGAGGCGGATTCACCATGCTCAGCCCGCATAGCAAACTTTACGACCTCGTTTGCCGGAAGTTCGCCGCCAAAATCCCCGCCGTTATTGTTTCCGTTAACTACCGTCTGAGTCCCGAGCACTGCTACCCTGCCCAGTACGACGATGGATTTGACGTTCTAAAGTTTCTTGACGATGACAATGGCGACCGGAAGGTCTTGCCGGAGAATGCTGATATATCTACTTGCTTCCTTGCCGGAGACAGCGCCGGCGGCAATTTAGCACATCATGTTGGGAAAAGGGCGTCGGAGTCTGAATTTCGTAAACTCAAGGCATGGACTATATTGCCGTACATTCTATTGAATTAGAAATATTGTACATTTAAAAAAAATAATCATCAGTACAATTAATTCTTACAATTCATGCCCTTAAAAATAATAAATATAATCTATTTCAAAATAGAAATAGCATGTCATCTTATTAGTAGTATACTAAAAATATAAATTTTAGTGTTTTTAGTATATTTCTATTTTTAGTATTTTTTACTAAAATAGCATGTCATCTTATTAGTAGTATACTAAAATATAAATTTCTTGTAAGACAAGAAAAAAGTGAATTAATAAAATTCTTTATGTAGAATGGATGGAATATATATTAAAGAAATATAATCTATTTGTTCAAAATAGAAATTAATTTTATGAATTTAGTAGTATGTAATTTAAATAGGCAATAAATAATTGAAGAGCAATATTTATTGGGCCAAAGTAATATGTATTCTGACAGTAACATCGACCTAAAATTATATTCACAAATTTGTCATTCTAATTTTATTAGAATATCACTATTATTATATTAAATTTAAACTTATTATTTTTAGTGATAAATATAAAAAAAAAAGTACATGTCTAATATTTATAAATTTTGTTATGATCAAATTAAGGTGATTGGATTAGTGGCGATACAACCATTTTTCGGCGGAGAGGAACGCACGGAGTGCGAGAAAAAAATGGTGAACCCGATTTTGGTGACACTTGACCGGACCGATTGGGCATGGAAGTCATTCATGCCGCTAGGCGACCGAGACCACGAAGTAATAAACGTTAGCGGGCCGAGAGCGGCCGACATTTCCCGGATAAAGGGTTTTCCGGCGAGTATAGTGTTTGTTGGTGGTTTAGATATGCTGCAAGATTGGCAGAGGAGATATTATGAGTGGCTTAAAAAGTCTGGGAAAGAAGCTTATTTGGTGGAGTACCCAAATATGATTCATGCTTTTTATATGTTTCCTGAGTTTCCTGAATCTGCTCAGCTGCTTTTGGAAGTTAAGGAATTTGTGCACAAGCAGATACAAAAGAAGGCTTGTGTCTAATTAATAGTTAGCCTTGGTTTTTTGGGGTTTGGCTTGGTTTAGTTTAGGTAACTACTAGAAAACTAGTTATTGTTATCAAGTTTCTTAATTTATATCACAAATACTTTGAAATTTTGTGGTGTTTTTGTCTTTGGAGAGTAGTTACAAATACGTTCCTATAAGTAGAATCCGGATCTTAAGCTTATTTTTATCCAACTCACTTGAGCTCACACTCCTTTAGCAATGGATTCGGCGACGGTTCGAGGTCATACAACCGTCGTCTATACTTTTAACGACGGACAACATATAGTGTCGCTAAAAGTATAAACGTCGGTTGTACGACCAAACCGTCGTCGGGTCCGTCGTTAAAGGAGGTGAGTTTGGGTGAGTTAAATAAGAGGTGAATTTAAGATCCAGACCGTCCATAAGTATGATAATTTCTTTGTTAAAGTATATCATAATGATATCGGTGTGTATTGATATGTTGTATTTTGTGGTGTGTATTGATATGTTGTATTTTGTGAAGGGCACTGTTAGAAGTCGCAAATTTCATCTCAAAAATTTATTGAATGATGTGATAATGAATAAGAGAAATGTTACTTTATAAGATAGCTGAATCACACGAGATGTACAAAGTCAATATAATAATACCAAATCATTTGAGACACTATTTGATATAAAAAAATTTGATACCCCTAATATTTCTAGTTTTGTAAAAAATTATGTGTAAAACACACCAGTAAGATTCATTGCATAAATCATAATTGTCAAATTCTACCGGTAGTTGTCGTTTACACGAATTCAAACAATTAGCACAATACTAAATAATGATCTATTCTATAGAGTGATTTATTTTAAATTTATTCTAATGTTTTCAAGTAAAAAAAAAATTTAATTAAAATTTCAGTTCTTCAGTTCAGCATCACTTTTTTACAACAATAAATTAATCAAGTGTAACATTGTTTACCATTCAATGAAACTAATAGCGCTAGGTAACAACAAACTCTGCTACCTGAAACTCCCCTTAGATTATCACTTAATGAAACAAGTTCTTCACAAGATTCTAACCATTATACAACCTAGAACAAACTCTCTAGATTTAATATAACAACATTAAGAACCAGGGAATTAGACTATTCCAAGCAACAAACACATAATCTCATATTGTTTAACTTGTCTTCTGATAATCATAGCAATACTAAAAAGCTTGTCCACAATCAGATATTACTAATTACTACTTGTGATTAGGAACAATATTAATTACACGTAATACTATTCCTTAGTCTAGCATATGATAATAGTTAATCAATTAAATTATGCAAAAATCAAATCAATTAAGCCAAATAACATTCAACAGTTAAATCAGATTATCAAGAATGAATTTCATGTAAGAAGAAATAAATGATGAATACTCAATTAATTAGTAATTATAAATAAGGTTCAATAACCCTTAGAACTGAATATAAAGAACTTAGCTCATGTCTTCAATCTTCAATCTTCAATCTCCCAGACTAAGGTTTTTCATGGTGTAGCTAAGTTCAATTTAGAAGATAGAATAATTAAACATGACTATTACAATGTATTTATAGTGCTAGACATAATCCTAAATCCTATGAGAACTAGAAATCCAAATTCAAAGAGGAATTACCATCATAATTCTAGTTTCCATAAAGAAATAGAAACCAATTTAAAAATAAATCTCACTCTAAAAAGATCCTAAATCTAATAGAAATATCAATCTCATTCCATGTAGAAGTCGGTCAAAATCTGCTTTGAGAACATTTAAAAAACCAACTTCCCAACCTAGAGTGGTCGCACCCCATTTGTACTTGGGAACGGCGGGGTCGCGCCTAAGAACAGAGAGGTCTTGGCCGGGGCAGCTACATAGCGCGCTTAAGTGGATTGGGATAGAGGCGAACTGGCTGGGGCGGATTCATCTAGGCCATTTGGGTTCGCCGGGGAGAATTCTACATTCTTCGAGTTTTCCTTGCTACCTTTAATTCGTCTTGCTTTTGTACGGGAACATGTGCGGTGATACTTGACCTTGACCAATAACACTTTGATCTTTTCTTCCTCATTCAGCTTCGATTCGTCCTGTTTTCATCTTTTCAGCTTCAATTACTCCTAAAATCAATAAACACACTAATAAATCCATTTACATAACAAAACATGCAATAAAACCAAATGTGAAGGAATAAAAAATCATGAATATTATATACTTATCATCTACTCTCTATGTGACGCCCCCAAAATTAGGTATACATCACCCATCTTGAGTCGTCAGATACATGGTACATAAATTTAAATACAACTTAATTATACAACAGTCGTGTAAAATACGACAAAACATAGTTGAGAGTTTAAACAATAATATTGCCTTCTAGACAATATCCACTCTCAATGGAGTCCTCATTACATTTATTATCACACTATTTCACAGAATAGTGAGGACTACTAATACTATCATCTGGTTCGTTACTTCGTTCCCACTAATCCAAAATATATATTCTCATTTCAAGAGAGAACAATGAAAGAAAGGGTGAGCTCAACTAGCCCAAGAAGAAATATTATGACTAAGATAATGCGGGATAAATTATCATTAGCCTTCAACAATGTTAAACCGATAAAATACAATAGACATCAAGTTTAACTACAGCGGAACAAGCAATCTATTAAAAGAGTCAAGTAGAGAATAGAATCTACTATCTTTTATGATTTAAAAAGTTTTTCATCACTTTTATAGCTGGGACTCAGCTTAATAAATAGTCCACATCATCAATTCATCCCTGCACTACAGGCCAAGGATATTATTTAGTATCACGACCATGAATTATTCCACTAATTCTTTGTAGAGTAAAATTTAAGAATGCTCTGAAGAATATTTTCATGAAAAGATACTGGATGAAGCGCAAATATCAAGGATATTCCACTAATTTCATGGAGTATAGAAGTCAAAACTTTAACCAACTGAGTATAATAAAGAATGGAATAACAAAAGAAATCACCATTGTGACTCCCCCAAAATAGGTATACATCACCCATCTTGAGTCGCCAAATACATGGTACATAAATCGAATACAACATAATTATACAACTGTCGTGTAAAATACGACAAAACATAAACTGAGAGTTTAAATAAGAATATTGCCTTCTGCACAATATTCATTCTCAATGGAGTCCTCATAGGCGATGTCTACAAACTCAAATTCAGGTCCTCATTACATTTATTGTCACACTATTTAATGAATATAGTGAGGACTACTAATACTATCATCCGGACCATCACTCCGGTCCCCGACTAGTCCCTACTACGTTCTCATTTCTTTGAAGAAAACAAAGTGAAAGAAAGGGTGAGCTCAACTAGCCCGATAAGAAATATTATGACTAAGATAATGCGGGGATAAATTATCATTAGCCTTCAACAATGTTAAGCCGATAAAATACAATAAACAACAAGTTTAATCTGCAAATGAATAAGTAATCCATTAAAAGAGTTAAGTAGAGAATAAAATCTACTATCTTTTATGATTTAAGAAGTTTTTCATCACTTTTATCGCTAGGACTCAGCTTAATAAATATTCCACATCATCCCTGCACTACGGCCAAGGATATTCATTAGTATCACGACCACAAATTATCCATGCACTACGGGCCAAGGATATTCGTGTATTCATCAATGGTCATGATCATGCCAACAACTGTCCATCAATGCACTACGGGCCAATGATGACTTTTATCACATCATTTGTAACATTACGGTCATGATTATATCGAATAATCCCTGGTCATAATCATACCAAGTCCATCAATGCACTACAGGCCACAAATGACTTTCAAAAATATAAACATGAGAATGATGACAAAGATATAAGAATTTAATAAAACAAGTTCACGAATTAATTAATTCAGGAACTAATAACGTCCAAATTGTCAACATGATACTTCTGTGTAGAGTAGAATTCAAGAATGCTCGGAAAAATATTTCCATGAAAAGATACTGGAAAAAGCGCAAATATCAAGGATATTCCACTAATTTCATGGAGTATAGAAGTCAAAACTTTAACCAACTGAGTATAATAAAGAATGGAATAACAAAAGAAATCACCAGGCATGTGATAGATAACACATGCAGGTTATTCCAACAGAACAATAAATATGGAACCAGTCCCAAGCGAAATGCATGATGCAGATATTCCGGCGAGAATAATAAATGCGAATAATAAATAATAGAACCGTCGTGAAATTCACAATTTATTGTGATATTCCGATAGAATAATAAAGAACGGAATAATAAAAGAATTTCACCAAGTATGCGGTACTTAGATAAACAAAGTTATTCCAACATAATAATAAAGAATGGAATAATGTAAAGAAGATCACCAAGTATTGGGTAAACCGCATATACAGGTCATTCCACCAAGTATAAGGTAAACCGCGCATACAGGTTATTCCTACAGAATAATAAAGAATGGAATAACTGTGATGCCCCCAAAATAGGTATACATCACCCATCTTGAGTCGCCAATACATGGTACAAAATTCAAATACAACTTAATTATACAACAGTCGTGTAAAGTACGACAAAATACATGCTGTGAGTTTTAATACAAATATTGCCTAGTAGACAATATCCACTCTCAGAATAAGTCCTCAATACATTTATTATCACACTATTTAACAGAATAGTGAGGACTACTAGCTAACACTATCATCCGTAACATTACTCCGCTCCCCCAGACTTCGTCTCAAATTACGCTCTCATTTCCTCAAGAGAATAAAAGGTGAAAGAAAGGGTGAGCTCAACTAGCCCAAAAGAAGAAATATTATGACTAAGATAATGCAGGATAAGTTATCATTAGTCCTCAACAATGTTAAACCGATAAAATACAATAGACATCAAGTTTAACTGCGGCAATAAACAAGCAATCCATTAAAAGAGTCAAGTAGAGAATAAAATCTACTATCTTTTATGATTTAAAAGGTTTTTCATCACTTTTATCATTTGGGACTCAACAATAAATAATCTACATCATCCTTGCACTACTGACCAAGGATATTCATTAGGTCACGACCACAAATTCCATGCACCACGCCGATGATATTTGTGTATTCATCAATGGTCATGATCATTCCAACAATCGCCCATCAATGCACTACGGGCCAATGAGGACTTTTACCACATCACTTGTTACATTACTACCATGATTATACCGAATAGTCCTCGGTCATAATCATACCAAGTCCATCCATGCTTTACAAAAAGTAGTAGATGACTTTAAAAAAATATATAAACATGAGGATGATGACAATGATATAAGAATTCAATAAAACAAGTTCAAGAATTAAGTTATTCGAGAACTAATAACGTCCAAATTGTCAACATGATATCGCTTTGTAGAGTAAAATTCAAGAATGACCGTAAGAATATTTCCATGAAAAATATCGACGATGAAGCGCAAATATCAAGGATATTCCACTAAATTTCATGGAGTATAGAAGTCAAAATTTTAACCAACCGAGTATAATAACGAATGGAATAACAAAAGAAATCACTATGCATGCCAGATCAGATGTAGCATAGCGAGTTATTCCAACGAATAATAATAATAATCTAACCAAAGTCGTGTGAAAATCACACCGAAGCGTGATGTTCCAAATGTAATAATAAAGAATGGAATAACAATGAAATCACCATGCATGCGGTATTGCATGATGAGGTTATTCCAATGTAATAATAAATACTGAGAATAAAAAAAGATTTTAACCGTGTCCGGTGTAAAACACACGATGAGGATATTCCAACGTAATAATAAAGACAAAATAATAAAGATCGAACCAGTCCGGTAAATACACAATCGAGATATTCCAATGTAATAATAAAGATTTTAACCAGTCCGGTAAAACACGCAGTGATGTGATATTCCAATAGAATAATAAAGACTAATAATAGAAGAATGTCACCAAGTATAGGGTAGCCCAGATCAAAAGTTATTCCAATGTAACAATAAAGAAATGAAATAATGTAAGTTCTCTTCTTGAATACAAAAGAATAATATTCCTTACAATAAAAGAACTGGATATAAGAGTTAGGAAGTAGCGGAATACTTTTCTATAGTTTTCTATAATTTCTCTCCGAGTTTCAAAGAAATTCGTAAAAATAATGAAGGAATGAACTTCTATTTATAGAAAAATAAAATGCATAGTAACTAATTTATGAACGGTCCCGATTGATTTACTTTTTGAAATTTGTCATATTTCTCACGCAAACTCTCTTTAATTCCTGGATTAAACACAAAACAAAACAAATCAATAAGTTCCTTTTGTCTAATCACAAAGAAATTAAATAAACCAACATCATATACATATTCTACTAAAATAATATTCAAAACACTTCCCTGTAGATGTCTTATGCATTGAACGGGATGAACTGCAGGATCCATGCTTCCCTCGATGAATATGATCCTATCACGAATCTGCAAAACACAACCAACCTCCCTCTTTCCATTGACATTAATACAATAAAGAACAAAATCACATAATAGCACCAACGGAATAAAAAGGTCACAATCATAAGTTGAAAATTCAATAGCATATCGACGATGATCACAAACAAACTCAACACATGCTAAAGAATTTCCCAAAGTGTTGACAAAAATCGAAATATCATCAAAATAGAGAATAACAAATTTTCCCATGAAAGAATTCAAAATATAATTCAACAATTCCATGGAAGTATGCAATGCCTTAGCTAATCTAAGTGAACTAACTAAACATGCAAATAACTCATCTCTCAAACCATCTTGATGATAAACACTTCTTGAATCAAAACCATATGATAGCAAATCATGCAATGAAGACTGTTCCAACGAAACAACATGATTACTACCATTGTCAACTAACGACAATTCATGTAAAGATTGACTAGCATGAAACCCTAAGTTAATATATAGACAACAAAACCTAGAATTAATTTCATGCAAGTAAACACATCGAAAACAAGAATATATATCATGATCATAAACTAACTCAACATAAATCAAATATCCTCCATAGTTTATGATAAAAATGATTCTACCATCAAAATAGCTAACAACAAATTTTCCAATAGAAGCATGCAAAACATGTTTTAAATAACTCATGAAAACACTAGATGCATTAGTTAATCTAACAGAAATAACTAACCACCTATATAACTCACATGCTAAAACAATTTTCCATTTATCACAATCTCTCGTGCTAAATTGATTAGGCATTGTATCATTATCACATGTAGATAAAACACAAGTACTATGCAATTTATCAAGCATATTATCCAAACAAGAAAAAGAATAATGATACTTGTTTACCAATTCAAAATCGATGTACAAATTCGTTGTCTCAACCTTCTTAGGTAAAATGATCTCATAATTAGCACACGAACTCATGTCTTCTCTCACGATACCCACTTTCACCAACTCTCCAACCCGCCTTGGTAACTCCGTCTGCCTCCTGGGGATACTATCACCGATTTGATCGATGCGGAATGATAGTACAGGTATTTCATCAACAACCTGTACAAGAGACAAAACAAAACTAGACAAAGAAGAATCATTAGTGTTAGTATTCAAAAGCGCCGTCTTGTACGAATGTACAGTCATTGGCTTTTCAAAATATAACTCACTTTTCAACTCACTCTCTTTTTCATAGTCACATATTTCTTCTCTCTCTTTTTATGCTCACCCTCTCGCTTTATTTTCTTTCGCTTATTTTCAAGCTCACTCTTTTCATTCTCTTTTTCTCAATCTCTTTTCTTTTCATTCTCACTCTTTTTATTTTTTCTTTTACATTATCAATCTTTTGAACCATTTCTTTTTTGTCGATCTTTTCCACATGTATTTTCTTTTATAAACTCATCTCCTTGATTACTTTCTTTCGGATGTTCACCATCTTGCTTTAGATCATGGATTTCATCTTGAACACTCGAACCCAATAACTCTCCCCGAATCGCATATTCTATAATTTCTTCCACCTCCTCCCACCGATCTTGTTTCTTTTCTTGCTAGAAGTATATTGTAGAATGCATCCAATAATCTTTCTTATTTACTTGTGTGCGAACCCTCCGATTATTGTCTCATCAGAATCACCTTGAAAGTTGCTCTACATGTGTTTGAGATGTATACTCCTCCTCCTCATCAATATTTGATCGAGAAAACCGCTTCTCATTCTTTGATTTTAATTACGCCCGTGTCTCGAATCGGACGCTCCCCATATTTTTTTGTTTGCTAAGTCGCCACCATATAATTGTATGATCGAAGAACTCTTAATCGCCTGTTCGACCTTCCTCTGCTTTCTGAGTAATCATGATAGTCAAATTCTCGCCCATTTTTCTCTCCATCTCGGATATGCCTCAGATCAATATTGCCTTGGAAAGTATTCCTTCGAGACCCATAAGAACTTTCATACTTGTAGCCATACATGTTTTGTCGCAAAAAACAAAGGTTAGTAGATAAAAAAATTTCTCACACACTCCACTTACGTGTTTCGCTCAAATAATGATGAATCACTCGTGTATCGCTCAAATTTGGTTTTTACCCTCGGACAGTCCATATTTAAAGCAAAATCTTTTAAATAAAATATAATATATATTACATATATATTATATTTATATAACTTAATTCAAACCACTAACAATATAATATATATATATATATATACACATGCCAAATAAATAAATATATATATATATATATATAATATATCAACGACTTATTTTTTTTTCTGCCCCATAACCAACATCAATCCCCCACACACCCAATAATCAAATTCACTACACTCTTACCCATCACTATCACACTATCACTTTCACTCTTTCTTTTCCCCCACCATTTTCCACTCACACATATAATATATATAAATATACACATCATATATAACAATTCCCTCCCCCTATACGTAACCCCCATTTCAAAAATCAATTCTTCAACACATGTGGGCCCCACATGTGGGCCCCACCTTTAAATAATTTTCTACCGATTATTTTGAAAAATGGGTAAATATGGGTCCATAAAATAAGCAAAACTTCTTAAAAATCACCTTAATAATTTTAACAACATTTATCATCTTTATTATAATTCACAATATTAATCGACTGTGTCGTTCCTGTGAAAGAGGGTTTTCCAATAAGGATTTCTCCCTATTGGCGCATGATTAGGTGACCAAACCTCTCCTTGGCGTAACTTCTAGACATCGCTCATATTGCAATTTATAATATTAGTAATTCGTCATTTCAATTATTGATTTAATAATATATAAAATATCGACGTAATAATTGAATCAAATAACGTGAGATATTATGCAACAATTACTATAGCAATAATTGAACAAAACTAAGTTACTTCTCACGTAAGCATCAATAATCAATACCGTATGTCGCTATGCAACCACGCCAGACATCGCATTTCTTTTACTACCGAGTAGTTCAACAAGATAACGGTAAAACTTCCATTGCTTATTTTTAATAAAATATTTTTTGTCGTTTTCTTAATCCGACAATAATTAATTACATATGGGGTCCACCAATGATTGCATCGTTATACGAATATTCCCTGCTAAAACGAATATTCCCCGACCAATCGAATATAATATAACAACTTGCATACTTTGCAGAATTTATAAATACTACCCACAACTATAACATTATATCAAATTATTCCATAATATTCCAAAATAATATTTTATAGAAAATTCATTTTTATTCATAAAAGTTGGGGTCTTACAATAACATAAGGATTTCACCAAGTATAGGGTATACCACGTGTGACGCCCCCAAAATAGGTATACAACACCCATTCTGAGTCGCCAAAATACATGGTATAGAAAGCAAACTACAACTTTGATAATACAGATGTCGTGTAGAATACTGACAATACAACCTGTGAGTTTAAATACAAATATTGTCTTCTGCAGACAATATACACACCCAAATAAGTTCTCATTAATTATTCATACACTATTTTACGTAAATAGTGAGGACAACTAAAACATCTTTCTAGAACCATCACTCCATTTTGACTTCGATCCTCGCTATGTTCTCACCTCCCGAGAAGAAAAATGGAATAAAAAGGAAAAGAGTGAGCTCAACTAGCCCAAAAAAGAACATTATGACTAAGATAATATATAACAAATGTGACACCCCCAAAACAAGTATACACCACCCATTCTGAGTTGCCAAATACACGGTACAGAAACAACTACAACTTTATTATTACAACAGTAGAACTGTGAGTTTAAATACAGATATTTCCATCTAAACAATATCCACATACAAATAAATCCTCATCATAATTATTGATACATTATTTTATAAAAATGGTGAGGACTACTAAACAACTCTCTAACACCATCATCCATAATACCCCCTGCATCTCGCTTATATTCTCGCTTCTCGAGAAGAAAAATGAAACAAAAAAAAAAAAAAGGCCGAGCTCGACTAGCCCAAAGAAAGAATATCATGACTAAGATAATATACAACAAAATTATCGTTAGTCTTCAACAGGAAAAATATAATAGAATACAATAGACAACAAGTTTTAAATCAATATTCATGATGGAAAATATTAATTCATAGAAGAGTTACGTAGAGGATGAAATCTACTAATATCTATGAATTTAATAGTCCATCATCAATATTTTTATCCTCAGAAACATCAATCAATATATATCGAAATCATATATATTCATCCTTGCACTACTGAGCCAAGGACATTCACCACTAATCATGTTCATCTAAACACTGTTCATCTTTTGCACTACTGGCCAAAGATATTCATCGAAATCATTCATCTTTTACACTACTGGGCCAAAGATATTCAATAATATCATCATTTAAGACCGAGGATGATGAAAAATATTTTTTTTTTTAAAGAAACGAATCCAGTTAAACAAAATGACAAGGATTAAGGATTCGTACTTTGTTTTATCCACGCCCAAAAATACATCAAAAATAATCATAGTGGTGTAAAATTCAAGAATGATCAAAACATGGATACAATCAAAGCTAGTATCCACAATAGATATTTTAGACGAAAAGAAAAATTTTCATTTTTTCGATGAATAGTCTTAAATGATTCGTGAATAAGATCAGATATCGTGAATAGTCTCAGTATCGTGAATAAGTAACCCGACACCAAAAGTTCCAAATTTGATAAAACTCCAGATCAATATTTCAAAGATAATGATATTGAAGAAATAATATCATTTGAGAAGAAAATAACATCCTTTACTTTGGAAGATGAAGATTTAACTGGAATAATCGGATATAAAGGCTATAACTTGAACCTTCACCGTATAGCGATACTCAAAGTATACTCAAAATACTCACAAGAATACGCTCGATAATATAGAGAGAGAAAACTTCAGTTTCTGGTGTGATTTTCAATTATAACCTAAGCACCCTATTTATAAGAAATTGCTTAGAACACCAAAGCAGAAAATTTAATAAAATATTAATATTTATTAATTTTTTTCTTACGCCCACAAAGAAGATTGACTTCAGCAACTAACATGTGTAAGTGGATCCATCCAAATAAGAAAAACGTTTTTCTTTTAAAAAATATTTAAAACTTCCAAAAATTAATTATTTCGGAACTGCAGAACTTCAATAATTCATAATAAATAGCCCTTTTATCAGAAAATTCGAATCTCGCGTGTTTTTATAGGAAATTTAATTCTCTACAACTTTGCAGAAGAAAGTTTTTCCAAATTCCAAAAAGAAATTGACCGAAATCCACAAACGGGTGATTTTAGAGACTATAATCAAATTTCAGTCAATAAATGGGGTCCACCGACATGTTTAACATGTTTTAAACATTTATTGCAACAAAAATACTGTTCCTCCTCGTATACTCATATATCCCACATTCGTTGTAAAAATATCACCATTATTATATTATTAAAATATAATGAATTATTTTATCAGAAAAAGATAAAATTTCAATTTTCAACAATTGTCACATTAAAAATTTTCTCCATCTATATCCACATAAAATCAATATTTTTCTCATCATATGAATCAATAATTAATTATTCACAAATAATATTACAGAATCACAATATTGACAACCAGACAGTTCCCAAGAAAGAGGGGGCTTTCCAATAAGAATTTCTCCTTACTGGCGCGCAATTAGGTGACCAAACCTCTCCTTAGATAGAACTTTCTAGACATTGCCAATAATGTTATCTAATAATATTATTCAGAGATAATATGAATTATTGCTTCGATAATAAAAAAATAATTGTGTAATGACAATTATCAAAACAACAAAGAATATAAAATATCAACGCAAAGAATTATTGAATCAATAAAATCTTGAATAAGAATTACTGTAACCATTATTGAGTAGTGCCTTCTTACGTAAGAGTCAATAATTGGTGCAATACTGCAGTATCTTCTTTGTAACAACGCGTATTATGTTTTTAACCACCGGGTATTCCAACAAATTAATAAATCTGAGTAACAACTACGCCGTTATTTTTAAACAACTTATATTTGTCGTTTTCTTCCTCCAATCGCTTTCAAGTTATGGGGCCCACACATGGTCGCTACCGTCAGTCGTTAATATTCCCCGACAAAGATTTAATATTCCACGACCAAACCGAATATTCCCCTAACAATAATGAATATTTTATAACCATTTGCTTATTTTGAAATACTTGCGTATTTTACCCATAACTATCCACATTAATCACATCAACCCTTACTATTTCAAAATAATAATTAGAGGAAATTAAATTTCATTTATTAATTATTTGGGGTCTTACAACAAATTATCGTTAGTCTTCAACAGGAAAAAAATCGATAAAATATAATAGATAACAAGTTTTAGATCAATAAATGCAATGGTGAACGAAGAATCCATTAGAAGAGTCACGTGAGAGAAAAATTCTCACCGCTCTTTCTAAGGTTTAAAAGTTCATCATCAATATTTTATCCTCAGAATAACAATCAATATTCATATTTGCACTATAGGCCAAAGATATTCATTTAAATCACCAGTTGGTCATGTTCATCTCAACACTTGTTCATCTTTGCACTACAGGCCAAAGATATTCATCAGTTAATCGTTCATCTTTGCACTACATGCCAAAGATATTCATTTATATCATCATTTAAGACTGAGGATGATGAAAAATATTTTTAAAGAAACGAATCCAGTGAAACAAAATGACAAGGATTAAGGATTAAGGATTCGTACTTTGTTTTACCCATGTCCAAAAATACCTCGAAAATAATCATATTGGTGTAAAATTCAAGAATGATCAAAACATGGATACAATCAAAGCTAGTATCCAGAATAGATATTTTGGACAAAAAGAAAATTTTTATTTTTCTATGAATGAATAGTCAGATTCGTGAATAAAGGTCGATATATCGTGAATAGTAACCCCTATACAACAAGTTCCAAATATGATAAAAGTTCAACAAATATTTTGGCATAATGATATTGAAGAAAATAATATCATTTGCCAAAGAAATAACATCCCTTACCTCAAAATAACCGTATTTCATTTGAATTTCGATATAGATCTTGTAAAACTCGCACCGTGAGTATAGCAACACTCAAAGTATACTCACACGAATACGCTCGATAATATAGAGAGAGAAAGAGAGAAAACTTTGTTTCTGGTGTGATTTTCAATTCTAACTTAGCCCTCTATTTATAGGAAAATGTTAGAACGCCAAAGGAGACTAAATTAATAAAATATATTATTATTTATTCAAAATTCCTACACACATGTTTTGAAAACTCTAGCATGCCTTCTTTGGTCAAAAAAATCAGCCACCCATGTGCCAACAACCACAAAAACATTTTTCTTATATAAAATAACTAAAACTTTCAAAAATTAATTATTTCGGAACTCCTAACTTCAATAATTCATGATAAATAGCCCTTTTTAGAAGAAAATTCGAATCTCGTGACTCTTTATAGGAAATTCAATTCTCTACAACTTTGCAGAAAGAATTTTTCCAAATTTCAAACATAATTTATCCGAAATCCACAAACGAGTGATTTTACAGTCTATAATCAATTTTCGGTCAAGAATTGTGTCCACCACACACAAAACATATGTTAAACATTTAATGCCACAAAAATACTCTTCCTCCTCATATACTCATATATCCCACATTCATTGTAAAAATATCACCTTTAATATATTATTAAAATAATATATTTAAATGAATTATTTTATCAGAAAAAGATAAAATATTAATTTTCAACAATTGTCACATTAAAAAATTTTCTCCATCTATATCCACATAAAATGAATATTCTCTTTATCATAATAATCAATAATTAATTATTCAAAAATAATATTACGTAATCACAAGATCGATAACCGTGCCGCTCTCAGAAAGAGGGGCTTTCCAATAAGGATTTCTCCTTCTTCTACGGTAGCATGATTAGGTGACCAAAACTCTCCTTAGACAAAATTTTCTAGACATTGCCAATAATGTTATCTCGATAATATTATTCAAATAATATGAATTATTGATCTGATAATGGAAAATATTGTGCGAAGACAATTATTGAAACATAATAATATAAATATAAACGCAATAATTATTGAATCAATAAAATAAAATAATGAACAGAATTATCGTAATAATTATTGAGTAAAGGCCTTCTTACGCGATTTAATCAATAATTCAACAATACTATCTGCAATACTGGTAGTGCGCAAGCAACCAATGCGTATTCATCAGATTTTAACCACCGGGGTATTCTAACAATTATTAACTCAGAATAACTACTGCTGTTATTTATAAAAACTCAAACTTGTCATTTTCTTCATCCGATCGTTTTTTAGTTATGGGGCCCACAATTGATCGGGCAGTCGATGCGAGATTCCTCGACAAAAAAGAATATTCCACGACCAAACGAATATTCCCCAAACAATAATGAATATTTTATAACCACTTGCTTATTTTGTAAACTTTGCACATTTCACCCATAACCAAAGAATTATATCAAATTAATCCTTATTAATTTAGAATAATGAATAAAGGAAAATTCAATTTTATATATAATAAGTTGGGGTCTTACAACCTCCCCTCCTTATGAAATTTCGTCCTCGAAATTGACGTACGTACCTGGTGTATCGAAAAGGTGAGGATACCTCGCTTTCATCTCCAATTCCAACTCCCATGTCATTTCCTCAATTGCATGGTTTCTCCACAAAACCTTAACTTGTGGTATAACCTTCGTGCGTAAGACATGCTTTTTCCTATCCAAAATCTCAACAGGTATCTCCTCGTATATTAAATCTTCAGCTATTTCGTCTGGTTCTAACGCAATAATGTGGCTCGGGTCTTTCACATATTTACGAAGCATAGATATGTGCAATACATTGTGAACACGAGACATACTTGGAGGTAACGCGAGTCTATAAGCTACGTTTCCTATTCGGTCAAGAATCTCAAATGGACCAACAAACCTTGGATTGAGCTTTCCTCTTTTCCCAAATCTTGTAACTCCCTTCCATGGAGCAATACGTAACAATACATGATCTCCAATATTAAACTCCACGTCCTTTCTATGAAGATCGGCATAACTCTTTTGTTGATCTTGTGAAGTTTGAATACGTTGTTGAATCATTTGGATCTTTTACGTAGTCATGCGTTTAATTAATTACGGTCCCAACAATGTTGCTTCTCCCACCTCATCCCAAAGATCTTTGGAGAACGACATTTTGTCCATACAACGCCTCAAATGGAGCCATGCCTATACTTGCTTGATAATCATTGTTGTAAGAGAATTCCACCAAGTGGTAGGTACTTATCCCAACTTCCTTTGAAATCTAGGACACGTAGTCTTAATAGATCTTCAAGAGTTTGAATAGTCCTCTCGATTGTCCGTCTGCTTGAGGATGGTATCTTTGGCCCAATCAGAAATCCGTGCCCATAGCTTTCTGCAAGCTAACCCAAAATCTTGAAGTGAATCTTGGGTCACGATCCAAAACTATGGATACTGGCATGCCATGCAATCGCACAATCTCATTCACGTACATACTAGCAAGATGTTCAAGGGAATAAGTTTCTCGTATAGGTAAGAAATGAGCAGACTTGGTTAATCTATCAACAATAACCCAAATCGCATCTATGCCTTGAGAAACCTTGGGAAGACCTATAACGAAATCCATTGTAATGTGTTCCCATTTCCATTCCTAATCTCAAGTGGTTGCAATGGACCTTTTGGCACTTGATGCTCACTTTTACACGCCGACATGTTAAACATCTTGAGATAAACTCATGATCTCTCTCTTCATATTGTTCCACCAAAATGTATATCGAATATCATGATACATTTTGGTACTCCCAGATGGATTACAAGCGGGGTGTTGTGTGCCTCCATCATGATTTTATGCTTCAGTCGTAATCGTTAGAACGCAAAAAGTCTAGAATTGACTCAAGTATTCCTTCCTCATCGATTCTTGCTTCGAATAAAGACCTTCTTGCACTTTCTTCTTCATTTATATCGCCCCCTGTCCGTAGCTTGGCGAAATTTTTAACTTTATCAATTAAAGTCGGTTCTACTCGTATATTCGCCATCATCATATGGGACCACAGGTCTTTAATTCTATCTTCATCCTTTGTAAGTCGATAAAATGGGCCTTTGCGTTGATATATTGCACTCGTGCTTGCATATGATCTTCTACTCAATCGCCGCCTACTTACGTTCGCTTTTCGAGATGATATTGAATAGTGTGATCGTAATCTTCAATAGCTCAAGCCAACGTCGTTGCCGCATATTGAGTTCTTTTGGGTGAAGAAATATTTGAGGCTTTTATGGTCCGTATAAATCTCCACTTTCTCTCCATACAAGTAGTGTCTCAATATCTTCAACGCGAATACGACTGTTGCCAACTCCAGATCATGAGTAGGATAATTCCTCTCATATTCTTTGAGTTGTCGTGAGGCATAGGCTATGACTTTCCCATGTTGCATGAGAACACATCCTAACCCTTTGCACGAAGCATCATTTGTAGATATAACAAATCCATCCGAACCGATGGTATTGCGAGCAGCAGTGTGCCGAAAATGAGTCTCCTTTGAGCTCTTGAAAACTCTTCTCACATTCCTCGCTCCATATGAATTTTGTATCTTTCCGAGTCAGCTGAGTTAATGGAGTAAGCGATTCGAGAAAATCCTTCCACGAATCTCCGATAATAACCAAATAAGCCAAAAATCTGCAAGACTTCGGCCACCGATTTTCTATTGTTCCCAACTTTGTATTGCTTCAATCTTGGCACGGGTCAACAGATACTCCTTGTTTTGACACCACGTGCCCAAGGAATGCTACTTCTCAAGCCGAACTCACATTTCTTTAGCTTGGCATAAAGCTTGTGTTCACGAAGTCTTTGTAGTACCGAACTTCAAATGGTGCTCATGATCTTCACTACGCTTTTTGAATAGATGAGGATGTCATCAATAAAGACAACAACGAATCCCATCCAAATATTCCTTGAATACACGGTTCATCATATCCATGAAAGCAGCAGGAGCATTAGTCAATCCAAAAGACATGACCAAGAATTCATAATGCCCGTATCGAGTCCTGAATGCCGTCTTTGGAATATCCTCAGTTTTAATCTTCAGCTGATGATATCCAGAACGAAGATCGATCTTTGAAAAGAATTGTGCTCCTTGTAAATCGGCTCTGAGCAGTGTCATCAATGCGAGGTAAGCGGATACCTATTCTTGATGGTGACATGGTTCAATTCTCGATAGTCAATACAAAATCGCATACTCCCGTCTTTCTTCTTTTACTGAATAAAACATGAGCACCCCCGAGGAGACGTCTTAGGGACGAATGAAACCGATGTCTAATAATTCCTGTAGTTGGACTTTTAACTCCACGAAGTTCAATAGGAGCCATTCGATATGGGGTTTTAGAAATGGGTTTTGTACCCGGTTCAAGGTCAATAAAGAATTCAACATCACGTTACGGGGTAAACCAGAAGTTCTTCTAAAATACATCGAAATTCTTTAACAACAGAAATATTATCCAAATCTGACTTGTCTCTGTTCAAATCCATAACATGGGCTAAGAAAGCTTGGCATCCGTTTTTCAATAAACGAATAGCTTTATGGCTTGATATGACAGTGACTGATTTTAGTGGTTTGAATTCGTATGACAGGTTGGTTAGGAATATGAAAACTAACAACCTTACGAAAACAATCAATTTTGGCATGATGAGTGGTTAACCAATCAATTCCTAAAATCACATCAAAAACAAGTATCTTTAAAGAGATAAGATCAACAGGTAATTTGATAGTGCCAACTTGGATCATGCAAGATTTATAAACTGTAGATGTAATGAAGGTTTCACCCAACGGAGTTTCAACAGATAAATCAAAATCTAATTTCTCCGGAGTCAAGTTTAAACGTTGAGCACAAGCAGGAGAGATAAAAGAATGGGTAGAACCCCAGATCTAGTAAGGTATAAACTTCAAGAAGAATTCAAGATTAGCTTACCCGTGATCACCTCGTTCGAGTTCCTCACGTTTTGGCCCGATCACGACAAACGCTTTCTTCCAGAACCGCCGATTTCGACTTATCCTGATGACCCTTGGAATCACCACTCCTATTTGAACTTGGTTTCGCTATATAGTACAATCTCGAAGCGATGTGGCCTTCCTTTCCACAAGTTGTAACATACCTTGGATTTTTTGTGGACGGTTTGGGTGATATGTCCCTCCTTCTCGCATTTGTAACATCTAACCGGCGGTCGTTCTCCTCCCCTAGCATTTGTTGTTGGTGTTGGTCTGTCTTTGTTGATGTCTTCCGTCATTGTTGAATCTTCTTTTACGAAATTTCCACTTGAGTCACCTTTCCTATTATCATGTCCACGATTACCACCGAGTGGTTACCGCCTTTGTCCATATTCTTTCCTCCTCGCCGGTTATCATCGCTCGATGACTACCACCGGTTGTAGTCCCTCGGTTGAGTATACTCACTATCTCGCTTCTAATAACCGAGCCCTGCTTAACAACATCCGAGTACAGAGAAAACTTATGAGAGATAAGGTATTGATTTAATCTCGGGTTTTAGACCTCTCGTAAACATACGCGTCGTTATTCGCTCCTCATTCTCCACCAAATGAGGTGCAAACCCGATAACTCTGCGAACTTTGCCTCGTCTTCGAGACACAATCATGTTGTTCGCTCGAAGTCTAATAAACTCTACCTCCTTCATATGACGAATAATTTCTGGAAAGTACTTGTCATTGAACAGTTTCTGAAATCTTTCCCAAGACATGTTGAGTGCATCCGGTCAGTACGCTTCTTACGATTTCCACCAAAGAATCTGCTTCACCACGAAACATAAAGGTAGCGAATGGAACCTTCATTCCTCCGCACCCCAAGACATCGAATATCTTGGTAATTTGCTTGACCCACGCGTTACGCCTTGATCGGATCCGCTTTCCATGGAAATCTGTGGTCCCAACTCCTTGAATCGCTTGGGCATGTGATGGCATCAAGCGTGTTGCCATCATTTCCACCCATATTTTGTACACGAGTCTCCCTCGTGCGATTTTTGCATGAACCGCAAAAGCTCTAAACATTCCATCGTTCATCGTTTGCTTTGGTAGTGTTGTTTACGGAGGAATATTGCCTTCCTCGTTGCGTTCTCCGGTTTGCGACTAAAGGTTGTTCCACGGTCTCATAAACTCCATTGTTAACGTTCTCGTGCAGCCATTCTTAAATAACGCCATAAAACAAGGTTAATTAAACAAATTAACATATCACATAATATCCTATATTATGACCGACCAACAAATAAGCTTAGGTAGGACACACTAGCGAAGGATTTACTCTCCTCTCCCTCTTAGTTCTATTCCCCGATCTCCGCCAGAGATCATATCCCTAAGCTCGATATCAATCGTGACGCCCCCAAAATAGGTATACAAAACCCATTCGAGTCGCCAAAATACATGGTATAGAAAGCAAACTACAACTTTGATAATACGAGATGTCGTGTAGAATACTGACAATACAACTATGAGTTTAAATACAAATATTGTCTTCTGCACAATATACACACCCAAATAAGTCCTCATTAATTATTCATACACAATTTTACGTAAATAATGAGGATGGCTAAAAAACATCTTCCTAGAACCATCACTCCATACCCCGACTCGATCCTGCTATGTTCTTACCTCCTGAGAAGAAAAATGGAACAAAAGGGAAAAGGGTGAGCTCAACTAGCCCAATAAAGAAACATTATGACTAAGATAATATACAACAAATTATCGTTAGTCTTCAACAGGGAAAAAAATCTGATAAAATATAATAGACAACAAGTTTTAGATCAATAAATGCAATGAATGAAGAATCCATTAGAAGAGTCACGTGGAGAAAGAATTCTACCGCTCTTCTAAGGTTTAAAAGTCCATCATCAATATTTTATCCTCAGAATAACAATCAATATTCATCTTTGCACTACAAAGCCAAAGATATTCATTTAAATCACCAATTGGTCATGTTCATCTCAACACTGCTCATCTTTGTACTACGGTGCCAAAGATATTCATTTATATCATCATTTAAGACCGAGGATGATGAAAAATATTTTTAAAGAAACGAATCCAAAGAAACAAAATGACAAGGATTAAGGATTAAGGATTCAGTACTTTGTTTTACCCATGTCCAAAAATACCTCGAAAATAATCATATTGGTGTAAAATTCAAGAATGATCAAAACATGGATACAATCAAAGCTAGTATCCGAATAGATATTTTGGACAAAAAGAAAATTTTTATTTTTCTAAATGAATAGTCAGATTCGTGAATAATGTCGTATACGTGAATAAGAACCCCACACAACAAGTTCCAAATTTGATAAAAAGTTCAACAAATATTTTGGCATAATGATATTGAAGAAAATAATATCATTTGCCAAAGAAATAACATCCACTTACCTCAAAATAACCGTATTTCCATTTGAATTTCTCAGATAAGATCGATGTGAAACTCGCATAGTATAAAGAACACTCAAAGTATACTCACACCGAATACGCTCGATAATATAGAGAGAGAAGAGAGAAAACTTTGTTTACGGTGTGATTTTCAATTCTAACTTAGCCCTCTATTTATAGGAAAATGTTAGAACGCCAAAAAGGAGACTAAATTAATAAAATATATTATTATTTATTCAAAATTCCTACACACATGTTTTGAAAACTCTAGCATGCCTTCTTTGGTCAAAAAAATCAGCCACCCATGTGCCAACAACCACAAAAACATTTTTCTTATATAAAATAACTAAAACTTTCAAAAATTAATTATTTCGGAACTCCGGAACTTCAATAATTCATGATAAATAGCCCTTTTGTTAGAAAATTCGAATCTCGTGACTCTTTATAGGAAATTCAATTCTCTACAACTTTGCAGAAAGAAGTTTTTCCAAATTTCAAACATAATTTATCCAAATCCACAAACGAGTGATTTTCACGATACTATAATCAATTTTTTCACAAGAATTGTGTCCACCAACACACAAAACATATGTTAAACATTTAATGCCACAAAAATACTCTTCCTCCTCATATACTCATATATCCCACATTCATTGTAAAAAAATCACCGTTAATATATTATTAAAATAATATATTTAAATGAATTATTTTATCGTAAAAAAGATAAAATATTAATTTTCAACAATTGTCACATTAAAAATTTTCTCCATCTATATCCACATAAAATGAATATTCTCTTTATCATAATAATCAATAATTAATTATTCAAAATAATATTACGTAATCACAATGATTGACAACCAAAGTAGCTCCTCAGAGTAGGGGCTTTCGAATAAGGATTTCTCCTTCTTTGGCGCGCAATTATTAGGTATCGAACCTCTCCTTAGATGAACTTTCTAGACATTGCCAATAATGTTATCTCGATAATATTTTTCAAATAATATGAATTATTGATCGATAATGAAAAATATTGTGCGTTGACAATTATTGAAACATAATAATATAAATATAAACGCAACAATTATTGAATCAATAAAATAATGAACAAGAATTATCAGAATAATTATTGAGTAGTGCCTTCTTACGTCACGAATCAATAATTCAACAATCATGTGTATGCAATACTGTGTACTACTTATGCAACCACGCGATATTCATCGTATTTTAACCACCGGGTATTCTAACAAATTAATTGAATAACTACTTCTGTAGTTATTTATAAAAACTCAAACTTGTCATTTTCTTCATCCGACCGCTTTTGTTATGGGGCCCACAATTGACAAATACCGTCGCATTTAAGATTCCCGACAAAAAAGAATATTCCATGACCAAACGAATATTCCCCGACAATAATGAATATTTTATAACCACTTGCTTATTTTGTAAACTTTGCACATTTCACCCATAACCAAAGAATTATATCAAATTAACCCTTATTAATTTAGAATAATGAATAAAGGAAAATTAAATTTTATATTGTTGGGGTCTTACACCGCGTATACATGTTATTCCAACATAATAAATAAGAATGGAATAACATAAGAATTTCACCAAGTATAGGGTATGTCGCGTATACAGGTTATGTATAGGGTATGCCACTTTTACAAAGTTATTCCAATGTAATAATAAAGAATGGAATAACATAAGGATTTCACCAAGTATAGGTATGCCGTGATCACGAGTTATGTATAGGGTATGCCACTTTTACAGGTTATTCTAACAGAATAATAAAGAATGGAATAACAAAAGTTCTCTTCATGAATAAGAAAGAATAACACCTCTTACGGGTACAAAAAATAATATCCCTTACCATAAAAGAAACTGGATATAAAAGTAGTGAAGTAGCAGAATACTCTTCTTCTTTCTCTCTATAATTTCTCTCTCTAGAGTTTCAGTGAATTCGTAAGAAATAATGAAGGAATGAGCTTCTATTTATAGAAAAACTGAGTGGCTCTTGGTCTTAACGAAGGGTCAAAATGACTCTTGGTAATATTGAAGAGACAACTACTATTTGTGAAGGGGTAATTAACCCTTGGAACACCGAAGAGGCAAATAACTCTTGGTAATATTGAAGAGACAACTACTATCTGCGAAGGGGCAATTAACCCTTGGAACACCGAAGAGGAAAATAACTCTTGGTAATATTGAAGAGACAACTACTATTTGCGAAGGGGCAATTAACCCTTGGAACACCGAAGAGGCAAATAACTCTTGGTAATATTGAAGAGACAACTACTATTTGTGAAGGGGTAATTAACTCTTGGTAATATTGAAGGGACAACAAACTATTGAAAAACTGAAAGGGCAAGTTACTATTAAAACTTTAAATCAACGATCTATAATGATTTACTATTATAATTTCTATCAACGGTCTGAAAAATTAGCATATCTCCTCATGGAATAATATTGTACCCAAATACCCGAATGCACAATACTAGAGTGAATAGTAATCAGGTGAATAGTAACTCGTGAATAGTAACTCGTGAATAGTAACTCATGAATAGTAACTCGTGAATAGTAACTCATGAATTGTAACTCGTGAATAAGAACTCATGAATAACTTCGTGAACAAGATTACTAAACCCGAAATGTGCCCTGATACCGATTGAACAATATAACCTCCAGACATCAATTATTATCGAAATAAATGTCGATTCTCACTAACACAAATAATTTCAACACAATGAAACTATCAAATTCATCTTTAATCAACACGAACTTATCCATCATTAATATCATAACTCATAATATTTAATAACCAGGTTGTTTCCAGGAAAGAGGGGGCTTTCCAATAAGAATTTCTCCCTATTGGCGCGCAATTAGGTGACCAAACCTCTCCTTGACAGAACTTCTAGACATTGTAAATATTGAAATTTAATAATATGAATAACTTTGTCGTCTCAATTATTGATTTAATAAAATAACATGTTATGCATATGATACTGTGACAATAATTGAATCAATAATATGAGAGATATGAAGCAGCAATTATCGTAGTAATAATGCAAGATAACCGGAGTGACTTATCACGTAAGATCAATAATCGATTACCATGTGCTACTATATAACCACGCCAGACATATCGTATTTCTTTTACTACCGTAGTTCAACAAGATAGCTTGTAAAACCTCCGCCGTTATTTTTATAAAATATCTTTGTCGTTTTCTAACTACAAAAATACTTCCGTTGTGGGATCCACCAATGATTGTGCCGTCGTACGAATATTCCCCGACAAAAAGAATATTCCTCGACCAATCGAATATTTTATAACAACTTGCATACTTTGTAAAATTTTCAAATATTGTCCACAACTATAACACTATCTCAAATCCACACCATAATATTTTAAAAAATATTTCAAAAAAATTAAATATTTATTCATAAATTCTGGGGTCTCACAATCTCCCCTCCTTATGAAATTTCCCCTAAATTTACGTCGACGACAGTATCTTTGAAGAGGTGAGGGTACCTCGTCAGATTCTAACTCTTGAGGTATAACCTTTGAGTGTTGAATACGCTCCTTCTTATCCAAGATTTTAACAGGTACATCTTCATACGTTAAATTATCTGCTATCTCGTCCGGTTCTAAATAATGTGGTTCGGGTCGTCCACATATTTACGCAACATCGATACGTTAAAAACGTTATGAACACGCGACATATTTGGCTGTAAAACGAGTCTATAGGCCACAGTTCCTACTCGATCGAGGATTTCAAATGGGCCAATTAAATCGAGGGTTGAGATTTCCTCTCTTCGTCGATTCTTGCTTCTAGAATAACGCCCTCTTGAACCTTCTTCTTTACATTCATCAGCTCCGGGTGTGTAGCTTGAGCGGCTTTAACTTTATCGATTAAAGTCGATTCTACTCGTATATTCGTTATCTTTATGTGGTTTCCTAGAGTCTTTAACTCTATCTTCATCATTTGTAAGCTATACGAAATGAGTCTTTGTGTTAACACCATCGCACTCGTAAACGCATACGATCTTCTACTCAACACGTCAGCTACCACGTTCGCTCTTCCATAATGATATTGAATGGTACGATCGTAATCTTCAATAGCTCGAGTCAACGTCTTTGGCGCATGATACGTTCATTTTAGTTGAAGAAATATTTGAGGGTTTAAGAAATGGGTTTTTGTACTGAGGTCAATATAAAATTCGATTTCACGCTCTAAGTAGGCTAAGAAGTCTTTAAGAATACGTCAGAAAATTTATTAACGATACCAACTGTGACTTCTATCCCTTAACCTGGATAGCACCTCACAATGATACCTATCAACTTGCCATCTTCATTCACAATGTCACCTACAGAAAGTCTGGCTTCGGTGTGTTCCACACAAGGAAGTCAATAACGAAAGGATCGGGGCTCTTTACTTATGGCTTGATATGACAATGATTGACTTTAGTGGTTTGGTTACTTTGAATTCGCATAACAGGTTGGTTAAGAATATGAAAGCTAACCACCTTACGAAAAGCATGATGAGTAGTTAACCAATCGTTTTCAAAAATCACATCAATGCAAGTATTTTCAAAGAGATAAGATCGACAGGTAACATGAAAATGTTGATTTGAATCAACAAGATTTATAAATAGTAGAGGTAACGAAGGCTCTTACTAACGAAGTTTCAACCAATAAGTCAAAGTCTAACTTCTCCGGAGTCAAATTTAAACGTTGAACGCAAGCAAGAGAGATAAAATAATGGGTAGAACCGGTATCTTATAAGTTATAGACTTCGCAAGAATTTATAATTAACTAACTCGTGCTAATTTCGTTCAGTTTACTCGCTTTTTTGAGAAGTCACGAAAAACTCTCTTCCTGAAACCACCGACTTTGTGTTGTCCGTATCCGCCTTTGGTGCCACCATCCCAGCTGGACTTGACTTTGGTGTACGACAAAATCGGGCTAAATGACCTTCTCTTCTTGAAAATTTCTACTTCTATTATCTTGGCCATGATTACCACCGAAGTGGTTACCATTCTTGGAATGATAATTTCCCCCACGATGGTCATCATTGTTCCGATGATCGTTGCCACCGGTACGATTATTATCGTGTTGTTGGTCGTTATCTTTTGGTTGTACTAACTCATTATCGCCCTCCAATAATTGAGTTCTATTCATAACATCTGAATATAAACAAAGTTTATGAGAAATGAGGTATTGACGTATATCGGGTTTCAAACTTCTTAGAAACATTCGCGTCATTCGCTCTACATTATCGACCAAATGGGATGCAAACCAGGATAACTCCACAAACTTAGCCTCATACTGCGATACGGTCATATTATTTTGCTTCATTGCTTATCTCAACATTTTCAGATGCCATTTTTAAACACTGTTACAAAACAAGGGTTAATTAACATATCACATATTATCCTATACTCTGACCGACTAATTAAATACCAAATAAACTTAGGTAGGTCATACTAGCAAAAAATTCCCGCCTCCCTCCTAGTTCTTGTCTCACATCTTAGCTAGGGATCATATCCGTAAGCTTTGATACCAACTGTGACCCGCATCCAAGACTTGGATAGCACCTCACAATGATACCTATCAACTTGCCACCGTTACTCACGGCGTCCCCTACGGAAAGTCTGGCTTCGGTGCATCCCAAGACTTAGAAGTCACCAGATAAAGGCTCGGGGCTCTTTCTATGGCTTTGATACAAACTGTGACGCCCCCAAAATAGGTATACATCACCCATCTTGAGTCGCCAAATATATGGTATATAAATCGAATACAACATAATTATATAACTGTCGTATAAAGTACGACAAAACATAAACTGAGAGTTTAAACAAGAATATTGCCTTTTAGACAATATCCATTCTCAATGGAGTCCTCATAGATAGTATACAAACTCAAATTCAGTCGTCATTACATTTATTGTCACACTATTTAACAGAATAGTGAGGGCTACTAATACTATCATCTGGACCATCACTCCGTCCCCCGACTAGTCCCTGCTACGCTCTCATTTCCTAAAGAGAACAGTGAAAGAAAGGGTGAGCTCAACTAGCCCAGTAAGAAATATTGTGACTAAGATAATGCAGGATAAATTATCATTAGCCTTCAACAATGTTAAACTGATAAAATACAATAGACAATAAGTTTAACTGCAGCGAAATAAGCAATCCATTAAAAGAGTCAAGTAGAGAATAAAATCTACTATCTTTTATGATTTAAAAAGTTTTTCATCACTTTTATCGCTGAGACTCAGCTTAATAAATAATCCACATCATCCCTGCACTACGGCCAAGGATATTCATTAGTATCACGACAAATTATCCATGCATTACGGGCCAAGGATATTCGTGTATTCATCAATGGTCATGATCATGCCAACAACTGTCCATCAATGCACTATAGGCCAATGAGAACTTTTATCACATCATTTGTAACATTACGGTCATGATTATACCGAATAATCCCTGGTCATAATCATACCAAGTCCATCTATGCACTATAGGCCACAGATGACTTCCAAAAATATAAACATGAGGATGATGACAAAGATATAAGAATTCAATAAAACAAGTTCACGAATTAATTAATCCAGGAACTAATAACGTCCAAATTGTCAACATGATACTTCTTTGTAGAGTAAATTCAAGAATGCTCGGAAGAATATTTCCATGAAAAGATACTGGATAAAGCGCAAATATCAAGGATATTCCACTAATTTCATGGAGTATAGAAGTCAAAATTTTAACCAACTGAGTATGATAAATAATAGAATAACAAAAGAAATCACCATGCATGTGATAGATAGCACATGCAGGTTATTCCAACATAATAATAAATATGGAACCAGGTCCAGCGTAAACGCACAGATATGATATTCCGACAGAATAATAAATGCGGAATAATAAATAATGGAACCAGGTCAGGTGAAATTCACACGGACAAGATATTCCGACAGAATAATAAAGAACGGAATAATAAAAGAATTTCACCAAGTATGCAGTACTTCGCATAAATAGGTTATTCCAACATAATAATAAAGAATGGAATAACAGAAGAAGATCACCAAGTATTGGTTAAACCGCATATACAAGTCATTCCACCAAGTATAGGGTAAATCCACAGCATCTGAGTTATTCCAATGTATAATAAAGAATGGAATAACATAAGGATTTCACCAAGTATAGGGTGTCACAGATATGTGATTATTCCAACAGAATAAATAAGAATGGAATAACATAAGGATTTCACAAAGTATAGGGTATGTCTGGCATATCAGAGTTATGTATAGGGTATTCCACTTTTACAAAAGTTATTCCAATGAATAATAAAGAATGGAATAACATAAGGATTTCACCAAGTATAGGGTATCTTAGCGTGTACGGTTATGTATAGGGTATGCCACTTTTTACAAAAGTTATTCTAACGAATAATAATAAAGAATGGAATAATGTAAGTTCTCTTCATGAATAAGAAAGAATAACACCCTTACGGTACAACAAATAATATCCTTTACCGTAAAAGAAATTGGATATAGAAGTAGTGAAGTAGCGAGATACTCTTCTTCTTTCTCTCTATAATTTCTCTCTCAGAGTTTCAATTGAATTAAAAGAAATAATGAAGGAATGAGCTTCTATTTATAGAAAAAAAGCGAGAGTGGCTCTTGGTCTTAACGAAGGGTCAAAATGACTCTTGGTAATATTGGAGAGACAACTACTATTTGCGAAGGGGTAATTAACCCTTATAACACCGAAGAGGCAAATAACTCTTGGTAATATTGAAGAGACAACTACTATCTGCGAAGGGGCAATTAACACTTGGAACACCGAAGAGGCAAATAACTCTTGGTAATATTGAAGAGACAACTACTATTTGTGAAGGGGTAATTAACCCTTGGAACACCGAAGAGGCAAATAACTCTTGGTAATATTGAAGAGACAACTACTATTTGCGAAGGGGTAATTAACTCTTGATAATATTGAAGGGACAACTAACTCTTGAAAAATTGAAAGGGCAAGTTACTATTAAAACTTTAAATCAACGATCCATATTGATTTACTATTATAATTTCAATCAACGGTCTGAAAAATTAGCACATCTCCTCATGGAATAATATTGTACCCAAATACCCGAATGCACAATACTAGAGTGAATAGTAATCAGGTGAATAGTAACTCGTGAATAGTAACTCATGAATAGTAACTCGTGAATAGTAACTCGTGAATAGTAACTCATGAATAGTAACTCGTGAATAGTACTCCGACACGAAAAGTGCCCCGGATACTCGATTGAACAATATAACCTCCAGACATCAATTATTATCGAAATAAATGTCGATTCTCACTTACACAAATAATTTCAACACAATGAAACTATCAAATTCATCTTTAATCAACACGAACTTATCCATCATTAATATCATAACTCATAATATTTAATAACCAGGTTATTTCCAGGAAAGAGAGGGCTTTCCAATAAGGATTTCTCCCTATTGGCGCGCAATTAGGTGACCAAACCTCTCCTTGACAGAACTTCTAGACATTGTAAATATTGAAATTTAATAATATGAATAACTTTGTCGTCTCAATTATTGATTTAATAAAATAACATGTTATGCATATGATACTGTGACAATAATTGAATCAATAATATGAGAGATATGAAGCAGCAATTACTGTAGCAATAATGCAGTATAACTGAGTGACTTATCACGTAAGCATCAATAATCAATATCTTGTGCTACTATGCAAGCACGTGTATTACTGTACTTTTACTACTGGGTAGTTTAACAGTATTAACGGTAAAACCTCCGCCATTATTTTCATAAAATATCTTTGTCGTTTTCTAACTACGAAAGTACCTCCGTTGTGGGATCCACCAATGATTGTGCCGTCGTACGAATATTCCCTGAAAAAAAGAATATTCCCCGACCAATCGAATATTTTATAATAACTTGCATACTTTGCAAAATTTTCAAATATTACCCACAACTATAACACTATCTCAAATTCACACCATAATATTTTAAAAAATATTTCAAAAAAAATTAAATATTTATTCATAAAATCTGGGGTCTCACAACCATGCATGCGTTAATTCGCATAAACAGGTTATTCCAATAGAATAATAAATAACGGAATCAGGTCAGGCGTAATACGCACCGACATGATATTCCAACAGAATAATAAAAAATGGAATAACAATAAAATCACCATGCATGCGATGCGTCACATGTATGCAGTTATTCCAATGTAATAATAAATAATGAGAACCGAGTCGGGCAAAATTCGCACCGCAAGTGGGATGTTCTAATAGAATAATAAAGAATGGAATAACAACAAAATCACTTTGTGCATGCGGTATTGCGATGACAAAAGTTATTCCAAAGAGAATAATAAATAACGGAACCAGGTTTCGGCAGTAAAACGCACAAACAGATATATTCAAATGAATAATAAAGATTTTAACCAGTCCGCAGTAAACGCATTGCATGTATGTGATATTCCAACGTAATAATAAAGAATGGAATAATGTAAGAATTTCACCAAGTATAGGGTAGTCCGCGTATACAAAGTTATTCCAATGTAATAATAAAGAATGGAATAACAGAAGTTCTCTTCATGAATACAAAAGAAATAATATATACCCCTTACGGGTACAACAAATAATATCACTTACCGTAAAAGAAACTTGATATCGGAGTAGTGAAGTAGTAGAATACTTTTCTTCTTTCTCTCTATAGTTTCTCTCTCTAGAGTTTTAATGAATTTGTAAGAAATAATGAATGAATGAGCTTCTATTTATAGAAGAATGGACTGAATAGTAACTAATTCATGAACGATCCAGATTGATTTATTTTTAATCGGACGGTCCATATTTAAAGTAAAATCTTTTAAATAAAATATAATATATTATATTTATAATCTAATAAAATGAATAACTTTATAAAAGTATTCTGGTTTATATAAAAAGATTTTACTATGCAAAACACTATGCAGGCACTATGCAAACACTATGCATAATAAAATATAATATATTATGACGCCCCCAAAATAGGTATACAACACCCATTCTGAGTCGCCAAAATACATGGTATAGAAAGCAAACTACAACTTTGACAATACAGATGTCGTGTGTAGAATACGACAATACAAATGTGTGAGTTTGAATACAAATATTGTCTTCTGTACAATATACACACCCAAATAAGTCCTCATTAATTATTCATACACTATTTTACGATATAGTGAGGATAATTAAAACATCATCCTAGAACCATCACTCCATACCCACAGACTCGATCCTCGCTTTATGTTCTCACCTCCCGAGAAGAAAAATGGAACAAAAAGGGAAAAGGGTGAGCTCAACTAGCCCAATAAAGAATATTATGACTAAGATAATATACAACAATTTATCGTTAGTCTTCAACAGAAAAATCTAATAGAATACAATAGACAACAAGTTTTAGATCAACAAATGCAATGAAATAAAGAATCCATTAGAAGAGTCACGTAGAGAAAGAATTCTACTCGTCTTCTAAGGTTTAAAAGTCCATCATCAATAGTTTATCCCCGTAATAACAATCAATATACATCTTTAATCATCTTTTGCACTACAAAGCCAAAGATATTCATTTATATCACCATTTAGGACCGAGGATGATGAAAACATTTTTAAAGAAACGAATCCAAAGAAACAAAATGACAAGGATTAAGGATTAAGGATTCGTACTTTGTTTTACCCATGTCCAAAAAATACTTGAAAATAATCATATTGGTGTAAAATTCAAGAATGATCAAAACATGGATACAATCAAAGCTAGTATCCGAATAGATATTTTGGACAAAAGAAAAATTTTATTTTTTTTTGTGAATAGTCTGAGATTCGTGAATAATAGTGTCAGATATCGTGAATAGTCTGTAGATATCGTGAATAGTAACCCCACACAACAAGTTCCAAATTTGATAAAAAGTTCACCAATACTTGACATAATGATATTGAAGAAAAATATCATTTAAGAAGAAAATAATACCCCTTACCTCAAAATAACCGTATTTTACATTGAATTTTGGTATAGTCTTTGTGAAACCCATTACCGTATATAGCAACACTCAAAGTATACTCACAAGAATACGCTTCGATAATTTAGAGAGAGAAGAGAGAAAACTTAGTTTACGGTGTGATTTTCAATTCTAACTTAACCATCTATTTATAGGAAAATCTTTAGAGCGCCAGCGAGACTAAAAATAATAAAATATTATTTTTATTTAAACTTCCTACGCATGCTTTGTTAGGCCAAGACCAGCCCTCAATGCTGAAAATTTCAAAGACCCATGTGTTTAATCACACCAACCAAAGTGGGTCCCACCCATTAATAAAAATCATTTTATTTTCCGAAACTTCAACAATTAAGTAGAAAATAGCTCGGTTATCGAGAAAAATTCAAAACTCGCTAATTTCCATGGAAATTCCATTCTCTAACTTTGCGTAAGAAAAAAGTTTTCCAAATTCCAAATGTAAATTGACCAAAATACATAAACTGACGATTTTATACTATAATCAATTTTCTATCAAGAATTGTGTCCAATTTAAACACATAAAACATATGTTAAACATTTAATGCCACAAAATACTCTACCTCCTCATATACTCATATATCCCACATTCATTATAAAAATATCACATATTATTAAAATAATATATTTAAATGAATTATTTTATTAGAAAAAGATAAAATATTAATTTTTAACAATTGTCGCATTAAAATTTTCTCCATCTATATCCGCATAAAATAAATATTTTCTTTATCATAATAATCAATAATTAATTATTTAAAAATAATATTACGTAATCACAATCTCAACCAGTGCCGTTCCTGGAAGAGAGGGCTTTCCAATAAGGATTTCTCCTTCTTGGCCGCAATTGATTAGGTGACCAAACCTCTCCTTAACGAACTTTCTAGACATTGTCAATAATGTTATCTCGATAATATTATTCAAATAATATGAATTATTGATTTGATAATGGAAAATCTTGTGTAATGACAATTATTGAAACAACAATCTACAAAATATCAACGCAAAGAATTATTGAATCAATAAAATATAATATTGAGCGAATTCACTCGTAATAATTATTGATTGAGTAGTGCCTTCTTACGCATTTAATCAATAATTCAACAATATCGCATGTAATACCGTGGTGCTACTACTTATCAACCACGCGTATTCTCAGTATTTTAACCACGGGTATTCTAACGATGTTAACTTGGAATAACTACTGTTATTTATAAAAAAAACTCAAACTTGTCATTTTCTTCATCCGACTGCTTTCGTTATGGGGCCCACAATTGACAAATACCGTGCATTTAAGATTCCCCGACAAAAAAGAATATTCCATGACCAAACGAATATTCCCCGAAATAATGAATATTTTATAACCACTTGCTTATTTTGTAAACTTTGCACATTTCACCCATAACCAAAGAATTATATCAAATTAACCCTTATTAATTTAGAATAATGAATAAAGGAAAATTCAATTTTATTTATAATAAGTTGGGGTCTTACATATTATATTTATAGAATAACTTTATAAAAGTATTCGCTTTTATATAAAAAGATTTTACTATGCATAATAGAATATAATATATTCTATTTATAGAATAACTTTATAAAAGTATTTTGTTTTATATAAAAGTTTTTATGTTTTATTACATTAATAATACTAATAAAACAAAACTTATAATATATATATATATATATATATATATATATATAACAATCAAAGCAATAATTGAATCAAATAACGTGAGATCTTATACGCAACTAACCATCGTAAAGCAATAATTGAACAAAACTGAGTGACTTCTCACATAAACATTAATAATTAATACCGTGTGCTACTATGTAACCACGCGTATTACTGTATTTTTACTACCGAGTAGTTCAAAAGTTTTAACGGTAAAACTTCCGCCGTTATTTTCAATAAAATATTTTTGTCGTTTTCTTCATCCGACAATAATTCTGTTGTGGGGTCCATCAATAATTGTACCGTCGTACGGATAATCCCTGACAAAACGAATATTTTCCGACCAATCGAATATAATATGACAACTTGCATACTTTGCAAAATTTATAAATATTACCCACAACTATAACATTATATCAAATCCACACCATAATATATATAAAAAATTATTTCGAAAAAATTAAATATTTATTTATAAAATCTGGGTTCTCACAGAAATATTTAAAATATAAAATCAATTAGCTTTTCATAATATATCAAAGAAAGAAGAAATTTTTTAATTCAAGTTAGGAGTTTTTTTTTAACTAACATGAAACGACGTCGTTTCATTAAAAAATAAATAAAATTCTATCATCCTATCAGGATTTAGGCATAAGACAAAAACATATTCTCTTTTTTTTTCTTTGCCTCTTCCTCAGTTTCTCTTCGTTTCTTCCGCTTACTCACTCCTCGGCCACCATTAGCCCTCTCAATCCTCTGAGCAATTTAAGCATTTCTACTTCACTGCTCATTGTCAATAAATAATTTTTTTTTATTAATATATTTTGACCCCCCCTATAAATAAGTTTTGGTTCCGCCACTGCTCACCACATTACCTTAGTGTCATATAGTTCTCAACACTTAACTTAATTAAATAAAATTTCTATAAATCATACCACAACAATATTTAATTATATTCAAATAAATATTCGATTTTTGTTAATATATTTATTAATAATATTCAAAAATTCTCGGGTATTACAATATGTATTAGGTGCCCTTAGAAAGATTGGGGTAAAGGAAATTTCCCTTAATTAGAAGAGACTTGATAGACGTAAAGGAAATAATATTAGGAATAGACTTGGCTCCAATTCTGGTTGGAGAAACCTCTTCAAAGTCCAAACTGTCTGTATTAATCTGCTCGCTCTCCTCACAGTAATTAAGGCAAAATTGGTAACTCGGTCTCTAAACTCAACTCAGCCCAAATAATACAAGTTTTTCATTTACCTAAATTACAAGAATGATAATCCCCTCCGTTTCAAAATAGAAGTTCCATTTTTCAATTTTTTTGTTCGAAAAAAAATAGTCACATTTCTTATGATGAAAACATATTAAGTATTATTTTTCTAACAAGTTGTAACATTATTTTCTCCATCAAAATTATTGTGAACAGACGTCTGTCTATTCAAAAATTAGCCTTCAGCAATTTATTTGCGAAAAAGTCAAAAATGGACCACACGGTCCACACCAAATTTTAATATGTTGTATTTTGTAAAAGGTTTTGTTATACATTGCGAAAATTTTTAGCCGAATTATGATTGCGACGTATATGTATACATAAAATAAATAAAAATTAAAAAAAAATCTCATTTTAATTTATTCTATCTTATCGCATATGCTTTCACGTCGGTCGCAATCTAATTTTTTAAAATATTTATTGATACGACAATTAATAAGACGCGTGATACTGTATAACATAGTCAAGATATACTCCCTCAGTTTCAAAATTGAAGTTCCATTTGTCAAAAATTTTGTTCTAAATGTAGTATTTGTATCCGTACATGTGTTCAAGTTAGACTTATTGTGTTCGTGTTCGGTTCGAGTTCGACAAAGTTCGAATCGGATTGGATCATTTGCAGCCCTAATTTTTAAGTTTATACAGTGTTCAAAGGAGTGCTGCTACAAATAATCACAAAATTATATTAATATTAAAAAATGACGTACGTAAATACATGAGATAAAAAGATTTCACATATTATTATTCTATTTTATTATTTAGAGTTCCATGTTAACCACAATATTTATCATCATATAAATCATTTTCCTTGTTCATAGTATCTAGTAGTGGAGTTCAATGAATAGATTATGATTAAATGCAAATAGCTATGTTTAGCTTAAGAGGGTTAAGTTGTAAATACATCTCAAAAATTTTACAAGCTTTTTAACATTACAATTTTTATTCTTGTTTTTTATTTCTTTATTACAAGCTTTTTATCAATACCATTTTATATATATTTTTTATTCTTTTAGTCAAAGCTCCCGTTTTCAAATAGATATTGGTAGTAGTAGAGAATGATGAATGTTGATAGATTGCTTTAGGAGGTTTCTGTGTTACTTGATATATACGTAAAGTTGCTTCAATCAGTTGAATGAATGTATTAGTATATGCCTACGCCACTGCTATTGTTGCGTGTTTTCGTGCTGAATTTTATTAAAAATAAATGTAGGTAATTGTTAAATTTACAACGATTTTTTTTATTTTATTAATAAAAAAGTGTCATTTAGATGTATAGCGACGGTGAAAAACCGTCATTATAGGATCTATAAATGACACTTTTTTTAAAAATAATAAAAAATATTGTGAATTTAACAATTCCCTAAATGTATTATTGTAAGATTTTGTCAACTAAAATCGTGAACAGAGTCAGAGTTTTGACTTGTCGAACTCAATTTCATTTAAAGACTCGATTAAAAGTTAAATAATTTATTCGTGTTGGACTTTAAATGATCTTGAGATTTGATGATAAACTAGTTGAGCTCAAGCTAGAGTTGAGCTTAAGCGAACTGAGCAGTTTAAGTTTGGCTGGTTTCAACTTTATTATTATAGAAAAAAATTATGTAACTGCTATATGAGTCGGGTTTTACTCAGATATTATATATCTTGAATGAACTGATTTTTCGTAGAAAGGTCAACAAGCATATCCATAGGATTAAGCTAAGAATTCATGAAGTTAAGGCTAGCAGATCAAGTTATGGAATTGAAAATTTGGGTAGAACAAGTTTTGCTAGTAACCGGCTTCACTGGCGGAACCATGGGGGGCCAGGGGGGGCACCTGCCCCCGATAGGTTGGTACTAAGATTAAGGTTTGGAGAGAAAAAAATGATATTTACATATATTTTATATCTTTTCTGTATTTTTTTTATAGGTCCTGTAACTCAATGTGAGTGAGAAACGTAAATTTGAATTGACTAAATAATGACAAAATGTTTGCAAATAAAAAAAATAAAGAGGCTATTTTGTTTTGTTCAATATAAAATTATTATGAACTTTTTAAAATCAAATTAAGATATTTTTAAACTCTAAATTAATATAATTTTTTTAATTTTAAAATTTAAAGGCACACGCTCTCAATAGTCAAAATCTATTAAAAGTTGCATGAAAACACAATTTATTTCTTATTTGATGCATTAGAAACTCCAAAGTAGCCTTTAATTTAATTAATGGGTGATATAATAAGCATCTCAATTTTTAAATGCATTCTTTTCCGGAAAAACTCCAAATTAACCTTTAGTTAATATGTAATCAAGAAATCTTTGTGAAGAGATTCAATCAAATATGCTCATTTTTATATTCCTACAATTTTTACAAACACATTGAATTATTATATTTTTCCAACAATTGAAAACGAGTAAATTTTGAGACGTTTTTAAACTATACAGACTCGCATGATACAGTTACCTCCTCTTAATCGTAAAATCGAAAGAAGCACTTCAAGCGTCAATAAATAAAATTTTTTTACTGATGTATTTTCTCCCTATGAAAATCTTCTGGTTCCGCCACTGACCGGCTTCAAAAAAAGAGGAGATCATCGCCTTTTGGTAGGGAAGAGGATGTTGTTGGTCTGGAGGAAGATATTAAGAGTTTGGAGTCTCGGTTGGTGCAAGGAGCAAGCAGACGTGCTGTGATTTCAATCATCGGTATGGCAGGTTTAGGCAAGACTACTGTAATACCCGAAAATAATAATAATAATAATAATAATAATAATAAAATTACTTTGTTTAAACTATATTAATTGGACTGTCATTTATTTTGGGTCAAATAATCATTTAATTTATATGGGCTAGTAAATATTAATAAATGATGGATAAATTAAAATTTTAAAACTTGGGCCTTAAAAACTAATTTAGTTCAATTTATATGTGGGTAATAATAAATCCTATTAAAAATAGGAAAGTAAATAAGATATATTAATAAATAAATAAATACTAAACCTAATCATATGAGCAAGCCTGATACGAATTGAAAAAGAAAAAGAGAGAGAGAGAAGCTAACGGCTGCGCAGCAAAAAGAAGGAAGAGAATCTCAGAATTTTTTTTTCTTTTGATCAGGTATGTTAGTAAATTAATAATACAATTGTAGTAGCTTTGCATTATGTTGAATACACTGAACTGATTTAGTTCTTCAATTGATTCAAGGTAAAACTCAGTCATTTGATAGGAATCACATGTTCGGTATTTTATTTTTATTTTTATTTTAAAAAAAATTTATTATCATATAAGTGTATGAATTGGAATTAGAGTTGCTTTTAATTAATCAATATGCATATCATATATCATAAGCAACGAATTTGGGCTATTTATCACTCTGCTAGTGCTAGGATTAGGAACATTGGTATGTATATATATATATATATATATATATATATATATATATATATATATATATATATATATTTAGTACTTAGGAAATTAATCGTAATGCTAAACTAATTAATTCTTCCGTTAAAATTTATAAATTTTATTTAATAAATTTAACAGTATTATGTTGTTAATGGTTAGATTTGTAATAAAATCTTATTTTATTATTAGATCGAACGGAAAGAATTTAAAGAACTGTATTGGGATAATAATTTTGGGTATTGCATTATCGATTCCAGGTACGGATTCCGTACTTATTCAGCGATACTCTTTAATTTTAGTTTGTTCGTTTTGCTTCTCGTTTTGATTTCGTATATTGTCTCGATACCTTGATCTTAGTGAAGTTCATATGACAATTTATCTTGAGTCTTTAGAATATCATAACTTGTACTCTTTGAACTCGTTTATCATATTTATTTCGATTTTCGTAGTGATGTACATGTTAGTATATTATAGAGACTTGTGTTGATGTTTCGTTCGATTTAACATGTACACGTTAGAACCCCATTGTGTTGATATTTTGTCGCATGTGTTGTGACATTATATTTTGTTAGAATCACCGTAGGGTATACCGAGCTATAACCACACCGTGGGGTACCACAGACATGTCCTCTTAGCACCGAGGCATGACACCTTCCGTGTGGCGGTGTGATCACCACCACGACGTCTCTGCTTTGTGCTCCGGTGGGAGTTGGCCATTTGGTGTTTTGTTGTGGGGGCGTATGGGTGGAACCTTAGTTTTCTGCTCGCTCGCATTTTGCGGATTGGTGATGTTTGTGCCAAACACGCCTTCATTTGCATGCATCCGATCCTACGGTCCGATGTATATGTTATGGTGTGTGGCATTATTTTGATTTGCCTGTGTGGCATTATTTGACTTGCCTGTATGGCAAGGTATATTTCTGTTTTGTTCTGAGCTCGGTATGAAATAACACCCAGCCATTTGATTCAGCCTATTATTTAGTTGTGTTAGTTTTGTTCGTTTCGTCTCATTTCAGTTCGTTTCATTTCGTTTAATTGAGTTAGTTATTTTAGTTCATTATTGGTATTCTATATCCGTACTGGGCATTTGGCTCATGCTGTGTTTTTCTTCCGGCAGGTAATCAGGGGAATCAAGGGCAAATGTGATGAGAGCTCCATTCATTCCAATGATTTAGAAATATTCTGTTTAGACTTGATGTGTTAGTTCACTTGGAATTGTAATAATTATTTTAGCTTGTGGTTGAGACAGTTTGAGAATTATTATGGTTGACTTGTGGTATTTATCAGTTATTAAGACTAATCTTTTGTGGCTTTGAGCCTTGCTATTAAATTCATCAGTGTTATTATGTTTTGAGTAACCTCTCTTTCTATTTTGGAAAGGGGGTGTTACAGAGTCATATGAAACAACTCGGGTCAAATCCCGAGTCTGAAATAAATATCGGGTCAAATCCCAAGTCCGAATCGAATCAAATCCATCAAAATAAGGCTTCAACTACTAGCCCAATAGTATCTTCTTGGGTCATCTTAGGGTCAAATCCCAAGTCCGAATCGAATCATATCCATCAAAATAAGGCTTCAACTACTAGCCCAATAATATCTTCTTGGGTCATCTTAGCCCACCACAGGCTCCCAAAATGTCATGACTTGAAGGTACTATTGGTAGTAACTCATTTCCTTATATGGAGACAAATTTTCCCCTATCTTTCGATGTGGGACCGGGGGTATTACAAACTCCCCACTTAAATTTCTCGACGTCCCTGTCGAACCGATCACACACACTACCAAAGATCTTTGCCTCTCTACAGCCATTGTGGATAATCTGCAAATTTTGCTTCGTGTCCCCACCTCCCACCTCCATCTCTATTGGGGATAATACCATCGCCTTTGTGTCCCCCACCTCCGGCAACCCGATCGGATGACCCGACCTGAGCTTTTTGAGAGTCGGCTTTGATACCATATGAAACAACTCGGGTCAAATCCCGAGTCCGAATCGAATCAAATCCATCAAAATAAGGCTTCAACTACTAACTCAATAGTATCTTCTTGGGTCATCTTAGCCAACCACAGGCTCTCAAAATGTCATGACTTGAAGGTACTATTGGTAGTAACTTATTTCCTTATATGCAGACAAATTTTTCCCCTATCTTTCGATGTGGGACTGGGGTGTTACAACTACTCTTGCCAAGAAAGTGTATCTTAGTTGTGATGTCAAGAAGCATTTTGAATGTTGTGCTTGGGTTTTTGTGTCCCAAGAGTATAGAGCAAGAGATACTTTGCTTGAATTGGTGAAGAAGGTAATGGGGTTTGCAAAAGAGGAGCTGGAAAAAATGAGTAACGAGGATTTAGTGGAGAATTTGGCAATGTTCTTGGTCGATAAGAGGTATTTGATTGTTCTTGATGATATTTGGAAATATGAAGTTTGGAATGATTTAAGACCGGCTTTCCCAGAGACGAGCAATGGAAGTAGAATAATTCTAACAAGTCGGTTCAAAGATGTTGCATTGTATGCTGATTTAAAAAGTCCTCCACGTGAACTAAGTCTACTTGATGATGAGCACAGTTGGGAACTTTTTTGCAAGAAAGTATGCTTGGAATGGAACTCGAATGCAAGATTAGCTCCATGGTGTGAAGAGCTTGGGAAACAAATGGTGGAAAGATGTGGGGGCTTGCCTCTTGCTATCGTAGTATTGGGAGGCCTTTTATCAAGAAAAGAAGCATCTTTCAATGAGTGGCTAAAGGTTTTGCAGAGTGTCCATTGGCAGCTGAGACAAGAGCCAACACTATGCGAAGAGATACTAGCATTAAGCTATTCAGATTTGCCTTATTATCTGAAATCGTGTTTTCTTTATCTTGGTCTTTTCCCAGAAGACTTTGAAATCTCGGCCAGAAGATTGATATTGTTATGGATTGCTGAGGGGTTTGTGCAGCCGCGAGGTCAAGAACAGCCTGAAGATGTTGCAGAAGACTACTTGGAAGAGCTCGTCGGAAGGAGCATGGTTCAGGTAGCCAAAAGGGAGTCTAATGGAAGGATAAAAGCATGTCGAGTGCATGAACTTCTTAGAGAACTCTCCGTATCAAAAGCCAAGGAAGATCAATTTTTCGATATCATTTATGGTGGTGATAAATTTAGTACTCTAACAAGAGCTCGTCGTCTTGCTATACATTTTGGGATACCTCTATTCACAAAGAATGCCACAAAATTCCGCTCTCTTTTGTGCTTTGACCTCAATGTATCTGTATTTCAAGAATTCAAGAAGTTTAAACTTTTACGCGTTCTTGATTTGGAGGGGGTTCAAATAACTCAGCTTGATTCTGTTGTTGGAGACCTCATCCACTTAAGATACTTGGGTTTAAGAAGATCTTGGTTAAAGAAGCTTCCATCATCCGTGCGCTATCTTACAAATCTGCAAACTCTTGACTTGAGATCAACATTGATAAATCCCATCCCCATTGCAATATGGAAGCTGCAAAAGTTGAGACACCTTTATTTCAGTGAGTTCAAGGAGATGGTGATTAATCCACCCAAAAATCCAACTCTAGCTAATTTACAAACATCACGAGGATTATGCATTGGCCCAACTAGTTCTATAGAGCATGGCTTGGACAACTTAATCAACCTTCGAGAATTGGGGCTGCATGGAAATCTACATTTCCAACAAGAGGCCTTAGCTAAGTGGCTTTTTAAGAGCAAGAACCTTGAACGGTTAAAGATTCAAGCAAGAACTTATTTCAACAATATCACAAGCACTGCCATTCCCAAATTGATGACTTTTTCGAGTCACATTCGTCTCCATAAGCTGCATTTGGGAGGATTCATAAGCAAGCTCTTAGAAATTGAAGATTTCCCACCAAACCTCACCGAGCTATCCTTAGAAGGCTCGTTCTTGATGGAAGATCCTATGCCAAAGTTGGAGAAGTTGCCAAGCCTAAGAGTGTTAAAATTGAAGGCATCTTCGTTCGTGGGGAAACAACTAGTTTGCTCAAGTGGAGGATTTCCTCAACTTCAAATTCTAAAGCTTTGTTTTCTTTCTTTTGGCACATGGAGAATTGAAGATGGAGCTCTAAGCAATCTTAGACAGCTTGAGATTGTTGAATGCAAGCGAATGAAGATTGTTCCAAGAGGGTTGAAGCCGGTTACTACTCTTTGTGACTTGAAGTTGGGATATTTGCCTTGTGATATGGAGTTGAAAGTGCAGGAGCGCGAGGGGGAGAATTGGTATCGAATTCAACAAGTACTTCCAATTTAAGGAATTTTCATTTGGTGGACTAAACAACCTCACTCACTTGGGACAGGTGATTTCCTGTTTCTTTGAGTTTATTACATGAAAAACTTCTTAAATTTGCTTTTTGTTCTTGAGCTAGTGACATGTTTCATAGTTTTTCATTTTTTGCTAAATATCATATTTTTTCTCTCATATGTACCATTTTGATAGATTAAGGAAAAATAATGTAAAGCATGCTGAAAATAAATCAAGTTTTGAGTCTAAACGTGTATACTCTTGCTCAAAGTCGGCTCATTTATCAAAGTAAATAATCTGTAAATTTTGTATATAAAAACAAGAAAAGATTAAAACACTCTTCAAATTATCTAACATTGCAGGGAAATTGTTGGAATTTGTGGCTGATATGGAGTGTATGAGAGGTACTCAACAAATTCTTGTAGTGCTGAGCGAAGCGACCGAACGGAGCGGAGTGAGGCACTGGCCCATCGCAGTTTTAGTTGTTTGGGTTGGACCGAAGGTTTTTTGTTTTTTTGGGGGGGGTGTGTGGGGGGCGGTACGATGTTACAAGGTATTATGGGTATTCATGTTATAATGCGAATTAGGATTGAAATAGAAGTAACGGTTATATATATTTTCTATTGTAAAAATCCTAAGTACTCAGATAAATAAAACATCCCTCTCCGCTCCCGTGGACGTACCCAAGTTTGGGGAACCACATAAATTTTTGAGTTGATTCTTTACTATTGTGTGCATGTGTGATCCAATCTTGACAGAAATGTTTTCGTAATAGAAATTACTTATCTCCCGTAACGATACTGAATTTTGTGATGGGAAAATTGGTGTTTTTTTCTACATGCTTATTTGTTGATGATTCTCAGAGCTATGTCAGAAAATTGTTGGCAGGTCAGTTTTTAATCTGATTTATGCATATTAATTTAAACAAATCATTGAGTAAACATGCTTGCCATTGTCATAAGATCAGTTGCTCATAACAACTCTGTTTAAATTGTATCTAGCTAAATGAGGGAAGAAAAAAAGACTGATCGAAATTTTCTCATGTTCAAGTTTGCAGGGTGTCATTAAACAGAGAGTTCTACAAGTAAATTTATACAACCATGACAGTTATTATAGTTGGTAGTTAGTTATATTCAACTATTCTATCCCAAGAAACTTGATTCATTCACATTGATTGGTGTATGTGAAAATGTATATGTTCTCACAATGGTTTGTGTGTTTTGAAAAGAGTATTTCAACCCTTTTGTCCTGGAGACAAGAACTGTGAATCTGGAACCATTTGATGAAAAACTGCTTATGCAAGAAGACAAGCAGCTTGAGTGATTTTTAGTTTAATTTATGTATTTTGCAGTAATACATAACAACACTAGGATATGAACTACTCCCTCCGTTTCTTAATATAAGTCGTTTTAAAAAAATGTTTTTATTTTTAAATATAAGTCGTTTAAGAATTTCAAATAAACATTAATTACTTAGTTTTCTATATTATCCCAAGTAATAACTTTGGTTCTCTCACTATTTTTTATCCTATAAATAACACTTTCTTCTTCCAATACAAGGGTAATATAGACAATTGATAGTATATTTAATGCTATATAATCATTTTTTTAATATTTGTGTATTACTCTAAAACGAACTATATTAAAGAACGGATGGAGTAACAAAATAGAGGAGAGGTCACAACTCAAAACACTAGGATATGGCATATATGATGTTCACAACAAAACAAACAAATAAAAAAGTGATTCTAGATACTCGTAAGAGACCCACCTCAGATTTTGTTTCATCTTTTAAATTAACTGGAATCAATTCAATTACTTATGGCATTAGTTTTAATGGTCCATATAAATGCGTAACAGTAAGGCTCTGTTCGGAAATAATTTATAAGTTCATCAAACTAAGTTATAAGTTAGTTTTAACTGTTAAGATATTTGACTATTACTTATTTTTTGACTTAAAAGTTGAGTTTTAAGTTTAAAAAAAAATATGTAACTATTTGACTTATTTAAAAATGACTTATAAATCATTTTAAAATAAGTTAATTATTTTGACCAAATATAATATCTGTTTTGTCTCTCTTCTATTTTGTTCCTCTTTTTATTAATATCTTTTTTAGTAATCTTTAAATTTATTTTAACTTATAAGTCATTACGAACACTTTCATAACTTGTTTTAACTTATTTTCTGACTTATGAGCCGAAGAGGCTGGCATGCATATTTTTTTTAATGATCATTGTTTTGAGATTTGGGCATTTGGACTTCATCTATAGAAACAAAGTGTGCATCTAAGTAAGAGTTACAAGTGTATATCACTTGAATAAGACGATCCATTTGTTTTGGGAATTATTATCTTCTCCATTTCAAATGAAATGAAGACTATGTATTTTAAGGTCTAAATTTAAAATGGGTTAAAATGTAATGTTATGATAATAAAAAAAAAGAAAAATAATAATAAAAAATATACAAAGGAATGGAGAATGACATTAAACAAAGACTTCTGTTCAGAGCCTTTAGGAACTAACGTCAACTTCATTAAAGCTAGTCTCATGGCTTTAACTAGATTCTCGAGTTTCCATATTGGTCCATTGGATATATAATTAACAAATGAGAGAAAATTGGCCATTAATTTCTCATCACATATTCCTCCTCTTCCACCTCATCAACACCACCCCATCCCTCCCGTTCTCTCTCTCCATATTCACTGACCAACTGAGCGGTGGCCAAAGGCCAAAGAAATGGCCTTGAGAGCTTCAGCCACCGCCAGACCACCCATTTACCCGATTCCCTCCTCCATTTCACCACCACCCAGACCCTTTTCTCTCTCCAAAATCCCACCTAAACCCCAATCAAAACCCATTTCTCTTTCCCTCCCAACATCAACCACTCTTTCTCTCATTTCCTTCTTCATATCTTCCCAAAATGCCAAAGCTCTCAGCCTCCCCAAAGAACAAATTGTCTCATCTATTACCCAAGTGAGAAATTAAATTTATCTCACTAAAAACACCCATGTTTTGGATTTTGATTTGTACCCAGTTGTCTAAATTGAATTTTGATAAGTACCTATTTGTCTAAATTGATTGTTCTTGCTGATTTTGTAGGTGGAAGAGACAATTGATCAAGTTCAACAAGTTGGTTCGAGTGTTTTTGATGTTGCAGGGAAAGCTATTGGAGCTGTGATTGATGCCGTGAAGCCGGGTGTGGATGTGGCATTGCCTATTTTGCAGAAAGCTGGAGGTGAGGCAGTGAAGATTGCTTCTCCGGTAGTCTCGGATGCCTCGAAGAAAGCCCAAGAAGCAATTATGCAGAGCACTGGTTTTGACATGGAAACTGCTGTTAAGGTTTATTTATAAATCTCAAATCTGCAGTGTAATGTTTGATGTTTTTTCACTTAGGGGTGATAAGTTTACTAATTCAGTAGTCTGAGAAAATGGTTTCTTCTTTTCTTTTCTCTCTTTAAGAATTTAAGACTCCCATTGGTTATTTAATATATTGAATTTTTTTTTATGTAGAAGTGTTTCCTATGGTAACACTAGTATGGAGTTAAAAATGTTCAAAAAGTTGAATGAAATGCATTTCATGTCCTTTAATTGTATAAAATGTAAGCAGTCTAAAATGGTTAAAATGAAAGTGCTATGCTTCTTTTCTTTTCTGATGGAATATGGTTTAGTGTTAGGATCACTGGCAGGTGAAATGTAGTTTAACTGGTTGCTACTAGTAAGTAATAATTATGTGTCCTTGTACAAATTAGTGTATTGATTAGCAATGGTGTATTCTGGAGTATTTAGTCAACTCGTATAATTTTAAATCAAACATGGTGGTAGGAATGAGCAGCCCTTGATAGAGCCAAATGTCAAAATAAGATCCACGTCTACATGTCCCAAACTTTTGGGACAAGGAACTTTGAGACGAGTTGAGTAGAAAACACTAAATGGCTAGAAACAAATTAATTTGTTTCTTATTTATTATTCGAATTAATGAAAATTTGAAATTTAATTAACCGGCCATACGGTATGTTTATAGCATTGTAGAAGAGGAGGAGTTGTGATTCTGATGAGCGTGTATTCTGGCTGCACTCTGCAGGAAAGACTGCATATCATATGCATTTTCATTTTGTTTTATTTAGAGAAAATTGGAATAATGTCGTAGCTAGATAATTTCTGTATGGGGTTTAGAGATTGTGCAGGGAAGAATGCAGATTTTAACTCAGAGGTCTAAGCTAAATCATTTTTTAAGGAACCTAAGCCTTTCTGCTGGTAAGTTACTATATCAGGATGGAAAGGAGTCCCATAATTTTCAGGAGGAGCTGTCACAAGAGTTTGTGTAGGATAAAGTTTGATATTTCCAGAGCCAGCTAGAGATATAGATATTGCAGGAACTGGGAGTTTATCATTAGACAGCATTTGTTTGGTACTGTCAAGGCCTTGAGTTTGGTCTCAATTTACCAAGAAAATAGCACGGTAAATCTATGCGGACAGTTGCAAACTAATTGTGATATTAGAAAACCATACAAATAAATATATGATTTGTCAACTAATTAGAGTTTCAACCTGTGGCATTTGGCAAATATTACATTGGTGGATGTTGGCCTTTGAGCGCTCTGATTGCTTATCAAAATCACTATTTTTCAACTTGATTTGATGAAAATAACAATTTCTGATTTGCAGACAGTTGCTGATGCAGCACAACAAACCACAAAGGTGATTGAAGTTGCCAAGCCTTTAGCATCATCAACTGCTGAAACCATCGCTTCTGTAATTCCTGTCGTAATTGTAGGGACTGGCGGTGCATTATTCCTTGCATATCTCCTACTTCCTCCTGTCTGGTCTGCCATTTCTTTTAACTTTCGTGGGTTTAAAGGTGAGTTGGTACCTCTCCCATTGTTTCTGTTGATAAAAAGTTGCTTCAATTTTGTAGTAACAGAGAACAAATAGAACATATATACTAAAAACACAGCATTTAACATGTCAAGAGACCAAGATCAAGTGACAAGAAGATTACAATAATGATATGTCCACTCTCCAAACTCAACCAAGTGCTTTGGTTGAAGCATATTTTTCTCTCACATATTTGAATCATCTCCAAATCCCAAAACTAATCTTCATACGTATATAGATGGAGACCAAAATTAGAAGCAATGCCTATAAATATTTGGTTGGATTAATTATAAATGTTGGACGTATGCTATAGGCATTGTTTAATATCTCCGATGAAGGGACATTTAATCAGAATGTTGAAGAATCCACAGCACGCTCAGTTTTAAACACAGATTATATGGGTAGAGTTTTATTCATCGTAGTAAAAATTATATGTATTAGACTAGAGAGATGGCAAAAAATAGGTTTGGGTTGGTTTTGGGTTACATAAAATAGTTATGGGTCAGTTAAGTAACCAAAATCATATTATCTATATTTAATATGGGTTATGTAGTTTGTATTTAAATAGTTATAGGTCGAATCCAAGTTGACCTATTTTTCAAATTATAGTTTCACTAGATGTACTTTTTTATTAACCCAACAAACCGATAAATCAAAATTATTATATTAATTAAAATGATGGGTATATTCACGTTTAACTGTTCACGGGGGTGACCTTTCTTTCCAATGAACACTGTTAGTTAATAATTAAGAACATCAATTCCATCCCTCTCCTTAGTTTATCTTTCTTTGATTTCTCTTAATTTCTTTGTATATATAATAACGTCTACTCTTTTTCTTTGCTTGCTTCCTCCATCACGTTTCTCTCTCTTTAATTTCCTTGCTTTGAGAGCTATTTGGAAAAAAGAAGTCCAATATTATAGACTAATATGGGTCAAAACTAGTTAAACTAGTTCCAACCCATATTTATAATTAATAATATGGGTCCAAAACTGAACCAATCCATAATCTAAAAACTAGTTAACCAACCCATGGTTTTGGTTAACTATATGACCTAAAGTGCCAGGTCTATATTATCATAAGTAAAGTTCGCTAAATCATAATAATAATTTTTATGTATTAATCTGTTATGTTACTTTGTAGGTGGGCTCACTCCTGCTCAAACTCTTGATCTCATATCTACAAAGAATTACATATTGATTGATATTAGATCAGAGAAGGATAAGGACAAGGCTGGAATTCCTCGCCTTCCCTCAAGTGCTAAGAACAAAATGATCTCAATCCCGTGAGTGAACATAATTCTTCAACAGCATATTTTGCCTAGCTTGGCTCGTTACGAATTTATAAAGCTACATTATTACAGAATATACATGCAATTACGTTAAGATCTGGCTGCACTAATAATTGCTTCATTGCCATTACATGAAATTCCCAAAATACAGGCAAGTATGGGATATAGCATCATTTTAAACATAGTTCATATTTGGACCATTTGGATGGTCAACATAAAAAGTAAAAAAGAACAATAAAAAATTAACTTCCATAGACATAAAAAAACAATACTACAGTTCCACAATTTAAGATAGACATAAAAAAACAATACTGCAGGTTATTAACAATACTACAGTTCCACAATACTACAGTTTCTTTCTGTATTTTCCTCTTCTTTCGTGTCTATACGGCCATTTTATTTTTTTTTCTACCTCAAATGTCCAGTTTGGAAGAATTACCCAGCAAGCTAAAAGGCCTTGTCAGAGATACAAAGAAGGTAGAAGCTGAACTAGCGGCTCTGAAGATTTCGTATCTCAAGAAAATCAATAAAGGTTCCAACATTGTGATACTGGACTCGTGAGTTCTTTCCTACTTTATGCTTGCATATTGTTGTAAATGCAAGAATTTATCCGAAGTCTCTAAATATTATCTGCTGGCCTTTTTCTATATTTTTCTGTATTATTGTAACATGAATTGTATGTTTACTTTTCAATGTCCAGCTACTCAGATTCAGCCAAGATAGTTGCAAGAGTACTGACAAGTCTTGGCTTTAAGAACTCCTGGATAGTGGCTGATGGTTTCTCCGGAAGCAAAGGCTGGTTACAAAGTCGGCTAGGGGCAGATTCGTACAATTTATCTTTTGCTGAGGTTTTGTCACCATCTCGGATCATACCTGCAAGAAGATTTGGTACAACCACTTCCAGAAAATTACTCTCAGACTAACATTTTTCCATTGTTTTTGTTAAGAAAGGTCTGAGGTACATTCTTTATCTAGATTAGAGTCCCACTATGTCTGTATGTGATCAGTGTCATGTTATGTAATTTGATAGCATGTTATTAAAATGATCACTATTCTCTCTATTTTTTCCGAGTTTGTTAATTTTAAATTTTGGCCTGAAGTTACTTTATTTTTATTCTTTTAATTGGTAGATCCTTGACACCATTTTTGATAGATCATAATTTCTGGGTTGTAAATTGTATAGTTTCCCATAGTTAAGGATATGGATAGTTAGTAACAATTTCAATCGAAACACCTTTTACTACCAAATTGGCTTCATCAACCCTATGCGCACATGCATAATAGCAAAAGCCAAAGACCCCTTTAATTAAAGGTTGTTTATACATAGTGTATGATCTTATAATGCTACGTTTAGATTGGTGGAATAGGAGGGAGAATGGAATGAATCATTCCAATGGAATGAAAAAATTGAGTCATAGTGTTATAATTTCGTCCATGAGACAATTAGTAGACACTTAAACAACGTACTCAATGTTGTAATAAGATTGGAAGGTCAATTTTTTAAGAATTTGGAACCTATACGTGAAAATTTTACTGACGATAAGTAGAAATATTTCAAGGTATTACTTTATCTTAGATATTTATTATCTTTCTAAAACAGACTTTTCTTAAATTACATATTTATCATTATGTTAAGTATTCCTTACTAGGGTTGTCTAGGGGCTTTGAAATCGAAAAAATGAGATTACAACTAATGTGTTAGGTGTTTGCTCTCCGGAGATGCAATTTATCTACGTCTTACCTGATTGAGAAGGGTTCGCGGCAGATGGTAGTGTACTTTATTATGCAATGCATCGTAATCATGGTTTAAAACTAAATCGAGGTAATTAAGAAATAATAAATATCTTAATATAATATAATATTTATAGACATACACACACTAACAAACACACAAACCCATGTGTGTGTGTATATATATATACAATTAACTGTAACATTCTTTTTATTTGGTTAAGGTAATTACTACCTCGTAGATGCTGGATATACCAATGGAGAGGGGTTTCTTGCACCATTTAGAGGTCAAAGATATCATTTAAATGATTGGTTAGATGGACATCGACCTACAAATGCCAAAGAATTGTTTAACATGAAGCACTCCTCGGCTAGAAATGTCATAGAGCGTTGTTTTGGCCTTCTGAAGAAAAGACGGGGAATTCTTAAAAGTCCTTCATTTTATCCTATTCGAACACAAAATAAAATAATTGTTGCGTGTTGCCTAATGCACAACTTTATAAGGCAAGAAATGACTATTGATCCGTTCGAAGATGAGGAGATAGAAGTCAATCATGAGGAAACTAGAGTTGATGAAGACTACATATCAATACAGTGGAGACATCCCATGTGTGGACAAACTTTAGAGAAAATTTTGCCATTGAGATGTTTAATGTGTGGAGGTCTGACCATAATTTATAGTTTAAAATTGTATTATTTATTAAAAGTAGTACCTTTCAATGCTTATTGTATCTATGATGGGATTTTGTATGATACTTATGTTTTGAAATTGAGATGTGATGGAATATTGGAATCTATTGCTTTTTTGTATATTTGGTCAGACTTCAATTTATGATGGATTCTCAAGTAAATGATAAAGCAATACGGGTAGGCAAGAGTAAGCGCAAATGGGTTGAACATGAGAATGACAAGCTTGTGAAATGTATGCTAGACATTAATCTTTGGCCGATTCAAATCCTAAATTATGTAATCTTTGGTTGATTCTAATCCTAAATTATTTTTATATGATTAACTAGTGATACAGACAAGTGGCATGACATGTTTTGCAAACCATATCTAACCACTAACCTGATATTTACATCATCAAGTCTATTTTTACTGTGTACCAACAGTTCATTTATTAAAATTCTATGACTCAGCCATGTGACGCCCCTAAATCCGAGTTATTTTTAACTCGGGTTTGGTGCTCACGATACTAACATAACCATTCATACTATCATAAACATGTCTTATATTACATAAATATCTTATAACTTAAATCCCATGTTCTATAGACCTTTACATAACTCAAATACCAAATAATATTACAAAATATAGTACTAACAGTATTTATTACATCAACTACTTAAGTTCATATAAGTACATGCGCTTAATAAACATTTATTCCTCAACTTTGCCTTTTCCTTTGTCTTTCTCGGATGTACCAGCGCCCTCAGTTGTAACTGAAAACATTATATTCAACGCAAGGGTGAGAAAAAGCTTGCTTAACAAAGAAATAAACAGTTTGAATATAATGGAACATGAATATTTATAATAAAGAGGATATAAATCGATAGATATTGAACAAAACAGTTCTTTAAAGTTTTGAGTTTGAAAACCAAACTTTAGCATGTTGTAAGGTCGATCAAATGATCAGCGAACTTTGTACTAGAATTGACAGTACTAACACTGCAATCCATGGATACAAACAGTTATTGAAGCTGTTTTATATCCTAGACTTGTACTTTAGGGGATCAGCTTAAGTACCCTATATTGTGCACAACATAACAGTCTAATGACACTTTACATGTCCTTCAGAATCATATGTCTGGTACAATATGCCCCTGTAAAAGGGTTGTTCGTTCACAGCAATATATAAGATTCCGCACCACAACAAAATGGTTAGAAAAACATTCAATGAGATTTTCATGAATAATATATCTCAACAGTTGTCTAGCCGAAATAATGGCATTGTCATTCTTTCAATATTATCAAAATAACTGAATTTGAAGCATTAAGGTACAAATAAGTTGAATAACTTGAAAAGACGACTTTTGAGTTAAATACTGCAATATAAACTTATTTAAGAGAGAAAAGATCAATATACTTGATGGCATACTAACTATTCTCTTGAAATTGATCATTGGAATAAAAATTTTATTTAACCTTGTATTATTCATAAATAATGAGAGACAATTCAAAATTTAGAGAACCTGTCCATATATGAATAATTCTAGAATACTTGCTCAAGTAAGAGTTAGAAACTTGTCTGGTTTGTGGACTATTGATAAGATTCAGTTTAATGTGTTCTCATAGAGCCAAATAGTCAAGCCTCACGGGGCCAAGTCAAGCTTGACTGCCGGCGTAAAAAGATTATAGAGAGGACTGTTTAATATAATTGTTAAAAATATATTGACTTTAACACACTAGTTGATATAATTGATGAGTCTATAAGATACCCAAGTGTAATATGAATGAACTAGTAAACTCCAAAATCAAGCTAGAATGTATGGGCATATACCATTGGAGTTAGTAAGCCAAATTAAGGATAATAAATCCTTAGAAGGCTGTTTTAACATTATAGGAGAAAAAAAAAAACAAGAATGGTGGATGTAATAGTATGTTGAGGTAATATTTAAATCATGAAAAGACTAAAAGCTAACTTTATACAAGGAAATGGGGATTAAGAGCTGCTGCCTATAGGTAGCAGCAGTGCGCATCAAAAGAGCTACTATAGCAGCAGCAGGTAAGTCCCAGCCAACTGTTAATGCAGTGTAGGGGCTTGATAAACTCAGTTGGAGCTGACCCCAACCAAAGCAGTAATAAACTAATTAAATCCCACAAAGCCAAGCATAAATGGCTGTTAGCATAAATGAATATTAAGGAGCTGTTAGTGTATTAAAGAGAACTGCTAAACACATTTAATCAAATAAGGGAAAACAAAAGAATAATAAGCAAAACTAAGAAACAGGGGCTGCTGCCTATGGGCAGCAGCAGTTGACAGTAACACACTGCTATAGCAGTTTTCGGGAGTGTCCTATTAACTCTAGAATTTAAAGATATATTCATGGAGATGGATTTAGAACCTCCTAAATAAACATATATATAGACTGTTTAGTGAGCTTGAAAATTTAGAATGGGAAAGAAGAAAGGGGGAGGGAGGGGCAGGGTTGCAATTATATGAAAATTTTTAAGTAGAAAAAGGAAGAAAGATACAATTGTAGAAAAATTCTACAAAAATATGAGTCAAATTTTAAATATAAATTGAATTGAAGTTAAATTTGAACATTTGGGGTATTTAGGTCACTTTCCTAACATCAACCAAACATGTACATGGAATATAAAAAAATTATTCCATTCCTTTCCCAAGTTCCATTCCCTCTGTTATTCCATTCATTCAATCTAAACGTAACATAAGAGTGCAAAAGACATCGATTGAATTCTTGTAATATAGCAAACCCGATTTAAAAATGAATGAGCAAACCATATTTAGGGACAAATTAATTTTGGTACCTGGGTTACGTGCCACCTGGGTCTGAGCTTGATCCGCTGGAGGATTCAGCATTGACGATGATGCTGCTGCGGCTGTTTCCAGAATCCATGTGGTCATCTGTGCTTGATCCGCTGGATTTTGATTTTTGAGAAAGAGGTTAAATTCAAAAAGTAGGTATATATGTCTTTAAAGCTCTGATGATCAGAGGGGAAGAATTGAGAAGAATTTGGATCGAGGATAAAAGAATTGAGAAGAAGAAGAATAAACAGCAGAAGGGTCATGAGGATGAGAGCTAGCTTTGTGTTTGTTTTTCAAGGAACTGATGATGGTGATATGGGATGATGAACTTGAATTAGCAAACCCGATTTAAAAATGAATAAGCAAACCAGATTTAGGGACAAATTTTGGAAACATGCTATTTAATTTTGAAAGGATGTAGACAACTGAAAGAGCTTTCCGCTTGATCAAAGATGGATTGTTGATTATTGGCTTTATTTTGGGAAAATCAAAATGCTAAAAACATTTATTTTGCTTGATGGGTTTGATGTACAATTCATTTTTAAGTCCAATAATGCATTAATTGAATTGAGGAGACTAATGAGGCACAAAATATTAAAGTAACAAATAATGCTCTTCAAATAAATTATTCTCAAAATTTATTCATATCCACATTCTACCCTCCACATAGAAGTAGGAATTTTTTATTTTATTTTATTTATTATTATTATTATTTACTTATTTCACTCATTGATTCGTATTTTTTAAGTGCTATATATATATACATAAATTACAAAATCACTAGGTTACAAATTTCGTATATTTTATTTAATCTTGTATTCCCTATGTTGCAAAATATATATAAAACTATTATGACTTTTCAAATTTATTTGAGATGTCTATTCAATAATTAAATAATCAATGTGTTACAAATGTTGAATATTTTATTTAAAGATGTGGACATTGTTCACTTTTTCCTTTCTATTTTAATATTATCGTTTTTACTAATAAATGAGGATATATAAGTTTATATAGTTATTATTAATTTTAATTTATACTTTTCTTATCTTAACTTAAGTACTTAATTGCCTCTTGTTTTCTTTTTTTGTCATTTCAATAATATTTAAAGATTATTTCTAATTAATTATAGTTAATTTCAAATAATATTTTCACACTGTTTTTAAATAATAGGATATATAATGGAAAATGATATTTCCAAATGACTTTTTTGATATAGCGACACTTAATAAGAGAATTGAAAAAATAAAGGAAGCATACCTTTCCGCATAAGCTTTTGAACACCGGTAGTAAAAAAAGACGCAGAAGAGATAACTCGGGAAAGTATATGATTTCGTTAATTTGGCCTTCATTCCTTACAATCTCTTCCAACATCTTACAATCAAAAATTTCGAGTCTTTCCAGTTGCTGGAGACATCTTGCGGTGGAAGTGCAGAAGAGATATTTGAATCCCGAACTTGAAATTTCTAATTCACTTAATTTAGAAAAAGACCCCACACGTTGATGAGGCTGTCCGTGAATTTTGAATAGATACTCGTCGCCCATGCAATTAATTATGCTTAGCCTTTTTAAGTCCGTAAAGGCTCCTCCTTGGCTCAAACATTTCTGTAAACCCGTCACTCTTTCCAATGTCACATCATCACCTCTCTCCACCAGGGTTTTCACCCCACCGACGATTGAATCATTGCAGAAGTACACTGATTTCATTGCTGAATCATGTTTCAAAAAAATTATATAACCACCCACACATATTTTATATCTACATAATTTTTTGCAAAAAATTTCATCTGGACAAGATTTGACATCTTCAAAATAAATTTCCAAACTTGTCAATTTGCTTGACACAGAAGATAAGGGGGTCTTTCTCTTGGTTTCTTTATCCAAAATATTGCAATCTTTTGGAAGATACAATTCTTCAAGCCGCACTAAACCTGACAACACAACTCCCATAATTTCAGTACACCGCCGCAAATCTAACATTCGAAGATGTCTCAATTGTAGTAAATCTAGCAGCAGGCCTCCAAAACAAGATTTCTGAAGGCTAAGCATCTCAAGATTTTTTAACTGAATGATGTGAGAAATGTCATGCACTTTGCATCTGTGAATGGTTAGACTCCGGAGTGATCTATCCAAGTTTTGAATAGACGATGTCAATTCATAAGGATATTTAAAGCGGAGCAATAAATATTTGAGTTTCGGAAATGACTTAAAAATGCTATCTGGAAGCTGTACACCTGTACGATTACTGCACTTGAGGTACAAGGTGTGAAGGTTTGGGCACACCAGATCATCAGGAAAGTAGACACTGCCACTCTTGAAATCAAGATTGATTAGCATCCGAGAACTTAAAATATCTGCCTTGTGCCACAATGACTGACAATTACTTTCAGACATGAATTTGTATTCTGATTCTTTGTCATGAGTTATAGATCTTGCAACATCTCTGATGATATCATGCAGTTTAACACTATCATAATATCGACCTTCAAGCAACAAAGAAGAAGATTTGAGCTGAAAGACCATGGCATTTACTCTATTTCTTGCATCTTCCAACGTATACGTATTACAATCTTCAAGCAATCCCGACCCGGTTACAAGTCTGAACAGAAATTCGATCTGAATCTCCTCATCTTCACCAGCCAATGAACATAGCAAAAGGCACAAGTATGCGTCTTTGTCTAGTATATTGAAACTCCACCTCAGACAAGCATACGTATTGGGAGGTATTCCCCGAATTTTTTCTGGCTCGCTATTCATGAGTTGACGATGTGCATCCACCCATAAAACTTCAGGCTTCTTGTGGAGTGCTTTTCCAACCGCAGCAATAATGAGTGGCAAACGTGCACATTTGTTGCACACCTGCCTTGCCAAAGAGTCATCTACAGACTCAATAGTAGAAATACCAACAGTCTTGGTGAACATATCCCACGCTTCATCTTTAGTCAAGGCTTCAATCTCAACAGGATCCTTACAGTTGTTATCAATGCACACGTCTCGCAATCGAGACGTAAGGAGGATCTTACAGCCCTTGATACTAGCATCCCCAAAAGGAATTCCTATTTCTGCGAAAGAAATCTCACTCCAGACATCATCTAATATGACAAGGATCGTATCCCCTTCTTTGCTCAATCTAGCCTTCAGTTGAGAAGTTCTGTCCTCCTCCCTTCTCTCAGTTATGTTTAAATAGGTCACCAGCTGATCTTGTATCTTCCCTTTGTCCACCTCCTGACCGACGTTTGCTCGTGCAACTGTTTTGAAAATCCCCTTCGCCTTGACTTCTTTGGAGGCTTCCTCCATCATCCTGGTCTTCCCCACACCTCCAAATCCGTAGACACCAACCACGGGAAAACCATCTTCTTTGTAATTCAGTGCCTCCAAAATCTTCTCGTAAGCAACTTCTCTAGATCCAAATTTCTGGTATTCAGTACTAGATATTGGGCTATACTCTTTTGGTGGAAAATATGAAATTTCACCGGTAAGTTGTTTTTTCTCGAGATCAGAGAATTCACTTACCGTGGTGGTCATCTTTGCAGCCCACCTACCAAGTTGAAAACGGAGGAAGGGATTGGGACGCCTCCAGGATGTTCTGACTTCTTCATACTTTACCAAAAACTCTGCTACTTCGTCATTGATTACTTTCACGTCAGCCTGCCACTTAGACACATGTTCCTTAATTGTTTTTGCATTATTTTTAGCTCCTTCAACTCGTCTTTCGATCTCCTGCTCCTTAGTATTAAGGCCTTCGATTTCGGAATTCAGCTTATCAACATTATCCTTGTAAAAAAGGATATAACCAATTCCACGAAACAAAGCTCCAACCGTGGCTTCCGAAATATGATTCAAAGCAGCTCCCACAATTGGAATATCACAAATACTGCACATGGTTTTTTTTTAATGCATGTAATTTGGGAAACAAATAAAGATTTAATTGATGAATAAAGAACAAAAGATAGTAGAAGTAGATGATAAGGCAGAGATGTGGATCAATAATATAAACTGAGCAGCAAAAGGCTAAAGAGGAGGGCAAGCAAGTTGAATAGATGGAGTGGAACAAAAGATGGAGTTTAGGCCATTGATGAGATAAGAACAACAGATGGTAGAAGGAGATGATAAGGCAGAGATGTGGATGTGGATCAATAATATAGACTGAGCAGCAAAAGGTTAAAGAGGAGGGCAAGCAAGTTGAATAGATGGAGTGGGACAAAAGATGGAGTTTAGGCCATTGATGAGATAAGAACAACAGATGGTAGAAGGAGATGATAAGGCAGAGATGTGGATGTGGATCAATAATATAGACTGAGCAGCAAAAGGCTAAAGAGGAGGGCAAGCAAGTTGAATAGATGGAGTGGAACAAAAGATGGAGTTTAGGCCATTGATGAGATAAGAACAACAGATGGTAGAAGGAGATGATAAGGCAGAGATGTGGATGTGGATCAATAATATAGACTGAGCAGCAAAAGGCTAAAGAGGAGGGCAAGCAAGTTGAATAGATGGAGTGGGACAAAAGATGGAGTTTAGGCCATTGATGAGATAAGAACAACAGATAGTAGAAGTAGATGATAAGGCAGAGATGTGGATCAATAATATAGACTGAGCAGCAAAATGCTAAAGAGGAGGGCAAGCAAGTTGAATAGATGGAGTGGAACAAAAGATGGAGTTTAGGCCATTGATGAGATGAGGACAACAGATGGTAGAAGTAGATGATAAGGCAGAGATGTGGATGTGGATCAATAATATAGACTGAGCAGCAAAAGGCTAAAGAGGAGGGCAAGCAGGTTGAATAGATGGAGTTTAGGCCATTGATGAGATAAGAACAACAGATGGTAGAAGTAGATGATAAGGCAGAGATGTGGATGTGGATCAATAATATAGACTGAGTAGCAAAAGGCTAAAGAGGAGGGCAAGCAAAAGATGGAGTTTAGGCCATTGATGAGATAAGAACAACAAATGGTAGAAGTAGATGATAAGGCAAGGATGTGGATGTGGATCAATAATATAGATTTAGCAGCAAAAGGCTATAAATCCAACTTTAAATCATCAAAAACTAATAAATACTAAATACTACTCCATCTTTTGTAGTATTAAAAAAAAGAGGCCAAAGTATGTATGTATGGATCTATGTATGTATGTATGTATATATGAATTAATTTATCAAAAATAGTTGGCTGGTCAATTTATCAAATTGATCACTTAAAAGGCCAAATTATCAAGAAAAATATCACATTAACCATGGCTTCAAAACTAGGCATGTTACCAACCACCATAGTTGACCACCATAAACAAGTTTAGTCTTTGCTTCAGTTTTCTAGCAATATACAGCACACACAACACCCTTTTGGCTAGTATTTGATCCCAAAGTGCAATATTTATTTATTCCATATTTATTGAAGTCCTTATCTTATGATTATTATCTACCAACAAAGTAATTAGTTCCTAGGACTGCAATTTAAGTGAGAGGTGTTTTTCTTTTTGTCTTTATAAATTCAACTTGGTTGTGGCACATACACAATTCTGTTGGTGATAACTTCCTATTGGATGATGTCTAATTTCTAAACTCCAATTAAAACCATCAGTTGCCTACTCAACAACATGTTGAACTTTATTAAGATACTAGATGTCTTATAAAGGAAGTGAATATAGGATATGTGATTATGATGTTGAGGATGTTTTTATTTATTTTTTACTTATTAAGTTTTAACTTGTTTTGTGTATACAATAAGACTAGCTGGTATACTATTATTATCTGAAGTGCTTATATCAACTGCTTAATGCATATTATAGAGGCTACATATCTTCTACAGAGGTTCGCTGAGACTACATATTATTTCACTATTTAAGCCCAGAAATTGATAGTCCAATCATATCTGGTGTCAATATAAGAATGTAAAACTAACTAAAGTTGTTGATTAATTTATTGAAACATTGGGAAATTTTCTCTGATGTGTGATTAATTCATGCGATTTTTTGCCTTTCTGCACACTCACGTTTTTTATATAAATAAGTCTGCACACAAATCATTCAAATAATAATAATGAAATTATAGTTGCTTTGTAATAAAATTGTTTAATGTAATGAAGTTGTAGTTCCCTTATTTAACATCTTATTCTACCATTAATTGTGTGCGAGATTTTTGAATGACAAATCAATTCTTGTTTTGTGGAACGGGGGAGTGAAGTTATTAAGTTGAAAGACTCCAGGAGAAAGTATCATCTTGGTTTATCACAGAAAAACAATTTAACCTGCCATTAAAACTACAATTCAGGAGCAAGACTTTTTGAATCAAAATAATGATTCATGGAGAATATCATATAAAATAACATAATTGTCAAGGCAAATCCATGATTAGCACTTCGCAGTGGGGCATAATTTGTACAGGCAAAAGCAGCAAATTGAGGAGATACTACTAAACTATTACATTCTTTTGGAGTTCCTGAACAAAAATTCCACTACTGAACTATTACATTCTTTTGTACAGGCAAAAGCAGAAAAACTTGTTTCTTGGAAACCTTCATCGATTGTGGCTTCAGATTTTCAGGAAATGACATCAAGGCCAACATTCAAGCTAATAGATGTAGGTTCTGTCACAAAACTGCAAATCACCCAAACAGTACATAAGCAGCCAAAAATACAAATATGTAAGGTGCAAAGTATAATTACCAACTCTAGTTACATTAATCAGATTCTGGTAAACAAACATGCAGAACCTTTGTGTTTGGTCCTCAATTGGCGAAGAACAACATGATATTTATGTATATTCTTTCGTCCCTTTTTCATTTGGATACTTTATTTTTAGGCAAATTGAGGACATATGTTAACATAAGAAGCCTTCAGATATTGGTGTCTAAAGATGCAAGAATTTGTTTAATGGTTGGCAAGGACATCCAAAGTGTAAAGGTTGCATAATTCGTAAAGGAAACATTGTTAAAGTTATCAATAAGTGAGATAAGGGTTTAAGGAATTCTAACCAGATCTGTATGTTATTTTAAAAAACAGTCTCAGTAGACATTGTTGACAATGCCAAAAACTAATAGAACAGTGAAAAAGCAATGCCAGAAACTAATAGAATAGTGAAAAAAGTCTCTAAACCCAAACAGTAATCCGCCTTCTAATGACTCACTCCACATTTACCAATACTTTCAAAACAAACGGAAAAACTTTCAATTTAGGTTGCCTATTCGAACTTTCAATTTATCCACAGAAAAAACTTACATTGATCCAAATCCATAAATAAGAATTTGACTAGCTATCTTGCAAGGATCCAATAATATTCAATGCAGACAATAAAGAATAAAGAAAGCTGCAGTGCCAAGAAAAGACCAAAGGTCTATTTGTACAAAGCCTAAACACCAATGGTATGAGGTTCTGATTGAAAATCTTATGAGGTTCAGATGGGTTGAAAAATGGTTAACCGGTTCAGAATTATATTTGTTTAAAATGGTTAACCAACCTATTTGGTTCCAGTTAATATAGTTTGACCCAACAGTTAACTAATTATATTGTCAAGTCTAATATACATACATATATATATATATATATATATATATATATATATATCACCATTATCCATCCTTCCTATTTAGTAGTTTTTGTACTTGATTATAAATCATTGTTTCCAAACAAAAAGAGAAACTAAACATTCCCAGTTCATTTATAATATAGCAGTTCCAGATTGATTGAATCCGTGTTGGACTTCTAGAGTTTGACCTTTGATTATCCCACCACTATAGAGTTTAACAAGAGTGTGGCTGATTGTTTTCGGTAGCCCGCCTTCATGGAATTTTTGGTAGCCTTTTTTGTCTGTTAAAATAGTACTAGACGAAATGCGGGAAAGATATTATTTAAAGATGAGTTTATAGATAAAAGTTGTAATTTTCTCTTCTTTTTCAGTTTTTCTTTCGTTTTCTTGCGGGAAAAATATACAAATATAAGGATTTTCAAAAAATCCAATTCTCCATGGCAGAAGCAAACATATTGATGTGAGGTATCACTTCTTGCGTGACTCATGTAAGGATCGAGTTATTAATTTGGTGTTTTGGAAAAGTGAAGAACATGTTGCTGATGATATTTTAACCAAGACTTTATGCCCGCTGCATTTCTGAAGCTTCGAAGCATGTTTGGACTTTGTTCCTCAAGAGATGCTGTTCCAGGAAGGGCAATGCAAAATGTTGTAGTCTGTTGAGATCATATTTCTAAACTATTTTATGAACAAATCAGTTTAAGAGAGGGTGTTAATTTTTACTGTTATTTTCAAATAAGGAGGTACTGACCTATTCAATAGGAGAAGACCTACTGTTGAATATTGGATCCTATTTTTGGTCTTTGGTCTTTGGTCATTAATCGTTTTAATCATTGATGGTGATGGTCCTCACTCCTTTAATGGGTCGAGGAACATATTAATGGGTCGAGGAACATATCACCATTATCTCATTAATGTTACTCCTTTGGTGAAAATGAGTCCAACTCATTTCCTTTTCTACCCTCTAGTTCTTGGCTATAAAAGGAGGCCAAATGGAAGAGGAAAACACACACCAAAATTGATAGAGTATATCTTAGAGAGAAGAAGAGCAAAGCTCTAGTTTGAGTGTCAAAGAGAGTTAGAGAGTGAGAAGCTCGGTTAGAGCATTGAGAAAGTGAGGGTAGAGAGAAATAAAAGTTAGTTTATTTCTCGGTTGAAGTTATAATCTCCATATTATTTTCATAGTGATTTTACGAGATCTTTTCCGTGGTTTTTTCCCAAATTGGGTTTCCACGTAAAATTCTTGTGTTATTATTTTTTTATCTCATACAGTAGTGTGTTTGTATTTATCTTAGTGTATTTGTGTGAGCTTGATTTCACAACACCTACTATTTAGGAGTGTCTTTTATTTAGGAGTTTGTTGTGGCTCTTGTTGAAGCCACGTTTTAGCTCAGTGTTTACTGCTTTATTAGAATGTTCTTAGTGGTAAAAGTGGTTGCTATTTTATTAGTTTGTTAGTTGATGTATTGCCTATTTATAGGCCTTTAGTTTTTTCAATAAAGTGTAGTCTTTCATTTTATCTGACTCTACTCCTCCACAAACTAAATACACAGTTTTGTTTTAGTCCATCACTCGGATCATACCTGCAAGAAGATTTGGTACAACCAGTTCCTCTATGTCTGTATGTGATCAGAGATCATGTTCTGTAATTTGATGGCATTTTATTTAAATGATCACTATTCTCTCTATTTTACCGAGTTTGTTAATTTTAAGTTTTGGTTTAGTAATTATTTTTTTATAATAATTAACTACGAACGCACAGCAGACCTCAACAACTTTCTGCAACAAAAAGTTTTGAACATGCAAGATATGTCATTACATACATCACCTTCTTTTTCAAGAAAAAATTCAATATGATAACAATATATTTCCTTCCTTTAGAAGTATAAGATCAATAATTTTTAAATTTAAAATTAATGCAATTCATTTAGCTGTCGACATTGGATTTTTTTTACAAGATTTACATGATGTTTGTGCAAAATAAGTTTTTACTCGATGAGTTAAAAGCGTTCAATTTTATTACATGAAGGACCAAAGTTTTCAGACTTGTCAGTTGGTAGTGTTAAAATAGATATATATAGCAACTCATCCGAATTTTGAACTTAAATAAGATCCTTAAATGTGACTTCATAAGTTTTGACACTCCCAACTTGCTTAAGCGAGAGAAAGGTGGTAGACACTCCCGAATTTTATAGATCATGGTTACGGCGTTCTCTAAAATTTCTGTTTTATTTACAAAGATTGCCTAAAAAAGTCTACATATTAATGTGTGTGTTTGCGTCATTCATAAATTTGTACATGTGAAAAGATAATTTACTTGAGGACTTGGAATGTCACTTTTAGAGTGCCCAGACAGATGCTAAAGAATTAGCAAGCAAAAAACAAAAATAGGAAGGATATGATATAAAGTTCAACAAAAAAATATATCATTGAGGCCTTGAACTTCATAGATTTTATAGCCTCTAGTGCATGGTGACTTTGCTTTTTCCAAATCTCTCTTATATTATTATGCAGATTGTAGATAACAAGCATCTCAAAGGCAGGAAATACAACCTTCAACATATATACATCCGGTGAAGTACATATTAACTACAAGCCATTCATCCAGATATTACTCCCAAATTGTGCAATTTCTCAACACTTTATTTTCTTTATATATTTTTTCAAATTGTACATATTAACTACGCTCCGCTCCGCTAGGCTCTACACTAGCCTTTTCCAGTGGCTTCTATATTATGAGTCACAAGTTTCCAACAATTAACCAAACAACCTATATAAAGGCTAATACATAACTGATAATAACATGAAAATAGGCACTACCCAACGTTCAAAAACAGGCTCCTATTGACTGGGTAAACACAAACAAACTTACTGACAATCCTAAAGACTAGGACAACCCAAAACACGTAAATTACTAATTTTCTCAACAATCCCTCCCTTAAATCGATGTTCCTGCAGACATAACATTCAGTTTAATAAGAATCAAACTTTAAAGCTCCATCCCTCAAATTGAATTATTTGAAATGCAAACACCAAGTATCTTCCTCAACTTCTGAAATGCAGGAAATTTGAGAGGCTTTGTTAGAATGTTAGCAATCTGGTCTTCACTTCTGCAATAAATAAGATTAATGACTCCATCATTCGTGAGATCCCTTAAGAAATGATACTTCACATCTATATATTTGCTTTGACCGTGTAAACAGGATTTTTGAAAGCTTTATTGTTGAACTGTTGTCATAATAAACCTGAGTAGGTCCATCCTCTTTGCAATGCAAGTCTTTAAGAATTTTCTTTAGCCAAATAGCTTGACAAGCACAAGCTATTGAAACAACAAAAACTGTTGGGAAAAATCACCACCCAAATACTGTTGTCTTTGATAAATTAGACTGATAAAATATCAGTATATGCCAAACAGATTAAATTTGCAGTTCCACCAAAATAGTAATCACTGCAGAAAATAATAAGTAGAAAAATATCCAACCACGAGACACCAAGATTTTTACGTGGAAAACCCTCTAAAATTAAGAGGTAAAAACCACGAGACAAACTCCGAAGAATTCACTAGAATAATATGAGAGAATACAAAGATATCTTAATTTGAGTACAAACCCAAATTACTTCACCACAATAGCTATGTGATGGAACCCAAATAAAACTCCTATTTATTTGAACTATCTTTCTCTCTCTCTCTATTTTTCTAAAGCTTTACAAAAGCTTTTCTCTCCCTTTCTATTTTCCTCTCTCGGATGGGAGTATCTATTATTTGTTGTTGGTGTATTTTCCCTCATGTCATGGCTGTCTTTTATAGCCAAAGGAAATGGGAGAGGAGGAGTAAATGAGGGGACAATTATTTAAGGGTTGGTAAAGTGGGTGAGGAACTTTTGACTAATTGGTAAAGTGGGTGAGGAACTTTTGACTAACAATCTCCCCCTCCGAACCCATTAGAGGAGGTGATCTCTGTGACCCCGTCACTTAAAGTCCATCCCGGCCAATTCCTTGTAAAATTTCAGCTTGTCGCGAGTGACAACTTTTGTTAACATGTCTGAGGGATTCTCGTCGGTATGAACTTTCTTCACTTTCATCAATTCCTTTTCCATTACTTCTCGAAGCCAGTGATAACGAACATCAATATGCTTGGTCCGATTATGATACATGGCATTCTTGGTCAAGTCAATTGCACTCTGACTATCACAATAAACCACATACTCATCTTGTTTTAAACCCAACTCTTGGAGAAACCGTTTTAACCACAACATCTCCTTGCCTGCTTCAGTAGTAGCGATGTATTCTAACTTTCGATTGTGAGAAAAGCAACACACTTTTTGCAACTTGGTATCACAAACAATCTTCATACCCAAAATCTGTTTAATTGGACCTAAGTCCTTCATATCAAAGGACTTGAACAACTCACCCTTGAGCTGCAGAATCATATCGACATCACCCTGACTATCGACATATCATCTACATATAGCAATGAATAACGAAGTTACCATCTGGGAACCTCTTGACATACACACAGTGATCTGCAATTGTTCTACTATAACCTTGATCCACCATAAATGAATCAAATTTCATGTACCACTGCCTTGGGGCTTGTTTCAGACTGTACAAACTTTTCTTCAACTTGCAAACCATGTGTTCTTTCCCTTTAACTTCAAATCCCTCTGGCTGTTCCATGTAGATTTCTTCCTTCAAATCACCATGAAGAAAAGCAGTCTTCACATCCAAGTGCTCAAACTCAAGATCCATACTAGCAACTAACCCCAGCACTACTCTAATAGAAGTCATCTTCACAACTGGAGAAAAAATCTCATCGAAGTCAATACCTTGCTTTTGAGCAAAACCCTTGACGACTAATCGAGCCTTGTACTTCATTAGTTTTTCACTATCCTTTTTAAGCTTAAACATCCATTTGTTCTTTAATGTTTTCCTGCCCTTCGAAAGTATAGTCAACTCATAGGTGTGATTCTTGTGCAAAGAATCCATCTCATCCTGCATAGCTCTCGGCCAATTGCCGCTTCTCCTTATGAGTCTTGACTTCACGAAAATCCCGCTGGCTCCCCCTCAAAGAACTAAAAGATATTCGATTAAAGATATCGTGGAGATGGCACACGTTCTCTGGTGGATCTTCTCGGTGAGGTTCTTGAATATCGAGTTGCTCCCCACGATCAACACTCTCTGCATCTAACCCATCACCATCGATGCAGTGCATGTCGGTCATATCTTCATTCCGACCTCCTTCTCCAACTGTGGCATTACATCTTTGGAGAAGGAACTTGTTGAATCTGGAACTCTATTATCTACGGGTTGTGTAGCATTATCAGAATGCTCATAATTCTGGTGCTCATGAAACACCACATCTCTGCTCCTGAATAATTTTCTTTGCACTGGATCCCATAACCGGTATCCAAACTCTACATCTCCATAGCCAACAAATACACGTGGAGTAGATTTGTCATCAAGTTTCGATCTTTGTTCCTTGGGGATATGTGCAGAAGCCTTGCACCCAAATACCCTCAAATAAGAATAAGACAAATCCTTACCACTCCAAATCTTTTACGGAATCAAAAATCCAGCGGTCTTGATGGAGATCTATTAATCAGGTAACAAGCAGTATGAACAGCTTCACCCCAGAATGACTTAGGCAGCTTAGCCATTCTCAACATGCATCGCACTCTCTCAATAATAGTGTGGTTCATTCTCTCAGCCACACCATTATGCTGTGGGGTACCAGGAACAGTCTGTTCATGCCGAATGCCATGCTTACTGCAATATTAAGCAAATTCCTTAGAAGTGTATTCCCCTCCGTTGTCGCTACGAAGACACTTCAACGATTTTCCAGTTTCCCTTTCAACCATAGCATGAAAACTCTGAAAATGCAGGAATACCTGGTCTTTTGTTCTCAACAAAAATACCCACACCTTCCACGAAGCATCATCAATAAAGGTAACAAAGTACCTATTTCCACCCAAAGACTCAACCTCAATGGGTCCACATACATCGGAATATACTCTCTCTAGTAGTTCTGATTTTCTTTTAGCTGAACTACTAAAAGAGACTCTATGTTATTTCCCAAACAAACAATAATCACAAGGGCTTAAAACAGTACCTTTAGCAAAAGGAATGAGTGACCTTTTTGCTAATAACTGCAACCTTTTCTCACTCATGTGGCCAAGCCTCTTATGCCACAAGTTTGGTGAAGAGTCATCCTCAACTGCATTCAATTCACTACAACACATCTTCACATGAGTCTTGTACAACGAACAACAAGCAACACCTCTTGCAATCACCATAGAGCCCTTGGTAAGCTTCCACTTTCCACTGCTAAAGTGATTCTCATAGCCTTCTCTGTCCAAGGCCATACCAGAAATCAAGTTGAGACGCAAATCTGGAACATATCTAACATCCCTCAAGGTAACAATGCAACCAACACCTGTCTGAATGCAAACATCACCAATTCCAATAATCTTGGACTGATCAGTATTTCCCATTTTCACGTACCCAAAGTCTCCAACTTTGTAAGTTGTGAAAAATTCTCTCTTAGGTGTAGCATGATACGAGGCACCAGTATCAACCACCCAATCAACTTTCTGATCATCAACGTGCAAGCATTCTTCTTCCCCAAATGAAAGAATCACTACATCTTCGGTGACTGTGGTTGCAGTGTTCTTCTCCTCAACCTTTCCCTACTCACCATTTTTCTACTTGTCTAACCAGATTCTGCAATTTCTCTTGTAATGACCTTCCTTATTACAATGGAAGCATCTATCGTTCACCTTATGCGGTCTTTGACTTGCTCCTTGTAGTTTTGCTTTTCTTTGCGACTTGTATCTCCTTTGTGAGATCCTCTAAAATTATACCTTTATTTTTTCGTGACAAGAGCATGAGTCTCAAAATTTACGCCTTGCTCCTTTCGCCTTGTCTCCTCATTATGAAGACTGTCATTGACCATCTGCATAGTCATTTTTCCTTCTGGAGCTGAATTACTTAGAGACACCACCAAAGTCTCCCAGCTGTTTGGCAACGAACTGAGAAGCAAAAGAGCCTGAATCTCATCATCAAGATTCAACTTCATGGTGGACAGTTGGTTCACCAAACCTTGGAACTCACTCATATGCTCCGACACACTGCTCCCGTCCTTGTACTTTAGATTCACAATTTTCCGAATGACAAAAGTTTTATTTTGTACATTCTTCTTCTCGTACATAGACTCTAGTGTTGTCCATAAAGTGTGAGCATCCGTCTCCTGCGAAACATGGTGGAACACACTTTGATCAATCCACTGTCGGATGTGACCAATAGTCTTCCTATTCATTTTATTCCAATCAGCCTCAGATTTATCCGCTGGCTTCTTTCCCTCGAACTCCAACGGATCATATAAATCCTTGCAATAAAGGATATCCTCCATTCTGGGCTTCTAGATCAAAAAATTTGAAGAGGTCAATTTAATCATGGCTCCTACTGATTCCTCCATAAAATTTATCAAAAACAATCGAGCAAATAACCTTAGCTCTGATACCAGTTGTTGGAAAAAATCACCACCCAAATACTGTTGTCTTTGATAAATTAGACTGATAAAATATCAGTATATGCCAAACAGATAGTAATCACTACAGAAAATAATAAGTAGAAAAATAGACACCAAGATTTTTACGTGGAAAATCCTCTAAAATTAAGAGGTAAAAACCACGGGACAAACTCCGAAGAATTCACTAGAATAATATGAGAGAATACAAAGATATCTTAATTTGAGTCTGAACCCAAATTACTTGTACCACAATAAACATGTGATGGAACCCAAATAAAACTCCTATTTATTTGAACTATCTTTCTCTCTCTCTCTATTTTTCTAAAGCTTTACAAAAGTTTTTCTCTCCCTTTCTATTTTTCTCTCTCGGATAGGAGTATCTATTGTTTGTTGTTGGTGTATTTTCCCTCATGTCATGGCTGCCTTTTATAGCCAAAGGAAATGGGAGAGGAGGAGTAAATAAGGGGACAATTATTCAAGGGTTGGTAAAGTGGGTGAGGAACTTTTGACTAATTGGTAAAGTGGGTGAGGAACTTTTGACTAACAAAAACAACTTCAGTGGTTGATAATGTGACAATAGTTTGCTTCTTTGATGACCATGAAACAACTCATGTCGCTATCATGAAAACATACCCAAATGTGCTTTTTAGATCATTTGAATCTCCTACATAATTACTATTCATAAAGTCAAACATATCTGACGTTCCTCCCTTCTTGTAAAATAGCCCAAACTCCTTAGTACCTTGCAAGTACAGAATAATTCTTTTTGCAACCAGGAGATGAATCTCTTTAGGACACTCCATGTACCTTTAATCACACTTATAACATGCATGATATCAGATCTTGTTGTCGTTAAATATATTAAACTCCCCACTATCTGTTTGTAAAGAGTGTCGTCAACCTTCTTTCCTCCATTATCTTTGTTTAGCTTCAAACCAAACTCAAATAGTGTATTTACAGGATCACAATCTTTCATCTGAAACCTGTCCAAGATTTCATGCATATACTTATTTTGAGAAATAAAAATTCTAGCAGAGGAATGCACCACTTCAATCCCAAGAAAGTAATGTCATATTAAATCATCTATATATAAGCTAACGATTAGCATTTTTCCTCCATCTTCAATCTTTAGAAAAAGTGTATGTTCATAAGGACATTTTTAACCTCCTTCCTTCAAAAAAATAAGTTTCTATACGATTATACCAAACTCGTGGAGCTTCTTTTATTCCATATAAAGCCTTCTTTAATTTATACACTTTATGTTCATTGCCAAGTTTCACATAACCAGGAGGTTGATTGATAAATACCTAATTTTTCAAATCTTCATGGAGGAAAGCTGATTTCACGTCCAATTGGAAGATAGGCCATGAGTTTTGAGCTGCCAATGGAATCACCAATCTGATTTTGTCATACCTTGCAACTAGAACAAAGACTTCTTTATAATCAACACCAAACTCTTGCTTGTAGCCCTTAGCCACCAAGCGTGCCTTGTGCTTGTCAACTTCACCATTCTCCTTCAGTTTTATCTTGTAAACCGACTTTACACCAATTGTTTTATGTACTTTGGGAAGATCACAAAGCTCCCAAGTATCATTGCTTTTTATGGCTATAATTTCAACATCTATAGCCTTTCTCCATTTTGATTCTTTGACAACCACTTCGAATGTGGTAGGATCACAATCTGAAAAATAGAGCAAAATGTGTAAGTGGGTCATCACCTTGGTCAACTCCAGTTACCTCATAATCAGTCATCCATGTTGGTCTTCTTCGAGCACAATGCCTTTAATTTGTGATTCAGTTGCAAGTGGGCTTTGATCAGCTACTAGAACATTTTGAGTGGCTACTTGTTATTGCTCAAGATTTTTCATAAGATTCTACCTTTTTTCATCATTACCAAAATCTGCTGGAATATTTTGTTTAACATCATTTTCATTCCATGAACAAATGCCTTTTTCATCAAAAACCACATCACGGTTGATAACTATTTTCATGTTGCTAAGATTGTACAGCTTATATGCTTTGGACTTATCACTAACACCAAGAAAAATGCATTTTTCTCTCTTGTCATCTAGCTTCCTTCTCTTCTCATCTGGAATATGAGTAAACTCCCTATCTGACAATCCAGACATGTTAACCTGTCTTTTTTAGCTCGTCTGCATTAGTTCAAAACCTACTGAAGCTAACATGGACAGTTTTTTCTTAACAGCGTACCCACTTTGAAACATCATAACTTGACCCTCCGTTATCGAAATGAGTTCATTCTCACGTCATTTTCTTACTTGTTACATCTAATACAAATCCCTCAGGTGAAAAAAAATTTCCAGGTTCATTCTCAGGCCAAAACAGTGGCACAAAAGTCCCTACCCGAAACAGTTTTGGCAGTTTTGACTAGTCTCCTTTCGAATGGCATATCTCCCACCTCCGGACTCGGAATGAGGTCATTCTTACATCCACGAACTCGTTACTTAACGTACTACATAACCCCCAAAACGGAAAAAAATTCCAGCAAACCATTTGGAACAGAAAACTGCTCAAGGGTCAGGGGTTAGACTAATTTCGTTTTTAACTAGTTTTAAAAAATTCGTCATGGCTTCGCTACAAAAGCTTTTGCTTCCGTTCCAATTGGGTGATGTTCATGACTCATAAGATTATGACATGACACCCTAGAACTTAATTTTTATATTTCATAAGCTACCTCAAAAGGCCATCAAAACAGCCCCCATTTTAACAGTCCACTATTAATACGTTCTTGTATTCCTTTATGCATAGGTTTGTATTTTAATTTTTGATTCCACTTTTCATGCAATTTAACAAGTAGTTTAAGATGTTTAAACCACACTCATCCTTAATACTCCAAGATCCTTCATGATCTTCCAATAAACAACTGTTGGTGAAACACGAATAATATATAGGATTCAACTATCAATTAAAAGAAAGGCAGAAATAGAATCGATTTATAGCAAATTATGTTGAGCTGAGGGCGTGCAGTGCACTGTCTTTAAGTAGAAATTTTGCCCCTCAGAGAACTTTTCTCGGTGCTAAGGTCACTGAAGAAATCCTACTCCAGGATTCAACGGCTCTTCACCCAACTAATCAGCACTCAAATAGTTGAATGACTCATGAACAACCTCTAATTTTCCTAACTCAAACTCAAAAAATAAACCGTGTATATATACAATAAAATTATTTATATGACACTCGCTATTTTATATATATAATAATCAGTGAATAGCACGGTAATATATATATATATATATATATATAGGTGTATGAGGAACATGAACTCTGCCAACTTTTTCTCTTTTTTGTTGGTTTATCATTACTAAGAAACCCAACCTTATTTGTACAGAAAAATGGCAATGGTAACTCTTCACTTTATTGCTGAAAATTAACGCGTATAAAACGGTACTCAAAAATTAAAGAGTCACTTTGCCTACATAAAAGGAAAGTAACGGTACATTTTTTTTCCTTAACAAATCTTTCCCTAATAACAGGTCTTTTAATATATTTGGAACAGTTACAAAATCTCTTTTTAATATATTTTGAACAGTTACAAAATCTCCATAAATTAATATGTATATTTATATTTTTATTTAACTTTATAATATTTTATTTTGCATAAAATATAACAAAAACAACCACCAACAATTACTAAGATGTTCTTCATGGTCTAACCTTCGATGTGTTCTTCTTTTTTTCCTACCTAGTTAACAAGATTGCAAGCTTGCTCCTTCTTCTTCTGTTTTTTATCCGTGCACTCCCTCTCTCTTTCTTTTCTCTCTTGCTTTATCTATCTTCCTTACTTAGCTCATACGACAAAATGAAGGAACAATTAACCAAGTGTTGGATGATTTAACTTCATAAAATCCCCCACCGACCAACTCAACCATGCTATCAAGGGTTAACCACCCATGATCAATTAACTTAAGTTAGATAAAATAATAAAATTAAGGCCATGTTTGGTTTGAAACAAGTGGGTGGAGGGAACAAACAATAAATGACTTGTTTCCTATAAATCAAAACTTACCAAAAATATAAAGTTTTCATCCACCTTATCTCTCCCCTCTCATACCCGACCCCTTCCCTTCTTCTTGCCCTTTCCAAATTCAATTATCCTCGTGCTAATGACCTAGCAGAGACACTTCTCCTCCCTAACCCATGACTCATCTTTCTAGCCTTTTTCACTCTCCTTTATCCTATGTGATATTTTATGTTAGCAAGACACTTGATTATCAACTTATTTAATCAAGTGACACATGGAATTGCAAAGTTTTGGCTTGCACTTTGGTTCCAAGTCTTGCAAGATTTGGCTTAAGTCTTCAAGCCATGGCTTCAAGGCTTAAGCCTCCCTAACCTAGCCATTTCAAATTGCTAGCCAAGTCATCTCAAACCCTAGCTAAGTCATTTTAATTTTTAGGCTTCAATTGACTTAGTTACTTTCAAACTAATTATTATTATTTTTATTTTTATTATTTTAGTTTCTTTTTTTATTCGTATCTCTAACTTTTACATTTTATCAAAATATTGACTTTCTCATTTTTCAAGTTTCGATTTCACCTTCCGTCCCCATTTTCCGAACAAATAATATGTCAAAGTTCGAAAATTTGAAAATACGAAAACGCATTTTTAAGCGTGAATAGTGATGTTAAGTCTTTTCTAATAAAAATATTTTTATTGGTGATTTCGTATCCCTTTTCCAAATAAATGTTAGGCCGTAATTCGAAAAGTTCAAAAAATAAAAAAGCGTTTTTTGCATTTTATGAATAATGATTTTGCATTTTTCTCGGAAAAATATATTTTCTCCCAAAAATTCTAAACACTCATATTTAGTCACATAACACTTCAACTAGGTCATTAATCGACTTACAAACTCATAACACACAATTTATTCTATCAAAATATTTATTTTATTTAATAAATATTAGAAATCATATTACAAAGATATTCCACGAACTCGATCATTACATTATTGACCAAATGACATCATTAATATATAAAATATATATTATTAGCAATTAATACAATTTTAAAAAGGGGAGCACTATTTTCACTGTGTTTTTAATATTTTCACACGGTTCTTTCTCACATGAATGTGAGAGGGACCAACTGTATGCTCAGGTGAGAGAGGATCATGTGAAAATATCAAAAATACATGTGGAAATATCAGTTCCCTTTTAAAAAAACTCATTTTTTATGTACTAAAACATAATAAAGCTGAGTTACAATAGTTTTAAAAGTAGTTAATTTTAATATTAAAAAAATTTTAGCACAAAAAAATATTAAAAAATAATTAAAATTACCTAGCAAGAGACATTTGTCCTCCCTAGCCCATCACTCATCCTTCTAGCCTTTTTCACACTCCTTTATCTTATGTGTTATTTTATGTTAGCAAGGCACTTGATTATCAACTTATTTAATCAAGTGACACGTGGAATTGCAAAGTTTTGGCTCCAAGTTTGACTTGCACTTTGGCTCCAAGTCTTGCAAGATTTGGCTGAAATCTTCAAGACATGGCTTCATGGTTTAAGCTTGTGATAACCCGAGAATTTGGACAATTTATTTAAAATCTTAAATGATTGATTTAAGGTCAAATAATAGACCTAGACAGAAAATAAGTGTATGCATTTGATGTTATTAGGATGGAATTTTGAGGATTTCAAAATTTCTTGAAGGCTTATAGGTGAATTATTCATGATTAAGTGTTTTTGTGATTAAGTTCTGTGAATATGGTTATGTTCTGTGTACAGAATGTGGTTAAGGGTCAAGGGTTGACCAGATAAATTATATTTGTAACAAACCCTAACAATATATTAAGAACGACAATGTTCGATTAGAAAACCCTAGCGTTTAACGAAGAAACCCTAGAAACTGGTTCTGAAAACCCTAGTTTTGATTAAGAATCAAAACCTTAATTGATTGCATGAAACCCTAAATCGGGAACTTAATGGCATAAGTATAAATAATTAAAAGATTAATTAAGGTTAATCTTAACAAATTGATTACAAAACCCTAATTGATTGCATGAAACCCTAAATTGGGAACTCAATGACATAAGTGTAAATACTTAAAAGATTAATTAAGGTTAATCTTAACAAATTGATTACAAAACCCTAATTTGTAAATGGGGAAAAGCGTAAGGTGTTAATTGGATATTTTAATGTTAATTAGGATATATTAATTCTAATTTCTAGTTAAGTAATTAGAAAACCTTAATCTAATTACTGAGATTTAATTTCTAAATTAGAAAATTTATTTTTTTATTAGAAACTCTAATTAGTGGGTTATAAACCCTAAGGGTTAAAAAGTTGTGTAAGGAATATGAACATTATGTGATGGTTTATATTTATTTATTATATAAACAAACAAAAGAAATTAGTGTAAACCTAATTATATATTAGGAATGAAGGATTTAATAACTTAAAGGTTATGGAAAAAAAGAATTGTGGTATTTAGAATACTTACTAATTCTAGGAGATTTATTTTATATATCTCAAATGATTAATTTTATAACCTAATTATAGCAAGTCTAATTGGGTTAAGAAAATAAGTGTGCATAAGCAAGGATTTGTGTTATAATTGAGGAAATGAAAACCCTAATTAAATGAATTGGGGTGGATAAGAATTTAGGTAATTGGACTATGTATATTTTATAGCCTAAGTGTTGGCCAATGGAATTAGTTAGAAACCCAAGCAATACATTAAAGGAATGGCTCAATTTTTAGCCCAAGTGGGAGAGGAATTTTTGGACAATTGTTAAATCAAATAAGCATTAAATCAAAGAGCCAAACTTGGTGCATTTTTAGGCCAAGTGGCTGGACCTAGGTGAGCAAAACGGAGGGGCATTTTATTCATTGGAGATACTAGATAATTGATTAATAAAAATTGGCCAAGATAGTGGAGAGATCCGGTCATGCAAGGAGCAAAATAGCACATGATTCATTTCATTTATCTATTATTTTAGTTAGTCAAAAGTTGGTTACCAAATCACCTAAGTTTAGCCACTAGCCTTTTTAGGGTAATTAATATTTTCATTCATGGCAAGCAAGATATTGGATGATTAATAGCTATATACAAGTTATATCTATATATATATTAATTAAATATCCCCCCAAGTTTTTATAAGGAAACTTTTCACTTCATCTAGCAAAAAGCAAAGCAAAAAGGGAGAGAGAAGAGGAGAGTTTGGCAGCCACATGGAGAAGAGGGAGGGGAGATTTTGACTCTCATAAAACCAAGATCCATTCCATATCTTAGAAGGAGAAAGAAATCAAGCTAAGGTATAATAAAAATTTCTACTTGTGTAGGCTAAATTTCCTTGGTGTTTTGATTTGATTTTTGACAACTTGAAGTTGTGATCTTGAGGTTTAAAACCTTAGTTCTATGTATATATAAGTGTTTCATGTTTAGATCTAACAATATTGGGTGTTGATTTTGGTTGGAATCAAAGGTATAAAATTTCCTAAACTCAAAACTCTAGTTAGTTTATGTGTTTTGTGATGGTTGTTTTAGACCAAGTGTTGAACTTATGATCCATATGAGGGAAGATCTACATGATATATGCTATTTTATGGTTAGATCTTGCCATTTTTAGGGTTGATAAGCTTGAACAAAGAAGATGAACCAAAACAGTTTTTTTGTTTTAAATGAATTAGTGAACTGCTGCTCTAAACAGAAAATTTCGGATTTGTTAGGGTGCTCTAAAAATTCTGGACTTGTGATATGTTATAGTACACTCAATAAGCTTTCTATAGACTCCGAAACGGACTAAATCCGACATCGGAGGAGCAAGTTATGGGATTTCTACCAAACTACACGAAGTTAAGAAAAACTGTTAGAAGGACAGTTTTTACCAGCCACTTCCGGGCTAAATTCCTGGAGCTTAACATGTCCAAATATGGATTGTGATAGATGAAAATTGTAATTTGGAAAGATACGAATCTAATAAAATTGACGGATCATTAATCGGAGTTACAGATTTCGTTTTATATAAGTTTTAGCAAAGGACTCCAAAACTGCCAAATGACAAAAAGTTGCTGCCCAAAATTTTCCGGGGACTGTTTCGGACATTTATTTAATGAGAAAAATTCCAGGCTTTTGGGAAATGAAAATATATGGTATTAAGTAGCTCGTGTCCAAAAATGAGCTGATTCCGAGTTAAAACGACCAAGTTATGACCATTACAATTTTGTGATTTTCCGACGGAAATCGCTATAAACTGGAGTTCTACAACTCCGATTGCCACGAAATTTAAAATGGAGTATCAGCGTTAACATATATATAAGGTTATGCCAAGAGATGGGCATTACTGGAGTTAAGCACGAGGTAGCTAATTTCTTAAGCTACGCACTAAAATTAATTAAGAAAAAAATAGAATTAATGTTTTTAAAATCATATAAAAATGATTTTAAGTATTAGAAAATTATTTTAAGTTATAAAATATAACTTTTGATATTTTGGCATGAAAATATTAATATTTTAATATTAATATTAATTATCGGATAATGGATTTAAGTGTTTAAAAATCAAATAATTATGATTTTAAGGTATTAAAAATACTTTGTGATATTATAATTATATTATAATATTATGTAATGATTTTCATTAATAGTTTATATTAATGATTAAGAAATTATGTGGTATTTAATTCATTTAAATACGGTTTTAAAATCATGATAAATGGTAATAATTATTCAAAAATTATTACGAGCCTAGGAAAAATGTTTTGACTGATAAGAAATTATCTGAGATAATTGTTAAGGGTTAGGCAGAGTTTAACTGAACTTAAACTCGAGTATTGTCCGACTAGATCGTCGGGATGATAGAATTGTATCGATTTTAAGTCGAATTTGAAATAGTTTGACACGATCTTAAGTCTTATGTCTTTGTATAGACTTATAGGGTTATGTGTTATGTGTTTAGGTTATTACGTGTATTTAGATATAACAATATTATCTTTATTATTCTAATATTGGAGATCTATATTATTAATATTAGGTCTTGGGTAAAGCGTTATAAATTGCGTTACGGAATCAACTGTTCGGGCAAGTTTGTTACTTAACTCTAATAAGAGTGTTTTATTCAAGCTTATGGTTAATCATTCTTTGATTGCCATGAAAATTGTACTCTGTACATCTTACATGTATAAGTCAGGTATGAAAGGTCGATCACCTTCATTCTTAGGTTTGTCCGAAATGTTTGTTCATGTTTAAAACTTGTTCAGTCAAAAGTTTGTTCCTGCTAGTTCTCAATTATATTGATGAATTATAGCAAGCCCATTATTCATACTCTTCAATCATGATATATCGTTATATTGTTGTATTTAAACTTGCTGGGCAACTTTCATGCTCACCCTTGCTATATCATGATAAACATTGCAGATAAGGCGAATGCGTTCGGATACAGGAAAAGGTTAATGCCAAGTTCAACTTGGGATAAATTGTACGGCTATTTTGTAATAGTATAGTTGAATAATATCTTATCTGATAGATAGCTTATGATTTGTGTTTAAGTAAAGGTTACTCGACCTTGGGAAATAGTGTGTAATGTAATGTATAAACAATTTATGTTTATATCTTCCACAAAGCAGTTATAGAAATAGTGTACCGAATCCGCGGCGATTTGGGGCCCGGATTTGGGGATGCTACAAAGCTTCCCTAACCTAACCATTTTAAATTGCTAGCCAAGTCATCTCAAACCCTAGCCAAGCCATTTTAATTTTTATGCTTCAATTGACTTGGTTACTTTCAAACTAATTATTATTATTATTATTATTATTTTATTTTAGTTTCTTTTTTTTATTCGTATCTCCAACTTTACATTTTGTCAAAATATTGACTTTCTCATTTTTCAAGTTTCGATTTCACTTTCCGTCCCCATTTCCTGAACAAATAATATGTCAAAGTTCAAAAATACAAAAAACGCGTTTTTAAGCGTGAATAGTAATTTTACGTCTTTTCTAATAAAAATATTTTATTGGTGATTTTTTCTCACTTTTCCAAATAAATGATAGGTCGTAATTCGAAAAGTTCAAAAAATAAAAAAGTTGTTTCTGCGTTTTATGACAAATAATTTTGCATTTTTCTCGAAAAAATATTTTCTCCCAAAAATTCTAAACACTCATATTTAGTCACATAACACTTAAACTAGGCCATTAATCGACCTACAAACTCAAAACACACAATTTATTCTATCAAAATATTTATTTTATTTAATAAATATTAGAAATCTTATTACAAAGATATTCCACAATCTCGATCGTTACATTATTGACCAAGTGACATCATTAATATATAAAAATATATATTATTAGTCATTTATAAAAAATTAAAAAGGGGAGCACAATTTCCACTGTCTTTTTTATATTTTCACATGGTTCTTTCTCACATGAATGTGAGAGGAACCAACTTTATGCTCATGTGAGAGAGGATCATATGAAAATATCAAAATACATGTGAAACTATCAGTTCCCTTTTAAAAAATCTCATTTTTTATGTATTAAAGTATAATAAAGTTGAGTTACATTAGTACTAAAAATAGTTAATTTTAATATTAAAAAAAATTTAGTACAAAAAAAATTAAAACTATCAAGCAAGAGACACTTGTCCTCCCTAGCCCATGACTCATCCTTCTTGCCTTTTTCACTCTCCTTTATCCTATGTGTTATTTTATGTTAGCAAGACACTTGGTTATCAACTTATTTAATGACATATGGAATTGCAAAGTTTTGGCTTCAAGTTTGGCTTGCACTTTGTATCCAAGACTTAAGTCTTCAAGCCATGGCTTCAAGGCTTAAGCCTCCCTAACCTAGTCATTTTAAATTCCTAGCCATGTCATCTCAAACCCTAGCCAAGCCATTTTAATTCTCAGGCTTCAATTGACTTAGTTACTTTCAAACTAATTATTAATATTTTTATTATTTTAGTTTCTTTTTTTTCATATCTCTAACTTTTAAATTTTGTCAAAATATTGACTTTCTCATTTTCAAGTTTCAATTTCACTTTCCGTCACAATTTTCCGAACAAATAATATGTCAAAGTTCGAAAATACAAAAAACGCATTTTTAAGCTTGAATAGTGATTTTACGTCTTTTCTAATAAAAATATTTTTATTGGTGATTTCGTCTCCCTTTTCCAAATAAACGTTAGGTTGTAATTCGAAAAGTTCAAAAAATGAAAAAGAGTTTTCTGCGTTTTATGAATAATGATTTCGTTTTTTTCTCAGAAAAATACATTTTTTCCCAAAAATTCTAAAAACACATAATTAGTCCAATAACACTTGAACTAGGTCACAAATCGACCTACAAACTCATAACACACAATTTATTCTATCAAAATATTTATTTTATTTAATAAATATTAGAAATCTTATTACAAAGATATTCCACAATCTCGATCATTACATTAGACACCAAATGACATCATTAATTAATATATAAAAATATATATTATTAGCAATTAATAAAATTTTAAAAAGGGGAGCAATATTTTCACTGTCTTTTTAATATTTTCGCATTGTTATTTCTCACATGAATGCGAGAGGGACCAACTGTATGCTCATATGAGAAAGGATCATGTGAAAATATCAAAAATACATGTGAAAATATCAGTTCCCTTTTAAAAAAACTCATTTTTTTTATGTACTAAAACATAAGAAAGTTGAGTTACAATAGTACTAAAAGTAGTTAATTTTAATATTAAAAATTTTTAGCTCAAAAAAATATTTAAAAAATAATTAAAATTACCTAGCAAGAGACACTTGTCCTTCCTAGCCCATGACTCATCCTGCTAGCCTTTTTCACTCTCCTTTATCCTATGTGTTATTTTATGTTAGCAAGACACTTGATTATCAACTTATTTAATTAAGTGACACATGGAATTGCAAAGTTTTGGCTCCAAATTTGGATTGCACTTTGGCTCCAAGTCTTGCAAGATTTGGCTCAAGTCTTCAAGATATGGCTTCAAGGCTTAAGTCTCCCTAACCTAGCCATTTTAAATTGCTAGTCAAGTCATCTCAAACCCTAGCCAAGCCATCTCAAACCCTAGCCAAGCCATTTTAATTCTTATGCTTCAATTGACTTAGTTACTTTCAAACTAATTATTTTTTTTTAATTTTTTTTTTAGTTTCTTTTTTTTATTCGTATCTCATAGTTTTACATTTTGTCAAAATATTGACTTTCTGATTAAGTTTCGATTTCACTTTCCGTCCTAATTTTCCGAACAAATAATATTTCAAAGTTCAAAAATACGAAAAACGCATTTTTAAGCGTGAATAGTGATTTTACGTCTTTTCTAATAAAAATATTTTTATTAGTGATTTTGTCTCCCTTTTCCAAATAAATGTTAGGCCATAATTCCAAAAGTTCAAAAAATGAAAAAGCGTTTTCTGTGTTTTATGAATAATAATATTGCGTTTTTCTCGAAAAAATATTTTTTCTCTCAAAAAATCTAAACACTCCTATTTAGTCACATAACACTTAAACTAGGTCATTAATCGACCTACAAACTCATAACACACAATTTATTCTATCAAAATGTTTATTTTATTTAATAAATATTAGAAATCTTATTACAAAGATATTCCACGATCTCGATCGTTACATTATTGACCAAGTGACATCATTAATATATAGAAATATATATTATTAGTACTTAATAAAATTTTAAAAAGGGGACCATTATTTCCACTATCTTTTTGATATTTTCACATGGTTCTTTCTCACATGAATGTGAGAGGGACCAACTGTATGCTTATGTGAGAGAGGACCATGTGAAAATATCAGTTCCCTTTTAAAAAATCTCATTTTTTTATGTACTAAAGCATAATAAAGTTGAGTTACAATAGTACTAAAAGTAGTTAATTTTAATAATAAAAAAAATTAGTATAAATAAAATATTAAAAAAATAAATAAAATTACCTAACAAGAGACACTTGTCCTCCCTAGCCCATGACTCATCCTTCTTGCCTTTTTCACTCTCCTTTATCCTATGTGTTATTTTATGTTAGCAAGACACTTGGTTATGAACTTATTTAATCAAGTTACACATGAAATTGAAAAGTTTTGGCTCCAAGTTTGGCTTGCACTTTGGCTCCAAGTCTTGTAAGATTTGGCTTAAGTCTTCAAGTCGTGGCTTCAAGGCTTAAGCCTCTCTAACCTAGCCATTTTAAATTCCTAGCCAAGTCATCTCACACCCTAGCCAAGCCATTTTAATTATTAGGCTTCAATTGACATAGTACTTTCAAACTAATTATTATTATTTTTATTATTTTAGTTTCTTTTTTTTATTCGTATCTCTAACTTTTACATTTTGTCAAAATATTGACTTTCTCATTTTTTAAGTTTCGATTTCACTTTCCGTCACAATTTTCCGAACAAATAATATGTCAAAGTTCAAAAATTCGAAAATACAAAAACACATTTTTAAGCTTGAATAGTGATTTTACGTCTTTTCTAATAAAAATATTTTTATTGGTGATTTTGTCTCCCTTTTCCAAATAAACGTTAGGCCGTAATTCCAAAAGTTTAAAAAATGAAAAAGCGTTTTCTGCGTTTTATGAATAATGATTTTGCTTTTTTCTCGGAAAAATACATTTTCTCCCAAAATTTCTAAACACTCATATTTAGTCACATAACACTTGAACTAGGTCATTAATCGACCTATAAATGAAAGTAGTATACACACAAGCCAATCATGTTTGATGATAAAGCATATACTTTGTAACAATCTTATTCATTTATTAATAAAAAATATAAATTTATTAAAGGCTTTTAATTATCTACATGATGCTGTTTTATAATATGTGATAAACTCATAGTTTTAAGCAATGCTTTTAGAATAATGATGATGATCATTCTAATGAGATCTAAATTCTTTGAAAGCTTAAAACTAAAATAGTTCTCAATCGTTGGATTACTAAATTGGAGATTAGTGAATTCGGATAGATTGGTACATCGTTGTTTCTTCGTTGGATGAGGATGATTGATCTCATGATCATTTGTGTGGAGACACTAAAAGCAAGTATGTAGGTGTCTTTATTAGAGAATAAGTTCATTTGAGCGTGGCTCGCTAAGGAATACCTAATGGAGTTTTACTTGTGCATCGATAGGAATTCACTGTAGTGATAGTAGTCTGATGATCCTTGGACTTGAGATCATCATAGTATCTTGTGTATGATGAGTTATACTTTGACTTATTCCTTAAGACCCTTAGGGTATATCAAAGGGTATGCTTGGGTATAATAAGTTATACATGAAGATAATGTATGATCGATAAAGAATCTACCACTTCTAGTAAAAAGAGAAATGTCTATGTGATTCGATAAATGACAACTCAAGAGTCCTTGGCGAATGCGTAATGAGATTAGAAAGGGATTCTAATTTGCATTATTTGGAGTTGTGCATTTAAGAGTCGAAATACATATAATTAAATAAAATAAGACTTGACGATAATTCCATGTCTTATATTTAATTGGGACATTGTATGATGGAAGGATTGAATTGTCACGGTAACTATTTACTCAAAGGTTCTTTTATGATTAATGTTGAAATCTATATTATCTCCTAAAATTAGATTGATCGCTAGGAGGCTTATCCTATTGTAGAATAAATATTATTTATTTAAATAAATTATTAGTTTAATTTATTTATTTAAATAAGATTAGAATTATTCTAATTGATTTATTCACAACCTAGGTTTAATATGGAGAACCTAAAGGGTCACACCATAAAAGGAAGAATAATTATTTAAGAAGTTAATGGCATAATCGTAATAATAAGTTAAGTATATTTAATTTAATCTATGGTGATAGAATAAATTCAATAGCTTAATATTTATTATTTAATATTTTGAAAATATTAAATATAAATTAATAAGAGGAGTCTTATTATTATTATTACTATTATTATTATTTAATTCCTAAAGGAGTTTGGGAATTAATTAATAAAAGTACTCTCAAATATCCTAATAGGATTAGGAGGCAAATTAAATAAAAGAGTTTAATTAATTATCCCTAATAAGATTAGGGAGCTTAATTAATTAAAATAAAATCCAAATCTTTAATTGTTAAGGAGGGTTGCCCACATCTATAAATAAGAAGAGTCTTATTATGGGTGAAGAGGTTGTTGACTTTTTAACAACAGATGTAATTCCAATAGTTGGGAGTGTACTTCTTTTCTATAGAGATAGAAAACTAGGGTTTTGTCAAATACCCATCTTCTTGAATTCTTCTTCTTCCTTGGTGGATCACCTCTAGAGGCCAAACACTTGGGTGGCTAACATTGATCAAAAATGAAGGAAACCAAACCCGGTGGATTCAAGTTGAGCGTGAAAAGGATTGGAGGTGAACTTGTATGCGAGGAAGCTTTCGGATCTTCAAGAGTATGATTTTTGTTCTTTCTTTTTCGTTTAATTAATAATTGTGCATAAAGGGTGATCCGGGTTTATGGTTTGTAAAATTTTAAAACTCTGATTTTTCACGTTTCTGCATATTTTGTGCAATTTGATTGCGTTCATGAATATTACAAACCTAACAGTGGCATCAGAGCCAAACCTTTATGCGAATTATTAATTGTTTAATTTGATATATATATATTAATATGTGTTTAAAATAATTTAATTGGTCTTAATTTGTTGTATAAAATTATTATTTTAAAAAAAAAAAGGGCAAGAGATTTCCGGAAATCTGTTGGAAAATAGCAAATTGTTTTAGCTTTTTCCGTTCTCCTTATTCACGTGCTGACGTGCATCCTGCAAGGGATTTTGCTCACCTGATTTCGGTTTTATATATATAATATTAATAGGTAATCATGATTACTATATATATTTGTATACAGGATTTCAAGGTACTAGGATGACATGCACGTTTTTATTAAATGTATTACTTATATATATTATATATATATATATATATATATATATATATCCTCTTTATCCTGATCCTTTTTCTGTCTATATAATGTCCTCTTATTTACTTCAACTTATCAGACAAAATATAACACTCTCTGCCTCACCATCGCTCCGTGCAAAAAAACCCCTCCCGCGTCCATCTCTCTCTCGTCGCGACCTAGTTCTTCCGATTTCGCGTCTCTTCCGCTGCTCCTTAACCATCTCAGCACCACCATCGCTCTCTGCAAACAACAATCAGGTATGAATCTAGGGTTTATATTTTTTTTTCAATTTTGTTCATCTCTCTAAAAATCTCAGCCCTAACACAAACAAAACAGACCAAACAGAGATTTGGACTGGGTTAATTTTGTATTAACAGCAATTATAGAGTGCATCTTGGTTTAATTTTTGATTGTGGTTTCAATTTCTTTTTTAAATGGTATGTGTAATTTAATACTCCATTTGTGGAAAACCTGGGGCTTTTAATATCTTGATTGGTATGTAGGTCTTCTTTCTTTATTGGCTGGATATTTTTTGAGGTCACTTGACAGGAAAAACTTTGAATGGTACTACTCTACGACTCTATCCCAAATTGTGAGTCCGAAAAAAAGAGTTTCAGAACTTTTGTCTTCTTTTATTCATGTTAAAAAGGTGGCACAGTACTCTTCTTAATGTTTAATTTTTAAGACTAAAATTTGTGATTGAAATAGAATAATATCAAGGATAAAGATTATGCTCGAGTGTGGAGTTGGTAAACATAAGAAATATTTGGGCTTCCTTTTTTGGGAAAAGTTGACTGTTTCAAATTGAAGGATATTTTTGGGTCAATTCCAAAATGGCCAAATTGTATTATTTAGAGTCATTGTTTGCATCTTATTGCTTCTATAAAATACTATCATCTTTGAAAAGGATATTATGGTAAGCCCTTTCAAGGTTATTGATTTGTCATTTGATAAAAAGTTAAACTCAATCCAGCTTGAGCTACCTAAGAGGTTTTATTGTTGATTGTATGAACACAATCGTTGTTTTATTTCTGCCTACTATATTATTTATATTGAGTGTGGACTTAATCATTCTTTTAAATTTATTCTTAGGAAACTGTTGTTTATTATGGATGCTATAAACCATGAAATATATAGTTGTGGAGTTGTTGGAGAAAAGTGGGTTGACTACTAATAGATAATAGATGGCTACAATCCGTTGTAGATGGGTACCCGCACAATCAATTTCCTTGTAATTGGCACCCAAATCTTTGATTGAAATGTCTTTGTATTTTATTCCTGATTTTGTTTGTAACTGGTTGCAGTTGTTGGCTTTGGAAAGAAGACGGGACCTAACTCATCTGAGAAGTAGTAAAAAGCTTGAGGAATCATGTCTAGTTTTGTAGGTGAAGACTTGTGGGTTGTTAAGTTGAATTCCAGACTTCTTATGTTTCTGTTTTGATGGACCATGTTCAATTTATTCTCATTTTATTGGCTATAAATTAGGATTTTCTACTCTGAATGTGATGGAATTTGTGATTTTCCAATGCTAAATGATTTCAATGTATGAAACTAGAATTAAACTTCAATATCTTGAGTACACCTGGTTCAGTGTTCAGAAAATTTATAGTTATTTTTACCGAAAATATTTCATTTTGGTGCAGATATATGAATATTCAGAGAGAAAAAAGAATTTGGGTGGTGCAGATATATGAATATCCATATTATCCACAACTTTAGAACTTAATCCCTTTAATTCGGTCATCTGATGCTTGTTGGGTAGCAATAATGTAGCTGTAAATCAAAGATGAGATATTATGGGACTAAGTGTGGTGGAACTTTACAAATATTATTTGATATTTGATAGTAGAACTGTATCTATCTATCTATCTATCTATCTATCTATCTATCTATATTTATTTCTTGAAACCAATTAGATTAAAGTGCCAAGGCCATGGTGCAAAGCAGATTCACTTGCACCAACTTTATACCGGATTAAAGTTCATAGAAGCAACATTGGCCAGGAATTGAACTAGATATATTACTCCATGTATAGAACTAGATATCACCATGAATTGGCCATGAATTGATGTTAATGCAAATATCACCACTTCTAACAATACAAAGACAAAACTATCTTTACAGATTCTAGAAGTTAACTCAAATTACAATATTTACTCCATCTTGGATAAGGTTACAACAAACTATACTAGAAGTTTAATCAACCCAAATGACAATATTTACTCCATCTTGGATAAAGTTACAACAAACTATACTAGAAGTTTAATCAACCCAAATGACAATATTTACTCCATCTACAATAACATGATTAAAATCAATAACCAAGAACAAACAAGTGCAGAATAAATTTTATTCTTCGCATTTTTCTATTGCACGCATTTTCTCCATCTCTTGCTCTATTCCGTTAATCTTTCGAAGTAATCCGGGGATCATTGGAGGATCATACCACGCAAAAAATTGACAAGCATTCCTCTGTAAACAAAGAAGATTTCAATTTTATGTGCAAGTAAATAGAATGAAAGAGATATATAAAAAATTGAAACCCTAACACACTTTTCCTTTTTCCATAATTCGGACTTCTTCCTGGGTTTGAATCGGTCCATGTTGTTTTAAGTTAAGGTTAGCCTCTCACAATCACAATGTGCATTTATAGCAGCTCATACAAAACAAGAAATCATCCTTGCAAATTAAGAGGCTAGGAACATGGACTAATTGATTTTAGTTGATTTTCTCGCTGTTATGTTACTGAATTAAAAAAAGCATAGGATGAAGATAAACAATTCACAAAAATTACTACCTAACGATAAAGAATTGAAATAGAAAAGTTGCACATAGAAGAATTGAAATGCAATTCATATGGCTAATAGTAGACTAAACATAATGCAACTAATAACATATATGCAATATAAATATTTCACTCAAGTTCATTAACAGCAGAACTTAGTAATAAATGATGTCCATGACAGGAGATCCTTATTAGGGACTTCACAAAATGAAATAACAGAATTTTCATGAGTCCCACATATAGAATACATGTAAAAAATAGAAGATTGAACAACTTGAGAACACCCAATTCCAGTTTTTGTCAAATTAAAATTTTTGCTAATATTTTCCGGAACAGTTCGATTCCCTTTCTGAAATACCAATTATGAATGAATGCAGTCATCATAGCATTCCAAGTAATATAACTTATCATACAGACTTACCATTGATAATCGAATCATTCATATCTACTCTTATCCACCTAAATATTGTCCCATTCAAAAAATGTGCAGAAAAAGTGACCTCACAATTTGGGATAGAGTCGTAGAGTAGTACCATTCAAAGTTTTCGCTGCCAAGTGACCTCAAAAATATCCAGTCAATAAAGAAAGCAGATCCACATACCAATCAAGATATTAAAAGCCCCAGGTTTGCCACAAATGGAGTATTAAATTACACATACCATTAAAAAAGAAATTGAAACCACAATCAAAAAATAAACCAAGATGCACTACATAATTGTTGTTAATACAAAATTAACCCAATCCAAATCTCTGTTTGGTCTGTTTTGTTTGTGTTAGGGATGAGATTTTTAGAGAGATGAACAAAATTGAAAAAAATATAAACCCTAAATTCATACCTGATGAGCGACGGTGGTGCTGAGATGGTTAAGGAGCAGTGGGAGAGACGCGAAATCGGGAGACGCGACGAGAGAGACAGACGCGGGAGGGGTTTTTTTGCAAGGAGAGAGGGTGAGGAAGAGAGTGTTATGTTTTGTCTGATAAGTTGAAGTGAAGAGAGAGAAAAAATAAGAGGAAATTATATAGGTAAGCGAAGAATGTAAGGATCAGGGTAAGCCCCTGATCTGGGTCTCTCTCTCTATATATATATATATTATGTATATATATATATATTTTAATAATTTTATAATTAAAATACAAAATTGGATAAATTAAAATAAAATGAGTTTATTTTGATTTATATTTGGATTAAAATAAAGGAGTTTATTTTGATTCAAAATTAGATTTTATACTAACAAAATTTGCCCATTAAATGATATCAATATATATATTAAATGTTTATTATTCATGAGATGAATGTTATTTATTGATGCATATGGTGATATGTATGATAATAAATGGGATTGATTATGGACTATTAACCAATGTGATTGGATTTTATTTTAGTTGGATGCATGAATGTATGGGTTTTATTAAATGGGGTTTGCGTACCTCGTTTTCTCTAATTTTTCTTAATTTAAATTCCATCTCCCTCCTATATACTTCCCCTTGACTGCTGATCAAGGTTTCTATTTATTTTAAAATAGTTTTGTAATAGGCATAGTTAGAATTAATTTTGAAGAATTAGAGATCAAGGGGCAAGGAGCGCTTGAAGACCCGTTTGTAATGGAGCCCGGATTTAAATGTAATAGTTAAATTTAAATATTAATTCTTACACCACTAGGGTTTGACCTTTTGGTTCACTTGGTGCATCTAGTGAACCAAACTAGAATAAAAGTCCATAATCAATCCGGGTAGAATATAGTATTCTATATGTGCATGCTTATACTATATATATTATATATTATGCAAACATGCTTCGCATGTTCATTAATATGACGCACATTTTATATATATATGTGCATGCGCGCTAAACAAGATGAGACAAATTAATAACAAACTCCTCAAATATTTTTTATATTAAGTCCTAAGCGTTCAAAGATAATTGGAATATCGAACGTCGCCTTCTAGCATGATAAAATTAAGAGAGTATTAAATATTTAATATGAGTTTGTTGTGTCACCACATGGCAAGTATTAAGTATTTAATATGTTAATTTATCACATTTGATGCTTATAAAGAAAATTGAACAATATTGTTTTGTTGTGTCACCACAAGGACGATATTTTTCTTTTTTGAATATATGGAGTGCTAGGTTGGACTTAACTTGGATCATTTTAGTTCGGATGTGCACACACTTGACCATTATGATCTAAGAGGCAAAATACAAGGAGTTACATAGTTGATGTAATTGACAAGAGTTGTCTACCTATTTATTTATATATAGTTTGTTGTGTCACCACAAGGCTATATACATTTGAAATGGGATCCTTATTCTCACTAAAGAAATCTTTAATTAGATTTTGCTTAGAACTATATAAGTGAGGGTAATATAGTTTGATGAAAATAGTGGGAGATACCAATTTAAAACAAGACCTAAATTATTTTGGTAATTAATAAAAGAATGTATGCTAAAATATTGTTAATTACAAATTCATTTACAGTTTTTTACAATGTCTAAATTACTATCACTATGAAGCATATTAGATGTTATTTAACCGGACCGTATTTATCGGATTGGTTAAGGAATTTGAGAATAATTCTCACGGCTGAAAAGCTATCTTATGTCCTTAATACGCCTATCCCTGCAATGGTTGCAGACAATGCCTCTGAAGAAAGATTGCTACTTTTAAAAAGTGGCAAGATGATGCACAGTTGGCTCAATGCATCATTCTCGCATCCATGAGTAACGAGCTTGAATACGGATGAAACTATAGATGCTCTTACTATATTCCTGCACATCAAGTAGTTGATGGTGAGGAAAGTAGGACTGATAGATATCAGATATCTAAGGAGGTCTTCCGATCTAGAATGACCGATGACACTACAGTACAGATAAAATGTCCTAAACATGATCAATTTGATTGATTAATTAGGACAATGGGTTTTATCATGGATGGAGAGTTGAGCCAAGATTTGATCTTGCACTCACTCCCGGACTCCTTTCACAATTGTTGTGAATTTTTCATATGAACAAGCTAAATATCAGCCTCGCTGATTTGCTTAACATGTTGAAAAATGTTGAGAGTCACTTTCCAGCCAAGAAAGACCATGTCTTACTGGTAGGGGCCAAAGGATCTTCTGAAAAGAAAAACAATTCTAAGAAGGTAAATTAAAAAGGCAAAAACAAAGGATAATAAGAACAAAACTGATACGGATAGCAAAGGAGTTTGCTTCCACTGTAATAAGCCTGGACACTGGAAAGAAACTGCGAGAAGTATCTTGCAGAGGCTAACCAAAGAAGCTTAGTGAAGTTTCAGTTACAAATACAAATTTGTTCATGATTTAAAATAAATTTTTCTTTAAGTCAAGGTTCTACTTGGGTATTGGATACCGACTTTGGTTATCATAAATATAGATTTATGAAGGGACCAAGCAGAAGTAGAAAGCTAAACAAATATAAGTAGTCCTATGTGCGGGAAATATAGCAAAGGTTGCCACATTAGCCATAAAAATTTATAGTTTAGCAATGCCTACGGGCAAATCTATTAAGTTAATAAGTTGTTATTGTATTCCAGTTCTTGTTAGAAACATTATTTCTATTTTATTGTTGGACAATGACATCTTTGATATTATAATTAAGAACAATTGTTGTTCTATTTATAATAATAATGTTTTGTATAGAACCGGAATATTACTTAATTGATTTTATATACATGACTTACGTGAAAATAATTTTGCAAATTGAAAAAACTATTATAAGAAAAGGAGATGATCATTTAAAGAGTTGAATGTATGTATTTATTGAAATACAAGTGTGAATTATTTGAAAGGTTCAAAGAATTCAGAAGTGAAACAAATTGGCAAAGTATTAAGATTCTTTGATTAGATTAAGGAATAAATACTTGTGCAATAAGTTTTTAGATCATCTCAAATGGTTTTCTCACAATAGACACCTCCTGATACGCAATAATTGATTGATGTATCTGAAAAGAAAAATCATACCTTGTTGGACATGGTATGGTCTATAATGATTTTACCGATATTCCAGTATCCTTCTAGGATCATGTCATAGAAATGGCTGCATATCTACGAAAAGGTAACCTCAAAATCCAGCCCCAAGACTCCATAAAAGTTATGGACAGGAAGGATCCCTAATTTTAAGGAAGTTAAGATAAGGGGTTGTCCAGCTTATGTGAAAAGTTTTCAAAAGATAAGTTTGGGACAAAATTTGACAAGTATAGATTTGTGGGATATCCTAAAGTAAGTTTAGGGTATATTTTCTATAATCTTACTTAGCAAAACGTGTTTGTTGCGAAACACGCTACCTTCTAAGATAAAGATGTTTATCAATGAAGGGGCTAGTGGGGGGATAATAGATCTTGAAGAGTTCAAGAACCACAAAATACTATAAGTCAAATAAGAGGAACTCAGAGATAGATAGACTCTGTTTGTACCTGGCCAGAATCGTAAATCGGGATAGTACCAAGGATACCTAGGAGGTATGGATTCATCATGGATGATGATGATGAGGTATGCATCATAGAAGATGATGATCCAGAGTTACATACGATGAGGTAAGAGTTCTAGTGTGTACAAAAGGGTCAGTGGGAGCATCGTGAAATTTCTAGTATTATATGTTGATATACTACGGATGAGAAATAACATACCAATGCTACAATCAGTAAAGATAAAGTTGTCTAAACATTCCTCCATGAATGATTTGGGAAGAGTATCTTAATTGGGGATACAAATCTATATAGATAGATTTAATAGGATGCTCGACTTAACCCAAGGAACGTATATTCATTTGATGCTAAAGTCGTTTAGCATGGCAAACTCCATGGGATGTCTCATGTTGATGAGCCCTGGAGTCTATCTCTCTTAATAGTCCCCATAGACTCCAAAAAGAGAGATCGCATGAGTAACTATCATGTATGCAATGAAATATCTCTGAGACACGATATTGATCGATCATATTACGAAGAAGATCGGCAGAAGACGAGTGAAAAACATCTTAAAAGTACTTAACCAAAGACTAAGGATGTGATCGGTTATGGTGAATCTGAATTAAAACTAGAGGGCTTAACAGACTCAAGTTTTTCAGACAAACCAAGACGATAAAAAATCCACTTTAAGGTAAAGGGTTACCTTGAACAGTGGTGCAGTTAATTTGAAAGGTTTCAAACAGCAAAGAGTTGCTGGTTTAGTGATAAAGACAAAGTACATAGCTATAAATGAAGCTGCAAGTTGATTGTTTGGATGAAAAGTTCATTACAGAACTAGGAATAGTTCCTAAGTCTCATCTTGGATCTAAACATGTGTTGTGGCACTTTCATTTGATTATAAGAATCATTGAAAGATGAGAAATCACTATAGAGATAGTGGACTCTCAAGAACAACATTACATATCCATTAATTTACTGAAACTTATCCAACAGCAGGATAATCGTCACTTAGAGAAGAAGAGTATGAGATACAATGACGATTGACTTTAGTGCAAGTGGGAGATTGAAAGTAGTATGCACACAAGCCAATCATGTTTGATGATAAAGCATATACTTTGTAACAATCTTATTCATTTATTAATAAAAAATATAAATTTATTAAAGGCTTTTAATTATCTACATGATGCTGTTTTATAATATGTGATAAACTCATAGTTTTAAGCAATGCTTTTAGAATAATGATGATGATCATTCTAATGAGATCTAAATTCTTTGAAAGCTTAAAACTAAAATAGTTCCCAATCGTTGGATTACTAAATTGGGGGTTAGTGAATCCGGATAGATTGGTACATACGTTGCTTGCTCATTGGATGAGGATGATTGATCTCATGATCATTTGTGTGGAGACACTAAAGCAAGTATGTAGGTGCTTATTAGAGAATAAGTTCAATTTGAACGTGGCTCGCTAAGGAATACCTAATGGAGTTTTACTTGCTTTCAATAATAGAAATTCCTATAGTGATAGTAGTCTGAAGTGATCCTTGGACTTGAGATCATCATAGTATCTTGTGTATGATGAGTTATACTTTGACTTATTCCTTAAGACCCTTAGGGTATATCAAAGGGTATGCTTGGGTATAATAAGTTATACATGGAGATAATGTATGATCAATAAAAAATCTACCACTTCTAGTAAAAAGAAGAAATGTCCTATGTGATTCGATAAATGACAACTCAAAGAGTCCTTGCCAAAGCGAATGAGATTATAAAGGAGTTTCTAATTTGCATTATTTGGAGTTGTGCATTTAAGAGTCAAAATACATATAATTAAATAAAATAAGACTTGACGAAGAATTCCATGTCTTATATTTAATTGGGACATTGTATGATGGAAGAATTGAATTGTCAGATAAGTATTTATTTACTCAAAGGTTCTTTTATGATTAATGTTGAAATCTATATTATCCGAAAAGTCGTTGATCGCTAGGAGAGGCTTATCCTATTGTAGAATAAATATTATTTATTTAAATAAATTATTAGTTTAATTTATTTATTTAAATAAGATTAGAATTGTTCTAATTGATTTATTCACAACCGGTTTAATATGGAGAACCTAAAGGGTCACACCATAAAAGGAAGAATAATTATTTAAGAAGTTAATGGCATAATCGTAATGATAAGTTAAGTATATTTAATTTAATCTATGGTGATAGAATAAATTCAATAGCTTAATATTTATTATTTAATATTTTGGAAATATTAAATATAAATTAATAAGAGGAGTCTTATTATTATTATTACTATTACTATTATTTAATTCCTAAAGGAGTTTGGGATTTAATTAATAAAAGTACTCTCAAATATCCTAATAGGATTAGGAGGCAAATTAATTAAAAGAGTTTAATTAATTATCCCTAATAAGATTAGGGAGCTTAATTAATTAAAATAAAACCCAAATATTTAATTGTTAAGGAGGGTTGCCCACATCTATAAATAAAAGGAGTCTTATTATGGGTGAAGAGGTTGTTGACTTTTTAACAACAGATGTAATTCCAATAGTTGGGAGAGTACGTTCTTTTCTATAGAGATAGACAACTAAGGTTTTGCCAAATACCCATCTTCTTGAATTCTTCTTCTTTCTTGGTGGATCACCTCTAGAGGCCAAACACTTGGGTGGCTAACATTGATCAAAGGAAGGAACCAAACCCGGTGGATTCAAGTTGAACGCGAAAAATATTTAATTATCTCGAAATATTTTTTTAAAATTTGATATAATATTATAGTTGTGGGTAGTATTTATAAATTTTACAAAATATGCAAGTTGTTATATAATATTCGATTAGTCGGGGAATATTCTTTGTGTCGGAGAATATTTGTACGACCAAGACAATCATTAGTGGACCCCATAACGGAATTATTATCCGGATTGAGAAAGAAAAACGACAAAAATATTTTTATGAAAATAACGGAGGAAGTTTTACTGGTTGATCTTTGTTGAACTACTTTCGGTAGTAAAGTTCGATGTCTGCGTGGTTGCATAGTAGCACACGGTATTGATTATTGATATTTATGTGAGAAGTCACTCAGTTTTGTTCAATTATTACTACAATAGTTGCTGCATAGTATCTCATATTATTTGATTCAATTATTGTTGATTTATAAGTTTTGTTTTATTAGTATTATTAACGTAATAAAATAGAAACATCTTTTATATAAAATGTAATACTTTTATAAAGTTATTCGTTTTATTAGATAATAATTAGGTTATATTATATTTTATTATGCATAGTATTGTATAGTGTTTTGTATAGTAATTTTTTTTTATATAAAACAAAATACTTTATTAAAGTTATTCTATAAATAGAATATATTATATTTTATTATGCATAGTGTTTGCAGATAATAAAATCTTTTTATATAAAATAGAATATATTATATTTTATTTAAAAGATTTTGCTTTAAATATGGACCGTCAGATTAAAGTAAATCGATCTGGACCGTTCATGAGTTAGTTACTATGCATTCCATTTTTCTATAAATAGAAGCTCATTCCTTCATTATTTTCTTACGAATTCACTTTACTGAAACTCTAGAGAGATAAACTGTAAGAGAGAAAGAAGAAAAGTATTCTGCTACTTAACTACTCTTATATTCAGTTTCTTTTACGGTAAGGGGTGTTATTCTTTCTTATTCATGAAGAGAACTGTTGTTATTCCATTTCTTATTATTCTCATTGGAATAACTTTATATATCGCCGTTACTTACCCTATACTTGGTGAAATCCTTATGTTATTCCATTCTTTATTATTCATTGAATAACTCAGATATCTGAGGCATACCCTATACATAACTTCAGATACTGTGATTCACCTATACTTGGTGACATTCTTCTATTATTACGTCTTTATTATTACATTGGAATATCCTCGTTCATGTGTTTTACACCTTTACTTCGGTTCCGCTTTTATTATTCGGTCTTTATTATTACATTTGGAATATCCTCATACGTGTATTTTACACCGACCTAATTCCGCCTTTATTATTACTCTTTTTATTATTCTATTAGAATATCCTGCTGCGTGTGTTTTACACCCGACTGGTTTCGCCTTTATTATTCTCGCTTTGGAATAACTTTGTCATCTGAAGTACCGCATGCATGGTGATTTCGTTGTTATTCCATTCTTTATTATTCATTGGAATATCCTGTCGGTCGTATTATGCCCGACTTGGTTCCGCATTTATTATTTTGTTGAATAACTCATACATGCGGCAAGTACCGCATGCATGGTGATTTCTTTTGTTATTCCATTCTTTATTATACTCAGTTGGTTAAAGTTTTGACTTCTATACTCCATGAAATTAGTGGAATATCCTTGATATTTGCGCTTCATCCAGTATCTTTTCATAGAAATATTCTTCTAAGCATTCTTGAATTTTACTCTACACAGAAGTATCATGTTGACAATGTGGACGTTATTAATTCTTGGACAAATTAATTCTTGAACTTGTTTTATTGAATTCTTATATCATTGTCATCATCCTCATGTTTATATTATGTTGAAAGTCATCTGTGGCCTGTAGTGCATATATGGACTTGGTATGATTATGACCAGGAATTATTCGGTATAATCATGACCGTAATGTTACAAATGATGTGGTAAAAGTCCTCATTGGCCCGTAGTGCATTGATGGACAATTTTTGGTATGATTATGGCTATGGATTCTCTTCTACCAAGGGCAAAGATAAATTGTTTTATGGCATGATCAGACTGCTTGATTAAAACACGATTATCTTTGGCCGTAGTGCATGGATAATCCGTGGTCGTGATATACTAAAGAATATCCTTGGCTCAGTAGTGCGGGGATGATTTAATGATGTGGATTATTTATCGAAATGAGTCTCGGCCGATAAAAGTGATGAAAAACTTTTAAATCATAAAAGATAGTAGATTTTATTCTCTACTTGACTCTCTTAATGGATTGCTTGTTCCGCTGCAGTTAAACTTGATGTCTATTGTATTTTATCAGTTTAACACTGTTGAAGGCTAACGATAATTAATTCTGCATTATCTTAGTCATAATATTTCTTACTGGGCTAGTTGAGCTCACCCTTGCTTTCACTGTTCCCTTCAGGAAATGAGAACGTAGCTGGGACGAGTCGGGAAACGGAGTGATGGTCCTAGATGATAGTATTAGCTAGTAGTCCTCACTATTCTGTTAAATAGTGTGACAATAAATGTAATGAAGACCTATTCTGAGAGTGGATATTGTCTAGAAGACAATATTTGTATTTAAACTCACAACATATGTTTTATCGTATTTTACACGACTGTTGTATTATTAGTTTGTATTTGAATTTTGTATCATGTATTTGGCGACTCAAGATGGGTGATGTATACCTATTTTGGGGGCGTCACAGGGACCAATTGTATGCTCAGGTAAGAGAGGATCATGTGAAAATATCAAAAATACATGTGAAAATATCAGTTCCCTTTTAAAAAATCTCGTTTTTTATGTACTAAAACATAATAAAGTTGAGTTATAATAGTACTAAAAGTAATTAATTTTAATATTAAAAAAATTGAGTACAAAAAAAATATTAAAAGAATAATTAAAATTGGTTCACTGGGTTAACTTAACTGGTTTCACCAGTTCTATCGGGTTTTGACCAAAATCAGTTCAGAGTGCCGAACGATTCCAATTTTTATTGGTTGAACGACGATCCAATCCTGATTTTAAAACCATGCTAACAGTCGCAGTCTCATGCTTTAATTAATTCCTCAAACAAACGTATCGTTTTATATTCTAATATTATTATTGACTTTTTAAAATTATGTTAAGATATTTTTAAACTCAAAATTAATATAAATTCTTTTAATTTTAATTAATAAAATGATAAATATTGTAAACTATTTCAAATGTATTACTCCCTCCGTCCCAGGATAAAAGTCCTGATTGACTTTTTGCGCATATTAAGAAAGATGATAAAATGACAAAATTATTCATATTTAAATTCTCATTTAATTGCATAATTTTCTATACATTACTAGTGATGCTCCATAATATGTATAGATAATAGAAATATAAGTATATAACAATTAATAATAAGGGTATTATAGGTAAATTATTATAAAAAATAGAGGTAAGTAGACATTTTACTTGGGACTACTTAAAATAGTAATAAAGACTTTTATCTTGGGACGGAGGTAGTATTCATTATAAATTTTATTATTTTTAATGAGTATTCTCAATTTTAAGTTAATATTTGAAATTAATTTTTAAAAGGAGTAAAATACACTAATACCCCCTGTAAATAATCAGAATAACACTCACCACCCTTTTAGTTTTTCAAGTAACAGTCAGTACCCCTCTAGTCTACAATATGTAACATTCACTACCCCTAGTGTGGTTGACCAACTAATATTAAAAATATTTTTAATATAATGTCTATTACACCCTTCAAGTTATAATGTTTAATTTCTCCACTAAATATAAATTTGTATATCATAATTTTTACTTTACTTGATCTAATTAATTAAATTATGAAATTGTGCAATAAATAACATAAAAGTCAAAAAATAATAAATATTCATTTTATCAAGAAAATAAAGTCATACAATTTTTACTAATTAAATTTCTCAAATATTAAAATTTACATGATATATATATATTCAAATATATTTTTTGTAATTAAAAAGTATAATGTTAATACCCATAAAAATTACAAATTAACGCAATAAAATAATAATTATTTCTTTCAAATATTAAAATTTACGTAAAACAAACTTATTATTACAATTTAAACGAATCTTATTACTCATATAAAAAAAGTATTAAAAATTATATTAATTATTTTTCTCATATATTAAACTAAACATAAGTCACACTTAAACATAATTATTTACAAGAAAAATGACAAATATTGTTACTCAATATATATATATATATATATATATATATATATATATAAAAGCATTTTTTAACAAGATAGAGGTAGTAATAAATATAATTATATTTTTTTATTTAACATTGCATAAAAACAATGTCAATCGCATACTAAAAAAATGAAATCAAAATTATAAACATCACAATTTTTTATATATACTCAATAAAATTTAACATATAAAAATTATAATATGAAACTAAAAATTCAAATAATATTTTTTGTTGTTAAGCACCAAAAACTAAACTATCAGTATACTCAATCACTCTAATAATTAGAATAGCTTCATTAATAATTTAATTTAAATTTTTTTAATATTTGTATCACTTATCCAAAATATGTGTTAATTAAACTGAATTAGTTTTTTATAAGTTACCAACATTTTAAATGAGATAGTTTTAATTACAAATAAAACTATAATTAAAATGTATTGTATTAAAAAAATGATAATTAAACACACACATACATACATACATACACACACACACACACACACACACACACACACACACACACACATATATATATATATATATATATTATTTAGTAATTAAAATTTAATTAAATACAAGGGTAAATATGTAACTTTATCCATTTAGTCAACCCTAAAAACTTGCAGGGATACTAACTGTTACTTAAGAAACTAGAAGGGAGGAGAGTGTTATTATGATTATCTAGAGGGGGTGCCACTGTATTTTACTCTTTTAAAAGTTAATAATCTTATACTTTGGAACTATAAAATATTATTATTATTTTGAGATTCCCATTTCTTCATAAAATCTCATTTATCGGTAAAAAGATAACGCTCTGTTTCTGAGTTTTAAAATGGACAGAAAAGAAAAGAAATGGACGGAAAATTTAAGTTTTCTTTCCAATTCTTATGTTTCTGAGTTTTTTAATAAACGGAAAAGAAAAGAAATGGACAAAAAACTTGGCCACTTTTCCTGTCAAAGTTTTCCTCATCCAAAATTGACATGATTTGGATTTTAAAAGAAATTAGAATAAGTAATATTTTTATAATTCTCATATTATCCTCAACTTTTAATATAATAAATTTTAAATTATAACTCATGTCTTCAATTTTAAATTTTCTATCCAACTTTAAGTTATCTATTCTTTTCTTTTCTGTTCTAATTTAAGTTTTTTATTCTTTCTTTTTTCTGTTCAAAAAAACTCGAAAAGCAGTGTAAATATAATCATTCATGAGACTGCCAGCAAAATTTCTCCCGAGTCAACAACAAGAACAGATCCCCTCTCTCCAAATTCTCTGTCCCCCTTGTGTTCCCTCACTTAAATTTTGACATATGTCCTTTTATTTAATTTTAGAATTAATTAATATTAAGTAAAAAATTATGCGTAAAAATTTAAGTGGAGGGACGTGCTCTCGTCAACAAGCTTCTATCCATTTCCGTTTCTCCATTATTGCCTCTCTCTTTTCTCTCTCTATATAAATATATATATATATATATATATGTAAATAATCATCAAAGAGCTGACTAATCAATTATACCCATAAAAATGGCGTACAAAGGCCTCGATTGTATTACCTCATCAGATATAGCAGCCATTGGAGTACCCTCTGAAGCTGCAGACCAAATTTATGAAAAGCTCACCAAAATCATTCAAATTTACGGGGCTGCAACTCCGGAGGCATGGAAAAGCATCTCCAAAAGCATCCTGTCACCGGAACTTCCCTTCTCGCTCCATCAGATGATGTACTATGGCTGCTACAAAGACTTCGGACCCGACCCGCCCGCTTGGATACCAGACCCGTATGCCTACTATTCCCTATGCTTTCTTGCTTTTTATATCAGTTATTAAACGGAAATTTATAAAGTGATAGTTTTTCGAAGGAAAAAGAAGTTTAAAATCTTATAGTTTTCTTTATCAATTTGACATTGTTAACTGGATTTAAATAATTTAAAATGATAGTGAAATGAAGAAGAATATTAAGTTGGGAAAAGTAAATTAAAAATGAAAAAGTTTGTATTGTTCACAAGAATTATGGGTACGAGTATGTGTTTGTGTGCGTATATCTATGACATGAGCACTTGGGAGTGTAAGTTTTGTAAATAGTATTTACTTTTTGATTTGACTTTTTAGGAGCAATATTAAGAAATGTAAGTTTTTTAGAGCATATATGTTGTCACTTTTTCACCTTATGTTCCGATGCGGACTTTACTACTATGCGGTCCCTTAACAATCTCCCTCTTAACGCGTGATCAACCAGACTCTTTTGAGTTTTAGCCCATCACTTCTTCTAGGTGACGAACCACCCTCTTCATTATCTCTTGTTTGATCGAGAGCCTTTGTCAAGCTCGTCAAGTCTCCCTATCTGACGAGCTTATCTCTCAATTTCTCTCATTTGATCCACCAAGAGCCTCCTCAAGAAGAATCCACCACTTGCTCAAAGAGTACATAATTCATCCCACATTTATAACTCATTGAGTCTAGCCCATCACGTCTCCTTAACGAATATGCCCACTCTTCACTCTATTTATTAACTGCATTAGTATAGCCAAATTCTCTATCTTTTTTCAAACTTTCAAAGCAATCTCTCTTCTATCATATATGCATAGAAGCCGCAGAATCCAATAACCATCCATCTTCATTATAATCACTTTTAGTTGTTAAAATAATAACTTCTTCCGTTTCACTAAGCAAATTAGCATCTTCAACTTTTTATTTCTCCTTCAATTTTTTTTGATACTTCCTTAAACTTTTCATGTCCTTTCTTAATGTTCTGCATTGGTATTGGATGTGACCCTTCTCTCCACAATAGTAACACTCTTTATCACTGTAATCTCTTGACGACCTGAATTTTGATCTTCCTCTACTATTATATTTCTATTGACGCCTCCCTATATTAGAACCCTCCACGGTTAGAGCTTGCTCACTAATGTTATTGTTCTCTTCTCCCATCAACTTTTGACTTTCTCGCAAAATAGTAACTATCTCATCTAAAATCAAAGTTGATTTTCTCACCATTAGTTTTTGCACCAACAACTTGCAAGACTTGGGAAAAGATGACAATAAGAGCAATGACTTCTCCTCATCATCCGTATTCAACAATTGAGGCATTAACATGTTAAAAGCATTTAAATCATCATGGACATTCAACCATTCATCCATCTTCAAATACTACTATTCTATCTTCAAGCACAATCTGTTTGTTAGCGACTTCGAAGCGTAACTCTTCTCGAGCTTTTCCCACAACCTTTTCGAATATTCAACACATCATACTTTATCTCAGGTTCATCGTATGAACGTATTGTGCTTACTGTCTTCTTGCGGATTGTCTGTCAATTTGCTTCTTTCACCTCATTTGGTTTTTTTCCCTCCAAAGCTTGATCAAGTCCCTACAACACCAAAAGATTTTGCACACTTCTCTGCCACATTGTGAAATTTGTTTTCCCATCAAATATTAGAAACTCAAATTTATCTAAATTCGTCGCCATCATATTACTCGAATTAATTCCCTCTACCTCGGGTACAATCAACCTAGCTCCTGATACTAGTTGTTGGGAATATCCGGCCCATATATGCTCATCTGAGACTGAAACCATATCTTGACCCAAAACTATGGTCCATTAGAGTGTATATGTTCTCACTTTTTCTCCTTATGTTCCGATGTGGGACTTTACTATCACGCGGCACCTCAATGCAAATAAGGTTTAAAATTTCAGTATTACCCGTTTAAAATTAGTTGGAAAGATAAGAGAGAATTAAATTAGTTTTAATTATTAGGAATTATATGGGAAAATAAGTAATTAATGTTTCCTTAAAATCTACAAACCATAAATAAAAAAGAACGAAAATCTTTCTCTAAAAAGATGCATAAAAAGGAAATAGGTACGAACATCTATGAACTAAAAAGACTGGGTAGTGCCAGAATTTGGGGTCTTCATAATTTGACATTTGTACTGGAGGACAAATGGCTAATTGTGTAGTTAATTTATTATTACCCCTGAATATGGGACTGTTATGGATAACAGAATTAGAATAGTAGAGCAAATTATTGAAGTTTGTGTATTATGATTTTTGTTGGGTTTATTAACTCAACTAGTTTTAACCGAATTTTATAGACGGTAATGCAAGGACTTGATTGAGTACTCTATTAGGCTAGTATTTGCAATATATATGTTGGTATTAGTAATTTCAACATGTTAATATAGCATTTCTTTGTTAGGAAAAATGCAGTCTTTACAAATGTCGGGCAACTTCTAGAGAGATGTGGAGAGGAGTTTTTAGGATCAAGATATAAAGATCCCATATCGAGCTTCTCTGATTTCCAGGAATTCTCGGTCTCAAACCCAGAGGTAAAATCTCCAATTTTGGGAATGCTTTATTAACTAAACTTTCAAAAAGATTTCCCCTGCTTGATGTACATCCTGGTATTTGCAGGTTTATTGGAAAACTATCTTGGATGAAATGAGTGTATCATTTTCAGTGCCTCCTCAATGTATTCTACGGGAGGATCCTTTTCCTGAAAGCCAGTTATGTCACCCAGGAGGTCAATGGCTTCCTGGAGCATATGTTAATCCTGCACAGAATTGCCTGAGTTTAAATAGTAAGAGATCTTTGGATGATGTAATGGTTATATGGCGTGATGAAGGAAATGATGAAATGCCTGTTAACAGGCTGACTCGCAAGGAATTGCGCTCAGAGGTTTGGTATGCTACTTTGCATCTCTTAGCTGTACTCTCACCATGAAAGTTCAAATTCATTAAAGTCAATTTTGATATGAAATCATAGCATAGTTGGTCTCAGACCACTAACTGTAGAGTGTTGTTTGACATGGTCCTTGCTTTTGCCGCATTAACTTTGTGAAACAGTCTGTTATGGGGCTCCAAGCTGCACAGAGTATAATGAATCTTTTCGAACAAATATTAATTTTCTATTGTGCTAATCATAGTCTTAACCCTCAACTGATGGTGCAACTCAAAGCACTCGAGTGAAATTCTTTTGAAATTTCATTTGTAGGCTAGTTGCACATGCGCTTGAAACACTTGGGTTGGAGAAAGGATCTGCAATTGCAATTGATATGCCTATGGATGTTAATTCTGTGGTGATCTACCTGGCTATTGTTCTGGCAGGTTATGTAGTTGTGTCAATTGCTGATAGTTTTGCTTCAAGTGAGATATCAACGAGGCTCACTTTATCAAAAGCAAAAGCGATTTTCACTCAGGTTAGTCTTCTTATTCTTTGTCCAAAGTATGGGGGAAAACTTATATTTCTAGTGTTTACATGAATAGTCTATGTGATTTTGAAAGTAAGTGAATTGAAACTGTCTAGAAGTTTTCTCTGAAGACTTAATTCTTTTTTTTTTATCTCACACTAATAGGGCTCCTTACTTGTAATGGTTTAACCTGCCCAAATCAGATGAGAACTTTCTTCCAACACTATCTAAGGCTCTAGCTAAGAAGCAAGGATTTGGGTTAATTCTGGTTCGCCATATGAGGTTTTGATGGTTCGGCACATCTCAAAAAATGAAATTCTGGGATTTGCCACATATTTATATATTAAAATAGATTTTTTATAACTATATATTCATACATACATTAAAATTTCAAAACTAACAAACATTAATTCATGATAAAAATGTAAAGATAATTCAAGAAACACAAAAATGTATATTATTGTTACTATTTAGGAATTTAAGAACTATATACTAATTAATTATTATACTAATTTCATAGATAGTATAAATATATGGGAGCTGTCGTTTATACTCCTAAATTAACCTCACTTTCACTTTACAAATTCAAATAATTAGCACAGTAGTAAGCAAGGATCGATCCCACAGAGAGTGATTTGTTTTATATTTATCCTATGATTTCTAATGAAAAGGGAATTTTGAATTAATTAATTAAATTAACAAGAATAAACTAATAAGAATAAACAATGAATAAAAAGCTTCAGTTCTTCAGTTCAGTATCACCTTTTTACAACAATATATTAATAGTATAACATTATTTACCCTTCAATGAAACTAATAGCCCTACGTAACAACAAGCTCTGTTACCCGAAACTCCCTTTAGATTGTCACTCAATGAAACAAGCTCTTCACAAGATTGTAACCATTATATAACCTAAAACAAGCTCTCTAGATTTAATATAACAGTAACATTAAGAATTAGGGAATTAGACTATTCCAAGCAACAAACACATAAGCTCGGATTGTTTAACTTGTCTTCTAATAATCATAGCAATACTCAAAAGCTTGTCTACAATCAGGTATTACTAATTATTACTTGTGATTAGGAACAATATCAATTACACGTAATATTATTCCTTGATCTAGCATATGATATTCGTTAACCAACTCAATCCTGCAGAAATCAAATTAGTTAAGCCAAATAACATCCATAAATTAAATCAGATTATCAAGAATGAATTTCATGTGAGAAGGAATAAATAATGAATACTCAATTAATCATTAATTATAAATAAGGTTCAACATCCCTTAGAACTGAATAAAAAGAACTTAGCTCATGTCTTCAATTCTCCAATGTTGTAGTAGATGATTGAATGTAGTAAATGATTGAATGAATAAAACTCTGACTATCATCCTCTATTTATAGTGCTAGACAAAGTCCTAAATCCTATGGGAATTAGAAATCCAAATCCTAAAAGAAATTATAAATCATAACTAGTTTTCATAAAGAAATAGAATCCAATTTGGAAATAAATCTCAGTCTAAAGATATCCTAAATCTAATAGAATTATCAATCCAATTTCATGTAGAAATCTGCCAAAATCTGTTTTTAGAAACTTTTCTAAAATTCAAGATTTCCCAATTTTCCCGCTCAAATTCGCCCATATTTCCTGCTGCGACGTCCTTTGGTAAACAGACCATAACTTTTGATCCAGAAGGAGTTACGGGACCTGTTACCTATCAAATCGAAGCTGTCGACGAGATCTACAACTTTCATTCTTTGAGAATCAACAGAATCTGGCTGCATCAAGGTCGAAATCGGGCTCCAAGTGACTGCTGTGTAAATTACAACTTCCAAACTTTGAGGTTCAACGTTCGTTTAGTAAAAAGATCATAACTTTTTCATATGAACTCCGATTGGGACGATTCAAAATGTTCCGGAAAGTTAATGAAGAGCTCTAAAATAAAATCCAAGTCTCAAGCCAAGACCATGCATCCAACTTAATGCTAAAATCCCTGTAATTTTCCTTTTTTTCCTTATTTCAGCTCCAATTCTTCCTGAAATCATTAAACAACTTAATAAGCTCATATACACATGAAACATGTAATAAAACTAAACATAACGGAATCAAATTAAATGAATAATATGCAGTCATCAAATTCCCTCACACTTGGCCTTTACACGTCCTCGTGTAAACCAAAAGTTTGATTTCCAGAAAAATTCTATTCAACCATTATGTCAAAAGGTTTCAAGGTACAAATTATGACTATCAACACTACACTCACATAAATCTAATCAATGCCTCATCAGTTAACTCACAACGAACAACCTTACCATTTCACCAACGAACTTCATTAAACCAACCTGTAACCACAAAAGAAACTTTCCTACAGTCCACATACTTACTCAACTTGGTTATTATGGAACAAAAACCATGCACACCGACTCACAACCAAGAACAAATTTTTCTTACTTTTTAATTTTTTCAAAGAACTTTTACTTTAGCACAAATGAATGTATTTTCATGCTCTTCTCGTATTTTTTCTTTTCTTGACATGTGCAATGTCTCCTTTTCTTAGGCTTTTCAGAGTTACCCATGTAGTGAACTTTCCACCGACTCCCAAACCAGATGATCTTAGGGCGTTGGATGTAGAGACACCCCTAGGGCTTACTTATTCAAGTGACAAAGGCCACAAAAGTCGACTAGTCAAGCTACTTTTATCCATCACACTTTTCAGCGTGAATATCGATGCTTCCCGAGGCTTAGATATTCAGTTATTTCGCACAATGGACATTGAAGCAGATTTTTCAATTATCAAATTTTTTCTCGTTTTCCCTTTTCCTTTTTTTTTCATTCATTATTTTTTTTAACTTTTCTCCGCATGGTTCTGCAATAAGCATAAGCAAGTTAAACAGTTCCAAGATATGAAATCAGTGCACAAAGACAACTCCACAAATAACTTAGTCAAATAAACATGCTTCTCATATTCAAGTACTCATGTATCACAAATTCAATTCAAATCAGTTATTATGGATCATGGCTTAGTTCTCAGCATTCATTAACCAATTAGGCATCAAACAGATTTTGAAATTTAGCATTGATTTTCAATCTTTGACTTTAATCTTCGAGCACATAGGCAAATAGAATCATGGAACCCAATTTTTTAAAAGAAATTCAGATTTTTTTTTCAACATCCCATTAAAATTGGATTATTATTCCTAAATAAAACCTAAATCTTCCCCCCACACTCAAACCTTGCATTGTTCCCAATGTAAGAAAATCATGCAAAGAAGAAAATACTACTAGCTAACATGCAATAAAAAAAACTAAAAAGTGAAGAGATAGAAAAATCAAATTTGAGATCTTGGGCTGCCTTCCAAGCAGCTGCCCTTGTTTATTGTCATCGGCTTGACATCATCCTTCTCATTCTATGTAATTGGACTTGTGTACTTCAAGTGGACCGGTAACAGTTTCAATTCATTATGAGGATCCTTCAAATCATGATTTTTCTCCATTCCAACCCTTAAATCCTTCTTATATATTTGCTCAAGAGATTTCTGCACTATAGAGTCAACAACATCAATAGCAAAAACAAATTTAACATTACCAAAATACCTCTTAACTTCATATATGCCGAACTGGACATGTGCATCATCCAATTCCATGTGTAAGGTCTCATGGTGTTTATCATTCTGTGTTTTTGTTGTTTGCACAGATGTATCATCTATATCCTCTTTGTAAAGATCTACATAACTTATCAAATTGTTCTCCTCTTCCTCTTGTTCATCCTTTTCAGACTTTGAATCCTTGATTTCTTCTTCAAATTCAGTAGTAGCCTCAAGCACTTCCAACTGGTTTCCATTAGTGAACTCCTCATCATCTTTAAGTTCTTGTTCCCTATTCGCCATTTCTTCCAGGAATTTTTCATTAGACTCTGTATGCCACGTTGAATTCTTTCCAACTTTCCAATTCCTTGTTAGAACTTGGGGACAAGGTAGTTTCGGTTCATAAGCTGAAAGAGGTGGAAATTTGTGCTTGAGTACATCACTACTGCCTGTTTCACAATTGTCGGACTTGCTTTGTATCGACTTTCCTTGCTGCTGATCCTCTGCACCGCATCTCAATATTATGGCACTTACATTTTCAACAGTTTGAGAAAGTGACCTTCGTACTGTGGTTGCAAGCTGACCAACTTGGTCCCTCAGATTTTGAACAGAAGTTCTTGTCTCCTACTGAAATTGTTGTGTCTGACTCATGAACTGTTGTGTTTGGTTCATGAATGCCTGGAACATATCCTCGATGTCCCATAATTGACAGGTACTTCTTGGTTTTCTGTGTGGTACTGAGATTGAGCTTGCTGAAAACCTTGTGTATTCCTTGCAGCCATTTGTCGAACTATAATAGTTAATTCAGAAATCTATTGCTCCAAGTCTCTCGTGCTTACCCCATTTACCCTTTGTGGTGTGTGATCTATCTTAGTTCCATACTGCTGTGAGTTGGCTGCCATGTTTGCAATTAAGTTCCTTGCAACTTCTGGAGTCTTGTCTACCAGTGCTCCTCCACTTACTGCATCAATCATGCTTCTATCCATTGGTAGCAACCCCTCATAGAAGTACTGGATCAAGTGATGATCATCAATTCCGTGAGGTGGACAGTTGGAACACAACTTCTTGAACCTTTCCCAATACTCATAGAGAGTTTCTCCATTGAACTGCCCGATTCCACATATTTCATTCCTTAGGTGGGCGACTCTTGATGCAAGAAAGTACCTTTCCAAGAATAGTCTTTGCATATTAGTCCATGATCGTATTGATCCTGAAGGTAGATACTAGATAGTATAACCAATCTTTAGCCAAATCTGCTAATGAGAATAGAAAAAGTCTAAGCTTGATCTGCTCCTCTGCCACTCCTTGTGCTTTCATCGTGGAACACACCACATGGAACTCCTTTAGATGCTTATATGGATTACCTGTAAGACCACGAAAAGTAGGCAAAAGACGAATTAGTCTAGAGTTAAGTTCAAAAGCAACATCTAAAGTAGGATACTCAATACAAAAAGATGGTTGAGTAGCCAGTTCTTTCAAAGTTCTGTTATAGTGTGGCACCACCATCTCTTCCACTTCAAGTGATGGAACAAGAGCTTCTTTTGTATCTGCAATTTTCTCTATCTCTTGATCAAAATTTAAGTCAATAAAGTTAGAGGATTGAGTCATAAAACAAAAAGGAAAAAAAATAATAAAAATAAACGAAAACAAAGAATAAACAAAAACAAATAACACTCCCGAATGACGCTTGAAAATTTGTGAGTCATCAAGTTTATACTCCTAAATTAACCTCACTTTCACTTTACAAATTCAAACAATTAGCACAGTAGTAAGCAAGGATCGATCCCACAGAGAGTGATTTATTTTATATTTATCCTATGATTTCTAATGAAAAGGAGATTTTGAATTAATTAATTAAATTAACAAGAATAAACTAATAAGAATAAACAATGAATAAAAAGCTTCAGTTCTTCAGTTCAGTATCACCTTTTTACAACAATAGATTAATAGTGTAACATTAGTTACCCTTCAATGAAACTAATAGCCCTAGGTAACAACAAGCTCTTCTACCCGAAACTCCCCTTAGATTGTCACTCAATGAAACAAGCTCTTCACAAGATTGTAACCATTATATAACCTAAAACAAGCTCTCTAGATTTAATATAACAGTAGCATTAAGAATTAGGGAATTAGACTGTTCCAAGCAACAAACACATAAGCTCAGATTGTTTAACTTGTCTTCTGATAATCATAGCAATACTCAAAAGCTTGTCCACAATCAGGTATTACTAATTATTACTTGTGATTAGGAACAATATCAATTACACGTAATATTATTCCTTGATCTAGCATATGATATTCGTTAACCAACTCAATCCTGCAGAAATCAAATTAGTTAAGCCAAATAACATCCAGAAATTAAATCAGATTATCAAGAATGAATTTCATGTGAGAAGGAATAAATAGTGAATACTCAATTAATCATTAATTATAAATAAGGTTCAACATCCCTTAGAACTGAATAAAAAGAACTTAGCTCATGTCTTCAATCCTCCAATGTTGTAGTAGATGATTGAATGTAGTAAATGATTGAATGAATAAAACTCTGACTATCATCCTCTATTTATAGTGCTAGACAAAGTCCTAAATCCTATGGGAATTAGAAATCCAAATCCTAAAAGAAATTATAAATCATAACTAGTTTCCATAAAGAAATAGAATCCAATTTGGAAATAAATCTCAGTCTAAAGATATCCTAAATCTAATAGAATTATCAATCCAATTTCATATAGAAATCTGCCAAAATCTGTTTTTAGAAACTTCTCAAAAATTCAAGATTTCCCAATTTTTCCGCTCAAATTCGCCCATATTTCCTGTTGCGACGTCCTTTGGTAAACAGACCATAACTTTTGATCCAGAAGGAGTTACGGGACCTGTTACCTATCAAATCGAAGCTGTCGACGAGATCTACAACTTTCATTCTTTGAGAATCGACAGAATCTGGCTGCATCAAGGTCGAAATCGGGCTCCAAGTGACTGCTGTGTAAATTACAACTTCCAAACTTTGAGGTTCAACGTTCGTTTAGTAAAAAGATCATAACTTTTTCATATGAACTCCGACTGGAACGATTCAAGATGTTCCGGAAAGTTAATGAAGAGCTCTACAATAAAATCCAAGTCCCAAGCCAAGACCATGCATCCAAATTAATGCTAAAAACCCTGCAATTTTTCCTTTTTCCTCAGTTTAGCTTCAATTCTTCTTGAAATCATTAAACAAGTTAATAAGCTCATACACACATGAAACATGCAATAAAACTAAACATAAAGGAATCAAAATAAATGAATAATATACAATCATCAATATATAAAATATTATATTAGTCAGCAGAGTATATAGTATTAGTAATATTTTTAATTTTTATCATTAAGCATATACGGAGTAATCCCCAAGAAGAATCCACGAATATCGATTAGGGGATTTACTAGGATTCACCGACCCTCTGTAAGAATCCTTGCTTCTTAGAGCTCTAGTCTTTCCTCTTGCATTGATTCTTGAGTTATGTTTTAAGTTTGCATTTTTTGGGTTTACTCCTGTCCATATGTGAGGTTGGGTGCGTATATGAGGGAGAATTTTAGGCTATATTATACATTTGTAGGTCCTTTTGTCTGTTTAAAATATGGAGTGAATCCTTATCATTTTCATATTTGAATGATATATAACAAAGGAAGTAGTATGTCTTTCACAGAATTGATTTATCACTTGGAAAAATGCTTGTTCTTCTTTGAGATAGATTGTGCTATTATAACCTTGTTTCAAAACATTTGGTCTTGTTAAGTTGATTTAGTACCAGAATATCAGATGATGACTCTGAGATGGAGTCTGACGGCTTATAAATGAGGATATTTGAGATTTTAATTGGAGGCCCAAGATGCTGCTAACTATAAAAGAAGTGATTCATGCTTACATTTGGGTGTTTATCTCGTCTAGATCATAAGCCTAAACACTGTTTTCGTTTCCTCAAAGGCTTTGAACTTGATGTCAAGCTCAAAATTTTCTTTCCCCATTAGAGACCTGTAATTCTATCTGTAATTTGAGTTTATCCTTTTTATATTGTCGTTAGGATTTTATTATTCGTGGTGATAGAAGACTACCCTTGTACAGGTGACAATCTCATTTCTATCTGATTATTATTCTTTATTTTTGTTTCTATTATTATGACAATATATCTCACATATAGGTTCAAATTTGCAGTAGAGTTATTGATGCTCAATCACCAATAGCAATTGTTATTCCAACAAAAAACTCCAGCTTTAGCACAAAATTGCGCGAGGGTGACATCTCTTGGCATGAGTTTCTGGAAGGAGTTAACGATTTTAAGTATGCACTTTTTCTGAATGTTAGTTTTTTATGTGATTTCTTGAAAATGGATTTTCTGACTTGTGTAGCTTGTTCTTTGTTTGCATGTTGTATTCTGTCGTACAGATATGATAGTCATATTAGAAATTGTGGAAAGTTTCACTCAAATGACATATGCGATTGGACTGGCTTTAATCTGGATATTCGTTTACTTAATAATGGTAGAAATACTGGATATATCTGCAATACTGTGTAACAACTCTGGAGTTGTTTTAGAATCTTCACATCTTATAAAGAAAGGACATACTTGAGATCATTTAGTATGAATTTCCCTTGGTTGATTCAGAAAATTTTCCAGTTAAAATGGGTTTCTAATTAATTTTAGCTTGAGATGTTATTTGGTTTGGAAATTGATATTTTCACATGAAAAGTGTCGCTATAGATGTATAGCGATGGTAAAAACCGTCGCTATAGGATCTATAGCGATGATTTTCATGTCAAAAAATCGTGGAAATATCAGTTTCCTTTTGTTTACATCGTTCCAGTATGAGACGTGGCCAACTGATTACTAATCTAAAAACCCATGAGATATTAATTGTGACTTTGGTTTTTGATATGATTTATTATCTATTGATTTATTTGAGACACAACAAAAAAGTTCAAATATGAGTTCTTAGCCTAATATATAAAGAAGGGAATTTTTGTGGGACAAAACTTAGACTCACGAGATCATTCAAAATTATCAGCTTGTTGAATTTCTGAGTTTTGGAGGAGGATGTCTGCAACTTTTTGTCTAAGTTGAAATAGCCCTTTTCATCTCCAAGCGGATCAGGAAGGATGAAGAATAAAATTTTGGTTTTAGGTTTACTTGAGCGATTAGTCATGCCTGTAGACTGACTTTATAATATTATGGGTTGTCTCTCTTATGTGATGAAATAGAGTACTGGCACCAGTTCTTCTTCTTTTTCTCTTACATGATTAATTCCCAGATTTTTTTTTCTTGACTACTACAATTGGAAGGTTAAAGTAAAATCAAGGCTTTTGTGCTGTTGGTAGTTCTTAACATGCTTAAAACTGATAATTTTTGAAGTTCTCCTCCTTGGTGCCTCTTTTTTTCGAATATATTATTAGTTATAAAACAAGAGAGCTTAAAACTGCTAATTTTTTACCCTTGCTATACTTTCCTTCCTTTTCAATACTACTTCTTTTATCTGTGGGAATAGAATTAGAGTACTTTTTGTATTGAACTGATACAACTTATATTCATGATCAATTATGAATAATTGTTGTTATTACATGTCTATTAGCCTATTACGGTACCTTAACTAAGTGTATTTAACGTTTATGATCATTATAGAGCTGTAAAGGTCCTCACAACATTGTTACAAAGTTGTATTGCTTTTGCACAGACAAAATTATTTGTATATATTTTTATGCCACTACTTTTTCCAATGTTCTAAAAGGCGGGAGGCGGGAGGCGGGCGGGTGGCCTAGCGCCTAGGGGGCCTATGCCTATGCGGGATTTTTTATTGTAAGCCAATTTTAATATTTTATCTTACATTTATCCAAACAAAATAATAATATAAAGCAAAACAATCTATAATAAAGATAATAAAGACCTTTGCTTAAAGTTCAAACACATATCTATATTGTCAATGTCAAAGTTCAAACACACATGTAATTGTTCAAAGTTTAAACATATCTTTAACGTATTAGTTTTATTCATAAACAAGATTGCTATTAAATAATAAAATTTAAAATTTCAAGAATTCAATTCAATATTAAAACTTAAGAAACTAAACATAAATTTAAGAGTTATATTGAAGTAAACTAAATATTACAAATGTATCATCATTTATATAATTTGAAGTTGGTACAAGTTCAAAAAATTACAACTATAATAAAATTATCCATTTTGACTTGATCTTGTTCACTTTTTGTTGTGATTTGATATGTTACAACTTGCATTATGAATATGGTAAATCATTATAAAAATAAATATATCAAGATCTGGTTTGGGTAGTTATTAAAATAAAATAAAAAACTCTCCGCCTAGGACCGGCCTAATTTCCTAGAGGAATTTTTTTCTCTGCCTTGGGCCTAGGTGAGGCGCCAGAGGGGCCTAGCGCCTAGGCGGACCTAGGAAGGGATTTTTAGAACATTGGCTTTTTCTCAAGATGCACAATCTAGATTTGAGTCTAAATTATCTTTCTCGTTTGGTCTTCCCCTTTTCTTTTTTCATTTTCATATTATTAGTTTTATTTATTGTAGATCAAGACAAACTTTGATTTTATAATATGGTGTTAGATAGAATGATACGATGGTTATTTTTTTTGAGGGATTTTATAATTATAAATCATTCTTTGAAATGAGTGATCATAAACGGAGTGGAAAGATAGAACTTGTAGTGTTTTCTTCATTGTAGTTACAAAACTAAGATGAACTTTATAAAGTATAGTAAAATCATGTTTATAATTGAACAAAAACCAAATTTATCTGATCCTAAAATTAAGTATTGAATGTCATATGTAATAAAAAATAATAATCAAGGCTCTAGATTCTGAAATCATTATGTAATGTCTACTTCACTCCAAGTTGTTGCGACTGTAACTATGATGGCTATGTGGATAGTTATCTAAAAAAGCATGCCAAAAGGTACAGAAATTCTCGATTATGAATTAAAGATTATTCATACACAATGTTTCATGTTTCCTTTCCATTATATTTAAAAATGGTAGGGATCTTTGATTTGATTATGGTGTTCTGCCTCATTTCTATCATTACTTGTGTGGTAGTATTCACATTTAAATCTTATCAAATTGCTGTACTTCAATTTTGAATCACTTTGATTAAATTATTTTCTAGAGGTAGTGACCTTAAAACCTTTAAAACTTTCCGCATGCTTCACGACTCATGGTGTAAATTTTATGTCAAAACATACAGAGAAGTTGAGTTTGTAGCAGTAGAACGACCGGTTGAAGCTTTCACTAATATTCTCTTCTCTTCTGGGACTACAGGTAGGTGAAGAAGATATATTTCTCTTACTAATTATCTTGATTATTGGCATTGCATCTCCATATCAGTTTTTGGTATTCCTGATATAATTATGTAACAGTATCCACTATTATTTTATTCATCATAAGCTTTGCTGGTATCCAAAAATGCCACTCTATATGTTAAGAGTTCTGGGTGATGGCAAATTTTAAGACAAAATTTTAATTTCTGAAGAAAATAAAGTGCCGTGTATGTAGATATGATCTACGGGGAAAGATAAACAACAGGTAGCAAATAGTAGAAAATTTTGTCACAGTTTGATGAAACTAGGCCCTTTTGCGGCACTAGCTAAATGTTATAAGATATCTGACATGCAGATTAATTAATTGAGATGCATGAAGCAGTCAGCTAATTAATCATTTTGAAAACTAATAATCTTCTGAAGTTCAGTAATACTCTATATTGCTATGAGCTAATTTATTTTGTTGATCTATAAATATACTGCATAACCGAGGAATACGGAGGTTTTCTTTTCCTACTGTGTAGCAAAAGTGAATGAACGAATTCACACGATACCTCACTCTCTTGGGTGCACATGTGCACTTGATTCTCAAATGAGATCTGTCTGAATTGCTCTGAAATAGACAAGAAACAAATTTTGGACCACCAGAGACCAATTGAAAGAAAAATTCATCCTTTTCAGGTGGGTGGGTGGGTGTGGTTTTTTTTAGAAGGGGGGTTAAGATTACCAGAGCCTGCGCTGTTGCTGGAAATCCCATATGACAGGCCAAAGTAGGTCTTAGTTGTATTTCATTCTGAATGTACATAATACTATTTTTTAACTGAAGCCTTATTCTGTAACATATGTAAATACTTCTGTTTCCTTGTTGATTACATAGAGAACAAAGTTGGTGATGGATCTTTTATATTTATTTATAAAGTAATAATTCCTTTTCCGATTTGATTAAAGAACATTACTAATAAAAATGAATCAACCCAACAGCTTGTTAATGTGAGAAATGGATAATGCGGTCATGAAAGGTTAAAACATTTGACGACACCGACTAACACAATAAACTGAATTTACTTTGTGTTCTAGGGGAGCCAAAGGCAATTCCCTGGACCCTTGCTACTCCTTTTAAAGCTGCTGCAGATGGTTGGTGCCACATGGATATCCACAAAGGTGACGTTGTTGCTTGGCCAACTAATCTTGGATGGATGATGGGTCCTTGGCTAGTTTATGCTCCACTGTTGAATGGGGCTTCAATAGCATTATTTAATGGAGCTCCTCTCGGTTCTGGCTTTGCTAAGTTTGTTCAGGTAGAAACTCTTTTGCCATATGTTGATCCCATTTATTTCATCAGGTTAACTAATTGGTGTTTTTTAACTCGTAGCATCCCACCTTGGTTACTACCCATTTATTGTAAGTTTATTAGATTTCCATTTATAGTTATGATAAGAACATATAGTAGAGATGTGTAAACTAGAGTCTTAAAAATGGGACTGCTGAATTCTGACCCGCTTCATATTTTCAATCTTATTAGTCTTCCTTCAATTTTTTGCATTGGTTGCTGACATGGTTTGGCCTCATACAGAGCAAGGGAAATTTTTATTAAGTACGATATTTTCTTAAGCAGTACCAAATATGAGAAATTAAGTATGTTTCTGTGTATGAACTCGTGTTGCAGGATAACCAAACTGCATTTTAAGTGCAGAAAGGTTACCTTTTGGAAACTATGTGTATATTTGAGTTGATAATAGCTATATTTTTGTACTTTTCTGCACGTTGTTACAACTTATGAAAGTGAAGTGCATAAAGCTTGAGAAATGATGTCACTGCGGAATAACTCAGGTTTGAAAATTAACTGATGCGTAGTCGCCTGCAGAAGACATAAGTGGCAACGATAGTGAATACTAGGTAACTAGAGTAACATGCTACATGTGCTACTAGTTAATTGATGCCCTAAAGTCATTGTTCAGTGGTTATGTCTGCAGAAAAAACTGCACCTAGCTTCACGAATTACAAAGTTCTGCAATCTTAGTCATTAATCAAAAATAAAAAATCTTTATGCAACTTCACTTTTCCCTATGTTTCTACTCGTGTATTTAACTTTAGCTGTTTTCTTAGATGGAGAGTGAAGCAATGGACTTTGGAACTTACTATTTGAAGTGTGAGAATGATATGAAAATTATTCTAAATGAAGTCTAAAACTCTGATGATTTTGTATGGCTATAGAAGGGTTAAATCCACTTTTTTCCACTGTAGTCGACCCCGGTTTACAAATGCATCAATGGACTAAAAATTTTAACGGTCAACTCATTGAATTGTTTATTTTTTACAAACCATCACAAATTCCGTCTAAACAAGTTAACTTTTAACGGAAAAATTAAAAAATAATATTTTTAAGCTAGTTATCCACGTAGTCTTGTCAAATAATATCCACACATTAAAAATCTGTGAAAAACAAAAGTAAATCTGAAAGTTGAAACAAATTAAACAATTAAAATTAAATAAATGAAATCATGGAAGAAAAACATATATCTTAATAATTCTATTAACTTGAGAAAAACATGGAAGAAATTTTATTTACAAAATAAAATATATCTCAATCAATTAAAATAAAGAACAATATGTAATTATATAACAAATTGTTTAAACAACTTAAATAATTTAATAAAACCCATTAAACAGGATGGCTTTGAATTTAAAGTGTTTAAGTTGTTTAATTAAGTTAATTTGTTCTATTATTGTATTTCATTTAATACTCCATGTTTGTTTGTTTTTTCTAACTTTGTAATTTATTTAAATAATTTCGGATAGATTTTTAACGTTTTACAAATTTTTAATTATTTTTAACATATAAATTTTCTATTTTGATGGCCATAAGGACAAATTTGTGGTACCATATGTTACTTGGCTATTATTTGGCATGTCCACGTGGACAATTGGATAAAAATAATATTTAAAACAAAATTCCGTTAAAAGTTAACTTGTTCAGACGGAATTTGTGACGGTTTATAAAAAATAAACAACTCAATGAGTTGACTGTTAAAAATTTCAGTCCAATGATGTATTTGTAAATCGGAGTCCAATACAATGGGAAAAGTTGATTTAACCCGACTATAAAAAAGATGAAACACATAATACAACATATTATCCTACTTTAGCCTTTTTGTTGTTTTATCTTTTAATGTTTTGCGAATCTACAACTTTGTCTAGGATGCTGAAGTAACAATGCTTGGTGTGATTCCGAGTATTGTGAGGACATGGAAAGCTACTAATTGTATAGATACCTATGATTGGTCAGCCATTCGGTATGTGAATGTTTTCTATGTATTGTTTGACCTTTTTTAAACTGCAGAAGCTTATATTAACATACTATCTTTTGATAATTGTAAAAGTAGAGTTACAAGCATATTATAAAACTTTGTGCGCATATTATACTAAGATGTAACATGATACATTGTGCGCATGTTTGTACTTGTATTTTAGTCTTGGTAAATAATTTACTTTTGCTCGTTGGTAGTTGCTTTGGCTCCACCGGTGAGGCATCCAGTGTAGATGAATATCTTTGGCTAATGGGGAGAGCTAAATACAAGCCTATCATTGAGTATTGTGGTGGCACAGAGATTGGCGGTGGATTTGTTTCTGGTTCATTACTGCAGTCTCAAGCTTTGGCGGCTTTTAGCACACCTGTTATGGGATGTAGTCTGTTTATTATTGGCAATGATGAAATTCTTTTGGTAAGAATCATTAACCTTGTATCCAAAAGAAAGAAAAGTAGCTGCCTTGTCAGATTGCAAACTGGAATTCAATTGAACATGTTGTCACACATTTTCTTCTTACTTTCAATTCCTTTACTTTGTGATGTGTTTGATTTTGCCTAATATGGCTGTTATACTTTTTCTTCCTTCTGTTTTTTTGAATGTAGGACAATTTGTAATGAAATTTGTTATTAATTTATAGAGGGCTAGAACTAGGATTGAAGCTCTGCACTTAAATTTTAGGGGTTTAGAGTTTCAACTCGGCGTCTATTAACTCTAGCCACGATATAAAAAAAGTCAATAATAATTTCAATAATCAGAATGTACCCATGTGAAGATTACATCGGTATTTAAACAAAACAACCTTAAATTGGACTTGGAGACCAATAAAATAACTAAAGACAAAAATACCCCAACTAATTAAAACAAGTCCATAATAATGAAATAAACAAAATAAATAAACAAGGTAACTAAATCATCGATCCCCACACTTTTCCCCTGCAATATAGCTAGGTTGAGGAATAGATTCAGTTCTGATATGGCTGTTAACCTTTTCTTCCTCCAATAAAACTATATCAAGGCATATTCAGTTTTAACTAAACTAGATTGGTTTGTTTCTGTATCAAGTAAGGCAAACTAGTAATCCCAATTAGCAGATAGTTCTTTAAACACAGGATAACGGTACACCTTAGCTATACCATTGGTGTGATCTAGAAATAAGGGGGAAGAAAGAAATAGAGGTTATCTATGTGTGTTGATGGGTTATTATACCTGGGTTCTGAAACTATTATAAAGGTCCCTTGTCTTGCCCAACTAGTTCTTTTCCATCTGTCTAGGAGAACCTCTTGGTTTCTGTAGAGAATAGAAAATCGAGTCGGGGCATTTATCTTCCCTCAAAGATCTAAAGTTTCTAACCATAGCTGAAGGTAAATTTCTCATCAGTTTCAATTTCTGGATAAATATGTATTTAAGTTGATGGTTCAAAATGTAATAAATACTTGCATATGTTTATAACCTCCGTCAGTCTTGAATTCTTTTAATTGGTAAAGTATGTCCAGCATACAATAATTATATGTGATGTAATCTGTTTAACTCTTATAAACTCCCTGTTATTAAACCGGCATGTTTACTTGGTAAACTAATGTAGTGATAGGTGTATGGACTACGGACAGTACTAGAATATCTCTTCACATAATATATTGGTGTCTTTTGTTGAATTGCAGTAACCTTATGCTTTGTTTGAACATGGCAGTGGAGTCGATGATACTTATTTAGTAATTTATATTCTGTAAATGTTTTCCCAAAGCATTGGAACTAATTTTCATTCCCTCTATATAGCCACCAAATGTTCCGGGGATCGGTGAATTGGCCCTTGGTCCCTTCATATTTGGCTCATCAAGCACACTACTGAACGGGAACCACTTTAATGTCTACTTCAAAGAAATGCCTACTTGGAATGGAAAGGTATGAAATAGTCCCTCCACTTTCAGACTTTGATCAAATTATCTTGTTAGTTGACTTGCAACAAAATTCAATTTATCTTGGTAATTTTCCTCTTCTAGGTTCTAAGAAGGCATGGGGATGTGTTTGAGCGTACTTCTAAAGGATACTATCATGCGCATGGTCGTGCAGATGACACAATGAATCTTGGGGGTATCAAGGTCTGTATTAACATCTCATATAGACATCACGTGAGTTTCTGTGCCAATGCACATATATTTTGGACTCAGAAGTCAATTAAAAAACATATATTCGGCTTCATATAAGCATTTGAATCACTATTGTAACATGTAATTCTTATTTGAATGTGTTTATAAAGCAATAGTACTACACATTCATGTCATATTATTGTTACAGGAACCAGGTCATCTCATCCAATAAATTTTTTGACTCGGCTTAATTGGAAGAGCTTTTTTAGCACTTCTTATGACTTAAATCTTACTACTCAAGATGATGTTCAGGGTGTTGTGATAATTTCCTCGTATCTTGATATAATTTTAGATTAAAACATTTTAATTTTTATCCTCGTGCATGGATAACTCCTGGAGCTTTAACCACCATGGTTTCAGATTTGAATTCAGTATATGTCTTGACAAGTACACACATCCTAAAAACACTTTTGTCAGATTTTCTTTTTATATTTTTTTTCCTCAAGTAAGAAGGGTTATCTGAAATGTGGCTAAGGTTTAAATAGCAGCATTTTAATAGGTCGAGTGAACTTGTGCCTTGCTATGCTAACTATTTCATTTTATTTGTAGGTAAGTTCAGTTGAGATTGAGCGCATTACAAATGCGGTCAACGAAGCTGTACATGAGACAGCAGCAATTGGGGTGCCACCTCAGGGAGGTGGGCCTGAGAGGTTGGTTATTGCTGTTGTTTTCAAGGATTCAAATCATGCACCAGATTTAGACAAGTTGAGGGTGTCTTTGAATTCAGCGTTACAAAAGAAATTAAACCCATTGTTTAAGGTATTGTCCACTTCTATTGAATAACACATTTCATGTCAACTGCAAAATCATGTTTACTTTCTAATGATTTGTTTTTCAGGTGTCCCATATTGTACCCATCTCATCACTTCCCAGAACAGCGACAAACAAGGTTATGAGAAGGGTCTTGCGACAGCAGTTTACCCAAATCAACCAAAACTCTAAGTTGTGAGGTTCATTAAACTTATCTACACGGTTAGCCACACGTGTTTTCACCCATTTTCATGTTCATTGTCGCTCTCCAAGTATATGGTCTTATTACGCTAGCTTAATAATCCATAAAATGGGATAAGTTATTTAGTGTTGGTGTTTGTAACATATGCATTACCCTCAACTCTATACAAGTCTTTCTATTAGTCTCTTTCAATTCTTGCTCTTTTGTTTTGTGTTTGAGTAGGTTTGTCAAAGGGTCAAATTTGGTTCAGATATTCAAATCCAATTGTCAACTTTGAACTCTGAATTTGGATCGAATCCAATGGATTTTTAGCAATTGTAATCGAGTTTGAATTCGATTATATGTTCAAAGTCCAAATTCGGTTCAAATCAATATTTATATATTATATTATTTAAAATTTAGTTATGTAATTTCAAAAATTTAAGGTATCACACTACATAAAAATATGGGTTAAACATATAAACTAACAAAAAATAAGAATAAACGGATTCAAATCTAAATAAAATCAGAACATTCTAAGACATGGATTCAAATCTAAATAAAATTAGAACATTCTAAAACTATGGTTGATCCTATTATAACCAAATCCTATAATTGAATTTAAACCTAGAATGTTAATAGATCATTAAAGTATGTACTCGAATTTGAATGTTAGTCTTTGTAAGCAGAAAGAATATAATACAAATATTTGAATTTTAATCCGATTAAAAAATTGAGCTCCAAGTTCCAATCGAATCCAATAGACTTTAAGAAATTGTAATCGAGTTTGAATTTGATTATGTATTCAAAGTCCGTATTTGGTTCGAATTAGTATGATATGTAATTTTATTTAGTATTCCATTCAAAAAACTAAATTGTAAGGTATTACTTTGAGTTAAAAACAAAGAATAATAATGAATGCAGATCCTAGTATAATTGAATCCTAGATTTTGAACTCAGATTTGAACCTCGAATCTTAATCAATCATCAAGGTGGAATCCAGTGAGTGGATTCGAATTGGTCATCAATTAAGATTTGATCCTTGACAATTCTATTTATAAGTGGCTTACCTTTTTTTAAAAAAAGAAAAAGGAAAAGGACAAAACAAAAAAGAGAAAGGAAAAAGTGAATTAGCAAGGAGGGAGATAACAATAGACTGTAAATTAATGATTTATGTATAGAAAGTAATGCTATCATGAGGTAAAGTTTAGTGAGCTTGCAACCTTACAGTTGTTGAATTCACACAATGACCCAATGCAAGATGTCAATGATGATTCAACGACTACGAGGTTGTACGTTCACTGAGCACGATTTCATGATAACATTTCTTTTATTAAGTAGTCAGTCTTATAAAAAAAAGACTTTCTGAATAATAATTGTGGGAAGTATGAACTTCTGGAATGCTTGAGTTCTGGCTGTATGTGGTTGTGATGATAAACCAAGACATCACATGCTAGCACTTATAACTCAGCCATGGACTCAAAACTCATGGACATATGCTATATATTGTAATTGTAACTATTTTGGAGTGTTCACTTTTGGTCCAAATGATTATGAAACTGAGTTTTAGGTTTTGGCCAGTTGCTAATCAGAGTTAACAGTGGTGTTGCATCAGGAAGAAGTAGATGAAATGTTGAAGCCACACCTGAAAAGAAGAAAGAAGCAAGAAAAAGAAGATGAATATGTAGAAGGCACAAGAAAGGAAGATGAAGTTTAAGCAAAAAGTATTACCAAAAGAAAGAGAAGCAGATGGTGGGTTTAAATGATAGCAATGGTATTCTTTTCTTGTAGTTTCCTTGCCAAATTGGTTCATTTTTTTGGTTGGATTTGGGACTTGGAATGGGTTTCCCAAGTGTTTCTCACTTTTTTTGGTTCTTTCTTTTGATAAAAAACAAAAATTCTCTGATTTTTTATTTCTTTCACAATCCTAAATTTTAGTCTTATTTTTAAGTATTTCTCATTTTTTGGTGAGCTTTAATATAAGTGAAAAAAATAGTTAAAGTCAAATAAAACTCTAATTTTAAGTATTATAGATATGATAGAGGGGTGCATTCAATTTTTATTTGTATTAGTAGTTTATATGTCATGGGAATGGGAAGGTTACAATTTTGAAGATGGGCTTTTTGATCTACCATATCAATTATACCAAAATCAAATATTAGCATGTTGTAAGCTCACACTTCATTCAATTCTATTAATCCATGGATCATAAAAGGAATATAGGCTAATAAAGCTAAACTTGAGGAGAAAATATCTTTAAGTTTACATTTACAATTTTTATTATCAGTGCTAGTCCAAGCTTTTAATTAATTTAAGTTAAAATAAAACTTTAAAGTTTATAAATTGTATAAATAAGACTATTTTTAGGATTAGGATTCTCAATACACATTCAATAATAAAAATATTATATTTAGTAATATAATAAAATTCGTCTTATATAATAAACTATGATAACATTTGTTGTAAATAATTATGTCGTTAGTACCGACACTAAAAATAAATATTATATTACTAAATGTGTAATGTTGGAAATTGATACATGTATAAAGGAGGGGTATTTTTTTATTTTTCTTTGAAGGGTATAATGGAGGGATCTTATTCCCTATTTTTATATAATTAAAATTATCATAAGAAATGTAAACAAAATTCTCATGGAACACGTGCGACTCACGTGTTAAAATAACTAATCTACACAGGAACAAGATAAGAGGAGCTGTGCGCATCCCTGCGCAGTATAGTCAGAAGTCTAATCCTTCCTCTTTCGTTGTTTGTATACTATACAAAACCGATAGCTTTACAAAAAGCTCCGTCTCTCTTCAGCTACCAGAAGGGGGCTTCAATGGCTTCCTAAAAATTACCCACAAAAATAAAAAATGGAAGAAGGGGAAATTTTTAGGGTTTATAATCATTGAAAAATTATGGCTTCGCTTCTACTTTCGAACCCTATCATTTACTCACCTTTCCTTGGCCATAAACTGTAAGTTCCCTCCTTACCCCTCTCTTACACAATTATACTTCAAGAACATTACTTAAATTTTATGCTATACAAATTCTGTATAGAAAAATTTGAAAAACCCAGTTCATATTTATTAAATTTATGGCAATACATCCATGAATTTGATCTCAATTCTAGCTATCGTGGTGTTAATTTCTTAGGATTGCATTTGATTTTGGTTAAATTAAGTTCTTAATGTTTTTATTGATGACGTTTATTTTCTTCTGGGTGTTAATTTCAGTTCAAATGTGAATTCGAAGAGGTCAACACCTTGTGGATTAGTAGTATTTGAGAGGCCTAAGTGCGCAATGGATACATCTTTTGGAGGTACCTATCATTTTGATTTTGTAATGCATATGCAATGAATATTGTTTATGTTTTGTGCATTCTACATAGTGTATTGCTTAGCTGAAATCATGATAACTATATTAAATGGTTAATCTTTGTGTATTTATAATTTATAGTACAGCGCTGATGGTATAGAAAGATTTATGTATAATCCTACTTAATATTTGTGTTTATCTTCACATATAAAGTTATCATATGTGAGTGTTGGTTTGGCCAAGTTGTAACTTTGGGGCTTAATAGCAGTGGATGCTGAATGATACTAAGCATGTGTGTTTTGTTGATATCATGGCGCAATATGCACATACGTTACATGAGGAACTTTTTGGATGTTAGATGTCATAATAGAATTTGAAGAACCCAGTTGTTGGTTTCCGAATAAGTCTTATGTCTTAGCTATTCTGTATTACTAAGGAAACAATATTAGAAGGCATAGCAAATTCATTTTAGGCTTTGTTACTAAATATTGTTTCATTGATTGTGTATTTCCCTATTTTTTCGCTGCTTAGTAGCATGACAAATTTTAAACTTTTGTATGAGCTGCATCCAATTGCCCTGACATGAAATGAGAAGTTCTAATAAGGATTCTTAATGAATCGAATTTGAACTGAATACCTGTTAGCCGTTAGGTCTAGTTTATACTCACGCCCTTTCACTTTATGTGCCTAAAGGTGTGCTAGCAATGCAGTTTGCTTTAATTCTCTTTAATTTTTTAGTGCACAATTTCTTTTTCACAGAATATTCCACTTTTCAATTTTTTTAGGTAATATTTCGAAGTTCCCTCGAGCCAATGTTTGGGATCCCTATAAGCGCCTTGGTATAACTACTGATGCTTCTGAGGAAGAAGTTTGGAGTTCACGCAATTTTCTATTGGATCAATATGCTGGTCAAGAGAGAAGTGTAGAATCAATAGAAGCTGCTTTCGAGAAAATTCTGATGGCTAGCTTCTTAAACAGGAAGAAAACAAAGATCAACTTGAAAAGCAGGCTTAAAAAGACAGTAGACGAGTCTCCACCTTGGGTACAGAACTTGCTTAGCTTTGTGGAAGTTCCTCCTACTGTAATAATTCTTAGAAGATTGTTCCTCTTTGGATTTATGGCATGCTGGAGTGTGATGAACTCTGCTGAAGGTGGACCGGCTTTCCAGGTTTGTTCTATAGTTTTTGTCTTTTCTGGTGAAGTTACTTTTGTTTGATTAACACACAAATCGTGCACGCCAGTTTACAAAATGAGGGACTCGTGACCTAGGGAAAATATGGCCCTTTGAAAAGCATTATTTTCACTTTAGAAAAGGTTCTCCTGTTCAAGATATTTCTACAGCACTTTCTTGATTGTCAGTTTTGTTTAGGTCAAAAGGTTTCTTTATAGTAGTTTCTTTTACTGGAAATTCGCTTAATTTGATTAAAAATATTATCCTGTTTCGCCCCCACAGTTTAGTTTTTGAAATGACTGTGAATTGGAGGATAAATTATTCCTTTTTGAAATTGTTTTGTAGCGCTAACCACAATTAATCAACCATGTTCACACCTAATTTTGACATCATAAGAATGAAGAACCAATTCGCTAACAATTGACAAGCCTGCATGATCGTTTTTACGCATCCTACTTTAATACTGACTTCAAAGCCTTAAAAAGAAAAAAGAAAAGAAAGAGAACTTCAAAAAGTTATGATCGTGGAAAATAATTGATGTAAGAAAAGTTTGTAATAAGCAGTTTGATTCAGATTGTACCATTTTTAAAATCTATCTTTTGCTCCTATCCATCCTTTACATCTAATCATTTAGATCACCAAAAAGGTTTTCATTCATCTAGACTCGTTATTCACTCCTATCTATCATAAAAAATAAATTACCAATAAATTTGCTAATTGTGAACACTGAAAATAATCAAAGGTAGAAAACTTCAATTGCATGCAATGGAATTTAGACCTATCATCCACTCCTATATTATCAATTTATCATCTATATGCTTATAGCCATGATCTATCATTTAGATCACCAATGAATATTTGCCCGAGTAAAGTTAGAGCTTCAGTAATATGTCAATCATTCAAGATCATGAATCTGTTAAAAGAAAAGGCAAAATTTTGTAATGTGTGCGAAGGGAGAGAGGGAGAAAGATTCCTCTTGGCCATGGTCAAACAAAGGAATTAAATTTTAACATGATTAGCTAGAAAAGAGAAAAGAAACATAGATCTTGTTAAAAGATAGACTTACAAAATAGGTCATTGTCACCATTCTTGTTAAACATCGCCTAGACAACTAGTTGTCCAAGAGTAGCGAGAGACGCAAGGTGGGGGAACGACTTGTAGATTTGTCTACTTGCAAGAAAAGTCGCAACTTTTTTGTCAAAAGGTATATCGTTTTTGTGACGCTCCCAAATCCGGGTATCTTCCAACCCGACAAATGGTGCTACACGGTGCTCAATTGAAATACCTTCAAAAGAGTGAATATGTCTTCTCTATATTACAAAATAATATTTTCCTTCCCAGGTTCTTTGTAATCATTACATATGTTCTTTGTCATAATATCAAATAAATACAAAGTTCATACTATGCTATTACAAGACAACTAATTGTCCGCCTTAGCCTTCCCTTACCCTTACCCGATCCTTCAGTCCGTTCAATCTTAGCTGCATTCATATGGTTCAAGCAAGAGTGAGCATAACTAGCTCAGCAAGTATGACAATTTCATTTAAACAATAGGTTTGAATCCATATGAATCGTATATTTTCTATAACTGAATCAAATATCAATAGTTATGAAGTATTATAGATAATTCAAAATAGCACTTCTCTTTTCTTTAAGAACGTTTAACAATGAACAACATTAGTTAAACATCGATTTTGGTCCAAGACCTTGAGCATTTCATTCTTTCTTTGAAAACGACAACTCGACACCAAGTCCGTAAGTCCGACATTTCTTACGAGCACGTCTAAGTGATCAGCCTATAGTACTCTATGTTGTACAACACTACTTCATTAAACGTATCTACGTTTAAGTTTTGACTATCTCACATGCCTGTCATTTGACAACAAAACATTTGTTTATTCATACTCAGTCTTTCTTTGAAATCCATATCAAAACAGTTGGCAAAAGATAGCAACATTGATAATATTTTGATAGATTATAAAGAAATCCACAAAATATATTAAGTCTAGCCGAAGGAATTGGCTTCGACTTCATTATACATCAATTCATGCGCAAGATACATGAATCACAAAGCTTGTCCAAAAGAACATAGACAAGGGTTTAAAACACTTGCCTTCAGCGTCTTCTACAGTTACTACACTTTCCTTTTGAGTCTTTAAGGATTCTACATTACATAAGTACATAACATACTACATTAGGTCATAAACAATCAAGTATGGTCACTAATCTATCTTCCCGTTCTTCTTAATCTAATCATTCATTAGATTGGTTAACATTCGTTACGATTTATCGTATTACATTGTGTATACATTCTTGTAACTTTCGTCAACCTTTAGTTGTAATTCTTAAGGTTATTTATCATCCCTAATGATGTTACTTTAAGTTTATTAAGGTTATAATTCACCTTCAATCAACTTACATTTCCTTTACATTCATTGCTATTCTTCACCATCATTTTCCTAGTGTCGGCGTTGCGGCGCTAGCTTCCTTTGTATGGCTCGCGAGTAGTCTCTATGCCTTAGCCTCGGCGCTGCGACGCCACATTCTATACTATGGGCCGCAGGTGCCACTTAACAGTAGGCAAGGGTTTCGTCTTGTACTTGTGGCACCAAATTTATAACCTTAGGCAGTATGGCGCATTACAGGCCTACCTCCCTCGAAATTTTTTCTAAGTTTTCAACTGCAATCTTTCTGGGCTCATAATTTACTCATTATAAGTCGGAATTGACTCGTTCAAAAGCCGTTAGCTCACATATTATGTGTACTACGATTTCATTAGAAAATCTTACATTTTCGAATCCTTTAACACGGAATTCACCGTTTAAGTTCTTTATTACGCGTTCGTTAAACGTTCGTGAACGTTCATAGCTCGTTTCTTCGTTTTAAGTTGGAATTCAACCATTTTCGAGTTCGCAACTCTAAAATGCAAAGTTATACTATACTCCATCGAAAACCAAGGTTTCCAAGTTAAACGGTGACTTTTGACTTTCATTTCGAGAATTTCACGATTTTGACGATTATCATCTAATCTCGTAAATTTCGTCATAACTTTGTTAATTGAGATTTTTTACACCGTTCAAAATAGAATCATTCCATCATTCTATCATCCTAACCAAACATATATCATCTAATCATATACACGATGGTTTTAAACTTGTCCATCAACAACAAAATGACAATTCTTCATATGTTCTCCATTAGTTCATAATTCTTTATAACATGGTTTGTTAAGGTTTAAGTCCACTAATTGCCATCCTTGTTCCTCTTTATGTTACATGCACTACCAATATTCACTTCTCTATCAAACTACCAATGAAGAGATGAAGATTAGTGGTTTAAAGATTCATTACCTTTGAAGTTCAAGCTTTCTTTTTTCTTCTTCTTGAATTAGTAAAGTCTAGCTCTTACTTTTCTCTCAATATAATTACTTAGCTCTAAGATGTTGGTGGAAAATTAACAAGGCAACAATTGAACCAAAGATCTCATATTTTTAGGATTTCCAAAGTGAGGGCATTATAGTTATAATCATCCACCTCCTTACTATTCCCACCTCCTCTAAAATCCTATCTCTTGTTTGGCCACCAAGTTGGCCAGCCATGACTCACCTATGGGGGGCCCACATGGGTTGCCCCATGGGTTTTTCTCACCCGGTGACCCATTGGTTCTATCCACGGGTCTGGTTCTTGGTTCGGGCTTATATTTAATTACTTTGGGCCTAACATTGGGCTTTCATTACTTACCTTTTGGGCCTTAACATTATTCCGTTTGGGCTTGCCAAATACACAACACATATTCCTACACAAATCCTATTAGTCCATTACAATTGGCTTAGGTTTTTAACGTATAATCCTCGTATTTTTTGCGTATACTCATTCGTATAATCATTCATCATATATGTTATGTCATCATCCGTATATACTAGTACAATTACTTCGTATCATACTCGTATTCATTGCCTCGTATAATACTTTCTTATTATACGATCGCCATTCATTCAATTCTTCATTTTCCTTAGCATTCTCGAACTTAGTACGCAGACGAAAAATTGCGTTTGTCATAACCGAATTATTATTACATAATCCTTCCTTCCTTATCATTCTATCATTACGTATTTCCCGGAAGTTCAAAAATAATTCCCGAGCAGAAATTGATGAATAGTGTTTTTCAGAAAATTTCTCGGAAAGCTTTTATTTTCGTCTCGGAAATTCAAACACCTTAATTCTCTCACGTAGCCAAAATACTACGACTTTATGCTCCTTTTAGGTTATAGAAGAACCTCCATCTTGCTTACTCGTTATAAATAACATATATTATAATTTTATTCATTATTTATTCAAATAAAATTATTTTACAAATAATCCGATTTTCTCGGTCGTTACTGCTTTCCTTGTTATGCCTCAAACAGAAGTGTTAGAGAAATGGTTCTGGTAAACATGCCTAAGATTTAATTAGTAACAAGATTTATAGCTTTGGGCTACTTGGACTTTATTCCTCTTTCATGTTTGCATTTGATGATATTTTTTTCATGATTTTATCATGGAGATGATATTTCATATAAAACATAACAGCATATTATAACATAATAACTATAATTCTTTTTCTTGTATACAGGTGGCACTCTCTTTGCTAGCTTGTATATACTTCCTCAATGACAAGACAAAGAGCATAGCTAGGGCTTCCATTATTGGGTGAGTTTGTAAGAAATGCAAAAGAAATTCCCATCTCCTCGTGCTCATTCCTAATCTTCCTTATTTCCCTATTTTTTTCAATGTGATTAAATATATGTTTCTTCATTACAGATTTGGATCTCTTGTGGTTGGCTGGATTTGTGGTTCTTGCATAGTACCTATGATCCCTTCGGTTTTATTACAACCAACCTGGACATTTGAACTCCTGACGTCACTGGTCGTGTACGTCTTCTTGTTTGTTGGCTGTACTTTCCTGAAATGAATGTTTTTGCGGCCATTCGACTACATTTTCACTCCTTTTAAAACCTCCAAATTAGACCAGGTTTTACGCGGCTTAGATAGTCAGACGGTATGCCCTGTGAGCCTCTTTGTATGCGTTTTGTTGAGTCTATGTCATGTAAGAACTTGCACGACACTTGTTTGTTAAAAATGATTTTTGGGCACATCTGTTCTTTAGGTGAGTGTTGAGCAGTTTTTAATTTTAAGCATCTGAATTCTCATTCATTGGCAGAAAAGATGAAATCTGTGGTTTGGTGAACATTGTTTATTAGGGGTGAAAACGAGTCGAAGCTCAGCAAACACTCTAATGCTTAGATTCGGTTCGACTCGAAAAAATTGAGCTCGAATTCGATAAGAAATTTTTAATTTTGCGCTAGATTCTACTCGGATTATTACTCGGACCTACTCGGCTCGTAAGTACTCAACTCGTTTACAAAACGAGTTACTCACGAGCCTTCAAATCGAGTTTCGAATATAAACCATTTCACTTAATACTGAACCACTACATACTAAATTGATTATTGAACTAATGTTTATATATAAAAGTCTTTTACTTTTATTTATGTAAAGAAACTACAAAGAATGTAATACGAATTGATAATTAATTCAATGATTTATTCAAGTACAAGCTTACACAATTTAATATTACAATTTATAAATTATAAAGATTGATACAAATATAGATCAGATCAGTATTCGAATATGAGTCATCGAGCAGGTATCGAGTATGGTTCGAGAAAAAATGAAATACTCGAACTTTAATCTGAGCGAATACTGGTATATTCGAATTTGACTCGTGTATCATTAAGCAGAAAATGAGTATGGATCATATTCGACTCGAATCAACTTCGAATTTGAGCTTTGGATCATATTTTCGAACTGATCTCGAGTCGCTGCTCGGCTAACACCCCTATTGTTTATTCTAATTTAAGTGTTCTTTGTCAGTTCCATTGATTTAACATTGGGTTATTATTAAGGCTGTAAAATGAGAAAACAGTTAAAAGTTCGATTCAAACTTGACTCGAAATATAAATTATTTAAATATGAGTAAATTTTAAAGTTCAATAAATTATTCTAACCTTTTCAAATTGTAATTTTCTATTGATATTTGGATCATATTCGTTCGAAAAGTTCGGGTTTGATCTAAATATTTCAAAAAGTTTGGGTTTGATTTGAACTAAATTTGAGCAACTTAATAGGTTCATTTTATTGAATGTCATTTCGAAAATTGGTTTTATATTATTTCTCAAAGGGACTAATAAATTTAAGCTCACAATATAATTGACCAACATAACAACATAGTATTACACAATCAAAGTTAACATCCAAATCACAGCAGAATTCCCATAACACCTCAAAAGTAAATAAACATTAGCAAATTTACCAAGAACATGTAAAAGATAAAAAACATGCATGTGACTAAACACATCCAGTCTATAACAACTAATAATATTACATATCCATACATAACCATTCCCAGCAGGCTCTAGGCAGTTCCTTTTCGCAATCTCTTGAATTTATCGACATGGTTGTTCCTTAGAACACAGCAACCAATCGAGTAAACGATGATAACTATAGCGATGAAACAGGCGTTAATGAGAGCCAACAGCCTCCACTGTCCCTTTATGTTGCTCAAAACTCCGGCCTTGCATGAATTGCAGTCGAAACAGAGTTGGCTCTGGTTGTTGCTCCAAGTCTTGCAGTCGCTGTCCGGTTGAGCCGGACCTTTTTCGGGTACTGTCCAGAATGTCGCGTTGTGGAACTGGAATCCGCAGTATGTTGGAGGTTTGCAGCATCCAGACTGCATAAAAAATGCGAGAAAATTCAATAAATTTAGCAGTCGTTTGGTTAATTTCTAAACGATCTAACCAAAAAAACAAGTGCATGATTATAATTGATCACCTGAAGTGCAGATAAGGGTTGTTTATCAAAATCTGTGATATTTTTTTCACCAGAACAGACATGAGCATCAACCAAACAACTCTGAATATGCTCCCAATTCTCGGCATTCACCACATACTTTTGCAACCAATTCGAGTAATCCCCGAGCCTATACTCCTTGAACCCTTTCCCCGAAATCCTCTGCCCTACGCCCTTATTCGTCACAATGATGCTGAACACCGTGAACCCGATCAAGCCGAGGATCAAAACGTACATAACAATCAAGTACAGGTATATGAGAACCGAAACCCTACAACACGAACCGATGATTCCGAGCAACGAGAAGATCAAAAGGGACAAACCTAGATAGAGGAGGGGTTTTTTGATGACTTCTTGGCATAATGTTGTGCCATGGTGTGTGGTGAACCAAATGGAATAGGCAATGGCTAAAAGGGAACATATTAATGTCAAAATGTTGAGGATTGTGATTAGGGTATTACTTATTCGAACCATTTTTCTTGTCTGAATGGGAGAGAAATGAATTGAGAAACCCTAATAATTAAGATCTTGATAGAGGGGAGGGGAATGGAATGGAGAGAGGGACGTACGTTTTTTTCCTGCTGTGGAATGTTTTTTGTTTTCAACAAGGTTGGGGGAAAAAACGGTTGATTTAATTACTCCATTGTACGAGGTTTTAAATTGTGTTTGTGTTTTTGACCGTGGGTTTGTTGCAAATTACGGAAATGCCATTGGGTGATTTGGGAGAAGGCTTGAGTTGACTGATGATGTGTCGTTTAATGAGACTGCCACGTCAATGGAAAACGGTTTTGGGTGACGAGAATGGCCCTACGGTTATGTTAGTCATCATGGGGGTGTGGGGTAATGACAGTTGTAGTGACTATATATATCTAATTTATATTGAGACAAAAATATAAAAATTCAATTTAAATTTAGAAATTTTAATTCTTTTTTCTTTTCAAATTCTTTATTTTTGAAAACATTACTTATTTACATAAGAATTATTTACAATAAATAAAAGTGTCGTTATAAATATATAACGACGATAAAAATTATCGCTATATGATTTATAACGATAATTTTAAATAAATAAATAGAGTATTTATAAGGAATTTAACTAATCCATCCTTATGTGGTCAGTAGGTTCCCGAGAGCAGATCTCTTGTCCCTATTTTTTTTGTCTTCTTTGTGTTCACTTACTTAAATGTTGACACCTAGCATTTTATTTAATTTTAGAATTAATTAGTATTAAATAAGAAGATAAATGTTAATATTTAAGTGGAGGGACACAAAGAGACAGAAAAAATAGAGATAAAAGATATGCTCTCGGCCACCCCAACTCTATGCAGTCAGAAAGAGCAATGAGGAAAAAGAGACATTTTTCTTTTCCATAAAAAAATATCCACATCTAATAGATTTCTAATGTTTTGTTACATAATTTTTGAAGTATTCGGAAGTTTAAACGTACTTAAAATGTTATTCATTTAAAGGTTATTTTTTTTTTTTGAAAAGGTAATATTTCTCAAAAATAAAAATAAATTGTAAAAAATCGGATCAAATTGCAACTCCGAATTGAATCAATCAATTCAAATAAGTCATTAAACTACTGTCCCAATAATATCTTCTTGAGTAATTTTGGTCTATCTCAACTCACCCAAAAAGTCAGAACTAAAAATATTATTATTAATAACTTAATTTTTTATATACAGATAAATTTATTTAGAGATTATGCTCCTCAAAAATCTTAGCAGTCATTTTATATGGAGAGGGCTTTCGACTCTCCAATAAGTATCTGTTTTTCGAATTAGGATTCTATTCATTTTAAATGGGATAAAAAGTCTTTATTTATATATTTTTTATCATTATATCTCTCTCTTTCATTAGCATGATATCATATTTAAATACTATTTTAAATATGAATCATAAATAGAGACTCTTCATTTTATTTAAAATGGATAGTATCCTAATTCCTATTTTTTGTGTTTTGCTCGTATTTATTGATTTATTATAGAGTTCAATTGTCTTTCACATTTTTTTATGTTCACTTCACTTTATTACGACCAACTCTTTTTTGATATCTTTTATTTGTTCAACATGATTTTTACTTATGATTTTATTTATCTATAATCTCTTAATCGCTTTAATAATTTACAAATTCAATATATTTCAGCATTTGAAATATTTCAAAATAAAAGAACTCAACTTTTTTTTTTTTATCAAAATCAATTTAACATAACATTCATCATCTTTGATCATCATATTTTCACACTTATGATCCACATATTAATAATAAAAATACGATTAATATCTGTTAATACGTGGGTGTTACGTGTGAAAATACAGATATCCTACCCTTATATCAATTTTTGTGGACCCCACAATACCAACATAGTTTCTCACTCATGCACACCTAAGACCTAACTTCCAGCTTCTCTCTCTCACTCTCTCCAACAACTTTGAAAATAAAACAGACACATTCCTATGTTTTCTTCGTCCTTTTGGCGGATTTTCCCATAAACCCTCCTTCCCTACTTATACCAAAACCCTAATCCCCATTTCCCTCCATTCTCTCTCCACCTTTCTCTCTCTAAAAACCCCTTTCCCTCTCTAGACTATATACATATATTATATTTACACAACAATGGCTTTAGCTCCTCAAGCTCTAGCTAAACCCATTTTCTCCACCAAACCTACATCCCCAAAACTTCAATTTCCATCTTTTCGGACCCTCAAATCTCGACCGTTGATCGTCCGCAGCTCGATCGCCACCTCTGCTCCGGCGGCGGCTGGTGCGGCGACAAAAGGCTCGGCCGTGAAATCAGTGAAGGCGAGGCAGATCATAGACAGCAGGGGAAATCCGACGGTGGAGGTTGATTTAGTCACCGACGGTCTTTACCGATCGGCGGTCCCGAGTGGGGCCTCTACCGGGATTTACGAGGCATTGGAGCTGAGAGATGGGGATAAAAGCGTTTATGGAGGTAAAGGTGTTCTTAATGCTGTCAAAAACATTAATGAAATATTGGGTCCCAAGCTTATTGGTGTTGATGTCAGGTAACAATGAGATTCTTTTATTTTCCCCCTTTTTAAGATGTATTAATGTTTATGGGTTTTGTTTGATTAATGCTTAAATTTGAGGGAAAGAAATGAAAATGCAAGTTTTTAGTTATAGGAAGTGAACTAATTGATGTGTTGGGATCAGTTAAATTGGAGTTTCTTGATTTATTTTTAAAATGTAAGGCCAATGAAGCTGACTTTTTTTGTTGGTTGAAATAATTTGGTTTCATTTTTTGTCGTTCTATTGTATATTCTATTTTGGTTGATGACTTGTTTAGAGAATTATGCGTAGAAGTTAAAATTAGTGTTTGAATGTGAATCAGGGGACTTTTCACAATACGGATTGAATTGTTAATTGTTTGGAGTTAATTGAGTTTTATTTTAGGGTGTAGAGGGGTAGGTAGGGAGTTGTATCATTAAGTACGTAAGCTGTCAAGTTGCTTCAGTTTAGCCAATGGGTCCTAGAATGTTATTGAGAATTTTAATTTGAGGATCACAAGTGCATATGGACCACAGTGGGTGGGAATATATTTTACAGAAAATGTATGGAAGATGAGATCATAATTTTATCTTGCTTCTGTGATCATCCTGTCTAGCATTGTGTTTTTGAGTTTTAAAATGGACAGAAAAGAAAAGAAATGGATGAAAAACCTAAGTTTTCTTTTCCTTTCTCTTGTTTGTGAGTTTTTTAAGGTAGATATGTAAAAGTAAAGGACATAATTTGGCCACATTTCTAATCAAAGTTTTCTGTTCAAAAATGAATGGATTTGGACGGAAAAGTTAATGATTGGGTGAATCTTTGTAATCCCTATATTAATCTCTATTTACAATCATAACAAGATTTAATAAAAGAGTAAACTTAATAAGCTGGTAATCTAAATTTAAAACTTTTATTTTCTCAAAAGCAATACAAAAGAAAACTAGTAAGTTTTCTATAATTTTCTTTTTTATCTAATTTAAATTTTTCGCTCATTTTCTTTTCTGACCAAAACTCACAAACATTGTGTAAATCTGAGGATATATGCAGTCAGTTCTCATTTGATATTTCTGCATGTGCTTATTTTTATCTATGAAAAAAAAATATTCTGATAGGTACTCCATTTTTATATGAAGGAATCAAGCTGAGTTTGATGCAATTATGTTGGAGATTGATGGAACTCGAAACAAGTCAAAACTTGGGGCTAATGCCATTCTTGGAGTATCTCTAAGTGTATGTAGAGCTGGTGCAGGAGCAAAGGGAATTCCCCTGTACAAGCACATTCAGGAAATATCAGGAACAAAAGAACTTGTGATGCCAGTTCCAGCATTCAATGTAATAAATGGAGGCAGCCATGCTGGAAACAATTTGGCTATGCAAGAATTCATGATACTACCTGTAGGAGCAAGCTCATTTGCCGAGGCACTCCGCATGGGTAGTGAAGGTTAGCCAACTAGTTATTTACTCATTACAGTTATTATGTCCTTTATGATGTTTTCTGCCTATTGATATCTTCGTATCATTCCTAGAAGGAGAAGGTTGGTCCTTTAAATATGAAAAATGTCTGATTGTCCTGACCATCATGTGTGCTGAAGCATTTAAATTAAATTTGAATCTTTGATGTTTCATGCTCATAAGATGCACATGCACTAGCATTTGAATTAAATTTGTATTTCGCGATATATTATGCTTAGCTTAGAATAGCATGTAAAGCAGTACATGCCGCCATTAACTTTTGATTTCAATTAGAATGATAAATAACTTTCCTAAACTTTGTTGAAACAGTATATCACATACTAAAGGGAATTATCAAGGCAAAATATGGACAAGATGCCTGCAATGTCGGAGATGAAGGGGGTTTTGCTCCCAATGTTCAAGATAATAGGGAAGGACTTCTATTGCTTGTTGATGCTATTGAAAAGGCTGGTTATACTGGCAAGGTATGAACCACTCATTCACCTCCACTGCAATTGCAATTGCAATCTAGTTTCTTATATAGTATTTGTAAGCCTATGCAGATCAAAATTGGAATGGATGTTGCAGCTTCAGAGTTCTTGACAAAAGATGCCAAATACGATCTCAATTTTAAGAAACAACCAAATGATGGTGCTCACGTGCTGGCAGCTCAGAGTCTCCGTGATCTTTACAAAGAGTTCATCAAAGAATTCCCTATAGTGTCCATTGAAGATCCTTTTGACCAAGATGATTGGAGCTCATGGTCTTCACTGCAGTCTTCAGTCGATATCCAAATTGTAGGTGATGACTTGTTGGTCACAAATCCAAAGAAAATTGCTGAAGCTATTCAGAAGAAGGCTTGCAATGGTTTGCTATTGAAGGCAAGTATGAGATAGATTTTTTACAACTGTGTTGTATATATATATATATATATATATATATATATATATATATATATATATATATATATATATATATATATGTATATGTACGCTTCATGTGCTTAATCCCTTTTTCACTTTATTAATTAAAGTGAAAAAGTAGGCTCTTAATTCATCTGAGCTTGATAGTTAACGGGAAAGAATACATTTCGTTGAGGTCACTGACACACATACATCTTTTCTTGGCTCAATTTTTCTTATTGATGGATTCCTTTCTGTTTGATAAGGACTTGACGTGCTTCATTGGTGTTCTAAATAACCGTAATCTTTGAGAGCTAATGCATGATAAGGGGGAGTGACATATGGAGATTGATATAATAGTACTTATTTGATTTCTACAGATATTGACATACTGTTATAATTTGGGAGTTAGAAGTTCTATTAGATAACTTAAATGTTTCAAATTTTTTTTTCTCGACAAGTTCACATGTTTGAAGTTAATGCTGAACCATATCTTATCTTTACCCATTTACTAAATGCAGGTTAACCAGATAGGAACAGTAACTGAATCGATTCAAGCAGCTCTCGATTCCAAAGCTGCTGGATGGGGTGTGATGGTCAGCCACCGTAGTGGTGAAACTGAGGATAACTTCATTGCAGATTTATCTGTTGGCCTGGCTAGTGGACAGGTAGGTTTGTACATTTTTTTCTTGAGCTCTACTACATGTTTTTTGGTTTATTTGAACATTTCCAAAAACATTTTATATTTGTCTTCTTGTTTAGATCAAAACGGGAGCTCCCTGTCGAAGTGAGCGGTTGGCCAAGTATAATCAGGTAAAAGAAAATTGAACTAATTCTTTTTCTCTAGTCTGAATGTCAGTTTTAGACAAATGACTCACAAGTGACTTAACCCAATTTTCTGGTTACTGATTCTGTTGCAGCTTCTGCGTATTGAAGAGGAACTTGGAAATGTCCGCTATGCAGGTGAAGCATTCAGAGCACCTTAAGAAGAAAGAGAGCTTCACATCTTTTCAGTTTTAATAAGTACTAGATCAGATTCACATCTTGCAGTAAATTCTGAATCTGTGCCAAAATGTCTAGGAAAATCGGGACTTTTTTTTATCTTTTTTCCTTTTTAATTTTGTAGTCCCCATCGGCTAAATATGATTTGAAAACAATATCAGAGGTCAAATAATAAGCACAGTTAAGCACTCTTCTACCAAGAGAATCTTTTGTTGTCACTGAATAATGTAATTGTGCTTTATAAGGTGTCCTGTACTGTTTCAATGTGATTGTGATATTGTGATGTACCATACAGCTCTAAGATGTCTTGTTGTAACTTCTCTTTTGCAATTTAATAAATAGCTTTTGGTTTAATATGAGCAGATACAATAATTATAGTTTGTTATGCTCTGTTTCGTAACACCATTGTGTAGTTGGTTCTTAGCTAGATTTCTAATTACAAATATAAGATGCATGTTTTCATGATGAAATGATTCAAATGCAGTTGCCCCTTGATTTCGAAAATAAAATTTATCTATTAGGTTGATGGTTTGTCCAGAGTCTATATTTGTTTATACAAGTAAAAGAATGAGATTATAGTACAAGTAAATGTTAAATGCTCAGATTAAAGCAGACAAGAACATTTACAACACTATGAAAAGCCTTTTAAGCAAAAAGCCTCGAGCACAAATAGGCCAGTAAGATCATGAAATGGCCATACAAGATATAAACCTTAATTTTCAGTTGCAAAGACTAAAGTCTCTACTTCCAAGTGTATTTTTGATGAAGATGGAGATTCATCAGAGCAGCAAACATGATCATTGTCCTGCCTTCGTCCATTACCAGGTTAGTGCAGTCAAGCGTGACAAACAAATATTCCAAAGCTTCTCAAAGCTCAAATCGAGTTCGGATCCAGTGAATAAAAAGGTTTAATTACCAATCATAAACAATGATGCCTAAATAGGAATAGCTGGACCTGTATATCTTCCATTGCGCATGTATAGATTGGCTGGTGTTTCTAACTCTGCAAGCCATGCATACTCCTCTTCTTTTCCATTATCTATCTCACCATCAATTCCTGTCGCTGCATCATAGTATAGACAAGCAACTCATGGTTAATGGTGACAATTCATGTAAAAAACGTTTAAATAATATTACTCTATATGGTCAGGTATCATGCAGAATCACAAAACAGAGAGTTTGTCATGGGGAAAAAATCGAAACTAGAAAGGGAAAAACAAATGGCTTACAGAAGCTTGTATAAGGGTAGTCGTGGTAGTAGGTACATTTCCTGCCTGCATTCTCCGAGTAAGGAGGCGCTAGAATGTCAAAAACAGCACAAGGAGTGATTGCAGTGAAACAATGCAGATTCCCTCCGGTATTTGGAAACAAAATCGAAGTATCACATGGTGCTGTCAGAACTTTATCAACAGCCAACTTTGCCAGTCTAACTGTTAAATAAGGCAATAATTCCATTAAAACTTGCACTACTACTCATAGGTAGATAGTGGAGAATAAAACAGATAAGCTATGGAATATGCTTGTAAAAGAATCAATAAATTCTGTTAGGAGTTTATATCAAAAGCAACCCCACATTGTTAGGAACTTATATCAACAGCGACCCCACATTATAGTCCGATACAATTACTGAAAAGCTAATATTTTTAAAGAATTTTGAGTCTACTACAATCACTGCAAATGCTAACAGAGGTGAGGTAGCATTTGCAATAGTTAGTTTCCGTTGTCATTATCAATCTTAGAAGAGTTCGTCTGCATGCTCAGTAATTGCACCAAGATGTGTGAGGGCCAAGATGCATCCATTCACGTATCCAAGTTAAATATGAATATGTTAGATGATAAAAGAGTATTACAATAGGTGCCATGGTTATCTAGTTTCTTGTCGGTCTAAGGCCACAAGTGAATCAGAAGTTTAAGATCAATGAAAGCAAGCAGCTATCCAATAGAGACTACAATACTGTAATAATGTCAAAAATTACTATTCATTTTCTGCAGTATGAATCTTTCTACCAGAAAATATAATGTTTTAACGCCAGAGAGTAGAATTCTAGGAGAAATAGTGTTTAAACCAAGTATTAGAATCTCGGCATTTGATTTCAGTTTGGGACGTCTTTAAAAACTCTTACATCGGAAGTTTGGAATGAGTTCAGATTAAGACCTTCAGTTCCCTTGCTTCTCTTAATGCGTCTAGGCTCAACCCAATCGTAAGCTTTCACATGCAAGGAGCCATAGAGAAGTTTGCTCAAAACAGTCATCCCTGGATGGTCATGGAGTGGAATAACTGAGGAAGTTGGGAAACAAAATATACACATCTGCATTGAAAAAAATTATTGCTTAAACACAGTGCTGAACTTTTGAAATAGCTACAAAGACTACAAAATCAACTTCTTTAGGACAAATCTTAAGTTTCATAATCATCCAATAGTTCTACTTATCATACTGAAGTCAACAACGCCTTTCATAGATTAAAGAAAAAATAAAAACAAAGAAGCTTGGTAACATGAAATTAAGGAGACTCCATGTGTATCAAACTATCGATTTGGACCTTCTAGGAAACAAAGAAAACAGAAGAAACCAGAAAACAAAAAGATCGGTATATTTTGCCACTTGAATCAGAAATATATCAATTTAAGGTCATAGGAAAAGGCTCACTTAAAAAATAGTTTATTTACTAATTTTATCAGTTGCGAGATAATTGAATGTATATGGAAGTTGAGGGCTTCTTTTTTGTTCATGTATCAAAGAAAATGTTTTACGGTTTTTGATCAGCATCAATAACAGTATAAAATTTTTAATCACACGTATTTGAGCATGCAAGTTGTAGTATTGTACAATCTGATAAATTGATGACTTGATGTTCTTCCACTCTGCATATGGCTCCATGTTATTAAACTTCTCCTTCAGGGTTAATAGATGCAACTATAAATCAATCTTTCATACTTTCAAATGATCATTAAAGTGACATCATGTTGTTGATACATTCTTCAAATTTGTAACGGCCAGTAAGCAGTCATGAACAGCAGAGACAAAAGAGGATAAAAGCATTATGACCAGGGGGTGTTAAAGTTAATTTGGAAGATTTTGATAGCAGTGCCATAGATATGCAAAACACAACAACTAACTTAGCTTACATTTTCTTTAGAAACTCTCGAATCAAATGCTGTAACAGATATTCAAACTAATGATAAAAACAGAAGAGGTGCAGCTTACCGTAAAATAGTCACACTCATGCACATCAATATATGTTATCGGTTGAGCCCATCGATCCACCCTAGTCAATACATTAAGTCCAAAAAGACCATGGCCTCTATCATCCTCTTTGTTCTCCCCTTTCAGCCCAACATCAATGGGACCAATTGTGTCTACAAAATAGTAAATTATCGATAATGAACCTGAAGAAAGAATCCAAATACACAACTACACATAGTTGTCAAGTGTCGATGACCCAATCGCTCATTACTTAGCGACCAAACCTTTGAATTAGTCGCCAAGAAAGTGACAAATTATTAACAATACTCATTTTATACATATATATAATAAAATTATGATCTCATTTTCCATACATTTTATCTGTAAAAAATATTACCCGGCGGTCCATATGTACTTATGATCCTCAAATCATAGTTGTCAAGTCGTTAAGTCAAAGTGAGTCGATGGCCGACTGCTTGAGCTACCAGTCGCCTGACTAGTCGTCGGTAAAGTGACAAATTATTTACAATAATCATTTTATACATACATATATATATATATATATACATAAAAAAATTACAATTTCACAATCAAAACTACTAAATATCATTGATATAAAAGTTAACCCCTATTAGGATCCTTGCTCATATGACTATCTGTCATTTAGAATGTTTAATTGCATTATGGGTCAATTAGAATTCAAAATTGAGTTGGGTAAATTAAAATTTGGGTTTGTTTTCAAGTCGTCTAACTAGATACCAAGTCGAGCAAATCGTTGATATGAACCGATAGGTGATGACTAATTGTTCAAGTTGGACGACTTAACGTTGGCAACCAAGTCGAGTTGTTGACTTGCACTTCCAGTAGTGCCCTAGTCGTCTCTTAAGCGACGACTTGATAACTATGCAACTACAACAAAAATGTGTTTATCATATTTGCAATGGCAGAGCCACACATTTTAGTCAAGGTGGGAAAAAAATACTAAATACATATTTCTCAAAATTATGATGGGAAATATATATATATATATATATATATATATATATATATATATATATATCTAATTATATAAGAATTTTTTTTTGATACAACTAAAAAACCTCCAAAAATAAATGTGGGTAATCTTCCTCACAAGGTGCATCCGTCCCTCCTGGTTTGATTTGTCCAATCACAAATCCTTTATTGTGAAAAGAATTCATGAAAATTTAAGCAGCAAATGTTTCAATAACATTTTAGCATGAATAACACCATGTACTGAGGTGAAAAAATCCCAACCTGCCAACTAAAGTCTACTATGGCAGTTCTTGGCAAGATCTCCTAATCTATTTTCAAGATTCAATAAACTTGTCATCAATTTAAGGTAGCTTCCATCAAAGGATGGACTACTAGGTAATGAAATGATGTGAATGCTTGATAGATGATAATGTAATTCAAAACAATCACCCACGGTAGGGAAAATAAATTTTTTTTTTAATTTCTGCTTCGTATTCATGAATATGCTAGGTAACGTTCCTGTGAGGATGTAAAAATACAACCAATCAGAAGGCGACGCATGTCCTAAACTGAAGGATATAATAGCCACTTCACCAAGGGGCAATATGGACCTTCTCTATATATCAAGGGTATAAGGGTAAATAGTGCACATTCCTCCCTATAATTATGAGGTACTTCTAACCATTTTCATAACTTTGATTCATTCTACAAGAGACTAGTTTATAGAGAGAGCCCAACCTCTCCCAGGAGACCTTAGTGACACTCACACCCGAGAGGCCTCCCAAAGACTACCCTGAGGGTCTTTCTAATCTTTTTCTTGACTGCAGGACCAAAGACAGGATCCACACTAAGAGGACTTGAACCCTACGAGGACAACACCAAAGGAGAAACACCTAATTCCGCCTTAACTTATTTGCTGTGTTACAACAGTTTCTAAGAAAGGTTAGTTTCCGTATCAAGTCATGCCGCCACGGCCACACCCCCTAAAATAACTACCAAAGAAAGGTAGTTAATGAATGTAAAAAAAAAAAAAAAAAAAAAAATCAACACAAACTTTTTGGTGCTACTTTTAGTATAAAATTCTATATCCAGTTATCTCTCACTTGCCTAAGAAATAAATAATAAAAGTCTTCAAATCTTAGGTAAAAAAATTCAAAAGATGATGTTCATTTTGTTACATACTATATCTCTGTCACAAAATGAGAAAATGAGAGTCCATGTTTGAAAGTCAGAAGTGTTTAAAGAAAGTTTCACTGAAAGATAATCAAAAACCAAGACCAAAACATACAAAAATTTAATGAGTTCTAGAATATCAAGTTTGATAATGTGCTATCAATTTTGGGACATTCAAGCATAAAATTTAGACTCTCATTTTTTGATGGAGAGAGTAGTACTATTGTTACATATTATTATCATTCATGAATACCATTCTGAGCCAAATCCTCACAACAATAACTTTAACGAACTAAGATTCAATTTTACAAATTTCACTTGAACAACTAAAACACTTTGAAATTGCTGCCAATGCCAAACGAACAAAACCCAGTATGCATAAAAATCAATTATCAAATTCCGGAGCAAAAATCAGAAACCCAGGTCAGATATTACACAACTAGCGAAACCCAGATGAAATTTTTATGTTAACTAATGTCATAATTATAAACAATTGAATAGAAAAAATCAGAGAAATTGAAGGTTGAAAGTAGTAAGTACCCAAAAGGGAAGACAATTTCTGAATAGCTTGAGAAGAAGCAGGAGCTGTTCGTAAAGGCGCAAATGTTTTCTTGCAGAGATCGTACAGAGCTTGGACTGAAGAAGATGAGGATGAAGAAGATGAGGGGATCTTCCTCGTCATTCTGAAGAACCTTCTAAACATGGGGTGCGAAAAGGTTTTTGGTAAAATATATCCACACATGGTTTTTCAGCTAATGGAAGCAAATTGGGGGCTGAATTTAGCGAAGGGTCAACATTTTTTTTTAAGTATTGATATATAAATTTGGTATTAATTACTCCATCCGTTCCTTAATATATGTCGTTTTAGATATGTACACAAAAATTAAAAAAATAATTAAAAAACATTAACTATACTATTAATTGTCTATAATACCCTTTACCTCACTTATCTCATTCTCTCTCTCCAATAACAGATTAACAATATAATTTTACTACTAAAAAATCTCAATAGTCTCATTTACTCTTATTTTATTTATCTTTCTCTCTCATCATAAAACACTTTAATTATCATATTTTTAAAGAAAAAAGATGAAAAAATTTTGTTGGGAGGAGAGAGAGGCTTAAGAGTAGAGGAAATCATAAATATGGATTAAAAAATTAGGTGGAGTAATAAGGGGCAATTTGGGAAAAATAGTGATCAATTCTCCTAGATAACTACAAATGACAAATAATTAAAAATAACAAAAAAAGTCTAAAATGATCCACATATAGGAATGGAGGGAGTATAACAAAATTAAATTTATTATAATTTCTTTTAAAAAAATTACGGTTAATAATTTACAATCAAACAATGTAAACTTTCGTAATATATATCATTTCTTTTAGAATTCTGGCTACAAATTTATGCCATGTGAATACAGATACTAAGAGGAACTAAATAAGATATCACTCTAGTTTATTCTATTTTATTATTAATTTGTAGATATATAAATTATTTTTATTACTTTCTTTTAAATTTTATAATTTAAATTGAATAATCAAGGACGAGCTTTGTGAAGAATATTGTTCTTTCCTTCCAACCAAAAAAAATAATCTTGTTGACAAATTTAAAATTTAAATATAAATTATTATCCTGTATTTTTTTATTTTATTTTTCAATTAGGTGATTATCTTTTTAGTTTTAATATCAGATGAGATGACTATTATTTTGATCTTAGTTATGTCAAATGATCGAATAAGATTTCAACATAATTTTTAAAATATAATAATAATTTTGTAATTTGACACAAAGAAAGTATAATTAGAAATGAATAACTCTCATAATTTAAAATCTTAACTTTTATTTAATTCAATTGTGAAATTATGTCAATGAAATTATTTGATATGTTTATTGAGTTGTATCATGTATGGTTATATAACTTGTATTATTGTCATATTGCCTCACACTTGAGACAAATATGTCAGTTTTTTTTGACACAAAATTGATAATATGAAGATTTTTTCTTCTAATTATATCATTTTATATTTAAAAAAATTAAACATTAATCATCAACCCAACATTAACATGTATAGTCTAAAATAAAGTCACACGTCAATCAATCCCTACCTAAAATGGGATATATATATATATATATATATATATATATATATATATATATATATATATATATATATATATATATATAGATGGATCAATCAGATACTTTTTATCTTTATTTCATCGGATTTCATTTCTTTTAGCGACGAATTGACGACGATTTCATCATATTAACCGTCATCTATATTTTTATGAGAATCTGACAAATATATAGTGTCGTTAAAAATATAGACGACGGTTGTATATAATCAATCGTTGTTTAATCATCACTAAAAGAGAATGAATACGAATAAATAAGATAAGATGTATGCACTTGATCCGAACTGTATATATATATATCCGTTGTTATAACATTGCTAAATCATAATTAATGGTGCTATATATATTTTAATAGGACTATATGTGCAGTCCGGCTATACCAATGAGTTTTGTAGATTATGATAACTGTCGCCCTAAGTCAAAATACTATATTCAAAAAACTGTCAGTCATACATTATTAAATGATAAATAATGGTGCTACTAATTAGTAGGAAGATGCATATATTTAAATTTAAAAACAGAAAAGGGGATGATATTTGGGTTTTTATTATTTTCTCTAGTTTTTCCCCAGAAGCCAAAGTGGAGGCTGCTGGCGGCAGACTCCACCAATTGTAGCTTTCCATTGCAAGAATTCCTCATTTTACTCGAAATCATACAGAGCTTTTCACCCACCCCCACCAAAGATTCAATTTCAGCTCCGCCCTTCTGAAAATAGTCTACAACTATATACATACAAGCATATACACAGAAACAGGTGACAGAAAAATGGATTTTGAAGGAACCCCTGTTAGTCATGGATTCCACATGCCAGCAGAGTGGGAACCCCATTCCCAATGTTGGATGGGTTGGCCTGTGAGCTCTCTCTCTCTGTATAAACTAATATGCCCATTTATATCAATTTGTCTTGTTTATGGATTGGGAAGTTATTTATTTATTTATATTTTTTTTGACAAAGTATGCGATGATAAGAAGAAAAAAATTTGTGCTTTTGCTAGTATTGTTGAATTGACATACCCATTTATCTCAATTGTCTTGTTTATAATATGGGGAAGTTATATATATATATATATATATATATATATATATATATATATTTTCTTTCTTTCTTTCTTTTTTTTTTTTTTTTTGCAGTTGACAAAGTATGGAATTATAAGAAGAAAAATTTGTGCTTTAGATTGTATGGTGTGTTTGAATGAGATGATTGTCTACTAAATGCTACAAATGAGTTGAAGAGTTATTGGTTAATCTGGAGTGCCATTGCTGTTCAGTCTTAATTATACAATGTTTTTAGGGTTAGGGCAAATATTTGATGATGGGTCTTCCATGTTTTCATGTGGTATTAGGTGGTACTTTACTGTGCCTTTATGTGCGCTGTTGATTGTGATTCTTGTGTGTGGATATTGAATTAGTATTCATGCCATTTATAGGTGTATCAAACTGAATATACACAGGCACACACATAAACATGTACATGTCCTCAGCTCAATTTTGTTGTACTCTTGGAAAGCATGTTTTTTGGTACAGAATGCAAGGCATTCAAGTTGCAGTTTGAAAGATAATATCTTTTAATCATTAAGCATCTCAAGAAATAAGCACCTTGAAAATATTGAAAAAGGTTTGATCTTTACTTACTTTTTCAGTTTTTCCTTAACTACGATCAGGGTTTATCCATTTTGCTCGTCTCTTCCTTTTACTGTTAGTTAAGTGTTTTAACAACTTATTATATGCTTGCATACAAATATTAACTGTAATTGCAGGAGCGCGGTGATAACTGGCGAGAGAATGCTGTGCATGCTCAAAATGTTTTCGCCAAGGTGGCCTCTGCAATATCAAAATTTGAGCCAGTCACTGTCTGTGCTAGTGCTGCTCAGGTTGGTAGTTGTCTTGGAACATGAGAACCTGATTCTGTGATACCTTTAGCCATTGGGGTCGTGAGATTTAGTCCTGTTCTAACTTTGAGCCTTTTTCCCCCCCTTGTCCAGTGGGCCAACGCACGCAGTCAGTTGCCACAAAATATTAGGGTCATTGAGATGAGCATGAATGATTCTTGGTTTCGTGACTCTGGGCCAACTGTGAGCTTCTCCCTTTTTTATCTGCATCGTATTTTTTGTGGCTATTTCTGACCAAGGTGGTCTTAAATAAATTTTTAGTACACTGACCTGGTCAAGTTTTGTCTGATTAGTTTGTTGTGAACAAGAGCAAATCAAATTTGGGGAACACAGAGCATACTGTTGCCGGAATTGATTGGAACTTTAATAGTTGGGGCGGTAAGGCTGCATGTTACGCATTTATGATGTCTATTAGGATTGGCTTCATGCTTTCCATGTTATTGATTTACTAGCTCACATAATGCTATAGGTGCCGAGGATGGTTGTTACACTGATTGGAGTCTTGACCTTCTAGTTGCGAAGAAGGTTTTTGAAGTTATTAGAATGCATATTTTTCATTATACGGTTTTCTTTGCGAAGTAGACTAATTCTCCATATTTGCATCTGTTTTCTTTATTTATTAATTTTTAATGTTTTTCACTTTTCTTAGATATTGGCATTTGAAAGGCTTCCTAGGTTTCCTCAATCTATAATTCTTGAAGGAGGAAGCATTCATGTGGATGGAGAAGGTAAGAACATTCACTTTGATATGAGAAAGAGAAAGAAGTTTATTATTTATTCTTTCATTAATATATGAATGTATAAATAGCACATGCATCATATATCATTTTCTTCTAATAGTAGTGAGCATTTTACTGTATCCAAATTTTGACTAGAACTCCACACCTTTACCAATAAACTAGTGCATAAGAATTGTCTTGGGAGAATTTGCAGAAATGACCTACACTGTCGAGACCCAGATACTAAGTTGACCTCTCTTTTTCCATGCTTTTTAGAATTGGCTGAATAATATATGAGGAAGGTTATCAATATTAAAAAATACCATAGCTTGGCAATCTTGGCCATAATTTGAACTGCCACTCTAGCTTGCATAAAAATAATCTAGGATTATCAATGTATGAAATGAAAAATAACTGAAACAAGGAGCAGAAGGACAAGAATTGATCTGCAAAGAAATCTAAAAAGGATTACACACACTACTAATTCTGTTTTTGTTAGAAAGTATTGTGTTAAAGCATGGTTATCAAGTTGTTGCCTAGGCGTCCTAGGCAGCGCTTAGTGCATATTGGGAAGGCATCTGAACGACTTGGTGGGAGGGGAGAAAGTCGAGCGCTCAAATAACGAAGGCGACGACTTGGTGGCGACTTGGACGATTAGATTTCAAAGCGGTCGACTTCGACATTGCAGATGTGGTTTAACCCGAAGCTTAACTAGGTTAAAAAAAATAATTTGAGGAGCACTCTAAAACCTAAGTTGCAACAAGCCAACAAGTATAGAGAGGGAGAGAGGGAGAGAGGGAGAGAGGGAGAGAGGGAGAGAGAGCAAGAGCAATAAGTCAGTAATAGAGAGGGACTCACCAGCAAGGCGTCGACTCCGACAGTTCGTGACTTCGGCTTCTAGTCCGGAAGCTCGCTACTTCGGCCTATACTCCGATATGCTTCTTCTTCTCTTCTATATTCGACCTTTTTTTCTTTCTTTCTTTTATCCTTCTTTTTGGGGCGGGGCGGGAGAGAAATATAATTGGTCTCTCTTTTCTTTACTTCTCCTTTTCTCTAATAGGTTACAGGTGTGAGAAAGTCCCTCCCCTTCGACTCTCATTTCCTCTATTATGTGTTTTGATGTTTTCCCCCTTGCCAATTGGACTGTGGGTTTGTTGAATTGTTGATGCTTTTTTTTTTGGGTTTTGATTTATACATTTTTTTAATACTATATATCATATAAATGTACAAATTAGTGGTAATCTCTGCTTTGTTATATCATATGATTTGACCTTGATGATTATGCTTGATAGGTTGAGTGATCCTTTCGTTTTTAAAAAATGAGACTTTTGAGTTAATGAATATTAAGTTTTTATGACTTTATTTTATTTCTATATTATGTTTGTTTTTCACAATGAACATATCTTTATTTTATTATGGATGATTGTCTAATGCTATGATATGACTATATGTTTATTTATATCTTTATCTTAACAATGATTGTTTACTTGTTTTATCATGAATTATTAAATTCGTAGTATTGAAATTTATGGTATTCTATCTATATAATATTAAAACTTAAGAAACTAAACATAAATTTAAGAATTATATTGAGTTAAACTAAATATTACAAAAGTATCACCATTTATATAATTTGAAGTTCGTACAAATTCAAAAATTACAAGTTTACAACTATAATAAAATTATCTATTTCGATTTGATCTTGTTCACTTATTTTTTTGATTTGATATGCTAAAACATGCATTATGAATATGGTAAATCATCAGAAAAATAAATATATCAAAATTCATATAAATATTAAATATATATAATTTTATTTGTATAAAATTTACATTGTTATCGACTTGTCGACTTGTGGACGACTTGTCGACTTGTGGATGACTAGTCGGACGCCTTGTCGCCTAAGCGCTTAAGCTCCCGGCTATCACCTCGCCTCGACTTGTTGTCTTGATAACTATATGTTAAAGTAATTGAGTAATATTAGAAGTGTTGAAGAAGCACACTAGGTGAGGTAGCGAAGCAGGTTGTCGGCTTGTTGGCAGAAGCTATTTTGGGGGTGTGTGGACAGCTGTCCGGTTACGAGGTGACCAGCCAGCCACGTGGCAGGAAGGTCTTAGGATTTGTATATTTGGACAATTGACTCATGCTATGCCCTTGGGTTAGTATACATATGCGCATATGTATATATGTCCTATGTAGCCATTCTAATTTCCTCTCTCTCTCCCCGTTCTTCCCGATATCCAATATCCTTGCACTTTTAGAGTGCTTGGGCAATGTAAAGTAGAAATAATACTCCCTCTATTCCGCAAGAAAAGATCCGACCTTTTGAAGTCAATTCACGAATTCTTAAAATTTGAAATTGATGTATTAATGCAAGTTGTTGAAACAACAAATTAGTTTCTAGTACATTCTTAAAAGCTTCTCATCATGAGGATTAGATTTCAGAATAAGATTAATGCAGAAGCATCAGGATTCTTTATTCTTTCTCTTTGAAGATTTTTCTTTATAAAATTTGATATGAAAATGAAAAGAAAAACACATCAAGTCTGTTGCTGTATATCCTTTTGCATTACCTGATGATTAGCTGTGGACACCTTTTTACATAACAAACTGGGTATTGATGGTTGGCTTTGAGTAAATTGAGGAAGATAATTGAAATCTTGAATCAATCATAACTTGTCCATATTAGTTTAAGAAAGTAAGATCATATCATATAAACTCGCATTATATTTTTTACTCGTGCTATAAGTCGATAACTTATCGCACCCTTCTTCTGCATGCATTCAGATCAGTTTGTACTTGTGCCCCTCTTTATACTGGATACTAGATTTATTTTCCGTATATTATTGTCATGTCGTCAAATATCTAATACCTTTGCTTCCCCAGGGACTTGCCTTACTACGGAGGAGTGCCTTTTGAATGAAAACAGGAACCCACACTTGACTAAAGAACAAATAGAGGACGAACTTAAAGCATATCTGGGTGTGAAGAAGATTATTTGGTTGCCTTGTGGATTATTCGGTACCTATTCCACTTCCCTGGAATCCTATCTCATGCCATTCATTTCATGGATTTTGGTCAATATGTTTTCATAAAAAGGATACAAAATTTCTTTAGTTACTTTCTTTGAGTATTCTTGTCGCTTTCTGGCTGATCTTTTTATGCCTTTGTTTTGTAATTTTGTTTAACTTTTTCATGTTGTAGTTAAAACTTAAATCTTTATTTCTTTTTACAGGTGATGATGATACTAATGGTCACGTGGACAATATGTGCTGCTTTGTGAAGCCTGGCGTAGTTTTGTTATCCTGGACTAATGATAAATCAGACCCTCATTATGAACGAGCTGAGGAAGCCTTTTCAGTACTCTCTAACTCTTTGGATGCTAGTGGTAGAAAATTAGAAATAATCAAACTCCATGTTCCTGGACCACTTTATATGACTAAGGATGAAGCTGATGGAGTTATTCAGGTGCACCTGTTTAGAGTTCTACTGTCATTCTCCCTTTATTTATTTTAATTCACGTTTCTTATCCCTTTAATCGAGGTGCCATTTTCGTAGCAGTTTGTTGACATTCAGAGCTAGTGGTTTATTTCTCACCTAAAAAGGAGTGCTGTTATCTTTGAAAACACTTGTTAGAAGATGATCTGAAAATTGTATTCTATAGGCCACAAAATGAGAGTCCCATTTGAATGAAAAGTAGACGTCATTTTCTCATTATAATTCCTAACTCGATTAATAGTGATATTAAATGAAAACTAGGTTGAACACTTTTCATTAAGGGAAAATTTGGAATGTAATGTTGCTTTTTAGTCCATATTTAGAATAGGGAATATCGTTTTGGAACGGATGAAGTTTATATCAACTGCTAAAGTTTCTGAATTACTTACTTATGTGGCATCTCCCTTTAGAATTTCACAAGGGAAGAGCTAATAGTTTTGTGTGTACTTTCTTTATTACCTATCAAATTTTTTTTTGTTGTTGGATACTCTTATTATCATTTTTGTTAATCATGGGTACAAATACCACTTTTCTTTATCTTTTTGAACTCTTTTCAAATATGTTATTATTTACATGTTATCCTTTTTGATTGTTCTGTTTGAACAGAATTTACATTTAAATCCTATGACTTTGTAATTCTGTAAAGTGAGGTAGGCATGCACTTTTCTTTATTGTATTTTCATCTGTTTGATGTCTTTAAACTTGTGTATGGTATTAATCCATTGTTACATATATATGTAGCAAGATAAAATCATAGTATTAAGTTGCAAATTTTTCCCAAGCAACTTTCTTGGGTTTCTAATATGTTTAAAACAGGATGGGAATGGTAAACAAAGACTTCCTGGTACAAGGCTTGCTGCTTCCTATGTGAATTTCTACATTGCCAATGGAGCTATAATCACACCACAATTTGGGGACAAAAAGTGGGACGATGAAGCTGTTCGTGTCCTGTCTCTAGCCTTTCCAGAACGTGAAGTAAGCAATTGTTTTTATACTTTTCTGATTAGTTCATCTACTTATGTTACAACCTTATTCACATGAATGGGATAAATGTTCAAGGATCACAGTTTGTCAGTTGAAACTTATAAATTCTAGTTGATCCATAGAACTCATTTCTTACCCAAGTTAATTCAAAGACCCAGAACCCAATTTCAGTTAAGATAAAATAATACACAAAAGAAAACAGTTAGGAAAAGGGCTGCAGGGCATTGTTCAACAAGTATACATCTTTAAGCAGTTTGTTATTTATGTATGTATTCAGCTTTTAACAGACTTGAGCGTGTATAAACGCTTAGTCTAATGCTTTCACACAAACAAATCAGTGAAGAACTTTCCATTTGTTGTTGAAGATGCATCATTGTGATTCCTTCCATCTTGTTTGTCAAACTTCTTTTGAAAAGAAAAGAATCACCTTGGAAATCGGAACATGTTGTCCCATTCCAATTCTGTTCTATATAAAGCCTATTCCTACGTTTTATAATGCATGTGATACTGAGATATTTTATTAGTACTTTTCTTTACTATGATAAAATAATAAATATAGCTAGAACACGTCGTACCGTGATTATTTCTGCATACTCAGTAATGCCAAGTTCAAGGATACAGAGGGCACAATCAATCTTCTGGATGTGTGTGCGAGTCGAACATATAAATCAGTACGAGTAGTAAAACGCCTTTTAGTCTTTTAGAAAACAAAGAAACACAACTACATTTTGGATCGTGCACCCTCTTTATATTAGTAAACAAGTAGTTTTCTGTTGTTTTGATTTTAGGTGGTAAGAATCGAAGATGCGAGGGAGATTGTTCTGGCAGGTGGAAATATACATTGTATAACACAACAGCAGCCGGCATGTCCATGAGCATGGTGAAGCTAATCCAACAACAAATGAACATATCATTTAAGAGCAGTCTATAAATGTGTTGTTGATGTGCCTAATGCAAATCCCAACCATGCTCCTGAGTGGTTTCTTAGACTCAAGTGCATGCCTTTAACATTAAGGCAGCAAATGTCATTCTAACTTGGGTTTTTTATGTTTTCCTTATTCTCTAAGGTTCATTTTGGACCATTTGGCAGTTGCAGACTTATTTCGTTATTAGTTTTTTTTTTAATTAATTGGACAATTCATATTAGAATTACAAAACAATAGATTTTCTTGTTTTCCTTTTTTGTTTTGATGATGTTAATGTTAGTATAAACATGTAGAGTTATATATATTATTATGTATATGTATGTACAACTAGTTCAAAACTACTCTACTTCTCTTATTTATGCTTTGGAAACAGACTGAAGTTTGTGTTCATAATGATGGAAGTATGATCTACTAGTGTTATATATGAGATAGACCATAATAATTACAACACAAATTCAGTCTGTTATGTGAATTTCACTTGCAAAAAGCAAGATTATGATTATTTGTAACTAGCCCTGTTCAGGTAATAGTTGCTCTTCAGCAAAATATAATTTCTTCTTCTGTATCAAATGAGTGTTGTGCTTGCTTGGATCTGGATTTCCCAAAATCTTTTCACTTTTACAAACCAATGCCAATTATTTACAAAACTACATTGCATACTTAAAAGTTTGAGATAAATTTATGTGGTCTTATCTTTAACACATTTATATGAGATGAGGGGTATATAAATATTGATTTAGTTGGTCAATTTTTTTATTCCTTATGCTATGTTCCATGTTGAGTATGACACTCAAGTTAAGGAGAGGGAATATTAAAATAAATTTTGAGTAAAGCACAATAATAAAATTTACTCATGCAATTAACAATGTATAATTAATTTCTCCCTTTTTTTTTTATAGAAAATGGAGAAATTAAAGTCTTAGCACATCAAAAGTTAAGTAAAACTTATCTAAAAATTTAAGGTGTTAAATGGAGGGGCTCAACAATGTAAAGCATCCAACATGAACTAGCAACAAAGTAAAAGTACTAATAATGATTTCATTATACCAGATCTCGATTCTCAAGTATCCCCTCCTTGTGTTACTCCATTTTTATATACTGAACATGACAAAATGAAATAATTTGCTGAATGAAACTGCAGAAGGAGAATCATGTAATAGTTGGATAGGTTACTTAAAAGCTTCAATCCCACAATGTTAAGTTTCCTCGTACCTAAAAATACATACAGATTTTACATCAAACTTTTATTGGGCATGTTATAATTATGTAGCAATTAATGTTTCGAAGCCAACACCCAACACTTTCTCATTCCACTTCTTGCTTAATTAATTATTCGTAAATTTTTTATGTTGTCCTATTAAGTATATATATATATATATATATATATATATATATATATATATATATATATATATATATATATATATATATATATAGAGAGAGAGAGAGAGAGAGGATCATTCGTATTTCCTTATCTTTTCACTCATGCTCACCTCCCTTTAGCGATGGACCTAGCGACGGTTTTTGTTCATACAACCGTCGTCTATACTTTTAGCGACGGACAACATATAGCGTTGCTAAAAGTATAGACGACGGTTGTATGACCGAACCGTCGCCGGGTCCGTCGCTAAAGGGAGGTAAGCACGGGTGAGTAAGATAAGAGGTATGCACTTGATCCGGACCGTATATATATATATATATATATATATATATATATATATATATAACAAGGATCAAGAGCATTCTCCTTAAATAGCACTCTTTTATTAAAACTACGTCATTTTGAAATCTTTTTTAAAAAACAAGTGGGGACGTGAGTGACATTTTTGTAAATAAAAGAAAAACAAGTGAGACTACTCTATTTTAAAAGACTCTAAAGAATGCTATTTAAGGAGGAATGCTCTATATCCTTCTCCATTTTTATAAGCTTTACAACACCATTTTTATGAGCTTTACTTGTAATGAAATTGAGTTTGGTTTGAACTTCTTTTCACCGCTTGCATTCTAATTTACCTTTTCACGTTCGAAAAATTCTCATGACATGCATGCATGGGAAAAAAAAGATAATTAGAAAAGAAAAAGAAAACAAAAAAGACTTATCATAAGAAGCAAATAAAAGAGCCTTTCATTTAGCAGCTTTATGCTAGTACATTATTTTTCAAGTACGTCCATATATATATAACCATTCTACAATGTGTAGACACCAATATAATCAGTTCCAAATGATCCAGCATATAATTTTCCCATATTTTCTAGAATACCACCCACAACCTTCCCCGGAAATTCTTTACTTAGATCCACTGTTTGTACCACATTTCCCGAACCGTCCAACTTTACCGCCATAGGTACGATAGTATTGTTTATAATGTTTACAGTTACCCAAAACTTTCCATCTTTAGTTGCCCTGATTTCTCCAGGGTTACCCTCCATTTTCCTAAAAGTTTGTGATGTATTAGCTTTGGGACCTTTGAGCCAGTACTGTGTTATTCTTCTTCCTATTAACTCAGAAACAAGGAGAAATGAGCCATCACTGCTGATTGTTACCCCAACTGCACCACATAGGATTCCTAGTAATTCGACTGTTTGAAAAGTTTTCGAGTTGTATTTCACTAGTCGTCCAGTCTTGTCATTGCTACGGATAGATTTCGAGATATTTCTTCATGCAAATTAATGTTATTGGTAAAAATCATTATTTCATTAAAAACTAGAAGAAATCATAGTAATTCGATTGGTCAATGCATCATCAATTGAAAAAAGTTGAATCCATACTATTTTATTACAATTTTTATGGCAATTCTTGTTGAATAAATTATACAGGAACGTGCTATTGCATAACATAAATAAAATCAATTAATCATAATAATGATATTAAGTACTTACATGAATTGAGAGAAGACCTCTTTGTACAGATCACGCTCATTGTCATGCAAGGGTGAAGGTCTTCAATTGTCTCTTTCAATCTTAGGATGGATGTATAGGTTGTGTATAAAGTTCTTGAGAATTTACAATTGGGACCAAACCCTAACTGCTTTTATTTATAGAATAGCTAAGGGTCAAAATCGTCCATCAAGATTATGAAACCTAGGGCCCATTATGCCAAATTAATATTAGTAATAATATTTATGGGCCACATAATTAATTACCAAACCCATAAATAAAGTTATTAAATTAATACAATATGTAAGCCCAATAATTACATAAATAGTAAAGGCCACATAAGGAATAAAATATTCTAACATTCTCTCACTTGGTAAAATACTATTTATATACAAAACATAACGCTTACAATCATTAATTTGGCCAAGTATTAATTTAATGTCTACATCTTGTTTAAATAAAACCACCAATACGAATTAATACAATCTTTGTGTCACTATTAACACAAGATCCCCATTAGTTACACAATTAGTACTTTTATTAAAACAAAGATTAACATTAAGCATAACAGGTATGAATAGAGTTTACATAAGTGGTAATTGATTAAACTCATTCATATGGTACAAAACATTACCGTACCGTTTGCTCATAAGTTCTCAAGTGTGAACCATAAAGAGAATAGCAAACCATAAACATAATGTAAAATTCAAAACAATGAGCTCAAAATTGTTGTCTTATGTAAGACCCCAAATTATTAATAAATGAAATTTATTTTCCTCTATTTATTATTTTGAAATAGTAAGGGTTGATTTGATTAATTTGGATAATTATGGGTAAAATACGCAAATATTTCGAATAAGCAAGTGGTTATAAAATATTCATTATTGTCGGGGAATATTCGTTTGGTCGTGGAATATTCATACTTTGAGAATATTAAATGCATGACACTAGCGATCTTTTTCAGGGCCCCATAACGTAAAGCGATTGGATGAAGAAAACGACAAATATAAGTTGTTTAAAAATAATCTAGCAGTAGTTATTCAATTAATATCCGTTAAAATACTCTTGTTGGTTAAAACACAAGAAGATGCTCAGTATTGCACCAATTATTGATTCTTACGTGAAGGCACTACTCAATAATGGTTACAGATAATTCTTGCTCAATATTTTATTTTATTGATTTAATAATTGATGCGTTGATATTTTATATTGCATTGTTGTTTGATAATTGTCATTACACAAGATTTTTCATTATCGAAGCAATAATTCATATTATCTGAAGAATATTATTAGATAACATTATTAGTAATGTCTAGAAAGTTCTGTCTAAGGAGAGGTTTGGTCACCTAATTGTGCGCCAGTAAGGAGAAATTCTTATTGGAAAGCCCCCTCTTTCCTGGGAACTGCCTGGTTGTCAATATTGTGATTCTGTAATATTATTTGTGAATAATTAATTATTGATTCATATGATGAGGAAAATATTGATTTTATGTGGATATAGATGGAGAAAATTTTTAATGTGACAATTGTTGAAAATTAAAATTTATCTTTTTTTGATAAAATAATTCATTTAAATATATTATTATATTTTAATAATATAATAATGATGATATTTTTACGATGAATGTGAGATATATGAGTATATATGGAGGAGTATTTTGTTACCAAAAATATTTAAAGCATGTTTTATGTGTTTGCTTGGACCCCATTTTTTTGAAATTTGATTATAAACGTAAATCGCCTGCTTTGGGATTTCGGTCAATTTTATTTGGAATTTGAAAAACTTTCTTCTGCAAAGTTGTAGAGAATTGAATTTCCTATAAAAACACGCGAGATTCAAATTTTTTTGATAAAAGGGCTATTTATTATAAATTATTGAAGTTCAAGTTCAAATAATTGATTTTTGGAAGTTTAAAATATTTAAAAAATAGGAAAAACGTTTTTTTTGTTTTGTAGGCAGCCCTAGCATGTGCAAGATAAGTTTGAAATCAGTTGTCAAAATGTGGGTAGAGAATTTGTAATATATATAATATTATAATATTAAATTTTCTACTTTTGGTGTTACAAGCATTTTCCTATAAATAGGTGCTTAGGTTAAATTGAAAATCACACCGTAAACCCAAGTTTTCTCTCTATATTATCGAGCGTATTCTTGTGAGTATACTTTGAGTATTGCTATACAGTGCAAGTTCAAGTCATAGCCTATATCCGGTGTTTCAACTAGAAGTACTGTCTTTCGAGATAAGAGATGTTATTTTCTTCGTAAGTAATATTATTTCTTCAATATCATTATTCCGAAATATTGGTTGAAACTTTTTTGGAACTTTTTCATGTCGGGATTACTATTCATGAGTTATTATTCATGAGTTACTATTCATGAGTTACTATTCACGAGTTACTATTTACGAGTACTATTCACGAAGCATGATGATGTTTTTTGTGAAATTTCTATCTTTTGGTGTCAGAGTTACTATTCACGTATACGACACTATTCACGAATACGACACTATTCACCGAAAAATTAAAGTTTCTTCTTTTTTTCCAAAATATCTATTATGGATACTAGCTTTGATTGTATCCATGTTTTTGATCATTCTTGAATTTTACTCTATTATGATTATTTATGAGGTATTTTTGGACATGGAATAGCTGAAATACGAATCCCTAATATTTGTTCTTTTGCTTCACTGGATTCGTTTTTCTTTAAAATATTTTTAATCATCCTCCGTCCTAAATGATGATATAACTGAATATCTTTGGCCCGTAGTGTAAAGATGAATGATTTGATGATTAATATCTTTGGCCCGTAGTGCAAAGGTGAACAGGTGTTTAGATGAACATGACCAATTGGTGAATATCTTTGGCCTGTAGTGCAAAGATTAATATTTGATTTATGATGTATATTGATTGATGTTACAGGGATAAAATATCGATGATGGACTTTTACATTCATAGATGATAGTAGATTTCATTCTCTACTTAACTCTTCTAATGAATTGTTGTTTCCGCTGCAGTTGTTGATTTAAAACTGGTTGTCTATTGTATTCTATTAGATTTTTCCCTGTTGAAGACTAACGATAATTTGTTGTATATTATCTTAGTCATAATATTCTTTTACCGGGCTAGTTGAGCTCACCCTTTTTCTTGTTGTTCCATTTTTCTTCTCGTGAGGCGAGAATGTAATGAAAGTACTTAGTGGGGTATGGAATGAAGGTTCTAGAGAGAGTTGTTTAGTAGTCCTCACCATTTTGTAAAATAATGTATCAATAATTATGATGGGGATTTATTTGCGTGTGGATATTGTCTAGATGGCAATATCTCAGATTTAAACTCACAGCTTATATGTTGTAATAATAAATTTATAGTTATTTCGCATCATGTATTTGACAACCTCGAATGGGTGATGTATACCTATTTTGGGGGCGTCACAATTGGTATCGTAGCTTAGGGATATGGTCTCCATGGAGATCGGGAATAGAACTAGGAGGGAGAGATTTAGTAAATTCTTCGCTAGTGTGTCCTACTTAAGCTTATTTGTTAGTTGGTCAAGATATAGGGATATTATGTGATATATTGATTTCCTTAATTAACCCTTGTTTTATGACAGTATTTGAGAATGTCGACTGGGAATATTAACAATGGTAATGACAATTATTGAAACAACAGTAATATAAAATATCAATGCAGCAATTATTAAATCAATAAAATAAAATACTTTGAATAAAGAATTATCATAACCATTATTGAGTAGTGCCTTCTTCACGTAAGAATCAATAATTGGTGCAATCTGCAAAGCTTCTTGTGTTTTAACCATTTAGTATTTTAACAAGTGATAATTCTTGATAACAACTACTGCGTTATTTTTAAACAACTTATATTTGTCGTTTTCTTCATCTAATCGCTTTCAGTTATGAGGGCCCACAAAAAGATCAAGGCCGTCGTGCATTTAATATTCCCCGACAATTGAATATTCCATGACTAAACGAATATTCCGCCGACAATAATGAATATTTTATAACCACTTGCTTATTCAAATATTTATGTATTTTTCCCATAACTATCCACATTAATCAAATCAACCCTTACTATTTCAAAATAATAAATAGAGGAAAATAAATTTCATTTATTAATAATTTGGGGTCTTACAACCTCCCCTCCTTATGAAATTTCGTCCTCGAAATTGACGTGACGTACTGTGTTTCAAAAGATGAGAATACCTCGCTTTCATTTTCGCTTTCCAACTCCCGTGTCATTTCCTCAATAAGATGGTTTCTTCACAAAACTTTAACTTGTGGTATAACCTCAGACATGGGATATGTTCTTTCCTATCCAAGATCTTGACAATACCTCCTTGCACGTTAAGTCTTCTTTATCTCGTCCTGGTTCTAACTCAATAATGTGGTTCGGTCGTCCACATATTTACGTAACATCGATACGTGAAAAACGTTATGAACACGCCATCATACTTGGCGGAAACGAGTCTATAGCCACGCTTCCTACTCGATCGAGGATTTCAAATAAACCAATAAATTGAAGGTTTGAGCTTTCCTCACATCGCCAATTCTCGCTTTTGGAATAACAATTTCTTACACCTCCTTCTTCATATTCATCAGCTCTGGTGTGTAGCCTGAGCGATTTTAACTTTATCGATAAAAGTCGATTATACTCAGATATCATCATGTGGGTACCTAGAGTTTTCATCTCCATCTCTAATATTTGTAAGTTATACTGAAATGAGTCTTTGATAATATCATACTCGTGACTCGTGATAACGATCTTTTACTCAACACGTCACCTACCACGCTTAACTTTTTCCAGGATGGTATGGTCGAACATGTGCCGAAATGAGTCTCCTATTGAGTTCTTCAAGCTCTTTCCACATTCCTTGCTCCCATTCGAATTTTGTATCTCTACGAGTCAATTTGCGTTAATGGAGTAGCTATTCAAGAAAATCTTTCCACAAAATCTTCGATAATAACCAAATTAAGCATAGAAAGCTATGTATTTCGATTCTCGACTTAGGTTGCTTCTCAATCGCGACTCATATCCCAATCTTGGATAAGACGTCACAATGACACCTATCGCTTTACTACCGCATACGAATATGGCGTCCCCACGGAGAGTCGGCGGTGTATTCCACAAAGGAAGTCACCAGATAAAGGCTCGGTACCAAATTCTATAGTTGAATTTTAACTCACGAAGTCTAATAGAGCCATGAGATTTTAGAAATGGGTTTTGTCTCGGGTTCAAAGTCGATACAAAATTCAATATCACACTTTGGGAGTAAGCCAAGAAATTCTTCGAAATACGCCAGAAAGTCAATAACAACAGGAATATTATTTAAATCTGACGTGTCTTTATTCAAATCCATAACATGGACTAAGAAAACTTGACATCCGTAATAAACGAATGAATTCATGGCTTGATATGAAAATGTTTGACTACAATGGTTTAATTGCTTGAATTCGAATAACAGGTTGCTTAGGAATATGAAAACTAACAACCTTACGAAAATAATCAATTTTGGCATGATGAGTAGTTAACCAATCAATTCCTAAAATCACATCAAAAGCAAGTATCTTTAAAGAGATAAGGTCAACAGGTAAGGTGATGGTGCCAACTTGAATCAAACAAGATTTATAAACAGTGGATGTGATGAAAGTTTCTCCTAACGGAGTTTCCACAGATAGGTCAAAGTCTAATTTCTCTGTAGTCAAGTTCAAACGTTGAGCGCAAGCAAGAGAGATGAAAGAATGGGTAGCACCGGTATCAAGTAAGGTATAAACTTCAAGAATTTATAAATAGCTTACCCGTGATCACCTCGTTTGGGTTTCTCGCATTTTGAATACCACAACAAACGCTTCTTCCAAGAACCGTTGACTTTGACTTTTCTCGGGACATACCTTTTGAGTCACCATTCCCAATCGGATGGGTTTTGATACCGCATAATCTCGAGCGATATGTCCTTCTTTTCCACAATTATAGCATACCTTAAAACTGTTATAATAATTTGATGATATGTCCCTTTTCCCGCATTTGTAACACATACGACCGGTGGTCTTTCTCCTCCCTTGGAACCAGATTCTTTCTTGGCACCGCTGCCTCTTCACAAAGGTCGTTGTTAAATCTCCTCTTATTAAAATCTCCTCCTGACTCTCTTCTTCTATTTTCATGGCCATGATTACCACCAAAGTGGTTACCATTTTGTCCGTCTTATTCTTTCTCCGCTGGTTATCGTTGTTTTATCGACTTTCTATCTCCTATGATCCTCGATTGTGGTCCCTCGGTTGACCGTACTTTCGTTATCTCGCCTCTAATAATTGAGCCCCGCTTTACAACATCTGAATAAAGAGAAAATTTATGAGAAATGAGATATTGTCATATCTTAGGGTTTCAAACCTCTCGAAACATCCGCGTTATCGCTCCTCATTCTCCACCAAATGAGGTGCAAACCTAGATAACTCTGCAAACTTTGCCTCGTCTCGAGACAATCGTATGTTATTTTGTTCTAATCGATGAACTCCACTTCCATATATATTTAACACTTTCAGAAAGTATTCGTCATATGAAGAATAAGCATATAAGACTCCCAACCACGTAAGTATAGGAATAAGATTCATTTGTTCACGTTCAAGGTTGTTCTTAAGACATTGATATGAGCCAAATTTGTCACCCTTAACAACAGGGGCGACAGTAGGGGAGCAATTTTGCATGTTGTATTTGTTAAGAACTTTGTCAATATAAGATCTTTGGGACAATCCTAATATCCCGCGAGACCTATCTCGATGAATTTCAATACCTATAACATAAGAGGTTTCACCGAGATCCTTCATTTCAAAATTTCCAAAAAAGAAACGTTTGGTCTCATGAAACATGTCTAAGTTATTACTTGAAAGTAATATATCATCAACATACAAAACAAGAATAACAAATTTACTCCCACTGACCTTTAAGTATATACATTGATCCACTATATTTTTCTTAAAATCAAAATTACTCATCACCTCGTGAAACATAAGATACCATTGTCGAGAAGCCTGTTTTAACCCATATATGGACTTCTTAATTCTACATACCATATGTTCCTTGCCTTTAACCAAAAAACCTTCTGGTTGTGTCATATAGACATTCTCATACAAGTTACCAGTAAAGAATGCAGTTTTAACATCCATCTGATATAACTCTAAATCATAATGAGCTACTAAAGTCATGACTATTCTAAATGAATCTTTCCTAGATACTGGAGAGAAAGTTTCATTATAATCCACACCTTCCTTTTGAGTGAAACCCTTAGCAACCAATCGAGCTTTATTCCTTTCAACGTTCCCTTTAGGATCTAATTTGGTCTTATAGACCCACTTGCAACCAACAGATTTAAAACCTTTTGATAATTCTTCAAGATCCCAAACGTTATTAAGCTCCATTGATTTCAACTCATCATTCATGGCTTCAAGCCATTGAGTTGATTGAGCACTCATAATGGCCTCTTTATAGAAGATAGGATCACTAATCTTACTTGAATCATAGTCAATCTCATTAAGATAGGTTATAAAATCATCAAAATTAATAGGCTTTCTAGGTCTTTCGGACCTACGTAAAGGCTGCACAATTTTAGGAATATGATTTTCAATAATGTGGGGTTCAACATTAGGTGGTGGCTCACCATCTTAGGGGCATCATTCACCTCAATAGGAGGTTGTTTTGCCTCACCCTCTTGAATTACAGGATTAGAAACATAAAACTTATTTTCTTCAAGATCAATTTTTCTAAGGTCACCACTCCCACTTAAATCACCATTATCTAAAACTCTGCATGCCTAGTCTCAACAATTCTAGTGGTATGCGAGGGACAGTAAAATCGAAAACCCTTAGATCTCTCAGGATATCCAATAAATGGTAACTAATAATTTTAGAGTCAAGTTTCTTTATTTGTGGATTAAAAACTTAGCCTCTACCGATGTAAATTACACACTTCAAAGTATTTTAAACTAGGTTTTTACTCGTCCAAATTTCATAAGGAGTGTTAGGGACATATTTGCTAAAACCCGGTTTAAAATATAAACAACCTGTCTTTAATGCCTCACTCCACAAAAACACAAGTAAGCTAGAATTGCATAACATACTACGTACCATATCCATAAGGGTACGATTTCGCCTCTCACCACAACATTCTCATCAATGGTGTACTGGCATTGTATCTTGAGTGACGATTCCATTTTCTTGACAAAATAAGGCAAATGGGCCATGACTATGACCTGTATCGGAGTGTTTACCGTAATACTCTCCGCCTTTATCTGATCTCACTACTTTAATTTTTCGGTTAAGTTGATTTTCAACTTCAGCTTTGAAAACTTTAAAAATATTTAGTGATTCAGATTTTTCATTAATCAAGTATTCATAAGTATAATGAGAATAGTCATCAATAAACGTAATGAAAGATTTGTGTCCACCAATTCCTGGAGAAAATGGTCCACATATATCAGTGTGAATCACCTCAAGAAGTGCACTACTTCTAGTTGCTCCTTTCTTATTACCTTTCACAAATTTTCCTTTTATTCATTCAATACAATGGTCAAGATCAGAAAAATCTAGTGAATGAAGAATTCCATCCTTTATAAGACGTTGTATTATGTCTTTTGAAATATGGCCTAAGCATTAATGCCACTATTTTGAAGAATTCTCATTATCTAGTTTTTCTCTTATTTTCACTTTTAGAGGTACTTTCTGTCACATTCATTGTTAACAAGGATTTAGAAAATACATTATCCAAATTTATCTTATAGAGGTTTCCCTCTAAAGATCCAGAACCAATAACATGAGAGCAATGATAAATAATTATTTTATTATTCCCAAACTTAAACGAAAATCCATCAACGTCAAGTTTAGATACTTTTAACTCCTGAAGTTCAATAGGAGCCATTCGATATGGGGTTTTAGAAATGGGCTTTGTATCTTTGTTCAAGGTCAATAAAGAATTCAACATCACGTTACGGGGGTAGGCCGAAGCTCTTCAGAAATACATCGTGAATTCTTTAACCACGTAAATATTATTCAAATCGACTTGTCTTTATTCAAATCCATAACATGGGCTAAGAAAGCTTGACATCCGCTTTTCAATAAACGAATAGCTTTGTGGCTTGATATGATGAAATGATCGATTTTAGTGGTTTAGTGGTTTGAATTAATTATGACAGTTGGTTAGAATATGAAAACTAATAACCTTACGAAAAACAATCAATTTTGGCATGATGAGTGGTTAACCAATCAATTCCTAAAATCACATCAAAAGCAAGTATCTTTAAAGAGATAAGATCAACGGAGTAATGTGATAGTGCCAACTTGGATCATGCAAGATTTATAAACTGTAGATGTAACGAAGGTTTCACCCAACGGAGTTTCAACAGATAAATCAAAATCTAATTTCTCCGAGATCAAGTTTAAACGTTGAGCACAAGCGGAGAGATAAAAGAATGGGTAGAACCCCAGATCTAGTAAGGTATAAACTTCGCAAGAATTCAAGATTAGCTTACCCGTGATCACCTCGTTTGGGTTCCTCACGCTTTTGTCCAAATCGCGACAAACGCTTCTTCCGAAACCGCCGATTTCGACTTATCCGGATGACCCTTGGAATCACCACTCCTGCTGAACTTGGTTTCGCGATAGTACAATCTCGAGCGATGTGGCCTTCCTTTCCACAACAGAGCATACCTTGGATTGTTGTGGACGGTTTGGTGATATGTCCCTCCTTCCCGCATTTGTAACATCTAATCAAGCGGTCGTTCTCCTCCCCAGCATTTGTTGTTGGTCTTTGTGCTTTGCTGATATCTTCCCGTCATTGTTGAATCTTCTTCTCAAAATTTCCACCGAGTCACCTCTCCTATTATCATGTCCACGATTACCACCGAGTGGTTACCGCTTTGTCCGTATTCTTTCCTCCTCATTGGTTATCATCGTTCGATGACTACCCCGATTGTGGTCCCCTCGAAAGTATACTCACTATCTCGCTCTAATAACTGAGCCCTGTTGACAACATCTGAATACAGAGAAAATTTATGAGAGATAAGGTATTGACGAATCTCTGGTTTTAGACCTCTCAGAAACATACGCGTCATTCGTTCCTCATTCTCCACCAAATGAGGTGCAAACCTAGATAACTCTGCGAACTTTGCCTCGTACTTCAGAGACACCGTCATGTTGTTCTGTTCGAGTCTAATAAACTCTACCTCCTTCATATGACGAATACTTTCTAAAAAGTACTTGTCATTGAATTTCTGAAATCTTTCCCAAGACATGTTAAGTGCATCCGGTCAAGGTACGCTTTCGCGATTCCCACCAAGAATCTGCTTCACCACGAAACATAAAGGTGGCGAATGGAACCTTCATTCTCCGCACCCCAAGACATCGAATATCTTGGTAATTTGCTTGACCCACGTTTACGCCTTGATCGGATCCGGCTTTCCATGGAAATGGTGGTCCCAACTCCTTAAACTGCTTGGTCGTGATGCATCGTATCGCCATCATTTCCACCCGTATTTTGTACACGAGTCTCCTTATTCGATTTTGCATGAATCGCAAAAAGCTTCTAAACATCCCGTCGCTCATCATTTGCTCAATGGGCGTTGTTCACAGAGGAACATTGCCACTGTTGCACGTTCTCCTCGTTGGTGAGTACTTGCGCCTCCTTGGTCTCATAAACTCCATTGTTAACGCTTCTCGGCAGCCCATTCTTAAATCGCCATAAAACAAGGGTTAATTAAACAAATTAACATATCACATAAAATCCTATATTATGATCACCAACAAATAAGCTTAGGTAGGACACACTAGGCAAGGATTTACTCGCCTCTCCCTCCTAGTTCTATTCCCCGATCTCCGCCAGAGATCATATCCCTAAGCTCGATATTAATCGTGGCGCCCCAAAATAGGTATACAACACCCATTCTGAGTCGCCAAAATACATGGTATAGAAAGCAAACTACAACTTTGACAATACGGATGTCGCGTAGAATACGACAATACAACTGTGAGTTTGAATACAAATATTGTCTTCTGTACAATATACACACCCAAATAAGTCCTCATTAATTATTCATACACTATTTTACGTAAATAGTGAGGATAAAAAAACATCTTCCTGTGAGCCATCACTCCATACCCCGACTCGATCCTCGCCATGTTCTCACCTCCCGAGAAGAAAAATGGAACAAAAGGAAAAGGGTGAGCTCAACTAGCCCAATAAAGAATATTATGACTAAGATAATATACAACAAATTATCGTTAGTCTTCAACAGGAAAAAATCTAATGTAATACAATAGACAACAAGTTTTAGATCAACAAATGCAATCGGAATGAAGAATCCATTAGAAGAGTCACGTAGAAAAGAATTCTCTTGCCTTCTAAGGTTTAAAAGTCCATCATCAATAGTTTATCCTCAGTAATAACAATCAATATACATCTTTAATCATCTTTGCACTACAGGCCAAAGATATTCATTTAGATCACCAACAAGTCATGTTCATCTCAACACTGCTCATCTTTTGCACTACAAAGCCAAAAGATATTCATCGATTAATCGCTCATCTTTTCACCACAAAGCCAAAGATATTCATTTATATCACCATTTAGGACCGAGGATGATGAAAAACATTTTTAAAGAAACGAATCCAAAGGAAACAAAATGACAAGGATTAAGGATTAAGGATTCGTACTTTGTTTTACCCATGTCCAAAAATACTTGAAAATAATCATATTGGTGTAAAATTCAAGAATGATCAAAACATGGATACAATCAAAGCTAGTATCCGTAATAGATATTTTGGACAAAAGAAAAATTTTTATTTTTCTTGAATAGTCTTAATTTCGTGAATAAATTAATCGATATCGTGAATAAAGGCCGTATACGTGAATAAGTAACCCCGACACAACAAGTTCCAAATTTGATAAAAAGTTCACCAATACTTGAGATAATGATATTGAAGAAAATATCATTTAAGAAGAAAATAATACCCTTTACCTCAAAATAATCGTCTTACGATCGAATTTGGTATAGTCTTGATGTAAACCCAAGACCAGATAGCAAATACTCAAAGTATACTCACAAGAATACGCCGATAATTTAGAGAGAAAAGAAAGAAAACTTTGTTTCGTGTGATTTTCAATTCTAACTTAGCCTCTATTTATAGGAAAATGTTAGAACGCCAAAGGAGACTAAATTAATAAATTATTATTATTTACCAAATATTCAAGCCCACCACCAAGGAATCTGATTTTAGCCACCAACCACATGTTAAAGATGCTCACCAACCTTTGAAAACGTTTTCTTGAAAATAATAATTAAAATTTCCAAAATCAATTATTTGAACTCAAAACATCAATAATTCACAATAAATATCCCTTTTATTAGAAAATTCAAATCTCGCGACTTTTTATAGGAATTTCAATTCTCTACAACTTTGCAGAAGAAAATTTTTCAAATTCCAAATGAAATTATCCAAAATCCACAAACGGGCAATTTTACGATCCTATAATAAATTTTGGTCAAGAATCGTGTCCACCGACACACAAAACATATGTTAAACATTTAATGCCACAAAATACTCTACCTCCTCATATACTCATATATCCCACAATTATTATAAAAAATATCACCGCTAATATATTATTAAAATAATATATTTAAATGTATTATTTTATCGTAAAAAGATAAAATATTAATTTTCAACAATTGTCACATTAAAAATTTTCTCCATCTATATCCACATAAAATAAATATTTTCTTTATCATAATAATCAATAATTAATTATTCAAAATAATATTACAGAATCACAAGATCGACAACCGTGCCGCTCCTCAGGGAAGATGGGGCTTTCCAATAAGGATTTCTCCTTCTTGGCGCCAAGTTGATTAGGTGACCAAACCTCTCCTTAGACGTAACTTTCTAGACATTACCAATAATGTTATCTCGATAATATTATTCAAATAATATGAATTATTGATTTGATAATGGAAAATACCACAGTAATGACAATTATTGAAACAATAATAATATAAATATCAATGCAAAGAATTATCGAATCAATAAGATAAAATAATGAATAAGAATTATTGTAACAATTATTGAGTAAAGGCCTTCACGTAAGGATCAATAATTCAACAATCTCATCTAATAATCTGGTGTCTTCTTTGTGTAACCACGCCAGACATCAGATTTTAACCACCGTAACCCAACAAAGGTTAATAGCGGTAATAATTTACGTCGTTATTTATAAAACTCAATCTTTGTCGTTTTCCTTCATCCAACCGCTTTTCCGTTATGGGGCCCACCAATGATCACTACCGTCAAATTTGAGATTCCTCTTAAAAAAAAGAATATTCCACGACCAAACGAATATTCCCAAACAATAATGAATATTTTATAACCACTTGCTTATTTTGTAAACTTTGCACATTTCACCCATAACCAAAGAATTATATCAAATTAACCCTTATTAATTTAGAATAATGAATAAAGAAAAATTCAATTTTATTTATAATAAGTTGGGGTCTTACACAAGTGACTTGAATAAATTTTTGTAATTCAGTTGTTGTAATTGTTCTTTGTGGACAGACTTTAGTGATCACCCCATCCTTACTGGATTTCCTACTTGAAGAGTAGAAGAGTGGACTACGAGATATTTGTGTTACGAACCACTTAAAATATCTTATCTCATTTACTTTCAACACTTACATTTCTACAAAGTCATTTATAATTCTTTGTGACTTAATTCCATCTGTATGCTAAACTTAGAATTGAGACTTTCCTAAATCTTTGAAAGGGAATTTTCAAATCATCATTCTGATGTGCATAATTAAATTAATCTGCTTAATTTATAAGTTAGTAATACTCTTTAAAAGAAAAGTTTTTTTTTTCAAAATGATCTATTAAACCCCTTTTTAGATCTTTAAGTGTCTTTGGGAAACAACAAGTGATATCAGAGCAGGTTCTCATAACCAAAACTTAAAATGCTTGAGTAGATCAGCGAAACAAAATAAAATCATTTATGAGTTTGGTGGTGGGAACAAGTCACCCCCTATATAATAAAGATAAATTTGTTAATCGAAAAATGCGAATATAGGCTTACATGGATGCACTTGATGAGAAGTTGTTTGATGTTGTTCTAAATGGCCCATATGTTCTAAATGGCCCATATGCTCAAAGAGAAATTTCATCATCGAGATTATAAAAATGTTATATATGATAATAAAAATAATATGATCAACAACGGCATTTAATTTCAAAAGTAAAATTCATAAATCAATGATTTCATAATACTTTAATCCAAATGTTATAAATTACTTAATAATCTCATAATCTAATATCATTAATATTACCACAATATCTTAATCATTTTTTAAACTTATAAACAATTTATTTTAATTGTTTACACTTTACTAATTAATTCATTTAATCATCCTAAAATGTCAAACTCATAAAATTTCATCACCAATAACCAAAACCCTCATAAAAAATATGCATATACCTCATATAGAATTCTCAGGCCATAAAATCATATTTTTCCAATTTTCTTACTTCACATAACATATTTAATTCATTTACTTATCACTAGTCCATTTTTATGAAAAAATACCAAATCAGTTCCAAAAATATTTCTTTTCTGAGATTTAGCAGAATATAGTCCCATATTGAACATATATTTTTCTCGGAATTTTTAAAATTTATTTACAATTTTTCACATGGCCGAAATTGCAGAATATTTAGACATTTATCATAAATTGTACTTTTGTCCAAAAATTCCAAATTTTACAGAGTATACTGATATTATATAGATGTACTCTCAATAAAAATTTTACCAATTTTGGAGTTAACCATAAGGAGTTATAAGGGTTACTTTTAAAATAGTATTTTCTCATAAAATCCACAACTCCTAATCTATACATCAAAAAATCGTCATTTTTGGACACAATCTAGAAAATTCATCAAATTATCATTTCAAATTTTTCCATAATTTTTGAAGGTTCAGAAAATTTTCAAAACTAAAAAACATAATAACCCTTAAAATCCCGTACCTCAAAAAGAAGAAAGATTGACCGGAATATCTGGACGAAAAAGTCAAGGAAACTTCCACTGAATAGCAACTCTCAAAGTATCTAAATACTCACAAAAATACGCTCGATCATATAGAGAGAAAGAAAACTTCTTTCTGGTGTGATTTTCAATTCTAACGTAAGCACTTATTTATAAGAAAATGCTAGAACGCCATAGGAGACTAAAATAATAAATTAATATTATTTATTCTCTATTTTCTACGCACCAACCATTAGCCATCAAAGCATGCCAAGTCTGAAAAAAATCCCAACAGCCCACATGTGTTAAAACAAAAGTTGGTCCCACCCTTTTTTTAATAAAAATTATTTTATTTTCCGAAACTTAAACAATTCATAGAAAATAGTCCGTTTATCAGAAAAATACGAATTTTATGTCCATTCTGCATGAAATCAAATTCTCTACAACTTTATAGAAAAAAGTTTTTCCAAATTCCCAACAGAAAATATCCGAAATCTATAAACGGATGATTTTCAACACCGTTTCAAGACCTTTTAAAATTCATAACAAATCATGCGTTAATTTTCAATGGTTCAAAATTTGTGGACATATACTCAACTTATATATGTATAACATATCCAAAAATCACAACGATCCAACGGTCGGATTAAAATTATAACTCATGCAATAGAGCTTTAAGAACACCGATTTGACCTTTTAATACCTCCAATCCGACAAAATACTGATAAAACACCTCAACATTAATTCTTTCATTTATAACCACATAAATAAATCCATCATTTATATCTGCATCAAACAAATATTTCCTTATCATATAAATCAATAATTAATTATTCACAAATAATATTACAGAATCACAATAATGACAAACAGGCAGTTTCCAAGAAAGAGGGGGCTTTCCAATAAGTATTTCTCCTTACTGGCGCGCAATTAGATGACCAAACCTCTCCTTGACAGAACTTTCTAGACATTGTCAATAATGTTATCTAATAATATTATTCAAATAATATGTATTATTGATCTGATAATGGGAAATAATGTGCAGTGACAATAATTGAAACAACAATAATATAAAATGTGACGCCCCAAAATAGGTATACAACACCCATTCTGAGTCGCCAAAATACATGGTATAGAAAGCAAACTACAACTTTGACAATACAGATGTCGTGTAGAATACGACAATACAACTGTGAGTTTGAATACAAATATTGTCTTCTGTATATATACACACACCAAATAAGTCCTCATTAATTATTCATACACTATTTTACGTAAATAGTGAGGATAAATTAAAACATCTTCCTAGAGCCATCACTCCATACCCCGACTCGATCCTCGCTATGTTCTCACCTCCCGAGAAGAAAAATGGAACAAAAAGGAAAAGGGTGAGCTCAACTAGCCCAATAAAGAATATTATGACTAAGATAATATACAACAAATTATCGTTAGTCTTCAACAGGAAAAATCTAACGAATACAATAGACAACAAGTTTTAGATCAACAAATGCAAATGGAAATAAAGAATCCATTAGAAGAGTCACGTAGAGAAAGAATTCTACCGTCTTCTAAGGTTTAAAAGTCCATCATCAATAGTTTATCCTCGTAATAACAATCAATATACATCTTTAATCATCTTTTGCACTACAAAGGCCAAAGATATTCATTTTGATCACCAAATTGGTCATGTTCATCTCAACACTGCTCATCTTTTGCACTACAGCCAAAGATATTCATCGCTTAATCGCTCATCTTTTGCACTACGTGCCAAAGATATTCATTTATATCACCATTTAGGATCGAGGATGATGAAAAACATTTTTAAAGAAACGAATCCAAAGGAAACAAAATGACAAGGATTAAGGATTAAGGATTCGTACTTTGTTTTACCCATGTCCAAAAATACTTCGAAAATAATCATATTGGTGTAAAATTCAAGAATGATCAAAACATGGATACAATCAAAGCTAGTATCCAGAATAGATATTTTGGACAAAAAGAAAAATTTTTATTTTTCTATTGAATAAGGCCTTATTCGTGAATAAAGTCAGATATCGTGAATAAAGTCCGTATCACGTGAATAGTAACCCCGACACAACAAGTTCCAAATTTGATAAAAAAGTTCACCAATACTTCGGCATAATGATATTGAAGAAAAATATCATTTAAGAAGAAAATAATACCCCTTACCTCAAAATAATCGTACTTCTGACTGAATTTCGGTATAGTGCTGACAGAAACCCGCACCGTATAGCAACACTCAAAGTATACTCACAAGAATACGCTCGATAATTTAGAGAGAGAAAGAAAGAAAACTTTGTTTCTGGTGTGATTTTCAATTCTAACTTAGCCCTCTATTTATAGGAAAATGTTAGAACGCCAAAGGAGACTAAATTAATAAATTATTATTATTTACCAAATATTCAAGCCCACCACCAAGGAATCTGATTTTAGCCACCAACCACATGTTAAAGATGCTCACCAACCTTTGAAAAACGTTTTTCTTGAAAATAATAATTAAAATTTCCAAAAATCAATTATTTTAACTCAAAACATCAATAATTCACAATAAATATCCTTTTTATTAGAAAATTCAAATCTCATGACTTTTTATAGGAATTTCAATTCTCTACAACTTTGCGAAGAAAATTTTTTCCAAATTCCAAACAGAAATTATCCAAAATCCACAAACGGGCAATTTTACGATCCTATAATAAATTTTCTATTAAGAATCGTGTCCAATTTACACACAAAACATATGTTAAACATTTAATGCCACAAAATACTCTACCTCCTCATATACTCATATATCCCACAATTATTATAAAAATATCACCGTTAATATATTATTAAAATAATATATTTAAATGTATTATTTTATCGTAAAAAAGATAAAATATTAATTTTCAACAATTGTCACATTAAAATTTTCTCCATCTATATCCACATAAAATAAATATTTTCTTTATCATAATAATCAATAATTAATTATTCAAAAATAATATTACGAATCACAAAGATCGACAACCACGGTAGCTCCTCAGAAAGAGGGGCTTTCCAATAAGGATTTCTCCTTACTCTGCGCAAGAATTAGGTGACCAAACCTCTCCTTAGATGTAACTTTCTAGACATTACCAATAATGTTATCTCGATAATATTATTCAAATAATATGAATTATTGATTTGATAATGGAAAATCTTGTGTAATGACAATTATTGAAACAATAATAATATAAATATCAATGCAACAATTATTGAATCAATAAGATAAAATAATGAACAAGAATTATCGTAACAATTATTGAGTAAGGCCTTCTTACGTAAGGATCAATAATTCAACAATCTTGTATCTGTAATCTGGTGTGCTTCTTGTGTAACCAATGCCAGACATCAGATTTTAACCACCAGTAAACCCAACAAAGTGTTAATCTGTAATAATTTACGCCGTTATTTATAAAACTCAATCTTTGTCGCTTTCCTTCATCCAACCGCTTTTCCGTTATGGGGCCCACCAATGATCAAGGCCGTCGTGCGGAGATTCCCGACAAAAAAGAATATTCCACGACCAAACGAATATTCCCCAATAATAATGAATATTTTATAACCACTTTAACTTATTTTGTAAACTTTGCACATTTCACCCATAACCAAAGAATTATATCAAATTAACCCTTATTAATTTAGAATAATGAATAAAGAAAATTCAATTTTATTTATAATAAGTTGGGGTCTTACAACCTCCCTCCTTATGAAATTTCGTCCTCGAAATTGACATACGTGCACTGTATATCGAAAAGGTGAGGGTACCTTTTGCTTTCATCTCCGATTCCAACTCCCATGTCATTTCCTCAATTGCATGGTTTCTCCACAAAACCTTAACTTGTGGTATAACCTTCGTCATGTAAGACATGCTCTTTCCTATCCAAAATCTCAACAGTATCTCCTCGTGAGGTTAAATCTTCCGCTATCTCGTCTGGTTCTAATGCAATAATGTGGTTCGGGTCTTTCACATATTTACTGAAGCATAGATATGTGGAATACATTGTGAACACGAGACATACTTGGAGGTAACGCGAGTCTATAGTCATGTTCCCTATTCTTGGTCAAGAATCTCAAATGGACCAACAAACCTTGATTGAGCTTTCCTCTTTTCCCAAATCTTGTAACTCCTTCCATGGAGCAATACGTAACAATACATGATCTCCGATATTAAACTCCACGCCCTTTCTATGAAGATCAAGATAACTCTTTTGTCGATCTTGTGAAGTTTGAATACATTGTCGAATCATTTGGATCTTTTCTCGTAGTCATGCATTAATTTCGTCCCAACAATATTGCTTCCCCCACCTCGTCCCAAAGATATCGGAGAATCGACATTTTCGCCCATACAACGCCTCAAATGGAGCCATGCCTATACTTGCTTGATAATCTGTTGTTGTAGGAGAATTCCACCAGTGGTAGGTACTTATCCCAACTTCCTTTGAAATCTAGGACACGTAGTCTTAATAGATCTTCAAGGGTTTGAATAGTCCTCTCTGATTGTCCGTCTGCTTTGAGGATGGTATCTTTGAATCAATCGTAAATCCGTGCCCATAGCTTTACTCGCAGCTAATCCAAAATCTTGAAGTGAATCTCGGGTCACGATCTCAAACTATGGATACTGCATGCCATGCAATCGCATAATCTCATTCACGTCATATACTGAGCAAGACGTTTAAGGGAATAAGTCTCGCGTATCGGTAAAAAATGGCGAGACTTGGTTAATCTATCAACAATAACCCAAATCGCATCTACGCCTTTGAGAAACTTTGGGAAGACACAGTAACAAAATCCATAGTAATGTGTTCCCATTTCCATTCCTAAATCTCAAGTGGTTGCAATGGACCTTTTGGCACTTGATGCTCCGCCTTTACACGCCGACAAAGTTAAACATCTTGAGATAAACTCCGCAATCTCTCTTTCATATTGTTCCACCAAAATGTATGTCGAATATCATGATACATTTTGGTACTTCCGAGATGGATTGCAAACGGGGTGTTGTGTGCCTCCATCATGATTTTATGCTTCAGTCGAAATCGTTAGAACGCAAAGTCTAGAATTGACTCAAGTATTCCTTCCTCATCAATTCTTGCTTCCTAATAGCTCCTTCTTGCACTTTCTTCTTTCATACGATCGCCCCCAGTCCGTAGCTCGAAAGCGGCTTTTAACTTTATCGATTAAAGTCGGTTCTACTCAGTATATTCGCCATCATCATGTGGGACCCCGAGTCTTTAATTCTATCTTCATCCTTTGTAAGTCGATATAAAATGGGCCTTTGCGTTGACAATATTGCACTTTCGTACTTGCATATGATCTTCTACTCAATGCGCCGCCACTACCACGTTCGCTTTTCCGTGGATGATATTGAATAGTGTGATCATAATCTTTTAATGACTCCAAGCGTCATTGCCCAAGCATGTTGAGTTCTTTTTGGGTGAAGAAATATTTGAGGCTTTTATGGTCCGTATAAATCTCCACTTTCTCTCCATACAAGTAGTGTCTCCATATCTTCAACGCTGAATACGATCGTTACCAATTCTAGATCATGAGTAGGATAATTCCTCTCATATTCTTTGAGTTAATGAGGCATAGGCTATGACTTTCCCATGTTGCATGAGAACACATCCTAACCCCTTTCCGGAAGCATCATTTGTGAATAACAAATCCATCCGAACCGGATGGTATTGTCGAAACAGTCTTAAAATGAGTCTCCTCTTGAGCTCTTGGAAGCTCTTCTCGCATTCCTCGCTTCCATAAGAATTTTGCATCCTTCCGAGTCACCGAGTTAATGGAGTAGCGATTCGAGAAAATCCTTCCACAAATCTCCGATAATAACCAATTAAGCCCGTAAAGTCACAGACGATCACCGACTTCTGCTCCCTAACTTTGTATTGCTTCAATCTTCGCTTCAATCAACAGATACTCCTTGTTTTGACACCACGCGTGCCCAAGGAATGCTACTTCCTCGCCGTAACTCGCATTTCTTCACTTGGCATAAAGCTTGTGTTTACGAAAGTCTTTGTAGTACCAAATTTCAAATGGTGCTCATGATCTTCACGGCTTTTGGAATAGATGAGGATGTCATCAATAAAGACAACAACGAACCCGATCCAAATATTCCTTAAATACACGGTTCATCATATCCATGAAAGCAAAGTAGGAGCATTAGTCAATCCAAAAGACATGACCAAGAATTCATAATGCCCGTGATCGAGTCCCTGAATGTCGCCTTTGGAATATCCTCGCTTTTAATCTTCACCGATGATATCCAGAATCGAAGATCGATCTTTGAAAAGAATTGCGCTCCTTGTAATCGGTGGAACAGGTCATCAATGCGAGGTAATGGATACCTATTCTTGATGGTGACATGGTTCAATTCTCGATAGTCAATACAAAATCGCATACTCCCGTCTTTCTTCTTTACGAATAAAACAGAGAGCACCCCAAGGAGACGTCTTAGACGAATGAAACCGATGTCTAATAACTCCGTAGTTGGACTTTTAACTCCACGAAGTTCAATAGAGCCATTCGATATGGGGTTTTAGAAATGGGCTTTGTATCGGTTCAAGGTCAATAAAGAATTCAACATCACGCTCGGGGTGAGACGAAGCTCTTCAGAAATACATCGTGAAATTCTTTAACCACGTAAATATTATTCAAATCGACTTGTCTTTATTCAAATCCATAACATGGGCTAAGAAAGCTTGACATCCGTTTTCAATAAACGAATAGCTTTGTGGCTTGATATGACAAAGGATCGATTTTAGTGGTTTAGTGGTTTGAATTAATGTATGAAGTCAAGGTTAGGAATATGAAAACTAACAACCTTACGAAAACAATCAATTTTGGCATGATGAGTGGTTAACCAATCAATTCCTAAAATCACATCAAAAGCAAGTATCTTTAAAGAGATAAGATCAATGTGTAATGTGATAGTGCCAACTTGGATCATGCAAGATTTATAAACCGTAGATGTAACGGGTTTCACCCAACGGAGTTTCAACAGATAAATCAAAATCTAATTTCTCCCAGAGTCAAGTTTAAACGCTGAGCACAAGCAGAGAGATAAAAGAATGGGTAGAACCGGTATCTAGTAAGGTATAAACTTCGCAAGAATTCAAGATTAGCTTACCCGTGATCACCTCGTTTGGGTTCTCACGTTTTGTCCAATCCCACGACAAACGCCTCTTCCAGAAACCGCGATTTCGACTTATCCGGACATGACCCTTGGAATCACCACTCCTCTGCCGAACTTGGTTTCGCGATAGTACAATCTCGGCGATGTGGCCTTCCTTTCCACAACAGTAGCATACCTTGGATTGTTGTGGACGGTTTGGTGATATGTCCCTCCTTCCCGCATTTGTAACATCTAACTGGCGGTCGTTCTCCTCCCCAGCATTTGTTGTTGGTCTTTGGTCTTCCGTTGATATCTTCCCGCTCATTGTTGAATCTTCTCTTTCTGAAATTTCCACCGAGTCACCTCTCCTATTATCATGTCCACGATTACCACACCGAGTGGTTACCGCTTTTGTCCGTATTCTTTCCTCCTCGCCGGTTATCATCGCTTACGATGACTACCACGATTGTGGTCCCTCGGTTGAGTATACTACTATCTCGCTCTAATAATCGAGCCTGCTGACAACATCCTAATACGAGAGAAAATTTATGAGAGATAAGGTATTGACGAATCTACGGTTTTTAGACCTCTCTCGAAACATACGCGTCATTCGTTCCTCATTCTCCACCAAATGAGGTGCAAACCGATAACTCTGCGAACTTTGCCTCGTCTTCGAGACACCGCCATGTTGTTCTGCTCGAGTCTAATAAACTCTACCTCCTTCATATGATTTAATACTTTCTCGAAAGTACTTGTCATTGAACAGATTCAAATCTTTCCCAAGACATGTTAAGTGCATCTGGTCAAGTACGCTTTCACGATTCCCACCAAAGAATCTGCTTCACCACGAAAACATAAAGGTGGCGAATGGAACCTTCATTCCTCCGCACCCCAAGACATCGAATATCTTGGTAATTTGCTTGACCCACGTTTACGCCTTGATCGGATCCGCTTTCCATGGAAATCTGGTGGTCCCAACTCCTTAAACCGCTTGGCTGTGGCATGCATCGTGCATTGCCATCATTTCCACCCGTATTTTGTACACGAAGTCTCCTCATTCGATTTTTGCATGAATCGCAAAAAGCTTCTAAACATCCCGTCGTTCATCATTTGCTCGATGGCGTTGTTCACAGGAGAAACATTGCCACTGTTGCGACGTTCTCCTCGCGTTGGTGTGAAATCTGCTGCGTCTCCACGGTCTCATAAACTCCATTGTTAACGCTCTCGTGACCATTCTTAAATACCGCCATAAAACAAGGGTTAATTAAACAAATTAACATATCACATAAAATCCTATATTATGATCGACCAACAAATAAGCTTAGTAGGACACACTAGCGAAGGATTTACTCGCCTCTCCCTCCTAGTTCTATTCCCCGATCTCCGCGAGATCATATCCCTAAGCTCGATATTAACCGCGACGCCCCCAAAATAGGTATACAACACCCATTCTCGAGTCGCCAAAATACATGGTATAGAAAGCAAACTACAACTTTGACAATACAGATGTCGCGTAGAATACGACAATACAACTGTGAGTTTGAATACAAATATTGTCTTCTGTACAATATACACACCCAAATAAGTCCTCATTAATTATTCATACACTATTTTACGTAAATAGTGAGGATAAATAAAAACATCTTCCTAGAGCCATCACTCCATACCCCGACTCGATCCTCGCTATGTTCTCACCTCCCGAGAAGAAAAATGGAACAAAAGGAAAAGGGTGAGCTCAACTAGCCCAAAGAATATTATGACTAAGATAATATACAACAAATTATCGTTAGTCTTCAACAGGAAAAATCTAATGTAATACAATAGACAACAAGTTTTAGATCAACAAATGCAATCTAAATAAAGAATCCATTAAAGAGTCACGCGTAGAAAGAATTCTACCGCCTTCTAAGGTTTAAAAGTCCGTCATCAATAGTTTATCCTCAGAATAACAATCAATATACATCTTTAATCATCTTTTACCTTCATGTGCCAAAGATATTCATTTGTATCATCACCAAATAAGTCATGTTCATCTCAACACTGCTCATCTTTTGCACTACTGTGCCAAAGATATTCATCGCTTAATCGCTCATCTTTGCACTACGGTGCCAAAGATATTCATTTATATCACCATTTAGGACCCGAGGATGATGAAAAACATTTTTAAAGAAAACGAATCCAAAGAAACAAAATGACAAGGATTAAGGATTAAGGATTCGTACTTTGTTTTACCCATGTCCAAAAATACTTGAAAATAATCATATTGGTGTAAAATTCAAGAATGATCAAAACATGGATACAATCAAAGCTAGTATCCGAATAGATATTTTGACAAAAAAGAAAAATTTTTATTTTTCATTGAATAAGGCTTTGATTCGTGAATAAGGTCGATATCGTGAATAAGGCTTGATACGTGAATAAGAACTCCCAAACACAACAAGTTCCAAATTTGATAAAAAAGTTCACTAATACTTGGCATAATGATATTGAAGAAAAATATCATTTAAGAAGAAAATAATACCCTTTTACCTCAAAATAATCGTATTACCGATCGAATTTCAGATATAGTCTTGATGAAACCCGCACCGTATAAAGCAACACTCAAAGTATACTCACAAGAATATTTCGATAATTTAGAGAGAGAAAGAAAGAAAACTTTGTTTCGGTGTGATTTTCAATTCTAACTTAGCCTCTATTTATAGGAAAATGTTAGAACGCCAAAGGAGACTAAATTAATAAATTATTATTATTTACCAAATATTCAAGCCCACCACCAAGGAATCTGATTTTAGCCACCAACCACATGTTAAAGATGCTCACCAACCTTTGAAAACGTTTTTCTTGAAAATAATAATTAAAATTTCCAAAAATCAATTATTTTAACTCAAAACATCAATAATTCACAATAAATATCCTTTTATCAGAAAATTCAAATCTCATGACTTTTTATAGGAATTTCAATTCTCTACAACTTTGCAGAAGAAAATTTTCCAAATTCCAAACAGAAATTATCCAAAATCCACAAACGGGCAATTTTACAATACTATAATAAATTTTCTATCAAGAATCGTGTCCAATTTACACACAAAACATATATTAAACATTTAATGCCACAAAATACTCTACCTCCTCATATACTCATATATCCCACAATTATTATAAAATATCACCGTTAATATATTATTAAAATAATATATTTAAATGTATTATTTTATCGTAAAAAAGATAAAATATTAATTTTCAACAATTGTCACATTAAAAATTTTCTCCATCTATATCCACATAAAATAAATATTTTCTTTATCATAATAATCAATAATTAATTATTCAAAATAATATTACGAATCACAAGATCGACAACCGTGCAGCTCCTCAGAAAGAGGGCTTTCAATAAGGATTTCTCTTACTTACAAGCGAATTAGGTGACCAAACCTCTCCTTAGATGTAACTTTCTAGACATTACCAATAATGTTATCTCGATAATATTATTCAAATAATATGAATTATTGATTTGATAATGGAAAATACTGTAATGACAATTATTGAAACAATAATAATATAAATATCAATGCAAAGAATTATCAATCAATAAGATAAAATAATGAATAAGAATTATCGTAATAATTATTGAAGTAGTGCCTTTCACGTAAGGATCAATAATTCAACAATATCAGGTAATACCGCAGCTTCTTTGTGTACCCACGCCAGACATCAGATTTTAACCACCGTGTAACCCAACAAAGTTAATTAATTCGGTAATAATTTACGTCGTTATTTATAAAACTCAATCTTTGTCGCTTTCCTTCATCCAACCGCTTTTCAAGTTATGGGCCCACCAATGATCAAGCTACTGTCAGATTTGAGATTCTCGACAAAAAGAATATTCCACGACCAAACGAATATTCCCTGACAATAATGAATATTTTATAACCACTTGCTTATTTTGTAAACTTTGCACATTTCACCCATAACCAAAGAATTATATCAAATTAACCCTTATTAATTTAGAATAATGAATAAAGAAAAATTCAATTTTATTTATAATAAGTTGGGGTCTTACATAAAATATCAACGTAGCAATTATTGAACCAATAAAATAAAATATTGAACAGTAATTACTGTAACAATTATTGAGAAGTGCCTTCTTATGTAAGAATCAATAATTCAAAATATTGTGCAATACCATGTATATCAGGCAACCATGCCAGATATCAGATTTTAACCACCAGTATTCCAACAGTGTTAACGATAATAATTACGTCGTTATTTATAAAAACTCAAACTTGTCATTTTCTTCATCCGATGCTTATTCTCAAGCATGGGGCTCATAAATGATCGCTACCGTTGTATTTAATATTCCCGACAAAAAGAATATTCCACGACCAAACGAATATTCCCCAACAACAATAAGTATTTTATAGCCACTTGCTTATTTTGAAAAATTTCATATGTCACCCTTAACTTTAACTTTTTATCAATTTAACCATTTACTGAATAATAATTATAAGAAAAATTAAATATTTTTGTTTCATAAAATTCGGGGTCTTACAATTTATTTAATAATATAAAATATTGTGCAGATGATACTGTGATAATAATTGAATCAATAATATGAGATAATATGCAACAACTACTGTGATAGTAATTGAATGAAAACGAGTTACTTCTTACGTAAGCATCAATAATCAGAGATACTATTCAATACTGTGTGCTACTGTGGAATACCGCGTACTACTGTGGAATAACGCGTATTATTGTACTTTTATCACCGGGTATTCCAACAGTTTAACGGTAAAAGTCTTGCCGTTATTTTATGAAAATGATATTTTTGTCGCTTTCCATATCTAAAAGTTATTCCGTTGTGGGGTTCACCAATGATTGCGCCGTCGTACGAATATTCCTCTACAAAAAGAATATTTTCCGACCAAACAAATATTTTATGACAACTTGCTTACGTTGTAAAATTTGCACATATCACCCATAATTATAGCATTATATCAAATCAACACCTTATTATTCAAAATAATATTTAGAGAAAATTAAATCTTTATTCATAAAAAATTAGAGTCTTACATATATTTACTATTGAGATCCTTCATATTATTCATAAATTTTGTAATCAGTGAATGAATAAATTAATTAATTAACAATATACATTACACATGTTTTAAAAATTATGATTATAATGTTTAGATAAATTTTACATACTAATATTCAAACAGGCTCGTGTCATGCACGAGATTTAGGAGAGTAGCAGAAACCGAATTCGCAATTGAAACCACACACAAAATATCAAAAACCGCACCAAAGAAACGCATCATTGGTTTCGATGACATACTTTGAATTTTTCAGTGGAAACCACATTTTTTGCGATTGCAGGTTTTGGTATAAACATAGCACCCCTTAAGGAATCGCAACCGCTTAGAGTTTTAAGTTCTTTAATATTTTTTATGTATTTGTGTATGTCTTAGATTTTTTTAAATTCTATTTTAGTATGATTGTAAATTTAATTTTAAAATAAGTAATTTGACATGGTTTAAGACTTTAAATTTGAAACAATGATATTGTAGTAATGTATGCATCCTTTAAAATTTGCTTCGTAATAAACTTTAACTTTTCAATTTGAGAAATTGAAACTTTTAAATTAATTTATAATTGATTTTCAAGAATTTAACTTTTTGTACTCGGGTATTATTTATAGTTGTAGGTTAGAATTGTTTGAGATTTATTTAGAACTAGCAACAGTCTCGTGCCTCCGGCACTATGGACGGTGGGATTTATCCCAAACTTTGGACGGTCCAAATGATTTATTAGGGTGAGCAGGAAATTCAAAATCATTTATATTTTATTAGATAGATTTAAGGGTTCTTTACATAAGTATACAACAAAAAAAATGTAATTACAAGAAAAGGGCATCAACCAAATAATTACAAAAAGAGTGTCATTAGGACCCATATTACAAAAATAGTACAATTCACATTAATAAGGAAACCTAAAATCAAGGACAAATAACTACCGTAATTAATAATTCAAATACAAATATTTGGATCTAACAACAAAAACAAATTCAAATTCAAATTTAAATATTCAAATTCAAATATTCATCTCCCTTACATACACTTTGAAATAATAGTATGCCGCTACACCTCAAATACTCCGCCGCTACACCGCCGCGAATCTCTGTTGTCTAAAACGCCAATGAGAATAATAAGAAGATTCGCCCTACAAAAAGTTTAAAAATAAATAGATGTAACTTTTACTGTTTTGAATTTTTTTTATAACTATTTTGTTACTCATAAATAATAAAATGGTTACCTTTGTATGAATGGTTGGCTACCAACTGCATCACATTCAAACGAAATTGGTAACGTAATAAAACTGAATTGGTTACCTTGGTCTGAAGATTCGGCTACCAACTGCACTATGAAAAAACTGCAGGTGTGGATGTAAATTGGTTACCTTGGTATGAAAGTTTTGTTACCTTGGTATGAAGGTTTGCTTACCTTTGATCTGAATGTTTGGTTACCAACTACACTAAGAAAAAATAAAAAGTGTGGAGGTTGATTGATTACTTTGATATGACAGGTTGGTTACCTTGGTATGAAAGTTTGGTTACCATCATCCAGTATTTGAAGGAACACATTGAACACGTCTCATCAAACAAAATACGTCCATTCCCACCACCTCCTCAATCCACTTTTTTGTGTTCCACCGCCAAATTAGACCCAGCTTCCACCCATGCCTTCAAAGATTTGATGAAAAGCTAAAGCCGCAACGAGAGGCCTAATTATATATATATATATATATATATATATATATACATATATAGGTCGACTAAAAATCTCAAAAAAAAATCAAAATTGAAAATTAGTGCTAGGTTCATTCAATCAATCTTCCATTTTACTCAAGCATCTCGTGCATCCATCCTGGTCTTTGTTAGGTTGGAAAATTACATCTGCATGTAAGGCCCAATTGCATGCTAAAGGCCCTTCCAAAAGGTTGACAAAAGAAGCAAGATGGTATTTTTTTTTTTTTCCTTCCTTTTTTTCTTTATAAAGATCATGTGTAATAATATGACATTTGTTGATTGTGAAAATGGCCTTGAGGAATAAACATAACCGGCCAAAGCTTTATATATATATAAAAACCGATCCGCTTATATATATATACATTATATATATATATATATATATATATATATATATATATATATATATATATATATATATATATATATATATATAGAGAGAGAAATAAGCGAGTATAATTAATTCTTAAATTAAAGAATTTTAATTGAATACTAATTCCCTAAATTAAGAATTCTAATTGAACTAATATTGTAAATAAATATGAAAATATATTAGTTATGTAAAGATTTTATGAATGCACTATTGTTGTGTATTTCATCCTAGATTTAAACTGGACATAAATTTACCCAAGCCCTGGCTAAATTCCCCGTTAAGATGGCCCAGTAGTTTTGGGCCGAATCAGCGACCCTGATTTGGAGACCCAGCTTTCTACTTTTCTTGAGCGAAGGGAAACGAAAAAGTTAATTCATATAGTTCAGCAGTAGCTTTTTTCGATTTCTCTCCCAAAAATCAGTCTCACTTCAGTGATCAAATCGAAAAATGAGCGTAAGTTTCTATAACTGACAATTTGATCTCCATTGAATATTCTTGACTGATAATCCTGTGAAATTTTTGCAGTTGTTGGACTCTACCGAAGCTAAAAATAGCTTATTATCATTTGAAAGAACCCTGTAAGTATTTTCTCTCGCTCTATATATCTGAACATGTAAAATTCAAGATCTGTTTAAGGCTCACATGGATAGCGATTGAATTGTTGAACCCTAGTAGACATCCAAGTCACACACATACATATATGAGAATGGTTTAGAGATTAGTGATATTTTTTTGTTTTGTAGTATTTTTCTGTTGGTATTTCTTTTTTGGATATGAACTCATGATTTGCAAACAGGTACCCATATGTGACTGGCACATCGGTGGTCGCCATCAAATACAAGGATGGGATCCTCATGGCTGCTGATATGGGAGGTTAGATGTGGAATCCAATTTTTTTTTTTGTCATATTGTGATTTTTCAGGAAGTTGTTAAATACATTTGTACATTAGCTAATGCGTCAAGGGCTTGCTTGCTGAAATTAATTGAAAAGTTAGGTTTTGTTATTTTCAAGTTAAAAGAAGGATTAGGCCATTAGGGGTATGAATTAGGTGCACTTAGCATAGCTCCTTAGGTTAAAGTTAAACCTTTGTTATTTCATTGCTCATATTAGTCCCTTTTGGTGGGATTGACTGCTATTCCAAACCCTCGTTGCTTAGATTTTGTTTTATAGAACTTTATACAATCATAATGTGTTCAGAAGCATGAATCCTTGCTTCTAAGTAAGCTATACATAAGCATCAGTGCATCACTTATGATATCTGAAGGGTCTGGGGCCTCTGGGCTATTTTGTTATTCTTATTTCTTGGTTACTTTATATGTTTTCATGTCTTTTATCTTACATTGAGAACAGTAAGTTGGAACTGTCGCTGTCTTCCCTGCCACCTTCTCCCCGTACCTTAATTAAGTTTTTTGACTCCCCCCCTTCATATGCTTACTTACAGATATATTCATTTAAAAGTTTAATTAAAGGTTCAAGCGAGCAGTTGCATGGTACCAACACAATATAGATGTGATAACTATGGATCTGGATCACCGAGTTAACATATTGTATTACATACCATGTTACCGTATCTTACTATCTCTAAATATTTCTTTCAAGGTTTTGTGTCATTATCTGAATGAGTGAAGATTAGCCTGTCAAACTAGAGAGTCTCTGAAGTCACATTTATAGTATTCTTTGGTCTCAAAACGAGATCCCCCAAACAAATACTCATTTTGGGACAAATTAAATATGTTTAACTGATTTTGTAGGTTTGTTGCACTTCACATGGCAAGGCCTGCTGCCTGCAGAGTAATACGCTCTTTGCTACTTGCTTAATTATAATCTCATAGTAATGGACTTCCATTAATTTTTGTATGATGTTTAGTGTCATATGAAAAAGTCTGTCTATTCTTTGATTGTAGGATGGTATTTTCATTGTTTCTACCACTTATGGTTACACTATGGAACCTGTAATCTCAAGAGTAGTAGAGTGATAATGGCTATGCATATATATATATATATCGTTTGGTTGAACCTTCATTGTCATGTGATTCATGCTGTCCTTTTACAGGCTCCTATGGGTCTACCCTACGTTACAAGAGTGTGGAGCGAATGAAGCCAGTGGGGAAACATTCTCTTCTAGGAGCTAGTGGGGAAATTAGTGATTTACAGGAGATTTTACGCTATCTTGATGAGCTTATGTAAGTATCTGTTCTTGTATGAAGACTACTTGCCATTTAATGAGTATACCAATCTGTCCTGTATTTATGACATGGTTTAATATTGGAGTTATATTGTGCTGAATGTGGTGCTTCTTTGAGTTATTTACAAGTTCTGACTGACTGAAATTTGGGTGCTTTACTTATGCAGCTTGCATGACAATATGTGGGATGATGGGAACTCACTGGGCCCTAAAGAGGTGCACAACTATTTAACTCGGCTAATGTACAATCGCCGCAACAAGTTTAACCCATTATGGAACTCACTTGTGCTTGGTGGAGTGAAAAATGGGCATAAGTATCTTGGAACGGTAAACTTAATTTTTTGTTGGTTCACCGTTATCTGATGCCACTATCTGATGATTAGTAAAAGGCCATTATGTATTTGATGGTAGACTTAATTTATTGCTTATAAATCTATTCAGGTTACTATGATTGGTGTACATTTTGAGGACAATCATGTGGCAACTGGATTTGGTAATCACCTTGCACGGACCAATTCTCCGCGATGAATGGAAAGAGGACTTGACTTTTGAAGAAGGTGTCAAGTTACTGGAGAAATGCATGCGTGTTCTTCTATATCGTGATAGGTCTGCTGTCAACAAGCTTCAGGTTTAATTCTTTGACACTCGATGACTACTGTAAATATATTCTTGACATGCCTTCTAATATGCTTGGAGTGAATTAGCCTTATTTGTACAGATTTTACATCACATTTCATTGTTGAGATTTCTGAACTTCTTCAAATCTTAATTTGGTGAATGCTTTATACTTCATCAACTTGAAGCCTTGTTCTCACAATGGATTGTTGTTATCATTAGTGAGTTGGAAATAGCAATCTAGTTTCATCAGTGTTTTATTTTTTAAAATGAGTTCGTGTACATGTGACGTAAGTTGGTAGTCTAAAATGACATATAAACCTCAATCAATATGCTGACTTTCAAAGAGTCGAGGATATCTCAAAAGACAAGGAGGGAATCTAAACAGAATCAGTGATGAATGTATAAAACAGTCCATGCACTGATGTTATATGTACCAATAATAGTGCAGTCTATGCATACTCGTGATTTGGGCTGCAACTGTAGGACTAGAACCTGTACTTTAGATACTTGTGACGAATTATCATCAATGGAATGAATATAACCAGATCATTCGATTTTTGTTTTGCATTTTAATATTTGTAAAATTTGAAAAGAAAATTGAAGCCTTAAAAGGTATTGCTTCCTGTTATTTGGTTACTCTAGTTTCATCAATGTATTATTTTTTAAAATGAGTTTTTGTACATGTGACGTAAGTTGGGAGTCTAAAATGACATATAAAGCTCAATCGATATGCTGACTTTCAAAGAGTCGAGGATATCTCAAAAGACGAGGGAATCTAAACAGAACCAGTGATGAATGTATAAAACAGTCCATGCACTGATGTTATATGTACCAATAATAGGGCACTCTATGCATACTAGTGATTTGGGCTGCAACTGTAGGAGTAGGACCTGTACTTTAGATACTTTTGACGAATTATCATCAATGGAATAAATATAACCAGATCATTCGATTTTTGTTTTGAATTTTAATATTTGTAAAAAATTGAAAAGAAAATTGAAGTTTTAAAAGGGATTGCTTGCTGTGATTTGGTTACTTAAGTTCGTGATAAAATTTTAGTACTACAACAGTTGGAAAATGTGATTCCTATATTTTTTTTGGTTGGGCTCCTCCTCCCCCCCCCCCCCCACCCCACCCCCACCCCCACCCCCACCCCCCAAAAAAAAAAAAAATAAATGTTTGCGCTTTGAAATTTTTAAAAATACTTCTTGTCAATAAAATTTCTGTGTTAGTAAAATTTATTCTTTAAAGTTTAATATTGATTTTTTGACCACTACAAATCTTATCCGAAAAAGTGGACAAAAGATGGGACTCTCAGTTCCAGATTGAGGGGGAATATTATTCTGCATTTAATCCTTTCTGCAAGCTTTATAGATATTCTGCTACATGCAGTAGCAAATATTTATTGTGCATATCGTAAATATATTTCTTTTCATTCGGTCTAAAATCAATTATTGTTCCTAAACAGTTTACCCGTGTCTTTGACATGAAAGGACGTTGTCCTAACCACTACATTGAAATACATGTTGGGAATTAAATCGACGCAAACCACACAATAAAAAAAAGAGATAAAACAACATAAGATTTAATGTGAAAAATCGAAAAACCACAGGCCAACTCCGAATCTTCACCATATCTATATAATGGGCTTACAATAATCTTCCCAAGCTTTACTTACGCTCAAAAACTTGAAGTTTCACAATATCGCGACACAACTTTTTGCTCGTGGACTAAAAGCAGCAAAACCCTCCCGCCCACAATACAATTTTTGTTGCACGAAATATAAATCTACAAAAACTATTCCCCTCACATAAACACAAAACTCACTCACATCCTCTCTCAACTCTTAGGATGCTGCATGAATTTTGATTGTGCTACACTTCAACTAAATATACGACTCTATTTATAGAGTACTAACAATTCTCCTCTTCCTACTCAAAATAGGACACTTCCAAAATAAAACTCTTACTACAAATAGATTGCTCTCCAAAATAATACTCTTATTAAAAATATGACATCTTGTTCATAATAACAATTCTTTTCTGAATAGGATTTGAGGAGTATTTCAATAATTGTCCATAGACTTAATGGGTTAAATCTTTTGGGTTAAGATGCAGTTTTAGATGAGCGTATATGTGTTTGATATTCTCAATAATTGGTATCAGAGCCATGACTATGGCTTGGGTTATGAATATGGTCTGCCGTTTGCGCATGATAAACAAAAATAATTCATTGAGCAAGTGGTGGACTCTTCTGCGAGGCTCTTGGCTAACTTTGACAAGAGATATTGAAGAGTGTGGGCTCGTCATTAGGGAGATACATGATGTGCTAGGCTCAATGAATTATAGATGCTTGTGGATTATGTACTCTTTGAGTACAGTGGTGGACTCTTCTTGGGGAGGCTCTTGGTGGATTAAACAAGAGATATTGAAGAGAGTGACTCGTATGGGCTAATGCTAAAAAAGAATATGGTTAAAGTTCAAGGGGGAGCTTGGTGTCGATGTGAATGGAGAAATTACGCGTTAAGGGGGAGATTGTTGAGGTACCGCATGATAATAAAGTCCGACATCGATACATAAAGATACAACAGAAGTGCAAGCTATCAATTCAAGGAGAAAGATTGAGGACACCATAGACCTGATGGGTTAACCTTTTGGGTCAAGATATGGTTTCAGGTGAGCATATTTGGATACATTCATGTCGAGTGTAGTTTATTTCATGTTAACCGTCATCTCATATTAGACTTTTAGGTTCTGAGTTGAGAAATTCAGGAAATAGCCTTTTTCCATTGCAGGGTCAAATGCATCAAGCATACATTGATCTTTTGTATTGAATGTTTAACTGATCTTTTTGTCTTAGAGAAGAAGAATGTGGCTTGGCAGCTTTTGGACATTATATATATACACACACACACACTGTACACACATTTATTTATTTATATTGATACCTAACATAACTAAAAATTTATGAATTACAGATAGCGAAAATCACCGAAGAGGGTGTAACAATATCCCAGCCATACGCTTTGAAGACTTTCTGGGGTTTCCGAGCTTTTCAGAATCCAACAGTGGGTGCTGAGGGATCATGGTAACCAACTAGTTTCGTAGCAAGCCCAGAATATGTTGTCTCATGAATGATATATCCGTAGTTGCTAAATCTTTATGAGTTGCTGCAACTTTGTTCTGGTTTAGAAACTTGTCGGCCACTATTGACATTATATGTTTGAACTGAAATTTCTTTGGGTCCTGCTTCTTTCTTATAATTTCAACCAATTGCAACATGGATAATTTTTACTAATAGACAAATTTGATAAATTACTCTATTGTAATTTTTTATTGATATTCGGATCATATTCGTTCAAAAAATTTAAACGGTTCGGACTCGATTTGAGTAACTAAATGAGCCTTAATCAAACTTTGTTTTATACTCGATAAATTTTGTTAACCAAATACGAGCAATTCAATATTTGACTTGATTCATTTACACCCTTATTGACGGTTATCAAAATGTCTGAATCATTTTACATGTTTGCATTTGTAAGCATGAAAGAGCTCTTCAACTTCATATTTTTCCTAAATTTTTTGCCATCTTTTGCACAAACCAGAATGGGCAATAACTCGTTAGTTATTTGTTAAATTAAGTGGGTTATAAGCATTGATACTTCAATGTGTATTTTAAGTAGAAATTTATGAACAAAATTGTAGGCTTACCTTACAAACCTCTGTTTGTATATCCAGCCTCATCGTACATGGAAAAACAAAAGAAAAATTATCAACTAATTAGATGAATCAATAACTGACTTTATAGCACAGTTTCGGTTTTCTATGCGGGAGAAATGATGTCGAGCGGAATCACTCCGGCACCGGAGCAGTCTTCAAATCATTTCAAGTGACTCTGCGATCGATCTGGTACTTTATTTTAGGATTTCATTTTCTACTCAACGTAATGCTAGTCTGCTTTGGACAACTTCAGCTATTACAGAGATTACAGAATTATATCCTACAATTTTTGATCTACCTAATAGATTTGATTCTTAATTAAGGGACTGTTTATTTAGGACTGAATACATCTGAATGATTGAATAGTTGAATCGGTCAGTCATTAAATGCTTTTGTTTTGAAAAAAAATTATCTGAATTGCTGAATCTGTAAGATGATTGAGCTGAATGACTAAGTCAGATTTTTTGGCTGAATGAGCAGCTGAATAAATAAATAAAATTAAAAAAAGTATTAACTATTATATTAAGTAATATTAAATAAATTTACAACAATTTTGAATTTTTTTAGAGAGGTAAAATAATAAAATTATGTCATTCAAATGTTTCAAATATGTTAATTATCAAATAACTTTTTTTTATTTTGATTCAGCTCATTCAAATTCATTCAATTTTTATCGAACACTCTTAAGTCATTTTACATAGGATTCTCATGAAATTATAAATATACATTAATATTATTGTCATCCTCAAATCAAATAAATGCAAGTATTCGTAAAGTTGGTTTTCTCCTTTTTGACGCTCTGAATCGATCTTTGACCTTTTTAGTCTGAATACACTCTATGGCAGTTAAAAAGGCTCGGCCCCTAGATAAAAGTATATGAAATTTGAACATTAAATAGAATTGTAATTACGATTGTGTAAATGTAAATGTAAATGTAAATGCCTAGTATGGATGCATTAAATTGATCAACTTAAAACATGTATAAAAATATCTTAGTCATAATCCTATATTTTATATATATATATAAAAAAGTATTTAATTTATATTTATTTATATCTGAATACCTCTTAATGGATATGTGTCAGAGGCAAAACTTATTTGGTAATTTTTTTTTTATCTCTTAATGTTTCTTAATCGATAATATATGAAATTAAATCTATACTATTCAGAGATAAGTTTGAACTACATTAATTATTTTTTGAACAAAAAAAACCTCTTCAATATAATAAAATCTCTCTCGTATCTCTCTTTAAAATATGTTCCTTTTGTATCGATCTGCATTCTATTCAACCAAATTAATATATATATATATATATGGATTTGAGCTGCACTCTGAGCGCAAATCTAATGGAGATTGAAGAAGAAAAAACAAGTGAGATAAAACAAAAGGGAGGAACGATCAGAAACAATTGGTATGAGAAATATGTGGTAAGTAATTGATATGGTTAAAGCTGTATAATTAATTGATTTCATATATTGTGCTTCATGTATTGTACTAGAATTGAAAAATTAGAAGAAAAAAACCCACATTAAATTTAAACAAGATGAGAGAATAGAGCTCTGAAAGAAAAAAGAGTTTTTGAAATGATTCAATAAAATTGCAAGAACATATCAGATAAGAGAGATTAGATAAGAGAGCAAAAGATGAGAAAGAAAAAAGAGTTCATAGGGTAATATGGTAAATTACTATTATTAAAACATTTTGAAAAAATTAATTATTAAACAATATTTTTTATTCGGATACAATTTTATTAAAATATTCTACATTATTCAGATGTCTAAATTATTAAAATTTAATATTCAATTTTATTAAACACAACTTTATACAACTCTATACTGTTAGGAAAGCTCATAACTTTAAAATCTATAGTCAAATCGAATATGACCTAATTATGGTGATCATCCATACAGTAAAGAAATGAATATAATTGTAAAATTAAGAATATCAACAAGCACAATTAAAAATAGGGAATGGTTAAATTTAAAATACTCCCTCCGTTCCAAATTAATTGCTTAATTTTGATTTTTTAAAGTCAAATTGACCATTTTTAAAACTAATCTTTTTACTATTTTTTCTAAAATATAAGTGAAAAAATTATAACCAAAAGAAAGTATATATAATTTATTACTAACCCCAATTTTTATAATTTTAGAAATATTTTTATATATGCTTAATTATTAATTCTAAAAATAGTTAATTTGACTTAAAAAAATCAAAACTGAGTAATTAATTTGGGATAGAGGGAGTACTTTTTATTATTTTTCATAATAAAAATGACGTTGTAGATGTATAGCGACGGTAAAATTTATGGCTATCGATACTTTTGTTGTGTAAATAAAATTTTTTATTGTAAATTTAACAATTTTCTTTAAGATTACAATAAGAATTTTGTAAAACTTGTAGGGTCACTTTTAAATTTAAAAATCCTTTTACCAACCAAAAAAGGGTTATAATTATTTTAAGCAAATAATGTGGGCCTGAATAATATATCCTAGTCACTCATTTTTATTTTAATTTATAAATTATTATTAGACAAACACCTTCACAGTTTATTTTAATTTAATTTTTTATTTATAAGTCAATTTACAATTTGCTCTAACTTAATTTTTAAGTCAAACTAGTGATAAGTGCACTTAAAAGAACTTATGAGTAAACTTGAATTTTAATTTTAACCAGTTGCCCAAGGGCCCATAATGGAGAGCGATCGAGCCTGGTGAACTGTATGAAACTCTGAGCCATCGCAATGAAATTTTGTAAATTTTGTTTCTACGATTTAGAGACACTAAATTAGGGACAAAGCTAAAGATTACAGAGAAGAAGAAGAAGCGGAGATCTTATTTTGTGAAGCATAATTTAGAGAGAGAAAGTGTATATACCAGTTGCAGATACTCGGATACAAAAAATGGGGTGCTCGTTTTCTGGATTGAACTCGTTATACGACGCCGTTAATGGAGGCGGAGATGTTTGGATCAATGAGAATCGATTCAAGGTCATTAGGCAGCTGGGTGAAGGTGGATTCGCCTTTGTCTATCTGGTTAAGGAGATCCTTACCGACGCTTCTTCTGGTGGCATTTCGAAGAAATTCAAAAACCCATCTCACATCTCTGGTTGATCCTCTCTCTTTTTGATTGCTCAATTTGATTCTGCAAGTTATTAGATATTTCAAGCATGGATTTTTATTTGGTATATTATCTGAATTGATGCTTATACGGAGAGAGGGAAATGGGCCCAAGTCAATTTCTTATTACAAATTAGTGGTTGTTTCTTGTTTGTTCTTTTGATGGAAGCTCTTAACTTGAAAAAAGGTGATTTTTTTGTACCTGGGTATTGTGTTGTGTGAAATTTCAAATTCTAATTTAGGAATAGGTGTTTATATGGGAGTGTAAAAGATGGGTCTTTTCCAAATTTTAAAATGATTTAATGTTTTTTTTTTAACTTGGAAGTGCTCAACTAAATTGCAAATCTTTGATTTTGGTATCCTATTGTGTCAGTTTTCAGGTATTTGTTTAGGAATTGTGATATGGGTGAGCAAGGAAGATGGGTCTGTTTCATTTTCTTAAATTTAATCAGCTTTTTGTTCTTCTATTTGATGTTTTAAACTTAAAAAATTGCAATTTCTTTTTTAAATTATGGATATCATATTGTATTATTTTTCAATTTGTGATTTGGGAGTGGTAGATATATGGGACTGTGGAAGATGAGTCTAATTTAATTTTTACTTTTGTTTTGATGATGTTAATATTAGTTAGTGGAAACATATAGAGTTATAATGTTATATGAGGAAGTGGAAACATATAGAGTTATATTCATTCTTGATTTTGATTTTTGGGATTGATTTTTTGTGCAGATGATGGAACATATGCAATGAAAAAAGTTCTCATTCAAAATAGTGAGCAATTGGAGTTGGTGAGGGAGGAGATCCGTGTTTCGTCTCTTTTTAGCCACTCGAATCTGCTGCCTCTCCTCGATCATGCTATCATCTCAGTGAAGGTGGGATAGCACTCAGCTTATATCTTATTGTAATGTATGATTATGTACAACTACTTCAAAACTACTCTACTTCTTATTTATGCTTTGCAAACATATTCCTGCCCAATAACTATAGAATGAGATCTAAAGTGTTATATGAAATAGACCATACTAACACCATTGGGAACACACGTTCAGTCTGTTATGTGAATTTCACTTGCAAAAAGCAAGATTATGTTTATTTGTAACAAGCCCTGTCCAGGTTCCCCTATCAACATTTCAAAAAATAACAAATCAGAGTTATCCTTGCTAGAAATCTTGTGGTAGACTGGGCATAGCATCAAATTAAGCCTTCTTTTTGGACTTCCCAAACTCGTCCAGCTTTGTAGGTTTAACACATTCTCAAGAGGCTACTTGTTAAAATAAAATAAAAGTCTCTCGAGGTTCCCCATTAACTTTGATGGAGTCCCTCTCAGTCTATTTAAGAGGAAACTCATCACGATTGAATCTGGTAATAGTTGCTCTTCAGCAAAATATAATTACTTCTTCTGCATCAAATGAGTGTTGTGCTTAGATATGGATTTCTCAGTCTTTTCACTTTTACAAACCAATGCTATTTTTTTTTACAAAACTATATTGCATACTTGAATGTTTGAGATAAATTTATGTGGAATTGTAGACCCTTCTCTTGTCACATTTATAGGAGGGGTAAATATTGAGTAAGTTGGTCAATTTTTTTCTTCCTTAAGCTTTGTTACATGTTGAGTATGTTACATGTTAGGGGGTGCCTAGGCGGAGGCAGACTAGGTGTTTTCTTAGGCGATCTTATTTATTTATTTTTCTGTTGTACATACTTGTTATACTATACAAAACATATAGTTGATGTAATTTTTTTTTTTAAATTTTACATGAAACATTACCAAAAAAAACTTTTAAAGTTTAATAAATTCATTTCAAGTACTGTAGAGCTTCAAAGTAGAGGTTTGATTTTGCCTAGACGGGGACCCTGGCGCCTAGCCAAATTGAGACGATAGAGGACTGCCTAACGCCTAGGTGGTGATTTTTAGAACTGTGAGAGGGAGTATTAAAACGAATTTTGAGTAAAGCACAATAATAAAATTTACTCATGCAAGAAGATAGTGCCTCAAGAATAAAAGCCAACTTCATTAAATCCTCCAATATTAAAGATGAACTAGCAACAAAGTAAAACTAATAGTTATTTCATTAGACCAGATCTTGATTCTCAAGTATCCCCTCCTTATGTTGCTCCCTTTTGATATACTAAACATTGCAGAATGAAATAATTTGCTGAATGAAACTGTAAAAGGAGAATAATGTAATAGTTGGATAGATTACTTAAAGCTTGAGTCCCACAATGTTAAGCTTCCTCATACCTAAAAATACATACATGCTTCCTCATACCTAAAAATACATACATATTTTACATCAAACTTTTATTGGGCATGTGATATTTCCGTAGCAAGGTTCAAAACCAACGCCCAACACTTTCTCATTCCTCTTCTTGCTTAATGGTAATTTTTTTATGTTGTCACATTTCTCATTCTATCTGCCTATTTTCTGTTCCCATTCTTCCAACCCAATTTGAGCCGTCCATGAAGTGATCTAATGGTGTGATAGGAACCCAATCCGCAGGATATTTATTAGGAGCCATTACAATTGTCTAGCAGAGCCGGGCCCACAAAGGGAATGTACAAGATTTCCCCTGATTAAACTTTTAGCCTACTGCACGATTATTATGCTGTAGGAACTGGCTCCGCTTCACGATCTCGCGAGTGGTGAAATTTTCTACCCATTACAATTTTCTATATGTAGTGTGAAATTTTGATAGATTCAAGTGTAGCAGCGCTAATCTCAACCATGGCTGCAGGGTGGAATTCCAAATTGACAGTAGAAACATTGTCCCATGGTGGAGCTACAACAACAAGCGTTGGCCTTGCAATTGCAAGCCGGTACACGTGCGGCCGGCACGTATGCATAGTCCCAGATGAATTCTGACAATCTGAATACATCCAATCCATGGAAAGGGCCAGAATGTCGGCAGGAGTTATTGTAGGGGAGTCGAGGAAGCGTTTATCGGATTAATGGGTGCAGATTTTCTAGTATTAAATTGTAAAATAGATAATTTTACGAGAATTTTGGGGGTGGCTAAATTAGGCCACAGGGGTGCAGTTATTGTCTTCAAAAATATGGTGTTTTACGAAAATATGCAGTTATTGATTGCAACTTCATGCCCCACCACTACGAATTTTGAGTTGAATTCTCATGTTTTTGGCACAAATTATGGTGTTTTGGACATTGGATTCCTTCAAAGCAGTACCAATAATTGTGGGTGTTGGAGTTGAGGATGTATTGAACCTACGGTTCTTGATATAAACTTGTAAAATAGAGGATAATGATGAGTTTTGGGGACTGTAAACAATGGCGGGGATTTTGTCATTTGGGCTTGAGTTTTTAGTTAGGCAATCGAGAAAAGTGGTGTAATCTGAATCAGAGGCTGCATATGAGATAGAATTGAGAGAAAAAAGCAGCACAAAAGCAAGAAGAATTGAAGAAAGGAAATGGTTTGTAGATTGGGAATGGGAGGTTTCCATTTTTTATTTTTTGTTTTGTTTTGTTCTGCTTTATTGGAGAAGGGTACGTCTGTGTGGTTTAAATACAGGGGAGGGGAGTGTGGGACCTGTGGGTTGTGATTTTTTTTGTGGGACAATTTAATGTTGGCAAAAGTGAGTTTCCCAATCGGCCAAACAATTTGGGTAAAAAACTGCCTACCGCTAGACTATCTAGCGGAGCCCCGTTCCATCTGCGAGATTGTGAAGTAGAGCCAGTTCCTACCGCATAATAATCGTGCGATGGGCTATAAGTTTAATCAGGGGCAATCTTGTACATTCCATTTGAGGGTCCGGCTCTGCTAGACAATTGTAATGACTCCTAATAATTATCCTGCGGATTGGGTTCCTATCACACCATTAGATCTCTTCATGGACGGCTCAGATTGGGTTGGAAGGATGGGGGTTCCCTTCCCCTTTTGGCTATGGATCATTTCCCATATATATATATACATATGTCCACGTTCAGTCAGAGCCTCTCTTTGTATTCTTGAAAAATGAAATGGACTCCTGTTCTGAAGTCTGCAGTACTTTTGAGTTTAAAGGAATATGCATGTTGCCTCTTGTATTGTGGAAACCTTTACATTAATTCATTGCTTTCTATAATCATGTGAACAATGGGCTTTGTGTTTTCTAAATTTTAAGAGGCAGACCTCTCTTTTCCTTCCGTATTTTTCATGCACAACTTTTTTCTTCCTTGTCAATTTTTAGTCAATAATGTTATTTTCCATTGTCCAGACCACACCAGAACAATCTTGGACGCATGAAGCATACCTGCTGTTTCCAGTTCACTTGGACGGAACATTACTGGACAATGCTAAAGTAATGAAAGATAAGAAAGAGTTCTTTTCTACCTCAGATGTTCTTCAAATATTCCGGCAGGTAGATAAGCATCATGTCCTTCGTCAGACTATTTTTCTTTGGCATGTATGTTTTCAAATCTACCTGTTTTTCATGAATGTCTATCGACATTTATTTTAAGAAAAAATAGTAGACGTCATTTAAGCTGGAAAGTGTTGAGATATGAAGTACATGGTATTCCCTGTAATGCAGATTCCCCAACCTCTTCCCCCTCCCTCATCTCTTCTTCCTAAGAAACAGGAATATTTAAGGTTTGTACTTGATAGATTGTGGAATCAAGCTAAGTGCTGTGTACTTATTCAATGGCTTCCTGTTTCTTAATGACAATGAAAGTGGGTTAATGCATTCATGTCATTATTTGGTGCTGCATTTGCATTGATGTGCCAGAAGCATATTATTGTTAAGACACTTGTTTGCAGCTGTGTGCAGGACTCAAGCATATGCACAATCTTGAGCCTCCATATGCACACAACGATGTCAAACCTGGTAATGTCCTTTTAACACATAGAAAAGGTCAGCCACCTCTTGCAATATTGATGGATTTTGGAAGTGCTCGTCCAGCAAGAAAGCAAATCCGCTCTCGTTCAGAGGCATTACAGCTACAGGTACTCGTATGTTTCGCTTATATACATGCATGTGTGAGTATATATTTATATATATGCTTTTTCTGAGGATTATATAGTGTCTACACTTATCAGTGTTAATTGTTTCCTCATGCTTTTCTACTGGACAGTATAGTCGAGCGCAGCCATGCAAAAGAAATAAAGAATGTCTAATCTTGGTCTTATTGAAGTTACGATATTGTGCTTGGCACAAGCTTTCTGTGACTGGCTTTCAACTGTTATCTAAATTTCTGTCAAATATGAAGTTAGGATATGCTCGGCATACTTATTTTTAGCTCTGGCACACATCACAACACATGAAAAGATATGCAAGTGCACATGCAGCATATTTTGTTGCTTTGTCAAGAAACACGGACATAATATATATAGCCACAATGTGTATTGGAGATGAAACACGATATTAGAGTTAGAAGAGAGAAACAAACCGTTAGCCGAACATTCCTTTCTTACTTGACTATCCTGCCCGACAACTGATACGAGGGTTTGGGTTGAGCATAAATGGGTTTGTGTCATAAACAGGTGACATTTTAATCACAAAAGTAAAATGGTTTGGCTTAGTTTTATATACAGATTGACACGTTTAACACGATTAACCCATTCAATTAGGATTTTATTATAATAAATTAGAATTTGTACGATAAAACACTATGAATTGACTCTATATACAAGTTATAAATTTCTTAGTTATTTGTTTAAACGTATATTCTTGAATTGTTTTATACGAAAGTGTGTTATATAAAATGCATAATTTTATTTATAATGTTTTGTGTTACTGTTTGGTGAACAATCATATTGAGTTGTGTTGTGTTACAAAATATGAGTATTAAACAAGTCAAACTGGTTGACAAAATTTGAGTATTAAACAATTAGAAGGTGGTTGTTAGAGTTGAGAGTCTTGACACTATAAGTTAAAGAGAGGTGTTTAATGTAATACTATGACTTGACACGATGCCCGCCCTGCTCAAACTACACGATTGACTGCCCATAGGCATAGCCGCGTTGATGGTGAGAAAAGGTGTGATGGCTGATGATTGAATGACCAAGTAGATGAATGGAAAAGGAATGGTTACATGCTCTACGCTACTATGGATTATTTTATTTTATTTTGTGAAAAAATTGGGTAATTGGATAGATCTCGTTAATAGATCAAGCCATTGACATGTTATTACGAGTGATGAATAATTAGTTGATTGCCACTCATATAGGAGAAAATTTTTGGTGTTGCATATAATTTTTAAAAAGCATGGTTCTGACAAGACACAAAAGCCGGATCTCAAGCATCCTTAATAGTGCTGCATATCCAAGCTTCTATGATTTGCAAGTCCTGTCTAGCAGTTTGGTTTCTTCCATTTTTGCATTTATGTTACCTATAATGTATTTACGAATCAATTTTGGTTCATATCTTTGCTTTCAAGATTCAAATGTTTTTTGTAGTCACCATGGATTCTTATTTCTCCGCCTGTAATTAGTTGAAATCAGCCTTTATTGTTACAATCAGATTTATGAGTACTGTAGTGCTGTCCACATTTCATTCTTTCAGAGGCTCATTGCTTTATCGAATGTGCTTCTTATTGGTTTTCTGGAATTTTATGACGTAGGAATGGGCATCTGAGCACTGTTCAGCACCTTTCCGAGCTCCTGAGTTGTGGGATTGCCCAAGCCATGCAGATATTGATGAAAGAACTGATATCTGGTCATTAGGTTGCACCTTATACGCTGTAATGTATGCTCCCTTCTTCCCTTTGCTTTGAGTAATCAGTGTCTAACTTGTGAACAAGTATAGTATATACTATATAGTTGCACCTTCATCATCTTGTTAGTTAATGGTACATCAATATCAGTTACTAAGTGTCTATAAACTTATGGTTGGAGCTCATTTATGTGATTGGGAGGTGGTACTAGTACAAGGGTTTTATGGTAGTAATTAGTTCTGCAAGTATTCCAACGATTATTTGTTGATAGGAATTTGTATGTGCTAAACTAGAATCCAGATTTTCAAAGCCAGACATGATTTTCTGCTTAACTGCCTCATCATTACTTTTAGTAATACCCATTTAAGAATATCAGCATCATGATGCTCATACATGGATTTACTCAACTAATTATGTCATCTAATGAACACAAACACATATACCAAAACCGATGTATATCTGAATATTTGTATGTGTAGGCATTCATGTGGCTTCTGTATATATTTTGTACATATACAAGTTAGGATTACTTCCCTATATGTGTGCGTGTGTGTATTGCCAGACCTATTGTACACATAGCTCATCATGCTTGTTAATTGTTATGTACACTGAATATTAGATCACTCGAATAAATATCTCTGTTCGGAAACCATGGTTTGGTTCAATGGTAGTATGTCGTTAATTGCTATGAACACCGAATGTCAGATACACTCCTATATTCATATATCTATAGGAAGTCATGGATTGGTCCAATAATAAATTAGTAATATATGCAATGGTTACCAAGCACGAGTCATTAGAATGCAGACAGTCTTTTTCCAGTCTTCCCTTGAAGGTTCATTTCTGAGTTTTATTTCCGGGGGGGTGGGTGGGGGGGGGGGGGGGGGGGAAGGAAGGGAAGGGATGGGAAGGGAAAGTAGAACATTTTCCTACCAATTTTGGAAAGAAAGCATCCAATTTTCCTTACTTTCCCTTTGCTTCCTCGCAAAATTAAACTCACAACCGTCACCATAAGCACCCTGCATTTGTGGGTGCAATGCTGGGAAATGCCATTCTTTATGATCAAAATGAACTTTCTATGTTTAAAAAGCTGTCTTATGAATGGACTAGTATTCAATCTTTTATTTAGATACGATATTGTACACATTACCTGCAGTTTCTCATATTATTATCTCAATTAAAAGTGTCTCAATTGTCCTATTCTTTTTTTTAATGCAAGCATTTATTCATTTCATTCTGTTTATTGTGATGCCAATTCTTTTGCAAAATAACCATCGTATGAAACAGTTCATAATGTCTGTATTGCAGGTACGGTGTATCACCATTTGAGTATGCACTTGGTGAATCCGGAGGAAGCCTGCAGTTGGCTATTGTAAATGCACAGGTAAAGTGGCCAGCCGGGCCAAATCCTCCATATCCAGACGCGCTTCACCAGTTTGTGACATGGATGCTCCAGCCCCAAGGCGAGGTTCGACCTTGCATAGATGATATCATCATTCATGTTGACAAATTAATCGGAAAGTTTACTCGTTGAACAAATGGGAATCAAATAAATGCTGATTTAGTTCATAGTTTTATGCTCAAATATTACTTACTAAAGGTTCCAAAGCATTGAAATATAATTGGCAAAGGTTTTTTTTTATTGACGATTAGGCTTTGCTTTAGTTTTCTTTTACTATTTGAAGGAAGTGGAATTTACATGTTTCTTGAGTTTTCTAAAAACTTGTGCTTGTTTCTATTTTTGTTTTGTTGCCACCCCCTGTTATGAATATAATCACACTATTAGAGGAAAAGTAAATTTAGTGTTTTTTTTTATAAAACAATTATTTATTATTTTTAATAATAATATTTACAATGTGCAATTCAATTTCTTATTGATTTTAGGCTTTATTATACTTTTATTTCTAACTTTTACTAGCAATTGCACTTTCATCCCTAAAGAAAAAACTTAAAAGCTTCATTAAACTTTCCTCCCAAAAAAACAAACTAAACCATGAGTTAAACGAAGGGATGAAATTGCAATCATGAGTAAACTCAATGGCTAAAATGAAATGAGGCATTTTCTCAATTGTATAAAACTTGATAATCAAGTAACTGAAACTACTGTATAAAACTTAATAATCAAGTAACTGAAATTTGCAATGGAGTCCCTATCAACCTTTACAAATAGTCTCTAGTTTCTTCATTCCTCACACTAGCTTCTCTGTTTTCCCCTGTTTTTGCTCTGTTTCTGGTACATACCTCAATTTCATAGAAATGGAAATGATGTGCGCTTCAAAACACCAGAATCAAAGGCCTGCCCCAAAGAGAGGCCAGATGAAGAAGAAGATAATAAGTCTAATATTCAAATCCACTCTTGCAGTTGTGCCGGTCCGGTGCGAAGAAAAGGAAGGCCTCTTAGCTCAATTTCTTCAACCCCACATGAAGCTCCAACTGGGTATAGAACAAGAGTCTCAGATGGCCATTTTCTCATTAATTAATGTTTTTTAATTTAATTTTGGGAAACGTGTTGTTTCCATTCCAATCACAACTTGTGGATATCATTCGTATTCGATTGATATGAATATTAATTGTATTTGATTAGAAGGTATCCATAAATAAACGAGTATAAATAGTGTATATATATATATATCCATCGAATACCATATACGAATATAGATAACGAACTTTTTTTTATCCGGTTACAACACTAATGAAACCATCTGTTCAGGGGCGAAGCCATGAGTAGGCTTTTGGGGCTGTAGCCTGGCCAATTTTATTTTTTTTACTAAATAAACTATATAGGAGCAATGTGCTCTGCCATATATTGCACAAAAAATAAAAAAATAAAAAAATAAAATAAATTAAACCATTCTCTCTCACACGCAAAGATACGTGAATATATACGCGAGTGAATATATACGCGAGCAGGGGCGAAACTAGGTATTGTAATGTGGGGTCAATTGACCCCATTAATTTTTTATATATATATGATGTAATAATTTTTTTGTAAATGTAATTTAATAATTTAACTCACTAAAATTTTTAATTTATATATATATATATATATATATATATAATGTAATAGATTTTTGTGAGTAGAATTTAGTAATTTGACCCACTTCTGACTTCTTCGCCACTGTACACGCGCACACATAATATTGCAAGGCTCCACAAAAGGAAGATTCCTGGCGCATAATAACATCCGAGGCACAAATTTACCACATTAATTTCCTCTCAACAAACCACAAAGTCGCATATGAAACCTCTCAACCACATTAATTTCCTCCCACTTTTTTTTTTTCCCTATGGATTCTCCGAATTCCCTATAAAACTAAAGGCTTAAATTTTCAAAAATAAGTTGCAACCTTATAAATTTATATAAGACATTACTACAAGCAAGCTAGCTAGCTAGAACAAAAATGTTTACGGAGAGTTGTAATGGTAGTGGCTTTTATCCTACCTACTCTTACCCTTGTGCTGGTTGCAGCGCAAGCATCTACAGTTCCAACCTAGAGGCATTGTCCCAGAATCACGTATCCATGTGTACTGCATGTCTGCATGGCGCAGCAGCAGCTTTCCAATATGAAGCTCAAGCAGCTTCTCTTTCCACCAAGTGCAACAATGAGCTAAACTCGGCCAACCTACTGGCACGCAGCCACCACGAAGAGGTAAACCATGTCTCTGGTTTTCCGTATGGCCCCTTGTCAGCTTACGTGGTTGATCCACTTGTCCCTAAATTCAACATAGAAAACAGAGTCATAACTCAAGATGCCAACTACAAAATTACCAAGCAGTGTGGGGATGAAATAATTTCTTGGTGGTTGTTCAATCACAACAATGAGGAAGAGCAGATTAACAACGATGGGCTGACATATGAAAATGTTGATGAGAACGTGGATATTGTAAATTATCGTGTTGGTACTCAAATTGAGTACCAACAGCAGTACAATCAGCTGCAACCCTACAGTTTTCAGCAGGCTTGTAATGGAACCGAGAGCATAGTGCCAGTTCAATCAATGCAAGCCGTGGAAGAACATCCAGTACAGCTTCACAGCTTTTATTTGGGACTTGAAAATGAAGCTTTTAAAGATGGCTTCAGACAAACCCCTTCAAGTAGGTGGAGTACTGTAAGTTTCTGAACTTCGAGATTTCTATCTGGATTTCTAATCTCTTCTTTGTAGTGTGTAAATTTATGGTTCAGAAAAAAAAGTCTCACTTTTTTTGGTTGTATCCTAATTGGGGTCCGAAAGGTAAGATATACCCTTTTCCTCTTTCTCTTTTCTGAGATGCATTCTTAGATATTTCGTCCTCTCCATGGACATAAAGCAGTAATTTTTCTGCAGGGAAGTCATAATTGGCTCTTTAACAAAGCAGATTAATAACTGTGCGCTCCCTTAGAGTAGAAGATTAGTTTAACAGCTCTAACTGAAAGGTCAGCTCTGATAGATTTAGAGCATTCAGGTACGTATTCAAGGACTTTCATGATTTTCACTCGGATCATCAGGAAAAAAAAATCCCTAATGCTTGTTCTATTCTTGATCTAGTTCCACTCTTATAAGCTCAACAGCTTCAAATTCATGGAGTTTTTTCTCTGTTATTTTTACATCAGTTAATTAGTTACTCGCTCCTTTATTTCTTTAGATTCAATTTTTCCTGACATTTCCCTTTTTTCCCTTCTTGCTCTAAGGCTGCTTTCAACTTGTTAGATTCACATCTAGAAGATCTTGCTCTTTAATTAATACTCCCTCTACCAAGTTTTATTTGTCATAATCGACTTTTTATGGTCAAATTGACCATATTTAGAATAAGAAAATATTCTTAAGTTTATTAGATATAGACACAAAATTATTGTCATAAGAAAGTACATCGAATATATTATCAAAGTGTACAAAATTATTATCATAAGAAAGTACGTACTATACAAGTCAACTTATTTGATTTAAAAATTTCTAATACATTTGTTTAATTATTAATCTTTAAATTAGAAAATTTGATCTTAAAAAGTCAATTAGGACAAGTAAAATCTGACAAAGGGAGTAGTAACCTACTCTAATTTTAACTTTACAAGCAGGCCTCTCTCCCATCAATGGATGCTTGCATTGTACCACAGGCAACAACGGGCAGCTACACAAATTTGGACAGCATACCTCAAGAAAAGACATTTGGATTATTCTCGAGCACTGTGGAGATAGTTCCACCCCAATATTGTCCCGTGACCAGGGAAGCCAAAGTCTTAAGATATAGAGAGAAAAGGAAAACACGGAAGTTTGAGAAGAAAATAAGATACAGCTCGAGGAAGGCCAATGCAGAGACAAGACACCGAGTAAGTGGCAGGTTTGCTAGGAGATCAGAAATGGATCTTGAACCGGATCAAATGCCCTCTATAACAGAACAAGGCTATGCAATTGTTCCATCGTCAATAAGTAATGGGAGAAACATCACATTTGGTCCCTAAAATGTTACTTTCTAATTTCTAGGCTAATGCTGTAATAAATAACTAAGCAAGACTAACAATGACAGCTTCTTATTGTTAGAGTGCTTGAATGACCAGAAGAAATATTCATAAGGTTTTTGTACAGAATATATCACCTAAGAAATATGAAAGCTCCTTATATTATTGACTTAAGAATTTGAATACATGGTTTCCCTCCCCCTTCTTATCATAAGTACTTTCAAATATGCTCAGATTTTACCTTTGGTTGATATTCATTTCAATAGAACTTTTTTATTTATGTTGGGTTTATCAATCACATAGAATTCATGCAAATCATATAAAAGTGTCTAATAGGCGGAAGAGAATGGTTATACAGGCGAAAGCTAGTAAGTCTTAAAGGTCACTCAACAGTCCGTTGTGTTTTGTAGTTGGACCACCAGAATGAGAATCCATTGACAATGACAAAATCAATCGTGCTGGCAGCATCAATTGTCCTATCCAACACTAAGATACCATGAACTAGACTGGACAGAAAGACTACTCACTTTTCTCTTTTCTCAGTTAGTCTCATTAGTTGTTCTTAATAAGCTCATTTCTTCAAATACTTGACGAGAAGAAGAAGATAGACAGTAATAATTGACTGTAAAAGAAGGCTTGGATGAGTATCAAAATACTTTCTATCAGATAAAACTTTACCATCTTTTAAGTTTACTGAATTTGGGGGACATATGCATCTGTTACATAACTTTTAATTCTATACAAAAAAGAACTTAACGGAGCCTGTTTTGACAACTACAAGATGTCAATGTGAGAGTTAATAGATATACACCTAAGAAAAAAAAGGTCGTGGCTCTACTCAGATGAGGGGTGGAGATACTAATCATACTATACTTGGATTTTTCATAAATGAAAAGTAAAATTGTGAACTTTTTGGTAACCTATCAAAAGAATTCCTTATTTAATTCTACAAATTTTACACATTAATAATTTATTTTTATTTTTCTGAGTTTGTGATTAGAAGTTTCTCACCAACTGTAATACCACGCTCTTAGCCACACCTTGACATACAGTTAAAATTTCCACAAATTCTCATTGTTCTTGTAAAGTTTTATACTTTTGATAGCAATGTATTGCAAGGTACTCATCCATATAGAGCTTTATCTTGAGCTATTTAGGATTTGGTTTCTACTAAGAATATGGTAGTGATCTTAGAGGGGGGAAAAGAAAAGCTGATTGCACTTTCACCTTTCTGATGGAAAGATGCACCCAATTTGCCCCACACAGAATTTGTGGAAAGGATCTAGTAAATAGGAATGAGTGGGTTCATATAAAGTGTCCTCCTGTTCACCTTTATCTCAATTAACCTACCTGGCCTTCGCTTTTACACTCCCTTGATCAGGTATCTAATTCTTCACTGCCTTTGGTTGCCATTTACATGGTTCCTGCAGACCCTCACCCCACTCCGCAAAAAAGAAATACACATAAAAAAAAGTCACCATGTCATCAAAGTTATGCATAAAACGCCTTAAGCAAAACATGTCTAAATATAAATGGAATTCCTTAGCCAAACGATTAACCTACCTGGCCTTCGCTTTTACACTCCCTTGATCGGGTATCTAATTCTTCACTGCCTTTGGTTGCCATTTACATGGTTCCGAAGACCCTCACCCCACTCCGCAAAAAAGAAACACATAAAAAAAGTCACCATGTCATCAAAGTTATGCATAAAACACCTTAAGCAAAATATGTCTAAATATAAATGGTATTCCTTAGCCAAACGATCAAGTCTTATGCAGCAGGATGCCATATCAAGCTTAGTTTCTCCAATTTGTAATGTCTACCCTTGCAGAACCTACCCTCAAATAAGCACATTATAAAGTCAGAGGTAACCGACCCCAAGATTGCAAAAATCTAAGGCGGTATGAATCCCCCATGTATTTGAAAATATAATTAGGATAGCTTAAGTTGTGCTTAACCAAAGCTGAACCGTTGATACCTTAGATGTTTTCATTCTAAGCATATGTATCGCCGTAGCATTAACTTCGTTTAAATGCTGTATCAAGTTGCAATTAAACCTAATCTTCAGTTTTTTCCCATGAAGGAGAAGAAAAGTTAGGTAATAAAGGTGCGCTAGCTGAACTACCAAGTACCTAGTCCAAGTAGCACATTTCATCTTTCATGAAAGGAAAGATGTGCAAAAAGTAAAGCAAGCTCGACCACATGCAAGCAAAAGTGGGATGAAAGGCTCTCTGGAGTCCTCCTGTACAGTATGTCCAAAACTATATGACAACCTTTTATTGCCAGATGTGAACCATTTTGGATAGACAAATCCGATTTCTTTTGATTCGGATCGTAAGTGATCCTCTGCACTTGTGTTCCATGTGAAGTATCTCTGCTTCAGCGTTCTAATTGGTTAACCTCTGCACTTTATCTACTTCAGGAATGAGTAGGTGAGTTAAAGTGCTCTAGAATCATACTCTTAAATAATATATGGCCATTGTTTTCATCTTTATCTCAATCATCCTACCTGGCCTTAGCTTTTACACTCCCTTGATCAGGTATCTAATTCTTCACTGCCTTTGGTTGCCATTTACATGGTTCTTGCAGACCCTCACCCCACTCTCCGAAAAAGAAATAGTGAAATACACATCAGAAAAGGCACCACTGATCTCAAAGTTACGCATAAAACGCCTTAAGCAAAATACATCTAAAGCTTCCTTAGCCAACCAATCAAGTTCTATGCAGGTTGCCACAGTACATCAAGCTACAGCTTCTCCAATTTGTAACATCTTGCAGCACCTAACCTCAAATAAAGCAGATTATAAACTCAAAGTTACCTGATTATAACACTGCAAAAATCTAAAATGGTTTGAAATTTGAATCCCACATGTATTAGAAAATATAATTTTGAGTAGCTTAATTTTGAGCATATATATATATATATATATATATATATATATATTAACGTGTTGGCTTTAGCTTCTTCAACTACCACAAACAATAACCCGTTGCAAGCATATAATAAATCAAAGTTGAATAATTTTCAATGAATTAAATATTATATAATACTAGTAACAACAACAATTAAATAGAATAAATGACAAGCCTTTCTCCTTGAAGAGTAGCAAGTGAAGATAAAATATTTTAAGGAGTAATTCATACACCTCTTAATTTCATATTTATGTTGTATCAAGTTGCAAAGCTAATCTTCTATTTTGTCAAGCTGAACCGTGAAATATCTAGTCCCCTTTACCTTTCATGAAAGAAAGATGCAAAAAGTAAGGCAGGCTCAACATAGAAACAAAAGTTGAATGAAAAGCTCACTGGAGTATCACCAAATTCATAATTCGGCCCTCAAAGTAATTGGACTTACAAATTATTACATAAATTACCTAATTGCATACAATGTCGACCCCAAAATCACTTTCTGGTGGAAATTGGCTGAAACACTCCATTTTCCAGCAACTCGTTTGATTTTCTACGATTTGACCGTATTTAGATAACGTTTGACTTCATTATACAATAAAAATACTAACTAAAGGAATTATTTTTATACTAATTACTTTAAAGACTTAATAGTGTAAAAAAAAACTAAAAAATATCACCACACAACCGCCGCTCCTTATCACCACCACTACCACCAACACCGCCAACATCACCAACACCATTACCAACTCCTCCATCTCCATCATCAATCAAGCACCCCATTCTTTCCTAAACTCCAATCGTATCTCGAATTACTTCACAATCACAACACAATCTTCAAAATTTTCACCTTCAAATAAATAGATCTGAGCACAAAATTGAAAGCAAAGTATATAAAAAAAATTACAAATAAAAATTGAACCCACCTCTTTGATCTTCTCTCATTGTCAAAATTGAACCTAAATTTGGATGATTTTCTTTTTTCACGGTGTGAAAATTTTGGATGGTGGTGAAAACTGAAAGAGATTCCATGAAAGGTGAAGAAGAAAAAATTAATTAGGGCTCATAAGGAGAAGATGAAAGATGAAGATGGAGAATAGGATTTCTAGAAATTTACCCCCTTAGTTCAATATGCACGTTCTAGATGAAAATATATAGGATTTGATTGTCGTCATGATTGAATCAGTTCGATGTGAATCTTTCCGTCACTGCAAATGGGTCCTCTAACAAATTCCTCCATAAGCACAAAATTGATTTTGTGGTCATGATTCTCTCCCTCACGCGATTCTAATGGAGTTGCAAATGATGTTTACGATTTTGTCCAATCAATAAGTAAATTTAGTATATGATTTTGATTATAATCAGTATGTGATTTCAAATTTGGATCTGGTGTATTTGAGAAATGAGCTTGGCTATGTGAAAAAATAGAGCTTGGAGTTAGTGTGAAAAAAATTAGGAAGCAAATGATTTAACTATATATAGTATTAATTAGTATTTTTTTTTTATTTGTTAAACACTATTTGGTATAATTTTATTTGTATATTTTAAAGTTGACATTATTTGGGGTAAATTGTGTTTAGAAGTATTTTAATTTGAAGTTAATTGTATTTAGAAGTATTTTAATTTGAGGTTAATTGTATTCAGAAGTATTTTAATTTGAGGTTAATTATATTTAGAAATATTTAATTTTTTTTATTAAGTCAAACCGTATCTGAATACAGTCAAACCATATAAAACCAAGCATGTTGCTGGCAGGGTCAGGTATTCCAGTCAATTTCTGCAGGAAAATAATTTTGAGGTCGACGTTGTATGCAATTTAGATAGGACAATTATGCATATTGGGTACTATGACGTTGTTTCTATAACTAGGAAATGCAAAAAGGAAAAATACAAATTTCCAGTGCTTTTATAATGTTTATTTTTCTATTTTCTATTTTCTATGCAGTAGATAGGGTTGACAATATCAACAAGGAAAAGCCTTAAAAGATTTTCATTAACAGAGAGACTACTAGAAACAGCTAGAAATGCTTCTAAACAGAATAACTCATATTATGAATATTAACATTCAGCATATTGATGTTCCAGCATCAATGATAAATGCCAGAGTAAGAAAATTAATACAATACAAGATTGACATCATTTTGTGTGAACCATCCAAAGAAAATTGATACCATACATGAAAAAGAGTCTGCAAATTTAAGAAAATGTTCAGGTTTGAATTTCCGTAATGGCATAAGTAGACCAAGGAGAATTGATGTATGTGATTGATTGACTAATCCCAGAAATAAGTCTATAATGGAATAAGGTAATAATTGGTGATAGAGAATAACTTCAGAAAACTGAGACTCCAGACCAGAAAATTCTCAAGAAGGTCAAATGTTTCTCTTCTTTTGTACACAACTGATATCTTAATTGGAGTGTAGATCCCCTTTTCTGCACATATCAATACTTGGGATTTATTCTAGTACAGATGTAAATTCCTTTTTTTTTGGTCCAATTGAATGGAAGCTATACTCTACGAGGTTAAGCTATGCATGTCACCAGTTCATAGTGGTACCTTACCATCATAGTGTTACCAGTTCCCACATTGGCAGAGAAGCCAACTAAGCTGCAAACAGATTGTAATTACTGATAGGCAAAATGCATGTTGCAACTTGGAAGCATAAAATATTGCATTGTCAACAAGAGAGTAGACAAAGACATCATCTATAATAATTGGGGGTTCTGCAGTTCTTATGCAGATTACATTACCTTAGGGACATTTTATTAAGGGCAAAAAGAGAAAACTCATTAAAGAAAAAAAAAGTTTAAAAAAATTAGATAATTTTCAACATTATTTTCTTTTTCTTCCAACATACTTGCTATAGCCACCCTAAATCAACCACGATTCACAGGAATCAAGCATATATAACACGAGATTACACTACCTCCAATACAACGAACAAATAAGAAGAAATCAAAATAATCTATAGAATCATGGCTTGTGTGAAGAAAAAAATAAAAAGACTTGAATCACACTATCATAAATAAAACATTGATCAATTAACTATATACTCCTAATGAAAAGATTAGCCTAAATCCTAATGCTACATAATCTAAAGAGAGACACAAGAAGTTTTGAATCACCAAGTAAAATGCAACTACTACAGCCAACAAGTATATTCAACTTAATCTATACCAATTGGAATATTAATCAAGCTTAGTGCATTGAGTGTTATATGCGACATATATGACAAATTCATGTTGATACTAAATACTACATATGTGGATGCGCATCGCTCGTAAATAAGGAGCCCACATATTGTTTTTCTATTTTATCCTTGTTGGTGGTGAAGTCTGATCTGAATTTTAATTTAGAGGTGATCGTAAAGCTACCCAAAAAGGTAGTTTTGTACTTTCGGATTGAATTAGGGCTTTTTATGTTGTGTTATATTTGGAGGGGATCATGCAATCGTAAGATATATGAAATTTCCAAAATATAGCGAAACTGATCAGTCACTGTGTGATTGTTTTCTTTAGATTTTCTCTTTGCTATTGTTTTCGCTCGTTGTTATTCTCTAACATTTATCACCTACATTTTTTCATTCCTTGCAGTTCACATTCAATTAAAATTAGAACACAAAAATCATTTTCCTATTTCATTTAATCTACTTTAACTGACTAATCAATGAAAACCAAAAGCTAATAAAAAATTAAAAAGGACCCATTACATTTGTACATACATATACAATATACAGTATATAAAAATAAATCAAAGTAAATTACCTCGAATAAATATGTATCAAGTATGAAGCGTACAAAGGGGAAGAACAGAATAAACAAGGAAAGGCCCAGAAATCTTGGTGAACAGGGCAAGACTCCGATTCCCAATTGAGGGAAGCTATGGATTTCGACAATAAACCAATAAAATTTCAGCAGAAATTCGGCAAAATTAAGATTCTTTGAGGAGAAGAGAAAGTCTGGGGCGGGTTTTTTATGGGTTTTTTATGGAGAGGTGTAAGAATCAATTTTGGCGGTTGGACTGGAGGATTAAAATAAGTTCAGTCATCAGTTGGAAATGTGACAGCTGTTTTACAATTTAGGCACTTATTATTTTCTCTTATTTGAATGCCCGGATCACCCCGCTGATCCAACGGGTAAAAACTGGAATCGGAATACTGTCAGATTTAGTCCGGCCCGGTTTTTTTATTTGGTAAAAAATTGATTGATTCAGTTGAGAATCGATCTAATCGGTAAAATTGATTAATTAACCTAGTAAATTAATTTTTAATTTTTTTTGTACCAAAAAAAGTTTTAATATTAAAATTAATTAGTAATATTATAACTCAACTTTATTATGTTTTAGTTTATAAAAAATGAGATTTTTATAAAATTTGATTAATTACTAATAATATATATTAATGTCGTCACTAGGTCAATAACGGTTCGACTACTGGTTGGACCAGTAACCCATTCACCCGGTATATTTTTTGGTTTGACCATTGGTTGGAGTGGATGATTAAAATAAGTTCAGTCATAATTTAGAAATGTGACAACTGTTTTACAATTTAGACACTTATTTTCCCTTATTTGATTGCTAAACTGAAAATTGAAAAACAACATCATTTAAGTATTATTAAACTCGGACCATTCCGCTGGTTCAATTGGTAAAAATCGGACGACTCTCCAGTCTGATTTAACCCAATTATTTTAATTTGGTCAAAAATTGGTTGGCTCGGTTGACTACCAGTTCAATCAGTGGTTCAACCGATAAAATTGATTTAATTAACCAAGTGAACCGGGTTTTATTTTTTTTTTTATACCAAAAAATTTTTAATATTAAAATTAACGACTTTTAGTAATATTATAACTCAACTTTTTTATGTTTTAGTTCATACAAAATGTAATTTTTTAAAATTTATTAATTACTAATAATATATATTTTTATATATTAATGACATCACTGGGTTAATGACGGTTCGACCACTGATTGAACCATTGACCCATCCACCTAGTACCTTTTCTGTTCGATCCTTTATTGTAAAATCCCAGATTTTATAGATAAAGATTTAAATTTCTCGAAGTATTTTTTTTAATATTATGGTGTGGATTTGAGATAATGTTATACTTGTGGGTAATATTTATAAATTTTGCAAAGTATGCAAGTTGTTATATTATATTCGATTGGTCGGGAAATATTCTTTTTGTCAGAGAATATACGTACGACGGTACAATCATTGGTGGACCCCACAACATAATTATTGTCGGATTGAGGAAACGACAAAAATATTTTTATGAGAATAACGACGGAAGTTTTACTGTTAATACTTGTTGAACTACTTTCGGTAGTAAAAAATGTGATGTCTGGCGTGGTTGCATAAGTAGCACCGCTTTTGATTATTAAAGGCTATACGATAAGTCACTCGGTTTTGTTTTATTAGTATTATTAACGTAATAAAAGCAGAAAAACTTTTTATATAAAATGTAATACTTTTATAAAGTTATTCGTTTTATTAGGCTAATAGTAAAATTTTTTATATAAAACATAATACTTTTATAAAGTTATTCGTTTTATTAGATAATAATTAGATTATATTATATTTTATTATGCATAGTGTTGCATAGTGCCTGCATAGTATTGCATAGTATTTTGCATAGTAAAATCTTTTTATATAAAACAAAATACTTTTATAAAGTTATTTATTTTATTAGGCAATAATTAGAATATATTATATTTTATTTAAAAGATTTTGCTTTAATTATGGACCATCCGATTAAAGTAAATCAATCTGGACCGTTCATGAGTTAGTTACTATGCAATCCATTCTTCTATAAATAGAAACTCATTCATTCATTATTTTCTTACGAATTCACTGAAACTCTAGAGAGAGAAAGAAGAAGAGTATTCTGCTACTTCATTACTCCGATATCAAGTTTCTTTTACGGTAAGGGATATTATTTGTTGTACCCGTAAGGGGTATTATTTCTTTCTTATTCATGGAGAGAACTTACATTATTCCATTCTTTATTATTCTGTTGGAATAACTTTTGTATCTGCGAATACCCTATACTTGGTGACATTCTTCTATTATTCCGTCTTTATTATTCTGTAGGAATATCCTGTCTGTGTGTTTTACACCGGACACAGGTGTCTTTTACACCGACTGGTTCCGCTTTTTATTATTCTGCTGGAATATCCTGCTGCATCGCGTTTTACGTGGGACCGGTTCCGATTACTTATTATTCATTGAATAACTTTTATACTGCCAAGTACCGCATGCATGGTGATTTCTGTTGTTATTCCATTCTTTATTATTCTGTGGAACATCCCGCTTGCATGCAATTTACTTTGACTCGGTTCCGTTATTATTATTCTGTTGGAATAACTTTGTCATGCATCTTGATCGCATGCATGGTGATTTCTTTTGTTATTCCATTCTTTATTATACTCGGTTGGTTAAAGTTTTGACTTCTATACTCCATGAAATTAGTGGAATATCCTTGATATTTTTGCTTCATCCAATGTCTTTTCATGGAAATATTCTTCCGAGCATTCTTGAATTTTACTCTACTGTAAGTATCATGTTGACAATTTGGGCGTTATTGGTTCTTGGACAATTTAATTCGTGAACTTGTTTTATTGAATTCTTATATCATTGTCATCATCCTCATGTTTATATTATGTTGAAAAAGTCATCTGTGGCCTATAAAGCATAGATGGACTTGGTATGATTATGACCGTGGATTATTAGGTATAATCATGACCGTAATGTTACAAATGATGTGGAAAAAGTCCTCATTGGCCCGTAGTGCATTGATGGACAGTTTTTGGTATGATTATGACTATGGATTCTCTTCGGCCAAGGGAGCAAAGATGAATTATTTTATGGCATGATTAGGACCGTTGATGAAAGCACGATTATCTTGGCCGTAATGCATGGATAATTCGTGGTCATGATACTAAATAATATCTTTGGCCTGTAGTGCAGGGATGATTTGATGATGTAGAATATTTATTGAGCTGAGTCTCAGCGATAAAAGTGATGAAAAACCTTTTAAATCATAAAAGATAGTAGATTCTACATCTTAGCCAGGGATCATATCCCTAAGCTTTGATACCAACTGTGACGCCCCCAAAATAGGTATACATCACCTATCTTGAGTCGCCAAATACATGGTACAAAATTCAAATACAAACTAATAATACAACAGTCGTGTAAAATACGACAAAACATGTGCTGTAAGTTTAAATACAAATATTGTCTTCTAGACAATATCCATTCTCAAATAGAGTCCTTGTTACATTTATTATCGCACTATTTTACAAAATAGTGAGGACTACTAAGACACCATCTTGGACCATCACTCTGCTTCTCGATTAGTCCCCAAATTCGTTCTCATTTCACGAGAAGGTGAAGAAAGAAAGGGTGAGCTCAACTAGCCCAACAAGAAATATTATGACTAAGATAATGCAAAATAAATTATCATTAGCCTTCAACAATGTTAAACCGATAAAATACAATAGACATTAAGATTAAGCTGCGTGGATCAAGCAATCCATTAAAAGAGTCAAGTAGAGAATAAAATCTACTATCTTTTATGATTTAAAAAGTTTTCATCACTTTTATCACCGAGAGACTCGACAATAAATAATCCACATCATCCTCGCACTTCTGACCAGGATATTCATTAGGGTCACGACCACAAATTCCATGCACTACTGGGCGAGGATATTTGTGTATTCATCAATGGTCATGATCATGCCAACAATCATCCCATCAATGCACTACGGGCCAATAAGGACTTTTACCACATCGGTTGTAACATTACGGTCGTGATTACAATCAATAATCTCGTCATAATCATACCAAGTTCATCCATGCTACTACAGCCACGAGATGACTTTAAAAAAAATATAAACATGAGGATGATGACAATGATATAAAATTCAATAAAACAAGTTCAAGAATTAAGTTATTCAGAACTAATAACGTCCAAATTATCAACATGATACTTCTTTGTAAAGTAAAATTCAAGAATGCTCGTAAAAATATTTTCATGAAAGATATCGACGGATGAAGCGCAAATATCAAGGATATTCTACTAATTTCATGGAGTATAGAAGTCAAAATTTTAACCAACCGAGAATAATAAGGAATGGAATAACAACAGAAATCACCATGCATGCGGTTGCTTGCATGAGGCGAGTTATTCCAATGTAATAATAATAATGGAACCAAATGGTGAAAATCACAATCGATAGGATGTTCCAATGTAATTATAAAGAATGGAATAACAATGAAATCACCATGCATGCGATACTTAGCATGTAGGCAGGTTATTCCAATGTAATAATAAATATAGAATAATAAAGATTTAAAAACAATTCCTGTAAAAACACACGGACATGATATTCCAACGAGAATAATAAAGACAATAATAAAGACGGAACCAGTCCAAAGTAGAAAGCACAGACGAGGATGTTCCAACGGAATAATAAAGATGAGAATAATAAAAGACGGAACCAGTGCAGGCGTAAAGCATAGATGCGAGATGTTCCAACGAATTATATAGATAGAATATTAAAAGGCGAAATCGAGGTTAAAGTAAAACGCATGAGGATGTGTCCAACGGAATAATAAAAGATGAATAATAGAAGAATGTCACCAAGTATAAGGTATTCCACAGATACTGAGTTATTCAAATGTAATAATAAAGAAATGGAATAATGTAAGTTCTCTTCTTGAATACAAAAGAATAATATCCCTTATCGTAAAAATAATACTTGATATTAGAGTAAGTGAAGTAATAAAAACTCTTCTTCTTTTCTCTATAATTTCTCTCTAGAGTTCAAAGGAATTAAATAAGAAAATAATGAAGGAATGAGCTTCTATTTATAGAAAATAGAATGCATAAGTAACTAACTCATGAACGGTCCATTGATTTACTTTTAATCTGACGGTCCATATTTAAAGCAAAATCTTTTAAATAAAATATAATATATTCTATTTATATAAAAAGATTTTTACTATGCAAACACTATACAGGCACTATGCATAATAAAATATAATATATTCTATTTATAGAATAACTTTAATAAAGTATTATGTTTTATATAAAAAGCTTTTCTGTTTTATTACGTTAATAATACTAATAAAACAAAACTTATAAATCAACAATAATTGAATCAAATAATGTGAGATACTATACAACAACTATTGTAGCAATAATTGAACAAAACTGAGTGACTTCTCATATAAGCATTAATAATCAATACCGTGTGCTACTATGCAACCACACGTACATCGTTACTTTTACTACTGAGTAGTTCAACAAAGATCAACGGTAAAACTTCCACCGTTATTTCAATAAAATATTTTTTTCGTTTTCTCATTCCGACAATAATTCTGTTATGGGGTCCACCAATGATTGTGTCGTCGTACAAATATTTCCTGTTTAAAACAATATTCCCCGACCAATCGAATATTATATAACAACTTGCGTACTTTGCAAAATTTATAAATATTACCCACAACTATAACATTATATTAAATTCATTCTATAATATTCAAAATTGATAATTATAGAAAATTAATCTTTATTCAAAAAGTTGGGGTCTTACATCCTGTCTCAGGCTTTACGCTGCACACTGTTCCGCTTTATTATTATTCGCTTTTATTATTACATTGGAATATCCTGTTTGTGTTTTACACCGGACCTGGTTCCGTCTTTATTATTCTGTATTTATTATTATGTTGGAATAACCTGTCTATGCGAAGTACCGCATGCATGGTGATTTCTGTTGTTATTTTATTCTTTATTATTCTCATTGGAACATCCCATGCCGATGTTATTTTCACCGACTTTATTCCGTTATTATTATTCTCCGCTGAATAACTCGCTCTATCACAAGCACCGCATGCATGATGATTTCTGTTGTTATTCCATTCTTTATTATTCTGTTGGAACATCCTGTCGGTGTGATTTTCACCTGACCTGGTTCCGTTATTATTATTTTATTGGAATAACCTATCTATGCGAAGTACCGCATGCATGGTGATTTCTGTTGTTATTCCATTCCTTATTATTCTCAGTTGGTTAAAATTTTGACTTCTATACTCCATGAAATTAGTGGAATATCCTTGATATTTGCGCTTCATCTAGTATCTTTTCATGAAAATATTCTTCTGAGCATTCTTGAATTTTACTCTACAAAGCAATATCATGTTGACAATTTGGACATCATTGGTTCTGGGATAAATTAATTCTTGAACTTGTTTTATTGAATTATTATGTAATTGTCATCATCCTCATGTTTTTATTTTGTTAAAAGTCATCTGTGGCCTGTAGTGCATAGATGGACTTGGTATGATTATGACCAGGGATTATTCTGTATAATCATGACCGTAATGTTATAAATAATGTGAAAAAAATCCTAATTGGCCCGTAATGCATTGATGGACAGTTTTTGGTATGATTATGGCTATGGATTCTCTTCGGCCAAGGGTGCAAAGATGAATTATTTTATGGCATGATCAGGACCGTTGATGAAAACACAATTATCTTTGGCCCGTAGTGCATGGATAATTTATGGTCGTGATACTAAATAATATCCTTGGCTTGTAGTGTAGGGATAATTTAATGATGTGGATTATTTATTGAGCTGAGTCTCAGCGATAAAAGTAATGAAAAACTTTTTAAATCATAAAAGATAGTAGATTTTATTCTCTACTTGACTCTTTTAATGGATTGCTTGTTCCGTCGAGCTAAACTTGATGTCTATTGTATTTTATCGCTTTAACATTGTTGAAGACGAATGATAATTTATTCTGCATTATCTTAGTCATAATATTTCTTACTGGGCTAGTTGAGCTCACCCTTTTTTTCACTGTTCTCTTCCGGAAATGAGAACGTAGCCGGGACTAGTCGGGGAATGAAGTGACGATCCAGATAATAGTATTAGTTAGTAGTCCTCACTATTCTGTTAAATAGTGTGACAATAAATATAATGAGGACTTATTCTGAGAGTGAATATTGTCTAGAAGACAATATTTGTATTTAAACTCACAGCATATGTTTTGTCGTATTATACACGACTGCTGTATTATTAGTTTGTATTTGAATTTTGTACCATGTATTTGGCGACTCAAGATGGGTGATGTATACCAATTTTGGGGGGTGTCACACTACTGGCCAAAGAGAACCCATAGTCACGATTATACCAATAATCTACCCATCTTTACACTCAAGTCAAAGAGAAATATCATCACCGGGATTATAAAAAATGTTATATATGATAATAAAAATAATATTATCAAAACATGGATTCAATCAAAGATAGTAACCATATAGACATCTTGGAAAAAAAAAAAAATTTATTTTTCTAATGAATAGTCTTAGTATCGTGAATAAGAACCACGACACAAAAAGGTAAAGTTTCACAATAAAATCCATATCAATAATTATAACACCTTAATCCAAATGTTATAAATTACTTAATAATATCAAAATCTTAATATTCTTAATATTACAACAATATTTAATAATTTCTAAAACTTATAAATAATTTAATTAAATTGTTTATACTTTACTAATTAATGCATTTAATCATCATAAAATGCCAAACTCATAAGATTTTATCACCAATAACTAAAACCCTCATCAAAAATCTGCATATACCTCATATACGATTCTTAAGCCATAAAATCATATTTTCTAATTTTCTTCCTTCATATAACATATTTAATTTATTTACTCATAACTAGACCATTTTCATGAAAAATATCAAATCAGTTCCAAAAATATTTCTTTTCTGGAATTTAGCATAATATAGTCCTATATTGAACATATATTTTTCTCAGAATTTTTAAAATTCATTTACTATTTTTCATATGGCCAAAACTACCGAATATTTAGACAATTATCATAAATTGTACTTTTATCCAAAAATTCCGAAATTTACAGAATAAACTGATGTTATATAGATGTACTCCCAATAAAAATTTCACCAATTTTAGAGTTAACCACAAGGAGTTATAAGGGTTTACTTTTAAAATAGTCATTTCTTATAAAATTCATAACTCTTAATCCATACATCCAAAAATCGTCATTTTTGGACACAATCAAGAAAACTCATCAAATTATCATTTCAAATTTTTCCAGAATTTTAGAAGGTCTGAAAAAGTTACGAAACATGAAAAATATAACAACCCTTAAAATCCCTTACCTCGAAGACCCGATTTTAACCTAATAAAAAGTTCTCAAGAACCTTGACTTTGAATAAAGAACTCTCAAAGTATCAAAATACTCACAAAATAAGCTTGATAATATAGGGAGAGAAAGAGAGAAATCTTATGTTTCTGGTGTGATTTTCAATTCTAACTTAGCCCTCTATTTATAGAAAAATATTAGAACGCCAAAGCAGACTTGACCTGCTACCTGATGGCTTTACCTGCTACTATTGCCACCCACCACATTTGAAAATTCAATTGAGCACATTTCTCACCAACCAATTCTAGAATTTTCCAAAATATTTTATCATTTAAACAATAATCAGAAACTTTAATAATTCATAGAAAATAGCCCGTTTATCAAAAAAATACGAATTTCATGTCCATTCCACACGAAATCGAATTCTCTACAACTTTGCAGAAGAAAGTATTTTTTTTTCCAAATTCTAAACAGAAAATATCTGAAATCCACAAACGGGTAATTTTTAATACCTCCAATTTGACAAAATACTAATCAAACACCTCAGCATTAATTCCTTCACTTATAACCACATAAATAAATCCATCATTTATATCTGCATCAAATAAATATTTTCTTATCATATAAATCAATAACTAATTATTCACAAATAATATTATAGAAGCACATTTATGACAACCAGGCAGTTCCCAGGAAAGAGGGGGCTTTCCGATATGGATTTCTCCTTACTGGCGCGCAATTAGATTATCTAACCTCTCCTCGACAGAACTTTCTAGACATTGCCAATAATGTTATCTAATAATATTATTCAAATAATATGAATTATTGATCTGATAATGGAAAATACTATGCAGTGACAATTATTGAACAACAATAATATAAAAGATCAACGCAGCAATTATTGAATCAATAAAATAAAATTTTGAACAGTAACTACTGTAACAATTATTGAGTAGTGCCTTCTTACGAATTTTTTTTATCATGCTTCATGAATAGTACTCGTGAATAGTAACTCATGAATAGTAACTCATGAATAGTAACTTGTGAATAGTAACTCATGAATAGTAACTCGTGAATAGTAACTCATGAATAGTAACTCGTGAATAGTAACTCGTGAATAGTAACTATAAGAAAAATTGAATACTTTTATTTCATAAAATTCGGGGTCTTACAATTAATGTATTAATTGGTATCAAAGTGAGTTTGTATTCATTATTTTATGAATAAAGGTTATAAATATTCATATGAAGGTTGTATAGTAATGCACCAAGTCCGAGCTAACAGGTACCCGAATTTAGGGGCGTTACACTTGCTCTTCTTTCTAATTAGCTATCTTAATTTTCGAGTCATCATTGTTATTTCTTCATCAGAGTCTTCATCATCACCTTTCATTAACTTTCAGTTTGTAAAGCTAAAGTCTTCTTCTTAGGTGCCTGATCATCTTCTTCATCATACCTTTTTAGTTGATTTTCAAATTCTTCAAGCTCCCTAAATAAAGTGAGATTTTCCATAGTATTAATTGTTGTTGAGTCTTAAAGAGTTGTAACCTTTGGTGTTAACCGTTTGTGTATAAGTACTCTTAGCAACTTTCTATTTATTTCCCTTTGATTAGTTTTTTGACCGAGCATGCTTAGCGAGTTCATTAGAGTGAGGAACCTTGCTTGAGCTTCTTTGATTGTTTCATTTTTCTCTAACGTGAAAAGCTCATGCTCTTTCATCAACATGCTTATAATATTTTTCTCTAATTAGCTTGACTTCCTTCACTTTATTAGTTCCCTCATGTCTCATGATGATTGTATCCCAAATCTTTTTTGTAGTATATTACATACAAAGACCTTGTCGATTTCAGCTTGAATCATTACACTCAGCAGCATGTTCATGAATTTGGAGGCATAAGATACCATATAAGATTCATTTGCATCCATTTTCATGAGAGTCTTGGGTCTACCATCATCATGGCTTGGGATGACAGGTCAATTTTCAACCACCCCTCATTACCATAGGTCCTTATTGAGATATATCTTCATTCTGAACTTCCAGAACTTGAAGTTCACGCTCTTGAGCAACAACGACGACCTGCTAGTTGAACGTCCTTCTTGGAAATTGAGGTGTGCCATAGGAACTTGTCCTACGATCTATAAAGATCAATATTAGTAGAGCTTTGCTCTAATACCAAATTTAATTCTTTATAAGTGCATACCTAGAGGGGGTGAATAGGTGTCTAAGTTAGAAGTGATCGACAATGAAAATTTTTTATTTTTCCTGTTGCAGGTTTAAAATAGACAGGTGATACCTATGTCTTTTGGTGTCTGCTTTAGACTAAATTTTAATTTAGTTATATTGCAGACAGGACAAGCTAGTGAGAGTGGGTGTCTAGATTCTACTAATTTCTACTTTAGTTATAATGCAGACAGGACAAACTTGTGTGAGTTGGTGTCTGAATTAGTTTGTTAAGGATATCAGCAGAACACAATTATGAAGATGTATACTAGCTGTTCAAGTGCAGAATAAGAATGTAAATGATCAAGCCACACAAATTTGCAAACCACAGACACAGATTTTTATGTGGTTCAGCCCCTATCCTCTAATCTAGTAGCCTAATCCATGTCCAATACCAATCGTATTGGAGACTCTTTTTATTAAATAAACTTGTTCAAACTAAATACGAAAGACTCACTGTTCAAAGTAGCTTTGCACTGAGATGGACATTACTGCCCCTTTGCACCTCTGCAACCTTGAAAGCTCCCTTTGAACAGATCCTATCCATTACTGAAAAGATCAAGGCAAACAAAGATTGAACTCATACTATAATATATACAAGGAAATATGATTACAATGAACTCTTATTTTTCAGCCAACAAAGAATTAACAATAATACAATGACTTGCTGAAAATAAGCTTTGATAACACTCTGAAAGTATCTCTGTATATCAAGACTGATATTGACTTTTTGTGTATTTCTTAATTTATTAGTTGAGAAAGAAAAACATTTATAATATTAAGACCAATGACTCTATCAAGAGTTGTTAGCATAAAAGACTCGGATCACAGTTGGGAAATCTCATGATTCTAGAAATTTGTTTTATCCAACGAATATAAAACTTGCAATCCTAAGTGTTTTTTGGATCCAGTAGAGAGATTTCTAATGGACTATCAATCCAACTTGGGCCAATAAAAAAAGTAAGGCAAAACTAATGATTTAGCTACTGAAGTTGGCACGTTTTATTGAATACCTGATTGAACTTTTAATTTTTCAAATTAACTCACTGAACTAATTTTTATTTTTAAATTGGGTTATTCCGTTAAAAAAAGTTGACAGACGTTAGTTTTTTATCTACGTGGCGCTGACGTGGACGTAAAAAAAAGGAAAAAAAAGAAAATGACATGAAAAATAAAAACAAAAAAATCAAAACAACTTTTTGCAAAACAGATCTAACCATTAAAAAATGGCTTAAATATGAATTAGTACCCTAAACTATAGGGCATATTCCACTTCGGTGATCCACCTTTCAATTTTGTCAATTAGGTGTTTAAACTATCAATTTTTTTCAATTGAAAAAATTGAACACGCCACGTCAGAAATTGCTGAAATGGCTAATTGAAGTGGGGTCTTAACAAGCTTATGTGGCAAATAAATAATTTATTATTCATTACATAATCTAATCATTTTATCAGCATGGGCAAAATTGTCAAGCCCTAATTAAAATAAAAGAAACATATCAGACACTCTAAAATCAAATTCGTCGATCACATCTCTCCCCCAATTCTCGATAGAAAAAACTTAGATCAACTGGACTTGGGCGAAGAACTGAAGATAATCAACAATCGATCGATCGAACACAAAAGCCCCAAATCGTAAACCCTAGCTCAACCGAAGCCTCCCTCCAGTCCATCGCTCTCAATGGAGGTTTCCGACAACGAGGTGGTCCCTGCCTCCCTCCAGTCCATCGCTCCCATTCTCCGTGTTGCCGCCGAGATCCAAAGCGAGTCTCCTCGTGTCGCTTATCTCCGTGTTTCATCTTTCTCCATCACATTTATATGGATTTATATGGATTTCTTTTCTTATTGTCTATCAATTAAATGTTCAGATTTGGATGTTCATTAATGGATCTTTTGTGGTCCATCACGATTAATGGTTGTGAAATCTGAGGTTTTGTATAGTTTCAATTCTGATTTCCATTGCTCTGTCCATACTCATAGGATATTGCGGATCTAATATTTGGGTCTCTACTATAGGTTTCTTGCTATGGCTTTGGGGTCCTCTACTTTGCGGGGATGGGGTCTTGGGACCTATTTCTCTGCTTAGTGTCTTTTCGATCTATGTTTCATGTACATTTTCATGCTTATTTTGCTCATGCTAAGATCTATTATTGTCTCGTGTTCCAATCTGGTTTTGGGTTTAGTGATTTTTCTATTCGATTGGTTGTTTATGGTTGGTTTCATTACGATTTGTTGTGGTGGGAATTCATGTTCATTTTTCATCTTTGGTCGCTTGGTCATTGGGTATTACTAATATTTTTCATGATTCAAATTGGATGTTTGGGGTTGATCGGTGGCTGAGTTCCTCAATGCTTCCAATTTTATCTTATTTTGTTCTTCTTGCTTATTTCATAATTTGATTTATTTATGATTTGACATATTTACCCTTGATGTTTAGAAAATATAATTAAAATAATATTTTTTAATTACACATAGGCATTAGTTTGCTTAGTCAGCGCGCCACGTCATCAATTTATGACGTGGCAACTTAAATTGGACCGAAGTGAAAAAAATTGATAGTTTAAACACCTAATTGACAAAATTGAAAGGTGGATCACCGAAGTTGAATATGTCCTATAGTTTAGGATACTAATTCATATTTAAGCCTTCAAAAATTAACGTCTGTCAACTTTTTTTAACGGAATGACCCAATTTGAAAATAAAAATTAGTTCAGTGAATTAATTTGAAAAATTAAAAAAATTCAATCAAGTATTCAATAAAACGTGCCAACTTCGATGACTAAATCATTAATTTTGCCAAAAAAATAATCTATAACATATTAAATCAGTTCAAGCAAATCAAACAAGACCATTAAATTTATCACAAACAAAAATATATTATAATCATTAAAATCATAAAGAATATAAACTAACAATATAAACATACTTCAAACCTATAAGTCAACACAAAAAGAATTTGATTGATTTGTTAATTCTTTTTTTCCTTGACATATAGTAAGATCAAAGATCGATGTGTTCTTAGATACATATACTCAATTATTGGATATTTAACTTAGATATTCCTCATTGGATATCTCCTGTTTTCTTTTTAAAAAAATATATTTTCAAATCTATCTTAATAAAACTTAATATGCGTATAAGTTTGAAAACCAATTAATTAAATAAATCTCTCTATCAAGACAAAAAGTGGGAGACAATACGAAAGCAATTACCATACATATGAAATTGATATTTGAAGAAATTAAGAGGAAACATATATATAACATTCTCTAATTTATATTGGTATTAAAATGTGACAAAATTTAGGATGTCTAGTGGGTACATAATATTCTCTAAACGCATATATGTCAAATTAAGAAAAAATGAACCAAGGCATATCATAATTGAACATAAAAGATCCTCCACATTAATTCAACATATATACCTTTGTCCATTAATCCAAACCTAATTCCTATAAATAGGAACATAATTACAATATCTTACTAATTAAGGCAGGAAAATATGGGTGCAGCTCAGGTTTCCAACCAGGGATTCCTCGAGACGAGCATGACAACTACATACATTATTTCTGGAGTCTCATTTTTCTTTGGATTCGTGGCGCTGTTTTTGATATTATTTTCTTGTTATAAACGAAACGCCGCGTCAGAGTTACAACCTGAAAGTGTCGATAAGCTCGTGGTTCAGAATGCAATTTCATTGGCCGACGGTGATGAGCCAAAAATCGTAGTGGTTATGGCCGGAGACCGAAACCCTACGTACCTAGCAACCCCTGTTCCTTCAACCCTACATAGTCAACAAGTATGATATATACTTATTTATTTGAAATTTATTTAGGGTTTTATGACTTAAGAGGCTAACTATATATATATATGTTGGTCAGATTATCAGTCATCCCCTTATCTTGATTTTACTCGTCTTCACCTTTTAGCGACAGACATCGGTGACGATTCGGTCATACAACCGTTGTCTATACTTTTAGCGACGCTATATGTTGTCTGTCGCTAAAAGTATAGACGACGGTTGTATGACCGAAACCGTCGTCGGGTCCGTCGCTAAAGGGGGTGAGCACGGGTGAGTAAGATAAGGGTATGCACTTGATTCTTACTCTATATATGCTACTACTCACTTTATTATTTCGATGTAAATAGGCAATCTAGGATTTGAAATAATTTATGTTTGAACTCTGATTCAAGAAGTGTTTGTGGATCAGTGAATGAAATAATGTAGAACCATCAGATTTTTGATTTTAAATTATTTAAAATTGTCTCAGATATAGGATTTCTCAAATATAGATTATTATTTTATGTTGTATATTTGGTACATTGGTGGTTTGGACAAATTAAAATTCAGTCATTTCCATTAAACAATGACCACTTGGAAATATAATACTAACAAAGAATCTAGTAATTTTAAATATAAATTAAGAGAAAACCCTTAAGAAAACACAATTCATATGTACAACTTAATTATAAATGTGCTACATCTTTTGATTAACATCTGCTTTGCGTTTCAAAAATAAGAATCTTATTTTACTTATTGACCATTTCTTCAGAAATATACTTTTATATATAATTTATTTTGATAAGTTTATCTCCAATATATATTTTAGACTAAAATTTATTATTCAAGAATGAGTACTAGAGGGTGAGAGATTGTAGATTTATTCGATCCAACAAGAATCTGCTTGTTTGTTCATTGGATATAAGAGTGCAAAAATAGAATAAATTTTTAGAAAGAAATATAATAAAGACTAAATTCTAATTTGCACCCAAAACTTTAGTACTAAAATCGATGTGCTCATGTGCATATTAATCTTTATTTTCGATTAAAAGCACCCTAAACTTTAATCGAAAAAACAATTGGCAACCCTATGATCTATTTCCGTCTATTTAGTTGACTGTGCTGTTAAAATGAGAGATAAATTGGTCAAATAATTAAATTTTACTAATATAACTTGTAAACAGAATATGTTGTTTATAGTTAAAGCTTCGCTTTAGTTAAATAAATGGAGAAAAGAAACTTATTATTAATAAAAGGGAATTGTAATTTTTATAAGTAAAAATTAATATTTTCACAAGCATATAAGTAAGCCCCAATTATTATTTATGTGAGGAGTTTTACAAAAATATCAAATTTTCTTATAAAAATATGAATTCCCTAATAAAATTATATTAACAAAAGTTCCATGCACAAAATGTCAAAGAGGATAAAGTACCCATATGTATCCTGATGTGAAAAAATGGAAAAGGAAAGAAAATGATTCCTTTCAATTGAAGCATATGGATGGATCCATATGATGAGAATTCTTATAATTGCATTTATCTTGCCGTCTTGGATCAATCCCATAATCTTGGAAATTCCTCTACAAGTATCTAACTTAAGGATAAAAATAATACTCTCTCCATTCCAAAATTACATATATATTTTTGCTTTTTTAAATTAATTCACAAATTAAATTCTAAAATTTAAAATTGATTTGAAGTTATTTAATTTTAATACAAACAAATATAATAATTGTAAACTAACTATAAATTACTACTAATTATAATATTTATTGTTTTCAACACTTGAAAGAAATTATATTAATTTTGAGTTTTAAAATTTCGTAATTTAACTTTAAAAAATCAAAATATATCTTTAATTTTGAAACGGATGTAGTAATAGTTGTAAAGAACATGATACCCTATTAACTCTAAATATTAACGGAAGGATAAAAATAATTCTCCCTCCATATAATAATAAACGTCTTAGTTTGACTTTAATAATAAAATTGACTATTTTTAAAATTAATAATTAAAAATATTTATTTAGATATTTAAAATCACGAAACTTTAAATTGGTTGTAAATTTATCAAGATATTATTATTTAGATTGAATTAGATTTTTAATTAACTTAATTAGTTATTAAAACATTAATTTATTCTAAAACTAGGAATCTTCTAAGGTGCATTAGGGAGCACAACATTAGGAAAGGGAATAAAGAAGATAAGTGGGCAAGAATACCCAAGAAATTCTCTACAAATAAAGAAGTTCTCTTTAAGTTGGAATCGAAGATAGTAATGGTGGAAAAGAATAAGTAGGCCGAAAGGCTTCTGTCTTCGTTTTAATGACCACTACTAACTACACATTCAAATGCTAGAAAAAAATTAATTTTTTTCTTAATTATGAAAATATATATGCTAGAAAAAAGTAAGGAAAAGATGAAAGAAAATACATTTTAATATGAGACCCTTTCATTTTTCTTTGGGATATTCTTAGTTTAACACGCATTACATAAGAAAATCCAATTCTTAGTAACGAAAGGAGAATCATATTATCCTAATCTTGCATTACGAGTTCATTCATTCTACTATATATAAATATAGGGATCATTAACCACATTTTATTCCAACACAAGCATATATACAAATATCAAAAATAAAGAGAAAATGAAGGGTAATGCTACTTGCATAGCAAGTACCACCGGATTTTTGCAATGGAATTCTCCACTACCCTACCTCTATGGCGGTCTCGGCCTAATCTTGGGGCTCATCACGGTGGCATTACTCGTCCTCTCTTGCTCACCGGAAAAGCCAAATGACAAAGAAGAAAAGCAAGCAATGACCACCAATACGCTTACTACGGAGCCTAGTTTCGTTGTCGTAATGCCCGGACATGAGAATCCGACGTATTTAGCCAAGCCCGTCTCTTCAAGTGGCCATATTGCCACACAAGTTTGAGGTCATTTGCATTTTTTTTCTTTTTCTTTTTTAAACACAAGTGCGAAAATTGTAATTAATATATTGTTAGTGAAAAAGTTGTAATATATTCTTTCCTCCCTCAACACCCCCCCCAAAAAAAAATGTCTAAAGTTCAACAAAAATTAAATTTAAAATGTTAAATTTGTTTTTTAGTGCAAAGGAGGCAAGGTTCATTATCATCCTCTAGCAATATTGCTAGAATTTTTATAGGAGGATCTCTGCTACTAATATTATATTTTGTCACTAATATTGTGTATGGATTAGACCTGGAAAATGGTACTATATAACACATTATTTTGTATGTATTCATATTTTGTCACTAATATTGTGTATGGACTAGACCTGGTAAATGGTACTAGTGGCCGGATGAGATGCACATCAGCTTGCAACTGCTGCAAACTGTCACCCCTTTTTCTTACTAACCGCGGTTGTTGCTTAAATCTCCACCAAACTACAGCCTATAATTTGTGCAATATACATCTCCCATAGAGATTTGAGCAACAACCGTGGTGATTAAGAAAAAGGGCCAACAATTTACAGCTGTTGCAAGCTGATGTGCACCCGGTTAACTAAGTAGAATTTACCAGGTCTAGTCTATACACTAATGTTGGGGGTATGATTATTTTGGTCCGCACGATACGATTTGGTGGGTTACAATCCACGTGGAGGAAGTCTCCCCACGTAGAAGTTTATTTTGGGCAATTGAAAAACTTTAAGAAATCTAAGATTCCCAACTATATTTAATTTTCAACTCCTAAGTAAAGAGTCATGATAAAATTTGACTTACTTTCTTTAAGGAGATTCAATTTTGTCCTATTAAGAAATCTATCCGAATGAATAATTCTATTTTCATACGGGAACAAACATGTAGGAAGAGGTGTGATCATTATTAATACAAGACTACACCATAATTCTTCGGCATCTCAATATTTTTTAGCACTTAAACTTAATACCCTCCATTGTTAACCATATTCAACCTGCACTTATTCTTACAGTAGAGCTATCCTCGGCAGCCCAAGTCTTCAAGTTTCTCTGTGTGACTTCGTTTCTGTGCAGGATTGGACGCGCTATTGGTGATTGAGGCGCGTGAACGAATCTTGACATTAACATTGACGCTAAAAGGAGGACATCTTAGTGCTAGGTGTTTTCAATCACTCAAAAATTTGATCAAAAATAATGGCGACTAATAAGACGGATTCCATTATTTTTAGGAAATTGATATTTTCACAACACTTTTTCATATTTTCATATGAAAAGTGTCGCTATAGATGTATAGCGACGGTGAAAATTGTCACTATAGAATCTATAGCGACGGTTTTCATAAGAAAATATCATTTTCTGTTGTGAATTTATAAATTTTTTATTTTTATACTCGTTATTAGTCTCAATAAATCATCACATGCAAATCGCGTCCCCAAAACATAACTCAATAAATTAATAACAATAACACACAAAAATATCCCAATAATTATCCTCAGCCATTTAAAAAGTAAAAATTTATAACTTGTATATACGTACTATTTCACCCCATAATAACATGCACATATTTGGTCCAAGACATAACTCACTAATTTTCACTAAAAATCACATGCATAAATGTATACATAAACATAATTACTAATTTTCTCTACAAGTTCACAAAAAAAATTATAAAAAATAAATCAGATTATTTATTTATCCTTTAAAACAAAATCGGCAGAAATAATCTTACAACTACTATGGAGGGAGCGAGGACTTAGCTGCTGAAATCTGGTAAAAATTGGTTACGGCAGGGTGTTCCTTCCTCTCTTCTTTTCTCTCTCTTATTTCTTTCTTATTTTGGTTGCACAATGGTTGTTATGAATGAATATGTTGTGGCTAGGGCTGGTTTTGGGTTGTTTTGGCTCTCGCAACAAGTTGTTACGGCTTGTATTCAAATTAAGTGGGGGGAGGGATAAATGTAACTTCCCCACCCTTCCGCAACTGCTTGTGCTGGTAGGGGGTAAATTGATTTGAAATAGATGAGGGCAGGAGGGGCTTAATGGGCGGATAAAGCTGCTAAACTATTGTTTTGCTCAGTCATTCATTATCCTGACTCCACCATTACAGACCACTAGGTTTGTCATTCAACCATATAACTAGACTCCACCATTACACTAAATATTCCCACTCTACTGAATTTGTAGGAAATTCAAAATTTTTGTTGATTATCTGATCAATGATACATTAGGTACGTACAATCTATATATTGCACATTTGGTACATGCATACTTTGAGTTAGATAAAGTTATGAATAAAAAATATCTTCGATTAGTTGACAACCCTTCACTCTGGATAGATTGATTTTGCAAAAATGTAAGCACCAAATTTGAAATGCCTAGGTCTTTAAAACCGAGGATGTTTCCCGATTTTATGGAGAGGTGGAACAAAAATAACTTACACTTCTCAAGGAGTATTGGGGACAAACTTTATCGATGACATTAACCAACTATCAAGATCATAATATTCTTCTTACACTTGGCGGACATCTGCAATCTCTAAGTCCTTAGGAGTTAGCTTATGCAGTGGCGACAACAGCACAACATTAGGATGACGCCGAGGTAATCTTGTCATTGTTTAGCTTTATGTTTATCTTTGCTTTTTTAGTTTAGCTTTACATTCAATAATACATGTTTAGTTTATTTCTTGTTATTATAATACATCAGAAAGGGTCATTTTTTGCTTTACATAAAGTCATACCAAAGATCAACATATATATATATATATATATATATATATATATATATATATATATATATATATATATATGCTTAGAGGATCGAAACCTGGCTTTTTAAATACAATGCCACCGCAATATTTACAAAAAATTATTAAAGCAAGTAGTTTTCCAAAACTACGCTGGCATTTTGATATAAATGAGCGTATTTAAAATACGCAGTCAAAACTATTTTTGATAAAGTGTGTTGATCCGCTTCTTATTCATATATATATATATATATATATATATATATATATTTAATATGTTTTATTCTTTTGTCACAACCCCATTTGGGCGATGTTTGATGCGTGAATACATTTGTATTCTCATCTTCTCTTGTTCTACGCTTTTATTATTCTTTTTTTTTTTACCAACCTGAATGTAACGAAGTTTATATTTATGCGTTATGACATTTAATTTGTATATAAATTTTATTCTAGAGTCGACAACATTGTCGATTTATTTATAAATATTGTTGTGTTGGGATATAAAATAGGTACAGTTTTTTTGGGAAATCCACAAAACATACCATTTTTCTAATTAAGTATCAATGATCAGATGTACATGCGGTAAGCTAATAACTATCAGCGACCACAGATGGTTTGAGGATATTAGGGATCGTAGCGATCACTGATGTTGGTCGCTGACACGTGGGTCACGTCACCCTTGAGATCTGACTCACGATAACTTAGCTTAACAATGAAATTGGTCGCTATAGGGCGATCGCTAAGATATCGATCGCTAATAGTGGTCTCTGGTGTCCACACAAAGACCAAATTATGTGTGATGACTTTTAGCGACCTCAAGCGGACGCAAATACACATCTCGCATAATCGAAAAGTTTTGATGAAGTCGAAAAGCACAGCAGACATGATTTATTGCAAATAAGCTTTTTCTTATAATGACGTGTACCACACGCTCCGAAGCAATGCATGAAGGAATAAGATTAAGGGACTTGATTCATAACCTTTTTCTAAATATGCATATGTAGTCTGCTTACACTAATCATCTTATAATTTATTCCCTCCACGTATAAATTTTAAGTGCTTTGCTTGATTAATTGCGTTCTCTTGCTGTTTAAATGAGTTGACTTTTAACAAAAATATATTACATCAGGAAAAAATAACACCACATCTGAGTCCATGTCACTTATTTCACGTGGGTTAATTCTAATCATTGCCACGTTATCATGATTCATTTAATTTAAAATTAGAACTAGCATAATATGGGCAAGGAAATCGTGCCTTGCTAGTTAGGATTTTGTGTTGGCCGAGGAGGAGAGAAATCCCCGAAGAGCACAAAATTGGTTGATTGATTGAAGAGGGGAGAAGAACAGGTGAGCGATTACTCCAACGACACGTGACAGAATTTCTAGAATTCAAAAACTGTATCAGGGTAGCAGGGATTCCAAGAGCCTTCTTGAGTGCTTCGAGTTGAGAAAATGTCCAAGCCTTTTAGTGCTTTTAGATGGAATATCCAAGTCTTAAGTCACCAAAAGAGTTCCCCCCCCTTCCTAGAATAGAAGAGGTATTTATAGAGTTTCCTGGAATTAAGTAGTCACATGTTAGGCACATGTTCTTAGGAAAATTCTAGAAATACCTTTTAGTCATTAGAATAATGCCCATATTGCCCTGTCCTTCTAGCCACCAATCCAATCCCTCAATCAATTCCCAAAACGAGCTGCCTCCACGAGTCTTCTGCCTCGGGACACATGGAGATTTTTTTCGGGTCTAGCATATTTATTTCTGACTTTTGTGTATTCATTCGATTAGGTTATGTGAACCCTAATTTGCACATTTAATGAGGCCGTGGATCCCTAATTATGCATTTAATTCAATTAGGTCATGTGAACCCTAATTTTCATTTTGGCCCACACATAATAATAAAAATAACCTAAACATCTAATCCCAAATTTTCAAATACCTAAAACAAGCAAACAAACTCTTATTTTTACCCTGCTCCTTGAGCCTGCTCTCATCTTATTGTGAAATAAACTTGGGTTTTTCAACTGGTATTCGCTGAATTAGTGATGCTCTCTCTCTTACCCTTCTGCTTCTTCTTGTTAGTTACGGGATTTGAATTTGAGGGAGCAGATGAAGAGCCAAACCCTAGGCCATTTGAGTTGGGATCTTTTTTTGTGTTTGCTACTTGATTAAGATCTGATCAGATCTAATTATTTTGTGTTCTTTAATGTTGCAAATCTAGAGGTTTCAAATTCGCAACATTGAAAAATGAGAAGGCTACAGAGGTGATTGATTCCGCAGTGGAGGAAATAATGGATGTTGTGAAGGTGGCGACATTGGTGGATATGGTCGAACTTATCTCAAGTGAAAAATCCTTTATGCTACGTTTGGATTGAAGGAATGGAATAGAGTAGGGAATGGAATAAGGAAGGGAATGGAATGATTTTTTAATATTCCATGTACATGTTTGGTTGATGTTAGGAATACATCTAAGAATGAAATAAATAATTAGAAAGTGACCTAAATACCCCCAAATATTCAAATTTAACTTAAATTCAATTTATATTAAAAATCTAACACATATTTCTCTAGATTTTTTTTATAATTATATTATTCTTTTTTTTTACTATACTTTTTCATATAATGGGTGGGGTGGGGTGGGGGTAGGTGGATAATGGGATGGGGTGGGTGGGGTGGCGGTAGGTTGGTAGGGTGGGGGTAGGTTGGTAGGGTGGGGGTGGGGTGGGGTGGGTGGAGTGGGTGGAGTGGGTGGGGGCGGGGTGGAGGTGGGATGGGTGGCATGGGTTGGGGTAGTGGGGTGGGATTGGTGGGTGGGTAGGGGGTGGGTGGGTAAGGTGGGGGGGGTGGGGGGGTGGGGTGGGTGGCGTGTGTGGGGGTGAGTGGGGTGGGGTGGGGTGGGGGGTGTGGGTGGGGTGGGTGAGGTATGGTGGGTGGGGTGGGGTGGGGTGGTGGGTGGGTGGGGTGAGTGGTGTGGGCGTGGGGTGGGTGGGGGTGGGGTGGGGATAGGGTGGGGTGGGGTGGGGTGGATGGAGTGGGGTGGGATGGGGTGGGGTGGGGTGGGTGGCATGGGTGAGGGTGGTGGGGTGGGATATAGTGGGTAGGTGGGGTGGGTGGGTGGGGTGGGGGGTGGGAGTGGGGGTGGGGTGGGGTGGGGTGGGGGTAAGTTGGTAGGGGTGGGGTTTGGGGTGGGGGTAGGTGGATAAGGGAAGGGGTATTTCTTTTAATAAAAATAAGTATTTTTTTTTAATAAAGATAAGTATTTCTTTTAAGTGGCATATTTGTCAATTACTTAAAAATAATAGATGAAATAAGTTATTTCTGACCCCCTTTCCAGGAATAAAAATTATAATTTTAAGTTAACACCTATTCCACTAAGAATACATTATTTCGTTGGAATAAACAAACCAAACAACATTTTTATCATTCCATTCTCTCTCCTATTCCATCGATCCAAACGTAGCATTAAGTTTGTTGCCCTTGCACTATATCCATACCCTCTTCATTTGGAGTTCATAATTATTGAACTATTGATTGTATTGGTTGGCTCCCTAATTAAATTCATGTTTGGGTTCTAGATCTAGTATTGATAGAAATTAAACAGAGGTGTTGTTGCTTTTGAATTTGATTCTTCATAACACTAAATTTGAATGATGTTGTAAGATAAAATTTCAAAGTTTGGAAAAGATGGTCACCATATTGTTTGTGCGAGGTTATAGATTCAATTTATGATTAATTAGTTGGTTTATTTTTGTTTGAATTCAATTTAATAATTAATTCTCGTTCCAGCTCTGTATCGATTTGGGTTGTTTCTTCTAACTTTGATTTCGATTGTTTTGTTGATTCTTTTTTGTTTTGATCTGTTGCAGTTTATGGCTGCATTTTGGTCAGTTTTTATTTGACCAAATATGTTTTTATTGCCTTCATGTGATCTGATCGGATAATATGTTATTTAATTTGTTCTTTTAGTTTGATTTTAATTTCTTTTTAATTTTGGTAGTAATTTTTTAAAAATATTATTCGTAATTTGTTTTAAATTTATAAATTAATTTTTTTTGTAAAATATAATGGCTATTTTAGTAGTAATTTATTTTTAAATATTATAATTATAATTATTAGAATAATAATAATAATAATAATAATAATAATAATAATAATAATAATCCCTTCATTTCAAAATATTAGATATTTTTATTTTTAAAGTGAACTTAAAATATTTAAAATTTATAAAAATAATATAAATTCATTAATTTTATCTAAATACATTTGTAAAAATTATAAATTAATATATTTTATTATTAATTAATTAATTTAATTTAATTATTTGTTATTTAAAAAAAATAGAGAGAGTCCAAGATTGAAAATTGAAAAAAAATTAAACTAAAGTTATTTTGTTCCGTACATTAATTTGATTTATATTTTGTTTAACTATTTGTTATAAAATTGAAAATTGTTTTGTTTTTTAATTGTTGAATATCCACCTAAGCATTTGATCTGGTGCCACATCAATATTTCGTTAACTTTTAACACTTTTAGACAGAAATTTTAATTTTTATAAAAAAATTATAGTTCAATGAGTTGAGTGTAAAAAAATTCAGTTCAGTAATACATTTGTAAACGGAGGTCGAGTAGAGTGACGAAAAGTGTATTTAACCCATTTGGGTTGTACCCTCAGTCTTTTTTATTCTTAATTGGATTACCACTTTGATTTAATCTTTACAACAAAAATCTGACACTATATAGAATGAAAATATTACATTTAGTGATACAATAACAATTATGTTACTCGTCACTATAAAGGTAATAATTTTCGTTGAACATCGAAAATATCGAGTGAAATTGCAATGGAGGGGATTTTAGTCAATAATTTTGGGACTATAATTCTCTCCGTTACACTTTTTACCAAATATTCGTTACTACACATCTTAATTAGTAACACAAATATTTTTTTAGCGACGGAACCAATAAAAAATTATTTCAAATAACTTCTGGGGGTTATTCATTTGTGGTTGATTTGGGGAATAAAACATGTTCTTGTAGGAGGTAGGACTTGTCTGGAATACCTTGTGCTCATGCTGTCTCATGAATCAACAAAATAGGCCAGGATCCATACACATATGTACATGACTGTTTAACCAATGACATGTATCTAAAGGTTTACAGTCATAACATTGAGTCTGTAAGGCACAGATCTGGGTGGGATTCAACTGGTTTTGAGCCACCTTTGCCACCAGTTAAACATACTCCTGTAGGCAGGCCTAAAGTTGTTAGGAGAAAAGATAATGATATTCCAGATATATGTCCAAAAGGTACAAGTTTGAAGAGGAAAGGAACATCATTGAGATGTGATTTTTGCAAGGAATGGGGTCACAATTCAAGAAGGTGTCCTCAAGTAAGTTAAGAAGCCTGTTTCTATTTATGTATGAAACATAATGTGGAACATCATTAATGTATGTTGAGTTTCATACATTTCTGTTTGTCTATTTTCAGAAACTCAACAAGGAGCCAGGAGCTAAGAGGGCCAAGAAGGTTCAACAGATTTAAACAGTTGCAACACAAGAGTCTACACATGAAGCTCCAACACAAGAGGCTCGCCAACACAAGAGTCTACTCAAACATTTAATGTTGATCAAGAGCAAGTAGGAGGTTCTACAAAGTGGCAAGGGGGAATACATTCTGAGGGTAGCCAAAGCATGGTGTCAGGTGAGGGCCCGTTACTCAAAGACTACACATGGAAGGGGAAACATGTTACAACACTAAGAGACCTAGAAGCTGCAACAAGATCCAAAAGAGAGAAGATCCAGTTTAGGAAACATGACAGTGGAGGGCCTGCTGCAGATTCCTAGTGTTGGGATGGGAGTTTTGACATCTTTTGTTATTTTTTTTGGTACATAGATTTGCGGTGAAATGTGACCGCATTTGATGTATATGATGTTTGGTATTGGTTTTGGTTACATAGTTTGCAATGTTGTCCAATGACGATGATATGATGCTTTTTGTTAATAGGCATCAACCTATGTTTTGAATCATAGCTCCTTTGGGACATACGATCGATCATTAAGCACTTAATTGAATGGCCTCTGTTTTTTTTCATTGAATGACAATAGCTTCTATGATTTGTGCATGATTTGCCTCTGTTTTTTGTTCATTGAATGACATAAAGGTTCTATGATTTTGGTTTGTGCATACTTGTTGCGTGAGATATCATAAGTGCAACACCATTTTATTTGTTAACCAACCAAAGACACCATCTTTATTCAAACATACATGATTTAAAGTTTACATGGTTGGTGTGCAAGTGTCGTGCATCGATATCTTAACTTGCACACCATACCAATTCTTCAAACTTGCACATCAACCATGGATTTCTACTCATTAAAGACACCATCCAATCATGACATCTTCATTCACACATGCACAAAAACATAATTTAAAGTTTACACCATCTTCATTCAAATAAATTGCCCATAAATTACAACCAAAAACTTCCCAGAGTACAACCAATACATACATGATTTAAGCATTGCTACCTAAAACATGAAATAGAAATTACAATCCCAGAGTACTACCAATACATTGCCTAGAAAATTACTTGTGGGAAATTTCAGCCTTTGTTGAGTTGAACATGAAATAGGAAATCACAACCCAAGTTGCAAGCAACAGACCCTTTGCAAACCTTGCCCTAATTCTGCACTCCTTCAGTTCATCTTGCAGAGCTTTGATTTCAGCATCCAAATTCTCTAATCTTCTAATTAATCCTGGTATTACTTCCCTAGCTAGAACGCTCACACATTAGAGGATCAACCCAGAAGAATAAATTACAACCACCGTGCCCAGCTAAACACCAATCTGGACAACCAAGGAATCTTCTACCGGTAATATTGTTTGAGCTTCTCCAAGCCGTCTTCATCACTGATTTCTTCATGCACCAACAATTACGATCCATGAGCCCTAATTTCCTTTGATTTTCTTGCTCGAATTTCTTGGATTTGCTTCCCAAATTGAGCTGCACGAATGCTACTGAATCACTGGCTTGTTCCAACTCGGGTAGTAGAAGAAGATATGGAAAAGACTTATATACCCCTTCAGATCCACACGTGGGTCGCGGCCGGTCACTTTTGACCAATTAAGTGATAAAAGTGTGCATTTTGTTACGTATAATGAAGTTTGGGGTGTACTTAGATATCTTTTTAAGTTTGCGGTGCAAAAGTAAATAGGAAGTGATGTTTGGAGTGCATTTTGTCTTTTAGTCATAAAACAATTATTTGGTATATATAATTAAATAGATATTATTGTATGGATAAATGTAATTTTTTTTATGAAATACATATTGATAGAAATTGGGGAAGGGAGAGAAGGTTGTCATATATAATTATATTGGAAAAAACTAAATAAATTTCAAAAACAATCTTTTTATGAAGATACCAAAAGGCAAAATCTTCAGATTAAGAGAGAGAAAATCAACAGTATTAGATCATAACGTCAATATTATGAAGATTAAACAAAAAATATTTAATGGGAACTTTTGAAATAAATCATATATACTGCAGAACAAACAACTAAAACACAATAATGAAACAAGACAACTTTAATTAATTATGTACTTCAACCAATAAAAATCGTGGACATGAGAAATTAATTAATAAATTCAACAGTTGGTTGTCAATCGACAATGAAAAAAAATAAAACAATGTGAATAATTGGAAAAACAAGAAAGTTAATCGATGGATCAGAACTTCTGAATGAAATCGTAAATGATGTTGTTGATTTCATCAGGTCTTTCTTCATTGATAAAATGGCCTGCACCTTCTAATATAATAACTTCGTCCAACAAGGGCACATCATTCTTCATCCCACCATCATGTATATATTCCTTTACGCCCGGGGTATGATATTGCAAGTCCAAGTCTCCGATAACAAATTTTGTTGGTACCATTATTTGACTCCCACTCCAGGCTGCACTAAGCTCCCAGGTTCTGCATGCATGCGCGCAACATTCAGGAATTAAACAAAAATTAATTAAAGAGAGTATCTTGCTAGCTAGCTACATACTAATTATAACTAAGTAAGTAAGAATTAAGTACTGACAGATGCATGGCGCGATAATAATTCAATCCTCCGGTGAAGCCAACTTGCTGGTATTTAGTCGCATAATAGTCAAGATCTTGTTCTGATACCCAAGATGGCAAGACGACTGGAGCATTGTTGTCTCCAAACCCTTGACCTTTGGGAAACAACAACGGATCAGTAGTGTCGTAGGATAAGAATTTTCCCATAGTTGTTTTAGTTCCAAGAGCTGCAAATTCGGCCTCTATATCTCCAGGTTCCTGCACATATATATATACACACAGATATCATGTTAGTAAGCATGCATGCACGTACGTAAATATTATATATAGATAGATGATTGATATTAACAAATTTTGTGCATACCTGATATCTTGCGATATAGTGATCGTTGCCATAAGTAGCACGGATAAAGTCAACATAACTTCCCAAGGGACTCCATGGACTATACTGAACGCTAAAGATGAGCATGGCTTTGATTCTGTCAGGCCTAAACAAAGCAAAGTTCCAGGCTAGGTATGCACCAATATCATGCCCCACCAGGAACACCTTCTTCTGGTTGGGTGCGATGGCATCCAGTAGTGCCACGATATCAGCCACGATTTGCATGGAGGTGAACTTGGTGGGGTCATTGGGTGCACCGGTGGTGTCTCCATAGCCGCGGAGGTCAGGAGCCACCGCTCGGTAGCCGTGGGATGCCATGAAGGTAATCTGGTGGCGCCATGTGTACCACAGCTCCGGGAAGCCGTGAAGGAATAAGACTAAGGACTTGATTCACTACCTTTTTGTGCAATGTGCATGTTTAGCCCATTTACACTAACCATCTTGTGCTCTATTCCTTCCATATGTAATATTCTTATGTTTTTTCTTAAATCTCACTATAGGCTATAGCTGTCTTTCTCCAAAATTTATATCGTACTTAATTATGTAATTTGGAACTCAATTTGTGTAATATTTAAGTGCTCTTGCTTGATGGATATTGGTTTCTCTTGCTGGTTGGCTTTCTTATATAGAGAAGGACGAGGACTAAAGTTCGAAGAAACACACAGGATCAAAAATTGATATTTAAAGTAGGTCAGATTTTGGAACCTTGATATTTAAAGTAGGACTAAAGTAGGTCAGATTTTGGAACCTTGATATTTAAATATGTAGATATAGGGGAGATATCTGCATGCGTGCTGCTGCTTCTTATTCTGCTATTCAAAAATTGGAAGCATTGTTATGGAAGCTGCATGTTACATCGATGTACGCGTCTTGACCAAAAAAGATAGCAAAAAAATATGTATAAAAAAAGTACAGATAGGCCAAACAAATACTATAACATGTCAAGACTTGAGTTCCGGAGGTGTAATTTGACATTGACTCTCTCTCTCTCTCTATATATATATCCGTACGTTCTGAGCAACTTTATTCTTAATTAACTAATTAATCTTCTATTTTTTTTTGACTCTCTTTATAATAAGGGAACTGTTATTTTCAGTCTTTTTTTTATATTTTCACATGCAGGTCCCAAATTTTATATTCCCATAGTTCTTTTTCCCTTCAATGTAATGAACACATTATAGCTAAGATCTTATCCAAGACGGTGTTGGTTGTGTAAGATATAATGTTTGGCTCACTTACAGAATGTTTGTGCCCTCTTGTATTTATAGTGTGGCAAGAACAAGATAATGATAAAATACAAAGAAGTTTAAATTACAGAATTGTTGTAACTAATGTTATCATCTAAGCCTTCAGATTTGAATGTTATCATCTTTATCTCCATCTCTTTTGACAAAGTTTGGGGGATGATAAGGCTTATCATTAACACGCCCCCTCAAGCGTAGGGGGAGTTCGCGGACCCGTAGCTTGTCTCGTAATGGTGCAAAACGTTGAATTGAGAGAGGTTTCGTCAAAATGTCTGCAAGTTGATCTTTGGTACTAACAAAGCAAACGCGAATGGACTTGGATGCGACCTTCTCTCGGACAAAATGAAAATCTATCTCGACGTGCTTAGTGCGAGCATGAAACACGGGATTAGCGGCCATGTAGGTAGCACCAATATTGTCACAAAGAATGACCAGGGTCGGAGTAAAATGAATGCTCAATTCACGAAATAAAAATGTGATCCAAGTTAACTCAGAAGTTGTATTCGCAAGCGCACGGTAGTTGGCCTCGGTGCTTGAACGAGCGACCGTTGTTTGTTTGCGAGAACCCCATGAAATAAGATTGTCGCCAAAATATATGCAATGTCCCATTATGGAGCGACGAGTTTCCGAATCACCAGCCCAATCTGCATCACCAAAAGCTACAAGAGAGGAGTGTGGTGCTCGAGTGAGTAGTATACCATAATGTATGGTATGTTTTAAGTAGCGCAATACTCGTTTAACAGTTGCCCAGTGAGGAATTAGGGGACGATGCGTGAACTGACATAGACGGTTGACAGCATAAGAGATGTCAGGTCGCGTGAAAGCAAAATAGTTAAGTGCACCTACTGTGCTGCGATAAAGAGTTGGGTCCGAATAAGGATGTCCATCCGTGGAGGTAAGTGTTGTCGAGGCTAACATTAGTGATGCAATGGGTTTGGCTGTGAGCATGCCAGTGCGAGCGAGTAGATTTTTAATGTAGCGTTGTTGGGTAAGAAACATAGAGTTGGTGTCGCGAATAACTTCGATGCCGAGAAAATAGTGAATATCACCAAGATCTTTAACTGCAAAATCTATGCCAAGAGATGCAATAAAATCATTGACGAGCGATATATTGGACCCTGTAATAATAATGTCATCCACGTAGATAAGAACAAAAATGCATGTAGCGGCTTGCCGACAAATGAACAAGGACGTATCGGCCCGAGAAGTAATGAACCCGAGTGCTAATAACTTTGAACTTAAGTGCGAGAATCAGGCCCATGGTGCTTGTTTGAGGCCGTAAAGCGCTTTGCGTAACTTGCAGACATGATGCGGAAAGTGTGGATGAACAAAACCTGGAGGTTGCTGCATGTAAACTGTCTCTGAAAGAAAACCATGTAAAAAGGCATTAGAAATATCAATTTGCTTAATAACCCAATTACAAAGTTACTGCGATAGACGATATGGTATGAGCCGAATAGTCGTAGGTTTGATAACCGGACTAAATGTCTCATCATAGTCTAGCCCTTGTTGTTAATGGAACCCCTTGGCTACTAATCTCGCTTTATGTCTCTCAATGGACCCATCAAGTTTGATACCATGTAAGATATAATGTTTGGCTCACTTACAGAATGTTTGTGGCCTCTTGTATTTATAGTGTGGCAAATACAAGATAATGATAAAATACAAAGAAGTTTAAATTACAGACTTGTTGTAACTAATGTTATCATCTAAGCCTTCAGATTTGAATGTTATCATCTTTATCTTCATCTCTTTTGACAAAGTTTGGGGGATGATAAGGCTTATCATTAACAGGTTGCATCACCGATCAAACGCTCAGTGTTAATGAAGGCAACATAGGACGGCGTCGTTCTGCTACCTCGGTCATTTGTAATAATCTCAAAAACTTCTCTCTCAAAAAAGAAAACTAGTGTAAGATTAGTTCAATTTGAGGTAAAAAATTCAAATATATCCCCTATTTAGCTCTTTAATTTTTGAACTTTATTCATGACTTTATGTGTTTTTTTATTATCTGTAAATGAGGTAATATTTTAGTTTAAAATAGATAAAAAAGTTCTCTATGAACAATCCTTTTTTCCTATAAACCCTAACTTTTTCTTTATAATATAAGGGATATGAAAGCTTATTAAAATTCGTCTTTTTACAATGGGAGGAAACTAAACATAGTTTATTACTAACATAGAAAGAATACTAATAATTTTAAATTTCTTATACATACGCTTTTAACTTTTTAATTTGCTTGTAATGCCTAGAGTTTGCCTGGATCATTTTTATTATAGGATTTCCTTCTTATGCATTTTTTTTGTCTGAATCATTTTTATTCTTTGTAAGAGTTCATGTGAAAATAAGAAAAATTTTATGAGACTTGTAAATAAGATCTCAATAATTAAATAAAGGTTTAAAGAATATAACCTAGATTTGAAAATAAAAGAATGATTACAAAATTTGAAAAAAATATATATACATCCGATATTCCAGTCAGAAATACTGCTCTTTTGAGGTAAGGGATTGTAATGGTTATTATGTTTTTTGGTTTCGTAATTTTTCTGACCTTCAAAAATTCTGGAAAAATTTGAAATGATAATTTGATGAGTTTTCTAGATTGTGTCCAAAAATGGTGATTTTTGGATGTTTAAATTAGGAGTTATGAATTTTATGGGAAAAAGTTATTTTAAAAGTAAACCCTTATAACTCATAGTGATTAACTCCAAAATTGGTAAAATTTTTATTGGGAGTACATGTATATAACAGAAGTATACTCTGTAAATTTCAAAATTTTTGGACAAATGTACAATTTATGATAAATATCTAAATATTCGGCAGTTTTGGCCATATGAAAAATAGTAAATGAATTTTAAAAATTTCGAGAAAAATATATGTTCAATATGGGACTATATTCTGCTAAATCCCAGAAAAGTAAATTTTTTTGTACTGATTTGGTATTTTTCATGAAAATGGACTAGTTATGAGTAAATGAATTAAATATGTTATGTGAAATAAGAAAATTGGAAAATAGGATTTTATGGCCTGAGAATCCTACATAAGGTATATGCAGATTTTTGATGAGGGTTTTGGTTATTGGTGATGAAATCTTATGAGTTTGGCATTTTAGGATGATTAAATGCATTAATTAGTAAAGTGTAAACAATTAAAATAAATTATTTATAAGTTTAAGAAATGATTAAAATATTGTTGTAATATTAATAATATTAGATTATCAAGAGATTATTAAGTGATTGATAACATTTAGATTAAGGTGTTATTAACACATTGATTAATGATTAATAATATTAGTAAATGAATTTAATGTTATTATATAATGAATAATATTAAATAGAGTTTAATAGAGGAATAATGAATTGTTAATATTAAATGGAGTTTAATAATATTAGTAAATAAATTTAATATTATTATATAATGAATAATATTAAATAGAGGTTATAATATAATGATTAATGTTATTATCTTCGTTAAATATTTGTTGAAATATTATTCAAATCATTTTTTGATATAATATTATTCTTGAATTTTACTCCACAATTGATGATCATGTTGACAATTTGGACATTATTGAATTTTGGATAAATTATATTGTAAAAGTCTTTAATATTTATCCTTTATCTCATTTGATTGATTCTTTATATCATTGTCATCATTCTCATGCTTTTCTTGTGTTGAAAGTCATCTATGGCCAGTAGTGCATAGATGGACTTTGTATGATTATGACCAGGGATTATTCGGTATAATCATGACCGTAATGTTACAAATGATTTGGTAAAAGTCATCTTTGGCCCGTAGTGCATAGATGGACTCGGTATGATTATGACCATGGATTATATTCGGTATAATCAGGACCGTAATTGAAAACACGAATATCCTTGGCCCGTAGTGCATGGATAATTTGCGGTCTTAATACTATTAAGCTGAGTCTCAGCATTATTGGTTTTACAGTTGTATATCTTTGGCCTGTAGTGCAAATATGGACTGTTGGTTATTGGTTTTTCAGTTGTATATCTTTGGCCTGTAGTGGAAAGTTGGACTGTTGATTTACTTGATTATAAATATGAATTGTGATTTAATTATAATCTGTAGTGGTTCAGGTGAAGACAGGTGATAAGAGTTCTCTTTGTCTTAAGTATAGCAAAGAACTGTTGATGATTATTACAGGAATGAAGTATTAACGATGGATTTTTAATCTAGAGGAGATAGTAGACATTATGTTCTAATTGACTCTTCTAATGGATTGCTTATTCCGCTGCAGTTGTTAATCTAAAACTTGTTGTCTATTATATTCTATCAGTTGTTATACTGTTGAAGACTAACAATAATTTATTCTGCATTATCTTAGTCATAATATTTCTTATTGGGCTAGTTGAGCTCACCCTTTTACTTCACCACCCCTTTCAGGTAATAAAAGGGTAGCTGAGACTAGCAGAGAGAACATGGGTATAAAGTGGTGATACGAATTAGTCACAAGCCCAATTAAATTATGAAACGGTGTGACATAATAATCGTACTGAGAACTTAAAATGTGTGTGACATGTTTTATACATCATTTGATATTTAATTTTTGTAAACAACAATAGGGTGAGGTGAATCAGAATTTGGAAGCGTTAAAGGTGCACTCCCTTAGAATGAGGAGAACATATATCTTCTCGTGTCCCTTCAGAGACTTGATATATTTGTTGATGTACTTTATATGGCATTGTAATAATTTAAATATTAATATTGTCGTATTATATAAGTAACAATATTTGTATTGAAACTCACAGTATATATGAGAATTTTTGAGTTTGAATACTGTCTAGAAGACAATATTTATATTAAAATTCACAGCTCATGTTGTATATTTAAGTTTGTATTTGAATTTTGAACCATGTATCTGGCGACCCATGATGGGTGGCGTATACCTATTTTGGGGGCGTCACATAATACATACATATATATATATATATATATATATATATATATATATATATATATATATATAAACGAAAAATGAGATAACTTTCTCCTTACTATTTTAAAAAATGGGTAAGTGGGGATCCAAATAATACTCAAAACTTACATCAAATAATTTATAAAAATTACCTCAAAATTTTTAATAACATTTATCATTTTTATTATAATTCGTAATATTTAACAACCAGGTCGTTCCCGGAAAGATGGGGCTTTTCAATAAGAATTTCTCCCTATTATGCCTTGATTAGGTGATCAAACCTCTCCTTGACAGAACTTTTAGATATCGTCAATATTGCAAATAATAATATTAAGAACTTTTCCGTCTCAATTATTGATTTAATAATATATAAAATATCGACAATAATTGAATCAAATAACGTGAGATATCATGCAGCAATTACTGTAGCAATAATTGAACAAAATTGAGTGATTTCTCATGTAAGCATCAATAATCTATACCGTAGTGTAACTACGCAATCATCATCAGACATCGTACTTTTAACACGGTGTTTCACCGATTAACGATAATTATCTCAAGGTGTCTAACCCATCAACGAGTCAAGTGAGCATCAATTACCAAAAGGTCCATTTCAACCACTTGAAATTCCGAATGGAAGTGGGAGCACATTACCATGGATTTCATTCATCGGTCTTCCCAAGGTTTCTCGAGCGCATAGATGCAATTTGGGTCATTGTTGATAGATTGACCAAGTCTGCGCTTTCATTTCTTACCTATCGAGAAACTTATAAATGTCTTGCTCGTATGTACATAAACGAGATTGTAAGACTGTATGGTATGTCAGTATCCATAGTTTCTGATCATGACACAAGATTCACTTCACGATTTTGGGTTAGTTTGCAAAAAGCTATGGGCACGCGATTTATGATTTAGTTCTAAGATATCATCCTCGCATCGACGGACAATCGAGAGAGGACTATTCGGACTTTGGAAGATTTATTAAGACTCGTGTCCTTGACTTCAAGGGAAGTTGGGATAAGTTCTTACCATTGGTGGAGTTTTCCTACAACAACAGTTATCAAGCAAGCATTGACATGGCTCCATTCGAGGCGTTGTATGGAAGAAAGTGTCATTCTCTAGTATGCTGGGATGAGGTGTGTGAAACCACGTTGTTGGGACCGGAGTTGTTACGTATGACTACGGAAAAGATTCAAACGATCTGACAATGTATAAAAACCTCACAAGATCGACGAAAGAGTTATGCTGATCTTCATCGAAAGGACGTGGAATTCGATATAGGAGATCATGTGTTGTTACGTGTTGCTCCATGGAAAGGAGTTACAAGATTTTGAAAGAGAAGAAAGCTCAATCCTCGATTCATTGGCCCATTTTTAATCCTCGATCGGGTAGGAACTGTGGCCTATAGACTCGCTTTACTTCCAAGTATGTCTCGTGTTCATAAAATTTTTCACATATCCATGTTACGTAAATATGTGGAAGACCCGAACCACATTATTGAGTTGGAACCGGACGAAATAAATGAAAGATTTAACGTGTATGAAGAGGTTCTGTTCAAATCTTGATAAGAAGGAACATATTCTACGCTCCAAGGTTATACCTCAAGTCAAAGTTTTGTGGAGAAACCACGATGTTGAGAAATGACACAGGAGTTAGAATCAAATGAAGTAAAGGTATCCTTACCTCTTCGATATACCAATATACCACAATTTCGAGGGCTTAAATTTCATAAGAAGGGGAAGTTGTAAGACCCCAACTTTTTGAATAAAGATGAATTTTCTATAATTATCATTTTTGAGTATTATCGAATAAATATAATATAATGTTATAGTTGTGGGTAATATTTACAAATTTTGCAAAGTATTCAAGTTGTCATATTATATTCGATTGGTCGGAAAATATTATTTTTGTCAGGGAATATCCGTACGACGCTACAATCATTGGTGGACCCCACAACAGAATTATTGTCGGATTGAGAAAACGATAAAAATATCTTTTTATGAAAATAATGGCGGAAGTTTTACCGTTAACTATTGAAACACCCGGTGTTAAAAGTATAGTAATACGCGTGGTTGCATAGTAGAATACGATATTGATTATTGATGCTTATGTGAGAAGTCACTCATTTTTGTTCAATTATTGCTATAGTAATTGTTGTAAATTTTGGCGTATTTTATGGACCCTCCTATTTACCCATTTTTCAAAATATTCGGGAGAAGTTACCTCAATTTTGTGTTATATATATATATATGTATATGTACATATATATATTGATTATGGGTGGATAGTCTAGTAAAGGGGGGGATGGAAACACGGGAGTACTATTACCTATTATAATATGTATATGTATTATATATGATTATATATGGAAAGCATGATAAGGGGAAGGGACGGTGGTTCACGGGGTTGATAACCCGTGAACTTATATATATATATATATATATATATATATATATTATATTTATTTAAAAGATTTTGCTTTAAATATGAATTTGTCGATTAAAGTAAATCAATCTGACCGCTTCATGAATTAGTTACTATGCAATCCATTCTTCTATAAATAGAAGCTCATTCCTTCATTATTTTCTTACGAACTCAATTTGAAACTCTAGAGAGATAAATCAGAGAGAAAAAGAAGAAAAGTATTCTCTACTTACTTCTTTATATCCGGTTTTTTTTTACGGTGAGAATATTATTATTTTGTATTCATGAAGAGAAGTTCTCATTATTCCATTCTTTATTATTCTCATTGGAATAACTTTGTATACGCGTGAGCTACCCTATACTTGGTGACATTCTTCTATTATTCATGTCTTTATTATTACATTAGAATATCACATGTCATGTGTTTACACAGGACTTCGGTTCCGCTCTTTATTATTATGTTGGAATATCACATGCATCATGTATTTTACAGGACCGGTTCCGCTCTTTATTATTACTGTTGGAATATCACGCTCATGTTTTACACCTGACTGGTTCCGCTCTTTATTATTCTGTTGGAACATCCCGCTTGGTGCGAGTTTTGCCTGACACAGTTCCGCATTTATTATTCTGTTGGAATAACTCATCTGTCATCGCAATCTGCATGCATGGTGATTTTTTTTGTTATTACATTCTTTATTATACTCATTTGATTAAAATTTTGACTTTTATACTCCATGAAATTAGTAGAATATCCTTGATATTTGCGCTTCATCCAGTATCTTTTCATGGAAATATTCTTCTGAGCATTCTTGAATTTTACTCTACACAGAAGTATCATGTTGACACTTTGGACGTTGTTAGTTCCTGGACAAATTAATTCGTGAACTTTTTTTATTGAACTCTTATATCATTGTCATCATCCTCATGTTTATATTATGTTGAATGTCATCTATGGCCTGTAGTGCATAGATGGACTTGGTATGATTATGACCAGGGATTATTCGGTATAATCATGACCATAATGTTACAAATGATGTGGTAAAAGTCCTTATTGGTCCGTACTGCATTGATGGACAGTGGTTGACATGATCATAACCATTGATGAATACACGAATATCCTTGGCCCGTAGTGCATGGATAATTTGTGGTCGTGACCCTAATTAATATCCTTGGCAGTAGTGCAGGGATGATGTGGATTATTTATTAACCTGAGTCTCAGCGATAAAAGTGATGAAAAATGTTTTAAATCATAAAAGATAGTAGATTTTATTCTCTACTTGACTCTTTTAATGGATTGCTTGTTCCGCTGCACTTAAACTTGATGTCTATTGTACTTTATCAGTTTAACATTGTTGGAGACTAATGATAATTTATTCTGCATTATGTTAGTCATAATATTTCTTGCTGGGCTAGTTGAGCTCACCCTTTATTTCACTGTTCTCTTCAGGAAATGAGAACGTAGCTGGGACAAGTCGGGGAACGGAGTGATGGTCCGGATGATAGTGTTAGCTAGTAGTCCTCACTATTCTGTTAAATAGTGTGACAATAAATGTAATGAGGACTTATTCTGAGAGTGGATATTGTCAGAAGACAATATTTGTATTTAAACTCACAAATTCTCTTGTTGTATAATTAAGATTGTATTTATTTTCTGTACCATGTATTTGGCGACTCAGAATAGGTGATTTATACCTATTTTGGGGGCGTCACACTGATGTTTACACAGATGTCCCACTTCTACCCTAAACTAATTTTTTTTCCAAAAGTACATCTAACGTTATAAAACGTAGCTCAAATATGCCCCTCTCGTTAAAAAAATGACAGCTAGACAAACTGATGTTAGTTTATTTATGATGTGGCTGACATGTGGCAAGAATATAAAAATTAATAAAAAAAATCTTTTTTCTTTTCTTCCTCTTTCCCCTCTCTCTCATCTCCTTCCTCGGTTCTAGAATCCTCCTTTTCCGTCTCGAGCAACCGGAAACTTAACCGCTTAGCGGCTCCTCAGGCGGCGATTCATCGAATCAAGAATTACGCTTTTTGAATCGATGAAGATTTTGAAAGGAGTAGATGAGAAATCGACTTTTTCAATTTTTTGGTGAAGATCTGAAATCTCAAAACCGGAGCGATTGGTAGCGGAACTGCTCCGTCCATCCCTCAAAGAGAATAGGCTTGAACTCAAAAAATGGACTGCGTAGATGGCGGCAATGTAATGTGGCGGTGGGCATTAGATGAATCTGAGAGAGGGGTTTTTAGGGTTTAAAGGTCGTCCATGGCGGATGAGATTTTGGGCTTGGCTCCTCCTCCGCCATCTTCATTCTTCGTCATTCTTCGTCATATCCCCGAACTGTTGCCCTAACTAAGGTGCTTGGTGAGAGTTCTGATTTACTTGGAGATATTATTGGGGGCAAAACTGGTCAGATATATAAAACTTTGGAAGCTTAGAAAGTTAACTTTGTGGAAGATGACAATTCAATTGAATCACTTAAAAAATGCATATTGGATGCTGTTGAGAGTGATTTATATGAGGGCTCTGAAATAGACAAGGATTCTATTTTTATACGAGGTTCATCTTATGTATCTAAGAGATTGGGCTTTGTGGATGTACACAACAATGGAAATGCAGTAGACGAGGCATCAACAGTGACAACTAATTCCTTGTACCAATGCCTTGGGTGTTGATTTTAATTCTTCTTTCATATTCAACCGCCATCCCACCGCCGGATGTCCTTTATGGTTTGGATGATCGGAAACCATGGTTTGCTGACTGTTGCAGATGTGCCTTCCATTTTTTGTTCGAAGTCTAAAATTAGTTTACTCTCTTCGTGCCTCGTCAGCAAAATTGGTCACGGTGTCAACAAAAAGTGTCTACATGTAAGCAGAGTTGGTCTAGTTGGCAAGTCTATTAACGGGAGGGGCATTATTGGGCTGGATTTTATAACGTTAAGGGTATTTTTGGAAAAAAATAGTTTAGGGTGTAAGTGGGATATCGGGGTAAAGGTAAAGGGCATTTTTGGACCTTTGCCCATATAAATTTTGAAATTTCAAAGTTTGACTTTTATTGAAAAATTCAACTGTTGATTTTTGACCAAATAGTGAATCCCAGAAAATTTTGTGTTTATAGACTATTTTTACTAATTTCATCGATCCAGACTCAAATATCACGTCCGCGTCTCCAAATTCAACTCCGAACACAACTTCAGTTTTTAATAACATTCATCATTAATATTATAACTCACAATACTTATCAACCAGTCGTTCCCGGAAAAGGGGCTTTCCGATAAGGATTTCTCCTATCAGTAGCCTTGATTAGATTATCTAACCTCTCCTCTTGGTAACTTCTAGACATTGTAAATATTGCAATTTATAATATGAATAACTTTGTCGTCTCAATTATTGATTTAATAAAATAACACTTTATGTAGATGATACGTGTGACAATAATTGAATCAATAATATATGAGAGATATGATCGTTAATTCTTGTAGCAATAATTGAGTATAAGCGGTGACTTCTCACGTAAGCATCAATAATCAATACTGTGTCTTTATTACGCAACCACAGCGTATTCATCGTACTTTTTTACTACCGATTAGTTCAACAATTGATTAACAGTGAAACTTCCGTAGTTATTTTCATAAAATATTTTTGTCGTTTTCTCAATCCGATAATAATTCTGTTGTGGGGTCCACCAATGATTGTGCCGTTGTACGAATATTCCCTTCTAAAACGAATATTCTCCGACCAATCGAATATAATATAACAACTTGCATACTTTGCAGAATTTAGAAATACTACCCACAACTATAACATTATAATAAATTCATTCCCTAATATTCAAAAATGATAATTATAGAAAAATCATTTTTATTCATAAAAAGTCGAGGTCTTCTGAAGAAAATTTGGATGTAGGAGTAGTGAATTAGCGAGAATACTTTTCTTCTTTCTCTATAATTTCTCTCTAGAGTTTCGGTGAATTAAGTAAGAAATAATGAAGGAATGAGCTTATTTATAGAAGAATGGATCGTATAAGTAACTAATTCATGAACGGTCCAGATTGATTTAATTTTAATCGAGACGGTCAGATTTAAAAGCAAAATCTTTTAAATAAAATATAATATATTCTATTTATAATCTAATAAAACGAATAACTTTATAAAAGTATTCTATTTTATATAAAAAGATTTTACTATGCAAAACACTATGCATAATAAAATATAATATATTCTATTTATAGAATAACTTTATAAAAGTATTCTTTTATATAAAAAAATATTACTATGCAAAATACTATGTATAATAGAATATAATATATTCTATTTATAGAATAACTTTATAAAAGTATTCTGTTTTATATAAAAGCATTTTCTGTTTTATTACATTAATAAGACCAATAAAACAAAACTGAGTGACTTTATCACATAAAGATCAATAATCAATACCGTGTGCTACTATGAAACCACGCGTATTCATCGCATTTTTTTTGACCGTGTTTCAATAGTTAATGGTAAAACTTCCATTGTTATTTTCATAAAAAATATTTTTGTCGTTTTCTCAATCCGACAATAATTTCGTTGCGGGGTCCACCAATGATTGTGCCGTTGTACGAATATTCCATGTTAAAACGAATATTCCCCGACCAATCGTACTTTGCAAAATTTATAAATATTACCCACAACTATAACATTATATCAAATTCATTCCATAATATTTAAAAAAATATTTCGAGAAAATTAAATCTTTATTCGTAAAATCTGGGGTCTCACATAGATGTGTGAGGAACATACGTAATTATGTTTCTATTCTTTTTATGTAGTTCACTAGAATCTAAAAAATCTTTACTTGGCCAGTAATCAGTAATCACACATCTCCTGCCACACATCAAGAGTTGTCCAACTATGCTTTTTAATTATCCATTGTTTCCTTAATAGAACCAAACTTTTTAATGGTATCATCTTTCCATCTCCATTAGTAATTTTGGTAGCTTTTCCATGCATTTTTATCCCATTGAAGTGACACGAAAAAATCTCTATAACACCATTCATAAGTAGAAACATTAATTAATACTTAAAATTAATAATACACTTTTTGATAAACTATCTTTTCTACAATTGTAGTTTGTATTCATTAAAACATATCAAATATTCTCCCCAAATAAGTTCAATTTCGTGTTTAATGTGTATCGAGCTTTTTAAGAAAAAGCATTTCAAGTAAAATGACAATGAAAATAATTACAATTATTAGTAACACTAACCGAGTAAATTGAACTTTGATTTAAATTGTGAGGACACTATATGTAGCAACTGCTGTGATGTCGAATCATGTGCTAATTCCACAAGCCGCTAAAATATTTTTTATTTGCTTAATATTATTTTATAAAATAAACACAAGAGAATAAATATACAAAATGAAGTTAGACCCTTAAGATTCCTTAAGTAATGAAAACTATTGTTATTTCTCACATTTTAAGTGAAAACTATTGATCTCTGGCCGCCATCTCTCCACCAAGGCAAAAAAAGACTAATGTCAGTTTGTTGTATAACTGTTATGTTTGAAAACCCAAAACCCACATTTATCTAGAAGAGTTTTTTGGGCTTTTGTTAATTTTCATGATTGTTTTTTTGTTAAGTTTGTTGACTTGAGGTTAACTTTCCCCTTTCTTTACCATGATAAACGCCATTTGACATATTATTTTGTTGGTCCTAAAAAATACTATGGTCAATTGGTCCATAATTATAGTTGTCCATCTCATACTTTAAAAAACATAAAAACATTTTGTATTATTTTAACAATTATGTAAAACAATTATATCTAAATCATTTGAAAATGACCATTTAACAATAATTCAAAATAAGCCAATTTACATTATTTTTAGGAAATTGATATTTTCACAACACTTTCATATTTTCATATGAAAAGTGTCGCTATAGATGTATAGCGACGGTGAAAATTGTCACTATAGAATCTATAGCGACGGTTTTCATAAGAAAATATCATTTTCTGTTGTGAATTTATAAATTTTTTATTTTTATACTCGTTATTAGTCTCACTAAATCATCACATGCAAATCGCGTCCCCAAAACATAACTCAATAAATTAATAACAATAACACACAAAAATATCCCAATAATTATCCTCAGCCATTTAAAAAGTAAAAATTTATAACTTGTATATACGTACTATTTCACCCCATAATAACATGCACATATTTAGTCCAAGACATAACTCACTAATTTTCACTAAAAATCACATGCATAAATGTATACATAAACATAATTACTAATTTTCTCTACAAGTTCACAAAAAAAATTATAAAAAATAAATCAGATTATTTATTTATTCTTAAAAACAAAATCGGCAGAAATAATCTTACAACTACTATGGAGGGAGTGAGGACTTAGCTGCTGAAATCTGGTAATAATTGGTTACGGCAGGGTGTTCCTTCCCCTCTTCTTTTCTCTCTCTTATTTCTCTCTTATTTTGGTTGCACAACGGTTGTTATGAATGAATATGTTGTGGCTAGGGCTGGTTTTGGGTTGTTTTGGCTCTCGCAACAAGTTGTTACGGCTTGTATTCAAATTAAGTGGGGGGAGGGATAAATGTAACTTCCCCACCCTTCCGCAACTGCTTGTGCTGGTAGGGGGTAAATTGATTTGAAATAGATGAGGGCAGGAGGGGCTTAATGGGCGGATAAAGCCGCTAAACTATTGTTTTGCTCAGTCATTCATTATCCTGACCCCACCATTACAGACCACTAGGTTTGTCATTCAACCATATAACTAGACTCCACCATTACACTAAATATTCCCACTTTACTGAATTTGTTGGAAATTCAAAATTTTTGTTGATTATCTGATCAATGATACATTGGGTACGTACAATCTATATACTGCACATTTGGTACATGCATACTTTGAGTTAGATAAAGTTATGAGTAAAAAATATCTTCGATCAGTTGGCAACCCTTCACTCTATGACAGTTGATTTTGCAAAAACAGAAGCACCAGCTGAAATGCCTAGGTCTTTAAAACCGAGGATGTTTCTCGATTTTATGGAGAGGTGGAACAAAAATAACTTACACTTCTCAAGGAGTATTGGGGACAAACTTTATCGATGACATTAACCAACTATCAAGATCATAATATTCGTCTTACACTTGGCGGACATCTGCAATCTCTAAGTCCTTAGGAGTTAGCTTATGCGATGGGCTTACAATGACTTCTAACATTAGGATGATCTTTGAGGTAATCTTGTCATTGTTTAGCTTTATGTTTATCTTTGCTTTTTAGTTTAGCTTTACATTCAATAATACATGTTTAGTTTAATTTCTTGTTATTATAATACATCGAAAGGGTCATTTTTGCTTTACATAAAGTCATACCAAAGATCAACATATATATATATATATATATATATATATATATATATATACTATATATATATATATACTATATATTTAATATTTAATATGTTTTATTCTTTTGTCACAACCCCATTTGGACGATGTTTGATGCGTGAATACATTTGTATTCTCATCTTCTCTTGTTCTACAGTTTTATTATTCTTTTTTTTATCAACTGAATGTACGAAGTTTATATTGTACGTTATGACATTTAATTTGTATATAAATTTTATTTGGAGTACGACACTTGTCGATTTATTTATAAATATCGTTGTGTTGGGATATAAAATAGGTACAGTTTTTTTGGGAAATCCACAAAACATACCATTTTTATAATTAAGTATCAACGACCGCATGCATGCGGTCGCTAATAACTATCAGCGACCACAGATGGTTTGAGGATATTAGGGATCGTAGCGATCACCGATGTTGGTCACGACACGTGGTCGCACACCCCGAGATCTGACTCACGATAACTTAGCTTAACGACGAAATTGGTCGCTATAGGGCGATCGCTAAGATATCGATCGCTAATAGTGGTCTTTGGTGTCCACACAAAGACCAAATTATGTGTGATGACTTTTAGCGACCTCAAGCGGATGCAAATACACATCTGCGACCGAGTGCGGTTTTTACGTTGAAGTGCGATCGCAGATGAGCGATTACAAATAAGCTTTTTCTTATAATGGCGTGTACCACGCTCAGGAAGCAATGCATGAAGGAATAAGATTAAGGGACTTGATTCATAACCTTTTTCGGCAATATGCATATGTAGCCCGTTTACACTAATCATCTTATAATGTATTCCCTCCACGTATAAATTTTAAGTGCTTTGTTTGATTAATTGCGTTCTCTTGTTGGTTAAATGAGTTGACTTTTAACAGAAATATATTACATCAGGAAAAAATAACACCACATCTGAGTCCACGTCACTTATTTCACGTGGGTTAATTCTAATCATTGCCACGTTATCATGATTCATTTAATTTAAAATTAGAACTAACATAATATGGGCAAGGAAATCGTGCCTTGCAGGAAGGGGAAGGGGGTATTTCTTTTAATAAAAATATGTATTGTGGGGTAGGGTGGGTGGCGTGGGTGGGGGTAGTGGGGTGGGATATGGTGGGTAGGTGGGGTGGGTGCGGTAGGGTGGGGTGCATGGGTGAGGTGGAGGTGGGGGTGGGGTGGGGTGGGGTGGTGGTAGGTGGGTATGGGGAAGGGGGTATTTCTTTTAATAAAAATATGTATTTTTTTAATAAAGATAAGTATTTCTTTTAAGGGGCATATTTGTCAATTACTTAAAAATAATAGATGGAATAAGTTATTCCTGACCCCCCTTCCAGGAATAAAAATTATAATTTTAAGTTAACACCTATTCCACTAGGAATACATTATTCCGTTGGAATAAACAAACCAAACAACATTTTTATCATTCCAATGAAATGATTCATTCCATTCTCCCTCCTATTCCATCGATCCAAACGTAGCATTAAGTTTGTTACCCTTGCACTATATCCATACCCTCTTCATTTGGAGTTCATAATTATTGAACTATTGATTGTATTGGTTGGCTCCCTAAATTCATGTTTGGGTTCTAGATCTAGTATTGATAGAAATTAAACAGAGGTGTTGTTGCTTTTGAATTAGATTCTTCATAACACTAAATTTGAATGATGTTGTAAGATGAAATTTCAAAGTTTGGAAAAGATGGTCACCATATTGTTTGTGCGAGGTTATAGATTCAGTTTATGATTAATTAGTTGGTTTATTTTTGTTTGAATTTAATTTAATAATTAATTCTCATTCCAGTTCTGTATCGATTTGGATTGTTTCTTCTAACTTTGATTTCGATTGTTTTGTTGATTCTTTTTTGTTTTGATTTGTTGCAGTTTATGGCTGCATTTTGGTTAGTTTTAATTTGACCAAATATGCTTTTATTGCCTTCATGTGATCTGATCGGATAATATGTTGTTTAATTTGTTCTTTTAGTTTGATTTTAATTTCTTTTTAATTTTGGTAGTAATTTTTTAAAATATTATTCGTAATTTGTTTTAAATTTATAAATTAATTTTTTTTGTAAAATATAATGGCTATTTTAGTAGTAATTTATTTTTAAATATTATAATTATAATAATAATAATAATAATAATAATAATAATAATAATAATAATAATAATAATAATAATAATAATAATAATAATAATAATCCCTTCATTTCAAAATATTAGATATTTTTTTTTTTTTAAAGTGAACTTAAAATATTTAAAATTTATAAAAATAATATAAATTCATTAATTTTGTCTAAATACATTTATAAAAATTATAAATTAATATATTTTATTATTAATTAATTAATTTAATTTAATTATTTGTTATTTAAAAAAAATAGAGAGAGTCCAAGCTTGAAAATTGAAAAAAAATTAAACTAAAGTTATTTTGGTTTGTACATTAATTTGATTTATATTTTGTTTAACTATTTGTTATAAAATTGAAAATTATTTTGTTTTTTTAATTGTTGAATATCCACCTAAGCATTTGATCTGGTGCCACATCAATATTTCGTTAACTTTTAACACTTTTAGACAAAAATTTTAATTTTTGTAAAAAAATTATAGTTCAATGAGTTGAGTGTAAAAAAATTCAGTTCAGTGATATATTTGTAAACGGAGGTCGAGTAGAGTGACGAAAAATGTATTTAACCCATTTGGGTTGTACCCTCAGTCTTTTTTATTCTTAATTGGATTACCATTTTGATTTAATCTTTACAACAAAAATCTGACACTATATAGAATGAAAATATTACATTTAGTGATACAATAACAATTCTGTTACTCGTCACTATAAAGGTAATAATTTCCATTGAACATCGAAAATATCGAGTGAAATTGCAATGGAGGGGATTTTAGTCAATAATTTTGGGACTATAATTCTCTCCATTGCACTTTTTACCAAATATTCGTTACTACACATTTTAATTAGTAACACAAATATTTTTTTAGCGACAGAACCAATAAACAATTATTTCAAATAACTTCTGGGGGTTATTCATTTGTGGTGGATTTGAGGAATAAAACATGTTCTTGTAGGAGGTAGGACTTGTCTGGAATACCTTGTGCTCATGCTGTATCATGAATCAACAAAATAGGCCAGAATCTATACACATATGTACATGACTGTTTAACTAAGGACATGTATCTAAAGGTTTACAGTCACAACATTGAGCTTGTAAGGCACATATCTGGGTGGGATTCAACTGGTTTTGAGCCACCTTTGCCACCAGTTAAACATACTCCTGTAGACAGGCCTAAAGTTGTTAGGAGAAAAGATAATGATATTCCAGAATCATGTCCAAAAGGTACAAGTTTGAAGAGGAAAGGAACATCATTGAGATGTGGTTTTTGCAAGGAATGGGGTCACAATTCAAGAAAGTGTCCTCAAGTAAGTTAAGAAGCCTGTTTCTATTTATGTATGAAACATAATGTGAAACATCATTAATGTATGTTGAGTTTCATACATTTCTTTTTGTCTATTTTCAGAAACTTAACAAGGAGCCAGGAGCTAAGAGGACCAAGAAGGTTCAACAGACTTCAACAGCTGCAACACAAGAGTCTACACATGAAGCTCCAACACAAGAGGCTCGCCAACACAAGAGTCTACTCAAACATTTAATGTTGATCAAGAGTAAGTAGGAGGTTTTACAAAGTGGCAAGGGGGAATACATTCTGAGGGTAGCCAAAGCAAGGTGTCAGGTGAGGGCCTGCTGCTCAAAGACTACACATGGAAGGGGAAACATGTTACAACACTAAGAGACCTAGAAGTCAAAGAAGATCCAAAAGAGAGAAGATCCAGTTTAGGAAACATGACAGTGGAGGGCCTGCTGCAGATTCCTAGTGTTGGGATGGAAGTTTTGACATCTTTTTGTTATTTTTTGGATACATAGATTTGCAGTGAAATGTGACTGCATTTGATGTATATGATGCTTGGTATTGATTTTGGTTACATAGTTTGCAATGTTGTCCAGTGACAGTATATGATGCCTTTTGTTAATAGGCATCAACTTATGTTTTGAATTGCAGCTCCTTTGGGACATGCACTGATCATTAAGCACTTAATTGAATGGCCTCTATTTTTTTTTTCATTGAATGACAATAGCTTCTATGGGTTGTGCATGATTTGCCTCTGTTTTTTTGTTCATTGAATGACATAAAGGTTCTATGGTTTTGGTTTGTGCATACTTGTTGCAGCATATATGATAAGTGCAACACCATTTTACTGTTAACCAACTAGCATACCATCTTTATTCAAACATACATGATTTAAAGTTTACATGGTTGGTGTGCAAGTGTTGTGCAGCAGATATCTTAACTTGCACACCATACCAATTTACTGTCAACTTGCACATCAACCATGGATTTTACCACAACTAAGACACCATCCAATCGCAACATCTTCATTCACACATGCACAAAAAACATAATTTAAAGTTTACACCATCTTCATTCAAATAAATTGCCCATAAATTACAACCAAAAACTTCCCAGTAGATAACCCAATACATACAATGATTTAAGCATTGCTACCTAAAACATGAAATAGAAATTACAATCCCAGTACTACCAATACATTGCCTGAAAATTACTTGTGAGAAATTTCACCTTTGTTGATTTGAACATGAAATAGAAATCACATCCCAAGTTGCAAGCAATGGACCCTTTCAAAACCTTTTGCCCTAATTACTCGCACTCCTTCGATTCATCTTGCGAGCTTTGATTTCACATCCAAATTCTCTAATCTTCTAATTAATCCTGGTATTACTTCCTAGCTTTGTAAACGCCACACATTAGAGGATCAACCCGGAGAATAAATTACAACCACTGCGCCTAAATTTAAACACCAATCTGGACAACCAAGGAATCTTCTACCGGTAATATTGTTTGAGCTTCTCCAAGCCGTCTTCATCACTGATTTCTTCATGCACCAACAATTACGATCCATGAGCCATAATTTCCTTTGATTTTCTTGCTCGAATTTCTTGGATTTGCTTCCCAAATTGAAATGCATCGAATGCTCTTGAATCAACGGCTTGTTCCAACTCGGGTAGTAGAAGAAGATATGGAAAGACTTACATACCCCTTCGAGATCAACACGTGGGTCATGGCCAGGTCCACTTTTGACCAATTAAGTGATAAAAGTATGCATTTTATTACGTATAATGAAGTTTGGGGTGTCTTAGATATCTTTTAAGTTTGCGGTGCAAAAGTAAATAGGAAGTGATGTTTGGAGTGCATTTTGTCTTTTAGTCATAAAACAATTATTTGGTATATATAATTAAATAGATATTATTGTATGGATAAATGTAATTTTTTTATGAAATCCATATTGATAGAAATTGGGGGAGGGAGAGAAGGTTGTCATATATAATTATATTGGAAAAAACTAAATAAATTTCAAAAACAATCTTTTTATGAAGATACCAAAAGGCAAAATCTTCAGATTAAGAGAGAGAAAATCAACAGTATTAGATCATAACGTCAATATTATGAAGATTAAACAAAAAATATTTAATGGGAACTTTTGAAATAAATCATATATACTGCAGAACAAACAACTAAAACACAATAATGAAACAAGACAACTTTAATTAATTATGTACTTCAACCAATAAAAATCGTGAACATGAGAAATTAATTAATAAATTCAACAGTTGGTTGTCAATCGACAATGAAAAAAAATAAAACAATGTGAATAATTGGAAAAACAAGAAAGTTAATCGATGGATCAGAACTTCTGAATGAAATCGTAAATGATGTTGTTGATTTCATCAGGTCTTTCTTCATTGATAAAATGGCCTGCACCTTCTAATATAATAACTTCGTCCAACAAGGGCACATCATTCTTCATCCCACCATCATGTATATATTCCTTTACGCCCGGGGTATGATATTGCAAGTCCAAGTCTCCGATAACAAATTTTGTTGGTACCATTATTTGACTCCCACTCCAGGCTGCACTAAGCTCCCAGGTTCTGCATGCATGCGCGCAACATTCAGGAATTAAACAAAAATTAATTAAAGAGAGTATCTTGCTAGCTAGCTACATACTAATTATAACTAAGTAAGAATTAAGTACTGACAGATGCATGGCGCGATAATAATTCAATCCTCCGGTGAAGCCAACTTGCTGGTATTTAGTCGCATAATAGTCAAGATCTTGTTCTGATACCCAAGATGGCAAGACGACTGGAGCATTGTTGTCTCCAAACCCTTGACCTTTGGGAAACAACAACGGATCAGTAGTGTCGTAGGATAAGAATTTTCCCATAGTTGTTTTAGTTCCAAGAGCTGCAAATTCGGCCTCTATATCTCCAGGTTCCTGCACATATATATATATACACACAGATATCATGTTAGTAAGCATGCATGCACGTACGTAAATATTATATATAGATAGATGATTGATATTAACAAATTTTGTGCATACCTGATATCTTGCGATATAGTGATCGTTGCCATAAGTAGCACGGATAAAGTCAACATAACTTCCCAAGGGACTCCATGGACTATACTGAACGCTAAAGATGAGCATGGCTTTGATTCTGTCAGGCCTAAACAAAGCAAAGTTCCAGGCTAGGTATGCACCAATATCATGCCCCACCAGGAACACCTTCTTCTGGTTGGGTGCGATGGCATCCAGTAGTGCCACGATATCAGCCACGATTTGCATGGAGGTGAACTTGGTGGGGTCATTGGGTGCACCGGTGGTGTCTCCATAGCCGCGGAGGTCGGGAGCCACCGCTCGGTAGCCGTGGGATGCCATGAAGGTAATCTGGTGGCGCCATGTGTACCACAGCTCCGGGAAGCCGTGAAGGAATAAGACTAAGGGACTTGATTCACTACCTTTTTGTGCAATGTGCATGTTTAGCCCATTTACACTAACCATCTTGTGCTCTATTCCTTCCATATGTAATATTCTTATGTTTTTTTCTTAAATCTCACTATAGGCTATAGCTGTCTTTCTCCAAAATTTCTATCGTACTTAATTATGTAATTTGGAACTCAATTTGTGTAATATTTAAGTGCTCTTGCTTGATGGATATTGGTTTCTCTTGCTGGTTGGCTTTCTTATATAGAGAAGGACGAGGACTAAAGTTCGAAGAAACACACAGGATCAAAAATTGATATTTAAAGTAGGTCAGATTTTGGAACCTTGATATTTAAAGTAGGACTAAAGTAGGTCAGATTTTGGAACCTTGATATTTAAATATGTAGATATAGGGGAGATATCTGCATGCGTGCTGCTGCTTCTTATTCTGCTATTCAAAAATTGGAAGCATTGTTATGGAAGCTGCATGTTACATCGATGTACGCGTCTTGACCAAAAAAGATAGCAAAAAATATGTATAAAAAAAAAAAAGTACAGATAGGCCAAACAAATACTATAACATGTCAAGACTTGAGTTCCGGAGGTGTAATTTGACATTGACTCTCTCTCTCTCTATATATATATCCGTACGTTCTGAGCAACTTTATTCTTAATTAACTAATTAATCTTCTATTTTTTTTGACTCTCTTTATAATAAGGAACTGTTATTTTCAGTCTTTTTTTTATATTTTCACATGCAGGTCCCAAATTTTATATTCCCATAGTTCTTTTTCCCTTCAATGTAATGAACACATATTATAGCTAAGATCTTATCCAAGACGGTGTTGGTTGTGTAAGATATAATGTTTGGCTCACTTACAGAATGTTTGTGCCCTCTTGTATTTATAGTGGGATAAGAACAAGATAATGATAAAATACAAAGAAATTTAAATTACAGAATTATTGTAATTAATGTTATCATCTAAGCCTTCAGATTTGAATGTTATCATCTTTATCTCCATCTCTTTTGACAAAGTTTGGGGGATGATAAGGCTTATCATTAACACGCCCCCTCAAGCGTAGGGGGAGTTCGCGGACCCGTAGCTTGTCTCGTAATGGTACAAAACGTTGAATTGAGAGAGGTTTCGTCAAAATGTCTGCAAGTTGATCTTTGGTACTAACCTAATTGAATTAAATGCACAATTAGGGTTCCACGACCTCATTAAATGTGCAAGTTAGGGTTCGCATAACCTAATGGAATGAAGACGAAAAAATCAGAAATAAATGTGCTAGACCCGGGAGAAGCCTCCACGTGTCCCGAGGCAGAAGACTTGTGGAGGCGGCTCAATTTGGAAATTGATTGAGGGATTGGATTGGTGGCTAGAAAGACAGGGCAATATGGGCATTATTCTAATGACTAAAGGGCATTTCGAATTTCCCTGAAAGCATGTGCCTCGCACATGACTACTTTCGTCGAAAACCTATAAATACCCTACCATTCCATTGGGAAGGGACTTCTCTTGAGACTCAAGACTTGGACACTTGGAAGATCAAAGGACCCTTTTGGTGACTTAAAGGCTTGGAGATTCCACCTAAAAGCACTAAAGGGGTTTGGACATTCTCTCAACTCGAAGGACTCAAGAAGGCTCTTGGAATCCTTATTACCCTAACACGGTTCCGGATTCTAGGAGTTCTGCCACGCGTCGTTGGAGTAATCGCCCACCGCTTCTCTCCCTCTTCAATCAACCAATCAATTCCGTGCTCTTCGTGGATTTCTCCTCCTCACCAACACGAAACCCCTAACCCTAAAGAAGGTACGATTTCCTTGCCCACATTTAATTAAGCGACTCTGCTTTGGGGAGGTGTAGAATTCAATGAAGGGTATGCCCACGACTTCGGAGTGGGAGAACTACAGAAAAAACGCTTCACCAATAAACAAAGATTACCTCACCGGATCCGGTTCAAGGCAAGCCACTCAAGCTTTCCAAGGCGCCTGACCTGGATTTTGACCAACCACTTATTGAAGACGCTTGAGAAGGAAGTTCGACATCACCACATATGGCCAATCAACAACAAACCAACGCAGAAAGCGCGGCGAGGATGCGGTGGAGACCAATCTTTGTCAAGCTGGAGATGCTCAAGGCATTGAAGGAAGCACGAGAAGAGCAAGGAATGATGATGGCCATGATCTCGAAAATGCAGAGAAACAAGAGGAGATGGGAATTTCCGCCAAAGAAGCTTGATGCAGATTCCCACTTTCAAGGCCATGTTCCTGTGAAGTTCGCATGGGGAACAAGCGGTGTGGAAGACAACAATAATGGTAAGAATAACAAAGAGAACCAGATTGACCTCCATTAACGGAAAGTCAATCGGCCCAATAATCAACTTGGAAGCCCGAGCAGTGGTGGCGTGCCACACAACCTAGGATGGAAGCAAGCCAACCTCGTGCAAACATCATCTCAATTTACTATTCCATCATTTTCACAGCGCAAATGCCAATCATTCCAAGCAATGTCCAAATGAATGAGCCAAAGAACTTCCACCAATGCATACTGCTCATGATCTGAAGTGTTCATCAACCAATTTCTCTACCATACACACCGCCGATGCAAAGAAAGATATATCACAACACCCCGAGAGTTCACTCTGCAAGTTCCGTGATGTGACGAAGGATGATATGATCGACGTGATCAATTAACTTCGCAGACAGACATCTCGACCCTTGAAGTTGGACTTTACTCCTCCTTACCCCGCACACATTCGAGGCAACCTTACCCAACAGGGTATATTGAGCACCCATGATTTCCAAAATACAACGGGAGAAAGAAAATGCTAGGAACATATTGCGGTTTGTAGAGTCAATGTCTCCGTGGCTTCTGGATATGATGAAGTGAACAACCACAACTTGTTGATCGGGGAATTCAACAAGACTTTGACTTGATAGTGCCTTTAGTTGGTACTACAATTTGGAGAAGGGTCACCCATGATTGGGATGACTTAAAATTATAATTTTTCAAGAAATTTTTCTATGTGCAGAAACAGGTAACCATTGTGGAGCTTATGCGGTTCAAGCAGAAACAGAATGAGGAGTTGTCAGATTATGTTGACAGGTTTAGGGCCCAGGCACAAAAGTGCGCAGAATCGATTGAAGAAAAGAACTTAGTCAGCATTTGCAACAATGGTGCCTTGGATTCTTTTAAGCCCCACCTCATCACCAAGGCTTGTGATTCCTTCGCGACCCTCTTATCTTTTGCACAAGACTTGGGAGGAATTGTGACATTGCCCACTAACCATGCGACGGTTACATGGAAGGGCAAGAAGATAGCAACTGTGGCTTTGGCTGACTCTCAATCAAAACCACAAGGGGGCAAGAGGGGGAAGCATAAGAAGAACTTTGACCGAAACAGAGGACGGCCTGAAGACAAATATACAAGAAAATCAGTCCCCGAGGCCATCACATGTAGTGAGAAAGCATTTAAGGATTTGTATGAACAATGGGTTGAACATGGAGTGGTGAAACCTCCAAGGCCTAGATTTGCAGTGACGGAAGAAATGAAGAGAAGACCAGACTTCTGTGTATTCCACCAATACGCGGGACACTCAACTATGGACTGTTATAGCCTGCGGAGGATATTCCATGAGAAGTTGGCAAATGGGGAGATTGAACTTGGAAAGGAAAGTAGCGTTCATGACAAGCCATTGCCAAACCACAAGGGGAAGGAAACGTGTAACACTGTTATTCACAGCACAAGCCATGAAGTGGAGATGATGATGGAAGAAAAGGAGGAGTGTGATCCAGGCCTGCAAGTGATGGCATTAATGAACGGAGCCAAGTTCAGAATTTTTTCGATCAGATAGGATTGGCCAAGGAAGCAAGGATTGAGGCAACCAGGGCAATTATCAAAGCTGCCGAGACGCAGGAGACTTGTATGGCCATGAGTAAAGGATTTGTGAAGAGACGATGGAGGAAGAAGAAAATAAGATATCTTTCTAAAGTCGATAGAGAGATAAGATACCAAGATGACAAAGTCATTGTATATGTGGCCGATGAATCAATGGCATCGAGGTGCGGAGGGCATTCATTGATAATGGAGAATATGTAAATATCATGCCCTACACCGTGTTTAAACGGTTAGGCCTGCCGGAGAAGAAGATTGTGAAGGAACAAACGAACATTACGGGATTCGCCAACCAAAGCACAAGAACCCTGGGACACATTAAGGTGGACATGCAAGTTGGGAAGATTCAAGGGCCTATAATGTTCCATGTTGCCCAGGTGGATGCATCATATCATGTCTTCTTTGGGAAGGACTTGGCAAAATGACTACGGGGTAGTACCTCGATCTTTCATCGATTGCCTTAAAGCTATTTGGAAAGGGAGAGAAGTAAAGGTACCAAAGAACTCTAATCCTTTTGGACCGAGGAGGCACACATCATCGTCAGTAATGACCCCAAAATAGGTCCATTCCATCCACCCATTCTCGAGTCGCCAAATACATGGTACGAAAAAACAACTACAACTTTATTACAACAATTATCGTGCAAAATACAACAACACATATCTTGTGAATTTGGATACAAATATATATCAAGCTGTGACTCATGTCCCAACCGTGGAAAGCACCTCATAATGACACCTTACATAAAGGTATAGTCAAAACCGTTTTAGAAATTAGAATCTTTGGGAAGTGCTCAAGAAACCTTCGTATATGGGAGGCCATGCTTCTAGGTTATGATAGATATCATATGGCCACGTAATTATCCTTGGTTGACCTAATAGACCCCGAAAAATGAGAAGATTACTATCATATTCTTCCCAATAGTGAGTTTTCTCTTGACATATCATTATCTCTACTTGTCTCTAATTGAGAGTTAAATTTCAAATAGACTCCAAGATCATATAGGTAGTCTTGGTAGATATACTCGAAGAAGTGGATGAAACCAACTCATCTTATGATGACACGAGGTTCTACATGTCATTAGACATCTTGTATGATAGTGGCAAAACACCTTCCAAGTTAAATTCACCTCACCCTCAACATCTATAGACCACCGCTTCTATTCCCTTGTTATTCCCCGCTTCGACCCAAATACACTTTTATTACACAGAAAGAATTGTGAAGCAAAAGGGTGAAACCTGACTAGCTCGAAGAAAAAATATCATGACTAAAGATAATTAAATTATCAATAGCCTTCATCAATAATAAATCGTAGATTTAGAACATATGGTAGATGATAAAAAATTTTCAACCATAGTTGCAAATGAACGAAGCGATCCATTAGAAGAGTCAAATAGACTATAAAGTCTATTATCTTCTCCATGTTAAAAGTCCACCAACAATGTTTTATCCTCAGTAACATCAATCAACAATTCCTCACATCCCACAATCACATGTATAACTCATAATCGTAATTGTTGTTCTAAATTCCTTTTCTCATTCAATCTGAAGATAATTTTCATCACTTGTCTTTACACGAAATATCAAAGATCATGGTTATACCAAATCACGCTTCTTGTTCATAATCATACTAATAAATTCATCTTTGCACTACAGAATGAAGATATTCATCAATGAGCTCATTTTTGCACTACTGAGCCAAAGATATTCATCAACAGTTCATCTTTGCACTCACAGGCCAAAGATATTCAACTACTGGTCATCTTTCACTACGACCCAAAGATATTCATCAACAATTCATCTTTTTACACTACGGGCCAAAGATATTCATCAACAAGTCATCTTTGCTACTTTCTGGACCAAAGATATTCATATCTCAAAGAAATACATAATCATTTCTGTAATTTATATAAACCATAATTATAACCATATATGTTGATCAATTCACCTTTTGCACTTAAGCTAAAGATATTCAATTATAAATTCAATGGTCATGATCATACCAATCAATAATTCAACTTTGCACTCTTCGGCCAAAGAGAACCTATAGTCACGATCATACCAATAATCTATCCATCTTTACACTCAAGTCAAAGAGAAATATCATCATTAGGGTTATAAGAATGTTATATAAAAACAATATAATCAACATATAGATTTAATCTCAAGAGTAAGATTCATAAATCAATGATTTCATAACAACTTAATCAAAATGTTATAAATCACTTAATAATCTCATAATCTAATATTATTAATACTACCACAATATTTTAATCATTTCTTAAACTTATAAACAATTTATTTTAATTGTTTACACTTTACTAATAAATGCATTTAATCATCTTAAAATGCCAACCTCATAAGATCTCATCACCAATAGCCAAAACCCTCATCACAAATCTACATATATCTCATATATAATTCTCAAGCCATAAAATCATAATTTTCAATTTTCTTAATTTACATAACATATTTAATTCATTAACTCATAACTAGAACATTTTCATGAAAAATACCAAATAAGTTTTAAAAATATTTCTTTTTTGGGATTTAGAAGAATATAGTCCCATATTGAATATATATTTTTCTCAAAATTTTTAAAATTTATTTACTATTTTTCACATGGCCAAAACCACCGAATATTCAGACATTTATCATAAATTGTAATTTTATCCAAAAATTCTGAAATTTACACGGTATATTGATATTATATAGATGTACTCACAATAAAAATTTCATCAATTTTGGAGTTAATCACAAGGAGTTATAAGCAGTTACTTTTAAAATAGTCTTTTCTCATAAAATCCATAACTCCTAATCTATACATCCAAAAATCGCCATTTTGGACACAATCAACAAAACTCATCAAATTATCATTTCAATTTTTTCCAGAATTTTTAAGGTTCAGAAGAATTTCGAAATAATAACCCTTAAAATCCCTTATTATCCTTACCTCAAAAGAAGCGGACTTACATTTGGAATAACGTTTGAATCGAACTTGCACCGTATAACAATACTCAAAGTATACTCAAAATATTCATAAGAATACGCTCGATAATATAGAGAGAAAACTTGATTTTGGTGTGATTTTCAATTATAACCTAAGCACACTTATTTATAGAAATTGTTTAGAACACCAAAGCGAAAAAATTTATTAAAATATTAATATATATATATATAATCTTCTACGCATGCCTAGAATCAAATTTTCAGCCATCAAACACATGTTAAAGATGCCCCCAAACATGTCAAAAACGTTTTTCTTAATTAATTAATTAAAAACTCCAAAAAATGATAATTAATTAATCCGAAACTTCAATAATTCATAATAAATAGCCCTTTTATCAGAAAATTCGAATCTCGCGTGTTTTTATAGGAAATTCAATTCTCTACAACTTTACAGAAGAAAGTTTTTCCAAATTCCAAACAAAAATTGACCGAAATCCACAAACGAGCGATTTTACAGGCTATAATCAAATTTCAGTCAAGAAATGGGGTCCACCGACATGTTTAACATGTTTTAAATATTTTTGGTAACAAAAATACTCCTCTTCCTCCTCATATACTCATATATCCCACATTCACTGTAAAAATATCACCATTATTATATTATTAAAAAATATAATAATATATTTAAATGAATTATTTTATCAGAAAAAGATAAAATATTAATTTTCAATAATTGTCACATTAAAAATTTTCTCCATCTATATCCTCATAAAATCAATATTTTCCTCATCATATAAATCAATAATTAATTATTCATAAATAATATTACGAAAACACATTATTGACAACCGGCGGGTTCCCAGAAAGAGGGGCTTTCCAATAAAATTTCTCCTCTTCTTGGCGCAATTAGGTGACTAAACCTCTCCTTAGACGAGAACTTTCTAGACATTGCCAATAATGCTATCTAATAATATTATTCAAATAATATAAATTATTGATCGATAATTAATGAAAAATACTTGTGTAGTAAAGGATTTATAAAATATCAACGCAAAGAATTATTGAATCAAAAATAAAATATTGAGCAATAATTACTGTAACAATTATTGAGTAGTGTCTTCTTTACGTAAGAATCAATAATTGGTGCAATCTGCGTATCCTCATCGCTTGCAACAACGCCAGACATACTTTACTTTACCCAATTTTATTCCAACAATGTTAACGATAACCACTTACTACGCCATTATTTATAAAAACTTTAATTTGTCTTTTTCTTCATCCCAGCAGCTTATTATTACATTATGGGCCCACAAATGGTCATACCACATCATAATAATATTCCCAACCGAAAGAATATTCCACGACCCAAATCGAATATTCCCCACAACAATGAATATTTTATAACCACTTGCGTATTTTTTGAAAAAATTTCATATATCACCCTTAACTTTAACTTTTATCAATTTAACCATTTACTTGAATTGTAATTATAAGAAAAATTGAATACTTTTATTTCATAAAATTCGGGTCTTCTGAAGCGACTTTCTTTGATGATGTCATTTGAAGAGGGAGAGAACAGTTACGAAGGCCTAATTCTCTAAGACTAAAGTTTTGGGAGGAAGTGCTGAGGATGATAAGTTCGTGCTCAGAGAAAAAGAAGAAGAAGACCTCGAACACGGAGAATGTTCAAAAAATAAGAAGCCCATGGTAGTAGACTTAGAGAAAGAAGGAAGATAAGAAAAGAAAAGGCCAGCAGACCCCGAAGATGCCAGAAGTATAATAAATGCCAAGTGGATGGCACAATCTGATGAGGGCCAGAAGACAAAATGGGAGAGGTTTGTTAAACCCGACGGAAAGGTGGTGTTTCGATTGTGACGATGCAAGGGGGGAGAGCCCTTGGAAGCGTGTGAACCCAACGGTTCAGGAGGTGTCCCCCACTCCAGCAATAATGAAGAAGAAGAAGTTGTACAACAGAAGGTAGAATCAGCTCCAGAATGTTTCGAGGATAGGCCAAAACCTCAACAAAATGAATTAGAGGAAGTTAATTTGGCAACAGAGGAAGGAATGCCAAGACCGACTTATGTCAACAAGGAGAGTGATGTTAAACACAAGGAGAGTGATGTTAAACAGAAGGAGGAGCTTGTATAATTATTGCGAGAATATAGGGATGTCTTTGCTTGGAATTACGACGAAATGCCCGGAATTGACAAGGATCTTGTGGAGCACAATCTAAACATAAGTCCGGGAATGAAGCCAGTAAAGCAAGCACCTCACAACTATGCACCCGAAGTAGAAACTTAAATAAAGGAAGAGATCAAGAAGTTGCTGGAAGTAGGGTTCATCAAGCCAATTCAACATCCTACGAATATGTGTGGATTTCAGAGATTTGAACAAGGCATGCCCAAAGGACATGTACCCATTACCCAACATAGACACTTTTGTAGATGCAACGGCTAATCATGAGATGATGTCATTCATGGACGGGTTTGTGGGTTACAATCAGATAAATATGTCCGTAGAAGATGCAGAGTTGACAGCCTTTCATACCCCATTTGGGAATTTCTACTATGTAGTAATGCCATTCGGGTTGAAGAATGCAGGGGCAACTTATCAAAGGGCAATGCACGCCATATTTCTTGACATGATTCATGATATAGTGGAGGACTACGTGGACGACATAGTAGTGAAATCCAAGAAGGCGATAACTCATGTGGAGGACCTGAGGAAAGTGTTTGAGCGGTGCCGAAGGTATAAATTGAGGATGAACCCAAAGAAGTGCGCATTTGGGATGACGGCTGGAAAATTCTTGGGCTTCTTGGTGCACAATAGAGGCTTAGAGGTGGACCCAAGCAAGGCCAAAGCAATCACAGAGATGGCCCCACCAAAAACGCAGAAACAGTTAAAGAGCTTTCTAGGGAAAGTTTCATACATGAGAAGATTCATGCCAAGATTAAGCGAAAGTCACGTAACCTTTTGGCAAATTGCTAAAAGGAAAGGCACAATGGGGATCTGGGACAAGACCAACAACAAAGCGTTTGAGAAGGTGAAAAGAATTTTGGCTTCAAAGACAAACAATGGTAGTACCCAAAGAGGAATGTCGTTGCGGTTGTACATCACATCTACCAAGAAGTCCATAGGTGGATTGATCACGCAGGAGGTGGATGGAGAAGAGAAACCTCATATATTACATTAATGGATAATCCGAGGACCGGAAACCAGGTATTCACGGTGGAGAGGCATTGCCTAGCATTGGTATTCATTATTGCAAAAAAAAATGCGGCATTATTTTTTAGCACACGAAGTAAGGCTTGCAACAAAAACTGATCCAATCAAATACCTATTAACTAAGCCAGCATTAGTAGGAAGACCTGCCAGATGGATGATGATTCTTTCAGAGTACGACATCAAGTGTGTAACACCGAAGGCGATCCGATGTCAAGCCTTGGCAGACCTGCTGGCTCAATTTCCAAATGGAGAATATGAACCACCTTCTGAATATCTTCCGGGTGAAGAAGTAGAATCAATCGAGTTGATGAATGAGGACCCAGAATGGTGGAGTTTGGCTTTTGATGGATCATCTGCAGAAGGTAAAGGTGGAGCAGGAGTGGTGTTGACCACTAAAGAAGGAAATGAAGTGGCCTTGTCATACAAATTGGATTTCCCTTGCACAAACAATGAAGCAGAATATGAAGTGTTCATACTAGGGTTGTTGGCGGCTTAAGAATTAGGAGCCAAACATCTTAAAGTAAAAGGAGATTCAAACCTCATAGTGCAACAAATAAGAGGCCAATTCGGAGTGAAGGAACCTATCTTGGCGCCATATCGAACTGTAGCACAAAAGGTGATGGAGGCTTTCAAGAAGGTGGTGATTGAATATGTGCCAAGAGGACATAATAAACAACCTGATGCACTAGCAACAGTAGCGTCTCGAATCTATGTCCAAGGTGAGGATTTGGATGTAAAGGTAATGAAGAGAACCCTCCCAACCACAGTGCTAAATTTGTTCCCCAAAGACATGATAGATGATTGGCGATACGAAATCTCCCATCAATTGCAAACAAAGGAGGGAACAATACCTACCGTGACGTTACAGAAGTACAATATCATCAAAGGTGTCTTGTATCACAAAGAAGCAGATGGTGTGTTGACACGATGCTTAGGGAGGCAGGAAGCAGATAGAGTCTTGCAACAGGTGCATGACGAGAACTGCGGATTGGCAGACATAGGCTTATATCGTAGGCTGCAGCGTCAAGGGTATTATTGGCCTGAAATGAAGAAGGAAGCAGATGCCCTACAACGCCAATGTGTTTCATGCCAAGAATACCCTGGGGAGGATGAATGCGCCTTCATTGAAGATATAGTGGATTGGCGAATCCCTTATGTGGAGTTCTTGCAAAGCGGGACTCTTCCGACCGAAAAGAAGGACACAATTATAATCAAGAGGAAGTCACAACGTTTCTTCTTGCAGAATGGAGAATTGTTTAGAAGGGGATTCAATGGCAAGCCCTACGGTTATCTGGAACTAGGTGAAGCCAAAGATTTGGTTTACCAAATGCACAAGAATGAACACCAGGGGAGCCAAGTTGTACAAACAACTTATCGATCATGGTTACTACTTGGCAAAGATGGAGGGAGATTGTCTAGAATTTGTTAAAAGTGCCACATTTGTCAAATACATGGAAACTTGATCCATGCTCCCGCCATGGATTTGCGAACCTTAAGCAACACCATGGCCCTTTCATACATGGGGAATGGATCTTATAGGTCCTGTTCATCCTAATTCCAAGGGTAACATATGGATTTTAACTGCCACCGAGATGTACACAAAGTGGGTGGAGGCAATACCCTTGAAGAAGGCTACGGGACCAACAGTGGCCAATTTTATCAAGGAGCACATCATTTGCCGTTTTTGGATCCCGAAGATCATTTTGTCGGATAATGGAACTCCCTTCATCAATAGGGACGTCAAAAATCTGATGGAAAGATACAGGGTAAAACATTACAAATCATCACCCTATTACCCGAAAGGCAACGGACAAACAGAGGCTACAAAAAAAACCTTGATAAAAATTTTATCAAAAACCCTAGAAGATCATCCGAAGACATGGACAGAACAATTACCAATAGTGTTATGGGCATATCGAACTTCAAAAAAGAAGCCTACAGGCGAGACCCCATATGCTTTGGTTTATGGTGAAGAAGCTATCTTGCCCGCTGAAATAGAAATACCTTCGACTCGGATGAGACTTCGAAGCTTAGGTCGAGGAAGAAAAGCAGACCAAAGACCTTTCGGAGGACTTAGTTGACTTCCGAGATAAGGCTAAAGAAAAACTTGAACGGTACCATGAAAGACTGCGACGACAATACAATACCGCGGTGGTACCACGACGAATTCTGGTGGGGGACCTAGTACTCAAAACGACAACTCAAGTCATGAGGGGGACCCCAACCACCAAATTTTACCCCAAATGGGAAGGCCCGTATAGGGTACGAGAGATCTCCGAAAGCGGGTATTGCAAGATATCTCGTGTGGGATCAGATGTTGTCTCAGGCCCATTGAACTTGAAGTGGGTAAAGAAATATTATACATGAGAAGAGCATCACAAAAAGTTATACTTTCAACTTCAAAAGTAATCGAGGCACCTGACTAACAGCCCTCAGAAGTTACACTTTTAATTTCAAAAGTGATCGAGGCACCTGATTAACAGCCCTCGGGAGTTACAACTTCAAAAGTGACTGAGGCACCTGCGTATAAGCCCTCAACCCCGAAAGTTACACTTTAACTTTAAAAGTGGCGAACGTTATGCTTTATTCGACAAAAGCAAAAAAGTTACACTTTATCTCTAAAAGCGGCAAACGTTATGCTTTCTTCGACAAAAACAAGATTTACTAATGAAACGTTATGCTTTTCGTTAAAAGCAATTTTATTATCAATAAATTGACAAATTTTCACTTATACTTGAATGTTTTTTTTTAAATTTCTTAAAAAAAAAAGAGTATAAATTCAAGTGTTAGTTTGTGGAAATTATGTACATTTTTTTAAAAAAAAATTTATTCATGTTTGCTTATAATACCTACTGTTGTCTTGAAATATTAATTTGAATAACTTGAGATTCAATGATAAATATTGAGTTTTAAGGAATTATTCAAATTAAAAGCAATCAACAAGGTTAAAGAATCTACTTTTTAATAAAATGAAATATGTGTAAATGAGTTTCTGAAACAGGAAATCGAAAAAAAACTACTGCAACAAGTTATGATCTAAGGGCCAAGACATATCAAAATGAAGTGGAGGCACAACTAAAGCTTCTAAGTCAAGAACGACAAAGATCTCAAATCTTAAGATTTGCGCTTTTCAGCCCCTAACTCATTGGGTAGTTAACTCTAAGTCCCATCATTTGGCGCTTTACCTCCAAAGTCGGCCTATAAATCTTGAGATCGATCTTCAATTTGTTGGCGGCTTCGTCAAGCTCGTAAAGTTTCAATTGAAAAGGATTCATCTTCACACTTACGTGACAAAGAACCTCCTAACGTAATGAAATAAGCTTAAAACTTGACTTGAGAAGAGTCAATCTATCACGAAACGGAGACATGTCAACACCTATGGCTGTAAAGTCGTCTACTTTATCGCTAAACTTCTTCAAGTCCTCGACTCGCAAAGAATATAAAGAAAGAGTGTGCGAATCCACAAATAAGGCTGCGCGAAATGATCTAGGAAGAAGGTTTGGGTGGAAGTCTCCTTAATGATTAACCCACAAGTATCTCAGTGGGAATCGAGCTAGAGACGCTCCAGGACTTTCGACTAGAAGATGATATCCGGAAGCCCTCCAAGAAATAAGATCCCCATTTGGATTAAAAGAAGCTCTGGTAGCAGCTACTTTAGAAGCCACCATTGAATTTGTCGAGTCATGGGGTGGAGGAGCAGAAAGATGTCAGATGGTCGAGGATTCCTCGTAACCTTGGTCACTTGGAGGATAACCAAGGTCACTATATGGCGAGTGGGAAACATCTGGATAGAGAGCATCAAATAAAGCGAGTGCCTCAACAGGCAAAGGCAAGTCTTTCATCTTTTCGCTCTAAAAAAAAAAAAAAAAAATGTCAAAGCACAATATATTAAAAACAAAGAAAGAAAGGAAATTCAAGACAAATCATATGTTGATTAAAGAAGGATACTCACAATATAGTCAATGGAAAAGGAGTCGAGAGATGCCACAGAAAGGGGAATGTTATTCAACCCACCCAAAGTGTTATCAACACTACCCTCCCGAGCAATCACAAACTCAGTAGAATCCTTCTGGGGAGGATGAACATCACCAATAATTTCAGAAGGATTCTCCCTCGGGGAAGTAAGAGCCTCATCAACATCTTCACACTCATCATGAGGAGCAGTCAGAGGAGGGTGTGAAGAAATAGCTATATCACCTACAGCAGGACTCGAGCTCACATCGGATAACGTATCCTTAGCATCAAGGCTAACACAATCATCACGAAGAGTAGATGACTCAATATCAACAAGTATAGGTTGGGAAGGCTCACGACTAGTGGAAACCGCCACGACCGCCTCATTGGCAGTAGTACTACACATAAGCCCAAGAGGAACGTCATCATCATCATCATCTTCAACGACCACGGTAACCTAAAAAAAAACCAATCAATTACTTAACGATGTGTGAAAGTAGTAATACAAGGGATGAAAGAAAAATGAGAATAGTACAAAAAAATAAAAATTAATTATTACCAAATTTCTACGGCGTTTCTTAGTTGGATCCTCAAATTTAAGATATTAGAATCAAAGACTATCAAGAGGGCGTTGCCAATGGCTTTATGATAAGCCTAATAGGAGGAAGACTACCGACCGGAACCACAAAGAAGCGAATAGGAGGAGCTACTTCAGAATCAGTAGTAATAGCCGCTCTCGTTTTAGAACGAGTAACTCTCATTGCCTCGGCATCAAAGGATCCCTGGGGAGGAGCTGGAGGAGACACCTGAAACGGAGCCCGTGGTGGAAGACTCGTGGAAGTAGTGGGAGCTTGTACAGGAAAAGTGTTCGGATCACCTTGAGGAGGAATGTCTGCTAAATGAGGAAGAGAAGACTTAGGCATCAAGACCTCGTGCTCAACCAATCGGCTACTGGCTGGCCAAAGTGTTGGACGGATATTGGTCTTAGGAGAGCATAGCAGTCGGCACCATTGGAGACGCTTTGGAATAGAAACTGGCAATGAACAAATCAAGGTATCATCCTCCCATCTTTTAAGATTGATTTGCCAGTAATTATGTTCGCCAGTAGTATATCGCCCGCTTCGGGAATTATCTGGTATTACAAAAGGAATGGATCTATGAGGATCACTTTGTAGCCTCGGAAATGCCCATGTAAAAGAGGGGGAGGTACAGACAAAATTGAGAAGAGCAGCCTCATAATTTCCTCGGCAGGTGTGACCAAAAGGGCGTTCCTGGTCATATTTGAATTGTCTCATGACCCGATGAGGAGAATACAGTACAGTGCCAAAACTATTATTCTCGAGGAAGTAAGGAAGCTCTGTAGACCGAAGGAAAATGAACCAAGATAGTGCATAACCACTCAAGCTGGTTCTGTTGAGGCTTGAGTAGGTACGAAATTGGCGCTTGTAAAAGTGAGGTAGATGGCCGTAACCCTTTGAAACAATGGTATAGGGACGGGCAGTGAACAATGTATAATCATCAAGAAAAGGCCGCAAATCCGCACTATCGAGTCTAAGTCGGTGATCAATCCAACGTGCCATGAGATGAATGACATTGGGTGATGAAAAAAGAGGAGACTTCTTCTTCTGCTTAGAGGAATAGCCCGAAAAGCGTTCAAAAAGAAAAATCTGAAGAAAGGAGAATGGAATGAAGCAATTGACATCACACCTGAATGAATAAAAATCAAATAAGAAAAAGGTTAAAGGAAAAGAAGTGCGGTTGGAAAGATAAATAATATATATGTATATATATATATATATAGGAAAGTGATTACCTCCCAACAGATTCTTTCATGGCAAGGATTGTTTCGTCTAGGCGACGATATAAGGTCCCTAGGAAGAGAGAAGCAATGGGAATCTCTGAGCCTCAGGATAATAATGCTGCCAAGCTGAACACACGGGCAGAAGGACCGTCTATGGGAGATCCAAGAAAGAGGAAGCGGGACAGCCACATAGCCATATAAGCTGCTAGAGGAAAAGGACAGGTCTCTCCACGGAAGGCAAGAACAGATTTATCATGAATGGAGTCATCCCCAATCGTTGGTCTTGTAGTCACCAAGAAGTAACGCACTCCAAGATAACCAAGAATTTTTCTCACCACTAGAAGTCTCAAGTCTCGAAGGAGTGTATCGCCAAAAGTGGGAGATGAAGCGGGAAGATTGCTTGAAGGCTTCCATCAAGTAGTAACACAACAAGTTATCTCTAGTGGACATGCTAGAAGGGCCGCATGAGTTCGAAGCGACAATGGGAAGGCTACAAGATGTAATTCAAGATAAATATATATATTTGAGAAAAGTGAGAATGAATGAAAGGAATAAAAGAAGAGAACTTATCGACAGAGGGGCATATACATCCTCTAGAGTAGGGGTGAATTCCCCCAGCAAAACATTTAATGTGCAAGTAGAGAGGAACACCATCGTGAGATCAACACAAGAATAAATAAGTTATGGTAATGGTGGATGCGTGGGTCTCTACACAAATAACACAACGAAAGATGCTTGCATTTTTAGTATTTCCACGATTCAAAGATTTCCAAGGATTTTGTTTCATTCAATCTTGCCATCCTTGAAGGCGACTAGATGAATCGGATAGGAAGTGAAGAGGATCGAAAGGGTATCTTGCTTCTCTATGCATAAAGGGGAAATGCAATTAGCACGAGGAAGTCATCCCAACCTCTGTAAGTTGGGGCATACAAAATAGGCCTTCTTTCTCTCAAAGAAGGAAAAGTTGCACTGGCCATAGTCCTTAACTCTATCCCAGAAGGTGTCAGAAGGACCGAAGAAGGGAGCCCTTCCCCAATCAGTTATGAAGGGGGACTCCCGGGTGGTTTTTGGTTCTGCAGAGCATTCAGGTGAAAGGGCCTACAAGCAAGAAAAGTTCATCATAAGAATTCTAAAAAAAAAAGACACAATGTAAGGATGTCAAAGGGGAAAGAAGCGCTCACCATGGCAAAGAGGGAGGTCTGATATTTAACCTCAAAGACACCTGAAAAGAAAAAAAATAATGTCAAAAGAAGTTTGGAATCACAAATATGCATTAAGACAGCCCAAATGCAGCGTTCAGAGCCTTTTTTTTATCAGACTTATAACAATAACTATCATGGTCGAAGGTGATGACTTTTGTAGGGCTCGTCGTTAGCTTTGTTTTGATATATTATGGGCCCCGAAACTCCAAACGAGGCGAAAGTTATGATCAAAATAATAATTACTCCTTCAAAACTTCATTTTTTTTCTTTCGCCGTCTAGACATTGATTTCCCCCAAGGTTCAACCCCCCCTAGGGTTCGACCCCCCTAGTATTCGGCCCTCTAGGGTTCGACCAATTGGAGTAATTTTGCTGCATACAGAGAATTTTTTTTCCTTTCTTTGGGTTTTCGTCGAATTTTTTTTTTTTTTTGCCAATATTTCTTTATTATCCGAGGGAAAAAACCGAGATACAATCAAGGTAATGGGGCTCGAAAAATAAAAGAAAGAAAAAGCATTTTTTTTCTTTTTTCCTTCATGGTTCGTCGAAAAAAACCAATCTTTCTTCATGATCCAAGGGAAAAAACCAAGATATAATCAAGGTAATGGGGCTTGGAAGACAAAAGAAAGACTATAGTTACCTGAATAAAAAAAGAAGCAAGCAAAAGAGCACAAACAAAAGAGCACAAGCAAAAGAAGCCATATGTTCATCATATATGTAACGTATTGGCTTGAGCGAGGAGCTATGTACCCGTGTTATGTAAGATGAAGACCTTATTTTAGATGAATCACTTCAAATAACTCGATTTTGGGTATGGTGGAGCTATGTTTCTTGTCTTGCTCCAAAGATTACTATTATAATTGACCCTTAATGGCGAAGTGAATAAGGGTTTTTTCTTGGAAGCAAGTCACCTTCAACAATCGAAATGAATCATGAATTAGAGGACGATTATAATCAAGTTCCCTCGGTCTTATTTTCAAAAAAATAAGAAGTGAAAAAAAAAAAAAAGCTCAGAAGCCCATTACCTTTTCATCCGAATTCAGACTAATAACCTTGGCAATATAGTGATATACCACTACAATATGGGTGCAATGTCATCACAGTAAATGTCAGCAAATGTTGGGTGCAAAGAAAAAAAAAGAAGTTAATAACCTATAAGGCAGCGGAGTCAGAAGCCTATATAAACAGAAGGGTTCGGCTCAGAAGCCTATGTAATTAGAAGGGTTCCGCGTAAGTCAGAGGGTTCGGTGTGAGCTGCACCTAATTGAGTAATATGGCATCAGATTTCTTACGCCAATTTGGATGCAAGACGTGCTCATCGACTCTTTACTTCTAAAAAATAAGAAAAGTAAATGTTTTATTTATTTTTTTTAAAGAAAAAAAATAAAATAAGATTTTATTTTATTTTCGAAAAAAGATACTGCTATCATGATACATAATGATTTTATTTCATATGCATAAAAAAAAAGAGATACTGTCATCATGATTTTATTTTATTTTCGAAAAAAAAAGAAAAAGAAAAAAAAGATAATGTTTGCATAATGATTTTATTTCATATGCATAAAAGGGGCGCAGAAGGCTTTGGCGTGCAGAAAGGGAGTGTGGCTATCATGATTCATGCATAATCATATGATTTTATATTATTTCATATGATTTTATGTTTTTTATTTGTTTTAAAAAAAAAAATCTCTCTTTTTAAATTAAGAAAGATTTGATTTGATTCAAAAAAAAAACAAACTTTTAATTTCCAAAATAAAATTAAGATTTGATTTTATTTTGGAAATAAAATTAATATTTGATTTTTTAAAGAAAGTTTTAATTTCCAAAACATTTCTTTTGCAAGGGTTCTCCTTTTGTTTTCACCTGTCGTTCTCCCTTGTTGCAGTGTTGCCTATCCGAGTCAAAATCCAATTAAGCCATATAAGACAGGGATGGTGGTTTTCCCATGTGCCCTCGTCATGACATGAAATTTGGGCACTGGATTAATTCTGTGGCCTCTAGTTATTTACAACGTGATGGTCACGGAGAAGAAATTTGGTGTAAATATTGAGAAGGGTACTCCTTTAAGTGAGGAGCATGAATGTTATTTGGCTGATGAAATTTACAAAAGCCGGTGATAATATACAATTACCCAAAAGAGCTTAAGCCGTTTTATGTGCGCTTGAATGATGATGGCAAAATCGTTGCAGCATTCGATGTGATTGTACCAAAAGTGGGGGGCTCTGATTAGAGGTAGCCAAAATGAGGAATTTTTGAATATGTTAAATTCAAGGATCAAGGAATTTAGTAGAATATCCCCTGAATCATGGAGATTTTAGTCCCTGATATATAACCGGTGGACATATAAATATATATACTTTTTTATACATACTTTTCATATATGATATTAAGAATTCTTGGGGGATCAAATTACTAATTAATTAATATTTAAATATACAATACCAAATCTATAATATATATATATATATATATTGGGAAGATTTGATCTTATTTTCTAAATAAAATAATATTTTAATTTATTTCATTTTCAAAAAAAAAAAAAAAAAGTTCTAAAGAATCGGGAAAGAGACTTGCCTATCACACCCAAATAAAGCAACGAGAGCAATGCTTTTGTTGGCTAACGTAGGGAGTGGCAACTGGCATGTGTAGCTTTAATGGATTTTTTCTTATGGCAAATAAAAGCTGGAAGCATGTGAAGATTTTTCTCATACAAAAGGTGTCAGAATCATCAAAGCTATAATCATCTTTGCCCAAAGAATTATCAAGGCTTCAGTTTGGATGCAAGACGTTCTCCTCGACTCCTTACTTCTCAAAAAAAAGATAAGTAAATGTTTTATTTATTTTCAAAAAAAAAGATTTTATTTTATTTTCTGAAAAAAAAAAAAAAGATTTTTTTCATTTTTCTAAAAAAAAATAATAAAATAAGATTTATTTTCAAAAAAATAATAAAAAAAATACATAGGTTCGAATTATATATGGCCTTTTAAATGGACAACTACATATTAGCAAGTTTACTAAGAACCACTTTGGTTCAAACACCCTTGTCTGCCTGTTAGTACATGAGAATAAAATATGTCTACACCCACAACAAGGAATCCAAATCCAAATACTAACATACTTCCAGTACATGTCATTTTATTCAGTGGCAGATGGGGACACGACAAGTGGCCGACAAGGCTAATGGAAAAAGGACCCCAATTGGCTCTCGCAATAATAGTAGGGTTCGGGGAAATTCATCCAAATAAATAAAATATAATTTTGTTTATTTTGTTCAGAAGGGTTCGACTTAAGAATCTGGTGTATGGGTTGGAGAAATTATCGTAGAAACATAAATACTCCTCATCTTGGACCTTAGATTCTGATATTATTTGATGGTTGTATGAAGATATGCACCAAGTTATTATTACAGAGAAAGAAATAAGTCAGGAAGCAAAAGAAGGGTTTGGCTTATATGAGACTTACCTCTGTAGCTATCGTGATGCATCCAGATAAGTAAAGGTTTTATTTATTTTCAAAAAAAAACAGATTTTATTTTATTTTCTGAAAAAAATAAAATAAGATTTATTTTTTTCGGAATTATATTACATATACAATTGAGATGTTTCAAAAAATAAAAAATATATTATTATTATTGAAACAAATATCCTTTTTTTAAAAAAAATAGGAATGTTTTGATTTTATTGCCAAAATCTTTGAAAGGATTTGATTTTCAAAAATAAAATGAGATTTTATTTGTTTAATTTATCTTGATTCTGTTTAAAGGAAACGAAGATTGGGCAGGATACAGAAAGATTTCAGAAGAATTTTCATTATGTCCAAGGAAGAGCCTTGCTAGGTCTTGCCTTTCTAGAGTTTAACTCTAAGGGTTTGGCTCCCTAGGGGTTCCCTCTTCTAGGACCATTGTCTTCAAGACCTGTAAAGTGAAGTCCAAAGAAAATCGCTCAAAGGCTTGCGCTTTTCTTGCGATCGTCTATTTGGAAATGCGACTCTCGTAGGGGGGCAAATGTGGGTCCAAGTATAAAATTAGGGTTCACATGACCTAATTGAATTAAATGCACAATTAGGGTTCCACTACCATTAAATGTGCAAATTAGGGTTCGCATAACCTAATGGAATGAAGACGAAAAAAAATCAAAAATAAATGTGCTTGAGACCGGGAGAAGCCTCCACGTGTCCCGAGGCAGAAGACTCGTGGAGGCGGCTCAATTTGGGAATTGATTGAGGGATTGGATTGGTGGCTAGAAAGACAGGGCAATATGGGCATTATTCTAATGACTAAAGGGCATTTCTGGAATTTCCCTGAAAGCATGTGCCTCGCACATGACTACTTTCCAGAAAACCCTATAAATACCCCTTCCATTCCATTGGGAAGGGGACTTCTCTTCAGACTCAAGACTTGGACACTGGGAAGATCAAAGGGACCCTTTTGGTGACTTAAAGGCTTGAAGATTCCACCTAAAAGCACTAAAGGGGTTTGGACATTCTCTCAACTCAAAGGACTCAAGAAGGCTCTTGGAATCCTTATTACCCTAACACGGTTCCCGGATTCTAGGAGTTCTGCCACGCGTCGTTGGAGTAATCGTCCACCTGTCGTTCTCCCCTCTTCAATCAACCAATCAATTCCGTGCTCTTCATTGATTTCTATCCTCCTCAGCCAACACGAAACCCTAACCCTAGCAAGGTACGATTTCCTTTCCCACACTAAGCAAACACGAATGGACTTGGATGCGACCTTCTCTCGGACAAAATGAAAATCTATCTCGACGTGCTTAGTGCGAGCATGAAACACGGGATTAGCGGCCATGTAGGTAGCACCAATATTGTCACAAAGAATGACCAGGGTCGGAGTAAAATGAATGCCCAATTCACGAAATAAAAATGTGATCCAAGTTAACTCAGAAGTTGTATTCGCAAGCGCACGGTACTTGGCCTCGGTGCTTGAACGAGCGACCGTTGTTCGTTGCGAGAACCCCATGAAATAAGATTGTCGCCAAAATATATACAATGTCCCATTGTGGAGCGACGAGTTTCCGAATCACCAGCCCAATCTGCATCGCCAAAAGCTACAAGAGAGGAGTGTGGTGCTCGAGTGAGTAGTATACCATAATGTATGGTATGTTTTAAATAAGCATGATACTCGCTAACAAATTTGCAAAGGAGGAATTAGGGGACGATGCATGAACTGACATAGACGGTTGACAGCATAAGAGATGTCAGGTCGCATGAAAGCAAAATAGTTAAGTGCACCTACTGTGTTGCGATAAAGAGTTGGGTCCGAATAAGGATGTCCATCCGTGGAGGTAAGTGTTGTCGAGGCTAACATTAGTGATGCAATGGGTTTGGTTTGTGAGCATCTTGGGTCTTGAGCGAGTAGATTTGTAATGTAGCGTTGTTGGGTCAGAAACATAGAGTTGGTGTCGCGAATAACTTCGATGCCGAGAAAATAGTGAATATCACCAAGATCTTTAACTGCAAAATCGATGCCAAGAGATGCAATAAAATCATTGACGAGCGATATATTGGACCCTGTAATAATAATGTCATCCACGTAGATAAGAACAAAAATGCATGTAGCGGCTTGCCGACAAATGAACAAGGACGTATCGGCCCGAGAAGTAATGAACCCGAGTGCTAATAACTTTGAACTTAAGTGCGAGAATCAGGACCGTGGTGCTTGTTTGAGGCCGTAAAGCGCTTTGCGTAACTTGCTGACATGATGCGGAAAGTGTGGATGAACAAAACTCGAGGTTCTTTGCATGGAAATCGTCTCGAAAGAAAACCTTGTAAAAAGGCATTAGAAATATCAATTTGCTTAATAACCCAATTACAAGTTACCGAATAGGACAATATGAGCCGAATCGTCGTAGGTTTGATAACCGGACTAAATGTCTCATCATAGTCTAGCCCTTGTTGTTAATGGAACCCCTTGGCTACTAATCTCGCTTTATGTCTCTCAATGGACCCATCAAGTTTGATACCATGTAAGATATAATGTTTGGCTCACTTACGTAATGTTTGTGGCCTCTTGTATTTATAAAGTGTGCAAATACAAGATAATGATAAAATATGAAAGAAGTTTAAATTACTGACTTGTTGTAACTAATGTTATCATCTAAGCCTTCAGATTTGAATGTTATCATCTTTATCTCCATCTCTTTTGACAAAGTTTGGGGGATGATAAGGCTTATCATTAACAGGTTTCATCACCGATCAAACGCTCAGTGTTAATGAAGGCAACATAGGACGGCGTCGTTCTGCTACCTCGGTCATTTGCAATAATCGGATGCAATCTAAATGGACAAATTGATTAGGCGAATCATTGGATAGAAATATCATTATTTGATTGATCTACGTTCATGCAATTTCAAAAACTTCTCTCTTAAAAAAGAAAACTAGAGTTTGCCTGGATCATTTTTATTATAGGATTTCCTTCTTATGCATTTTTTTTGTCTGAATCATTTTTATTCTTTGTTAGAGTTCATGTGAAAATCAGAAAAATTTTATGAGACTTGTAAATAAGATCTCAATAATTAAATAAAGGTTTAAAGAATATAACCTAGATTTGAAAATAAAAGAATGATTACAAATTTTGAAAAAAATATATATACATCCGATATTCCAGTCAGAAATACTGCTCTTTTGAGGTAAGGGATTGTAATGGTTATTATGTTTTTTGGTTTCGTAATTTTTCTGACCTTCAAAAATTCTGGAAAAATTTGAAATGATAATTTGATGAGTTTTCTAGATTGTGTCAAAAAATGGTGATTTTTGGATGTTTAAATTAGGAGTTATGAATTTTATGGAAAAAACTATTTTAAAAGTAAACCCTTATAACTCATAGTGATTAACTCCAAAATTGGTAAAATTTTTATTGGGAGTACATGTATATAATGTAAGTATACTCAGAAATTTCAAAATTTTTGGACAAATGTACAATTTATGATAAATATCTAAATATTCGGCAGTTTTGGCCATATGAAAAATAGTAAATGAATTTTAAAAATTTCGAGAAAAATATATGTTCAATATGGGACTATATTCTGCTAAATCCCAGAAAAGTAAATTTTTTTGATTGATTCTTTATATCATTGTCATCATTCTCATGCTTTTATTGTGTTGAAAGTCATCTATGGCCAGTAGTGCATAGATGGACTTGGTATGATTATGACTAGGGATTATTCGGTATAATCATGACCGTAATGTTACAAATGATTTGGTAAAAGTCATCTTTGGCCCCTAGTGCATAGATGGACTCGGTATGATTATGACCATGGATTATATTCGGTATAATCATGACCGTAATTGAAAACACGAATATCCTTGGCCCGTAGTGCATGGATAATTTGTGGTCGTAATACTATTAAGCTGAGTCTCATCATTATTGGTTTTACAGTTGTATATCTTTGGCCTGTAGTGCAAATATGGACTGTTGGTTATTGGTTTTTCAGTTGTATATCTTTGGTCTGTAGTGGAAAGTTGGACTGTTGATTTACTTGATTATAAATATGAATTGTGATTTAATTATAATCTGTAGTGGTTCAGGTGAAGACAGGTGATAAAAGTTCTCTTTGTCTTAAGTATAGCAAAGAACTGTTGATGATTATTACAGGAATGAAGTATTAACGATGGATTTTTAATCTAGAGGAGATAGTAGACATTATGTTCTAATTGACTCTTCTAATGGATTGCTTATTCCGCTGCAGTTGTTGATCTAAAACTTGTTGTCTATTATATTCTATCAGTTGTTATACTGTTGAAGACTAACAATAATTTGTTCTGCATTATCTTAGTCATAATATTTCTTATTGGGCCAGTTGAGCTCACCCTTTTACTTCACCACCCCTTTCGTGTAATAAAAGGGTAAATTTGAGACTAAAGAGAGAGAACATGGGTATAAAGTGGTGATACGAATTAGTCACAAGCCCAATTAAATTATGAAACGGTGTGACATAATAATCGTACTGAGAACTTAAAATGTGTGTGACATGTTTTATACATAATTTGATATTTAATTTTTGTAAACAACAATAGGGTGAGTGAATCAGAATTTGGAAGCGTCAAAGGTGCACTCCATTAGAATGAGGAGAACATATATCTTCTCGTGTCCCTTCGGAGACTTGATTTATTTGTTGCTGTACTTTATATGGCATTATAATAATTTAAATATTAATATTGTCATATTATATAAGTAACAATATTTGTATTGAAACTCACAGTATATATGAGAATTTTTGAGTTTGAATACTGTCTAGAAGACAATATTTATATTAAAACTCACAGCTCATGATGTATATTTAAGTTTGTATTTGAATTTTGAACCATGTATCTCATGACCCAAGATGGGTGGCGTATACCTATTTTGAAGGCGCTACATATATATATATATATATATATATATATATATATATATATATATATATATAAAACGAAAACGGAGATAACTTTCTCCTTACTATTTTAAAAAATGGGTAAGTGGGGATCGAAATAATACTCAAAACTTACATCAAATAATTTATAAAAATTACCTCAAAATTTTAACAACATTTATCATCTTTATTATAATTCGCAATATTTAACAACCAGGTCGTTCCCAGGAAAGATGGGGCTTTTCAATAAGAATTTCTCCCTATTGGTATGCAATTAGGTGATCAAACCTCTCCTTGACAGAACTTTTAGATATCGTCAATATTGCAAATAATAATATTAAGAACTTTTCCATCTCAATTATTGATTTAATAATATATAAAATATCGACAATAATTGAATCAAATAACGTGAGATATTATGCAGCAATTACTGTAGCAATAATTGAACAAAATTGAGTGACTTCTCACGTAAGCATCAATAATCAATACCCTGTGCTACTATGTAATCATGCGTATTACTGTACTTTTAATACCGGGTGTTTCACCAGTTAACGGTAATTATCTCAAGGTGTCTAACCTGTCAACGAGTCAAGGTGGAGCATCAAGTACCAAAAGGTCCATTGCAACCACTGGAAATTCCAGAATGGAAGTGGGAGCACATTACCATGGATTTCGTTACTGGTCTTTCCAAGGTTTCTCAAGGCATAGATGCAATTTGGGTCATTGTTGATAGATTGACCAAGTCTGCTCATTTCTTACCTATACGAGAAACTTATAAATGTCTTGCTCGTATGTACATAAACGAGATTGTAAGACTGCATGGTATGCCAGTATCCATAGTTTCTGACCGTGACACAAGATTCACTTCACGATTTGGGTTAGTTTGCAAAAAGCTATGGGCACGGATTTATGATTTAGTTCGACATATCATCCTCAGAAGGACGGACAATCAGAGAGGACTATTCAGACTCTGGAAGATTTATTAAGACTATGTGTCCTTGACTTCAAGGGAAGTTGGGGATAAGTTCTTACCATTGGTGGAGTTTTCCTATAACAACAGTTATCAAGCAAGCATTGGCATGGCTCCATTCGAGGCGTTGTATGGAAGAAAGTGTCATTCTCTAGTATGCTGGGATGAGGTGGGTGAAACCACGTTGTTGGGACCGGAGTTGTTACGTATGACTACGGAAAAGATTCAAACGATCTGACAACGTATAAAAACCTCACAAGATCGACGAAAGAGTTATGCTGATCTTCATCGAAAGGACGTGGAATTCGATATAGGAGATCATGTGTTGTTACATGTTGCTCCATGGAAAGGAGTTACAAGATTTTGAAAGAGAAGAAAGCTCAATCCTCGATTCATTGGCCCATTTTTAATCCTCGATCGGGTAGGAACTGTGGCCTATAGACTCGCTTTACTGCCAAGTATGTCTCGTGTTCATAACGTTTTTCACATATCCATGTTACGTAAATATATGGAAGACCCGAACCACATTATTAAGTTGGAACCGAACGAAATAGAGGAAGATTTAACGTATGAAGAGGTTCCTGTTCAAATCTTGGATAAGAAGGAACATATTCTACGCTCCAAGGTTATACCTCAAGTCAAAGTTTTGTGGAGAAACCACGATGTTGAGGAAATGACCTGGGAGTTAGAATATGAAATGAAGTAAATGTATCCTTACCTCTTCGATATACCAGGTACGTACCCTAATTTCGAGGGCAAAATTTCATAAGAAGGGGAGGTTGTAAGACCCTAACTTTTTGAATAAAGATGAATTTTCTATAAATATCATTTTTGAGTATTATGGAATAAATTTAATATAATGTTATAGTTATGGGTAATATTTACAAATTTTGCAAAGTATGCAAGTTGTCATATTATATTCGATTGGTCGGAAAATATTCTTTTTGTCAGGGAATATTCGTACGACGCTACAATCATTGGTGGACCCCACAACAGAATTATTGTCGGATTGAGAAAACGATAAAAATATCTTTTATGAAAATAACGGTGGAAGTTTTACTGTTAACTCTGCTGAAACACCCGGGTGTTAAAAAAAGAATACGATGTCTGGCGTGGTTGCAAGTAGCACTCACGGTATTGATTATTGATGCTTACGTGAGAAGTCACTCATTTTTGTTCAATTATTGCTATAGTAATTGTTGTAAATTTTGGCGTATTTTATGGACCCTCCTATTTACCCATTTTTCAAAATAGTTGGGAGAAGTTACCTCAATTTTGTGTTATATATATATATATAATATTGATTATAGGTGGATAGTCTAGTAAAGTGGGGGAGGGAAACACGGGAGTACTATTACCTATTATAATATATATGTATTATATATGATTATATATGGAAAGCATGATAAGGGGAAGGGACGGTGGTTCACGGGGTTGATAACCCGTGAACTTATATATATATATATATATATAATATATATAATATATATTATATTTTATTTAAAAGATTTTGCTTTAAATATGGACCGTCAGATTAAAGTAAATCAATCTGGACCGTTCATGAATTAGTTACTATGCAATCCATTCTTCTATAAATAGAAGCTCATTCCTTCATTATTTTCTTACGAACTCACTGAAACTCTAGAGAGATAAACTGTAGAGAGAAAAAAGAAAAGTATTCTGCTACTTACTATTATTATATCCAGTTTCTTTTACGGTAAGGGATATTATTTTTTTGTATTCATGAAGAGATCTTCTGTTATTTCATTCCTTATTATTCTGTTGGAATAACCTGTATACGCGGGCTACCCTATACTTGGTGACATTCTTCTATTATTCTGCCTTTATTATTCTGTTGGAATATCCTGTCTGTGTGTTTTACATCGGATCTGGTTCCGTCTTTATTATTATGTTGGAATATCTTGTCTGTGAGTTTTACACCGGACCTGGTTCCGTCTTTATTATTCTATTGGAATATCCTGTCTGTGTGTTTTACACCGGACCTGGTTCCGTCTTTATTATTCTGTTGGAACATCCTGTCGGTGCTAGTTTTGCACCTTCGTTGCTACTTATTATTCTGTTGAATAACTCGCCTACTGTGCAAGTACCGCATGCATGGTGATTTCTTTTGTTATTACATTCTTTATTATACTCATTTGATTAAAGTTTTGACTTCTATACTCCATGAAATTAGTAGAATATCCTTGATATTTGCGCTTCATCCATTATCTTTTCATGAAAATATTCTTCTGAGCATTCTTGAATTTTACTCTACATAGAAGTATCATGTTGACACTTTGGACGTTGTTAGTTCCTGGACAAATTAATTCGTGAACTTTTTTTATTGAACTCTTATATCATTGTCATCATCCTCATGTTTATATTATGTTGAAAGTCATATGTGGTCTGTAGTGCATAGATGGACTTGGTATGATTATGACCCGGGATTATTCGATATAATCATGACCGTAATGTTACAAATGATGTGGTAAAAGTCCTCATTGGCCCGTAGTGCATTGATGGACAGTTGTTGGCATGATCATGACCATTGATGAATACACGAATATCCTTAGCCCGTAGTGCATGGATAATTTGTGGTCGTGACCCTAATGAATATCCTCGGCGTAGTGTAGGGATGATGTGGATTATTTATTGTCGAGTCTCAAATGATAAAAGTGATGAAAATGTTTTAAATCATAAAAGATAGTAGATTTTATTCTCTACTTGACTCTTTTAATGGATTGCTTGTTACCGCTGCAGCTAAACTTGATGTCTATTGTACTTTATCGGTTTAACATTGTTGGAGACTAATGATAATTTATTCTCGCATTATCTTAGTCATAATATTTCTTCTTTGGGCTAGTTGAGCTCACCTTTATTTCACTGTTTCTCTTCGTGAAATGAGAACGTAAATGGGACAAGTCGGGGAAACGGAGTGATGGTCCTGGATGATAGTGTTAGCTAGTAGTCCTCACTATTCTTACGTTAAATAGTGTGACAATAAATGTAATGAGGACTTATTCGAGAGTGGATATTATCTGTAAGATGATTTGTATTTAAACTCACAGCTCTATTGTTGTATAATTAAGATTGTATTTATATTCTGTACCATGTATTTGGCGACTCAGAATAGGTGATGTATACCTATTTTGGGGGCGTCACACTGATGTTTACACGGATGTCCCACTTCCACCCTAAACTAATTTGTTTTCCAAAAGTACATCTAACGTTATAAAATGTAGCTCAAATATGCCCCTCCCGTTAAAAATCTTTTTTTCTTTTCTTCCTCCTTCTCCTCTCTCTCATCTCCTTCCTCGGTTCTAGAATCCTCCTTTTCCGTCTCCAGAACCGGGGAAACTTAACCGCTTGGTGACGGCTCCTGTAGCGACGATTACCGAATCAGCAACTACAGTTTTTGAATCGATGAAGATTTTGAAAGGAGTAGATGAGAAATTGACTTTGTTCACTGTTTCAGTGAAGATCTGAGTACTGAACTAGAGCGATTGGTAGTGGAACTGCTCCGTCCATCCCTCAAAGAGAATAGGCTTGAACTTTAAAAATGGGCTGCGTAGATGGCGGCAATGTGAGCGGCGGGGCCGCTGCCGATCATACAGAGGCGGGTTTTTAGGGTTTTAAGGTCGTCCATGGCGGATGAGATTTTGGGCTTGGCTTCTCCTCCGCCATCTTCATTCTTTGTCATATCCCCGACCTGTTTTCGACGGAGGTCACTGTTTTTGGAAGAGGAGAGCATGTGCGAGGTATTGAAGGTGAGGGATCCAATCCACTAGAGAATCAAAAATTGTTAACTGGGAGCTCCGGCTTCATAGAGAAAACAACACCCGATGGAAAGTATGTTGTTCGTGTGCAGGTCATGAAGCTTCATAATGCCTTAACTAAGGTGCTTGGTGAGAGTTCTGATTTACTTGGAGATATTATTGGGGGCAAAACTGGTGAGATATATAAAACTTTAGAAGCTTAAAAGTTAACTTTTTGTGGAAGATGACAATTCAATTGAATCACTTAAAAATGCATATTGGATGTTTGTTGAGAGTGATTTATATGAGGGCTCAAATGAACAAGGATTACTGTTTCTATACGAGGTTCATCTTATGTATCCGAGAGATTGGGCTTTGTGGATGTACACAACAATGGAAATGCAGTAGACGAGGCATCAACAGTGACAACTAATTCCTTGTACCAATGCCTTGGGTGTTGATTTTAATTCTTCTTTCATATTCAACCGCCATCCCACCGCCGGATGTCCTTTATGGTTTGGATGATCGGAAACCATGGTTTTCCGACTGTTGCAGATGTGCCTTCCATTTTTCGTTCAAAGTCTAAAATTAGTTTACTCTCTTCGTGCCTCGTCAGCAAAATTGGTCACGGTGTCAACAAAAAGTGTCTACATATAAGCAGAGTTTGTCTAGGTGGCAAGCATATTAACGGGAGGGGCATCATTGGGCTTGATTTTATAACGTTAAGGGTATTTTTGAAAAAAAAATAGTTTAGGGTGTAAGTGGGATATCGGGGTAAAGGTCAAGGGCATTTTTGGACCTTTGCCCATATAAATTTTGAAATTTCAAAGTTTGACTTTTCCCGAAAAAGTCAACTGTTGACTTTTTGACCAAATAGTGAATCCCGGAAAATTTTGTGTTTATAGACTATTTTTACTAATTTCATCGATCCGGACTCAAATATCACGTCCACGTCTCCAAATTCAACTCCGAACACAACTTCAGTTTTTAATAACATTTATCATTAATATTATAACTCACAATATTTATCAACCAGGTCGTTCTTAGAAAAGAGGGGGCTTTCTGATAAGGATTTCTCCCTATTGGCGCGCAATTAGATTATCTAACCTCTCATTGACAGAACTTCTAGACATTGTAAATATTGTAATTTATAATTTGAATAACTTTGTCGTCTCAATTATTGATTTAACAAAATAACACTTTATGCAGATGATACTGTGACAATAATTGAATCAATAATATGAGAGATATGATGCAGCAATTACTGTAGCAATAATTGAGTATAACTGAGTGACTTCTCACGTAAGCATCAATAATCAATATCGTGTGCTACTACGCAATCACGCGTATTACTGTACTTTTACTACCGAGTAGTTCAACAGTATTAATGGTAAAACTTCCGTCGTTATTTTCATAAAATATTTTTGTCATTTTCTCAATCCGACAATAATTCTGTTGTGGGCTCCACCAATGATTGTGTCGTTGTACGAATATTCCCTGCTAAAACGAATATTCTCCGACCAATCGAATATAATATAACAACTTGCATACTTTGCAGAATTTATAAATACTACCCACAACTATAACATTATAATAAATTCATTCCCTAATATTCAAAAATGATAATTATAGAAAAATTATTTTTATTCATAAAAGTTGGGGTCTTACAAGAAGAGTACTGGATGTAGGAGTAGTGAAGTGACAGAATACTTTTCTTCTTTCTCTCTATAATTTCTCTCTCTAGTAGTTTTAAAGAATTAAGTAAGAAATAATGAAGGAATGAGCTTCTATTTATAGAAGAATGGATCGCATAGTAATTCAATTCATGAACGGTCCAGATTGATTTAATTTTAATCTGACTATTCTGATTTAAAAGCAAAATCTTTTAAATAAAATATAATATATTCTATTTATAATCTAATAAAACGAATAACTTTATAAAAGTATTCTATTTTATATAAAAAGATTTTACTATACAAAACACTATGCAGCACTATGCATAATAAAATATAATATATTCTATTTATAGAATAACTTTATAAAAGTATTCTCATTTTATATAAAAAAAAATTTACTATGCAAAATACTATGCATAATAGAATATAATATATTCTATTTATAGAATAACTTTATAAAAGTATTCTGTTTTATATAAAAGCATTTTCTGTTTTATTACATTAATAAGACCAATAAAACAAAACTGAGTGACTTTATCACATAAGGATCAATAATCAATACCGCGTCTTTACTATGTAACCACGCCAGACATCTTGATACTTTTAACACCGGGTGTTTCAACAGTTAATGGTAAAACTTCCGCCGTTATTTTCATAAAAATATTTTTGTCATTTTCTCAATCCGACAATAATTCCGTTGCGGGGTCCACCAATGATTGTGCCGTTGTACGAATATTACCCGACCAATCGTACTTTGCAAAATTTGTAAATATTACCCACAACTATAACATTATATCAAATTCATTCCATAATATTTAAAAAAATATTTCGAGAAAATTAAATTTTTATTCGTAAAATCTGAGGTCTCACATAGATGTGTGAGGAACATACGTAATTATGTTTCTATTCTTTTTATGTAGTTCACTAGAATCTAGAAAATCTTTACTTGGCCAGTAATCAATAATCACACATCTCCTGCCACACATTAAGAGTTGTCCAACTATACTTTTTAATTATCCATTGTTTCCTTAATAGAATCAAACTTCTTAATGGTATCATCTTTCCATCTCCATTAGTAATTTTGGTAGCTTCTCCATGCATTTTTATCCCATATGTTTCGACCGCTTCGCTCCTCCTCTGTTGAAGTGACACAAAAAAAATCTCTATAACACCATTCATAAGTAGAAACATTAATTAATACTATCTTTTCTACAATTGTAGTTTGTATTCATTAAAACATATCAAATATTCTCTCCAAATATGTTCAATTTCGTGTTTAATGTGTATCGAGCCTTTTAAGAAAAAGCATTTCAAGTAAAATGACAATGAAAATAATTACAATTATTAGTAACACTAACCGTGTAAATTGAACTTTGATTTAAATTGTGAGGACACTATATGTAGCAACTGCTGTGATGTCGAATCATGTGCTAATTCCACAAGCCGCTAAAACATTTTTTATTTGCTTAATATTATTTTATAAAATAAACACAAGAGAATAAATATACAAAATGAAGTTAGACCCTTAAGATTCCTAAAGTAATGAAAACTATTGATCTCTGGCCGCCATCTCTTCACCAAGGCAAAAAGGAGACCAATGTCAGTTTGGTGTATAACTGTTATGTTTAAAAACCCAAAACCCACATTTATCTAGAAGAGTTTTTTGAGCTTTTGTTAATTTTCATGATTGTATTTTTGTTAAGTTTGTTGACTTGAGGTTAACTTTCCCCTTTCTTTACCATGATAAACGATTTGACATATTATTTTGTTGGTCCTAAAGAACACTATGGTCAATTGGTCCATAATTACAGTTGTCCATCTCATACTTAAAAAAACATTTTGTACTATTTTAACAACTATGTAAAACAATTATATCTAAATCATTTGAAAACGACCATTTAACAATAATTCAAAATAAGCCAATTTATATTATTTTTAGGAAATTGATATTTTCACAACACTTTTTCATATTTTCATATAAAAGTGTCGCTATAGATGTATAGCGACGGTGAAAATTGTCACTATAGAATCTATAGCGACGGTTTTCATAAAAAAATATCATTTTCTGTTGTGAATTTATAAGTTTCTTATTTTTATACTCGTTATTAGTTTCAATAAATCATCACATGCAAATAGCGTCCCCAAAACATAACTCAATAAATTAATAACAATAACACACAAAAATATCCCAATAATTATCCACAACCATTTAAAAAGTAAAAATTTATAACTTGTATATACGTACTATTTCACCCCATAATAACATGCACATATTTAGTCCAAGACATAACTCACTAATTTTCACTAAAAATCACATGCATAAATGTATACATAAACATAATTACTAATTTTCTCTACAAGTTCACAAAAAAAATTATAAAAAATAAATCAGATTATTTATTTATTCTTAAAAACAAAATCGGCAGAAATAATCTTACAACTACTATGGAGGGAGTGAGGACTTAGCTGCTGAAATCTGGTAAAAATTGGTTACGGCAGGGTGTTCCTTCATCTCTTCTTTTCTCTCTCTTATTTCTCTCTTATTTTGGTTGCACAATGGTTGTTATGAATGAATATGTTGTGGCTAGGGCTGGTTTTGGGTTGTTTTGGCTCTCGCAACAAGTTGTTACGGCTTGTATTCAAATTAAGTGGGGGGAGGGATAAATGTAACTTCCCCACCCTTCCGCAACTGCTTGTGCTGGTAGGAGGTAAATTGATTTGAAATAGATGAGGGCAGGAGGGACTTAATGGGCGGATAAAGCCGCTAAACTATTGTTTTGCTCAGTCATTCATTATCCTGACTCCACCATTACAGACCACTAGGTTTGTCATTCAACCATATAACTAGACTCCACCATTACACTAAATATTCCCACTTTACTGCATTTGTTGGAAATTAAAAATTTTTGTTGATTATCTCAGCAATGATACATTGGGTACGTACAATCTATATACTGCACATTTGGTACATGCATACTTTGAGTTAGATAAAGCTATGAGTAAAAAATATTTTCGATCAGTTGGCAACCCTTCACTCTATGACAGTTGATTTTGCAAAAACAGAAGCACCAGCTGAAATGCCTAGGTCTTTAAAACCGAGGATGTTTCCCGATTTTATGGAGAGGTGGGACAAAAATAACTTACACTTCTCAAAGAGTATTGGGGACAAACTTTATCGATGACATTAACCAACTATCAAGATCATAATATTCTTCTTACACTTGGCGGACATCTGCAATCTCTAAGTCCTTAGGAGTTAGCTTATGCAAAGGGCGACAATGACACAGACAACATTAGGATGACGCCGAGGTAATCTTGTCATTGTTTAGCTTTATGTTTATCTTTGCTTTTTTAGTTTAGCTTTACAATGAATAATACATGTTTAGTTTAATTTCTTGTTATTATAATACATCAGAAAGGGTCATTTTTTGCTTTACATAAAGTCATACCAGTATCAACATATATATATATACTATATATTTAATATTTAATATGTTTTATTCTTTTGTCACAGCCCCATTTGGACGATGTTTGATGCGTGAATACATTTGTATTCTCATCTTCTCTTGTTCTACAGTTTTATTATTCTTTTTTTTACCAACTGAATGTACACAGTTTATATTGTACGTTATGACATTTAATTTGTATATAAATTTTATTCGGAGTACGACACTTGTCGATTTATTTATAAATATCGTTGTGTTGGGATATAAAATAGGTACAGTTTTTTTGGGAAATCCACAAAACATACCATTTTTATAATTAAGTATCAACGACCGCATGCATGCGGTCGCTAATAACTATTAGCGACCACAGATGGTTTGAGGATATTAGGGACCGTAGCGATCACTGATGTTGGTCGCTGACACGTGAGTCACGTCACCCCTGAGATCTGACTCACGATAACTTAGCTTAACGACGAAATTGGTCGCTATAGGGCGATCACTAAGATATCAATCGCTAATAGTGGTCTCTGGTGTCCACACAAAGACCAAATTATGTGTGATGACTTTTAGCGATCTCAAGCGGACGCAAATACACATCTGCGATCGAGTGCGGTTTTACGACTGAGTGCGGTCGCAGATAGACAATTGTAAATAAGCTTTTTTCTTATAATGACGTGTACCACAGCTCCAGGAAGCAATGCATGAAGGAATAAGATTAAGGGACTTGATTCATAACCTTTTTCGGCAATATGCATATGTAGCCCGTTTACACTAATCATCTTATAATTTATTCCCTCCACGTATAAATTTTAAGTGCTTTGCTTGATTAATTGCGTTCTCTTGCTGGTTTAATATTTTTCTTATATAGGCACGGGCGAGCATGAGGAAGAGGAGGAGCTAGCACCATTACTATTATGAGATTATCATAGGAAAGTGATATTTCCAGAGTCTTTTTTATAGTTCCACATGTAGCGTGTATTCCAATTTTGCCCCAACCAATACATCCAGTAGTTTATTCTTGCTTTGGTGTCGTTTCTTATCCACATGACTCAGATTTTGAGAAAAAACATTAAGAAACAATAAAAATGGATTATAAGTAAAACAAATTTAATAACAGTTTCACATACTTCTCTCTTTGGTATTTTCCACAAAAATTTATGGCGTTTGTTCTAAAACATAAAATTAATATTACTTTTTTTAAAATTTAAATTTTGTATATGTTTTATTTGATTTTTGAAATAATAAATTTTAGTATTTTAAATATATTTTATATGTTTCGTTCATAATTGTATTAACTAAAATTTAATTAAATTATATTATATTTGATTTTAAAAGCACTATATTTGGAACGCAATTAGTGTGTGAGCCTAAGTACAAATTAGGGTTCACACATACGACCTAAGGAATTGAATGACAAACAGAAAAGCCAAAAATAAAGAAGCAAAATCTGAGAGAATCTTTCACGTGTCCCGAGGTAGAAGACACGAGGAGGCGACTCATTTTGGGAATTGATTGAGGGATTGGATTAGTGGCTAGAAGGGCAAGACGATCTGGGCATTACTCTGATGACTAAGGGTAAATTTGGAATTTCCCCGAGGACATGTGTTTAGCACATGACCACTCTCCAAAAAACTCTATAAATACCCCTTCCACTCCATTAGGAAGGGGGACCTCTCTTCAGACACAGAACTTGGACTCTTGGAAGATCGAAGGACCTGAGCATTCTCTCTCAATACTCACGAAGACTCTTGGAATCCCAATAACCCTAACAAGGTTTTCGAATTCTAGGAGTGGAAGGACTCAAGAAGAAGGCTCTTGGAATCCATGTTACCCTAACACGGTTCCCGGATTCTAGGAGTTCTGCCATGTGTCGTTGGAGTAATCGCCCACCTGTTCTTCTCCCCTCTTCAATCAATCAATCAATTCCGTACTTTTCGTGGATTTCTCTCCTCCTCAACCAACACAAAATCCTAACCCTAGCAAGATACGATTTCTTTGCCCACATTTCTTTGGCGACTCCGCTGGGGAGGTGTAGAATTTGTGAAGGGTATGCCCACAACTCGAAGTGGAAGAACTACAGGAAGAGTTGCTTCAGCAACAAATAGTATTACTTCACCAAATCTAGTTCCAAGGCAAACAACTCAAGCTTTCCAAGGTGCAAATCTGGATTTTGACCAACCACTAATTGAAGACGCTTCAGAAGGGAGTTCAACATCACTATACATGACCAATCAACAACAAACCAATGCAGGAAGGCAAGGCGAGGATGCAAGCGGAGAGCAGACGAATGTTGTGCAACTGGAGATGCTCAAGGCATTAAAGGAAGCACAGGAAGGACAAGGGATGATGATGACCATGATGCTGGAGATGCAGAGGAAGCAAGAGGAGATGGGGAACTTCCGCTAGCAGTTGATGTAGATCCCTACCTTCAAGGCTATGTTCCCAGGCAATTCGTAAGGAGAACAAGCATGAGTGGAGGACAACAACAAAGAGAACCAAATTGTACCTCCATTGACTGAAAGTCAATCAGTTCCAGTAATCAATTTGGAGCTCCAGAACAGTGGTGACGTGCCACAACTTAGGTTGAAAGCAAGCCAACCTCAGATAAACATCATCCCAACTGCTCTTCCAGCATTTTCACAGGTGCAGATGCCAATCGTCCCAAGCCATGTCCAGCGAATGAGCCAATAAATGCCACCAGTGCTAGCTTTGCACGATGCAAGTGTACATCAACCAATCTCTTCACCATACACACCACCAATAAAAAAGTATATTACAACACCCCCAGAGAGTTCACGCCACAAGCCAGTACGTGACGAAGGATGATATGATCGATGTGATCAATCAACTTTGCAGGCAGACATCCCGACCCTCGGAGTTAGACTTTACTCCACCTTACCCGGCACACATTCGGAGGCAACCTTACCTAACAGGGTATATCGAGCATCCCCCTCAATTTCCAAAGTACAATGGGGAGAAAGGAAATGCCAAAGAACACATTGCCAGGTTTGTGGAGTCAATGTCTCCATGGTTAGGATATGATGAAACGAACAATCAAAATTTATTGATGAGAGAATTCAACAAGACTTTGACGGATAATGCCTTCAGTTGGTACTACAACTTGGAGAAGGGATCAGTTCATGATTGGGATGATCTAAAATTGTAATTTTTTAAGAAATTTTTCTATGTGCAGAAACAGGTAATCATTGTAGAACTTATGCGATTCAAGCAGAAGCCAAACGAAGAGTTGTCAAATTACGTGGATAGGTTCAGGGCCCAAGCACAGAAGTGTGCAGAGCCAATTGAAGAAAAGAACTTGGTTAGCATATACAACAATGGTGCTTTAGACGCCTTCAAGACCCATCTCATTACCAAAGATTATGATTCATTTGCTGTGACGCCCCCAAAATAGGTCCAATCCATCTAACCTATTTTGAGTCGCCAAATACATGGTACAGAAACAACTACAACTTTATTACAACAATTGTCGTGCAAAATACAACAAAACAAATATTGTGAGTTTGGATACAAATATATACCAACTGTGACTCATGTCCTAACCTTGGATAACTTGTCACAATGGCACCTTACATAAAGGTACAGTCAATAACTGTTTTAGAAATTAAAACCTTTGGAAAATGATCAAGAAAACCTTCGTACATGGGAGGCCATGCGTCTAGGTTATAATAAATATCATATGCCCACAGAATTATCCTAGGTTGACCTAATAGACCCCAAAGAAAAACGAGAAGATTACTATCATGTTCTTTCCAGTGGTAAGTCTTCTCTTGACATATAATTATCTTCGTTGTCTCCAAGTAAGAATTACATTTCAAATAAACTCCAAGATCATATAGGTAGTGCTCGTAGATATACTTAGTAAGTGGATGTGCACAACCCTGTCTTATGATAACACGAGTTTGTATGTCATTAAACATCTTGTATGATAGTGGAAAAACACCCTTCCAAAGTTGGGTTCACTTCACCCTATTGTTGTTCACCAAAATCAATTATTAAGTGACGTATAATATACGACACACACATCTTAGGTCCTCAATACAATTGTATATTGTATGTCATGCCGCTTTTATAATGTGTTGAGAAACTTTGACAGCCCTCGGACCACCACACTATATTCCCTCATTATCCCCATTCCGACCCAGTACACTTTTATTACCTGAAAGGAATTGTGAAGCAAAAGGGTGAGCAAAACTAGCCCAGTAAAGAATATCATGACTAAAGATAATTAAATTATCAATAGCCTTCATCAGTAATAAATCAGAGATTTAGAATATATGGTAGATGATAAAACTTTTCAACCATAATTGCAGCGGAACGAGCAATCCATTAAAAGAGTCAAATAGACCATAAAGTCTATTATTTTTTCCATGTTAAAAGTCCACCAACAATATTTTATCCTTGTAACATCAATTAACAGTTCCTTTTCACAATCATATGAATAACTCATAATCATAATTGTGATTCTAAATTCCTCTTCTCATCCAGGACGAAGATAATTTTCATCACCTATCTTTACCTGAAATATCAAAGATCATGGTTATACCAAATCACAGTTCATGTTCATAATCATACTAATAAATTTATCTTTGCACTATGGGCCAAAGATATTCATCAACAGTTCATCTTTGCACTACATGCCAAAGATATTCAGCAACAGGTCATTTTTGCACTACGGGCCAAAGATATTCAACAACATGTCATCTTTGCATTACATGCCAAAGATATTCAACAACAGATCATCTTTGCACTACAGGCCAAAGATATTCAACAACAGGTCATCTTTGCACTACGGGTCAAAGATATTCATATCTCAAATAAATACATAATCATTTCAGAATTTATATAAACCATAATTATAATCATGTTGATCAATTCACCTTTGCACTTAAGCTAAAAATATTCAATTATAAATTCAATGGTCATGATCATACCAGTCAACGATTCAACTTTGCACTATTGGCCAAAGAGAACCCCTAGTCACGATCATACCAATAATCTACCCATCTTTATACTCAAGTCAAAGAGAAATTTCAACACTAGAATTATAAAAATGTTATATATGATAATAAAAACAATATTATCAAAACATGGATTCAATCAAAGATAGTAACCATAATAATCATCTTGAACAAAAAGGAAAATTTGTTTTTTTGGTGAATAGTGTCATATTCGTGAATAGTGCCGTATATGTGAATAAAAACCCCGACACAAAGAGATAAAATTTCACAATAAAATCCATATCAATATTTATAACACCTTAATCCAAATGCTATAAATCACTTAATAATATCAAAATCTTAATATTATTAATATTACAACAATATTTAATAATTTCTTAAACTTATAAACAATTTATTCCAATTGTTTACATATTAATAATTAATGCATTTAATCATCATAAAATGCCAAAATCATAAGATTTCATCACCAATAACCAAAACCCTCATCAAAAATCTGCATATACCTCATATATGATTCTCAAGCCATAAAATCATATTTTCCAATTTTCTTCCTTCACATAACATATTTAATTCATTTACTCATAACTAGACCATTTTCATGAAAAATACCAAATCAGTTCCAAAAATTTAGACATTTATATGGCCATAACTGCCGAATATTTAGACATTTATCATAAATTATACTTTTGTCCAAAAATTCCGAAATTTACAGAGTATACTCATGTTATATACATGTACTCCCAATAAAAATTTCACCAATTTTGGAGTTAACCATAAGGAGTTATAAGAGTTTACTTTTAAAATAGTTTTTTCTCATAAAATTCATAACTCTTAATCTATACATCCAAAAATCACCATTTTTTGACACAATCAACAAAACTCATCAAATTATCATTTCAAATTTTTCCAGAATTTTTGAAGGTCGCAAAAAGTACGAAACTGAAAAACATAACAACCCTTAAAATTCTTTACCTCGAAAGAGCAGTACTTCTGACCGAAATATCGGATGAAAAGTCAAAGGAAACTTGCACCGAATAACAACTCTCAAAGTATTTAAATACTCTCAAAAATATGCTTGACAATATTGAGAGAGAAAACTTATGTTTCTGGTGTGATTTTCAATTCTAACATAAGCACCTATTTATAGGAAAATGGTAGAACGCCAAAGGAGACTAAATTAATAAAATATAATATTAATTTCTCCCTTCTTCTACGCCTACTATGTTGAACAAGATGAGCAGCCATCATTGAAAACAAATCAGCACATGGTTTGAAAAGTAAGAGTGGGTCCCACCCATAATAAAAATCATTTTATTTTCTGAAACTTCAACAATTCATAGAAAATAGACCGTTTATCAGAAAAATACGAATTTTATGTCCATTCTGTCTGAAATCAAATTCTCTACAACTTTGTAGCTTTGAGTTTCTCCAAATTCCAAACCGAAAATATTCGAAATCTACAAACGGATGATTTTTAATACTTCTAGTCCGACAAAATACTGATAAAACACCTCAGCATTAATTCCTTCATTTATAACCACATAAATAAATCCATCATTTATATCCGCATCAAATAAATATTTCCTTATCATATAAATTAATAATTAATTATTCACAAATAATATTACAGAATCGCAACAATGACAACCAGGCAGTTCCCAGGAAAGAGGGGGCTTTCCGATAAGGATTTCTCCTTACTGGCGCGTAATTAGATTATCTAACCTCTCCTCGACAGAACTTTCTAGACATTGCCAATAATGCTATCTAATAATATTATTCAAATAATATGAATTATTGATCTGATAATGGGAAATACTGAGCAATGACAATTATTGAAACAACAATAGTATAAAATATCAACGCAACAATGGTGGTCCACCAAAAAATGGTGGTTTAAGTCCTCAGGAATATCCCTTGCCAAGTAATTGGATGACCAAGGGAGGAGGCACAAGAATTGACGAATTAAAAAAAAAATCCACCCAAGATGGTCGTCCACTCTAAATGGTGGTCAAGTCCTCGTAGACTGCACTTGCCAAGAAATTGGACGACCCAAGTGATGAGGCACCCGATTTCAAGTCCTCGTAGACTGCACTTGCCAAGAAATTGGATGACCCAAGTGACGAGGAACCCGAGTGTTACACTTTATCATCAAAAGTGAACGAGGCACCTGACTATAAGTCCTCGTAAGTTATACTTTCACCTTCAAAAGTAATTGAGGCACCTGACTAACAGCCCTCAGAAGTTACACTTTCAACTTCAAAAGTGATTGAGGCACCTGAGTATAAGCCCTCAACCCCAAAAGTTACACTTTATCTTTAAAAGTGGCGAACGTTATGCTTTATTCGACAAAAGCAAGAAATTTGCACTTTATCTCTAAAAGTGGTGAACGTTATGCTTTCTTCGATAAAAGCAAGATTTATTATATGAAACGTTATGCTTTTCGTTAAAAGCAATTTGATTATCAATAAATTTGTCAAACTTTCACTTATACTTGATTATTTCTTCTGATTTATTAAAAAAAAAAGAGCATGGATTCAAGTGTTAGTTTGCATGAAATATATGTACATGAATTTTTTGATACTGGAAATGGAAAGAACTACGAAAGCCATGATCTAGAAGCCATAACTTATCGAACTGAAGAGAGGGGAATAACTAAAGCCTCCAAGTCGACAACGGTGGTGCCCTGAGCCTTCGTATTGGAGGCTATCGAGCCTTCAAAGTTTTGAGCAGTTGACTAAATTTCCTAAAAGCTTAGACTTCAATTTATCTATGGCATCTTGAAGCTTCTAAAGCTCTACATAAACTAAGTCATTCTCATGGAGACATGAAGTGACTTCCGAACGAAGTGCAAAATAGGTATACATCACCCATCTTGAGTCGCCAAATACATGGTACATAAATCAAATACAACATAATTATACAACTGTCGTGTAAAATACGAAAAAACATAAACTGAGAGTTTAAACAAGAATATTGCCTTCTAGACAATATCCCCTCTCAATGGAGTCCTCATAGACAGTAGTATACAAACTCAAATTCAGTCCTCATTACATTTATTGTCACACTATTTAACAGAATAGTGAGGACTACTAATACTATCATCTGGACCATCACTCCATCCCCCGACTAGTCCCTACTACGTTCTCATTTCTTGAAGAGAACAGTGAAAGAAAGGGTGAGCTCAACTAGCTCAGTAAGAAATATTATGACTAAGATAATGCATGATAAATTATCATTAGCCTTCAACAATATTAAACTGATAAAATACAATAGACAACAAGTTTAACTGCAGCGGAATAAGCAATCCATTAAAAGAGTCAAGTAAAGAATAAAATCTACTATCTTTTATGATTTAAAAAGTTTTTCATCACTTTTATCGCTGGGACTCAACTTAATAAATAATCCACATCATCCCAGCACTACGGCCAAGGATATTCATTAGTATCATGACCACAAATTATCCATGCACTATGGGCCAAGGATATTCGTGTATTCATCAATGGTCATGATCATGCCAACAACTGTCCATCAATGCACTACGGGCCAATGAGGACTTTTATCACATCATTTGTAACATTACGGTCATGATTATACCGAATAATCCCCGGTCATAATCATACCAAGTCCATCTATGCATTACAGGCCACAGATGACTTTCAAAAAAATATAAACATGAGGATGATGACAATGATATAAGAATTCAATAAAACAAGTTCACGAATTAATTTGTCCAGGAACCAATAACGTCCAAATTGTCAACATGATACCTCTTTGTAAAGTAAAATTTAAGAATACTCAGAAGAATATTTCCATGAAATGATACTGGATGAAGTGCAAATATCAAAGATATTCCACTAATTTCATGGAGTATAGAAGTCAAAACTTTAACCAACCGAGTATAATAAAGAATGGAATAACAACAAAATCACCATGCATGCGGTACTTGGCATGACAAAGTTATTCCAACGTAATAATAAATACTGAAATAATAAATAATGGAACCGAAGTCGGTGAAATTCACAATCCACAAGATATTCCAAATGAATATTAAATGCGGAATAATAAATAATGGAACCAGTCGTGTGAAATTAAACCCAAGCGGATATTCCGCCGAGAATAATAAAGAACGAATAATAAAAGAATTTCACCAAGTATGCGGTACTTCGCATAAACAGGGTATTCCAACATAATAATAAAGAATGGAATAACAGAAGAAGATCACCTAGTATTGGGTAAACCGCATATACAGGTCATTCCACCAAGTATAGGGTAAATCTATGCATCAAAGTTATTCCAATGTAATAATAAAGAATGGAATAACATAAGGATTTCACCAAGTATAGGGTATGTCACGTACACAGGTTATTCCAACAGAATAAATAAGAATGGAATAACATAAGGATTTCACCAAGTATAGGGTATGCCGCGTATACAGGTTATGTATAGGGTATGCCACTTTTACAGGTTATTCCAATAGAATAATAAAGAATGTAATAACAGAAGTTCTCTTCATGAATAAGAAAGAATAACACCCCTTACGGGTACAACAAATAATATTCCTTACCGTAAAAGAATTGGATATAGAAGTAGTGAAGTAGCAGAATACTCTTCTTCTTTCTCTCTATAATTTTCCTCTCTAGAGTTTCAGTGAATTCGTAAAAAATAATGAAGGAATGAGCTTCTATTTATAGAAAAACTGAGAGTGGCTCTTGATCTTAACGAAGGGTCAAAATGACTCTTGGTAATATTGAAGAGACAACTACTATTTGCGAAGGGGTAATTAACCCTTGGAACACCGAAGAGGCAAATAACTGTTGGTAATATTGAAGAGACAACTACTATTTGCAAAGGGGCAATTAACCCTTGGAACACCGAAGAGGCAAATAACTCTTGGTAATATTGAAGAGACAATTACTATTTGCGAAGGGGTAATTAACTCTTGGTAATATTGAAGGGACAAGTAACTCTTGAAAAACTGAAAGGGCAAGTTACTATTAAAACTTTAAATCAACGATCCATATTGATTTACTATTATAATTTCAATCAACGGTCTGAAAAATTGTCACATCTCCTCATGGAATAATATTGTACCCAAATACCTGAATGTACAATACTAGAGTGAATAGTAACCGGGTGAATAGTAACTCGTGAATAGTAACTCCGATACAAAAAGTGTCCCAAATACTCGAGTGAACAATACTAGAGTGAATAGTAATTTTGGTGAATAGTAACCCGTAAATAGTAACTCATGAATAGTAACTTTGACACAAAAAGTGTCCTTAATACTCGAGTGAACAATACTAGAGTGAATAGTAACCCAGGAATAGTAACTCGTGAATATTAATTCTGACACAAAAAGTGTCCCAAATACTCGAGTGAACAATACTACCTCCAGACATCAATTACTATCGAAATAAATGTTTAATACAAATAATTTCAACACAATGAAACTATCAAATTAATCTTTAATCAACGCGAACTTATCCATCATTAATATCATAACTCACAATATTTAACAATCAGGTTGTTCCCAGGAAAGAGGGGGCTTTCCAATAAGGATTTCTCCCTATTAGCGCGCAATTAGGTGACCAAACCTCTCCTTGACAGAACTTCTAGACATTGTAAATATTGCAATTTAATAATATGAATAACTTTGTCGTCTCAATTTAATAAAATAACATATTATGCATATGATACTGTGACAATAATTGAATCAATAATATGAGAGATATGATGCAAAGAATTCTTCAGTAGCAATAATACAATTATAACCGAAAGTGACTTATCACATAAGCATCAATAATCAATACCGTGTGCTACTACTATGCAACCACGCCAGACATCATCATTTTTTTACTACCGGGTAGTTCAACAGTATCAACGGTAAAACCTTCGCCGTTATTTTCATAAAATATTTTTGTCGTTTCCTAACTACGACAATTCTTCTGTTGTGGGTCCACCAATGATTGTGCCATCGTACGAATATTCCCTGACAAAAAGAATATTTTATAACAACTTGCATACTTTGCAAAATTTTCAAATATTACCCACAACTATAACACTATCTCAAATCCACACCATAATATTTTAAAAAATATTTCAAAAAAAAGTAAATATTTATTCATAAAATCTGGGGTCTCACAATCTCCCCTCCTTATGAAATTTTTCCCTCGAAATTTACGTACGTACCTGATATGCTGAAGAAGTGAGGGTACCTCGTCAGATTCTAACTCTTGAGGTATAACCTTTGAGTGTTGAATATGCTCCTTCTTATCCAAGATTTTAACAGGTACATCTTCATACGTTAAGTCATCTGCTATCTCATCCGGTTCTAAATAATATGGTTCGGGTCATCCACATATTTACGTAACATCGATACGTTAAAAACGTTATGAACACGCGACATATTTGGCGATAAAACGAGTCTATAGGCCATAGTTCCTACTCGATCGAGGATTTCAAATAGGCCAATTAAATCGAGGGTTGAGATTTCCTCTCTTCGTCGATTCTTGCTTCTAGAATAACGCCCTCTTGAACCTTCTTCTTTACATTCATCGACTCAAGATTACAGAGCTTGAAGCGACTTTAACTTTATCGATTAAAGTCAATTCTACTCGTATATTCGTTATCTTCATGTGGGTCCCTAGAGTCTTTAACTCTATCTTCTCATTTATAAGTTATACGAAATGAGTCTTTGTGTTAACACCATCGCACTCGTAAACGCATACGATCTTCTACTCAACACGTCAGCTACCACGTTCGCTCTTCCATAATGATATTGAATGGTACGATCGTAATCTTCAATAGCTCGAGTCAACGTCTTTGGCGCATGATACGTTCATTTTAGTTGAAGAAATATTTGAGGGTTTAAGAAATGGGTTTTTATACTGAGGTCAATACAAAATTCGATTTCACGCTCTAAGTAGGCTAAGAAGCCTTTAAGAATACGTCAGAAAATTTATTAACGATACCAACTGTGACTTTTATCCCTTAACCTGGATAGCACCTCACAATGATACCTATCAACTTGCTATCTTCATTCACGATGTCGCCTACAGAAAGTCTGGCTTCGGTGTATTCCACACAAGGAAGTCAACAACGAAAGGATCGGGGCTCTTTAATTATGACTTGATATGACAATGATTGACTTTAGTGGTTTGGTTACTTTGAATTCACATAACAGGTTGGTTAAGAATATGAAAGCTAACCACCTTACGAAAAGCATGATGAGTAGTTAACCAATCGTTTCCAAAAATCACATCAATGCAAGTATTTTCAAAGAGATAAGATCGACAGTTAACGTGAAAATGTTGATTTGAATCAACATGATTTATAAATAGTAAAGGTAACAAAGGCTCTTATTAACGAAGTTTCAACCAATAAGTCAAAGTCTAACTTCTCCGGAGTCAAATTTAAACGTTGAACGCAAGCAAGAGAGATAAAAGAATGGGTAGAACCGGTATCTAATAAGGTATAGACTTCGCAAGAATTTATAATTAACTAACCCGTGCTAACTTCGTTCGAGTCACTCGCTTTTTGAGAAGTCACGAAAAACACTCTTCCTGAAACCACCGAATTTGTGTTGTCTGTATCTGCCTTTGGTGCTACCGTCCCAGCTGGACTTGACTTTGGTACACGAAAAGATTGGGCTAAATGACATTCTCTTCATGAAAATTTCTACTTATATTATCTTGGCCATGATTACCACCGAAGTGGTTACCATTCTTGGCATGATAATTTTCCCCACGATAGTCATCATTGTTCCGATGATCGTTGCCACCGGTACGATTATTATCGTGTTGTTGGTCGTTACCTTTTGGTTGTGCTAACTCATTATCGCGCTCCAATAATTGAGCCCTATTCACAACATCTGAATATAAACAAAGTTTTATGAGAAATGAGATATTGACGTATATCGGGTTTCAAACCTCTTAGAAACATTCGCGTCATTCGCTCTTCATTATTGACCAAATGGGATGCAAACCGAGATAACTCCGCAAACTAGCCTCGTACTACGATACGGTCATATTATTTTGCTCCATTGCTTATCTCAACATTTTCAGATGCCATTTTCAAACACTGCCACAAAGCAAGGGTTAATTGACATATCACATATTATCTTTATACTCTGACCAACTAATTAAATACCAAATAAACTTAGGTAGGTCATACTAGCAAAGGAATTCCCCGTCTCTCCCCTCCTAGTTCTTGTCTCACATCTCAGTCAGGGATCATATCCCTAAGCTTTGATACCAACTGTGACGCCCCCAAAATAGGTATACATCACCCATCTTGAGATGCCAAATACATGGTACATAAATCAAATACAACATAATTATACAACTGTCGTGTAAAATACGACAAAACATAAACTGAGAGTTTAAACAAGAATATTGCCTTCTAGACAATATCCAGTCTCAATGGAGTCCTCATAGACAGTAGTATACAAACTCAAATTCAGTCCTCATTACATTTATTGTCACACTATTTAACAGAATGGTGATGACTACTAATACTATCATCTGGACCATCATTCCATCCCCTGACTAGTCCTTGCTACGTTCTCATTTCCTGAAGAGAACAGTGAAAGAAAGGGTGAGCTCAACTAGCCCAGTAAGAAATATTATAACAAAGATAATGCAGGATAAATTATCATTAGCCTTCAACAATATTAAACTGATAAAATACAATAGACAACAAGTTTAATCATAGCTTGAATAAGCAATCCATTAAAAGAGTCAAGTAGAGAATAAAATCTACTATCTTTTATGATTTAAAAAGTTTTTCATCACTTTTATCATTTGGGACTCAACTTAATAAATAATCCACATCATCCCAAAGACTACTACCAAGGATATTCATTAGTATCACGACCACAAATTATCCATGCACTACGGGCCAAGGATATTCGTGTATTCATCAATGGTCATGATCATGCCAACAACTGTCCATCAATGCACTACGGGCCAATGAGGACTTTTATCATATCATTTGTAACATTACGGTCATAATTATACCGAATAATCCCCGGTCATAATCATACCAAGTCCATCTATGCATTACAGGCCACAGATGACTTTCAAAAAAAATATAAACATGAGGATGATGACAATGATATAAGAATTCAATAAAACAAGTTCACGAATTAATTTGTCCAGGAACCAATAACATCCAAATTGTCAACATGATACCTCTTTGTAAAGTAAAATTTAAGAATGCTCAGAAGAATATTTCCATGAAATGATACTGGATGAAGTGAAAATATCAAGGATATTCCACTAATTTCATGGAGTATAGAAGTCAAAACTTTAACCAACTGAGTATAATAAAGAATGGAATAACAATAGAAATCACCATGCATGCGGTACTTCGCATAGACAGGTTATTCCAACAGAATAATAAATACGAAATAATAAATAATGGAACCAGGTCAGGTGAAATTCACACCGACAGGATACTCCGATAGAATATTAAATGCGGAATAATAAATAATGGAACCAGGTCAGGTGAAATTCACACCGACAGGATATTCCGACAGAATAATAAAGAACGGAATAATAAAAGAATTTCACCAAGTATGCGGTACTTCGCATAAACAGGTTATTCCAACATAATAATAAAGAATGGAATAACAGAAGAAGATCACCAAGTATTGGGTAAACCACATATACAAAAGTCATTCCACCAAGTATAAGGTAAATCAAATAGCATCAAGTTATTCTAACAGAATAATAAAGAATGGAATAACATAAGGATTTCACCAAGTATAGGGTATGTCACGTATACAGGTTATTCCAACAGAATAAATAAGAATGGAATAACATAAGGATTTCACCAAGTATAGGGTATGCCGCGTATACAGGTTATGTATAGGGTATGCCACTTTTACAGGTTATTCCAACAGAATAATAAAAAATGGAATAACAGAAGTTCTCTTCATGAATAAGAAAGAATAACACTCCTTACGGGCACAACAAATAATATCCCTTACCGTAAAAGAACTGGATATAGAAGTAGTGAAGTAGCAGAATACTCTTTTTCTTTCTCTCTATAATTTTCCTCTCTAGAGTTTTAGTGAATTCGTAAAAAATAATGAAGGAATGAGCTTCTATTTATAGAAAAACTGAGAGTGGCTCTTGGTCTTAACGAAGGGTCAAAATGACTCTTGGTAATATTGAAGAGACAACTACTATTTGCATGAAGGGTAATTAACCCTTGGAACAATCAAGAGGCAAATAACTCATTGGTAATATTGAAGAGACAACTACTATTTGCGAAGGGGCAATTAACCCTTGGAACACCGAAGAGGCAAATAACTCTTGGTAATATTGAAGAGACAACTACTATTTACGAAGGGGTAATTAACTCTTGGTAATATTAAAGGGACAAGTAACTCTTGAAAAACTAAAAGGGCAAGTTACTATTAAAATTTTAAATCAACGATCCATATTGATTTACTATTATAATTTCAATCAACGGTCTGAAAAATTAGCACATCTCCTCATGGAATAATATTGTACCCAAATACCCGAATGCACAATACTAGAGTGAATAGTAACCGGGTGAATAGTAACTCGTGAATAGTAACTCTGACACAAAAAGTGTCCCAAATACTCAAGTAAACAATACTAGAGTGAATAGTATTTTCAGTGAATAGTAACCCGTGAATAGTAACTCGTGAATAGTAACTCCGACACAAAAAGTGTCCCAAATACTCGAGTGAACAATACTAGAGTGAATAGTAATTTGGGTAAATAGTAACCCGTAAATAGTAACTCGTGAATAGTAAATCTAACACAAAAAGTGTCCTTAATACTCGAGTGAACAATACTAGAGTGAATAGTAATTTCAATGAATAGTAACCCGTGAATAGTAACTCGTGAATAGTAATTCCGACACAAAAAGTGTCCCGAATACTCGAGTGAACAATACTACCTCTAGACATCAATTGTTATCGAAATAAATGTTTAACACAAATAATTTCAACACAATGAAACTATCAAATTAATCTTTAATCAACACGAACTTATCCATCATTAATATCATAACTCACAATATTTAACAATCAGATTGTTCCCATGAAAGAGGGGCTTTAATAATAAGGATTTCTCCTTATCATGCCGCAATTAGGTGACTAAACCTCTCCTTGACAGAACTTCTAGACATTGTAAATATTGCAATTTAATAATATGAATAACTTTGTCGTCTCAATTTAATAAAATAACATATTATGCACATGATACTGTGACAATAATTGAATCAATAATATGAGAGATATGATGCAAAGAATTATCAGAAGTAATAATACAAAGATAACTGAGTGACTTATCACATAAGCATCAATAATCAATACCGTGTGAAACTATGCAACCACGCGTATTACTGTACTTTTACTACCGGGTAGTTCAATAGTATCAACGGTAAAACCTCCGCCGTTATTTTCATAAAATATTTTTGTCGTTTCTTAACTTCGACAATTCTTCTGTTTTGGGTCCACCAATGATTGTGACATCGTACGAATATTCTCCGACAAAAAGAATATTTTATAACAACTTGCATACTTTGCAAAATTTTCAAATATTACCCACAACTATAACACTATCTCAAATCCACACCATAATATTTTAAAAAATATTTCGAAAAAAATTAAATATTTATTCATAAAATCTGGGGTCTCACAAAGATATCCTTGAAGAGCTCCTCTAGGGCTCGCCCTTCAAGGGTTTGCTCCCCTAGAGGTTCCCTCTCCTAGGACTTTCGTTTTCGAAACTTGCAAAACAGCAAGCTCCACGAAGTGTTCAGAAACTAGAATCAAGGCTTCAGCACTTAAAATATTTTGCGCGATCATCTCACCAAGAGCGTGACTCATGCACAGGGGGCAAAATATTTACTCGTAGATGGTATAGACATCCTCCAGCGTAGAGGTGCATTCCTCCCCCAAGCAGTGACGAATGTGCAAGTAGAGGAGCACCATCGCGAGATCAATACAGTAAGGGTGTTATGGTCCTGTTGGATATATACATAGGTCTCTGCATAGTTGAACACAACAAAAGATGCCCGCACTCTTGAGTATATCTACGTAATCAGTGTTTCCAAGGATCTCGTTGGTTCAATCCTGCCATTCTTGAAGGCGACTAGATGAATCAGACAAGAAGAGAAGGGGACTGAAAGGGTATTCTCGTTTCTCTATGCATATGCGGGGAATGCGATAGGAATGGGAGAAGTCATCTCAACCTCCACAAGCCGTTGCATATAGAAACAAGTCTTTCTTCTCTGGCAGAGGAAGAGTTGTATGTTCATAAGTCTGGACTTGCTCCCAAAAGACGTTGGAAAGACCAAAAGAGGGGAGCCCTTCTTCAATCATTGAGAAACAGGGACTCCTTGATTGTTCCCAAGTCTGCAGAATGTTCAACGGGGAAGGCCTGCAAGAAAAAAGAATTCAGCATAAGGAATCTAAAGAGCACAAGCACTAGGATCCATTCAAATAAAAAATAGGGTAGAGGAAAAACGGGAAAATATGAAAGAGGAGGCCATTAGGTCGGTTCCCTTAAGGGTTGGCCCGTAGGGTTTAGCCACCTAAGGAGCTCTCCCCTCCTGTATTTAACTTCTCCTTACTCGTTGAATCAACTGATTGGAATAAATGCTACTTCACCGGAATATCCGAGCCAAGATCCTTGTTAAGGTGAAATGGCCAAGAATAAATTCTTCCTCCTTGCGGTGTTGTCCTTTCTTTCAGAATAGTCGAGCCAATGACCTTGTTAAGGTGAAATGGCTCAGAATAAATCCTTCCTCCTTGTGGTGTTGTCCTTTCTTTCAGAATATCTGAGCCAAGGACCTTGTTAAGGTGAAATGACTCGGAATAAATCCTTCCTCCTTGCGGTGTTTTCCTTTCTTTCAGAATATCCGAGCCAAGGACCTTGTTAAGGTGAAATGGCTCGGAATATATACTTCCTCCTTGTGGTGTTGATTTTTCTTTTAAAATATCCGAGACAAGATCCTTGTTAAGGTGAAATGGTCCAGAATAAATTCTTCCTCCTTGCGGTGTTGTCCTTTCTTTCAGAATAGCCGAGCCAATGACCTTGTTAAGGTGAAATGGCTCAGAATAAATCCTTCCTCCTTGTGGTGTTGTCCTTTCTTTCAGAATATCCGAGCCAAGGACCTTGTTAAGGTGAAATGGCTCGGAATAAATCCTTCCTCCTTGCGGTGTTGTCCTTTCTTTCAGAATATCCAAGCCAAGGACCTTGTTAAAGTTAAATGGCTCGGAATATATACTTCCTCCTTGTGGTGTTGATTTTTCTTTTAAAATATCCGAGCCAAGATCCTTGTTAAGGTGAAATGGTCTGTAATGGATGCTTTCTCGTGGCGGTATTGTTTTTTTTATATTCTACGATTACCTGAAAAGAAAATAAATAGAAGAAGTAATCACGAAACATCAACCAAACGAGGTCCGCATAGACCATCCAACGATGAACAATTGAATTTTCAAATCAGACTATCACCGACATGACATTCAAATATCCAGGACGTCTGAAGTGATTAAAACATCATCATATATATTTGTACCTCTAGCCTTTTGGAGATTTGAAAGTAATTAGTACCAACAGGGACCCAAAAGGCGTGTTGCCTTTCCTCAGGAGTGCCATCAACAGGGAATATTTCCTCAGGATGATACCATACATTGTTCAAGAGATTGTGACCTGTTGAGCTGCAACCAGTCACATTATTTGTGGTGTAATTTTCGAATTTCAAGTACCCAATTTGTCTAGTGGAGTCTCCATTCACTTCAAGGGGGAGTTCATTTTCAGGTCCATCTCCAAACCTCTGCCATTTCATTCATACTCATAAATAACAAGTTACTAGTAAATAAATCAATTCAAACAATTTAAAAAAAAAACGTGATTAACTATTTTGTGGGATATGAATCATATACTCACTTTATGCTTCTTCAACATTATGCATACAAAATGTATTTTATGTCATATCATGATTACCTATTACTATTTTGTAAAGATACAAGTCTTACATTTATGGATACACGAGAACTATTTCTTCCTCTTTCCTCCCTCAAACTTTTTTCTCTATTTTTTTTAATCTACTCACAAAATCTTAACAAATCCATACCAAAATCATCCGAGCCAAGGAGTACCAACTAAATGGTAAAGGACAGATAATTCTGACTTTTTAGTGGAGTATACTGTTCAAGTATAACCATGGATGAAAGATAACTCTTTGACCCGATTTAAAGTACATACTTGGAATTTTGAAGTCTACAATAGATACATGAGGCATCAAGATTACTGATGATAAAGTTTGCAATCAAAAGAGAGAATATACCTGATGAATTTAATTAGATGATCGGATCAATGATGGTGAGTCTCCTTCGCTTCGAAGTTGTAGATGAGTTTTGATATGGTGAGAATAATAAACTTGTTATACATATAATAAATTACATATATTATTAGGAAAATTCCTTCCAATCACCATGCGTGCGTAATTACCGTGCATATCATCACAATCACCGTGCATATACTGATCACAATCATTGTTCATTTACTTTGTTTTCAAGATTTCCAAAAATAAAATATATATAATTTATTTGGTAATATATAATTTATCTTGATTTAATTTTTAATATATATATATATAAAGATTTGACTTTGTTTTCAAGATTTCTAAAATAAAATAAGATTATATATATATATATATATATATATATATATATATATATATATATATATATATATATATATATATATATATATATATTTATGTTTTCATGTTAGTGCATATGAGTGAGTTGATTTTAGGAATAAGAACGGAGAAAGAAGAACATATGATCAGACAAAAACAAGAGGGAGAATTTGAGGAAAGATATCAACTTATTTCATTACAAACTCTACATTAGAATTTGTGGAGATTCGGAGAGCCTATTATACTTTCACAACCAAATCAAATCAAATTAATGCTTAATTACAGTATTAGCCTCAACATAAAATAGGCACAAGATTATACTCTTTTCTTTTTAAAATATAAGAACATTATTAACTTTTTTTATATTGAGACACTTCAAAATAAAATAAGATTTTATTATATATATATATATATATATATATATATATATATATATATCAAGGAAATAAAGATTGAGCAGGATTTGGAGAAGATTTTCAATATATCTTGTGGGAAAACTCTCCTAAGGGGTCCCCTCTCTAAGATTTTTTTGTTTTCAGGATTTGCAAGATCGAGTTCCGCATATTGTTCAGAAATTTGAAACAGGACTCAAAGACTCGAAGAAATTTGCACGATCGCCACTCCGAAGGTGTGACTCACGTGCAGGGGGGCAAATGTGAGACTAAGTACAAATTAGGGTTCACACATACGACCTAAAGAATTGAATGACAAACAGAAAAGCCGGAAATAAAGAAGTAAAACCTGAGAGAATCTTTCACGTGTCCCGAGGCAGAAGACACGTGGAGGCGACTCATTTTGGGAATTGATTGAGGGATTGGATTGGTGGCTGTAAGGGCGGTGACGATTTGGGCATTACTCACGACTAAGGGTAAATTTGAATTTCCCAGGGACATGTGTCTAAAGACATGACCACTCTCCAAAAAACCTTATAAATACCCCTTCCACTCCATTGGAAGGGGACCTCCTCTCTTCGCATTACGTAACTTGGACTCTTGGAAGATCAAGGACTGAGCATTCTCTCAACACTCTCACGAAGACTCTTGGAATCCCAATAACCCTAACAAGGTTTCCGGATTCTAGGAGTGGAAGGACTCAAGAAGAAGGCTCTTGGAATCCCTGTTATCCTAACACGGTTCCCAGATTCTAGAAGTTCTGCCACGTGTCGTTGGAGTAATCGCCCACCTGTTCTTCTCCCCTCTTCAATCAATCAATCAATTCCGTATTTTTCGTGGATTTTTCTCCTCTTCAACCAACACAAAACCCTAACCCTAGCAAGGTACGATTTTTTTGCCCACAAAGTGTATGCTAAGTATTGGTTAGACAAATTTGTGGTAATCTAACTAAAATATATTTAAACAATCTAAAAGAAAAAGTCAGAAAACAAACCACTACAACTAGAAAATGATTAATTTGTAAGATTAATAAAATTAAAAATACACAATAATCATAAGGACTTAGTAATATCCATCAATTTGATAAATAACAAAAAATATAAGACAAGCCATCCAGTGGCGGAACCAGAACAAAAATTGAGGGGGTTAAAATTTGAGGGCGGTTTTCGGAGCAAATGACGCAGGTGTCATAATGCCATGGCCGAGTAGTCCTGACTCCATATTGTTTTATTGCTTCCAACTCTTTTCTTTATGAGTAATCCTATATAATTCCCAAAAAAATAAAAAAATCCCAATTACAAATTTTAAAATTTTAAGAGAATATTTTTACCATGTTTATTATATTAAATATATTGAGTGTTTAATTCAGGTAACATAATATTAGTGATGTTAAACTTAAGGTATTATGTCATTTTACGCTCTCATATAGAAATTAAAAGTGTAATTTATTTATTGTGACTAGAAAATCAGACATTAAATTTAAATACTACTCTTTTCGTTTCAATAAACAATAATGTATATATTAAATTTTAAATTGATGCAATTTATTTAATTTTATTAATATAATTATTATAATTGTATAATATATAAAATTATATTAATCATAAAAATAATTTAATTTTAAATTTTTATGAATCAAATTAATTTTAAAGTTTAATTTAATCTCTAATTTTAAAATAAAAGAGTATAATGAAATCATTGGGAATTGGGACCTGCTTTATTTTATGGTATTGGGGTTCGCACCTTTATCTCACAAATTTCATAATTAAAAGATTTGAAAAATATTCTTCTCCCATACTGCCATACATGTCCATTAAAGAATTAAAGAAGTACTACCACTTTAGTTTACAAAAAAAATGAAAAAAGAAAAAAAAAGAACGTACTAGCTCAGTAGCTCAAACTTCACAGAAACTACCCAAAGAATATATATGAACCAATTACCCAAAATTATTATTCCTTCGAGTCCCTTATTTTTGAAAGCTCTGTTTTCGTTTGGTTGGTTTCCAGCTCAATAACTCACGCTCCACCGCCACCACCATTATCGTCGACGACTCGCCTCGCCACTGCCATCACATCGCCTCAAGACCTCGCCACCGCCTTTGCCCTCAAGACCTTTTCGCCTACCGCCTTAGTTTCCACTCGAATCATTGTTGCTACCTGGGGCGATGCTCTCGGTTCCGCCTCTAAAGCCATTATCAATGTTCAACTGAAACTTCAAAAAAATATTACAATAAACATAACATGATCTAATAAACTTTAAATTCTATCACTGTTGGATCATCAAATTCCCTTTCTTCAAAATTCCAAATTGACATCATGTAACTTGCTACAAGTGCATCATCAATCCAAATTTGGCACCAAAACTGTAGAAATTAATAGACGAACACAATAGGAAAATAAAAGAATTTAAAATATGTTTATTTTTATGACATTCAAATTATATATAAACAAATTTCATTTGAAGCACATCACATTCTTCTTTTTAAATGAGCTATAGTAAGGATACATTGGATAGTCCATCACCTTAGTCCGTACTAAAACACCAAAATGAGTTAAAGAAAACTAAATACTATTAGTACTACTTAACTAATATTATAGTAATACTAATGTATGTAAACTAATATTAGTATTACTTAATCAATCAAGTTTATGAAATTTGTAAAATTAAAATCTAAATTGAGTACGAAATGAAGTGTTTGAGTCATCTTTAAATAGATAACATCTTTTGTTGTGGCTCGGATCTTTACATATACTACACTTTCGTGTCTTTTCCACAAACTCAAAAGTGGAAGGATCACGTCTTGTAGATGTAGTCTTCTTATTCTTTGACCCCGTAGGACGATCTTTGTGGGGTTGTATACGAGGCTCATGTAAAAACAAATCATGTCCATCAAAAAATTCATAAACCTTCTTTTGAACAACTTGTATAATATGACAACTTCATCAAAAAAATTCCCTGACAAAAAGAATATTTCCCGACTAATCGAATATAATATGACAACTTGTATACTTTGCAAAATTTATAAATATTACCCACAACTATAACATTATCTCAAATCCACACCATAATATAAAAAAAATATTTTGAGAAATTTAAATCTTTATTCATAAAATCTGGGATTTTAAATATGACCCTATCAGGAGAAATTTACAGAGGTAATTACTAGCATTTTTCAGTTTAAACCAGCCCATGTCATCATGATGTATATTCATGTGTACCGTTCTACATTCCTTTTCTTTCACTACTAAAAAAATGATCATTTGTGATGGCCAAAATCCATCACAAAAAGTAGAAAAACCATCACGAAAGGTTTACGTGATGGCTTTAAGCATCACAATGGCCGTCTTGTATACGCCCATCATGAAAGGTTTTACGTGATGATTTTGGCAATCACGCAAACACTTAGTGCTTTTGTGATGATTAATACAATCACATTAACATATAAACTATTGTGATTATCAAAGTCATCACAAAAAAATAAGATTTTAGGGATCAAATGTAAGAACGTGAATCTCTACTTACGTATAATTTATTTCACTATATTAATTATATCTGTATTAATTGTATCAAATGATACTTGTAGGATTCGAACCCTCTCCCATTTGCAAACTAAATAACGAGTATTATCACTACACCAAAGTCCAAATCATGATTATAATTTTAAAACAAAATATAAAGGAAACATATGTGAGGTGACTTATTAAACAAAATTACTTCCACATACGATTTGATGATTGCAATGGAAGTCACAAATACTCTATAATGATGGTAAAATTAGTCATCACTAAGAGCCATCATATATTTTATTGTTTTGTGACGACTTGAAAATTCTATCACAAAATATCTTCTTTTTGTAATTGCAAATAAAAGTCGTCACAAAAATCTATCTTTTTAATGATTGTCACGACCGCCATAAAATATTATTTTGATTATTTCTTATATTAAAATATTAGTGATACCTTAAATGCAATCACGAAAAGGGTATATCTATAAGTGATGACTTAGTTCGTCACAAAAAGAAAATTTATTTTGCGTGAAAAAATTGGTGTGATTGACATGACCATCACAATTATAATACATTGATGGCAAGATTAGCCATCACTAAGAGCCATCATATATACTATTATTTTGTAATTGCTTAAAAAGTCCATCACAAATTACTATCTTTTGTGATTGTTTTTAAAAATTGTCACAAAATTCCGTCACGTATTCTTGTTTTTCTAGTAGTGTTTTGGCTTTTGTAATTCCTTTACTGTGTCATTGAGAAAGACCTTTCAATTATGAAAATAACTTCTCTTAAATTGGATGAGACTGCTTTACCAGATAATAATGGTATATGGACCTGACATTAGCTGATATTAATTCTCATAAGATGATATCTGAATGAGCATTTTTATTGATGGATTGAAGGAAGTAGTTCTGTGAGAAGTCTGAATAAGATTCTTAATTACTGGACTGAGATAATATTTACATTTTAAAGTGTTTTTTTCTGTTTGTAGGTTGAGTTTGTTGGAGGTCCAATGTGTTGGAATACGTGCACATTTTCTACAGTTTCTGGTAAGAATGTTCTTTTCAAGAAGTTATTCAAAACACTTTTTTAAATATAGAATTCAAATATAAACTTACAGGTATGATCCATGATTTTCCAGGCGGGGGTGCATTTTGCAATGGGAAAAAAAAATCATGTTAGTAAAACTGATAAGGTGAGTTTGTCTGCTATGTCAAGATTAAATTAGTAAATCAACAAGAAGCTTTTAAACTACTAGGGGTGTAATACCTTTAAATACATATTGTTATTGTTGAAAATTTGCTTCCTGGTTTGTTGTAATGGGGTGAAGAACCTATTTTTTCTTGCTTACTCGATATAATACAAAATCTTTATTCTATTAGTCATCCTTTATTCTAAAATCTTCACATACTACTTCTTCTTAGACAACTTCCAGGAATGCATTTGATGATGGACTGCTGGATTTACTTGAAGGGAAGCTCACTGTTCTTCGGTTTCAAACAAAGATAAAAGAGGAATTAGAGGTTATTGCTTCTAGGTTAGAGGCTTCTATTAGCACATCTGAACCTGTTGTAAATGACACACTACCTGATAGCACCCTGTTTGATGCCAATTATGCACATGTTGCACGAGAGAAGGTCAAAGAGTTATCACTGGATCGATCTAAGGAGTATTACTCAACTATATAATGAGTATGCTGTTCTATTTGAGCTGTGGGAGGTACATACTTCTATGCACATCTTTTATTTTCTTCCTCTGTCACCCTCAATCTCCAAATAATCATGTGCTTGATCTCATTGATGTGTATCTGTGAGCTATCAATCAACCTTTCCTATTAATATCATTTCCTAATTGAATTCCTTGCCAATCTCTTTATACTTTTAGATATGTTTGGAAATGCTCTATTTTGCAACTAGATTTGCAACTGGTTATCTGTTTCTTTTAATGCACAACCTTGATTATGCAGGACATATGAGGATGTTATGGGGGAGGAATTATTTCTTTGATTATCTAGCTATTGTGGTGACTGACTGTAGGAAAAAAATGAATTGGTACAGAAGGTTATCTAGCTATTGGAGGTCTGAGAAATTTGGATTAGAAACCAGTAGTACTCGACTCGATCTTACCAAAGTACTCGTACTCGTGTCTCAAAGATTAGCTTAATTTTATGGATAGTTTGGTTTATTTTGTGGATGTAATCAAATTCACAATTCAATATAGTAGTAATTTATATTGAAAAATGAATTTGAGATGTATATATGGATAGTTTGGTATATATTTTGTGGATGTAGTAATTTGAAACTGTAAACGAATTGTATTATTGGGATGTATTTTGAATGGTTGATACATTTTGGCTTTAAATTTAAATGAGAATTTAGACCATTTAGCTATATGTCATGGCATTAACATATTGCAGGTGCAAATTGGTAATATAGGTGAACCACAACCTCTTTTTTTTCTTTTTTTATCTACAACATTTTAAAAATGTTATATATTTATATAAAGAAATGACACCTTCTAAATAGATGACACATTATAAACGTTGTAAATGTGCCTAAACATTGTCTGATATATTAAACTACAACATTTTTAGCCAGAAAACGTTGTGGAATCATGTCTTCTACAACGTTTTCAAGCATCTACTAAATTATGAAAAATAAATCTACAACGTTTTTTTCTTAAAAAACGTTGTATAATGTGTCTAACTACAACGTTTTAAAAACGTTGTGTAAGGGTGTCAAATAGATGACACCCTTAACCACAACGTTTTTCTGATTGAAACCACAATATTTTTTCCGCGTTATCTATTTACTGTTTTGTAGTAGTGAACTAATATTATAGTAATACTAATGTATGTAAACTAATATTAGTATTACTTAATCAATCAAGTTTATGAAGTTTGTAAAATTAAAATCTAAATTGAGTACGAAATGGAGTGTTTGGGTCATCTTTAAATAGACAATATCTTTTGTTGTGGCTCGGATCTTTACATATACTACACTTCCGTGTCTTTTCCACAAACTCAAAAGCGGAAGGATCACGTCTTGTAGATGTAGTCTTCTTATTCTTTGACCCTATAGGACGATCTTTGTGGGGTTGTATACGAGGCTCATGTAAAAACAAATCATGTCCATCCAAAAATTCATAAACCTTCTTTTGAACAACTTGTCGTCGCGCAAGAGGCCACTCCACGTATCTTTCCTGCAACTTTTCAAGCATTCCACATATCTCATTTTCTCCACTATTTTGAGTAAAATCATTATCAAAAAATGATCTTGTGTCAAGTCTCCATTGTGAGTGTATATCATCTATATGTAACACTTCATCTTTATCTCCCAAACTTTTTATTTTATTTGCACAAGGCATACCCATGAATGTCATAAAATGATTTTTATAAGTAAGCGATTCTTCATGAAACATGACTAACTTGTACTGCTTATGGAGCTCATTTAAAGCAAACACTAACACATGAGTAAGAAGCTCTTTAAAGAAAAAAATATAAATTGAGGAAAATTCTTATTTTTTTTCACTTTCAAATTGTGTCTTGATTTCTTGAAATTGATTCTCAATTGCAAGACATACTTTGTTTTTAACCTCACTAAGATCCCCGGTTGATTAAATGATATATAAATAATTAAATGTATTTTTCATTTATTTTTTTGTTTTTTTGACTAACTTTTCTAATTTATATTATTATATTTGTAAAGAATTAAATAAAAATTCATTTGATATTAATTATAAAATAATTAAATATTTTCTTATTTTTTGACTAACTTTTCTAATTTATATTATTATATTTCTAAATAATTAAATAAAAATTCATTTGATATTGTTTAAACATATTTTACTTATTTATTTTCTTATTTTTTAGAAAATTTCTAATTTATATTATTATTTGTAAAGAATTAAATAAAAATTTATTTGGTATTAATTACAAAAATAATTAAATATATTTTTCATTTATTTTCTAGTTTTTTTTTTGGCTAACTTTTCTAATTTATTTTAACATATGTTGTTTTATTTAGAATAAATCTTTCATTTTCTTCATAAAGTATTTTCTCAATTTCCACGTAAGAATGCCACATGGGATGATTTGTGCCACATGGGATGATTTGTGCCACATAAGAATTTTTTTTATACGTATGCAGCTAATGTGGACATTTCCATTAAAAGTCAACGGACTTAACGGATTTTCTAACGTTTTGTTAGTAAAGTAAGGTATAGTGAGTTGACTATAAGAAAAATCGGTATAGTGACTCACTTGTATAGTACAGTGACTAAATAAGCATTTAACCCAAACTTGCAAGTACCTTCTAAGAAGTGCATGCACACATTCTACCCTTAAGGTAACACGAGTTCCAAAATGAGTGTTTTTTTTGTCCATGCACAAAGTACTCTTTTAGATTTAACTCCAGAACTTGACCACACTCAAAAATTCAAAATAGAATGAGAGATGTGATCGTTTAAATTTCATGCTTCGTTTTCTAAAAAATCAATTTTTCATATTATAATGTTTTCTAAGAAAACTTCCACGATCTCTTGATTAATGAAACATTAATCAAAATAATATATCTTAATACATCCTAATACCTCTTATACTCATGGATCCACCATGATCCATGATCTATTTTATCAAACTCCCATAAACACAAGATTAACAACTATAAACATAGTTTTAGAGTTAGAGTTTTATACCTTTAGGTTTTTTTTTCCTCTTCTTTCATCTTCTTCTCCTGTCTTCTTTTTCTCCATCAATGGAAGCCTTCTCCCTCTTCTTCTCTCTCTATTTGGTTGGGTATTATGGGGAAAATGAGAGGAAATATTTCTCTTTAATTATTTGCCATTTCCTTTAGTTAAAAGAATAAACATTTAGGAGAGAGAGGGAGTGGTTAAGATAAGATGGGTATAGGTGGGAGTGGTTTGGGGTAGGTGGCTGTCCATGTACTGGAATTTCCAACAGATTTGGCCCTTGTGGGTCCCGTTTTTAATTTCTCATTTTGTGTATTTAATCTCGTCATGAACTTTCGGACCCGAAAACTTAAATTTTCAAGTTTATAGTCGATTCCTACTAAAATCAGCGCTCTCGATGTCATGGACCCATCCGTTTCTTCAAATTCATCTCCAAATTTTAAGTTTGACTTTTTTCCATCAAAGTCAACTATTGGCTTTGACCAAAAAGTGAACCCCGACACATTTTGTGTTTTCAGCCTATTCTTAATAATTTTGATTTTTTGGATTCAAATATCCAATACGTGTTTCCAAATTCCACTCCTAACTTCAATTTTGACTTTTCTCCATAAAAGTCAATTGTTGACTTTTACCAAAAAGTCAACCTTGACACATTTCGTGTTTAAAGTCTTTTCCGACTAAACTTAACGTTTTAGAAACAACCGAGCAGCCTGTGCTTCAAAATTCTATCTCTAACTCCAATTTTGAGATTTAACTTACTTCTAGAAAGTACTCCCAAGTTTGGACTATCCAATAAATTGTTTTGGACATGTCTCATAAATTTTACATTCCCCTAATTATTCAATTAGGGTTTCTAGTCCACTTACTTTGGACTTTAAATAATTACTCCTTCAATCATGCACATTCTCTACATTAGTCATAAGTATTCATCACTTCATTGATAAATAATTAATATTCTCTTATATTATGATAGACATTTAATTCAACGTCTATTAAAACATTTTTATTTAGTTTGCTACATTCAATAAGCCTTTTCAAATGACTTGACATAATGGATTTTATTAATCCAAATTTTCAATATCTTTTGGTCTTATTCTTAATTTTAGAATATCATATTGATAACGTGTCATTCTTACAAGTTCTCTTATTAATTAAATATTTAAGCTTGTTTACTATGATCATATGGCTTGCCATATATATTATGCCATATTCTTAATCCCTTAGTAATATCTTACTCTTCAACCTTTCTATTGTTCATATTTAATTTCTTTACCTTCTTTCAGATATTAAATCATATATTTATTTTTTCAAAATTTATAATCATTCCTCTATTTTTAAATCTAGATTTTATTCTTTAAACCTTTATTTAATTATTTGAGATCTTATTTACAAGTCTCATAAATTTTTCGGGTTATACATGAACTCTTGCAAAGAATAAAAATGATTTAGACAAAAAAAATGCATAAGAAGTGTGGGCAAGGAAATCGTACCTTGCTAGGGTTAGAGTTTCGTGTTGGCTGAGGAGGAGAGAAATCCACAAAGAGCACGGAATTGATTGGTTGATTGAAGAGGGGAGAACAACAAGTGGGCTATTAATTCAATGACGCGCAAGGTAACCCCCTAGAATCCGGAACCGTGTTAGGGTTATTGGGATTCCAAGAGCCTTCTTGAGTGTCCTTCGAGTTTAGAGAATGTCCAAACCCTTTGGTGCTTTTAGGTGGAATCTCCAAGCCTTTAAGTCACCAAAAAGGGTCTCTTTTATCTTCCGAGAGTCTCAGTCTTGAGTCTCGAAGAGAAAGTCCATTTCAAATGGAATGGAAGGGTATTTATAGGGTTTTCGAAAGTAATCATGCGCAAGGCACATGCCTTCGTGAAAATTCCGTAAATACCCTTTAGTCCTGTAGAATAATGCCCATGTTGCCTCGTCCTTTCTAGCCACCAATCCAATCCTCAATCAATTCCCAAAACGAGCCGCCTCCACGAATCTTACCGGCCGGACACGTGGAGGCTTCTCCCGTTCTAGCACATTTATTTCGACTTTTTCGTCTTTATTTCATTAGGTTATGCGAACCCTAATTTGCACATTTAATGAGGTCGTGGAACCCTAATTGTGCATTTAATATAATTAGGTCATGTGAACCCTAATTTTACACTTGGGCCCACATTTGCCCTCTGCATGAGAGTCACATTCGCAAATGATTTATCGTCAAAAAAATTATAAGTCTTTGAATGATTTTGTCGGGCTTCACTTTATAGATTTTGAAGACAAGGATCCTAGAAGAGGGAACTCCTAGGGAGCCAAACTCTTAGAGTTAAACCCTAGGAAGGCAAGACCTAGCGAGGCTCTTCCTTGGACATATTGAAAAATCTTCTGAAATTTTTCTGTATCTTGCCCAATATTTATTTCCTGGAAACAAAATCAAGATAAATTAAATTATATATTAATAAATAAAATCTTATTTTATTTTTGAAAATCAAATCCTTTCAAAGATTTTGGAAATAAAACCAAAACATTCCTATTTAAAAAATAGGATATTTGTTTCAATAATAATAATAATAATACAAGAGAAACTACCTTAATTGAACATTAAGAGAGTAAACGTTGCCATACTAAAAGCATAAATAAAACTATAGTATGCCAATATGAAAACAAAAAGAGAACCCTTTCAAAAGAAATGTTTTGGAAATTAAAACTTTCTTTAAAAAATCAAATATTAATTTTATTTCCAAAATAAAATCAAATCTTAATTTTATTTTAGAAATTAAAACTTTCTTTGTTTTGGGAATCAAATCAAATCTTAATTTTTTTTTTTGAAAATGAAATAAAATAAAATCTTTTTTTTTTTTTTTGTAGATGCATCATTCACGCCAAAGTTCCTCTTTCTATTCACGCCAATGTTCGGAGGCCGAACCCTTGTCAGTCCATTTTTTTTTTTTGAAAATAAAATAAAATCTTATTTTATTTTTGTTTTTTCGAAAAAAATAAAATCTTATTTTATTATTAATTTTTTTTATGGGCTATTATTATTATTTTTTTCTTTAATTTCATGCTAGAAGCTTGGAGTAAAGATACAGAAACCTCCTTCTTGAGTTTACAAGATCAAGTAATGTTTTATACATTAATTTGTTAATTTCTTATATTTACGTATTTTCTTGGCTTCTTTAAAAGTAATAATCAATTATATTATGCCCTTCCCCAAAAAAAGAAAAAAGAAAAAGTGGTAGTGCCAAAATAATATTAGATAGAAGACTTACCCTATCTTTTATATATTATTACTATAAAGATCAAAGAATTGAGGCCCTGTTGTCATATCATTATGAGAAAAAGAAGAAGGCGCCTCGGGTTTTGCGAATAGGCTATGCGCCTACATCATATAAAAAAAATAAAAAAAAAGGTTGAATTTATTCTTTAGCATGTGCATGACTTTGGCCATAATTATTTGTTTCAGAAGGGTTCGGTGGGTCAAAAAATATATATATATTGGCCGAACCTAGAGAGACCGAACCCTAGGGACGACACTCCTTTGCTTTTAGAATTTTTTTTTCTTCAGAGATAAATTTCTTTTACCTTGGATTATTTTTGATTATTTCTTTTATAATTATTTTTTATTTCCAAGTAATTGTAATTTACCTTTTTTTTATGGCCATCTCACCTTAACTGGATTTTTGCTCGGATAGGTAACACTGCAACAAGGGAGCTTCAAAGAGACTTTCTTCAATCCGAGCAAGAGGTAACAAGGAGGATTCCTCTCTATAGGGCCGACCCCTAGGGGTTTAACCCTATAGGGCCGAACTCTATGGAGACCCGAACCTTTGGAATTTCATACCTTCTTCTTGTCTTCGCTTTTCAATTTGCTTACTTGCATGTTTTCTTTTGGATTTCTTTTGACTTGCTTCCTCTATTTCTCTTTTTTTTGTTTCAGGTAATTGTAGACTTTCTTCTGCTTTCCGAGCCCCATCACCATATCTTGGTTTTTTCCCCAATTCCTCGTAAAAAGGCTATAATTTTCGCGGTGAAGGAGCATTCGTCCCGAGCAAAGGATTAGAGATCAACAAGACCTCAAAGGTATGCGCGGGAACAAACCCCTAGGTGGTGGCCGAACCCTATAGGGCGCCGAACCTTATCATTTATTTTTTATTTTTTATTTTTTTTAGCCATCAAAGCAAGAAAAATTCTTACTTTTTTTTTTTTTTTGTTGTGAGGGGGCGGGGAAAAAGAGAATCCTCAAAGTATTATTGGCTTTGTATCATGTACTAGATTGTGTATTCATGCAAGGAACATATTTATCATCTTGGGGAAATTAAAAAGATAAAATCAAATCTAAATTTTATAAAATCAAATCTAAATTTTATAAAATTTGGTTTTATTCTGAAAATCAAATCAAATCTTTCTTAATTTGAAAAGAGATTTCAATGTGCAGCATGTAAAGAAATATACATGATGCTAGGATGTTTTTATTAGACTAACGTATCATGTATAACAATATCGCAATAACACATGCCTGTGTTTAACTAATTTGATAATTTCGCTAGTTTTAAACAAACAATAGCATATGATTTTATTTTTATTTTTATTTTTTATTTTATTTTATTTTTAAATAAAATAAAGTAAAATCTTATCTTATTTTTCCAAATAAATAAATAAAACATTTACTTATCTTATTTTTGGGAGGTCCTGTTGATGAGCACGTCTCGCATCCAAACTGAAGCCTTGATAATTCTTTGGGCAAAGATGACTGTAGCTTTGATAATTCTGACACCTCTTGTATGAGAAAGTCTTCACATGCTTCCAGCTTTTATTTGCCCTAAAAAAGGATAAGCAAGGTGTTGTTCCCTTCAACAGGCAATCAAAGCTTATGCTGAACCCTTCTATTCACGGTACTATCATGTAAGCAAGGTGCTTATGCAGGTTATGTGAGCAAGGTTTTTTTTTTTTTTTTTTACCCAATACAGGATTACTTAATTAGCCAAGTGCAACTTTTACAATATTGATCATAATCCATGACCCATTACGTCACTCTCTCATTAGTCAACCAAAAGTTTCACTTCTTGCATCCAACATGCTAGGTACCATCACTTTATTTGGGTGCAACATGCATTGATTATTATATATATATATATATATATATATATATATATATATATATATATTTATTTTTTGAAAACCCAGAGAAAAAAAAAATTCTTTGTATACAAAGAAAATTACTCTAATCAATAGATCCTTGGAGGAACGAATACTAGGGGGGCCAAACCCTGGGAGAACAGCTCAATGTCTAGACTCCTTTTGACATTTTTTCTTTCTTCTTTTCAGGTGTCTTTGAGGTTACGTATCAAACCTTCTTCTTTGTCATGGTGAGCATTTCTTTTCCCTTTGACATCCTTACATTGCATTTTTTTTTATAGAATTCTTATGATGAACTTTCCTTACTTGTAGGCCCTTTCACCTGAATGCTCCGCAGAACCAAAAACCACTCGGGAGTCCCCCTTCATCACTGATTGGGGAAGGGCTCCCTTCTTTGGTCCTTCTGACACCTTCTGGGATAGAGTTAAGGACTATGACCGTACAACTTTTCCTTCACCAGAGAAAGAAGGCCTATTTCTGTATGCCCCAGCTTCTGGGGGTTGGGGTGACTTCCCTCGTGCTAATTGCATTCCCCGCCTATGCATAGAGAAGAAAGAATACCCTTTCAGTCCTCTTCACTTCCTATCTGATTCATCTAGTACGCCAAGGAGGATGGCGTGGATTGGACCGACGAAATCCTTGGAAATGTCAATACGTGGAAATACTAAAAACGCAAGCATCTTTCGTTGTGTTCAACCGTAGAGACCTACGCATCCACCATGACCATAACGCTTCTTATCGTGTTGATCTCACGATGATGTTCCTCTACTTGCACATTCACACCGCCTGGGGAATTCACCCCTACTCTGAGGGGATGTCTATGCCTTTATCAAGAAGTTCTCTTTTTTATTCCTTTCATTCATTCTCATTTTTCTCAAACATATATATTTATTTTAAATCTCATCTTGTAGCCTTCCCGTTGTTGCTTCAACTCCCATGCGCCCTTCTAACATGTCCACTAGAGATAACGAATGTGTTGCCTACTGATGGAAGCCTTCACAATCTTCCCGCTTCATCTCCCGCTTCAAGGCGATACCCTTCCAGACTTCGAGACTTCCAATGGGCAAAAATTCTTGGTTATCCTGGGTACGCTTACTTCTTCCGTGACTACAAGACCAACCAATGGGACAAATTTCTATTCATGACAAATCTGTTTCGCTTCCGTGGAGAGACTTGTCCTTTCTCCTGGCAATTTTATCTGCTATGTGGTCGTCCGCTTCATCTTCCCCGGATCTCCCATGTACGGTCCTTCCGCCTGTGTTTCACTTTTGGCAAATATTATCCCGAGGCTCGTAGATTCCCTCGCTTCTCTTCTTAGGGTCCTTATATCGTCAGTTTCAGATTTAAACAATCCTTGCTATGAAAGAATCATTGGGAGGTAATCACTTTCCTATATATATATATATATTATTTGTCTTCCCAACCGCACTTATTTTCCTTTAACCTTTTTCTTATTTGATTTTTTATTCCTTCGTATGATGTCAATTGTTTCATTCCATGCTCTTTTCTTCGATTTTTTCTTTTTGAACGCTTTTCGCTATTCCTCTAAGTTAGTAAGAAGTCTCCTATTTTTCATCACCCAACGTAATTCCTCGCATAACACGCTTGGATTGATCACCGACTTAGACTCGATAAAAGCGGATCTGCGGCCTTTTCTTGATGATTATACTTTGTTCACTTCCGTCCCTATACCATTGTTTCGTAGGGTTACGCCCATCTACCTCACTTTTTTATAAGCGCCAATTTCAGACATACTCAAGCCTCAACAAAACCAAATTTTGAGTGGTTCTCGCACTATCTTGGTTCGTCTTTCTTCTATCTACGAGCTTCCTTTACTTCCTCGAGAATAATAGTTTTGGCATCAGATCGTATTCTCCTCACCGTCATGAGACAATTCGGATATGACCAGAACGCCTTTTTGGTCACACCTCACCGAGGAAGTTATGAGGTCGCTTTTCTCAATTTCGCCTGCATTCTCCCCTTTTTACATGGGCATTTTCGAGGCTACAAAGCGATCCTCATAGATCCCTTCCTTTGTAATACCAGATAATTCCGAAACGGACGATATACTCTCATGAACGTAATTATCGGCAAATCAATCTTAAAAGATGGGAGGATGATACCTTGATTTGTTCATTGCCGCTTTCTATTCCAAAACGCTCCAATGGTGCCGACTGCTATGCTCTCCTAAGACTAATATCCGTCCAACACTTTGGCCAGCCAGTAGCCGATTGGTTGAGCACGAGGTCTTGATGCCTAAGTCTTCTCTTCCTCATTTAGCAGACATTCCTCCTCGAGGTGATCCAAATACTTTTCATGTACAAGCTCCCACTACTTCCACGAGTCTTCCACCACGGGCTCCATTTTGGGTGTCTCCTCTAGCTCCTCCCCAGGGATCCTTTGATGCCGAGGCAATGAGAGTTACTCGTTCTAAAACGAGAGCGGCTATTACTACTGATTCTGAAGTAGCTCCTCCTATTTCTTCTCTGTGGTTCCATTCAGCCGTCTTCCTCCTATTAGGCTTATCATAAAGCCATTGGCAAAACGCCTCTCGATATAGTCTTTCGATTCTAATATGTCTTGAAATTGAGGATCCAACCAAGAAACGCCGTAGAAATTTGGTAATAATTAATTTTCTTTTTTTTTGTACTATTCTCATTTTTCTTTCATCCCTTGTATTACTACTTTCACACATCGTTAAGTAATTGATTGGTTTTTTTTTAGGTTGCCGTGGTCGATGAAGATGATGATGATGATGACGTTCCTCTTGGGCTTATTTGTAGTAATCGCCAATGAGGCGGTCATGGTGGTTTCCACTAGTCGTGAGCCTTCCCAACTCAGATTTGTTGATATTGAGTCGCTTACTTCCTCGTGATTTATTGTGTTAGCCTCGGATGCTAAGGATACCTTATCCGATGTGAGCTCGAGTCCCGCTTTGGGTGATATAGCCTATTTCTTCACACCTCCCGTGATCGCCTCCTCATGATGAGTGTGAAGATGTTGATGAGGCTCTTAATTCCCCGAGGGGGAATCCTTCTGAAATTATTGGTGATGCTCATCCTCCCGTAAGATTCTACCGAGTTTGTGATTGCTTTCGAGGGCGGTGTTGATAACATTCTCGGTGGGTTGAATAACATTCCCCTTTCTGTGGCATCTCCCGACTCCTTTTCCATTGACTATATTGTGATTATCCTTCTTTAATCAACATGTGATTTGTCTTGAATTTCATTTCTTTCTTTGTTATTAATATATTGTGTTTTGACATTTTGTTTTTTCAGAGCGAGAAGATGAAAGACTTGCCTTTGCCTGTTGAGGCACTCGCTTTATTTGATGCTATCCATCCAGATGTTTCCCACTCTCCATATAGTGACCTTGGTTATCCTCCAGTGACCAAGGTTTCAAGAATCCTCACCATACAACATCTTTCTCGCTTCCTCCACCCTCGACTTGATAAATTCAATGGTGGCTTCTAAAGTAGTCACCACCCGAGCTTCCTTCAATCCAAATGGGATCTTATTTCTTGGAGGGGTTTCAGATATCATCTTCTAGTCGGAAAGTCCGGAGCGCCTCCTAGCTCTGGCTTCCGCAGACATTTCACCTTGTTAATTATTAAGGAGACTTCCACCCAAACCTTCTTCCCGGATCACCGTTCGTAGGCCTTATTTGTAGATTGCACACTCTTTCTTTATATTCTTTCATGCGAGTCGAGGACTTGAAGAAGTTTAATGATAAAGTAGACGACCTTACGTACCATAGGTGTTGACATGTCTCCGCTTCGTGATAGATTGACTCTTCTCAAGTCAAATTTTGATCTTGTTTCATTACGCTCGAGGTTGTCAGACGTAAGTGTGAAGATGAATCTTTTCAAAGGTCTGAAATTTTCCGAGCTTGATGAAGCCGCCAACAAATTGAAGATTCACCTCAAGATTTGAGAGGGCGACTTCGGAGGTAGGGCGCCAAATGACGGACTTCTAGAGTCAACTACCTAACAAGTTAGGGAACCGAAAGTCGCAAATCTTAAGATTCGAGATGTCGCTGCTATTTCGATTTAGAAGCTTTAGTCAGGCCTCCACTTCATTTTGATATGTCTTGGCCTTTAGATCATAACTTGTTGTAGTAGTTTTTTTTTTCGATTTCGCTTTGTAAACTCATTTACACTGTTTCATTTATCAAAATGTAGTTTCTTCAACCTTGTTGATTGCTTTTAATTTGAATGATTCCTTAAAATTCAATATTTATCATTGAATCTCAAGTTATTCAAATTAATATTACAAGACAACCACAAGTAAATATGAATTTTATCAAAATATGTATATATAGTTTTCACAAAACCAAAACTTGACTTTATACTCCTTTTTTTAAAGAAATTTAAAATGACATTCAAGTATAAGTGAAAGTTTGTAAATTTATTGATAATAAAATTGCTTTTAACGAAAAAGCATAACGTTTCATTAGTAAATCTTGCTTTTGTCGAAGAAAGCATAACGATTGCCACTTTTAGAGGTAAAGTGTAACTTTCTTTGCTTTTGTCGAATAAAGCATAACGCTTTGCCACTTTTAAAGATAAAGTGTAACTTTCGGGGTTGAGGGCTTATACTCAGTGCCTCACCACTTTTGAAGTTGAAAGTGTAACTGTCGAGGGCTGTTAATCAGGTTCCTCGATCACTTTTGAAGTTTGAAAGTACAACTTCCAAGGGTCAGATTTTAGTCAAAAGCCTTGATTACTTTTGAAGTTGAAAGTATAACTTTTTGTGATGCTCTTCTCATGTGTAATATTTCTTTACCCACTTCAAGTTCAATGGGCCCGAGATGATCTCGATCCCACACGAGATATCTTGCAATACCCGCTTTCGAGATCTCTCAGACTTCTATACTGCCTTCCCATTTGGGGTAAAATTTAGTGGTCAGGGTCCTCTCATGACTTGAGTTGCCGCTTTTGAGTACCGTGTCCCCACCAGAATTCATTGTGGTACTATCATGCAGATTGTATTGTCGTCACAGTCTTTCATGGTACCGTTCAAGCTTTTCTTTAGCCTTATCTCGAAATTCAACTAAGGCCTCCAGGGCTGCTGGTCGATTTTCTTCCTCGACCAAGCTTCGAAGTCTCATTCGAGCCGAAGGTATTTCTATTTCAATGGCAAAACAAATTTTCTTCACCATAAACCAAAGCATATGGGGTCTCACCGTAGGCTTCCTTTTTTGAAGTTCGATATGCCCATAACGCTATTGGTAATTGTTCGCCCATGTCTTCTGGATGATCGCTCAGGGTTTTTGATAAAATTTTTATCAAGGTTTTGTTTTGTAGCCTCTGCTTGTCCGTTGCCTTTTCGGGTAGTAGAGGCGATGATTTGTAATGTTTCACCCAGTATCTTTCCATCGATTTTTGACGTCCCCTATTGATGAAGGGGAGTTCCATTATCCGACAAAATTATCTTCGGATCCCGAACGGCAAATGATGTGCTCCTTGATAAAATTGGCCACCGCCGTCCCGTGGCCTTCTTCAAGGGTATTGCCTCCACCCACTTTGTGTACATCTCTAAGTGGCGCTTAAAATCCATATGTTACCCTTTTGGAATTAGGGTGAACAGGACCTATAAGATCCATTCCCTATGTATGAAAGGGCCATGGTGTTGCCAAGGTTCGCAAATCCACTATGGGAGCATGGATCAAGTTTCCATGTATTTGACAAATGTGGCACTTTTTAACAAATTCTAGACAATCTCCTCCATCTTTGGCCAAGAGTAACCATGATCGATAAGTTGTTTGTACAACTTGGCTCCCCCCTCGGTGTTCATCCTCAGTGCATTTGGTAAACCAAATCTTTGGCTTCTCCTAGTTCCGCATAATCGTAGGGCTTGCCATTGAATCACCTTCTAAACAATTCTTCGCTCGCGCAAGAAGAAATGTTGTGACTTCCTCTTGATTATAATTAAGGTCCTTCTTTTTTCTATGGGAAGAGTCCCGCTTTGTAAGAACTCCACATAAGGGATTCGCCAATCCACTATGTCTTCAATGAAGGCGCGCATTCATCCTCCCTGTGTATTCTTGGCATGAAACACATTGGCGCTTGTAGGGCATCCGCTTCCTTCTTCATTTCAGCCCAATAATACCCTCGACGCCAGTAGCTTCACGATATAAGCTTATGTTCCGCTTAATCCAGCTTCTCGCCATGCACCTGCTGTAATACTCTATCTCGCTTCGCCTCCCTAAAGCATCGTGGTCAACACACCGGCCCCGCTTTCTTTGTGATACAAGACACCTTTGATGATGATGTTGTACTTCAGAACTTCACAAGAAGTATCGCTCCTCCTTTGTTTGCAATTGATGGGAGATGTCGACGCCAATCATCTATCATATCTTTGGGGAACAAATTTAGCACCATGGTTGGGAGGGTTCTCTTCATTACCTTTACATCCAAATCCTCACCTTGGACATAGACTCGAGACGCCATCGCTGCTAGTGCATCGTGTTGTTTATTCTCATCCTCTTGGCACATATTCAATCACCACCTTCTTGAAAGCCTCCATCACCTTTTGTGCTACAGTTCGATATGGCGCCAAGATAGGTTCCTTCACTCCGAATTGGCCTCTTATGTGTTGCACTATGAGGTTTGAATCTCCTTTTACTTTAAGATGTTTGGCTCCTAATTCTTGAGCCGTCAACAACCCTAGTATGAACGCCTAGTATTCTGCTTCATTGTTTGTGCAAGGGAAATCCAATTTGTATGACAAGGCCACTTCATTTCCTTCTTTAGTGGTCAATACCACTCCTTCTCCACCTTTACCTTCTGCAGATGATCCATCAAAAGCCAAACTCCACCATTCTAGGTTCTCATTCATCAACTCGATTGATTCTACTTCTTCACCCGGAAGATCTTCAGAAGGGGGTTCATATTCTCCATTTGGAAATTGAGCCAGCAGGTCTGCCAAGGCTTGACATCGGATCGCCTTCTTGTTACACACTTGATGTCGTGACTCGAAAGAATCATCATCCATCCGCGTGTCTTCTTCCTACTAATGTCGGCCTAGTTAATAGGTATTTGATTGATCGCTTTTGTTGCAAGCTTTACTTCGCAAGTAAAAAATTATGCCGCATTTTTTCATGCAATGAATACCAATGCTAGGCAATGCCTCTCCACCGTGAATACCGGTTTTCGGTCCTCGGATTATCCTAGCTAATGTAATATACGGGTTTCTTCTTCCCATCCACCTCCTCGTGTGATCAATCCACCTATGGACTTCTTGGTAGATGTGATGTACAACTGCAACGGCATTCCTCTTTGTGGCACTACCATTGTTTGTGCTGAAGCCAAAATTCTTTTCACTTTCTCAAACACCTGTTGTTGGTCTTGCCCCCAGTCCCATTGTGCCTTTCCTTTTAGTAATTTGCCAAAAGGTTCTGTGACTTCGGCTAATGCTGGCATGAATCTTCTCATGTATGAAACTTTCCCTAGAAAGCTCTTTAAGTGTTTCTGCGTTTTTGGTGGAGGCATCTCTGTGATTGCTTTGGCCTTGCTTGGGTCCACCTCTAAGCCTCTATTGTGCACCAAGAAGCCCAAGAACTTTCCAGCCGTCATCCCAAAGGCGCACTTCTTCGGATTCATCCTCAACTTATACCTTCTCTAAGACCGCTCAACACTTTCCTCAGGTCCTCCACATGAGTTATCGCCTTCTTGGATTTCACTACTATGTCATCTACATAGTCCTCCACTATATCATGAATCATGTCATGAAATATGGCGTGCATTGCCCTTTGATAAGTTGCCCCCACATTCTTCAACCCGAATGGCATTACTACATAGTAGAAATTTTCAAACGAAGTACGAAAGGTCATTAACTCTCGCATCTTCTACTTGACATCTTTATCCGATTGTAACCCACAAACCCGGCCCATGAATGACATCATCTCATGATTAGCCGTTGCATCTACCAAAGTGTCTATGTTGGGTAATGGGTACATGTCCTTTGGGCATGCCTTGTTCAAATCTCTCCGAAATCCACACATATTCAGTAGTCGTCCATTTGACTTCTTTACCCAGACAATGTCGGATAGCCATATTGATGTTGAATTGGCTTGATGAACCCTACTTCCAAAGAACTTCTTGATCTCTTCCTTTATTTGAGTTTCTACTTGGTGCATAGTTGCGAGGTGCTTGCTTTCATCGGCTTCATTCCCTGGACTTATGTTTAGATTGTGCTCCACAAGATCCTTGTCAATTCCGGGCATCTCGTCAGTAATTCCAAGCAAATACATCCCTATATTCTTGCAATAATTGTACAAGCTCCTCCTTCTGTTTAACATCCAGCTCCTTGTTGACATTAGTCGGTCTTGGCATTCCTTCCTTTGTTGCCAAATTAACTTCCTCTAATTCATTTTGTTGAGGTTTTGGCCTATCCTCGAAACATTCGGAGTCGGTTCTACCTTCATTTGTACAACTTCTTCTTCTCCATTATTGTTGGAGTGGGGACACCTCCCGAGCCGTTGGTTCATACGCTTCAAGGGTTTTTCCCCTCGCATCGCCACAATCGAAACACCACCTTTCCATCGGGTTTAACAACCTTCTCCCATTTTGTCTTCCGCCTCGCTGATTGTGCCATCCGCTTGGCATTTATTATATTTCTGGCATCTTCGGGGTCTGCTGGCCTTTTCTTTTCTTCTCTTCCTTCTTTCTCTAAGTCTACTACCATGGGCTTCTTATTTTTGGAACATTCTCCGTATTCCGAGGTCTTCTTCTTCTTCTTTTTCTCGCAGTACGAACTTATCTTCCCTCGCACTTCCTCCCAAATTTTGCTAGTCTTAGAGAATTAGACCTTGCAATTTGGTTCTCTCCTCTTCAGTGACATCATCAAAGAAAGTCGCTTCGGTGATGTGTGCCTCCTCTGGTCCAAAAGGATTCCGAGTTGCTGGTACCTTTATTTCTCTCCCTTTCCAAATAGCTTTAAGGCACTGATGAAAGACCGAGGGTACTACCCCATAGTCATTTTGCCAAGCCCTTCCTAGCAAGACATGATATGATGAATCCACCTCGGCAACATGGAACATTACAGGCCCTCGAATCTTCCCAACTTGCATGTCCACCTTAATGTGTCCCAAGGTTCTTGTATTTTGGTTGGATTTAATCCCGTAATGTTCGCTTTGTTCCTTCACAATCTTCTTTCTCCAAAGAAGCCTAACTGCTTTGAACACGGTGTAGGCATGATATTTATAGATGCTCCATTATCAATGAATGCCCTTCGCACCTCAATGCCATTGATTCTCGCCACATACAATGACTTTGTCAGTGGGTATCTTATCTCTCTATCGCCTTTAGAGAAAGATATCTTATTTTCTTCTTCCTCCATCGTCTTCACAAATCCTTTACTCATGGCCATACAAGTCTCCTGCGTCTCTCAAGCAGCTTTGATAATTGCCCCTGTGCCTCAATCCTTGCTTCTTGGCCAATCCTATCTCGATCGAAAAAATTTACGAACTTGGCTCCGCTTCATCAATGCAATCACTTGCAGCCCGGATCACACTCCTCCTTTTCTTCCATTATCATCTCCACTTCGGGCTTGTCTTTGTGAATAACAAAGCATGTTGCACGCTTCTTCCCTTTGTGGTTTGGCGGTGACTTGTCATGAACACTACATTCCTTTCCAAGTTCAATCTCCCCATTTGCCAGCCTTCTCTCATGGAATATCCTCCGCAGTTATAACAATCCATCGTTGAGTGTCCCCGATTGGTGGAATACATGTAAGTCCGGGTCTTCTTTATTTCTTCTCGCACATCGCAAATCTAGGCCTTGGGGTTTTCACTACTCCATGTTCAACCCATTGTTCATACAAACCCCTCAATGCTTTCTCACTACATGTGATAGCTTCCGGATTGGTTTTTCGCATATTTGTCTCCGTGCTTTCCTCCGCTTCGGCCAAAATTTTTCTCGTGTTTCTCCTCTTGCCCCTTTTGGTTTTGACTAAGAGTCAGCCAAAGCCACAGTTGATGTCATCTTGCCCTTCCATGTAACCGTCGCATGGTTAGTGGGCAATGTCACGATTCCTCCCAAGTCCTGTGTACAAAAGATGAGAGGGTCGCGAAGGAATCAAGCCTTGGTGATGAGGTGGGGTTTGAAAGAATCCAATGCACCATTGTTGCAAATGCTGACTAAGTTCTTTTCTTCAATCGCCTCACACACTTCGCGTTCGGGCCCGAACTCATCAACATATAATCCGACAACTCCTCATTCGGTTTCTGCTTGAACCGCATGAGCTCCACAATGGTTACTGCTTCTTTTACGCACATAGAAAAATTTCTTGAAAAATTGTAATTTTAAGTCATCCCAATCATAGATCAATTCCTTCTCCAAATTGTAGTACCAACTAAAGGCACTATCCACAAAGTCTTGTTGAATTCCCGCATCAACAAGTTGTGGTTGTTCACTTCACATATCCGAGCCACTTGAGAGACATCGACTCTACAAACTGCAATATGTTCCCTAGCATTTCCTTTCTCCCCGTTGTATTTTGGAAATTGCGGAGGATGCTCAATATACCCTCAGGTAAGGTTGCCTCCGAATGTGTGCGGGTAAGGAGGAGGAGTAAAGTCCAACTCCGAGGGTCGAGATGTCTGTCTGCGGTTGATTGATCACGCTAATCATATCATCCTTCGTCACATACTGGCTTGTAGCATGAACTCTCCGGGGTGTTGTGATATATTCTTTGACGCTGGCGGTGTGTATAGAGAAATTGGTTGATGAACACTTGTATCATGAATAAATTAGCCGATGGAAGTTCTTTGGCTCATTCACCGGACATTGCTTGGAATGATTGGCATTTGCACTGTGAAAATGATGGAATAGTAGTTTGAGATGATGTTTATCTGAGGTCAGCTTTGCTTCCATCCTAGGTTGTGGTACGTCCACCACCGCTCGGGCTTCCAAATTGATTATTGGAACCGATTGATTTTCCGTTAAGGGAGGTACAAATCTGGTTCTCTTTGTTGTTGCTACCATTATTGTTGTCTTCCACACCGCTTGTTCCCCATGCGAACTTCCTGGGAACATGGCCTTGAAAGTGGGAATCAGATCAATCGTCAAGGCGGAAATTCCGCCTCTCTTGCTTCTCTCGTGATTTCCAAGATCATGGCCATCATCATTCCTTTCCTTCTTCGTGCTTCCTTCAATGCCTTGAGCATTTCCAGCTGCACAACATTCGCTGGTCTCCCACCGATCCTCGCCTTGCCTTCCCTCGCCAGTGTGTTGTTGATTGGCCATATGTGGTGATGTTGAACTTCCTTCTGAAGCGTCTTCAATAAGTGGTTGGTCAAAATCCAGGTTTGCACCTTGGAAAGCTTGAGTGGCTTGCCTTGGAACTGGATCCGGTGAGGTAATGTTGTTTGTTGGTGAAGTAGCTCTTCCTGTAGTTCTCCCACTTCGAGTTGTGGGCATACCCTTCACGAATTCTACACCTCCCCAGCAGCGTCGCCAAATAAATGTGGGCAAGGAAATCGTACCTTCTGCTAGGGTTAGAGTTTCGTGTTTGGTAGGGAGGAGAGAAATCCACAAAGAGCACGGAATTGATTGGTTGATCAAGAGGGAGAATCACAGTGAGTGCTATTACTTCAATGACGCGTGGCAGAACCCCTAGAATCCGGGAACCGTGTTAGGGTTATTGGGATTCCAAGAGCCTTCTTGAGTGTCCTTCGAGTTTAGAGAAATGTCCAAACCCCTTTGGTGCTTTTAGGTGGAATCTCCAAGCCTTTAAGTCACCAAAAAGGGTCTCTTTTATCTTCTGAGAGTCTGAGTCTTGAGTCTGAAGAGAAAGTCCATTTCCAAATGGAATGGAAGGGGTATTTATAGGGTTTTCTGGAAAGTAATCATGTGCAAGGCACATGCCTTCAGAAAAATTCCAGAAATACCCTTTAGTCCTTAGAATAATGCCCATGTTGCCCTGTCCTTCTAGCCACCAATCCAATCCTTCAATCAATTCCCAAAACGAGCCGCCTCCACGAATCTTCTGCCTCGGGACACGTGGAGGCTTCTCCCGGGTCTAGCACATTTATTTCTGACTTTTTCGTCTTTATTTCATTAGGTTATGCGAACCCTAATTTGCTCATTTAATGAGGTCGTGGAACCCTAATTGTGCATTTAATATAATTAGGTCATGTGAACCCTAATTTTACACTTGGGCCCACAAGAAGGAAATCCTATAATAATAATGATCCAGGCAAACTCTAGGCATTACAAGCAAATTAAAAAATAAAAAGTGTATGTATAAGAAATTTAAAACTATTAATATTCTTTCTATGGTAGTAATAAACTATGTTAAGTTTCCTCCCATTGTAAAAAGACACAATGTGAATTTTAATAAGCTTTCATCCCTTGTATTATCAAAAAAAAAGTTAGGGTTTATAGGAAAAAAGGATTGTTCATAGAGAAAATTTTTATCTATTTTAAACTAAAATATTACCTCAATTACGGATAATAAAAAAAAACACATAAAATCATAAATAAAGTTCAAAAATTAAAGAACTAAATAGGGGATATATATGAATTTTTTACCTCAAATTGAACCAATCTTGCACTAGTTTTTGAGAGAAGTTTTTGAGATTATTGCCAATGACCGAGGTAGCAGAACAACGCCGTCCTATGTTGCCTTCATTAACACTGAGCGTTTGATCGGTGATGCAACCAACACCATCTTCGGTAAGATCTTAGCTATAATATTTGTTCACTACATTGAATGGAAAAGAGTTTTATTTTCAAATTATGATTATTCAAAGAAAATATTAGATATGTTACTATGTGATCATTCAAAGAAAAAATTTGATAAGTTACTCTATGGAAGAAGCTGGAGAGATAAAAAGTCAGTAGAACTAAATGTTCACCCACTAATTAAGATTAGATTTATTAGCTGAGAAGCAATTTTGGAAAATTAATTTTGTACCTTTGTTAAGTTATGCAGCTATTCTACTTTTGTTTAAAATTTGGGACTTGCATGTGAAAATATTAAAAAAAAGACTGAAAATAACACCCCCGGAACGTAATTAGTTAATTATAAAGGAGAGTCAAAAAAAATGGAAGATTAATTAGTTAATTAAGAATAAAGTTGATCAGAACGTACGGATATATATATATATATATATATATATATATATATATAGAGAGAGAGAGAGAGAGAGAGAGACTCAATGTCAAATTACACCCCCGGAACTCAAGTCTTGACAAGTTATAGTATTTGTTTGGCCTATCTGTACTTTTTTTATACATATTTTTTTGCTATCTTTTTTGGTTAAGACGCGTACATCGATGTAACATGCAGCTTCCATAACAATGCTTCCAATTTTTGAATAGCAGAAGAAGAAGCAGCAGCACGCATGCAGATATCTCCCCTATAATTACATATTTAAATATAAAGGTTCCAAAATCTGACCTACTATATAGCTACAACTTTGTCCTTCCCTCAATTTTAATTTGATCCTGTGTGTTTCTTCGAACTTTAGTCCTTGTTGGTGGGTCATTCTAGAACCACCCCTCTAAAGATTACAATATTAAATTAATATCTATCTATATTATAAGCTTTTAGTGGAGGTATGGTGATTTGTGTTGTATTTTTTTTTCTTTTTTTTTTGTCTCTACAACTTTATATATATTATTATTTTATTTTTTTAATTTAAAATTTTTATGTTTTTATTTAGTACTCTAAATTTATAAAATTTTAATTTTATTTTATATAATTTATACACGCAACATGTATGATCAAGTGTTAATCATCTTTAAGAAAAGATTCTTTCAACTTCAATGGATATGTACACGAGTTTAATTAGACTTGAATTAAGTAATATATAAAAGTACTTAAAATAAGCCTAACATATTTATATACACGCGGACACACTTTTATATACATGCAAATTAAACCTGCATAATTATACAGAACTTGTCAATACTTGAGTTCCGAGGGTGTAAGTTGACATTGAATTACCGTACATACTTTTTTACGTACGTTCTGATCAACAAATTGGTTCTTATTTAACTAATTAATTAATCACTTCCATTTTTGAATCTCCTTTATTACTCGTCCTCGTCCTTGTCCTTCTCTATATAAGAAAGCCAATTAACCAGCAAGAGAAACCAATATCCATCAAGCAAGAGCACTTAAATATTACACAAATTGAGTTCCAAATTACATAATTAAGTACGATAGAAATTTTGGAGAAAGACAGCTATAGCCTATAGTGAGATTTAAGAAAAAAACATAAGAATATTACATATGGAAGGAATAGAGCACAAGATGGTTAGTGTAAATGGGCTAAACATGCACATTGCACAAAAAGGTAGTGAATCAAGTCCCTTAGTCTTATTCCTTCACGGCTTCCCGGAGCTGTGGTACACATGGCGCCACCAGATTACCTTCATGGCATCCCACGGCTACCGAGCGGTGGCTCCCGACCTCCGCGGCTATGGAGACACCACCGGTGCACCCAATGACCCCACCAAGTTCACCTCCATGCAAATCGTGGCTGATATCGTGGCACTACTGGATGCCATCGCACCCAACCAGAAGAAGGTGTTCCTGGTGGGGCATGATATTGGTGCATACCTAGCCTGGAACTTTGCTTTGTTTAGGCCTGACAGAATCAAAGCCATGCTCATCTTTAGCGTTCAGTATAGTCCATGGAGTCCCTTGGGAAGTTATGTTGACTTTATCCGTGCTACTTATGGCAACGATCACTATATCGCAAGATATCAGGTATGCACAAAATTTGTTAATATCAATCATCTATCTATATATAATATTTACGTACGTGCATGCATGCTTACTAACATGATATCTGTGTGTATATATATATATGTGCAGGAACCTGGAGATATAGAGGCCGAATTTGCAGCTCTTGGAACTAAAACAACTATGGGAAAATTCTTATCCTACGACACTACTGATCCGTTGTTGTTTCCCAAAGGTCAAGGGTTTGGAGACAACAATGCTCCAGTCGTCTTGCCATCTTGGGTATCAGAACAAGATCTTGACTATTATGCGACTAAATACCAGCAAGTTGGCTTCACCGGAGGATTGAATTATTATCGCGCCATGCATCTGTCAGTACTTAATTCTTACTTACTTAGTTATAATTAGTATGTAGCTAGCTAGCAAGATACTCTCTTTAATTAATTTTGTTTAATTCCTGAATGTTGCGCGCATGCATGCAGAACCTGGGAGCTTAGTGCAGCCTGGAGTGGAGTCAAATAATGGTACCAACAAAATTTGTTATCGGAGACTTGGACTTGCAATATCATACCCCGGGCGTAAAGGAATATATACATGATGGTGGGATGAAGAATGATGTGCCCTTGTTGGACGAAGTTATTATATTAGAAGGTGCAGGCCATTTTATCAATGAAGAAAGACCTGATGAAATCAACAACATCATTTACGATTTCATTCAGAAGTTCTGATCCATCGATTAACTTTCTTGTTTTTCCAATTATTCACATTGTTTTATTTTTTTTCATTGTCGATTGACAACCAACTGTTGAATTTATTAATTAATTTCTCATGTTCACGATTTTTATTGGTTGAAGTACATAATTAATTAAAGTTGTCTTGTTTCATTATTGTGTTTTAGTTGTTTGTTCTGCAGTATATATGATTTATTTCAAAAGTTCCCATTAAATATTTTTTGTTTAATCTTCATAATATTGACGTTATGATCTAATACTGTTGATTTTCTCTCTCTTAATCTGAAGATTTTGCCTTTTGGTATCTTCATAAAAAGATTGTTTTTGAAATTTATTTAGTTTTTTCCAATATAATTATATATGACAACCTTCTCTCCCTCCCCCAATTTCTATCAATATGGATTTCATAAAAAAAATTACATTTATCCATACAATAATATCTATTTAATTATATATACCAAATAATTGTTTTATGACTAAAAGACAAAATGCACTCCAAACATCACTTCCTATTTACTTTTTGCACCGCAAAACTTAAAAAGATATCTAAGACACCCCAAACTTCATTATATCGTAATAAAACGCACACACTTTTATCACTTAATTGGTCAAAAGTGACCGGCCGCGACCCACGTGTGGATCTGAAGGGGTATGTAAGTCTTTTCCATATCTTCTTCTACTACCCGAGTTGGAACAAGCCAGTGATTCAGTAGCATTCGTGCAGCTCAATTTGGGAAGCAAATCCAAGAAATTCGAGCAAGAAAATCAAAGGAAATTAGGGCTCATGGATCATAATTGTTGGTGCATGAAGAAATCAGTGATGAAGACGGCTTGGAGAAGCTCAAACAATATTACCGGTAGAAGATTCCTTGGTTGTCCAGATTGGTGTTTAGCTGGGCACGGTGGTTGTAATTTATTCTTCTGGGTTGATCCTCTAATGTGTGAGCGTTCTAGCTAGGGAAGTAATACCAGGATTAATTAGAAGATTAGAGAATTTGGATGCTGAAATCAAAGCTCTGCAAGATGAACTGAAGGAGTGCAGAATTAGGGCAAGGTTTGCAAAGGGTCTGTTGCTTGCAACTTGGGTTGTGATTTCCTATTTCATGTTCAACTCAACAAAGGCTGAAATTTCCCACAAGTAATTTTCTAGGCAATGTATTGGTAGTACTCTGGGATTGTAATTTCTATTTCATGTTTTAGGTAGTAATGTTGAAATCATGTATGTATTGGTTGTACTCTGGGAAGTTTTTGGTTGTAATTTATGGGCAATTTATTTGAATGAAGATGGTGTAAACTTTAAATTATGTTTTTGTGCATGTGTGAATGAAGATGTTGCAATTGGATGGTGTGCTAGTTGACAGTAAAATCCATGGTTGATGTGCAAGTTGACAGTAAATTGGTATGGTGTGCAAGTTAAGATATCTGATGCACGACACTTGCACACCAACCATGTAAACTTTAAATCATGTATGTTTGAATAAAGATGGTGTGCTAGGTGGTTAACAGTAAAATGGTGTTGCACTTATGATATCTGCTGCAACAAGTATGCACAAACCAAAATCATAGAACCTTTATGTCATTCAATGAACAAAAAAACAGAGGCAAATCATGCACAAACCATAGAAGCTATTGTCATTCAATGAAAAAAAAACAGAGGCCATTCAATTAAGTGCTTAATGATCAGTACATGTCCCAAAGGAGCTGCAATTCAAAACATAGGTTGATGCCTATTAACAAAAAGCATCATATACTGTCACTGGACAACATTGCAAACTATGTAACCAAAACCAATACCAAGCATCATATACATCAAATGCAGTCACATTTCACTGCAAATCTATGTACCCAAAAAATAATAAAAAGATGTCAAAACTCCCATCCCAACACTAGGAATTTGTTATCGGAGACTTGGACTTGCAATATCATACCCCGGGCGTAAAGGAATATATACATGATGGTGGGATGAAGAATGATGTGCCCTTGTTGGACGAAGTTATTATATTAGAAGGTGCAGGCCATTTTATCAATGAAGAAAGACCTGATGAAATCAACAACATCATTTACGATTTCATTCAGAAGTTCTGATCCATCGATTAACTTTCTTGTTTTTCCAATTATTCACATTGTTTTATTTTTTTTCACCAACTGTTGAATTTATTAATTAATTTCTCATGTCCACGATTTTTATTGGTTGAAGTATATAATTAATTAAAGTTGTCTTGTTTCATTATTGTGTTTTAGTTGTTTCTTCTGCAGTATATATGATTTATTTCAAAAGTTCCCATTAAATATTTTTTGTTTAATCTTCATAATTGACGTTATGATCAAATACTGTTGATTTTCTCTGTCTTAATCTGAAGATTTTGCCTTTTGGTATCTTCATAAAAAGATTGTTTTTGAAATTTATTTAGTTTCTTTCCAATATAATTATATATGAGAACCTCCTCTCCCTCGCCCAATTTCTATCAATATGTATTTCATAAAAAGAATTACATTTAGCTATACAATAATATCTATTTAATTATATATACCAAATAATTGTGTAGTAACAGAGAGAATTATAGTCCCAAAATTATTAACTAAAATCCCCTCCATTGCAATTTCACTCAATATTTTCTATGTTCAATGATAAATATTACCTTTATAGTGGTGAGTAACAGAATTGTTATTGTATCATTAACTGTAATATTTTCATTTTATTGTTATATTTTTGTTGTAAAGGTTAAATCAAACGTGGTAATCCAATTAAAAATAAAAAAGACTAGGGTGCAACCCAAATGGGTTAAGTACACTTTTCGTCATTCTACTCTACCTCAGTTTATAAATACATCATTGAATTAAAATTTTTTACACTCAACTTATTGAACTATAATTTTTTTATAAAAATTAAAATTTTCGTCTAAAATTGAGTTAACGGAATGTTAATGTGGCACCAGATCAGATACTTAGGTGGATATTCAACAATTAAAAAACAAAAAAATTGCCAATTTTATTACAAATAGTTAAACAAAATATAAATCAGATTAATGTACATAACAAAATAACTTTAGTTTAATTTTTTTTTTCAATTTTCAAGCTTGGACTCTATCTATTTTTTTTTGAATAAAAAATAATTAAATTAATTAAACAAATTAATAATAAAATATATTAATGTATAATTTTATAAATGTATTTAGATAAAATTAATGAATTCATATTATTTTTAAAAATTGTAAATATTTGAAGTTCACTTTAAAAATAAAAAATATCTAATATTTTGAAATGAAGGGATTATTTGTGACGCCCCCAAAATAGGTATACATCACCCATCTTGAGTCGCCAGATACATGATACATAAATTCAAATACAACTTAATAATACAACTATCGTGTATAATACGACAAAATATAAGCTGGGAGTTTATACAAAAATATTGCCTTCTAGACAATATCCACACCCAATGGCGTCCTCATGATATTTATTATTACACTATTTTACAGAATAGTGAGGACTACTAATGCATCATCTAGGACCATCACTGTTCTCGATTAGCCTCATTTACGCTCTCATTTCTCAAGAGAACAATGAAAGAAAAGGGTGAGCTCAACTAGCCCAAGAAGAAATATTATGACTAAGATAATGCGAATAAATTATCATTAGCCTTCAACAATGTTAAACCGATAAAATACAATAGACATCAAGTTTAATCTGCAGCTGAACAAGCAATCCATTAAAAGAGTCAAGTAGAGAATAAAATCTACTATCTTTTATGATTTAAAAAGTTTTCATCACTTTTATCACGAGACTCACTTTCAATAAATAATTCACATCATTAAATCATCCCCGCACTACAGTGCCAAGGATATTCTTTAGTATCACGACCACGAATTATCCATGCACTACGGGCCAAAGATAATCGTGTTTTCATCAACTATCCTAATCATGCCATAAAATAATTCATCTTTGCACCCTTGGCAAGAGAATCCATAGCCATAATCATACCAAAACCGGCCCATCAATGCACTACAGTGCCAACGAGGACTTTTTCACATCATTTGTAACATTACTACCATGATTATACCAATAATCCTCGGTCATAATCATACCAAGTTCATCTATGCACTACATGCCACAGATGACTTTCAACAAAATATAAACATGAGGATGATGACAATGATATAAGAATTCAATAAAACAAGTTCAAGAATTAATTTATCCAGGAACCAATAACGTCCAAATTGTCAACATGATACTTCTTTGTAGAGTAAAATTCAAGAATGCTCAGAAGAATATTTTCATGAAAAGATACTGGATGAAGTACAAATATCAAGGATATTCCACTAATTTCATGGAGTATAGAAGTCAAAACTTTAACCAACTGAGTATAATAAAGAATGGAATAACAAAAGAAATCATCATGCATGTGGTACTTCGTATAGACAGGTTATTCCAACAGAATAATAATAACGGAACCAAGTCAGGAGTAATACGCACCGATAGGATATTCTAACAGAATAATAAAGAATGGAATAACAACAGAAATCACCATGCATGCGGTACTTCGCATAGATAGGTTATTCCAGCAGAATAATAAATAACGGAACCAGTCCCGTAAAAACGCATGCACAAGATATTCCAAATGAATAATAAAGAATGGAATAACGAGAATAATAAAGACTTTTAACTAGGTCCTGTAAAAAGCATACAGACGAGATATTCCAACGAGAATAATAAAAAATGAAATAACGAGAATAATAAAGATGGAACCGTGTCCGGCGTAAAAACGCATGCATAAGATATTCAAATGAATAATAAAGAATGGAATAACGAGAATAATAAAAGACGGAACCAGTCCCCGTAAAATGCATGCGATGTGATATTCCAACGAATAATAAAGATTTTAACCGGTCCGTAAAAAAATGCATGTAATAGGATATTCCAAATGAATAATAAAGAATGGAATAACGAGAATAATAAAGACGGAACCAGTCCTGTAAAAAAGCATGTATGTGATATATTCCAATGTAATAATAAAGACGGAATAATAGAAGAATGTCACCAAGTATAGGTCCATAGTATACAAGTTATTCCAATGTAATAATAATAAGGAATGGAATAACGAAGTTCTCTTCATGAATACAAAAGAAATAATACCCTTACAGTACAACAAATAATATCCCTTACCGTAAAAGAAACTGGATATAAGAATAGTGAAGTAGCAGAATACTTTTCTTCTTTCTCTCTATAATTTTCTCTCTCTAGAGTTTCAGTGAATTCATAAGAAATAATGAAGAAATGAACTTCTATTTATAGAAGAATTGAATGCATAATAACTGAGATAATCAAATCCTTCATAGGAAAGGAAAAGTAATAAAACAAAACTTATATAATCTAATCCTTCCTAGGAAAGGAAAAGTAATAAAACAAAACTTATATAATATAATCTAATAAAACGAATAACTTTATAAAAGTATTATGTTTTATATAAAAAGCTTTTCTGTTTTATTACGTTAATAATACTAATAAAACAAAACTGAGTGACTTATCACATAAGCATCAATAACCAATACTGTATGCTACTATGCAACCACGCCAGATATCAGTTTTTTTTACTACCGAGTAGTTCAACAAGATAATCAGTAAAACTTCTGCCGTTATTTTCATAAAAATATTTTTGTCATTTTCTCAATCCGACAATAATTCCGTTATGGGTTCCATCAATGATTGTACCGTTGTACGGATATTCCCTGACAAAAAGAATATTTCCTGACCAATCGAATATAATATGACAACTTACATACTTTGCAAAATTTGTAAATATTACCCACAACTTATAACATTATATCAAATCCACATCATAATATCAAAAAATTATTTCGAGAAAAATTAAATATTTATTCATAAAAATCTGGGGTCTCACAATCTCCCCTTCTTATGGAATTTCGCCCTCGAAATTTACGTACGTACCTGGTATGCCGAATAGATGAGGACACTTCGTCAGATTCTAACTTTTGAGGTATAACCTTTAAGTGTAGAATATATTCCAGGATTTTAACAGGTACATCTTCATATGTTAAATCATCCGTTATCTCGTCCGGTTCTAAATCATTAATGTGGTTCGGGTCGTCCACATATTTACATAACATCGATACGTGAAGAACGTTATGAACACGCGACATACTTGGCGGTGAAATGAATCTATAAGCCACAGTTCCTACTCGATCGAGGATTTCAAATGGGCCAATTAAATCGAGGGTTGAGATAACGCCTTCTTGAACATTCTTCTTCACATTCATCAAATTCGGGTGTGTAGCTTGAACGGCTTTACCTTTATCGTTTAAAGTCGATTCTACTCGTATATTCGTTATCTTCACGTGGGTCCCTAGAGTCTTTAACTCTATCTTCAGCATTTGTAAGTTATACGAAATGGGTATTTGTGTTAACAACATCGCACTCGTAAACGCATACGATCTTCTACTCAATGCGTCAGCTACCACGTTCGCTCTTCCACGATGATATTGAATGGTATGATTGTAATCTTCAACAGCTCGATCCAACGTCTTTGGCGTATGTTACGTTCATTTTAAGTAAAGAAATATTTGAGGGTTTAAGAAATGGGTTTTGTGCTGGGGTCAATACAAAATTCGATTTCACGCTTCTAGGGTAAAGCTAAGAAGTCTTCGAGAATACGTCGAAATTTATTAACAATAGAAATATTGTTCAAAATCGTGGAAATCATCCAAGACTTGGATAGTATGTCACATTGATACCTATTAACTTGCCATCATCATTCACGACGTCGCCTATAGAAAGTTTGGCTTCGGTGCATTCCACACAAGGAAATCAACAACGAAAGGATCGGGCTCTTTACTTATGGCTTGATATGACAATGATTGACTTTAGTGGTTTGGTTACTTTGAATTCGCATAACAGGTTGGTTAGGAGTTTGAAAGCTAACAACCTTACAAAAAGCATGATGAGTAGTTAACCAATCGGTTCCTAAAATCACATCAAAGGCATGTATTTTCAAAGAGATAAGATCGACAGGTAACGTGAAAGTGTCGATTTGAATCAAAAAAGATTTATAAATAGTGGAGGTAACGAAGGTTTCTACTAACGAAATTTTGACCAATAAGTCAAAGTCTACCTTCTCTGGGGTCAAATTTAAACGTTGAGCGCAAGCAAGAGATCAAAGAATGGGTATAACCGGTATGTAATAAGGTATAGACTTCGCAAAAATTTATAATTAACTAAATCATGATAACTTCATTCGGATTACTCGCTTTTTGAGAGGTCGTGAAAAACGCTCTCTTTGAAACCACCGACTTTGTTTTGTTCGTATCTGCCTTTGGTGCCACCGTCCCAGCTGGACTTGATTTCGCTACAGGACAAAATCGAGCTATGTGATCGTCTTTTTCACAACTAAAACATACCTTAGAAGGCTGTGAACAGTTTGGACTTATGTGTCCCTCCTCTCCGCATCTATAGCATCTAACTGGCGGTCATTCTCCTCCCCTAGAATTTGTTTCTAGCGTTGGTGCTACTGCCAACGTCTTCCCATCATCGTTAAATCTTTTCTTCTTGAATTTTCCACTTCTATTATCTTGGCCATGATTACCACCGAAGTGGTTACCATTCTTGGCATGATAATTTCCCCCACGATGGTTATCATTGTTCTGATGGTCGTTACCACCGGTACGATTATTATCGTCTTGTTGGTCGTTACCTTTTAGTTGTGCTAACTCATTATCGCACTAAAATAACTGAGCCTTATTCACAACATCTGAATATAAACAAAGTTTATGAGAAATGAGGTATTGACGTATATCGGGTTTCAAACCTCTTAGAAACATTCGCGTCATTCGCTCCTCATTATCGACTAAATGGGATTCAAATCGGGATAACTCCGCAAACTTAGCCTCGTACTACGATACGGTCATATCGTTTTGCTGCATTGTTTATCTCAGCATTTTTGGATGTCATTTTCAAACACTGTCACAAAACAAGGGTTAATTAACATAACACATATTATCCCTATACTCTGACCGACCAATTAAATACCAAATAAACTTAGGTAGGTCATATTAGCGAAAGAATTCCTCATCTCTCCCCTCCTAGTTCTTGTCTCACATCTCAGCCAGGGATCATATCCCTAAGCTCGATACCAACTGTGACGCCCCAAAATAGGTATACATCACCCATCTTGAGTAGCCAGATACATGGTACATAAATTCAAATACTACTTAATAATACAACTGTCGTGTATAATACGACAAAACATAAGCTGGGAGTTTATACAAGAATATTGCCTTCTAGATAATATCCACACCCAATGGCGTCCTCATTACATTTATTATTACACTATTTCACAGAATAGTGAGGACTACTAATGCATCATCTAGGACCATCACTCTGTTCCCCAACTAGCCCCAGCTACGTTCTCATTTCCTGAAGAGAACAATGAAAGAAAGGGTGAGCTCAACTAGCCCAATAAGAAATATTATGACTAAGATAATGCAGAATAAATTATCATTAGCCTTCAACAATGTTAAACTGATAAAATATAATAGACATCAAGTTTAATCTGCGTTGAACAAGCAATCCATTAACAGAGTCAAGTAGAGAATAAAATCTACTATCTTTTATGATTTAAAAGTTTTTCATCACTTTTATCAACGAGACTCACTTTCAATAAATAATCCACATTATTAAATCATCCCCGCACTACGAATACGGATATTCTTTAGTATCACGATCACGAATTATCCATGCACTACGGGCCAAAGATAATCGTGTTTTTCATCAATCACCCGATCATGCCATAAAACAATTCATCTTTGCACCCTTGGTAGAAGAGAATCCATAGCCATAATCATACCAAAAAGCATCCATCATTGCACTTTCTGAGCCAATAAGGACTTTTTTCCACATCATTTGTAACATTACGGTCATGATTATACCGAATAATCCCTGGTCATAATCATACCAAGTCCATCTATGCACTACATGCCACAGATGACTTTCAATAAAATATAAACATGAGAATGATGACAATGATATAAGAATTCAATAAAATAAGTTCAAGAATTAATTTATCCAGGAACCAATAACGTCCAAATTGTTAACATGATACTTCTTTTGTAGAGTAAAATTCAAGAATGCTCAGAAGAATATTTCTATGAAAAGATACTAGATGAAGCGCAAATATCAAAGATATTCCACTAATTTCATGTAGTATAGAAGTCAAAACTTTAACCAACTGAGTATAATAAAGAATGGAATAACAAAAGAAATCACCATGCATGCGGTAATTTGCATAGACAGGTTATTCCAAATGTATAATAATAACGAGAACCCGGTCGGAGCGTGTCATACGCACCGATAGGATATTCAGCAATGAATAATAAAGAATGGAATAACAATGAAATCACCATGCATGTGGTACTTAGATGACAAGGTTTATTCTAACGAGGTAATAAATAACGGAACTAGGTCCTGTAAAACGCATGACGAGGATATGCGAAAAGAATAATAAAGAATGGAATAACAGAATAATAAAAGAAGGCGGAACCAGTCCCACAGAAACCTTGTAGAGCATGTGATATTCCAATGAAATAATAAAGAATGAAATAACAGAATAATAAAGAGCGAAACCGGTCCGGCGTAAAAACGCATTGCGATACATGATATTCTAACGAGAATAATAATGAATAGAATAACGAGAATAATAAAGAGCGGAACCAGTCCGTAAGTAAAAATTGCATGAGGATATTCCAACGAGAATAATAAAGATTTTAACCATATGCGGCGTAAAACGCGCCTGACGAGGATATTCCAATGAATAATAAAGAATGGAATAACGAATAATAATAAAGATGAAACCGAGTCCAAGCGTAAAACGCATGCAGACGAGGATATTCTAACAGAATAATAAAGAATAATAATAGAAGAATGTTACCAAGTATAGGTTAGTCCGCGTGCTCAAAGTTATTATTCCAATGAATAATAAGGAATGGAATAACAGAAGTTCTCTTCATGAATACAAAAGAAATAATACCCCTTACAGGTACAACAAATAATATCCCTTACCGTAAAAGAAACTGGATATAAGAGTAGTGAAGTAGCAGAATATATTTCTTCTTTCTCTTTATAATTTTCTCTCTCTAGAGTTTCAGTGAATTCGTAAGAAATAATGAAGGAATGAACTTTTATTTATAGAAGAATGGAATGCATAGTAACTGAGATAATCAGATCCTTCCTAGGAAAGGAAAAGTAATAAAATAAAACTTATATAATCTAATCCTTCCTAGGAAAGGAAAAGTAATAAAACAAAACTTATATAATCTAATCCTTCCTAGGAAAGGAAAAGTAATAAAACAAAACTTATATAATATAATCTAATAAAACGAATAACTTTATAAAAGTATTACATTTTTATATAAAACTTTTCCATTTTATTACGTTAATAATACTAATAAAATAAAACGAGGTGACTTATCACATAAGCATCAATAACCAATACCGGTGTGCTACTACGTATGAACGAGGCGATATTCATCGTTTTTTACTACCGAGAGTAGTTCAACAAGATTAATTCTGTAAAACTTTTCGACGTTATTTTTATAAAAATATTTTTGTCGTTTTCTCAATCTGACAATAATTCTGTTGTGGGTTCCACCAATGATTGTACCGTTGTACGGATATTCCCTGACAAAAAGAATATTTCTCGACCAATCGAATATAATATGACAACTTGCATACTTTGCAAAATTTGTAAATATTACCCACAACTTATAACATTATATCAAATTCACATCATAATATCAAAAAATTATTTCGAGAAAAATTAAATATTTCTTCATAAAAATCTGGGGTCTCACATTATTATTATTAATATTATTATTATTAATATTATTCTAATTATTATAATTATTATTATAATATTTAAAAATAAATTACTACTAAAATAGCCATTATATTTTACAAAACAAATTAATTTATAAATTTAATATCCATGTTACGTAAATATGTAGAAGACCTAAACCATATTATTGAGTTAGAACCAGACGAAATAGCGGAAGATTTAACGTATGAAGAGGTTCCTGTTAAAATCTTTGATAAGAAGGAACATATTCTACGCTCCAAGGTTATACCTCAAGTCAAAGTGTTGTAGAGAAACCACGATGTTGAGGAAATGACCTAGGAGTTAGAATCTGAAATAAAATCAAGGTATCCTGATCACCTATTCATCATACCAGGTATGTACCCTATTTTCGAGGGCAAAATTTCATAAGAAGGGGAGGTTGTAAGACCCCAATTTTTATGAATAAAGATGATTTTTTTTAAAAAATATCATTTTTGAATATTATGGTGTTGATTTGTTATAATATTAAAGTTGTGGGTAATATTTATAATTAAATTTTGCAAAGTAAGTAAGTTTTTATATAATATTCGATTGGTCTAGGAATATTCGTTTTAACAGGGAATATTTGTACGACGGCACAATCATTGGTGGACAAAAATATCTTTTTATGAAAATAACGGCGAAAGTATTAGTCAATCTAAAAGACATAACTAGGAATTCATAATGCCCGTACCGAGTTCTGAAAGCCGTCTTTGGAATGTCATCGGTTCTAATCTTCAACTGGTGATATCCAGAATGAAGATCAATCTTTGAAAAGAATTTGGCTCCTTGTAACTGGTCAAACAGGTCATCAATATGTGGCAATGGGTACCTATTTTTGATGGTGACATGATTTAACTCCCGATAATCAATACAAAGTCGCATACTCCCATATTTCTTCTTCACGAATAGAACAGGAGCACCCCAAGGAGAAGTACTAGGACGAATAAAGCCAATGTCTAACAATTCCTGCAGTTGGGTCTTTAACTCCTGAAGTTCAATAGGAGCCATTCGATATGGGGCTTTAGAAATAGGTTTTGTACCGAGTTCAAGGTCGATACAAAATTCAATTTCACGCTCTGGGGGTAGGCCAGGAAGTTCTTCAGGGAATACGTCAGAAAATTCATTAAATATAGAAATATCATTCAAAACTGACGTATTTTTGTTTAGATCCGTGACATGAGCTAAGAAGGCTTGACATCCGTTTTTCAATAAATGAATAGCTTTATGGCTTGAGATGATTGTGATTGATTTTAATTGTTTGGTTGCTTGAATTCGCATAATAGGTTGATTAGGAATATGAAAACTAACAACCTTACGAAAATAATCAATTTTTGCATGATGAGTAGTTAGCCAATCAATCCCTAGAATCACATCAAATGCAAGTATTTTCAAAGAAATAAGATCGATAGGTAATGTACGGTTACCAATTTGAATCAAACAAGACTTATAAACCGTGGATGTAATGAAGGTTTCTCCCAACGGAGTTTCAACAGATAAATCAAAATCCAATTTCTCTGGAGTCAAATTTAAACATTGAGCGTAAGTAGGAGAAATAAAAGAGTGGGTAGAACCAGTATCAAATAAAGTATAAACTTCGCTAGAGTTTATGATTAGCTTACCCGTGATGACCTCGTTCGGGTTCCTTGCTTTCTGGGAGGTCACAACAAACGCTCTCCCTTGCACTACCGTCTTTGACTTTTTTGGGATGGCCTTTGGTGCCTCCATCCCAGCTGGACTTGTCTTCGGTGCATGAAAAAATTGGGCCAGGTGACCTTCTCTTCCACAGTTGTAACATGCCTTGGATGGCATCGCACAGTTGGGACTGATGTGTCCCTCTCCTCCACACTTGAAGCATATGATAGGTGGTCGTTCTCCTTCCTTAACGACAGGTGCTGATGCTGACGTCTTTCCATCATTATTGAATCTCCTCTTCTTGAAATGTCCGTTCTTATTATTTTGGCCATGATTACCACCGAAGTGGTTACCATTTCTGGCATGTTGATTCCCTCCACGCTTATTGTCATCGCTTCGATGATTGTTATCACTGGAATTATTATTTTGCCGGCTGCTCTCTTTTGGTTGGGTTGACTCATTATCACGCTCCAATAACTGAGCCCTATTAACAACATCTGAATACAAACACAGTTTATGAGAGATAAGATATTGACGTATCTCAGGTTTCAAACCTCTTAAAAACATTCGCCTCATTCTCTCCTCATTATCAACCAAATGGGGCGAAACCGGACAACTCGACAAACTTGGCTTCGTCTTTGCGACACGGTCATGTTTTTTGCTCCACTTGATGAACTCTACCTCTTTCATGTGATGAATACTTTCAAGAAAGTACTTGTCGTTGAATGATTCTTGGAACTTCTCCCAAGACATCTTGGTCTGCGGCGAGTTGAGTCGCTTTACAAATTTCCACGATGAATCCCCTCTGCGCCATGACATGAAGGTGGCAAAGGGAACCTTTTGCTCCTCGGAGCATCCCAAGATATCAAATATCTTATTGATCTGCTTAATCCACATCTCCGCCTTAAGTGGTTTTGGCTCTCCAAAAACTACGGGTGGTCCCGGTTCATAAATGACTTCGGTAACTGGTCCGAGAGTTGCCAGTGTTTCCACCTGTATTTTGGACAGGAGTCGTTCTCGCCTGATGTTGCATGAATTGCATAAAGCCTCTGAACCTTCCATCGTTCATCATTTGGTCCGTGTTGTTGTTTGCCTGAGAAATGTCTCCTTCCTGATGCACATTATCCTGATTATTGATTTGTGGAGACTCAACGGTCTCTTGTGCTCCATTGATGTTCTCAACATTCTCGGATGCCATTTTCAAACACTGCCATAAAAAAGGGTTAATTATCATATCACATATTATCCCTATACTCTAACCAACCAATTAAATATCAAATAAACTTAGGTAGGTCATACTAGCGAAGGAATTCCCCGTCTCTCCCCTCCTAGTTCTTGTTTCACACCTTATCCAGGGATCATATCCCTAAGCATTGATACCAACTGTGACTCTCCCAAAATAGGTATACATCACCTATTCTGAGTCGCCAAATACATGGTACAGAATATAAATACAATCTTAATTATACAACAAGAGAGCTGTGAGTTTAAATATAAATACTGTCTTCTAAACAATATCCACTCTCAGAATAAGTCCTCATTACATTTATTATCACACTATTTAATAGAATAGTGAGGACTACTAGCTAACAATATCATACGGACCATCACTCCGTTCCCCGACTTGTCCCAGCTATGTTCTCATTTTCTAAAGAGAACAATGAAATAAAGGGTGAGCTAAACTAGCCCAGCAAGAAATATTATGACTAAGATAATGCAGAATAAATTATCATTAGTCTCCAACAATGTTAAACTGATAAAGTACAATAGACATCAAGTTTAACTGCAGTGGAATAAGAAATCTATTAAAAGAGTCAAGTAGAGAATAAAATCTACTATCTTTTATGATTTAAAATGTTTTTCATCACTTTTATCGCTGAGACTTAGCTTAATAAATAATCCACATCATCCCCCGCACTCTTGCCAAGGATATTCATCGAGTCACGACCACAAATTATCCATGCACTACGGGCCAAGGATATTCGTGTATTCATCAATGGTCATGATCATGCCAACAACTGTCCATCAATGCACTACGGGCCAATGAGGACTTTTACCATATCATTTGTAATATTACGGTCATGATTATACTTAATAATCCCCGGTCATAATCATACCAAGTCCATCTATGCACTCATTCTGGGCCACAGATGACTTTTAACATAATATAAACATGAGGATGATGACAATGATATAAGAATTCAATAAAACAAGTTCACGAATTAATTTGTCCAGGAACTAACAACGTCTAAAGTGTCAACATGATACTTCTGTGTAAAGTAAAATTCAAGAATGCTCAGAAGAATATTTCCATGAAAAGATACTAGATGAAGCGCAAATATCAAGGATATTCTACTAATTTCATGGAGTATAGAAGTCAAAAATTTAATCAACTGAGTATAATAAGGAATGTAATAACAAAAGAAATCACCATGCATGCGGTACTTGCGATAGATGGCGGAGTTATTCCAACGAGAATAATAAATAACGGAACCAGTCGAGGCCAAAACTTGCCGATAGGATATTCCAATGAGAATAATAAAGAGCGGAACAAGGTCCGATTAGTAAAACACACAGACAAGATATTCCAATGAGAATAATAAAGATTTTAACCAGTGCAGTGTAAAACACACGAGACATGATATATTCTATGAAATAATAAAGATGAATAATAGAAGAATGTCACCAAGTATAGGGTAGCAGCGTGATACAGATATAGTTATTCCAACGAATAATAAGGAATGGAATAATAGTTCTCTTCATGAATACAAAAGAATAATATCCCTTACCATAAAAGAAACTGGATATAAGAGTAGTAAGTAGCAGAATACTTTTCTTCTTTCTCTCTACAGTTTATCTCTCTAGAGTTTCAGTGAATTCGTAAGAAAATAATGAAAGAATGAGCTTCTATTTATAGAAGAATGGATTGCATAGTAACTAATTCATGAACGGTCCAAATTGATTTACTTTAATCTAACGATCCATATTTAAAGCAAATTTTTTTAAATAAAATATATTATATATTATATATTATATATTATATTATATATATATATATATAAGTCCACGGGTTATCAACCCCGTGAACCACCGTCCCTTCCCCTTATCATGCTTTCCATATATAATCATATATAATACATATATATTATAATAGGTAATAGTACTCCCGTGTTTCCATCCCCCCCTTTACTAGAATATCCACCCATAATCAATATAATATATATATATATATATATATATATATATATATATATATATATATATATATATATATATATAACACAAAATTGAGGTAACTTCTCCCGACTATTTTGAAAAATGGGTAAATAGGAGGGTCCATAAAATACGCCAAAATTTACAACAATTACTATAGAAATAATTGAACAAAACTGAGTGACTTCTCACATAAACATCAATAATCAATACCGTATGCTACTATGCAACCACAGCAGTATTCTTTGTACTTTTTAACAAGGTGTTTCAGCGAGTTAACGGTAAAACTTCCGCCGTTATTTTCATAAAAAGATATTTTTATCGTTTTCTCAATCCGACTATAATTCTATTGTGGGGTCCACCAATGATTGTAGCGTCGTACGGATATTCCCTAACAAAAAGAATATTTTCCGACCAATCGAATATAATATGACAACTTGCATACTTTGCAAAATTTGTAAATATTACCCACAACCATAACATTATATTAAATTCATTCCATAATACTCAAAAATGATAATTATGGAAAATTCATCTTTATTCAAAAAGTTGTGGTCTTACAATCAGGGGCATTTTTGCACCTTTGCCCAAATTTATATTGTTGATAAAAATAGTTTCATTATGTTGGAATTATTTGTGTTATTGAAAATCGACATTTATTTTGATAATAATTGATGTCTGGAGGTTATATTGACCAATCGGGTATTTAACCGGATAAATGAGCAATTGATTGCTATTACTTCACATGATTATAACTATTTGTTCACATGTGTGTACTATTGTTTCACATTCTTGTTACTATTAGGGGAGTTGGTGCAAGATTGATAATACTTGCATGACTAAGTTAAAAATGGAGGTACTATACTGTAATTCGTATTTTCACATGTCTAGAACTATTGATTCACATTATTTACTATTAAATCACATTATTTACTATTAGGGGAGGTGGTGCTAGTTTGATAATACGTGCATGACTAAATTAAAAATAAAGGAAAAGTTGGAGGTATTGTACTATAATTTTTTGAGCCCCAAAACGTGCAATTATCGTAACTATATTTTTCTATACATAGAAGCTCATTCTTCCTTCATTTTTCACCAATTCACAAAAGCAATAGAGCAATTATTATAGAGAGAAATTGTAGAGAGAAAATCTATAGAAGAAGAGAAGCCTGCTACCTCACTACTTCTATATCCAGTTTCTTTCAAAGGTAAGGGGTATTATTTCTTTTGTATTCATGAAAAGAACTTTTGTTATTCCATTTTTTATCATTATGTTGGAATAACTTGTCTATGCGAAGTACCGCATATATGGTGAAATTCTTCTATTATTTCATTCTTTACCATTCTGTTGGAATATCTTATGCATGCATTTCTGTAGGACTGGTTAAAATCTTTATTATTACCGTTAGAATATCACATGCATGCGTTTTACTGTGGGACTGGTTCCGCCTTTATTATTACGTTGGAATATCCTATCTGTGCATTTTATATCGGACCTAGTTCCTTCTTTATTATTCTATTGTAATATCCCTCACATGCATGCGTTTTACACGGACACAGTTCCGCCTCTTTATTATTACTGTTGGAATAACTTTTACTGTCTGCGGTCTCACCGCATGCTTGGTGATTTCTTTTGTTATTCCATTCCTTATTATACTCGGTTGGTTAAAGTTTTGACTTCTATACTCCATGAAATTAGTGGAATATCTTTGATATTTGCGCTTCATCGATATCTTTTCATGGAAATATTCTTGAGCATTCTTGAATTTTACTCTACAAAGAAGTATCATGTTGACAATTTGGACATTATTAGTTCTGGATAAATTAATTAAGTGAACTTGTTTTATTGAATTCTTATATCACTTTCATCATCCTCATGTTTATATTTTTTGAAAGTCATTTGTGGCTTTTGTAGTGCATAGATGGACTTGGTATGATTATGACCGAGGATTATTCGGTATAATCATGGCCCGTAATGTTACAAATGATGTGATAAAAGTCCTCGTTGGCCGTAGTGCATTGATGGACGATTTTGGCATGATCATGACCATTGATGAATACATCAATGTCCTTGGCCCGTAGTGCATGGATAATTTGTGGTCGTGATACTAAAGAATATCCTTGGCCATAGTGCAGGGGTGATTCGATGATGTGGATTATTTATTAAACCGAGTCTCAGCGATAAAAGTGATAAAAGTGATGAAAAACCTTTTAAATCATAAAAGATAGTAGATTTTATTCTCTACTTGACTCTTTTAAGGGATTATTTGTTCCGCTCTAGTTAAACTTGATGTCTATTGTATATTATCAGTTTAACATTGTTGGAGACTAATGATAATTTATTCTGCATTATCTTAGTTATAATATTTCTTACTGGGCTAGTTGAGCTCACCCTTTTTTTCACTGTTCTCTTCAGGAAATGAGAATATAGCTGTGACGAGTCGGGGAACGGAGTGATGGACCAGATGATAGTATTAGTAGTCCTCACTATTCTATTAAATAGTGTGACAATAAATGTAATGAGGACTTATTCTGAGAGTGGATATTGTCTTGAAGATGCGATTTGTATTAAAACTCACGACTCTCTTGTTGTATATTAAAGATCAGATTTGTATTCTCATACCATGTATTTGTGACTTTAGAATAGTGATGTATACCTATTTTGGGGGCATCACGATTGGTATCAAAGCCATATAAAAGAGCCCCGAGCCTTTATCTGGTGACTTCCAAGTCTTGGGATGCACCAAAGCCAGACTTTTTGTAGGGGACGCCGTGAGTAACGGTGGCAAGTTGATAGGTATCATTGTGAGGTGTTATCCAGGTTAAGGGATAGAAGTCACAGTTGGTATCAATGCTTAGGGATATGATCCCTGGCTAAGATGTGAGACAAGAACTAGGAGGGGAGAGATGGGGAATTCCTTCGCTAGTATGACCTACCTAAGTTTATTGGTATTTAATTGGTCGGTTAGAGTATAGGGATAATATGTGATATGTTAATTAACCCTTGTTTTGTGGCAATATTTGAAAATGGCATCCGAGAATGTTGAGAACATCAATGGAGCACAGGAGACCGTTGAGTCTCCATAGATCAATAACCAAGACAATGTGCATCAGGAAGGCGACAATTCTCATGCAAACAACAACACTGACCAAATGATGAACGATTGAATGTTATGAGGCTTTATGCAATTCATGAAACATCAGGCGAGAGTGGCTCCTGTCCAAAATACAGGTGGAAACACTGGCAACTCTCGGACGGTCACCGCCAAACAGTTCAAGGAGCTGGGACCACCAGAGTTTTTTTGAGAGCCAAAACCACTTAAGGCGGAGACGTGGATAAATAGATCAACAAGATATTTGATGTCTTGGGTTGCTACGAGAAGCAAAAGGTTCCCTTCGCCACCTTCATGTTAAGTGCAAGAGAGGGCGATTATTGGGTGGGAATCAGAAAGCGTACTAACCTTCCACACTAAAGATGTCTTGGGAGAAGTTTCAAGAACTGTTCAACGACAAGTACTTTCCCGAAAGTATTCGTCACATGAAAGAGGTAGAGTTTATTAAACTGGAGGAAAACAACATGATCGTGTCGCAGTAGGAAGCCTAGTTTCCCGAGTTGTCCTGATTTACGTCCCATTTGGTTGATAATGAGGAGAGAATGACGCAAATGTTTCTAAGAGGTTTGAAACCCGAGATACGTCAATATCTTATTTCTCATAAACTTTGTTTGTATTCAGATGTTGTTAATAGGGCTCAGTTATTGGAACATGATAACGAGTCAACCCAACCAAAAGAGAACAGTCGGTAAACTGATAATACCAGTGAGAGCAGTTATCGAAGCGGTGACAACAAGCGTGGAGGGAATTAGCATGCCAGAAATGGTAACCACTTTGGTGGTAATTAGGGCCAAAACAATAAGAATGGACATTTCAAGAAGAGGAGATTCAACAATGATGGAAAGACGTCAGCACCAGCACCCGTTGTTAAGGAAGGAGAACGCCCACTTATATATGCTTCAAATGTGGAGGGGAGGGACGCATCAGTCCAAACTTCGTGATGCCGTCCAAAGCATGTTATAATTGTGGAAGAGAAGGTCACCTAGCCCGATTTTGTCATTCACCGAAGACAAGTTTAGCTAGGATAGAGGCACCAAAGGCCGTCCCAGAAAAGTCAAAGCCGGTAGTGCAAGGGAGAGCGTTTGTTGTGACCTCCCAGAAAGCAAGGAACCCGAAAGAGGTCATCACGGGTAAGCTTATCATAAACTCTAGCGAAATATATACCTTATTTGATACCGGTTCTACCCATTCTTTTATTTCTCCTACTCAAGCGCCAACGCTTAAATTTAACTCAGGAGAAATTAGACTTTGACTTATCTGTTGAAACTCCATTGGGAGAAACCTTCATTACATCCACATTGCTTATAAGTCTTGTTTAGTTCAAATCAAGACCCTCACATTACAATCGATCTTATTTCATTGAAAATACTTGCATTTGACGTAATTCTAGGGATTGATTGGTTAACTACTCATAATGCAAAAATTGATTGTTTTCATAAAGTTGTTAGCTTTCATATTCCTAACCAACCTATTATGCGAATTCATGCAACCAAACCATTAAAATCAATCACTATCATCTCAAGCCATAAAGCTATTCGTTTATTGAAAAACGGATGTCAAGCTTTCTTAGCTTATGTCACGGATCTAAATAAAAATACGTCAGTTTTGAATGATATTTCTATTGTTAATGAATTTCATGACGTATTCCACGAAGAACTTCCCTCGCCTACCCCAGGCGTGAAATTAAATTTTGTATCAACCTTGAACCCTTAGACAAAACCTATTTCCAAAGCCTCATATCGAATGGCTCTATTGAACTTCGTGAGTTAAAGACCCAACCGCAGGAATTGTTAGACATCCGGTTTTATTAGGCCCCAAAGACGTCTCATTGGGGTGCTCCTATTTTATTCGTGAAAAAGAAAGATGGGAGTATGCGACTTTGTATTGATTATCTGGAGTTGAACCATGTTACCATCAAAATAAGTACCCATTGCCACGTATTGATGACTGTTTGACCCGCCATAAGGAGCCAAATTCTTTTCAAAGATTGATCTTCATTCCTGTTATCACCAATTGAAGATTAGAACCGATGACATTCCAAAGATTTTCCGAAACTCCTAGATGCAGGCATTATGAATTCCTAGTCATGTCTTTTGGATTGACTAATGCTCCTGCTACCTTCATGGATCGGAGGGATTTGTCATCTACAGTGATGATTCGGGCAAAGGGTTAGGTTGTGTTCTCATGTAACATGGGAAAGTCATAGCCTATGCCTCAGGACAACTATAAGAATATGAGAGGAATTATCCTACTCATGATCTAGATTTGGCAGCAGTCATTTTTGCACTAAAGATTTGGAGGCATTACTTGTATGGGGAGAAAGTTGAGATCTTTACGGATCATAAAAGCCTCAAATATTTCTTCACTCAAAAGGAACTCAACATGCGACAGAGACGTTGGCTTGAACTGTTGAAAGATTATGATCATACCATCCAATACCATCCCGGAAAAGTGAACGTGGTAGCTGACGCATTAAGTAGAAGATCATATGCGGGTACGAGTGCGATATTGTCAATGCAAAGGCCCATTTTGCATGACTTACAAAGGATGGAGATAGAGATAAAGACTCCAGGGACCCATGTGATGATGACGAATATACGAGTAGAACCAACTTCAATCGATAAAGTTAAAGCTTCTCAAACTACAGACCTGGAGCTGATGCGTATGAGAAAGAAAGTGTAAGAAGGTGTTATGCCAGAAGCAAGAATTGATGAAGAAGGAATACTTCGAGTCAACTCCAGACTTTGTGTTACTAACGACCCTGAGTGAAAGTATAAAATCATGGTGGAGGCGCACAACACACCGTTTGCAATCCATCCTGGGAGTACCAAAATGTATCGTGATCTTTGACATACATTTTGGTGGAGCAATATGAAGAGAGAGATAGCGGGGTTTATCTCAAGGTGTCTAACTTCTCAACGAGTTAAGGCGGAGCATCAAGTGCCAAAAGGTCCATTGCAACCACTTGAAATTCCAGAATGGAAGTGGGAGCACATTACCATGGATTTCGTTATTGGTGTTCCCAAGGTTTCTCAAGGCATAGATGCGATTTGGGTCATTGTTGATAGATTGACCAAGTCCGCTCATTTTTACCGATCGAAAACTTATACACTTGAACGTCTTCTTTGGTATGTATATAAACGAGATTGTAAGATTGCATGGTATGCGAGTATCCATAGTTTTTGATCGGGACCCAAGATTCACTTCAAGATTTTGGGTTAGTTTGCAAAAAGCTATGGGCACAGATTTACTATTTAGTTCGGCATATCATCCTCAGACGGACGGACAATCAGAGAGGACTATTCAAACTCTTGAAGATTTATTAAGACTCTGTGTCCTTGACTTCAAGGGAAGTTGGAACAAGTTCTTACCGTTGGTGGAGTTTTCATACAACAACAGTTATCAAGCAAGTATTGACATGGCTCTATTTGAGGCGTGGTATGGAAGAAAGTGTCATTCTCCAGTATGTTGGGATGAGGTGGGTGAAACAACGTTGTTGGGACCGGATTTGGTGCGTATGACTATGGAAAAGATTTAAACGATCCGACAACGTATAAAAACCTCACAAAATCGACAAAAGAGTTATACTGATCTTCATCGAAAGAACGTGGAATTCGATGTTGGAGATCATGTGTTGTTATGTGTTGCTCCATGGAAAGGAGTTACGAGATTTGTAAAGAGAGGAAAGCTCAATCCTCGATTCATTAGCCCATTTTTAATCCTCAATTGAGTAGGAACGGTGGCGTATAGACTCGTTTTACCGCCAAATATGTCTCGTGTTCATAACGTGTTTCACATATCCATGTTACATAAATATGTGGAAGACCCGAACCACATTATTGAATTAGAACCGACGAGATAGATGAAGATTTAACGTATGAAGAGTTACATGTTATAATCTTGGATAAGAAGGATCATATTCTACGCTCCAAGGTTATACCTTAAGTCAAAGTTTTGTGGAGAAATCACGACGTGGAAGAAATGACTTGGGAGTTAGAATCTGGGATGAAGTCAAGATATCCTCACCTATTCGACATACTAGGTACGTACCCTAATTTCGAGGGAGAAATTTTATAAGAAGGGGAGGTTGTAAGACCCCAACTTTTATGAATAAAAATAATTTTTCTATAATTATCATTTTTGAATATTAGGGAATGAATTTATTATAATGTTATAGTTGTGGGTAGTATTTATAAATTCTGCAAAGTATGCAAATTGTTATATTATATTCGATTTGTCGGAGAATATTCATTTTAGTAGGGAATATTCGTACAACGGCATAATCATTGGTGGACCCCACAACAGAATTATTGTCGGATTGAGAAAATGACAAAAATATTTTATGAAAATAACTAATGAAGTTTTACTGTTTATCTTTGTTGAACTACTTCGGTAGTAAAATATACATAAAGAATACGCTGTGGTCATTGCGTAGTGACACTACAGTATTGATTATTGATGCTTACGTGAGAAGTCACTCAATTATACTCAATTATTGCTACAGTAATTGTTGCATCATATCTCTCATATTATTGATTCAATTATTGTCACAGTATCATCTACATAAAATGTTATTTTATTAAATCAATAATTGAGATGATAAAGTTATTCATATTTTAAATTGCAATATTTACAATGTCTAGAAGTTCTGTCAAGGAGAGGTTAGATAATCTAATTGCGCACCAATAGGGAGAAATCCTTATCGGAAAGCCCCGTCTTTCTTGGGAACGACCTGGTTGATAAATATTGTGAGTTATAATATTAATGATGAATGTTATTAAAAATTGAAGTTGTGTTCGGAGTTGAATTTGGAGACGCGGACGTGATATTTGAGTCCAGATCGATAAAATTAGTAAAAATAGTCTATAAACACAAAATTTTCTGGGATTTACTATTTGGTCAAAAAGTCAACAGTTGACTTTTTTGGGAAAAGTCAAACTTTGAAATTTCATAATTTATATTGTTGATAAAAATAGTTTCATTATGTTGGAATTATTTGTGTTATTGAAAATTGACATTTATTTCGATAATAATTGATGTCTAAAGGTTATATTGACCAATCAGGTATTTAACCGGATAAATGAGCAATTAATTGATATTACTTCATATGATTATAACTATTTGTTCACATGTGTGTACTATTGTTTCACATTCTTGTTACTATTAGGGGAGTTAGTGCAAGATTGATAATACTTGTATGACTAAGTTAAAAATGGAGGTATAGATGGAGGTACTATACTGTAATTCATATTTTCACATGTGTAGAACTATTGATTCATATGATTTACTATTAAATCACATTATTTACAATTAGGAGAGGTGGTGCAAGTTTGATAATACTTGCATGACTAAATTAAAAATAAAGAAAAAGTTGGAGGTATTGTACTATAATTTTTTAAGCCCCAAAACGTGCAATTATCGAAACTATATTTTTCTATAAACAGAAGCTCATTCTTCCTTCATTTTTCACCAATTCACAAAAGCTATAGAGCAATTATTATAGAGAGAAATTGTAGAGAGAAAATCTATAGAAGAAGATAAGCCTGCTACCTCACTACTCCTATATCCAGTTTCTTTCAAAGGTAAGGGGTATTATTTTTTTTGTATGAACTTCTGTTATTCTATTTTTTATCATTATATTGGAATAACCTGTCTATGCGAAGTACCGCATACATGGTGAAATTCTTCTTTTATTTCATTCTTTACCATTCTGTTAGAATATCATGTCTGTGCGTTTTACGCCGGACACGGTTTCCGCTCTTTATTATTCTGCCTGAATATCCATGCATCAGACGCTTTCTGCCGGGACCGATTCCGTATTTATTATTTTGTTGGAATATCCCATGCCTCAGAACTTTTAAAAGTCTTTTTATTATTCTGTTGGAATATCCTGTATGCGCAAGCGTTTTACACCGGACACGGTTACGTCTTTATTATTCTCGCTGAATAACTCCGCATCGTGATTCTACCGCATGCTTGGTGATTTCTTTTGTTATTCCATTCCTTATTATACTCAGTTGGTTAAAGTTTTGACTTCTATACTCCATGAAATTAGTGGAATATCTTTGATATTTGCGCTTCATCCAGTACCTTTTCATGGAAATATTCTTCTGAGCATTCTTGAATTTTACTCTACAAAGAAGTATCATGTTGACAATTTGGACGTTATTAGTTCCTGGATAAATTAATTCGTGAACTTGTTTTATTGAATGGGTGATTCGATGATGTGGATTAATTATTAAGCTGAGTCTCAGCGATAAAAATGATGAAAAACCTTTTAAATCATTTAAGATGGTAGATTTTATTCTCTACTTGACTCTTTTAATGGATTGCTTGTTCAAATTTCTGATTAAACTTGATGTTTGTTATATTGTATCGCTTTAACATTTGTTTAAGGCTAATGATAATTTATTCGCATTATCTTAGTCATAATATTTCATCGGGCTAGTTGAGCTCACCCTTTCTTTCACCGTTTCTCTTGAAAATGAGTAATCTAGTCCGACGCGAGTAGGGGAGCGGAGTGATGGTCCGGAGGATAGCATTAGTAGTCCTCACTATTCTGTGAAATAGTGTGTTAATAAATGTATTGAGGACTTATTTTGAGTTTTAATACTGTCTAGAAGACAATGTTTATATTAAAACTCACAGCTTATGTTGTATATTTAAGATTGTATTTATATTCAGTACCATGTATCTAGCGGCTCAGAATAGGTGATGTATACCTATTTTGGGGGCGTCACAATCTACATCTGACTCCGTACTGTACGTCGTAAGGAGGGAACAAGAGGTAAATTATAAGTTGATAGAAATGAAATTAATAATATTTGTAGTTAATAAATGCACATGATAGTCGTAGAAGATTCATGTTATGATGCCCTGTTTGGACTTTTTAAGGGTTCATACATGTGTATGTACTGTTTATTTTAATGTTATGTCTTTTTAATTAAAAATAATATTTTTTTTGCTTATTTTATCTTAGAAACAAAGATTTTATCTTTCACTAATTTTATAAACAAACTCATATAAGGTAGAAAAATGGTAGTGAGAAAAAATCGTGGGTTTGTGATGAAGCAATGACTAAACTAGTATGATTTCCTCTCGTTAAATTATAAATTTTGTTGATTTATTGGAAAGTGAATATTGTTATTCGTTCTATTCGCAATTAGTTTTTGAGTATTGTTAATTATATATATTTTTTATATGCAGGCACTTATAGGATGATTATGAGATAAGAATATTAGCTAAACATGATGATACAGATAAGCAAGTGCATGAGTTAGATGATCCCAATTTGGTGACAGGGCAAGAAACTGTTGGAGGTGTAAAGAAGAGTAGATGTAACGCCCCCAAATCCGGGTACCTGTTACCTCGGACCTGGTGCATTACTATACAACCTTTATATGAATATTTATAACCTTTATTCATTAAGAGTGTTAAAAATAGATAGAATGATTAAATAGTGATATAATAGAGAAAGTTGAAGTTGATAATCCAAATCTTGTAGTTATGCTAACTTCGAAATTTATTGACATCGTGCTGTTAGATACATTTTTTGAAAGAAAAGAATATTAGATCAAATTATTGAACCAATAAGTTGTAAAAGTTCTATTATTCATATGTGTCTAGGCTAATTGTTTCAACTAGACAAAGATGATTTGAAAAATATCAAAATGTATTTTTATAGTCATAAATACATCATTTGTGACAACCGAGATTTTGTAAATTAATTTTAAATATTTATTGGATTGAATAAATATTTTTTGAAGTATTAATTATTAGATTAAATGATTAATTGATGAAATTGTGGTAGATTAATTTAATTATATGTGTTACATTTATTAAATTAATGTGGAGAATTTTATTATTCAAATATGTGATTAAGTGAGCTTATTGAATTAAAAGAAATATTTAATAAGCTAATATTATTTTAATTAATTTAATTATTAATTAGAGATTTAATAATTTAATATTTTTATTAAATGAGAAATTTAATTATGCGACTATGTGAATTAATGAGAAAGTATCATATTTTATTCAAAATAAATTAAATAGGATATTGATTTATTTTATAAGGAGTGTGACATTATTTAAAACTATATTATAAGGCTTTATTAAATTAAATAGTTTTAAAACCCATTCTTGAATACGTCTTCCTTCTTCATTAATTTCCTAAGTCTGACATTAAGCAGAGAGGGAAAAGAGAAAGAGAGTTGAGAAATTGTTGAGTAAAGTGTGAGTTGAGTGATTGAAGGGACTACTAAGATTTGAGAGCAGAATTTGGGTACCGCCAGTACCAGAAATTAAGGAAGAAATTTTAAGTGAGGCTCACAACTCAAGATATTCGATTCACTCTGGTAGCACCAAGATGTACCAAGATCTTCAACAACATTGTTGGTGGCCAAATTTGAAACGAGAGGTTACAGAATGTGTTGCCAAGTGCCTGACATGTCAGAAAGTGAAATTAGAACATCAAAGGCCGAGTGGGTTACTACAACATTTAGAGATTCCAGAATGGAAATGGGAACATATTACGATGGATTTCGTGGTTGGCCTACCGACAAATCAGAAAGGCTACGACGCAGTATGGGTTATCGTTGACCGATTAACAAAATCCGCACACTTCCTTCCGATCAAAATCAGATTCAACTTAGATCAGTTGGCAAGGTTATATGTGAAAGAGATTATTTCAAGGCACGGAGTCCCGGTGTCAATTATTTCTGATAGAGATCCTCGCTTTACGTCAAACTTCTGGAAATGTCTACAAGAATGCATAGGTACACATTAACGAATGAGCACGGCATATCACCCTCAGAAAGATGGACAGAGTGAAAGAACAATTCAGACATTGGAAGATATGTTAAGAGCTTGTATAATGGACTTTAAAGGAAATTGGGATGACCATCTATCGCTCGTAGAGTTCGGCTACAACAACAGTTACCACGCTAGTATTGGCATGCCGCCTTATGAAGCGTTATACGGCAGGAAATGCAGAACTCTGCTATACTGGGATGAAGTTGGCGAAAGACAATTACTAGGCCCAGAATTAGTACAACAAACAACAGAAATAGTCAAAGTGATCCGAACAAGATTGATAGCAGCCCAAGACAGAAAGAAGAAAAATGCCGATCCACACCGTAAGAATGTTGAGTTTGAACCGGGTAGTTATGTGTTCTTAAAGGTCTCTCCCTGGAAGGGAAAGATCAGGTTCGGAAAGAAAGGAAAATTAAGCCCAAGATTCATTGGACCCTTTGAAGTTCTGAGAAGGGTCGGTGAAGTTTCTTATGAGGTAGCCTTACCTCGAGATCTAGAGAATGTCCACAACGTTTTCCATGTCTCAGTCCTACGACCCTACAAACCCGATTACAAGCACGTGATTGAATATGAACCCTTACATTTCGACAAAGACTTGTCTTACGAAGAAATTCCTATTCAAATTGTCAATCGAAAAGAACAAGTTCTGAGAAATAAAGTAATACCTTCTGTTAAGGTAAATTGGAGGAACCACAACGCTGAAGAAGCTACGTGGGAACTCGAAGAGAATATGATGAAGAATTATCCTCATTTATTTACTTAGATTATTATATGCGATTCTGGGGACAAAATCTTTGTAAGGGGGGAGAATGTAACGGGACGAATTATTGAGTTGTGATTCTGGGATAGATGTGACAACCGAGATTTTGTAAATTAATTTTAAATATTTATTGGATTGAATAAATATTTTTCAATATATTAATTATTAGATTAAATGATTAATTGATGAAATTGTGGTAGATTAATTTAATTATATGTGTTACATTTATTAAATTAATGTGGAGAATTTTTATTATTCGAAATATGTGATTATGTGAGCTTATTAAATTAAAAGAAATATTTAATATGCCTAATTTTATTTTAATTAATTTAATTATTAATTAGAGATTTAATAGTTTAATATTTTTATTAAATGAGAAATTTAATTATGTGACTATGTGAATTAATGAGAAATTATCATAGTTTATTCAAAATAAATTAAATAGGATATTGATTTATTTTATAAGGAGTGTGACATTATTTAAAACTATAATATAAGGCTTTATTAAATTAAATGGTTTTAAAACCCATTCTTGTTAAGCCAAATGTGGCCTTAGTGGGAGTTGAGGGCACCCATGACTGGGTAACTGACCACAACGCGTCAGTCGCTTTTATTTATTGAATACGTCTTCCTTCTTCATTAATTTCCTAAGTCTGACATTAAGCAGAGAGGGAAAAGAGAAAGAGAGTTGAGAAATTGTTGAGTAAAGTGTGAGTTGAGTGATTGAAGAGTTTGAGAAGGGTTTCAATTCATCTCCTACTATTTTACTATACGCTTGGGTAATTCTCTTCAATCCAATTCTTTTTACGTCATTGAATTTTATGAAAATTTGGCTTTCAAAACTCTGTTAGGTCTCTGTTAATTGTGAAGAGTAGGAATTATGTGATTGTGTGTTTATATAACAGTATAGCATGTTCTATATATATATTGTGTTTCCATATCACCAATTTCATAAGATTATGACGTATGAATATGACTTGTTATCTCAAAAATTTACAGAGCATGTTATATGACCATATGACCCTTATACGTATTTTTAATATGTCAAATATAATTTATTTTGCAAAATTCACTCATTGGTATGATTATGCATGTTAAAATGAACAAAATAAAACTTGAATGGTTGGATTTGGCTTAATAACAAATCTGTACCATTAAAATCTATGTTTTTGTTCAAAAACTTCAAGAACATCAAGAACAGTCCAATTTTCATGTTTTAATTCTGTGATTATGTGTTTTAATGGATTAAAATCACTCCATAGATGTTAAGTAATGATTATATATGATTTTTAACATGTGGGTATGTTTAATTTGGAGAATTAATGACCTTATATCATTTATTTCGCTGAACTCTGTGTTCTTCGCGAACTGAGAATCAAAATCTGGAGTTTCGCTCCGCGGCGCCAACTCTAGAACTGAAATCTCAAGTCAGAAGCGCCACCGCTACCACTTGCATCGCCATGTCTTTAGCCATTGTGACCCTCGGTCGTCATGACAGACCAATACTCGATTACAAAAGTGAAAATACAATGCTTCCACTTAGCGTAATAATCGAAATGAGTTTTAAAAAGTGTACAAGTATAGAAACGAGTTATCAACTTAGTCTAATGATTATAAGGACTTATTAGACCTATAATGAGATGTTAAAATAAATTCTTAACATGTCCATAACACAATTATGTGTGGATTGAATGATCGAATGCATAATTAGTTTATTTTTTTCATGAAGTCTTAATTTTACAATAAGTGTGATAATCTGACTAAGTATAGTCATGAAGTCGAGATTAAACAAAGAATAATTTATGATGTTTAGTACGTTATTATTGACTGGTATTGTGAACGTAATTGGTATGTAAGATTTAATTCAAATAACGAGTTTTTTTAAGTGTAATCTACGCACGAGGCAAGTTTCTTACCCTAAACTTTCGTTGAGCAAGTTTCCTAACTCTACTTGTTATCGTCATATAAGTTGATTGATTCATCTTTCTACATTGAGCATGTTATCATTATTATTGATCAAGCCTGTCTTGTATATTAAAGTTTATTAATCCTTCAAGCATGATGTTGTTATACAATAATTATTCTATTGTATACCTTTGAGATTTTATCCAAGTTAAATTATCAGTTATTGTTAAACCTTGTTAGACTAGCGAACCCTTATTTGATTCGACTAGTCCATAGTCGATGAGCGTTTTAAATTTCAGAACCCTTGATGAATTATCCAAACCAAACTTCCTTTGGTGCGGACTCGAATGTCAACTGAGATGAACAACCCTGTATAGGGGATTATTTACGCTTTAGCGTTAAGATATTATGCACAGTATGGTACTAAGGGCTGATCCCCCTGAGTACGAGAAGAAGAGTCCATAGTCTTATGACTGTTAAAGGTTTCAAGTAAAAACACTTGACAACCTAGGACATAGTTCAAGGTCTTATGACCCTCAGAATTTCTTTTGATTCTTGTTATTCATTCTTGATTCAAAAGTTATTCTTGATTCAAAATCATATATAAAAGTTGAGCTTTTATATCCGAAGTTATTATTTCTCTCGCATGTTATTATTCATTGTTATATTGTTATACTTGTGGACAATCGTGCTCACTCTTGCGTAATAATAACATTGTAGTTAAGAACGAATGAGCAGACGAACCTTCCACTAGTAAGGGCAAGGGCAAGATTAGCAAGTAATGAAGACTATTATTATTGTGGTTATGTAATGTAATTAGTATTGATGTTACTTAAGACTTATTTGTTTATGTTTTCCGCACAGATGTTTTAAGGTTAGAGTAACCTGGGATTTATTATTATTCAGTTGATGTAACCCCATAAGGGGAGAGATTTTATTATTTATTTCTATTGCATGGTTTGCATTTATATATGGGTAGATAGATGATGCTTGTACAATGAACACCAAATCCTGTGAAAATGGAAGTATCGGATTTTGGGGGTGTCATAGGTTGGTATCAAAGCTGTAAGGTTATGAACCTTAGGTGGGGGGGAACAACCTTAGGTAGTAGCCTTGTAGGAGATTGAGAACATAGTAGTGGTTGACTCTTATCGAGTTATAAGAAATGAATTTCTAAATTCATTGAAGATAATAAAAGATTTTATGTGCTTATGTGTTAATCTATGTGTTCGCTAGCATGGATTAGTAACTAAAACTTCAAATTTTGTTGTCAGGATGTCGGATATTGGAGGATCTAGTCGAGCTGGGGAGGAGGAACCCCGATTACGTATAGAGGAGGAGCTCCAAGACATTCATGTCGTTAGGAAACAGCTTGTATAGAGAGAGCCATCTCTGTTGATCACTGTCATGGTCTTTATGACCTCTCAACAAAATATGAAAAGTTTTTAAAGGAATTTTTTTACTTCCTAGTTATTTATACCACTTCACAATTATTGAACAATTGTTGAAGACTTTTTAAATATATTCCAATATTCTAGAAGTTGAATGAAAAAAATGTATGAGCTTCTTAGAGGAAGGTGAGAATGTAAAGGTTAGTATGTCAACCTAGTTATGATGAAAAGAATATGTAGAGATGGGTATACTATAATTTCGAGGATGAAATTCTTTGAAGGAGGGGTGAATGTGATATCCCGAATATTAGTAATATTTCTTTTAAGGGAAATATTAAATGATTAAATAAAGGTTAGAGATTTAACCTAATTATTAATAAAGGAAAATTGGAGAAAATAGTGGATTAATTTTTATCTATTTGCTTATAAAGAGCCCATAGGGTATAAAATGATTGGGAAGAGAAACTATTAAGATAAAAAGGCTCTAACTAAGAATGTACGAGACAATATAAATATTACATACTTATAACAAAAAGAAAGTAATATGTGGAGTTGATAAAATTTTATTAGATGTAGTAAGCAAGGATATTATTAAATGTATACCTTGATTATTCAAAATGAAAAGGGAAGCCAATATGACTTAATTGAGATATATTCTTGACATCAATCCACCTATTAGATCAATGAAATAATTATATTATAATATAATTAATTTCGTTCAAAATTATTATTTAGTGACAAATAGAGAAAATGGTGGGTACTACCATAAAGTATTTAAATCACTACTAAAAAATGGGGCTTCAGCAACAACCAATTTTCGTTGCTAAAGGTGCCAAATTTCGTTGCAAAAGGGTGTTGGCAACGACTTTATATCGTCGTTAAATCTTCGTTTTCTTAAGAATGAGCGTTGCTAATTGTTCCATGAACGAACGCGTTTTTTGTTACCAAAAGTAATACATTTTGCAAATGAAATTTGTCTTTCAGACAGAGAGACATCGATCCTTTAGCAACAAAATGAATTATTGCGAATAATTAAAATTTTGTTGCTAAAAACCCCATTTCGCTTGCAAAAAGCCTCGTTAATTGACAACGAAATGAACTCTTTTTTTTGCAAACGACCATACATTTTCGTTGCAATTGACACCATTTTGCAAACGACATTTTTCGTTCAAAAGAAATTGTGAAAATTGTTGCCTAAGCTTGCTTTCGTTGCGGAATGTAAATTTTTTAGCAACGATTTTTGTTGCTGATTATATTATTTGGCAACGATATTATGCTGAATCAGCAACGAAAATGTTTGTTGCTGGTTATTTTTCAATAGCAACGAAAGTCATCGATTAGCAACGACATTATATGTTGTCGTATCTTTATATGTGCAACGAAAGTTGATATGATTTGCAACAATAAAAAATGTTGCCTTTTATGTTAGTATTCGCAACAATATCCTCTCCGTTGTTATTAGGTTAATTTTTCGTTGCCAAATATTATATTTTTAATGCAATGCAACGAAAATTTGTTGCTAAATGTATAAAAAATTGTTGCTATATTAAAACTTGTCTAATGCTTTGGTAACGAATTATATTGTTACCAAATCAAAATTTGACATTCTTTTTGTGTACCTTGCTGGCTCAATGTCCCCATAGCATATAATGGCAAAAATATAAAAAATTAAAATATTATTAACTTAATAAAATCATCCACTACATAATCATTCATTATCTTTACAATTAACAATCTAAAGCTACCACAGTTCTTCAATCAAAGTATATATCTACATATAGAGAGAGAGAGAGTACACTTCATAATTTTATCCCTTGTCTTCCGTAAACTTAGCACATAAATTTAATACCCAGTATTGTAAGGCAGGTCGTAGAAGCAGTCTTCCTGCACATATTTAAAAATAATAGCAAGTCAGGAAAATGAATCAAATAGGTCACCAGATGCACTTAGTATTTATATGTTATAACCTTGCCCTGGGCCTTTTTGCTGTGATTGCTGAGATTTGAAATTTTCCCATTCTAAGCTAGCTAATAACCTGAAAGTTAAAACAGTCGTTAATCATTAGTAATTAGATCTTATTTCTTGTATGAGATAACTAGGAACTAGTACTACTATCAAATTACTGACCATTTCTCCATATTCAGGGGATGGACCATGCCATTTGGGAACTTCTTGAGGTGGTTCTATGTAACCAACATTGGTGGTTATACCTAGAGTAATTAATGATATGCTCTATTTATTGTAGGAAACTAATTCGGAACGAAACGTTAAAAGAAAATCTACTGCTATTGAAAAAGCATCCCAATGACCATAACGGGAATGCATTCTAGCCTTGAATGGGGCATCCATTCTACAAAATATAATTATGTGTTAGGTTGTTCTTACATTGAATGTTATTGAGAATGAAAAAGTAGAAAGCAACAACTCTGTCTCTCCTTTTACTTTAATTGGAGAATAAAAAGCAAATAATTAGAGCTAATTAATAACATAAGAACATGAGGTATTCATTATTTGAACCATGAATAGGTCCACACTTAATATAGAAATAAAATTTGTAAAGCATAAGAACAACTTGCATGTGACATAGTGTAATACCCCAACTTTTATGAATAAAGATAAATTTTCTATAAATATCATTTTTAAATATTAAGGTGTGAATTTGAAATAATGTTATAGTTGTGGGTAATATTTATAAATTTTGCAAAGTACGCAAGTTGTTATATTATATTCGATTGGTCGGGGAATATTCGTTTTAACATGAAATATTCGTACGACAGCACAATCATTGGTGGACCCCACAACGTAATTATTGTTGGATTGAGAAAATGATAAAAATATCTTTTTATGAAAATAACGGTGGAAGTTTTACACTTAAAACTATTGAACTACTCGATAGTAAAAGTACAGTAATACGCGTGGTTGCATAGTAGCACACAATATTGATTATTGATGATTACGTGAAAAGTCACTCAGTTTTGTTCAATTATTGCTACAGTAATTGTTGCATAGTATTTCACGTTATTTGATTCAATTATTGTCGATATTATATATATTATTAAATCAATAATTGAGACGATGAAGTTATTAATATTATTATTTGCAATATTAACGATGTCTAAAAGTTCTGCCAAGGAGAGGTTTGGTCACCTAATTGCGCGCCAATAGGGAGAAATCCTTATTGGAAAGCCCCCACTTTCTTGGGAACGACATGGTCAATTAATATTGCGAATTATAATAATGATGATAAATGTTGTTAAAAATATTGAGATGATTTTTATGAAATATTTGTTGTAAATATTGGCGTATTATTTGAATTCTCATTTACCCATTTTCCAAAATCATCGGTAGAAAGTTGTCTCAGTTCTGTATTATTATTATATATATATGTATATAAGTTATAGATATATATATATACATGTGCATATTATATAAGTTATATATATATAATATATAAACTATGTGCCGTGAATGTGTGGTAAGAGAATTTGGTGAATGTGAATGGATTATATGTTTTAATATGTAAGAAAATTTGGTGGGTGATGGTAAGTTTTATATATATATATATATATATATATATATATATATATATATATATATATATATGACATGAATTGATATTGGTGGGGAAATGATGTAGTCACGGGAAGGTGGAGTCTAAAATGGGGTGTATATATATATATATATAATAGAAGTGGCCAACATGTTGTTTTATAATATATATATATATATATATATATATATATATATATATATATATATAAGTTGTCGTTGAATTGAGGGAATTCACATGTGAGATAATTACGTTGCGTCTGAAGAAATTTTCCTTTCGCCCGTGACTCTGCAAAATTATTTCGTTCATGAACAGTGCCCTTCCATTCTCCTATAAATAAAAGCTCATTCCTTCATTATTTCTTACGAATTCACTGAAACTCTAGAGAGAGAAAATTATAGAGAGAAAGAAGAAGAGAAATCTGCTAACTCTCTTTTTCTATATCCAGTTTCTTCTAAGGTAAGGGGTATTATTTCTTTTATATTCATGAAGAGAACTTCTGTTATTCTATTATTTATTATTCTGTTGGAATAACTCAGATACGCTGCTACCACATGCTTGGTAAAATTCTTCCGGTATTCCATTATTTATTATTACATTGGAATAACCAAAGATATACCTGCTACCCTATACTTGGTGAAATTCTTACATTATTCCACTCTTTATTATTCTCATTGGAATATCCATGCTGCTTTTACTGTAACTTGGTTCCATCTTTATTATTTTGTTGGAATATCCATCACATGCGTTTTACGCCGGGACCGGTTCCGCTTTTTTATTATTCCATTGGAATATCATGTATGCATGCATTTTACGGCAGAACTGGTTCCGTTATTTATTATTACGTTGGAATAACTTTGCTTTGTCTTGATCTATCGCATGCTTGGTGAATTCTTTTGTTATTCCATTCTTTATTATACTCAGTTGGCTAAAGTTTTGACTTCTATACTCCATGAAATTAGTGGAATATCCTTGATATTTGCGCTTCATCCAGTATCTCTTCATGAAAATATTCTTCTGAGCATTCTTGAATTTTACCCTACAAAGAAGTATCATGTTGACAATTTGGATGTTATTAGTTCCTGGATAAATTAATTCTTGAACTTGTTTTATTGAATTTTTATATCATTGTCATCATCCTCATGTTTATATTTTATTGAAAGTCATCTGTGGCCTGTAGTGCATAGATGGACTTGGTATGATTATGACCAGGGATTATTCAGTGTAATCATGACCATAATATTACAAATGATGTGGTAAAAGTCCCCATTGGCCCGTAGTGCATTGATGGATAGTTGTTGGTATGATCATGACCATTGATGAATACACAAATATCCTTGGCCCGTAGTGCATGGATAATTTTCTGGTTGTGATACTAATGAATATCCTTGGCCGTAGTGGAGGGATGATGTGGATTATTTATTAAGCTGAGTTCCGGCGATAAAAGTGATGAAAAACCTTTTAAATCATAAAAGATAGTAGATTTTATTCTCTACTTGACTTTTTTAATAGATTGCTTGTTCCGCTACAGTTAAACTTGATGTCTATTGTATTTTATCAGTTTAACATTGTTGAAGACTAATGATAATTTATTCTGCATTATCGTAGTCATAATATTTCTTACTGGGCTAGTTGAACTCACCCTTTCTTTCACTGTTCTCTTCAGGAAATGAGAACGTAGCCGGGACTAGTCGGGGAACGGAGTGACAGTCCAGAGGATAATATTAGTAGTCCTCACTATTTTGTTAAATAGTGTGACAATAAATGTAATGAGAAATTATTCTGAGAGTGGATATTGTTTAGAAGACAGTATTTATATTAAAACTCACAGCTCTCTTGTTGTATATTAAAGATTGTATTTGTATTTTGTATCATGTATTTGGTGACTCAGAATAGGTGATGTATACCTATTTTGGGGTCGTCACACATAGTATGTAATAATATAAGAATAGTAGAGAAGGAAAAGATTCTAATAGAACCACATAATTCTGGAGCTCTATACCATCTTAAAGAAAAAAGAACCACATAATTCTGGAGCTTTATACCATCTTGTAGCAACATAGTCCTATAAAATATCAGTGTAAAAGTTAGTAATGACTCATATAGTCCATACAGTATAATTCAAAAACATATGTATAAAAGTGAACAAGTGAAAGTTGAAAATTCATGTATCATGGTTCTAGATCACATACCGTCCAAAATATAGTAGTAGGTGTATCATTGAATGCAACTCTCGCCAAGCCAAAATCACAAATTTTAAGTTTACAATTTGCATTTGCCAAAATATTTTTTTTGTTTCAAATCTCAGTGGTAGACATTTGCTGTATCAAAATTGTTAACCATCAGATTAATAACTTCCAACTATAAAACTGAACATAATCACAGTTACGCATGGTGGTCATATTAAAATATTTAACAGCAACTTCTAACATACAAATAGATATGCAACTCATAGTGCTACTGATCCATCAACAATGTCAACTTCAATTCAAAGACCAATGACTAGTGACAATTACTTGTGTGAATATACTTTTGAACATCTCTCTGATGCCATCAATTTCAAACAGAAGACAAATCTTTACATTTCACATGGTTATACCTCCCACCAAAACTGCCATGAATACGATTGTTTGGTGTACGATTTTATATCTGTATGACAGCTGCAGATTGTGGGGGTATACTCCATATGCAATATGTAAAACTTGTTACATTAAATATGTTATATTTTATGGTAAGGAAAGAAAAAAGGCCACCTCTACCATATGACACTCAGAACATATGGGGTTCAAATAAGTTAGTTGCTCATGTGACAATGTTTTTGGCACCTATAGTTATTAATTTGTAATGATATGAACTTGGTCTAATTTGGTTGATTAAAAGAATGAAGAAAGCCACCATGATTGATAAATGATATTGTTGAATGTTTTGATTTACTGACAAAATCAAGAAGTGATAAAATTGACAAATGGTCGAGCTGGGTAATCTGCGAGTGAAAGGTGCTTGGAACATGATATTGGAACCAAATGTGCTTCTTAATCCAAAAAGAGTTTCCTTTTCAGTCATAAATACTTGAATAATGAGTTTCCTTGGAGGTAGTCTGGTTTATGGTCAGGATGGTCGTTTAAGACATAAGTTGCATCTTAATCCAAAAAGAGTTTCCTTTGCAGTCAGTCAGTCTAGTTTGAAAAAGTAAATGATGCTGATTGATAATTTGGTTTGTCTAAATACTTGAATAATGAGTCATATATCCCTTGGTTAATAGACTTGGACTTAAGTAAAAAGATTCAAATACTGTATATACGTAGTGCATGCATATATGTAGTATTAATCATTAGAAAATACTGTAAATATATAGTAAATACATATACTATGTGAGCCATGCATTGATCAATTACATGTATACACAGATTAAGAAATAGAGAAACCACATTTTTGTATGCTGCATGTTTGACTAAAAAGTATCACTCCCAATTGTTTGCTTCAAAAAGAAACTAAAAGTTGGCATAAAATTCAATGAATATTCCAACTAAAGGTACTTAATTTTCCACTGAAATAAAGAGAGATTTTGAGATGAATTACTTAAACTTTTGTATATAATAGGAATTACTTAGCATGAATAATACTGCGAAAAATTCTAGCAGCATCAGAGAGATGTTAAAAAAATTCATGTATTTTCTTTATTGCTACTTTCTCACCGGTATGGGTATCAATGACTGAGCAAACAACACTGTTGCTTCCCTTCCTAATAACCTCCTGAATTTTTTATCGGCTGGCATCACCATATTCTGAGAAAAAATCCATGTCCGTGGAACTCTGCAACATAGGAGCACCAATTCAAGTTATTTATTGATTAAGAATATGAACATAACCAATCTATTACAGCTATTACAAAGCCATTCGCTAGACATACTAGTGGATGGTCACAATACAATCAGTACACACGAATTCCTCTATCAGTCATAACACTACACAAATTTGAAATCCTGTATCAGTCATAACACTGCAAAAACAAGTCTGGGAATTTGAATTCATGTATCAGTCATAACACTGCAAAAACAAATATATGGTTAACCTAGTGCCAGTACAAGTACATACCTACATCAATTCAATTACAAACATTGTACAACTATTACAAAGTTTAGCCAATTTTACCCCCATGTGCAATTTACAGTATATAGCAACATCAATTCAATTAAACATATAGGGACAGCTTCTAAGTTTGACACTTGCACAGAATCCTTGAGTAATATACACGAGTAATCCGACTTTAGACCAAGGCATATAACCCATTCACTTAGATACCCACAACTAGGCAACACATGCGAAAGTGACAGAGACCAAGTTTAACATTTATACAACTGTTGTGTTGAAACAATGTTAGAGTAGGTTTGTTGCCTTTTTAACCCTCTGGTCAACCATAATTGAACCATGACTCCATAAGTGACATTTTTTTTTCTTTTTCCTATTTTTTCTGTGATGCCCCTAAAATAGGTATACAACACCCATTCTTAAATATAAATACATAAAGATGAAAAGCAAACTACAACTTCAATAATACAATTGTCGTGCAAAATACGACAACACATACTGTGAGTTTAAATACAAATATTGTGAGACTCCAGATTTTATGAATAAATATTTAATTTTCTCGAATTTGTTTTTATATTATGGTGTGGATTTGATATAATGTTATAGTTGTGGGTAGTATTTATAAATTTTGAAAAGTATGAAAGTTGTCATATTATATTCGATTGGTTGGGAAATATTCTTTTGGTCAGGGAATATCCGTACGACGGCACAATCATTGGTGGACCCCACAACAGAATTATTATCGGATTGAGAAAACGACAAAAATATTTTATGAAAATAACGGCGGAGGTTTTACCATTAAAACTGTTGAACTACTCGGTAGTAAAAGTACAGTAATACGCGTGGTTGTATAGTAGCACACGGTATTGATTATTGATTCTTACGTGACAAGTCACTCAGTTATACTCAATTATTGCTACAAAGAATTGCTTTGATCATATCTCTCTCATATTATTGATTCAGTTATTGTCACAAAGATCATCCGCGCATAAAATGTTATTTTATTAAATCAATAGTTGAGATGACAAAGTTATTCATATTATAAATTGCAATATTTACAATGTCTAGAAGTTCTGTCAAGGAGAGGTTAGATAATCTAATTGCGCACCAATAGAGAGAAATCCTTATCGGAAAGCCCCCTCTTTCTTGGGAACAACCTGGTTGATAATTATTACGAGTTATAATATTAATGATGAATGTTATTAAAAATTGAAGTTGTGTTCAAAGTTGAATTTGGAGACGCGGAATCAACATGCCAGAAATGGTAACCACTTCGGTGGTAATCATGGCCAAAACAATAATAATGGATATTTCAAGAAGAGGAGATTCAACAATGATGGAAAGACGTCAGCACCATCACCCATTGTTAAAGAAGGAGAACGACCACCTATCATATGCTTCAAATGAGGAGGGGAGGGACACATCAAATCCAAATCTAGCGATGCCATCCAAAGCGTGTTATAATTGTGGAAGGAAGGTCACCTAGCCCAATTTTGTCGCTTCACCAAGACAAGTCCACCGGGAAGGAGGCGCCAAAGGTCATTCCCGAAAAGTCAAAGCCGTTTTGAGTCTGAAGGAGGCGTTTTTTGTGGCTCCTCAAAGCGAGTAACGACGGTTAGCACGGGTTAGTTAATTATAAATTTTTATAAGTCTATACCTTATTGATACCGGTTCAACCCATTCTTTTATCTCTCTTGCTTGCGCTCAATGTTTAAATTTAACTCGGAGAAATTAAACTTTGACTTATCTAGTAAAAACATTTATTAAGAGAAACCTTCATAGCTCCAATTGCTTATAAATCTTATTTCATTCAAATCGACACTTTCACGTTACCTGTCGATCTTATCTCTTTGAAAATACTTGCCTTTGATTAGATTTTAAGAATCGATTGGTTAACTACTCATTATGTTTTTCATAAGGTTGTTAGCTTTCATATTCCTAACCAACCTGTTATGTGAATTCAAGCAACCAAACCATTAAAGTCAATCATTGTCATATCAAGCCATAAGTAAAGAGCCACGATCCTTTTGTTGTTGACTTTCTTGTGTGGAATGCACCAAAGCTAGACTTTCTGTATGCGATGTCGTGAATGACGATGGCAAGTTGATAGGTATCAATGTGACGTACTATCCAAGTCTTGGATGAGAGACACAGTTTTGAATGATATTTCTATTGTTAATAAATTTCCTAACGTATTCTTGAAGACTTCTTGGCCTACCCCAAAGAGTGAAATCGAATTTTGTATTGACCCCAGTACAAAACCCATTTCTAACACCCTCAAGTATTTCTTCACCCAAAATGAATGTATAATGTGCCATAGACGTTGACTCAAGCTATTGAAGATTACGATCGTACCATTCAATACCATTGTAGGAAAAGTGAACGTGGTAGCTGACGTGTTGAGTAAAAGATCGTATGCATTTACGAGTGCGATGTTGTTAACGCCAAAAACCCATTTTGTATAACTTACAAATTATGAAGATGGAGTTAAAGACTTTAGGGACCCACATGAAGATAACGAATATACGATTAGTATTGACTTTAATCGATAAAGTTAAAGCCGCTTTCAACTACACACTCAGGAGTCGATGATTGTGAAGAAGAAGGTTTAAGAGGCGTTATTCTAGAAGCAAGAATCGACGAAGAGAAAAATCAACCCTCGATTTAATTGGCCCATTTGAAATCCTCGATCCAAAGAGGAACCGGGCCTATAGACTCGCTTTTACCGCCAAGTGTGTCGCGCGTTCATAACGCTTTTAATGTATCGATGTTACGTAAATATGTGGACGACCCGAACCACATTATTAATTTAGAACCGGACGAGATAACGGATGATTTAACGTTTGAGGAGATACATGTTTAAATCTTGGATAAGAAGAATCGTATTCAACACTAAAAGGTTATACCTCAAGAGCTAGAATCTGTCGAGGTATCCTCACCGCTCAAAGATACCAAGACGCGTCACGAAATTTTGAGGGCGAAATTCCATAAGGAGGGGAGATTGTAAGACCCCAGATTTTATGAATAAATATTTAATTTTCTCGATTTTTTTTATATTATGGTGTGGATTTGATATAATGTTATAGTTGTGGGTAGTATTTATAAATTTTGTAAAGTATGCAAGTTGTCATAATATATTCGATTGGTTGAAAAATATTCTTTTTGTCAGGGAATATCCGTACGACGGCACAATCATTGGTGGACCCCGCAACAGAATTATTGTCGGATTGAGAAAACGACACAAATATTTTATGAAAATAACGGCGGAGGTTTTACCATTAAAACTGTTGAACTACCTTAGTAAAAGAAATGCGATGTACGCGTGGTTGCATAGTAGCACACGATATTGATTATTGATGCTTACGTGATAAGTCACTCAGTTATACTCAAATATTGCTACAGTAATTGCTGCATCATATCTCTCATATTATTGATTCAATTATTGTCACAGTATCATCTGCATAAAATGTTATTTTATTAAATCAATCGTTGAGATGACAAATTTATTCATATTATAAATTACAATATTTACAATGTCTAGAAGTTCTGTCAAGGAGAGGTTAGATAATCTAATTGCGCGCCAATAGGGAGAAATCCTTATCGAAAAGCCCTCTCTTTCTTGGGAACAACCTGGTTGATAAATATTGCGAGTTAAAATATTAATGATGAATGTTATTAAAAATTGAAGTTGTGTTCGGAGTTGAATTTGGAGACGCGGACGTGATATTGAGTCCGGAATGGCGAAATTAGTAAAAATAGTCTACAAACACAAAATTTTTCGGGATTCACTATTTGGTCAAAAAGTCAACAGTTGACTTTTTTGAGAAAAGTCAAACTTCAAAATTTCAAAATTTATATTTTTGATAAAAATAGTTTCATTGTGTTGAAATTATTTGTGTTAGTGAAAATCGACATTTATTTCGATAAAAATTGATGTCTGGAGGTTATATTGACCAATCGGTTATTTAACCGGATAAATGAGCAATTGATTGCTATTATTTCACATGATTATAACTATTTATTCACATGTGTGTATTATTGATTCACATTCTTGTTACTATTAGGGGAGTTGGTGCAAGATTGATAATACTTACATGACTAAGTTAAAAATAGAGGTATAGATGGAGGTACTATATTGTAATTTATATTTTTACATGTCTAGAACTATTGATTCAAATGTTTTACTATTAAATCACATTATTTACTATTAGGAGAGTTGGTGCAAGATTGATAATACTTGCATGACTAAATTAAAAAGGAAGAAAAAGTTGGAGGAATTGTTCTATAATTTTTTGAGCCCCAAAACGTTCAATTATCGAAACTATATTTTTCTATAAATAGAAGCTAATTCTTCCTTCATTTCTCACCAATTCACAAAATCTATAGAGCAATTATTATAGAGAGAAATTTTAGATAGAAAATCTATAGAAGAAGAGAAGTCTGCTACCTCACTACTCCTTTATCCAGTTTCTTTTAAAGGTAAGGGGTATTATTTCTTTTGTATTCATGAAGAGAACTTCTGTTATTCCATTCTTTATTATTCTGTTGGAATAACCTGTATACGCGGGCTACCCTATACTTGGTGACATTCTTCTATTATTCTGTCTTTATTATTCTGTTGGAATATCCTATCCGTGTGTTTAATTTTACACCGGACCCGGTTCCGTCTTTATTATTCTGTTGGAATATCCTGTCTGTGTGTTTTACACCGGACCTGGTTCCGTCTTTATTATTCTGTTGGAATATCCTGTCTGTATGTTTTACACCAGACTTGGTTCCGTCTTTATTGTTTTGTTGGAACATCCTATCGGTGCAAATTTTGCCTGACCTGGTTCCGTTATTATTATTCTGTTGGAATAACCTGTCTATGCGAAGTACCGCATGCATGGTGATTTCTTTTGTTATTCCATTCTTTATTATACTCAGTTGGTTAAAGTTTTGACTTCTATACTCCATGAAATTAGTAGAATATCCTTGATATTTGCGCTTCATCCAATATCTTTTCATGGAAATATTCTTCTGAGCATTCTTGAATTTTACTCTACAAAGAAGTATCATGTTGACAATTTAGACGTTATTGGTTCCTGGACAAATTAATTCGTGAACTTGTTTTATTGAATTCTTATATCATTGTCATCATCCTAATGTTTATATTTTGTTGAATGTCATCTGTGGCCTATAGTGCATAGATGGACTTGGTATGATTATGACCAGGGATTATTCGGTATAATCATGATCGTAATGTTACAAATGATGTGGTAAAAGTCCCCATTGGCCCGTAGTGCATTGATGGACAGTTGTTGGCATGATCATGACCATTGATGAATACACGAATGTCTTTGGCCCGTAATTCATGGATAATTTGTGGTCGTGATACTAAAGAATATCCTTGGCCGTAGTGCAGGGATGATGTGGATTATTTATTTAGCTGAGTCTTAGCGATAAAAGTGATGAAAAATCTTTTAAATCATAAAAGATAGTAGATTTTATTCTCTACTTGACTCTTTTAATAGATTGTTTGTCCGCTGCAGTTAAACTTGATGTCTATTGTATTTTATCAGTTTAACATTATTGTAGGCTAATGATAATTTATTCTGCATTATCTTAGTCATAATATTTCTTCTTCGGGCTAGTTGAGCTCACCCTTTCTTTCATCGCTTCTTCTTGAAATTGAGAATATAGCCGGGACGAGCCGAGTCGAACCGAGTGATGGACCGATTGATAGTATTAGTAGTCCTCACTATTCAGTTAAATAGTGTGATAATAAATGTAATGAGGACTGAATTTGAGTTTGTATACTGTCTATGAGAACTCCATTGAGAGTGGATATTGTCTAGAAGGCAATATTCTTGTTTAAACTCTCGGTTTATGTATTGTCGTATTTTACACGACGCTTTGTATAATTAAGTTGTATTTGATTTATGTACCATGTATTTGGCGACTCAAGATGGGTGATGAATACCTATTTTGGGGCATCACAAATATTGTCTTCTAGACAATATCCACACTCAAATAAGTCATCATTACAATTATTTATACACTATTTTACAAAAATAGTGAGGACTGCTATAACAACTTTCTAGAACCATCACTCCATACCCCGACTAGATCCTACTATGTTCTCACCTCCTGAGAAGAAAAATGGAACAAAAAGGAAAAGGGTGAGCTCAACTAGCCCAGTAAAGAATATTATGACTAAGATAATATACAACAAATTATCATTAGTCCTCAACAGGGAAAAATCTGATAGAATATAATAGACAACAAGTTTTAGATCAATATTCTGCGTGAAATGGAACAATAATCCATTAGAAGAGTCAAGTAGAGAATGAGTTCTACTATCTTCTAAGATTTAAAAGTTCATCATCAATATTTTATCCCTGTAACAACAATCAATATGCATCTTTAATCAAATATTCATCTTTGCACTACAGGCCAAAGATATTCATTTGTATTACTAGTTGGTCATGTTCATCTCAACACCTGTTCATCTTTGCACTACATGCCAAAGATATTCATCAGTTAATCATTTATCTTTGTACTACAGGCCAAAGATATTCAGTAATATTATCATTTAAGACTGAGGATGATGAAAAATATTTTTAAGAAAACAAATCCAATGAGACAAAAGGACAAATATTAGGGATTCGTATAACAGTTTATCCAAGATCAATAATACTTCATAATAACCAATTGTGAAGCAGAATTCAAAAAAAAAGATCAAAACATGGATACAATCAAAGATAGAAACCATAATAGACATCTTGGATAAAAAGGAAAAATTTTATTTTTCATGAATAATCTTTGTATTCATGAATAGTGTCAGATATATTGAATAGTGCCGTATCGTGAATAGTAACCCCGACACAAAAAGGTAGAAATTCCACAATAAAATCTATACCAATATTTCAAAGATAATGATATTGAAAGAATAATATCATTACGAAAAGAAAATAACATCCCTTACCTCAAAATAATCGGTGACTTACATGGGAGTATCGGATAAAAAGTCAATGAAACTTGTAATTCAACAAAGAACTCTCAAAGTATCAAAATACTCACAAAAATACGCTCAATAATCTAGAGAGAAAGAAAACTTATTTCTGGTGTGATTTTCAATTCTAATCTAAGCGTCTATTTATAGGAAAATGATAGAACGCCAAAGGAGACTAAAATAATAAAATATTATTATTTTATTTCTTCCATTCTATGCACACTTTGTTGAAAACTCTAGCATGCCAAATTTGAAAAATAATAGCAGCCCACATGTGTATTCAACACCAACCAAAAGTGGGTCCCGCCCATAATTTAATAAAAATTATTTTATTTTTCGAAACTTCGATAATTCATAGAAAATAGCTCGTTTATCAAAAAAATACGAATTTTATGTCCATTCCACACGAAATCGAATTCTCTACAACTTTGTAGCTTTGAGTTTTTTCCAAATTCCAAACAGAAAATATCCGAAATCCACAAACGGATAATTTTTAATACCTCCACTCCGACAAAATACTGATAAAACACCTCAGCATTATTTCCTTCATTAATAACCACATAAAATAAATAAATCCATCATTTATATCCACATCAAATAAATATTTCCTTATCATATAAATTAATAATTAATTATTCACAAATAATATTACGTAATCACAATTATGACAACCGCATACGCCTCAGAAGAGGGGCTTTCCAATAAGGATTTCTCCTTCATCGGGCGCCTTGATTAGATTATCTAACCTCTCCTCGATAGAACTTTCTAGACATTGACAATAATGTTATCTAATAATATTATTCAAATAATATGAATTATTGATCTGATAATGGGAAATACCGTGCAAAAAAAAATTATTAAAACAACAATAATATAAGATATCAACGCAACAATTATTGAATCAATAAAATAAAATATTGAATAAGAACTCACCGTAATAATTATTGAGTAGTGCCTTTTACATACTGAATCAATAATTCAACAATATCATGCAATACCGTGCTATCTTTGCAACTAACCACGTGTATTACTATATTTTAACCACCAGGTATTTCAACAGTGTTAACGGTAACAATTACGCCATTATTCATAAAAACTCATACTTTATCGTTTTCCTCATCCGACAGTTATCCTGTTATGTGGCCCACAAACACTATAAAAAAAATGGGACTTCGGCAACAATCGATTTTCATTGCTAAAGGTGCCAAATTTCGTTGCAAAAGGGTTTTGGCAATGACTTTACTGTCGTTGCTGTGACGCCCCCAAAATAGGTATACATCACCTATTCTGAGTCGCCAAATACATGGTACAGAATACAAATACAATCTTAATTATACAATAAGAGAACTGTGAGTTTAATACAAATATTGTCTTCTAGACAATATCCACTCTCAGAATAAGTCCTCATTACATTTATTTTCACACTATTTAACAGAATAGTGAGGACTACTAGCTAATACTAACATCCGAACCATCACTCCATTCCCCGACTCGTCTCAAATTTACGCTTCTCATTTCACGAAGAGAACGGTGAAAGAAAGGGTGAGCTCAACTAGCCCAAGAAGAAATATTATGACTAAGATAATGCGTAATAAACTATCATTAGCCTTAAAACAAAGGTTAAACCGATACAATATAACAAACATCAAGTTTAATCAGCAGAACAAGCAATCCATTAAAAGAGTCAAGTAGAGAATAAAATCTACTATCTTTTATGATTTAAAAGGTTTTTCATCACTTTTATCATTTGAGACTCAACAATAATAATCCACATCATCCCCGCACTACTACCAAGGATATTCATTAGGGTCATGACCACAAATTATTCATGCTCTATGGGCCAAGGATATTCGTGTATTCATCAATGGTCATGATCATGCCAACAACTCATCCATCAATGCACTACGGCCAACGAGGACTTTTACCACATCATTTGTAACATTACTACCATGATTATATCAATAATCCTCGGTCATAATCATACCAAGTCCATCTATGCACTACGTGCCACGAGATGACTTTCAATATAATATAACCATGAGGATGATGACAATGATATAAGAATTCAATAAAAACAAGTTCACGAATTAATTTGTCCAGGAACCAATAACGTCCAAAATGTCAACATGATACTTCTTTGTAGAGTAAAATTCAAGAATGCTCAGAAGAATATTTCCATGAAAAGATACTGGATGAAGCACAAATATCAAGGATATTCCACTAATTTCATGGAGTATAGAAGTCAAAACTTTAACCAACCGAGTATAATAAAGAATAGATAACAAAAGAATCACCATGCATGTGGTACTTCAGATGAATTGCGAGTTATTCCAACAGTAATATAATAATAACGGAACCGGATCAAAGTAAATTTGCACCGACAAAGATGTTCCAACAGTAATAATAAAGACGGAACCAAGTCCGGTGTAAAACACATGTAAAGGATATTCCAATAGAATAATAAAGATTTTAAACCAGTCCCAGATAAAACACACGCATGTGATATTCCAAAAGAATAATAAAGATTTTAACCAAGTCCGTGTATAACACATGCATGTGATATTCCAATGTAATAATAAAAAGATGGAACCAGTCCTGTAAAAACACACGCATGTGATATTCCAACAAAGATAATAAAGATAGAATAATAGAAGAATGTCACCAAGTATAGGGTAGCCCGCGTATACAGGTTATTCCAATAGAATAATAAAGAATGGAATAACAGAAGTTCTCTTCATGAATACAAAAGAAATAATACCCCTTACGGGTACAACAAATAATATCCCTTACCGTAAAAGAAATTGGATATAAGAGTAGTGAAGTAGCAGAATACTCTTCTTCTTTCTCTCTATAATTTCTCTCTCTAGAGTTTCAGTGAATTCGTAAGAAAATAATGAAGGAATAAGCTTCTATTTATAGAAGGATGGATTGTATAGTAACTAACTCATGAACGGTCCAGATTGATTTACTTTAATCGAACGGTCCATAATTAAAGCAAAATAAAATATAATATATTCTATTTATAATCTAATAAAACGAATAACTTTATAAAATTTTTCTGTTTTATATAAAAAAGATTTTACTATGCAAAACACTATGCAGGCACTATGCAACACTATGCATAATAAAATATAATATAATCTAATTATTGTCTAATAAAATGAATATAACTTTATAAAAGTATTTTGTTTATATAAAAAGTTTTTCTGTTGTATTACATTAATAATACTAATAAAACAAAACTGAGTGACTTATCACATAAGCCTTAATAAATAATACCGTGTGCTACTATGCAACCACGCGTATTACTGTACTTTTACTACCGAGTAGTTCAACAGTATTAACGGTAAAACTTCCGCCGTTATTTTCAATAAAATATTTTTGTCGTTTTCTCAATCCGACAATAATTCTGTTATGGGGTCCACCAATGATTGTACCGTCGTACGGATATTCCCTGACAAAAAGAATATTTTCCGACCAATCGCATATAATATGACAACTTGCATACTTTGCAAAATTTGTAAATATTACACACAACTATAACATTATATTAAATTCATTCCATAATATTCAAAAGTGATAATTATAGAAAATTCATCTTTAGTCAAAAAGTTGGGGTCTTACAGTTGCGTCTTTCGTTGCGCAATGAGCGTTGCTAATTGTTCCACAATGAACGTATTTTTTTCGTTGCCAAAAGTAATACATTTTGCAACGAAATTTGGCTTTCGCACAGAGACATTGATCCTTTAGCAACAAAATGTATTGTTGCAGAATAATTAATATTTCGTTGCTAAAAAGCCCATTTCATTGCAAAAGCCTTCTAATTGGCAACGAAATGAACTCTTTTTTTTTGCAACGACCATGCATTTTCGCTAAATCGACACAATTTTGCAACAACATTTTTCGCTTGCGATAAATTATGAAAATTGTTGCTAAGCTTGCTTTCGTTAAGAATGTAAACTTTTTAGCAACGATTTTCGCTCTTGATTATATTATTTGGCAACGACATTATCTTTGAATCAAAGAACGGAAATGTTTGTTGCGGTTATTTTTCAATAAAGAACGAAAGTCGTCGATTAAGAAAATCGACATTATATGTTGTCGCTTTCTTTATATGTGCAACGAAAGTTGATATGATTTGCAACGATAAAAAATGTTGCCTTTTATTTTAGTATTAGCATCAATATCATCTCCGTTGTTATTAGGTTAATTTTTCGTTGCCAAATATTATATTTTTAATGTCATTAGCAACGAAAATTTGTTGCTAAATGTATAAAAATTTGTTGCTATATTAAAACTTGTTAAATGCTTTGGTAACTTATTATATTATATCCAAATCAAAATTTGACATTCTTTTTCTGTACCTGGCTGACTCAATGTCCCCATAGAAAAAATGGCAAAAATAAAAAAAAACTAAAATATTATTAACTTAATAAAATCATCAACTACATAATCATTCATTATCTTTACAATTAACCATCTAAAGCTACCACAATTCTTCAATCAAAGTATATATCTACATATATAGAGATAGTACACTTCATAATTTCGTCCCTTGTCTTCCGTAAACGTAGCACGAAAATTTGATACCCAGTATTAGTATTGTAAGGCAGGTTGTAAAAGCAGTCTTCCTGCACATATTTAAAAATAATAGCAAGTCAGGAAATTGAAGCAAATAGGTCACCTGAGGCACTTAGTGCCAAAATCAATACACAAAGATAATAGAGTTGCTACGTGATACTGATGTACACCGTATTGCTCATAAGCAGAAAAAAATAAATAGGCAATCACAATATCATAAGAAGGCATACCATGTTCTCTCACTAATGCCTGGGAATAAAGAAAATTTTAGTTGGCTCAAGCAGGTTTAGAAGTGGTCCACATGTGAATACAGATTAGTTAAATTTTGATATAATTATTATTTTTAGGCCTACAATTAAAGAGTTTGTTTTCCTAGGACTAAAAGAGGTTTGTCTCCTATGTACTATATAATGAACAAATTGGAATTGGAAACATCATGCATGAAAGAGGACACTCACACCCACAAGGCCACACATAAAATAAAGTGATCTATACAGTTTACAAGCAAATCATTAAACAAGGATTTGTTGCCAGATGCACTAAGTATTACTGGGACCACGACTTGAAATGCTTGTATCAAATCGGGATTGGCACATCCAAACCGTATAACTTATATTTAGGAAATTATTATGGCATGCTATCATAGACAAGGTATATTAATACCAGGAGACTGAACAGACGTCATCGTATACTACACAAATACCAGGATTACGAGATATATCAAGTGAGTATAAATTCATTACTTTGGCACACCCCAAACCTGTTCAATTCATTGTAACCATTGATGTTCTACAATGCTAATAAGATAAATCCAGTTTTTTCAATAACAAAAGAGACCCAAAGTGTCCCTATTTCATAGTCTTACTAACTTGCTACATTACCACACCATCATCAAGCAAATCAACAGAGAACAACTAATGTGGCTACTTCCATGATGGGCCTTGACATTGGTGTTTTTTAAATATCCGTAAAATTTGAGCCGACGTATTTAGAGTAATATTTAACTCATAGTTCTCAATTATTATCACAAGAAGATAACATCGTAATGTAAAATATTAGCCAATTATTCAAGGATTATATAAAAAGTGTACCTTTCATCAATCACTACTAGTGAAAGGTTAGATGTGCTTCTAACAACTTATTCTAAATATACCACAATAAAAAGATAATTCGAAGTTTACAAAATTTTAGATGATTAACAATATTTGCACAGGGCATATTTGCAATATGTTTAGCTTAAGATGCAACAAGTAAAAAAAAAAACTCGCGTATCTAGTGTGATACAATCGCAAAGAATTAGAATCTAATTCATTCCTTTCCACCTTATCCTGCCTTCAAAGAAACATTTCAACAACAAAAAGCCTAGCTATAATCCCGTTTCTTAAATATATTAAGGGTACAAGTAAGAAGGACATAAATGTGATGGGATTTCAAACATACCTTCAAGATATCAATAGTTTTTTGAGTAGAAGCTGCATCTAAGGTTTGTCCTTTCTGCTTTTGCGCATTCATCTATCATATAGGATTAATAATTAAGAGAATCAAAACATCAACATCATGGGATAATGGCCATTGTAGAAGAGTCATCATAAAATTGGTTTCATTTACCTGCAAATCATGCTTCTTGAATGTATTCATCCAGTTCTGGGAATCGCGTGTTCTAGAATCCTCCTTTCCAAGTTGATTGACAAGTATATCGTATGTCTTCTTTTCATGTCATTGTAAGAGAGCTTAATTTGGTCAATGTAAGCAAAGAAGAAATATTTCACACATTTATAAAATACATAAATCTTATTTAATACATGCCCGATGGGAGAGCTTGAAGGCACCCATACGCTTAAATGCAATGGCCAGAGCATGGTAAAGACACAAGCGAATATGTTCCTCGCCTAGAAACCTCTCATTCCTTTTCAAGGCTTCTTGTAAATAACGAAGAGTTGTGCTCATCTTTCCAATATCTTGGTACATCATTGCAACATTTATAAATGTCGCAGCCACGTCAGGATGATATTCTGGGCCTGATGACAAACTTAGTAGGAGCAACGCGCGGGACATGTGTCGTAGAACAAGTTCTGTTTGGTTAAGCCCGTGGTAGAAAATAGTCATATTACCATAATTGCAACAGACAATAGCAAATCAAGTGAATAAAGGATAAATTGATGACCAAAAAGAGGTGGGAGATAGTAATATCGAGAACCATACGAAGCATCGATTCCCATAGTCTTCGCTATAAACCAAGCTCTTGTGCAGAAAGTTTTAAAGGCCGCTCCTTCGTTATCCTCTCAACAGGGGCCCTTTTCATGGACAAATTTGATAGATTCTGATAGTCTATTGAATAGATTTAGCAGAGCAATCACTTCATTTCTATGTAACTGTAGCTATAACACAAGTAACACAAAAATTGAGAGGAAGAGTCATAAGTTCACACATACCAAATGTTTCGAATTTGTATGACCAAAATACTTGGAAACTTGGCAAGAGAATATTTTGGAAACCATAAAAAAAAGTAGCACATAAACTCACGGGATGATCTGGGTTATTCTGACCATCAACTGAGAAGAGGATGTTTAACGCAGCTCCAAGACCAAGAACCTGCAGCTTTTCCCCACAGGTGACACTTTTCACATCCTACACAATCCATCGTGGTACTACAACATGAAAAGTCATAGTTACAACTATTTTTAACATAATTAAATAAATTATCAAGATAAAAGGAACAATTTTGAAACTTCATGCGCCTCTGTGATGACTTGAATAGTGGATAGAGTATGACAATATTATGGATCTGCTTTCACCGAATCATATATCAATTGATGTCATATTAAGCATATATATCACAAATTTGACAATATAATCTTGAAGGTCCTCTAAAATCGGGATAGCAAGGGTGTCCTCGAATTTGCCTACTAAAGTTAGCCCTTTTATGCGAAACATAATTTTATGTTGTTTTTCCAAGGAAAAGTTCGGTAGAAACCTAATATCTCTAAATTGCTTTTGAATCACGCTGCTTCGATTCAGACCATTTTGTCCTTGCCACAATTTGGCCTCATCAAATGGAAGTGGACATGCAATTTGAAGTTTTGGATTGTTAAGTAGTTGCGCATCAAGGAATGCGCTTTTAGGTCTTCTATATGGTTACCAAATATCATACTCAAATTGCTCCAAGTAATCGATGCCCATAAATTATATCAATAAATAAAAAAGACATTCTTAAGAAAATTTCACCAAAAGATATATAATAAGTATCGGGATGGTCTAGACCAAGGCACCTTTCATTTATAATAAGTTCCTTGTGTTGTTGCATTATGGCCCCACCATATCTCCCAAGTGGGTACGTAAAACCATGACAAGGTAATCGAAAACTCAAAAAGTTACAAAATCAATTTTCAAAAGAATAATTTCCTTAAAAACATATAAGCAACTCAAAGCAAAGTAATGCACAAAAATTAAATGGCCGGGGATCCTAACAGGAGGAAAGTTGTGAGACCCCGAATTTTATGAAATAAAAGTATTCAATTTTTCTATTTTTGTAAATAGTTAAATTGATAAAAGTTTAAAGTTAAGGGTGATATTTGAAATTTTTTTCAAAGTAAGCAAGTTGTTATAAAATAATCGGTAAAATGTTATTTAGTATATATATAATGGTACCCACTGTGATGGTGACATGTTAGTGGGAGGGGAACATGCGGGGCCCATATGTTGAAAGAAGACCAGTTACCTTCATGGGAGGGCACTCCCTTATTGGTTGTCTCAGTTTTGTTTTATTATTAGTAATAAATCAGGAAATTTCTCTTTCCTAAGAAGGATCTGATTGTCTAAGTTTTTGTTTTATTATTAGTAATAAAATAGGAAAGCTTTTTATATAAAACATAATACTTTTATAAAGTTATTCTATAAATAGAATATATTATATTCTATTATGCATAGTATTTTGCATAGTAATATCTTTTATATAAAATAAAATACTTTTATAAAGTTATTTGTTTTATTAGACAATAATTAGAATATAATATATTTTATTATGCATAGTGTTGCATAGTACACTGATATAGTGTTTTGTATAGTAAAATTTTTTATATAAAACAAAATACTTTTATAAAGTTATTTATTGTATTAAATAATTAGAATATATTATATTTTATTATGCATAGTATTGCATAGTGCTCGTGCGTAGTGTTTTGTATAATAAAATCTTTTTATATAAAATAGAAAACTTTTATAAAGTTATTCATTTTATTAGATTATAAATAGAATATATTATATTTTATTTAAAAGATTTTGTTTTAAATCTGGTCCGTCCGTTTAAAGTAAATCAATCTGGACCGTTCATGAATTAGTTACTCTGCAGTCCATTCTTCTATAAATAGAAGCTCATTCCTTCATTATTTCTTACGAATTCACTGAAATTCTAGAGAGAGAAACTATAGAGAGAATTCTTCTTTTATAATCTTGAGCGTATTTCTTTAGAGTTTAAGAAATCTTTGAGCGTAGTACAAGTTTTCTTCGAGTATATCCTCGCCCTACCAGTCGGAATACTCTTCTTTCAAAGGTAAGTGATATTATTATTATAGTAAGGAGTATTATTTCTTTCGTATTCATGAAGAGAGTTATTGTTATTCCATTCTTTATTATTATGTTAGAATAACCTGTTTATGCGAAGTATCGCATACATGGTGAAATTCTTCTATTATTCCATTCTTTATTATTATGTTGAATAACTCGCTTATCTGCGAAGTGTCGCATACATGGTGAAATTCTTCTATTATTCTATTCTTTATTATTATGTTGGAATAACCTGTTTATGCGAAGTATCGCATACATGGTGAAATTCTTCTATTATTCCATTCTTTATTATTATGTTGGAATAACCTGTTTATGCGAAGTATCCCATACATGGTGAAATTCTTCTATTATTCCATTCTTTATTATTCTGTTGGAATAACTTGTTTATGCGAAGTACCGCATACATGGTGAAATTCTTCTATTATTCCATTCTTTATTATTATGTTAGAATAACCTGTTTATGCGAAGTACCGCATACATGGTGAAATTCTTCTACTATTTCATTCTTTATTATTATGTTGGAATAACCTGTTTATGCTAAGTATCGCATATATGGTGAATTTTTTTTATTATTCCATTCTTTATTATTCTGTTGGAATATCCTATCTGTGCGATTACGCATGACTTGGTTCCATTATTTATTATTCTGTTTGAATAACCTGTCTGTGTGGATTACGGACGCATGGTGAAATTCTTTTATTATTCCATTTCTTATTATTATGTTGGAATAACCTATCTATGCGAAGTACTGCATACATGGTGAAATTCTTTTATTATTCTATTCTTTATTATTCTATTTGAATATCCTGTCTGTGCGATTACACATGACCTGGTTCCATTATTTATTATTCTGTTTGAATAACCTGTCTGTGCGGATTACGCACGCATGGTGAAATTCTTTTATTATTCCATTCTTTATTATTATGTTGAAATAACCTATCTATGAGAAGTACTGCATACATGGTGAAATCCATTCTTTATTATTATGTTGGAATAACATGTCTATGCGAAGTACTGCATACATGGTGAAATTCTTTTATTATTTCATTCTTTATTATACTGTTGGTTATTGGTTTTAAAGTTGTATGTCTTTGGCCTGTAGTGCAAAGATGATATGTTGTTGAATATATTTGGCCTGTAGTGCAAAGATGATATGTTATTTGATAGCTTTGACCCGTAGTACGAAGATGGACAGGTGTATGATGTGATCATGACCACTAGTGATGCTAACGAATATCCTTGGCCGTAGTGCATAGATAGTTCAATGATGTGATTGGCAGGATCATGACCATTAGTTAACAGTTGAATGTCTTTGGCTGTAGTGCACTGACAGACAATTGATTGATATTATCATGACCATTGGTTTTATAGTTGAATATCTTTGCCCCATAGTGCAAAGATAGACAACTGATTGGTATGATCATTGTTATTACATTTGAATATCTTCAGCCTTTGGGGTAAGGATATTGAGTAAACGTTATATTAAGCCTTTGTGGCAAGAAGGAACTGTTAATTCACATTATTATAAATATGAATTGTGAATCTAACTAACATCTTTGGTGGTTCAGGTGAAGACAAGTGTTGAAAGTTATATTTGTCTTAAGTATAACAAAGAACTGTTGATGAGTATTACAGGAATAAAATATCAACGATGGACTTTTAATCTAGAGGAGATAGTAAACATTATGATCTACTTGACTCTTCTAATGGATTGTTGATTCCGCTGCAATTATGGTTGAAATTTTTTATTATCTACCATATGTTCTAAATCTTTGATTTATTCTGATAAAGGCTGTTGATAAATTAATTATCTTAGCCATGATATTCTTTTATCAGGCTATTTGTGCTCACCCTTTTGCTTCACAATTCTTTTTCGTGTAATAAGGGTGTAGTTGGGTCGAGCGGGATAATAGGAAATAGTGTGATGGTCCGAGATCTGTCAAGTTTCTCAATAAATTATAAAAAGCAGTATGACATGCAATGTATAATTATATTGAGGACCTAAGATGTGTGTAGTATTTTATACGTCACTTAATAATTGATTTTGGCGAACAAACAATAGGGTGATGAAAACCCGACTTTTGAAAGCGCCAAAAGTGCACCTCATTAGAATGAATATGATAGTAATCTTCTCGCTCTTCTTTTTGGGTCTTAAAATATTTGTCATTGTATTTTATATGGCATTGTAACAATTTGAGTTTGGATACTATCTACGAGATAATATTATATTAAAACTCACATATTAATCGTCATTGTCGCATTTCACACGCACGTTCAACAATTGTATAAATGAAGTTTGTATTTGATTTTTATAGTGTGATTTCTGGCGACTCAGAATGGGTCGTGTGGACCCATTTTGGGGGCGTCACAATTGGTATCAGAGCTTAGAGATATGGTCGCTGTGGAGATAAGAGTCTAGAACTAGGAGAGGAGAGACGAGTTATATACTTCGCTAGTGTGTGACTTACCTAAGCTGAAATTGTTTACTTGATAAGTTGACAAATTATGATATGTTAATTAACCTTTGTTTTGAAGCTATATTTTAGAATAATATCTAAAATACAAGAGATGAACAATGGAAAAATTATGATACAGAGGAAATAACCGGGAAGGTACAATCCAAAAAGAAAGCAAGGTATTCTCATCTCTTCGAATATCAGGTACATACGTAAATTTTGAGGGCGAAATTTTATAAGGAGGGGAGATTGTGAGACCCCGAATTTTATGAAATAAAAGTATTCAATTTTTCTATTTTGGTAAATAGTTAAATTGATAAAAGTTTAAAGTTAAGGGTGATATTTGAATTTTTTTTCAAAGTAAGCAAGTAGTTATAAAATAATCGGTAAAAAGTTATTCAATATATATATAATGGTACCTACTATGATGGTGACATGTTGGTGGGAGGGGAACATGCGGGGCCCATATGTTGGAAGAAGACCAGTTACCTTTATGGGAGGGCACTCCCTTATTGGTTGTCTTAGTTTTATTTTATTATTAGTAATAAAACAGGAAATTTCTCTTTCCTAAGAAGGATCTGATTGAGACGCCCCCAAAATAGGTCCACATGACCCATTCTGAGTCGCCAGATATCACATTATAAAAATTAAATACCAACTTCATTTATACAACTATTGAATCGTCAGATATCAATAACCACGAGTAACTCGTGAGTTTTAATACAATAATATCTCATAGACAGTATCCAAACTCAAATTATTACAATGCCATACAAAATACAACAGCAAATATTTCAAGACCCCGAAGAAGAACGATAAGATTACTATCTTGTTCATTCTAAGGAGGTGCACTTTTGACGCTTCCAAAGTCGGGTTCTCATCACCCTATTGTTGTTCACCAAAATCAATTATTAAGTGACGTATAAAATACGACACCCACATCTTAGGTCCTCAATATAATTATATATTGTATGTGATGTCGTTTTATAATGTATTGAGAAACCTTGACAGTCTCAGAATATCACACTATTTCCCTGTTATCCCCGCTCGACCCAGCTACACTCTTATTACCTGAAAGAAATTGTGAAGTAAAAGGGTGAGCACAACTAGCCCAGTAAAGAATATCTTGGCTAAGATAATTAATTTATCAACAGCCTTTATCAGAATAAATCAGAGATTTATAACATATGGTAGATAATAAAATTTTTCAACCATAATTGCAGCGGAATCAACAATCCATTGGAAGAGTCAAGTAGAACATAATGTCTACTATCTTCTCTAAATTAAAAGTCCATCATTGATATTTTATTCCTGTAATACTCATCAACAGTTCTTTGTTATACTTAAGAAAAATAGAACTTTCAACACTTTTCTTCACCTGAACCACCATAGATGTTAGTTAAATTCACAATTCATATTTATAATAATGTGAATTAACAGTTCCGTCTTGCCACAAAGGCTTAATAGAACGTTTACTCAATATCCTTACCCCAAAGGCTGAAGATATTCAAATGTAATAATAATGATCATACCAATCAGTTGTCTATCTTTACACTACGGGCCAAAGATACTATTAAAAACAATGGTCATGATCATACCAATCAATTGTCTGTCAGTGCACTACGGCCAAAGACATTCAACTATTAACTAATGGTCATGATCCTGCCAATCACATCATTGAATTATCCATGCACTACGGCCAAGGATATTCGTTAGTATCACTAGTGGTCATGATCATGTCATACACCTTTCCATCTTCGCACTACAGGTTAAAGCTATCAAATAATAGATCATCTTTGTACTACAGGCCAAAGATATTCAAGAACATATCATCTTTGCACTACATGCCAAAGACATACAACTGTAAAACTAATAACCAACAGTATAATAAAGAATATATTAAACTGCAAATGGATTTTCACCCGCCATGCGGTAATCCACGTATATAGATCATTTCCACAATTTAATAAAGAATGAATACAAAGGATCATTCACCATGCATGTGGTAATCCACATGTATGCGAGTTATTCCAACGTAATAATAAAGAATGGATTAATGTAATGATTCACCATGCATACGATAGAGACCGCAAGACCGACAAAGTTATTCCCAATGTAATAATAAAGCGGAATAATAAATAATGGAACTAAGTCCCACAGAAAACGCATGTGATACGATATATTCGATAGAATAATAAATACGGAATAATAAATAATGGAACCAGGTCAGGTGAAATTCATACCGACAAGATATTCCGATAGAATATTAAATGCAGAATAATAAATAATGGAATAACAATAGAAATCACCAGGTACGGTAATCCACGTATACAGGATATTCCAACAAAATAATAAAGAATAGAATAACAATAGACATCACCAGGTATACGGTAATCCGCGTATATAGGTTATTCCAACAAAATAATAAATGGAACCAGGTCAGGCGAAATTCACACTGAAAGGATATTCCGAAAGAATAATAAAGAACAGAATAATAGAAGAATTTCACCATGTATGCAGTACTTCGCATAAATAGGTTATTCCAACATCATAATATAGAATGGAATAATAGAAAATTTTCACCATGTATGCGGTACTTCGCATAAATATGTTATTCCAACATAATAATATAGAATGGAATAACAGAGGGATTTCACCAAGTATAGGGTATGTCGCGTATACAGGTTATGTATAGGGTATGCCGCGTATACAGGTTATTCCAACAGAATAATAAAGAGTGGAATAACAGAAGTTCTCTTCATGAATAAGAAAGAAATAATACCCTTACAGGTACAACAAATAATATCCCTTACTATAATAATATCCCTTTACCTTTCAAATAAGAGTATTCCGACTAGTATGGCGAGGATATACTCGAAGAAAACTTGCACTACTCTCAAAATTTTCTTAAACTCTAAAGAAATACGCTCAAGATTATAGAAGAATAATTATATCTATAGTTTCTCTCTCTAGAGTTTCAGTGAATTCGTAATAAAATAATGAAAGAATGAGCTTCTATTTATAGAAGAATGGAATGAATAGTAACCAATCCATGAACGGTCCAGATTGATTTACTTTAATCGGACGTCCAGATTTAAAGAAAAATCTTTTAAATAAAATATAATATATTCTAATTATTGCCTAATAAAATAAATAACTTTATAAAAGTATTTTGTTTTATATAAAAAGATTTTACTATTCAAAACACTATACAACACTATGCATAATAAAATATAATATATTCTATTTATAGAATAACTTTAATAAAGTATTCTATTTTATATAAAAAGATTTTACTATGCAAAACACTATGCACAATAGAATATAATATATTCTATTTATAGAATAACTTTATAAAAGTATTCTGCTTTTATATAAAAAGATTTTACTATGCAAACTACTATGCATAATAGAATATAATATATTCTATTTATAGAATAACTTTATAAAAGTATTCTGCTTTTATATAAAAAGCTTTTACATATAATTTCAACCAACTGATGCTAAAAATTAGTACATCTCTTCATGGAATAATATTGTACCCAAAAAATGATTTGGACCGAAAAGAAATATATTTTGTTCGGGTGAATAGTATCCCGTGAATAGTAACTCATGAATAGTAACTCATGAATAGTAACTTGTGAATAGTAACTCATGAATAGTAACTCATGAATAGTAACTCATGAATAGTAATTCGTGAATAGTACTACGACACAAAAAAGTGTCCCAAATACCCGAGTGAATAATACTAGAGTGAATAGTAACCGAGTATTTTATGATAACTTGTCTAAAAAAAATTTCACATATCACCCTTAACTTTAACCTTTTATCAATTTAACCATTTACTAAAATAGAAAAATTGAATACTTTTATTTCATAAAATTCGGGGTCTCACAATCTGATTGTCTAAGTTTTTGTTTTATTATTAGTAATAAAACAGGAAAGCTTTTTATATAAAACAGAATACTTTTAAAAAGTTATTCTATAAATAGAATATATTATATTCTATTATGCATAGTAATATCTTTTTATATAAAATGTAATACTTTTATAAAGTTATATGTTTTATTAGACAATAATTATAATATAATATATTTTATTATGCATAGTGTTGCATAGTGCCTGCACAGTGTTTTGCATAGTAAAATATTTTTATATAAAACAGAATATTTTTATAAAGTTATTTGTTTTATTAGACAATAATTAGAATATATTATATTTTATTATGCATAGTGTTGCATAGTATTTTGCATAGTAAAATCTTTTTATATAAAACAGAATACTTTTATAAAGTTATTCGTTTTATTAGATTATAAATATAATATATTGTAAGACCCCAAATTATTATAAATAAAATTGAATTTCCTCCATTTATTATTTTGAAATAGTAAGTGTTGATTTGATTAATGTGGATAGTTATGGGTAAAATACGCAAATATTTTAAATAAGCAAGTGGTTATAAAATATTCGTTTGGTCGTAAAATATTCTTACTGTCGGGGAATATTCGTACGACGACGCAGCCTTGTGTGGGCCCCATAACAAAAAGTGATTGGATGAAGAAAATGACAAGTATAAGTTATTTATAAATAATGGCGTAGTTATTACCGTTAATACTGTTAAAATACTCGATAGTTAAAACACAGTAGCACACGGTATTGCACCAATTATTGATTCTTACGTAAGAAAGCACTACTCAATAATTGTTACAGTAATTACTATTCAGTATTTTATTGATTCAATAATTGCTATGTTGATATTTTATATTATTATTATTTCAATAATTGTCACTACACAGTATTTTTTATTATTGGAGCAATAATTCATATTATCTGAATAATATTATTAGATAACAATATTAGCAATGTCTAGAAAGTTCTGTCTAATGAGAGGTTTGATCATCTAATTACGCCACCAAAGAAAGAGAAATCCTCTTTCTCAGAAACTCCCAGTTTACGATATTATGATTCTCGTAATATTATTTGTGAATAATTAATTATTGATTTATATGATGAGAAAAATATTGATTTTATGTGGATATAGATGGAGATAATTTTTAATGTGATAATTGTTAAAAATTAATATTTTATCTTTTTCTGATAAAATAATTCATTTAAATATATTATTATATTTTAATAATATAACAATGGTGATATTTTTACAATGAATGTGGGATATATGACTATATGAGGAGGAAGAATTCTTTTGTTATAAAAAATATTTAAAACATGTTTTTCATGTTTGTGGACCCATTTCTTGACTGAAATTTGATTATAGCATGTAAAATCGCCCGTTTGTGGATTTCGGTCAGTTTTTGTTTGGAATTTGGAAAAACTTTCTTCTGCAAAGTTATAGATAATGGAATTTCCTATGGAAAAGACATGAGATTTGAATTTTTCTAATAAAAGGCTATTTATTATGAATTATTGAAGTTCCGAAGTTCTGAAATAATTGATTTTTAGAAGTTTTAATTATTATTTTTAATAAAAACTTTTTTTTCAATTCAGTGGGCTCAACCTGTGATATAAATGTGCTAGATTTTGATGTGGTGGGCTAAGGAAAATTTAATTAAAAATAATAATATTTTATTAAATTTTCTGCTTTGATGTTCTAAGCATTTTCCTATAAATAGGGTGTTTAGGTTAGAATTGAAAATCACACCAGAAACTGAAATCTTCTCTCTTTTTCTCTCGATATATTGAGCGTATTCTTGTAAGTATTTTGATACTTTGAGTGTTGTTTTACGGTGCAAGTTCCCTTCAACACTATATTCAGCCAGAAGTATTATTCTTTCGAGGTAAGGTATATTATTTTTTTTAAAATGATATTATTTCTTTCAATATCATTATGCCGAAATATTGGGAGTATTTTTCTTGTGAAATTCTTGTCTTTTAGTGTCGGGGTTACTATTCACGTATACGGCACCATTCACGTATACGACACTATTCATGAATACAACACTATTCACAGAAAAATTAAATTTTCAATTTTGTCCAAAATATCTATTATGGATACTAGTTTTGATTGTATCCATGTTTTGATCATTCTTAAATTTTACTCCACTATGATTATTTATGAAGTATTTTTGGACATGGATAAACCGAAAGACGAATCCTTAATACTTATTTTTTTGTTTCACTGGATTCGTTTTCTTTAAAATATTTTTCATCATCCTCAGTCCTAAATGATGATATAATTGAATATCTCTGACCTGTAGTGCAAAGATTAATGATTTTATGATGAATATCTTTGGCCCGTAGTGCAAAGATGAACAGGTGTTGAGATGAACATGACCAACTGATGAATATCTTTGGCTTGTAGTGGAAAGATGAATATTTGATTCATGATGTATATTGATTGATGTTACAGGGATAAAATATTGATGATGGACTTTTAAATTCATAGATAATAGTAGATTTCATTCTCTACGTAACTCTTCTATGAATTATTATTTTCGCTGCAAATATTGATCTGAAACTTGTTGTTTATTATATTCTCTCAGATTTTTTCCTGTTGAAAACTAACGATAATTTGTTCTATATTATCTTAGTTATAATATTTTTTACTGGGCTAGTTGAGCTCACCCTTTTCCTTTTTGTTCTATTTTTCTCTCAAGAGGCGAGAATGTAGCGAGTACGAGTCGGGGTATGGAATGATGATTCTAGAAGACGTCTTAGTAGTCCTCACTATTTTTGTTAAATAATGTACCAATAATTGTAAGGAGGACTTATTTGGGTGTGGATATTGTCTAGATGGCAATATCTGTATTTAAACTCACAGTTTATATGTTGTACTAATAAAGTTGTAGTTTTTTCTGTACCATGTTATTGACAACTCAAAATAGGTGATGTATACCTATTTTGGGGGCGTCACAGTTGGTATTAGAGCTTACGGATATGATCTCCAAGTGAGATCGGGGAATAGAACTAAGAGGGGAGAGACGAGTAAATCCTTCGCTAGTGTGTCCTACCTAAGCTTATTTGTTGGTCGGTCATAATATAGGGATATTATGTGATATGTTAATTTCTTTAATTAACCCTTGTTTTATGGCAGTAATTGAGAATGGCTACTGAGAATGTTAACAGTGGAGTAAATGAGACCGTGGAGATGCATGTACTCACCAACGAGGAAAACGTGCAATAGGCTGGCAATGTTCCTCCTGTGAACAACACCACTGAGTAGATGATGAACGACGGGATGTTTAGAAGCTTTTTGCAGTTCATGTAAAATCAGACGAGGGAGACTCGTGCTCAAAACACTGGTGGAAATGATAATAACGCACGGTTTGTCACAGCCAAGCAGTTCAAAGAGTTGGGACCACCAGAATTCTGGGGAAAGCCGGATCCAATTAAGGCGGAGACATGTGTCAAGCAGATTACCAAGATATTCGATGTCTTGGGATGCACGGAGGAACAGAAGGTTTCATTCGCCACCTTTATGTTCCGTAATGAGGCAGATTACTGGTGGAAATCTGTGAAGCGTACCCATCTAGCCGCACTTAGCATGTCTTGGGAGACGTTTCAGAAACTGTTCAATGACAAGTACTTTCCAGAAAGTATTCGTCATATGAAGGAAGTGGATTTTATTAGACTGGAGAAAAATAACATGACGGTATCCCAGTACGAGGCGAAGTTCACCGAGTTATCCAGGTTTTCACCTCATTTGGTGGAGAATGAGGAACGTATAACGTGGATGTTTCTGAGAGGTTTGAAACCCAGCATACGTCAGTATCTCATTTCTCATAAATTTTCTCTCTATTCAGATGTTGTCAATAGGGCTCAATTGTTAGAGCGGGATAACAAGTACGTTCAACCGAGGGACCATAACCAGGATCATACCAGTGACAGCAGTCATCAGAACAACGATAACCAGCAGAGAAAGAAGAATAAGGACAAGAACGGCAACCACTCTGGTGGTAATCATGGCCATGAGAATAGAAGAAGTGAGTCAGGAGGAGATTTTAAAAAGAGAAGGTACAATAACGACAATGCAAAGACGCCAAAGACCAAAGAAAGAATCGGTTCTAAGGGAGGAGAACGACAACCGGTCAGATGCTATAAGTCTTGGGAAAGAAGGACATATCATTCAAATCGCCTGACAGGCTTAAGGTATGTTATAATCGTAAAGGAAGGACATATCGCTCGAGATTGCACTGTAGCGAAACCAAGTCCAACGGGGATGGTGACTCAAAAGGCTGTCCTAGAAATGTCAAAGTCAACGATTCCTGGAAGAGCGTTTGTCGTGACTGGTCAAAATGCGAGGAACCCAAATGAGGTGATCACGGGTAAGCTAATCATAAATTCTTGCGAATTTTATACCTTACTTGATACCAGTGCTACCCATTCATTTATCTCTCCTGCTTGTGCTCAATGTTTAAACTTTACTCTAGAGAAATTAGACTTTGACCTAGCTGTGGAAACTCCGTTAGGAGAAACTTTCATTATATCCACTATTTATAAATCTTGTTTGATCCAAGTTGGCACCATCACATTACCTGTTGATCTTATCTCTCTAAAGATACTTGCTTTTGATGTGATTTTAGGGATTGATTGGTTAACTACTCATCATGCCAAAATTGATTATTTTCGTAAGGTTGTTAGTTTTCATATTCCTAATCAACCTGTTGTTCGAATTCAAACAACTAAACCACTAAAATCAATCACTTTCATATCAAGTCATAAAGCTATTCGTTTATTAAAAAAATGGATGTCAAGCTTTCTTAGCCCATGTTATGGATTTGAATAAAGACACGCCAAATTTGAATAATATTCCCGTTGTTATTGACTTTCCGACGATTTCTCAAGAAATTCCGATGCCCCCCCTTAACGTGAAGTTGAATTCTTTATTGATCTTGAACTCCGCATACAAAGCCCATTTCTAAAACCCCATATCAAATGGCTCTTATTGAACTTCGAGAGTTAAAGGTCCAACTACGGAGTTGTTGGACATCGGTTTCATTCATCCTAGTACATCTCCTTGGGGTGCTCCTATTTTATTCGTAAAGAAGAAAGACGGGGAGTATGCGACTTTGTATTGACTATCGGAATTGAACCATGTCACCATCAAGAATAGGTATCCCCACCTCGTATTGATGACCTGTTTGACCAACAGATTAAGGAGCACAATTCTTTTCAAAGATCGATCTTCATTCGGATATCATCACCAAGATTAGAACTGAGGATATTCCAAAGACTGCTTTCAGAACTCGGTACGGGCATTATGAATTTTTAGTCATGTCTTTCGGATTGAGTAATGCTCCTGCGGCTTTCATGGATATGATGAACCGAGTATTCAAGGATTATTTGAATCAGTTCGTTGTTGTCTTTATTGATGACATCCTCATATATTCCAAAAGCCGTGAAGATCATGAGCACCATTTGAAGTTGGTACTCCAAAGGCTTCGTGAAAATAAGCTATATGCTAAGTTGAAGAAATGCGAGTTCTAGCTTGAGGAAGTAGCATTCCTTGGGCACGTGGTGTCAAAACATGGAGTATTTGTTGATCCGGCAAAGATTGAAGCAATACAAAGTTGGGAACAACCAAAGACGGTGACCGAAGTTCGCAACTTTCTGGGCTTAGCTGGTTATTATCGGAGATTCGTGGAAGGATTTTCTCGAATCGCTACTTCATTAACTCAGCTAACTCGGAAGGATACAAAATTCGTATGGAGCGAGGAATGCGAGAAGAGTTTTCAAGAGCTTAAGAGGAGACTCATTTCTGCACCTGTTCTAATAATACCATCTGGTTCGGATGGATTTGTTATCTATAGTGATGCTTCGGGCAAAGGGTTAGGATGTGTTCTCATGTAACATGGGAAAGTCATAGCCTACGCCTCACGACAACTTAAAGAATATGAGAGGAATTATCCTACTCATGATCTAGAGTTGGCAGCAGTCGTTTTCGCGTTAAAGATCTGGAGGCACCATCTATATGGGGAAAAATGGAGATATATTCAGACCATAAAAGCCTCAAATATTTCTTCACCCAAAATGAACTTAACATGCAACAACAGCGTTGGCTCAAGCTATTGAAAGACTACGACCACACCATTCAATACCATCCTGGAAAAGCGAACGTGGTAGCTGACGCATTGAGTAGAAGATCATACGCGGGAACGAATGCGATGTTGTTAACACAAAGGCCCATTTTATGTAATTTACAAAAGATGAAGATAGAATTGAAGACTCTGGGGACCCATGCGATGATGTCAAGTATACGCATAGAACCAACTTTAATAAAAAAAAAGAGTTAAAGTTGCTCAATCCACAGACCCGGAGCTGATGCAGATGAAGAAGAAAGTGCAAGAAGGTGCTATTCCAGAAGCAAGAATTGATGAAGAAGGAATACTTCGAGTCCACTCCAGACTTTGTATTCCTAACGATTCTGATTTGAAGTACAAGATCATGATTGAGGCACACAACACACCATTTGCGATCCATCTTGGAAGTACCAAAATGTATCGTGATCTTCGACAAATATTTTGGTGGAACAATATGAAGAGAGAGATTGCAAAGTTTATCTCGATGCGTTTAACTTGTCAACGTGTAAAGGCGGAGCATCAAGTGCTAAAGGGTCCATTGCAACCACTTGAGATTCCGAAGTGGAAGTGGGAACATATTACCATGGATTTCGTTATGGGTCTTCCCACGGTTTCTCAAGGCATAAATGCTATTTGGGTTATTGTTGATAGATTAACCAAGTATGCTCATTTCTTGCCGATACAGGAGACTTATTCCCTTGAACGTCTTGCTCATATGTATGTAAATGAGATTGTGAGATTGCATGGCATGCCAATATCCATAGTTTCGGATCGTGACCCAAGATTCACTTCAAGATTTTGGTTTAGCTTGCAAAAAGCTATGGGCACGGATTTACGATTTAGTTCAGCATACCATCCTCAAATGGACGGACAATCAGAGAGGACTATTCAAACTCTTGAAGATCTATTAAGACTCTATGTCCTAGACTTCAAAGGGAGTTGGGATAAGTATTTACCATTGGTGGAATTCTCCTACAACAACAGTTATCAGGTAAGTATAGGTGTGGCTCCATTCGAAGCATTGTATGGACGAAAGTGTCGTTCTCCAATATGTTGGGATGAGGTGGGTGAAACAACATTGTTGGGACACGAGTTGGTACGTATGACTACGGAAAATATCCAAATGATTCGACAACGTATACAAACGGCACAGGATCGACAAAAGAGTTATGCGGATCTTCATCGAAAGGACGTGGAATTTAGTATTGGGGATCATGTATTGTCGCGAGTTGCTCCATGGAAATGAGTTACAAGATTTGGGAAAAGAGAAAAGCTCAATCCACAATTTATTGGTCCATTTCAGAATCTTGACCGAGTAGGAAATGTGGCCTATAGACTAGTGTTACCTCCAAGTATGTCTCGTGTTCATAATGTTTTTCACGTGTCTATGTTTCATAAATATGTGAAAGACCCGAACCACATTATTGAGTTAGAACCGGACGAGATAGCTGAAGACTTAACGTACGAGGAGGTACCTGTCAAGATCTTGGATAGGAAGGAACATGTCCTACGCACAAAGGTCATACCACAAGTCAAAGTTTTTTGGAGGAACCATGCTATAGAGGAAATGACCTGGGAGTTGGAAATGGAAATGAAAGCGAGGTATCCTCATCTTTTCGAAACATCAGGTACGTACGTTAATTTCGAGGATGAAATTTCATAAGGAGGGGAGGTTGTAAGACCCCAACTTATTATAAATAAAATTGAATTTCCTCCATTTATTATTTTGAAATAATAAGGGTTAATTTGATTAATGTGGATAGTTATGGGTAAAATACGCAAATATTTTAAATAAGCAAGTGGTTATAAAATATTCGTTTGGTCGTGGAATATTCTTACTGTCGGGGAATATTCATACGACAACGCAGCCTTGTGTGGGCCCCATAACGAAAAGCGATTGGATGAAGAAAATGACAAGTATAAGTTATTTATAAATAATGACGTAGTTGTTATCGTTAATACTGTTAAAATACTCGATGGTTAAAACACAGTAGCACGCGGTATTGCACCAATTATTGATTCTTACGTAAGAAGGCACTACTCAATAATTGTTACAGTAATTACTGTTCAGTATTTTATTGATTCAATAATTGCTATGTGGATATTTTATATTATTATTGTTTCAATAATTGTCACTACACAGTATTTTCCATTATCGGAGAAATAATTCATATTATCTGAATAATATTATTAGATAGCAATATTGGCAATGTCTAGAAAGTTCTGTGTAAGGAGAGGTTTGGTCATCTAATTGTGCGCCAGTAAGGAGAAATCCTTATTAGAAAGCCCACTCTTTCTTGGGAACTGCCTGGTTGTCAGTATTGTGATTCTATAATATTATTTGTGAATAATTAATTATTGATTTATATGAAGAGGAAAATATTGATTTTATGTGGATATAAATGGAGAAAATTTTTAATGTGACAATTGTTAAAAATTAATGTTTTATCTTTTTCTGATAAAATAATTCATTTAAATATATTATTTTATTTTAATAATATAATAATGGTGATATTTTTATAATGAATGTGAGATATATGACTATATAAGGAGGAAGAGTATTTTTGTTATAAAAAATATTTAAAACATGTTTTTCATGTTTGTGGACCCCATTTCTTGACTGAAATTTGATTATAGCATATAAAATTGCCCGTTTGTGGATTTCGGTCAGTTTCTGTTTGGAATTTAGAAAAACTTTCTTCTGCAAAGTTGTAGATAATGGAACTTCCTATAGAGAGGACATGAGATTTGAATTTTTCTGATAAAAAGGCTATTTATTATGAATTATTGAAGTTCCGAAGTTCTGAAATAATTGATTCTTGGAAGTTTTAATTATTATTTTTAATAAAAACGTTTTTTTCAATTTAGTGGGCTCAAAATGTGATATAATTGTGCTAGATTTTGATGTGGTGGGCTGAGGAAAATTTAATTAAAAATAATAATATTTATTAAATTTTCTACTTTGGTGTTCTAAGCATTTTCCTATAAATAGGGTGCTTAGGTTAGAATTGAAAATCACACCAGAAACTGAAATCTTCTCTCTCTTTTTCTCTCGATATATTGAGTGTATTCTTGCGAGTATTTTAATACTTTGAGTGTTGTTATACGATGCAAGTTCCCTTCAGCACTATATTCAGCTAGAAGTACTATTCTTTCGAGGTAAGGGATATTTTTTTTTTAAAATGATATTATTTTTTTTAATATCATTATGCCGAAATATTGAGAGTATTTTTCTTGTGAAATTCTTGTCTTTTAGTGTCGGGGTTACTATTCACGTATACGGCACCATTCACGTATACGACACTATTCATGAATACAACACTATTCACAGAAAAATTAAATTTTCAATTTTGTCCAAAATATCTATTATGGATACTAGTTTTGATTGTATCCATGTTTTGATCATTCTTGAATTTTACTCCACTATGATTATTTATGAGGTATTTTTGGACATGGATAAACCGAAAGACGAATCCTTAATACTTATTCTTTTGTTTCACTGGATTCGTTTTCTTTAAAATATTTTTCATCATCCTCAGTCCTAAATGATGATATAATTGAATATCTCTGACCTGTAGTGCAAAGATTAATGATTTTATGATGAATATCTTTGGCCCGTAGTGTAAAGATGAACAGGTGTTGAGATGAACATGACCAACTGATGAATATCTTTGGCCTGTAGTGGAAAGATGAATATTTGATTCATGATGTATATTGATTGATATTACAGGGATTAAATATTGATGATGGACTTTTAAATTCATAGATAATAGTAGATTTCATTCTCTACGTAACTCTTCTATGAATTATTATTTCCGCTGCGAATATTGATCTGAAACTTGTTGTTTATTATATTCTCTTAGATTTTTTCCAGTTGAAAACTAACGATAATTTGTTCTATATTATCTTAGTTATAATGTTCTTTACTGGGCTAGTTGAGCTCACCCTTTTCCTTTTTATTCTATTTAATTATTATTTTTAATAAAAACGTTTTTTTCAATTTAGTGGGCTCAAAATGTGATATAATTGTGCTAGATTTTGATGTGGTGGGCTAAGGAAAATTTAATTAAAAATAATAATATTTTATTAAATTTTCTACTTTGGTGTTCTAAGCATTTTCCTATAAATAGGGTGCTTAGGTTAGAATTGAAAATCACACCAGAAACTGAAATCTTCTCTCTCTTTTTCTCTCGATATATTGAGTGTATTCTTGCGAGTATTTTAATACTTTGAGTGTTGTTATACGGTGCAAGTTCCCTTCAGCACTATATTCAGCTAGAAGTACTATTCTTTCGAGGTAAGGGATATTTTTTTTTTTAAAATGATATTATTTTTTTCAATATCATTATGCCGAAATATTGAGAGTATTTTTCTTGTGAAATTCTTGTCTTTTAGTGTCGGGGTTACTATTCACGTATACGGCACCATTCACGTATACGACACTATTCATGAATAGAACACTATTCACAAAAAAATTAAATTTTCAATTTTGTCCAAAATATCTATTATGGATACTAGTTTTGATTGTATCCATGTTTTGATCATTCTTGAATTTTACTCCACTATGATTATTTATGAGGTATTTTTGGACATGAATAAACCGAAAGACGAATCCTTAATACTTATTCTTTTGTTTCATTGGATTCGTTTTCTTTAAAATATTTTTCATCATCCTCAGTTCTAAATGATGATATAATTGAATATCTTTGGCCTGCAGTGCAAAGATTAATGATTTTATGATGAATATCTTTGGCCCGTAGTGCAAAGATGAACAGGTGTTGAGATGAACATGACCAACTGATGAATATCTTTTGCCTGTAGTTCAAAAAGGAAAATTTGATTCAAGATGAATATTGATTGATGTTACAGGAATAAAATATTAATGACGGACTGTTAAATTCATATATAATAGTAGATTTCATTCTCTACGTAACTTTCTATGAATTATTATTTCCGCTGCGAATATTGATCTGAAACTTGTTGTTTATTATATTCTCTTAGATTTTTTCCAGTTGAAAACTAACGATAATTTGTTCTATATTATCTTAGTTATAATATTCTTTACTGAGCTAGTTGAGCTCACCCTTTTCCTTTTTATTCTATTTTTTTCTCAGGAGGCGAGAATTCAGCGAGTACGAGTCGGGGTATGGAATGATGATTCTAGAAGATGTCTTAGTAATCCTCACCATTTTTGTTAAATAATGTACTAATAATTGTAATGACTTATTTGGGTGTGGATATTGTCTAGATGGAAATATCTGTATTTAAACTCACAGTTTATATGTTGTACTAATAAAGTTATAGTTTTTTTCTGTACCATGTTATTGACAACTCAAAATGGGTGATGTATACCTATTTTGGGGGCATCACATATACTATATTTTATTTAAAAAATTTTGTTTTAAATTTGGTCCGTCCGTTTAAAGTAAATCAATCTAGACCGTTCATGAATTAGTTACTATGCTGTCTATTCTTCTATAAATAGAAGCTCATTCCTTCATTATTTTTTACGAATTCACTGAAACTCTAGAGAGAGAAACTATAGAGAGAATTCTTCTTTTATAATCTTGAGCGTATTTCTTTAGAGTTTAAGAAAGCTTTGAGCGTAGTACAAGTGTTCTTCGAGTATATCCTCGCCCTACCAGTCGGACTACTCTTCTTTCAAAGGTAAGGGATATTATTATTATAGTAAGGAGTATTATTTCTTTCGTATTCATGAAGAGAGCTATTGTTATTCCATTCTGTATTATTATGTTGGAATAACCTGTTTATGCGAAGTATCGCATACATGGTGAAATTCTTCTATTATTCCGTTCTTTATTATTATGTTGGAATAACATGTTTATGTGAAGTATCGCATACATGGCGAAATTCTTCTATTATTTCATTCTTTATTATTATGTTGGAATAACCTGTTTATGCGAAATATCACATACATGGTAAAATTCTTCTATTATTCCATTTTTTATTATTATGTTGGAATAACCTGTTTATACGAAGTATCGCATACATGGTGAAATTCTTCTATTATTCCATTCTTTATTATTATGTTGAATAACTTTGTTTATGCTTAATCTGCATACATGGTGAAATTCTTTTATTATTCCATTCTTTATTATTATGTTGGAATAACCTGTTTATGCGAAGTATCGCATATATGGTGAAATTCTTTTATTATTGCATTCTTTATTATTCTGTTGGAATATCCTGTCTGTGCGATTACGCGTGACTTGGTTCCATAATTTATTATTCTGTTTGAATAACCTGTCTGTGCGAATTACGCACGCATGGTGAAATTTTTTTATTATTCCAGTTCTTATTATTATGTTGGAATAACCTATCTATGCGAAGTACTGCATACATGGTGAAATTATTTTATTATTCCATTCTTTATTATTCTGTTGGAATATCCTATCTGTGCGATTACGCATGACCTGGTTCCATTATTTATTATTCTGTTTGAATAACCTGTCTGTATAGATTACGCACACATGGTGAAATTCTTTTATTATTCCATTCTTTATTATTATGTTGGAATAACATGTCTATGCGAAGTACTGCATACATGGTGAAATTCTTTTATTATTCCATTCTTTATTATACTGTTGGTTATTAGTTTTATAGTTGTATGTCTTTGGCCTGTAGTGCAAAGATGATATGTTGTTGAATATCTTTGGCCTGTAGTGCAAAGATGATATGTTATTTGATAGCTTTGACCCGTAGTGCGAAGATGGATAGGTGTATGACATGATCATGACCACTAGTGATGCTAACGAATATCCTTGGCCGTAGTGCATGGATAATTCAATGATGTGATTGGCAGGATCATGACCATTAGTTAACAAATGAATGTCTTTGGTAGTAGTGCAATCGACAGTAAATTGATTGATATGATCATGACCATTGGTTTTATAGTTGAATATCTTTGGCCCGTAGTGCAAAGATAGACAACTGATTGGTATGATCATTGTTATTATATTTGAATATCTTCAGCCTTTGGGGTAAGGATATTGAGTAAACGTTCTTTTAAGCCTTTGTGGCAAAAAGGAACTGTTAATTCACATTATTATAAATATGAATTGTGAATCTAACTAACATCTTTGGTGGTTCAGGTGAAGACAAGTGTTGAAAGTTCTATTTGTCTTGAGAATAACAAAGAACTGTTGATGAGTATTACAGGAATAAAATATCAACGATGGACTTTTAATCTAGAGGAGATAGTAGACATTATGATCTACTTGACTATTCTAATGAATTGTTGATTCCGCTGAAATTATGGTTGAAAATTTTTATTATCTACTATATGTTCTAAATCTCTGATTTATTCTGATAAAGGATGTTGATAAATTAATTATCTTAGCCATGATATTCTTTACTGGGCTATTTGTGCTCACCCTTTTGCTTCACAATTCTTTTCAGGTAATAAGAGTGTAGCTGGGTCTAGCGGGGATAACAGCGAAATAGTGTGATGGTCCGAGACTGTCGAAGTTTCTCAGTACATTATAAAACGTCATGACATGCAACAGATAATTGTATTGAGGACCTAAGATGTGTGTCGTATTTTATACATCACTTAATAATTGATTTTGGCGAACAACCATAGGGTGATGAGAACTCGACTTTGAAAGGGTCAAAAGTGCATCTCATTAGAATGAATATGATAGTAATCTTCTCGTTCTTCTATGGGGTCTTAAAATATTTGCTGCTGTATTTTATATGGCATTGTAACAATTTGAGTTTGGATACTGTCTACGAGACAATATTGTATTAAAACTCACAGTTAACTGTTGTCATACTCTGCACGACAGTTCAACAGTTGTATAATGAAGAAGTACATAGGATGAGAAGGCGCCATGATAGGCACACCTCTAAGAGATTCTGGAGTTGTACCTGGAACATAAACTAAAGACGGTGGAACATCTGCAATAGGATAAAAACGTCAGTTGCAGGGGCTCAAAACATACACTGAAAGAAACTTAAATAGCAAAACATCTCACCAGGGTAAACCATGGGGTTGCCAAAAGGGCGCACATGGACAGGTGGAGGAGGGATAAACGCAGGAGAAGTATGTGGGCCTCGTGCAAAGCCCCTAGGAACAACTCTATGTGACTGCATGTAGTTGTCCCTTCTGCCAAAATTTTGGTTACTGTTTTAGGTTGTTGACCTAGACCTTCTTTGGAGAATGCTTTTGTCTTTGTTTCCTTTTCACATATCTTAAATCTTTCCATTTCACGCTCAATAAGCTTTCGAGCATCCATCAGAGCCTGCTCGTAAGAGGCACTGACTTGTGTCAACAAAAAATTATTAACTTCATAATAACGATATTCAGTATTACTTCAGAAATAACTTAATAAGATGAAAATTACTGACACGAGTAATGCAACAAAATTATTCAACTAAACAACAAAGGTATGTAAGAGATAAAATTGCGGGCATGGACCAATAATGTTCAAATTATCATTGTAGTAAATGACCCAAATAAGATACGGGAAAGAATATGAGTGCACAAAAGCTTACTAATAAACACAAACTGGACATCATTATACAATGTATCTTGTACTAACCTGACTTAAAATAAACTGTCAAGCAACTCGGTTTCAAGCATTCAACAAAATTTAAGCTGCAAATGTGAAGTTACCGGAACAACAGCAGGACATAAAATTATCAATCATCAAACTGAGCACCTTCTACATTACTTAAGACAAAATATAGATCATTATTCAATTCCAAGTATAGTTGACAATGCTTAAATCAACAGAAACATCAATGGTGTAGTTAACCATGCCAATAATTTATCCATTGGCTCCAAGCCTCCAACCAACAATAGTAACCCAATGTTTTTTAATCCCATGCTCCATGCGTGAACCTGTGCATCTATTTTCTTTAAGCATAGCCGGATTGTCATATTTTTCTGATAAACAACTCATCTAACAGCATAGCTAACATACTACTACCATTACATCACTTTTTTCTCCCAAATTCGTTAGAAATTTTAAAATTATCAGAGATTCACTCCATATCTAAAACATGTCTTTTAAAACAGAAAAATAGATATACATGTCTGCTTATATACTCTCGCATATGCAACTAACTGTTATGTATTATATTTTGTTTCTCATTTAAGTTTATTATTGATGCTAATTATAGTCTAAATGGCAATGATCTCATTTACACATAAACTTTATACAAGTTGGTTATGTTTTTTCATAGGCTTGTTTTGCAAGCACAAACCTTAAGGTTTTGTCCATCAAATGAGTTGTGGCTGTCGTGCTTTCAAAACATATTTATCTAAAGGAAACTCCTAGCTTACGGAAAAATAGCTAATATATTAAGAAATACTTACAAAACAAGCATATAGTTTTATACAACTACTTTATCTAATATATATGCTTTCACTGTTTGCCTATGTAATTAGTAATATGGAGTTCCAAATTTATCATTACCTTTTTATTGTCATTTCTAGTATTACACGACATCACGACTAAATTGGGTACATTTGAAAACAAAAAATACCCATAAAAGTCAGCGTTTTGAAAATGGATCTCTAATTATAAAACGGAGGGAGTAACAATTACCATGCCAGCTAGTGATGGAAAATAACAACGTGCATAAAATTACCATATCTCTTAATTCATGGAGATGAAGAGTGAAATTGAGATAATATTACATTTAAACTGACCTTCTTATCCTTAATCTCACTAGATTGAATCCATGTTTTGATCTGGTCTCTATACCTCTGAAGCTTCTTAATCTCCTTCTTCAAATCCGCCTTAAACTTCTCTTTCTGATTAGCATTGTCCGTATCATAAACCTAAACAACAAAACACAAATCAGTGATCGGAACTGAAACATTTACACTTGAAATGATTCCAATAAAAAAAAACAAAAATAAACGAAACCTTATTCCATATGCTATCGAATAGATCAACGCCCTGATGAACCTTCTTCAGCACTCTATCAATCTCGCCCTGCAGTTTTCTGCTTGCTCCCATAATTTCCCATCAAGAAAGTCAAAATCAAAACCCTACACAGAAACAAAGAAAAAAATGCCGCAGAAAAATCCAGAACACAAATTAAAAGGAGAACAAAACCCACAAAGAAGAATAGAAAAAACAAACAAAAACCCCAAATTCAAATTCAAATTTTCAAAAGGAATCTGTGACGCCCCAAAATAGGTATACACGACCCATTCTGAGTCGCCAGATATCACATTATAAAAATCAAATAAAAATTTCATTTATACTATCGTATAGAATACGACCACAGTTAACTGTGAGTTTTAATACAATAGTCTCGTAGACAGTATCCAAACTCAAATTGTTATAATGTCATATAAAATACAGCAATAAATATTTTAAGACCCCAAAGAAGAACGAGAAGATTACTATCATATTCATTCTAATGAGGTGCACTTTTGACGCTTTCAAAGTCGGGTTCTCATTACCGTATTGTTGTTCGCCAAAATCAATTATTAAGTGACGTATAAAATACGACACACACATCTTAGGTCCTCAATACAATTATCTCGCATGTCATGCTTTGTTTTATAATGTATTGAGAAACTTGACGATCTCGGACCATCACACTATTTCCTGTTATCCCCGCAATTCCCAATACACTCTTATTACATGAAAGGAATTGTGAAGTAAATAGTGTGAGCACAACTAGCCCAGTAAAGAATATCATGACTAAAGATAATTAAATTATCAATAGCTTTCATCAATAATAAATCAGAGATTTAGAACATACGGTAGATGATAAAACTTTTCAGTCATAGTTGCAGCGGAACGAGCAATCCATTAGAAGAGTCAAGTAGAACATAATGTCTACTATCTCCTCCAAATTAAAAGTCCATCGTTAATATTTTATTCATGTAATACTCATCAACAGTTCTTTGTTATTCTCAAGACAAATAGAACTTTCATCACTTGTCTTCACCTGAACCACCAAAGATATTAGTTAAGTTCACAATTCATATTTATAATAATGTGAATTAATAGTTCCTTCTTGCCATAAAGGCTTAATAGAACGTTTACTCAATATCCTTGCCCCAAAGGCTGAAGATATTCAAATGTAATAACAATGATCATACCAATCAGTTGTCTATCTTTGCACTACGGGCCAAAGATATTCAACTATAAAACTAATGGTCAGGATCATACCAATTAATTGTCTGTCAGTGCACTACGACCAAAGACATTCAAATGTTAACTAATGGTCATGATCCTGCCAATCACATCATTGAATTATCCATGCACTACGGCCAAGGATATTCGTTAGTATCACTAGTGGTCATGATCATGTCATACACCGCCCATCTTCGCACTTCTGGTCAAAGCTATCAAACAATCGATCATCTTTTGCACTACTGCCAAAGATATTCAACAACATATCATCTTTACACTACGAGGCCAAAGAAATGCAAATCAAAACCAATAACCAACAAAGATAATAAAGAATGAAATAATAAAAGAATTTCACCATATACTGCGGTAGATTTCAGATGATAAAGTTATTCCAACATAATAATAAAAAATAGAATAACAACGAAAATCACCATGCATGCGATAGACCGCACAGACAGGTTATTCCAACAGAAAAATAAATAACGGAACCATGTCAAAGCGTATATACGCACCGGCAGTGATATATTCAAATGTAATAATAAAGAATGGAATAACAACGAAATCACCGGTATCACGGTGAATCCGCGTATACAGGTTATTCCAACAGAATAATAAAGAATAGAATAAAAACAGATTTCACCAGGTATACGGTAATCCGCGTATACAGGTTATTCCAACAGAATAATTAATGGAACCAGGTCAGGCAAAATTCGCACCGACAGGATATTTCGACAGAATAATAAAGAATGGAATAACAATAAAATTCACCAGGTATATAGTAATCCGCGTATACAGGTTATTCCAACAGAATAATAAAGACGGAACCAGGTCCACCGTAAAACGCATAGACATGATATTCCAACAGAATAATAAAGAATGGAATAATAAAAGAATTTCACCATGTATGCGATACTTCGCATAAACAGGTTATTTCAACATAATAATAAATAATGAAATAATAGAAGAATTTCACCATGTATGCGGTACTTCGATCCAACATAATAATAAAGAAGGGAATAATAGAAGAATTTCACCATGTATGCGGTACTTCGCATAAACAGGTTATTTCAACATAATAATAAAGAATGAAATAATAGAAGAATTTCACCATATATGCGATACTTCGCATAAACAAGTTATTCTAACATAATAATAAAAAATGGAATAATAGAAGAATTTTACCATGTATGGGGTACTTCGCATAGATAGGTTATTCCAATATAATAATAGAGAATGAAATAACAGAAGTTCTCTTCATGTATACAAAAGAAATAATACCCCTTACGAGTACAACAAATAATATCCTTTACGAGTACAACAAATAATATCCCTTACGAGTACAATAAATAATATCCCTTACTATAATAATAATATCCCTTACGAGTATAGAATTCAAAATCTGAAACGAAATAATATTACTTGTATATTATAGAGTATGAAAGAAAATATTATTTCAAGTGAATATTTAATAAAAATAACATCCCTTACGAGTACAACAAATAATATCCCTTACTATAATAATGATATCCCTTACCTTAAGAAGAAGAGTATTGGATATATGAGTAGTGAAGTAGTAGAATACTTTTCTTCTATCTCTATAATTTTTTCTCTCTAGACTTTCAGTGAATTCGTAAGAAATAATGAACTAATGAACTTCTATTTATAGAAGAATGGACTGCATAGTAACTAAGACAATCAGATCCTTCCTAGGAAAGGAAAAATAATAAAACAAAACTTATATAATATATTTTATTTATAATCTAATAAAATGAATAACTTTATAAAAGTATTCTGTTTTATATAAAAAGTTTTTCTGTTTTATTACATTAATAATACTAATAAAACAAAACTGAGTGACTTCTCACGTAAGCATTAATAATCAATACCGTGTGCTAATATACCAAAATAGAAAAAATTGAATACTTTTATTTCATAAAATTCGGGGTCTCACAGAATCGATCTTACCAAAACCCACAAGCTAAATTTCGTTTTTGCTGGATCCTAGAAGAGAAAAAAAGAAAGAAAAAAGTCTTGAAGGGTTCAACGTAGAGTGGAAATGTTGATAAGTAATTCAAGCATAAGTTTCACCAGAATCACCAACAACTTGCACGATATCTTGTGAAAATACACCGAGTTGTCATCACTTTGTCGAACTCAAGCGTCACCTTGAGGTGGCCTGGCCGCTTAGCAATTATTGACATTAATCCTCCACCTTCGCCGCCGCGAACTCCGGCGGTGGATCGTGGGGGCTTAAGGCCTCTTCAATTTTAGGTTTCTAAAGTGAGATCCCCAAATTTTTTGTTGACTGTACTTGGAAAAGTATATTAGCAGAAAGTAGAATTGCCTGAATTATATTTAACTTTCTCAATTATATCTTTTTATTCAAATTTTCTTGGAATATACTCTTCTTTTAACCAAATTATGTAATTTAAGAACAATTTTTATAAATAAAAAATAACTTTATTTTTTTAAAAAAAAAGTTTTTATTTTTTTTAAAAAGATTTTATTTTTAAACTAATATTTTTAAAAAAATAAAAAACTTCAACGACTACCGTTGGGAGTAAAGGCTCTCACATCTAATTTGGGATAATCTACTAAAAGCTTGAATTTTTGAATTTTTTTTGGCTAAAAATCAGAAAGGCAACCACACCACTTTAAAAAAAAAAATTAAAAAAAAATTATCTTAATTTTTTTTAAAACGATTTTATTTTTTAAAAGAAATTTGAAAAAAAATAAAAATGTGATCCAATGTTAAACTAACTGGCATTGTAATTTTTTTAAATTTTTTATAAAGCAAATTTGTAAAAGAAGAGTAAGGGGGTGTTTGTTTAGAGCTAAATCAGTCAGTGCGCTTGTTTTGGTCTAAATGACTGAATCGGTAAGATGAACGAGCTGAATGACTAAATCAGATTTTTTAAGCTGAATGGTTGAATGAAGTAAAAAAAATAAAAAAAACTTTAAAAAAATATTAACTATTATATTAAGTAATATTAAATAAATTTATAACAATTTTGAATTTTTTCAGAGGGGTATAATAATAAAGTTTTGTCATTTAGATGTTTCAGACATGTCAATTATCAAACAACTTTTTTCATTCAGATTCAGATTCAACTCATTCAGATTCAGATTCAGATTCAGCTCATTTAGAATCAGATTCAGATTCATTCAATTTTTATCAAACACCCCCGAAGATGTACCATCACTTTAACTGACGTTGGAATCTTTTTTTAAATTTTTTTTTGATCTCTTGTTCTTGTTTACAAACATCAATATTTTTTTATATATAAATTTATCTCAAAATATTCATATAAATATTTATAAACAAATATTTATATAAATTTATCTTTAAAATTTATAAATTTATAAATATTTCATCTAAAATTTACTTTAGTGTTGAGATTTTTTTAGTTAACTAAAAATTAGAATGGTTCAGTGGTAGCTTAATGGTCAATAACCTATAGGTCTTAGGTTCAAAATCTAGCTGTGATATTTTTGTTCCTTATGTTATATTTTTTGTGTATTAGAAAAATTCTATTACCATCTATATATATATACCCATCTTAAATCTCCACATTAAAATATATATATAAAAAGTAACTATGAATATTTATATAACGTAACTATGAATATTTTAATATATATATATATATATATATATATTTATCTTTAAAATCTATAAACAAATATTTATTTATAAATATTTCATCTAAAATTTATAAAATTTAGACATGAATATTTGTTATAAATATTTATATGAATATTTAGAGATAAATTTAAAAATATTTATATGAATATTTGTTTGCATATATAAAAATATTTATATATAAAAATATTCATAGTTACTTTATATATATTTAGTTTAATGTTGAGATTTGTTTAGTATTTTATTTAGTTTGATAAAAATTTTGAAAAGGATATATATATATATATATATATATATATATATATATATATATATATATATATATATATGGCCTTAAAACAGAGTTCACACGACCCATTCTAATCGCCAGATATCACATTAAAAAAAATCAAATACAAACTTCATTTATACAACTGTTGAACTGTCGTATAGAATACGACCACAGTTAACTGTGAGTTTTAATACAATATTGTCTCGTAGACAGTATCCAAACTCAATTTGTTACAATGTCATATAAAGTACAGCAGGAAATATTTTAAGACCCCAAAGAAGAACGAGAAGATTACTATCATATTCATTCTAATGAGGTTCACTTTTGACGCTTTCAAGGTTGGGTTCTCATCACCCTATTGTTGTTCACCAAAATCAATTATTAAGTGACGTATAAAATACGACACACACATCTTATGTCCTCAATACAATTATCTGTTGCATGTCATGCCGTTTTATAATATATTGAGAAACTTCGACAGTCTCGGACCATCCCACTATTTCCCTGTTATCCCCGCTCGACCCAGCTACACTCTTATTACCTGAAAGAAATTGTGAAGCATCTTCTCTAAATTAAAAGTCCATCGTTGATATTTTATTCCTGTAATACTCATCAACAGTTCTTCGTTATACTTAAGACAAATAGAACTTTCAACACTTGTCTTCATCTAAACCACCAAAGATGTTAGTTAAATTCACAATTCATATTTATAATAATGTGAATTAACAGTTCTTTCTTGCCACAAAAGCTTAATAGAACGTTTACTCAATATCCTTACCCCAAAGGCTGAAGATATTCAAATGTAATAACAATGATCATACCAATCAGTTGTCTATCTTTGCACTACGGGCCAAAGATATTCAACTATTAAAAACAATGGTCATGATCATATCAATCAATTGCATGTCGATTACTACTACCAAAGACATTCAATTTGTTAACTAATGGTCATGATCATGCCAATCACATCATTGAATTATCCATGCACTACTGACCAAGGATATTCGTTAGTATCACTAGTGGTCATGATCATGTCATACACCGTCCCATCTTCGCACTACGCCAAAAGCTATCAAATAACAGATCATCTTTGCACTACAGGCCAAAGATATTCAACAACATATCATCTTTGTACTACAGGCCAAAGACATACAACTGTAAAACCAATAACTAACAGTATAATAAAGAATATATGAAACTGCAAATGAATTTTCACCTGTCATGCGGTAATCCACGTATACATATCATTTCCATAATTTAATAAGGAATGAATACAAAGGATCATTCACCATGCATGTGGTAATCCACATAGACAGGTTATTCCAACAGAATAATAAAAATGGAATAATAGAAGGATTCACCATGCATGTGATAGAGACCGCACGCATGAGTTATTCCCAATGCAGAATAATAAATGCGGAATAATAAATAATGGAACCGGTCCCACGTAAAAGCATGCATGATGAGATATTCCGGCGAGAATAATAAATACGGGATAATAAATAATGGAACCAAGTCAGGTGAAATTCACACCGACAGGATATTCCGACAGAATATTAAATGCGAAATAATAAATAATGGAATAACAACAGAATTTCACCAAGTATAGGGTAATTCGCATATACAGGTTATTCCACCAAGTATAGGGTAAATCCATGACATCAAAGTTATTCCAATGAATAATAAATAATGGAATAATGAAGAATTTCACCAAGTATAGGGTAAACCGCATATACAGATTTTTCCACCAAGTATAGGGTAAACCGCATATACAGGTTATTCCAACAGAATAATAAAGAATGGAATAACATAAGGATTTCACCAAGTATAGGGTATGCCGCGTATACAGGTTATGTATCGGGTATACCGCATATACAGGTTATTCCAACAGAATAATAAAAACGGAATAATATAAGGATTTCACCAACTATAGGGGAGTCCACGTATACATGTTATTCCAACAGCATAATAAAGAATGAAATAACATAAGGATTTCACCAAGTATAGGGTATGCTGGCGTATCTGAGTTATGTATAGGGTAGTAGTCGCGTGATCTGAGTTATTCAACGAGAATAATAAAGAATGGAATAACAGAAGTTCTCTTCATAAATACAAAAGAAATAATACCCCTTACGAGTACAACAAATAATATCCCTTACTATAATAATAATATCCCTTACCATAATTGTAATATCCCTTACTATAACAATGTCCCTTTACCTTTGAAAGAAAAGTACTCCGACTAGTAGGGCGATGATATACTCGAAGGAAACTTGCACTATGCTCAAAGCTTTCTTAAACTCTAAAGAACTACGCTCAAGATTATAGAAGAAGAACTCTCTCTAGAGTTTCACTGAATTTGTAAGAAAATAATGAAGGAATGAGCTTCTATTTATAGAAGAATGGATTGCATAGTAACTAATTCTAAGCGGTCCGATTGATTTACTTTAATCGACGGTCCATATTTAAAGCAAAATCTTTTAAATAAAATATAATATATTCTATTTATAATCTAATAAAACGAATAACTTTATAAAAGTTTTACATTTTATATAAAAAGATTTTACTATGCAAAATACTATGCAATACTATGCAACACTATGCATAATAAAATATAATATAATCTAATTATTATCTAATAAAACGAATAACTTTATAAAAGTATTACATTTTATATATAAAAGATATTTCGCTTTTATTACGTTAATAATACTAATAAAACAAAACCGAAGACTTATCATTAAGATCAATAATTAATACCGTTAGTATTCTTATATGCAACCACACGTATTCTTTATCTTTTCTACCGAATAATTTAACAATATTAACGATAAAACTTTCGCCATTATTTTTATAAAATAACGTATATGACTATAACAATAATAATATGAATACAAATACAATCAGTACAGTATTGTGATATTCCATTCTAATGGATTACTTGTACATATTATAATTCCGTGCACCACAATTATTATGACCATAATTATGCAGCAACTCAATGAATATTGATTAGACCAATATTATTTATTAGACCAATATTGATGACCTGTACAAGGAAATCACATACAATATGCATAATAATTTTACCCCAGATACAACATAATAGTCATATTCCATCACATCATTTTTACATCATATAATAGTTGTTAATAATTGGATATTATTACACGAAAAAGTGTAATAATTCACGAAAAAGTTTTTGAATGCGTATTTCCAATAATTCACGAATAATCCACAAAATTTGATGCACTACATGATATAGTGGGTACCATTATATCCTTCTTTTCCTATTGATTGATTGATTGTGCTGTTATGATATAATTACTTGATTCTTTAAATATTTGTACTACAAGTGCTGCATCACTCTATTTGTACAAGAAGAAAATTGAATTCTATTGTTTGCTAGAAACGAAATGTATGATTAATTTTTGATAAAATAAAATAAAATCTCTTATATGCAACCAGGAACTTATATTGGGAAACCAATTTTTTTTTTTTAAAAAAACCATATAATAAACAATTATTTTCACGAGTAAAAGAAAAAATACATATTAAAAAAAATTTAGTATAAATTTTTTTTTGGCACATATTACCCTTAACTTTAACCTTTTATCAATTTTAACTATTTACCAAAATAGAAAAATTGAATAATTTTATTTCATAAAATTCGGGGTCACACACACACACACACACACACAACCATATATATATATATATATATATATATATATATTTTGAACCCAAGACCTTCAGTTTGGAATATTGATCCAATGACCACCTGAGCACCTAGGCCTAGTTGCTATTATTTTGCAAGGATTAGTATTTATTATTATTATTATTATTATTATTATTATTATTATTATTATTGTAAGACCCCAACTTTTTGAATAAAGATGAATTTTCTATAAATATCATTTTTGAATATTATGGAATAAATTTGATATAATGTTATAGTTGTGGGTAATAATTATAAATTTTGCAAAGTACACAAGTTGTTATATAATATTCGATTGGTCGGGGAATATTCGTTTTAACAGGAAATATTCGTACGACGGCACAATCATTGGTGGACCCCACAACAGAATTATCATCGGATTGAGAAAACGACAAACATATTTTATTAAAAATAACGGTGGAAGTTTTACTATTAATACTGTTGAACTACTCAGTAGTAAAAGTACAGTAATACGCGTGGTTGCATAGTAGCACATGATATTGATTATGATGCTTACGTGAGAAGTCATTCAGTTTTATTCAATTATTGTCGATATTTTATATATTATTAAATCAATAATTGAGATGATAGAGTTATTAATATTATTATTTGCAATATTAACGATGTCTAGAAGTTCTGCCAATGAGAGGTTTGGTCACCTAATTGCGCGCTAATAGGAAAAAATCCTTATTGGAAAGCCCCTCTTTCCAGGAGCGACACAATGTCGATTATTAATAGTGTGAATAATAATAATGATGATAAAATTTTATTTTATTAGTATTATTAATGTAATAAAACGTAAAAGCTTTTTATAGAAAAATGTAATACTTTTATAAAGTTATTCGTTTTATTAGGCTAATAGTAAAATCTTTTTATATAAAATGTAATACTTTTATAAAGTTATCTATTTTATTAGATAATAATTATAATATATTATATTATATTATGCATAGTGTTTGCATAAGTGCCTGCATAGTGTTTGCATAGTAAAATCTTTTTATATAAAACAGAATACTTTTATAAAGTTATTCGTTTTATTAGATTATAAATAGATTATATTATATTTTATTGTAAACTAATCTGGACCATCTGTTTAAAGTAAATTAATCTGGACCGTTCATGGATTGGTTACTTATTCACCCATTCTTCTATAAATAGAAGCTCATTCCTTCATTATTTCTTACGAATTCAATTGAAACTCTGAGAGAAAACTATAGAGAGAAAGAAGAAAAGTATTCTCGCTTACTTCACTATCTCGATATCAAGTTTCTTTTTACGGTGAGGGGTATTATTTCTTTTGTATTCATGAAGAGAACTTCACATTTCTATTCTTTATTATTACATTGGAATAACTCAGATACGCCGAAATACCCTATACTTGGTGAAATTATTCGTTATTATTCCATTCTTTATTATTATGTTGGAATATCATGTTCACATATTTTACTGTGGGACTGGTTCCGTCTTTATTATTTTTTTGGAATATCCTATCTCATAAGCGCTTTTCTGTGGGACACAGGTTCCGCCTTTATTTTATTCTGTTGGAACATCTTGTCGGTCATGAATTTTGCTTGACCTAGTTCCGTTATTTAGTATTCTCGTTGGAATAACTCGCTCATGCCAAATCTGCATGCATGGTGATTTCTATTATTATTCCATTCTTTATTATTCTTTTGGAACATCCCAGCGCTTGTCGTAATTTCGCATGACACAGGTTCAATTATTTATTATTCATTAGAATAACTTTTATACATCTAAGATCTGCATGCATGGTGATTTCTTTTGTTATTCCATTCTTTATTATACTCAGTTGGTTAAAGTTTTGACTTCTATACTCCATGAAATTAGTGGAATATCATTGACATTTGCGCTTCATCCAATATCTTTTCATGGAACTATTCTTCTGGGCATTCTTGAATTTTACTCTACAAAAAAGTATCTTGTTGACAATTTGGACGTTATTGTTACCTGGATAAATTAATTCTTGAACTTGTTTTATTGAATTCTTATGTCATTGTCATCATCCTCATGTTTATATTATGTTGAAAGTCATCTGTGGCCTGTAGTGCATAGGTGAACTTGGTATGATTATGACCAGGGATTATTCGGTATAATCACGAACGTAATGTTACAAATGATGTGGTAAAAGTCCTCATTGGCCCGTAGTGCATTGATGGACAGTTGTTGGCATGATCATGACCATTAATGAATACACGAATATCCTTGGCTCGTAGTGCATGGAAAATTTGTGGTCGTGATACTAAAGAATATCCTTGGCCGTAGTGCAGGGGTGATTCAATGATGTGGATTAATTATTAAGCTGAGTCTCAGCGACAAAAGTGATGAAAAACCTTTTAAATCATAAAAGATAGTAGATTTTATCCTCTACATAATGGATTGCTTGTTTAGCTACAGTTAAACTTGATGTTTGTTATATTGTATCAGTTTAACACTGTTTAAGGCTAATGATAATTTATTTTGCATTATCTTAGTCATAATATTTCTTACTGGGCTAGTTGAGCTCACCCTTTCTTTCACTGTTCTCTTCAGGAAATGAGAATATAGCTGGGACGAGTCGGGGAATGGAGTGATGGTCCAGAGGATAGCATTAGTAGTCTTTACTATTCTGTAAAATAGGGTGATAATAAATGTAATGAGGACTTATTCTGAGAGTAGATATTGTCTAGAAGACAATATTTGTATTAAAACTCACAGCTCTTGTTGTATATTTAAGATTGTATTTGTAAGACCCCAACTTATTATAAATAAAATTAAATTTTCCTCTATTCATTATTCTAAATTAATAAGGTGTTAATTCTTTGGTTATGGGTGAAATATGCAAATTTTGCAAAATAAGCAAGTGATTATAAAATATTCATTGTGTCAGAGAATATTCGTTTGGTCGTGAAATATTCTTTTTGTTGGGAATCTCCGTACGACGGCGCAGTCATTTGTGGGCCCCATAACAGAAAACGGTTGGATGATGGAAAACGACAAAGTTTGAGTTTTTATAAATAACGGCGTAATTGTTACCAATTAACAATAATGTTGGATTACACCGTGGTTAAAATACGATAATATGCGTGGTTGCACAAAGAAGACACAAGATATTGTTGAATTATTGATTCGTACGTAAAAAGGCACTACTTAATAATTGTTACAGTATTTACTATTCAATATTTTATTTGATTGATTCAATAATTACTGCATTGATAGTTTATATTATTGTTATTTCAATAATTGTCACTGCACAGTATTTTCCATTATAAGATCAATAATTCATATTATTTGAATAATATTATTAGATAATATTATTGGCAATGTCTAGAAAGTTCTGTCGAGGAGAGGTTAGATAATCTAATTGCGCGCAAGTAAAGAGAAATCCTTATTGGAAAGCCCCCTCTTTCTTGGGAACTGCCTGGTTGTCATAATTGTGATTCTATAATATTATTTGTGAATAATTAATTATTGATTTATATGATAAGAAAATATTTATTTGATGTGGATATAAATGATGGATTTATTCATTTTATGTGATTATAAATGAAGGAATTAAATGCTGAGGTGTTTTATCAGTATTTTGTCGGACTAGAAGTATTAAAAATCATCCGTTTGTGAATTTCGGATATTCTCTGTTTGGAATTTGGAAAAACTCAAACCTACAAAGTTGTATAGAATTCGATTTCAGGCAGAATGGACATAAAATTCATATTTTTCTGATAAACAGAGTATTTTCTATGAATTACTGAAGTTTCAGAAAATAAAATATTTTTAATTAAATTATGGGTGGGACCCACTTTGGTTTGAAAACATGTGGGCTGCTGGAATTATTTTTAGAAATGGCATGCTAGTCTTGGTCTTTAGGCATGCATAGAAATTGGTTTATAAATAATATTAATTTATTATTTTAGTCTCCTATGGCGTTCTAGCATTTTCCTATAAATAGACGCTTAGGTTAGAATTGAAAATCACACCAGAAACAAGTTTTTTTTTCTCTCTATATCGTCGAGCGTATTTTTGTGAGTATTTAGATACTTTGAGAGTTCTTTTCTAAGATAAAATTTCCTTGACTTTCTATCCGATATTCCGATCGGAAATCTGCTTATTTTGAGGTAAGGGATGTCATTTTCTTCTTAAATGATATTATTTTTTTCAATATCATTATGCCAAAATATTGATTTGAACTTTTAATCAAATTTAGAACTTTTTGTCTCGGGGTTACTATTCACGATATCGACCTTATTCACGATACTCGACTTATTCATAGAAAAATGAAATTTTTTTCTTTTTGTCCAAGATGTCTATTATGATTACTATCTTTAATTATATCCATGTTTTGATCTTTATTTTGAGTTCTGCTTCACAATTGGTTATTATGAAGTATTATTGATCTTGGATAAACTGTTATACGAATCCCTAATATTTGTCCTTCTGTCTCTCTAGATTCTTTTTCTTTAAAATATTTTTCATCATCCTCAGTCCTAAATGATGATATTACTGGATATCTTTGGCCTGTAGTGCAAAGATGAATGATTAACTGATGAATATCTTTGGCCCGTAGTGCAAAGATGAACATGTGTTGAGATGAACATGACCAACTGATGAATATCTTTGGCCTGTAGTGCAAAGATGAATATTTGATTAATGATGTATGTTGATTGTTGTTACAGTGATAAAATATTGACGATGGACTTTTAAATCTTAGAAGATAGTAGAACTCATTCTCTACTTGACTCTTCTAATGTATTGCTATTTTCGCTGCAGAATATTGATCTAAAACTTGTTGTCTATTATAGTTTATCAGATTTTTTCCCTGTTGAGGACTAATGATAATTTGTTGTATATTATCTTAGTCATAATATTCTTTACTGGGATAGTTGAGCTCACCCTTTTCCTTTTTGTTCTATTTTTCTTCTCAGGAGGTAAGAACATAGCAGGATCGAGTCGGGGTATGGAGTAATGGTTCTAGAAAGATGTTTTAGCAGTCCTCACTATTTCTGTAAAATAGTGTATGAATAATTGTAATGAGGACTTATTTGGATGTGGATATTGTCTAGAAGACAATATTTGTATTTAAAATCACAGTATGTGTTGTCGTATTTTGCACGACAATTGTATTATTGAAGTTGTAGTTTGATTTCTGTACCATGTATTTGGCGACTCAGAATGGGTGTTGTATACCTATTTTGGGGGCGTCACAGTTGGTATCAAAGCTTAGGGATATGGTTTCTGGCGGAGATTGAGGAATAGAACTAGGAGGGGAGAGATGAGTAAATCATTCGCTAGTGTGTCCTATCTAAGCTTATTTGTTTGTCAGTCATAATATATGGATATTATGTGATATGTTAATTTGCTTAATTAACCCTTATTTTATGGCAGTATTTAAGAATGGTTGTTGAGAACGTTAACAATGGAGTGTGTGAGACTGTGGAACAACCTTTAGTCACAAACCCGGAGAACGTGCAACAGGAAGGCAATATTCCTCCTGTAAACAACACTACCGAGCAAACGATGAATGATGTAATGTTTAGGAGCTTTTTGCAGTTCATGCAAAATCAAACGAGGGAGACTCGTGTACAAAATACGGGTGAAAATGATGGCAACACGCGGTCTGTCACAGCCAAGCAGTTTAAGGAGTTGGGACCACCAGATTTCTGGGGAAAACCCGATCCGATTAAGGCAGAAACATGGGTCAAGAAAATTACCAAGATATTCAATGTCTTGGGATGCACGGAGAAACAGAAGGTTCTATTCGCCACCTTTATGTTCCGTGGAGAGGCAGATTACTGGTGGGAATCCGTGAAGCGTACCCAGCCATCCGCACTCAACATGTCTTGGGAAAGATTTCAGAAACTGTTCAATGACAAGTAATTTCCAGAAAGTATTCATCATATGAAGGAGGTAGAGTTTATTAGACTGGAACAGAACAATATGACGGTGTCTCAGTACGAGGTGAAGTTCGCGGAGTTATCCAGGTTTGCACCTCATTTGGTAGAAAATGAGGAATGTATGACGCGGATGTTTCTGAGAGGTCTAAAACCCGAGATTCGTCAATACCTTATCTCTCATAAATTTTCTCTGTATTCAGATGTTGTTAACATGGCTCAATTATTAGAGCAAGATAATGATTATACTCAACCGAGGGACCACAACCAGGGTTATACCGGTGACAGCAGTCATCAGAGCAATGATAACCAACGAGGAGGGAAGAATACAGACAAAAGCGGTAACCACTCGGGTGGTAATCGTGGACATGATAATAGGAGAGGTGAGTCAAGTGGAAATTTTAGAAGGAGGAGATTCAACAATGACGGGAAGACATCAGCAGCAGCACCAGCACCAACGACAAATTCTAGGGGAGGAGAACGACCGCCAGTTAGATGTTACAAATGCGGGAAAGAGGGACATATCAGCCCAAACTATCCACAACAATCCAAGGTATGTTATAATTGTGGAAAAGAAGGACATATCGCTCGAGATTATACTATAGCGAAACCAAGTTCAGCAGGAATGGTGACTCTAAGGGCTATCTCGGATAAGTCAAAATCAGCGGTTCCTGAAGAGCGTTTGTTGTGACTGGCCAAAACGTGAGGAACCCGAACGAGGTGATCACGGGTAAGCTAATCTTGAATTCTAGCGAAGTTTATACCTTACTAGATACCGGTTCTACCCATTCTTTTATCTCTCCTGCTTGTGCTCAACGTTTAAACTTGACTCCGAAGAAATTAGACTTTGATTTATCTGTTGAAACTCTGTTGGGTGAAACCTTCATTACATCTACAGTTTATAAATCTTGCATGATCCAAGTTGGCACTATCATATTACCTGTTGATCTTATCTCTTTAAAGATACTTGCTTTTGATGTGATTTTAGGAATTGATTGGTTAACCACTCATCATGCCAAAATTGATTGTTTTCATAAGGTTGTTAGTTTTCATATTCCTAACCAACCTGTCATACGAATTCAAACTACTAAACCACTAAAATCAGTCACTGTCATATCAAGCCCCAAAGCTATTCTTTTATTAAAAAACGGATGTTAAGCTTTTTTAGCCCATGTTATGGATCTGAATAAAGACAAGTCAGATTTGAATAATATTTCTGTGGTTAGAGAATTTCCTGATGTATTTCCTGAAGAGCTTCCTGGTCAACCCCCAGAACGTGATGTTGAATTCTTTATTGACCTTGAACCGGGTACAAAACTCATTTCTAAAACCCCATATCGAATGGCTCCTATTGAACTTCAGGAGTTAAAAGTCCAACTACAGGAATTGTTAGACATCGATTTTATTCGTCCTAGTACATCTCCTTGGGGTGCTCCTGTTTTATTCGTAAAGAAGAAAGACGAGAGTATGCGACTTTGTATTGACTACCGAGAATTAAACCATGTCACCATCAAGAATAGGTATCCGTTACCTCGCATTGATGACCTGTTCGACCAGTTGCAAGGAGCACAATTCTTTTCAAATATTGATCTTCGTTCTGGATATCATCAGCTGAAGATTAAAACTGAGGATATTCCAAAGACTTCCTTTAGAACTCGGTATGGGCATTATGAATTCTTAGTCATGTCTTTTGGATTGACTAATGCTCATGCTGCTTTCATGGATATGATGAACCGAGTATTAAAGGAATATTTGGATCAGTTTGTTGTTGTCTTTATTGATGACATCCTCATCTATTCCAAAAGCCATGAAGATCATGAGCACCATTTAAAGTTGATACTTGAAAGGCTTCGTGAAAATAAGCTTTATGCTAAGCTAAAGAAATGCGAGATCTGGCTTGAGGAAGTAGCATTCCTTGGGCACGTGGTGTCAAAACATGGAGTATCTGTTGACCCGGCGAAGATTGAAGCAATACAAAGTTGGGAGCAACCGCAAGTCATTGGCCAAGTACACGACTTTACGGGCTTAATGGTTATTATCGAGAGATTCGTGGAAGGATTTTCTCGAATCGCTACTTAGTTAACTCAAATGACTTTTAAAGATATAAAATTCAGATGGAGCGAAGAATGCGAGAAGAGTTTCAAGAGAGCTTAAGAGGAGACTCATTTCGGCACTGCTCGCAATACCATCCGAATACGGATGGATTTGTTATCTACAGCAATGCTTCAGGAAAAGGGTTAAGATGTGTTCTCATGCAACATGAGAAAGTCATAGCCTATGCCTCACGACAACTTAAAGAATATGAGAGGAATTATCCTACTTATGATCTAGAGTTGGCAGCAGTCGTTTTCGCATTGAAAATTTGGAGACACTACTTGTATGGGGAGAAAGTGGAGATTTATACAGACCATAAAAGCCTCAAATATTCCTTCACCCAAAAAGAACTCAACATGCGGCAACGATGTTGGCTTGAACTGTTGAAAGATTACGATCACACTATTCAATATCATCCTAGAAAAGCAAACGTAGTAGCTGACGCATTGAGTAGAAGATTATATGCGAGTACGAGTGCGATATTTTCAATGCAAAGGCCCATTCTGTATGACTTGCAAAGGATGAAGGTAGAATTAAAGACTCCAGGGACCCACATGATGATGGCGAATATACGAGTAGAATTAACTTTAATCGATAAAGTTAAAGCTGCTCAAGCTACGGACCTGGGGCTGATGCGTATGAAGAAGAAAGTGCAAGAAGGATCTATTCCAGAAGCAAGAATCGATGAAGAAGGAATACTAAGAGTCAACTCTAGACTTTGCGTTCCTAACGATTCTGAATTAAAGCATAGAATCATGATGGAGGCACACAACACCCCGTTTGCAATCCATCCTGGGAGTACCAAAATGTATCATGATATTCGACACACATTTTGGTGGAACAATGTGAAGAGAGAGATTGCGGAGTTTATCTCGAGGTGTTTAACCTGTCAACGTGTAAAGGCGAAGCATCAAGTGCCAAAAGGTCCATTGTAACCACTTGAGATTTCAGAATGGAAGTGGGAACACATTACCATGGATTTCGTAACGGGTCTTCCCAATGTTTCTCAAGGAATAGATGCGATTTGGGTTATTGTTGATAGATTAACCAAGTCTGCTCATTTCTTGCCGCTACGTGAGACTTATTCCCTTGAACGTCTTGCTGGTATGTACGTGAATGAGATTGTACGATTGCATGGCATGCCAGTATCCATAGTTTTGGATCGTGACCCAAGATTCACTTCATGATTTTGGGTTAGTTTGCAGAAAGCTATGGGCACGGATTTACGATTCAGTTTAGCATACCATCCTCAAACGGACGGACAATCAGAGAGGACTATTCAAACCCTTGAAGATCTATTAAGACTCTGTGTTCTAGATTTCAAAGGAAGTTGTGATAAGTACTTGCCACTGGTGGAATTCTCCTACAACAACAATTATCAAGCCAGTATAGGCATGGCTCCATTTGAGGCGTTGTATGGATGAGAGTGTCGTTCTCCAGTATGTTGGGACGAGGTGGGAGAAGCAACGTTGTTGGGACCAGAATTAGTATGCATGACTACAGAAAAGATCCAAATGATTCGACAATGTATTCAAACCTCACAAGATCGACAAAAGAGTTATGCTGATCTTCATAGAAAGGATGTGGAGTTTAATATTGGAGATCATGTACTATTACGTGTTACTCCATGGAAGGGAGTTACAAGATTTGGAAAGAGAGGAAAGCTCAATCCAAGATTTGTTGGTCCATTTGAGATTCTTGACCGAATAGGAGATGTGGCCTATAGACTAGCATTACCCCCAAGCATGTCTCGTGTTCATAATGTTTTTCATATATCTATGCTTCGTAAATATGTGAAAGGCCCGAACCACATTATTGCGTTAGAACCAGACGAGATAGCCAAAGATTTAACGTACGAGGAGGTACCTGTTAAGATCTTGGATAGGAAAGAGCATGTCCTATGCACCAAGGTTATACCACAAGTTAAGGTTTTGTGGAGGAACCATGCTATTGAAGAAATGACCTGGGAGTTGGAATCGGAAATGAAAGCGAGGTACCTCACTGCTCAAACACCAGTACGTCGTCAATTTCGAGGACGAAATTTTATAAGGAGGGGAGGTTGTAAGACCCCAACTTATTATAAATAAAATTAAATTTTCCTCTATTCATTATTCTAAGTTAATAAGGTGTTAATGCTTTGGTTATGGGTGAAATGTGCAAATTTTGCAAAATAAGAAAGTGGTTATAAAATATTCATTGTGTCAGAGAATATTCGTTTGGTCGTGGAATATTCTTTTTGTCGGGAATCTCCGTACGACGGCGCAGTCATTTGTGGGCCCCATAACAAAAAACGGTTGGATGATGGAAAACGACAGAGTTTGAGTATTTATAAATAACGGCGTAATTATTACCGTTAACACTATTGGAATACCTGGTGGTAAAAATACAGTAATATGCGTGGTTGCACAAGAAGAAGCACCAGACATTACATGTGATATTGTTGAATTATTGATTCGTACGTAAGAAGGCACTACTTAATAATTGTTATAGTAGTTACTGTTCAATATTTTATTTGATTGATTCAATAATTGTTGCATTGATAGTTTATATTATTGTTGTTTCAATAATTGTCACTGCACAGTATTTTCTATTATCAGATCAACAATTCATATTATTTGAATAATATTATTAGATAACATTATTGGCAATGTCTAGAAAGTTCTATCGAGGAGATGTTAGATAATCTAATTGCGCGCCAGTAAGGAGAAATCCTTATTGGAAAACCCCCTCTTTCCTGGTAACTGCCTGGTTGTCATAATTGTGATTCTGTAATATTATTTGTGAATAATTAATTATTGATTTATATGATTAGAAAATATTTATTTGATGTGGATATAAATGATAGATTTATTCATTTTATGTGGTTATAAATGAAGGAATTAAATGCTGAGGTGTTTTATCAGTATTTTGTATGACTGGAGGTATTAAAAATCATCCGTTTGTGGATTTTGGATATTCTCTATTTGGAATTTAGAAAAACTCAAAGCTACAAAGTTGTAGAGAATTCTATTTCAGGCAGAATGGACATAAAATTTGTATTTTTCTGATAAACGGGCTATTTTCTATGAATTGTTGAAGTTTCAGAAAATAAAATAATTTTTATTAAATTATGGGTGGGACCCACTTTGGTTTGAAAACATGTGGGCTGCTGGAATTATTTTCAGAATGGCATATTAGTCTTGGTCTTTAGGCATGCGTAGAAATTGGTTTATAAATAATATTAATTTATTATTTTAGTCTCCTATGGCGTTCTAGCATTTTCCTATAAATAGACGCTTATGTTAGAATTGAAAATCACACCAGAAACAAGTTTTCTTTCTCTCTATACTGTCGAGCGTATTTTTGTGCGTATTTAGATACTTTGAGAGTTCTTTGTTTCTAAGATAAGTTTCTTTTCGCTTTCTGTCCGATATTCCGATCGTAAATCTGCTATTTTGAGGTAAGGGATGTTATTTTCTTCTTAAATGATATTATTTTCTTCAATATCATTATGCCAAAATATTAATTTAAACTTTTAATAAAATTTGGAACTTTTTGTATCGGGATTACTATTCACGTATACGGCACTATTCACGTATACGACACTATTCACGAATATTGTATTCACCAAAAAATACAATTTTTTTCTTTTTGTCCAAGATGTCTATTATGGTTAGTATCTTTGATTGTATCCATGTTTTGATCTTTATTTTGAGTTATGCTTCACAATTGGTTATTATGAAGTATTATTGATCTTGGATAAACTGTTATATGAATCCCTAATATTTGTCCTTCTGTCTCTTTGGATTCATTTTTTTAAAAATATTTTTCATCATCCTCAGTTTTAATGATGATATTACTGGATATATTTGGCCTGTAGTGCAAAGATGAATGATTAACTGATGAATATCTTTGGACCGCAGTGCAAAGATGAACAGGTGTTGAGATGAACATGACCAACTGATGAATATCTTTGGCCTGTAGTGCAAAGATGAATATTTGATTAAATATGTATGTTGATTGTTGTTACAGGGATAAAATATTGACGATGAACTTTTAAATCTTAGAAGATAGTAGAACTCATTCTCTACTTGACTCTTCTAATGGATTGTTGTTTCCGCTGCAGAATATTGATCTAAAACTTGTTGTCTATTATAGTTTATCAGATTTTTCCCTGTTGAGGACTAAAGATAATTTTTTATATATTATCTTAGTCATAATATTCTTTACTAGGCTAGTTGAACTCACCCTTTTCCTTTTTGTTCCATTTTTCTTCTCAGAAGGTGAGAACATAGTAGGATCGAGTCGGGGTATGGAGTGATGGTTCTAGAAACATGTTTTTGCAGTCCTCACTATTTCTATAAAATAGTGTATGAATAATTATAATGAGGACTTATTTGGGTGTGGATATTGTCTAGAAGACAATATTTATATTTAAACTCACAGTATGTGTTGTCGTATTTTGCACGATAATTGTATTATTGAAGTTGTAGTTTGCTTTCTGTACAATGTATTTGGTGACTCAGAATGGGTGTTGTATACCTATTTTGGGGGAGTCACAGTATTTGTATTCTGTACCATGTATTTGGCGACTCAGAATAGGTGATGTATACTTATTTTGGGGGCGTCACAGTTGGTATCAAACCTTAGGGATATGATCCCTGGCTGAGATGTGAGACAAGAACTAGGAGGGGAGAGACGGGAATTTCCTCCGCTAGTATGACCTACCTAAGTTTATTTGATATTTAATTGGTCGATTAGAGTATAAGGATAATATGTGATATGTTAATTAACCCTTGTTTTGTGACAGTGTTTGAAAATGGCACCCGAGAATGTTGAGAACATCAATGGAGCATAGGAGACCGTTGAGTCTCCATAGATCAATAATCAGGATAATGTGCATCAAGAAGGCGACAATCCTCAGGCAAACAACAACACTGACCAGATGATGAATGATGGAATGTTTAGAGGATTTATGCAATTCATGCAACATCAGGCAAGAGCGGTTCCTGTACAAAATGCAAGTGGAAACACTGGCAACTCTCGGACGGTAACTGCTAAGCAGTTCAAGGAACTAGGACCACCAGAGTTTTTTGGAGAGCCAAAATCACTTAAGGCTGAGACGTGGATAAAACAGATCTGCAAGATATTTGATGTCTTGGGATGCTCCGAGGAGCAAAAGGTTCCCTTTGCCACCTTCATGTCATGCGTGCGGTGATTCATGGTGGGAATCAGAAACGTACTCAACTTGCCGCACTGAAGATGACTTGGGAGAAGTTCCAAGAATTGTTCAACGACAAGTACTTTCCCGAAAGTATTCGTCACATGAAAGAAGTAGATTTCATCAAGCTGGAGCAAAACAACATGACCGTGTCACAGTACGAAGCCAAGTTTGCCGAGTTGTCCCGGTTTGCGTCCCATTTGGTTGATGATGAGGAGAGAATGACGCGAATATTTCTAAGAGGTTTGAAACCCGAGATACGTCAATATCTTATCTCTCATAAACTGTGTTTGTATTTAGATGTTGTTAATAGGACTTAGTTATTGGAGCACAATAATGATTCAACCCAACCAAAAGAGAGCAGCCAGCAAAATGTTAATACTAGTGATAGCTGTCATTGAAGCGGTGACAATAAGCGTGGAGGGAATCAACATGCCAAAAATGGTAACCACTTCGGTGGTAATCATGGCCAAAATAATAAGAATGGACATTTCAAGAAGAGGAGATGCAACAATGATGGAAAGACGTCAGCACCAGCACCCGTTGTTAAGGAAGGAGAACGACCACCTATCATATGCTTCAAATGCGGAGGGGAGGGATACATCATTCCAAACTGCGCAATGTCATCCAAAGCATGTTATAATTGTGGAAGAGAAGGTCACCTAGCCCGATTTTTATCGAAGACAAGTTCAGCTAGGATGGAGGCACCAAAGGATGCCCCAGAAAAGTCAAAGCCAATGGTCTGAGAGAGGCGTTTGTCGTGACCTCCCGTAAAGCAAGGAACCTGAATGAGTTCATCACGGGTAAGCTTATCATAAACTCTAGCGAAGTCTATACCTTATTTGATACCGGTTCTACCCATTCTTTTATTTCTCCTACTTGCGCTTAACATTTAAATTTGACTCCGGAGAAATTAGACTTTGACTTATCTGTTGAAACTCTGTTGGGAGAAACCTTCATTAAATCCACTGTTTATAAGTCTTGTTCGGTTCAAATCGGTACCTTCACATTACATGTCGATCTTATTTCATTGAACATACTTGCATTTGATGTAATTCTAGGGATTGATTGGTTAATTACTCATCATGCAAAAATTGATTGTTTTCGTAAGATTGTTAGCTTTCATATTCCTAATCAACCTATTATGCAAATTCAAGCAACCAAATCATTAAAATAAATCACTGTCATCTCAATCCATAAAGCTATTCGTTTATTGAAAAACGGATGTCAAGCTTTCTTAGCTCATGTCACGGATCTAAACAAAAATAACGCCGCTTTGAATGATATTTCTATTGTTAATGAATTTCTGACGTATTCCACGAAGAACTTCCCGCCTACCCCAGTGTGTGAAATTGAATTTTGTATCGACCTTGAACCCAGTTAAAAACCCATTTCCAAAGCCTCATATCGAATGGCTCTATTGAACTTCAGGAGTTAAAGACACAACTGCAGGAATTGTTAGACATTGGCTTTATTCATCCTAGTACTTCTCCTTGGGGTGCTCCTGTTCTATTCGTGAAGAAGAAAGATGGGAGTATGCGACTTTGTATTGATTATCGGGAGTTGAATCATGTCACCATCAAAAATAGGTACTCATTGCCACGTATTGATGACCTGTTTGACCAGTTGCAAGCCGCCAAATTCTTTTCAAAGATTGATCTTCGTTCCGGATATCACCAATTAAAGATTAGAACCGATAACATTCCAAAGACGGCTTTCAGAACTCGGTACGGGCATTATGAATTCCTAGTCATGTCTTTTGGATTGACTAATGCTCCTGCTACCTTCATGGATATGATGAATCGAGTATACAACGAATATTTGGATCACTTTGTGGTCGTCTTTATTGATGACATCCTTATTTATTCCAAAAGCCGTGAAGATCATGAGCAACACTTGAGGTCGATACTCTCCAAAGCTTCGTGAATATAAGCTTTATGCCAAGTTGAAGAAATGCGAAGTTCGGCTTGAGGAAGTAGCATTTCTTGGGCACATGGTATCAAGTCATGGAATATTTGTTGACCCAACAAAGATTGAAGTTATTCAAAGTCGAGCAACCTAAATCGATGATCAAGACGTAGCTTTCGCTTTAGCATTTATTATCGGAGATTCATAGAAGGGTTTTCTAATCGCTACTCCCTTAACTCAAATTGACTCGGAAGATACAAAATTTTGTTGGAACGAGGAATGTGAGAAGAGTTTTCAAGAACTCAAGAGAAGACTCATTTCAAAGACCTGCTCGACAATACCATCCTGCCTTGAGGGATTTGTCATCTATAGTGATGCTTCAGGCAACGGGTTAGGATGTTTTCTCATGAAACATGGAAGTCCTAGCCTATGCCTCTCGACAACTCAAAGAATATGCGAGGAATTATCCTACTCATGATCTAGAGTTGGCAGCAGTCGTTTTTGCACTAAAGATTTGGAGGCATTACTTGTATGGGAAAAAAGTGGAGATCTTTACGGATCATAAAAGCCTCAAATATTTCTTAACTCAAAAGGAACTCAACATGCGACAGTGACGTTGGTTTGAACAGTTGAAAGATTATGATCATACCATCCAATACCATCTTGGAAAAGCAAACATGGTAGCTGACGCATTGAGTAGAAGATCATATGCGGGTACGAGTGCGATATTGTCAATGCAAAGGCCCATTTTGTATGACTTGCAAAGGATGGAGATAGAGATAAAGACTCCAGGGACCCAAGTGATGATGGCGAATATACGAGTAAAACTGACTTTAATCGATAAAGTTAAATCTTCTCAAGCTACAAATCTAGAGCTGATGCATATGAGGAAGAAAGTACAAGAAGGTGCTATGCCGGAAGCAAGAATCGATGAAGAAGGAATACTTGAGTCAACTCCGCACTTTGTGTTCTAACGACCTCGAAAGTTAAAGTATAAAATTATGATGGAGGCGTACAACACACCGTTTGCAATCCATCCTGGGAGTACCAAAATGTATCATGATCTTCGACATACATTTTGGTGGGGCAATATGAAGAGGGAGATAGCTCTGTTTATCTCAAGGTGTTTAACTTGTCAACGAGTCAAGGTAGAGCATCAAGTACCAAAAGGTCTATTGCAACCACTTAAAATTCTAACATGGAAGTGGGAGCATATTACTATGAATTTCGTTACTGGTCTTCCCAAGGTTTCTCAAGGCATAGATGCAATTTGGGTCATTGTTGATAGATTGACCAAATCTGCTCATTTGTTACCTATACGAGACACTTATACACTTGAACTTCTTGCTCGTATGTACATAAACGAGGTTGTAAGAGTTCATGGTATGCCAGTATCCATAGTTTCTGATCGAAACCCAAGATTCACTTCACGATTTTGGGTTAGTTTGCAAAAAGCTATGGGCGCGAATTTACGATTAAGTTCGGCATATCATCCTCAAACGGACGGACAATCAAAGAGGGCTATTCAAACTCTTGAAGATTTATTAAGACTCTGTGTCCTTGACTTCAAGGGAAGTTGGGATAAGTTCTTACCATTGGTGGAGTTTTCCTACAACAACAGTTATCAAGCAAGTATTGGCTGTATGGAAGAAAGTGTCATTTTCCAGTATGCTGGGATGAGGTGGGTGAAGCAACGTTGTTGGGATCGAAGTTGGTATGTATAACTACGAAAAAGATTCAAATGATCCGACAACGTATAAAAACCTCACAAGATCGACAAAAGAGTTATGCTGATCTTCATCGAAAGGACGTGGAATTCACCTTGACCGGTTCTCGTTATTTAGTATTCTCATTGGAATAACTCATCTATCTGCGCACCGCATGCATGGTGATTTTTATTGTTATTTCATTCTTTATTATTCTATTGGAACATCATGTCGGTGCGAATTTCGCCTGATCTAGTTTTGTTATTTATTATTCTATTGGAATAACCTATCTATGCGAAGTACCGCATGCATGGTGATTTCTTTTGTTATTCCATTTTTTATTATACTCAGTTGGTTAAAGTTTTGACTTTTATACTCCATGAAATTAGTGGAATATCCTTGATATTTGCGTTTCATCCAGTATCTTTTCATGGAAATATTCTTCTGGGCATTCTTGAATTTTACTCTACAAAGAAGTATCATGTTGATAATTTGGACGTTATTGGTTCCTGGATAAATTAATTCTTGAACTTGTTTTATTGAATTCTTATGTCATTGTCATCATCCTCATGTTTATATTATGTTGAAAGTCATCTGTGGCTTCAGAGTGCATAGATGGACTTGGTATGATTATGACCGAGGATTATTCTTGTATAATCACGAATCGTAATGTTACAAATGATGTGGTAAAAGTCCTCATTGGCCCGTAGTGCATTGATGGACAGTTGTTGGCATGATCATGACCATTAATGAATACACGAATATCCTTGGGCCGTAGTGCATGAAAAATTTGTGGTCGTGATACTAAAGAATATCCTCGGTCGTAATACGTAGGTGATTCAATGATGTGGATTAATTATTAAATGAGTCTCAAATGATAAAAGTGATGAAAAACCTTTTAAATCATAAAAGATAGTAGATTTTATTCTCTACTTAATGGATTGCTTGTTCAGCTGCAGTTAAACTTGATGTTTGTTATATTGTATCAGTTTAACACTGTTTAAGGCTAATGATAATTTATTCTGCATTATCTTAGTCATAATATTTTTTACTAGGCTAGTTGAGTTCATCCTTTCTTTCACTGTTCTCTTCAGGAAATGAGAATATAGCTGGGACGAGTCGGGGAACGGAGTGATGGTCTAGAGGATAGCATTAGTAGTACTCACTATTCTGTAAAATAGTGTGATAATAAATGTAATGAGGACTTATTCTGAGAGTAGATATTTTCTAGAAGACAATATTTGTATTAAAACTCACAACTCTTGTTGTATATTTAAGATTGTATTTGTATTCTGTACCATGTATTTGACAACTCAGAATAGGTGATGTATACTTATTTTGGGGGCGTCACAATTATTATTATTATTATTATTATTATTATTATTATTATAACTGTTACTACTACTACTACTACTACTACTACTACTACTACTACTACTACTACTGCTACTACTCGCTATACTACTCGCTATTACTACTACTATTACTACTACTCTACTTATTACTACTATTACTACTACTACTACTGCTCACAACATACAAATATTGTAGTAGTAGTAGTAGTAGTAGTAGAGTAGTAGTACTACTACAAATATTGTAGTAGTAGTAGTACTACTACAATATTTGTATTAAAACTCACAACTCTTTTTGTATATAGTACTAGTAGTAGCAGTAGTAGTAGCAGAAGAGAAGTAGATAGTAGTAGTAGTAGTAGTAGAAGAAGAAGAAGAAGAAGAAGAAGATAGCAAGAAGAAGAAGCAATGAAGAAGATGAAGATGGCGAAGAAGAAAGAAGAAGAAGAAGAAGAAGAAGAAGAAGATCGATGGCAGCGATGGTAGCCCCACAATTATTATTATTACTACTACTACTACTACTACTACTACTACTACTATTACTACTACTACAATATTTGTATTAAAACTCACAACTCTTGTTGTATATTTAAGATTGTATTTGTATTCTGTACCATGTATTTGACGACTCAGAATAGGTGATGTATACTTATTTTGGGGGCGTCACAATTATTATTATTATTATTATTATTATTATTATTATTATTATTATTATTATTATTATTATTATTATTATTATTATTATTATTATTTACTACTACTACTCGCTCATCACCATCTTTCATCGCCATCAAGTATCACATCGCTATCGCCATCGCTATCGCTCATCGCTATCGCTATTATTATTATTTCTAGTTTCTTTTTTTGTTAGTTTCTCTAACTTTTATATTTAGTCAAAATATTGACACATTCTCTTTTCTAAATTTCGATTTCACTTTTAATCCCCATTTCTCGAACAAACAATATGTCAAAGTTCGAAAATATGAAAATACGAAAATGCATTTTTAGCGTTAATAGTGATTTACGTCTTTTCTGATAAAAATATTTTTATTAGAGATTCTGTCTCCTTTTTTCAAATAAACGCTATGCCGTAATTCGAAAAGTTCAAAAAAATGAAAAAGCGTTATTCTGCGTTTTATGAAAAGTAATTTATCGTTTTTCTCAAAAAAATTTATTTTCTCCGAAAAATTCTCAACACTAATACTTAACCACGTAACACATAAACTATGTCATTAATCGACCTAAAACACATAATACATAATAATATCAATAAAATTATATTTTATTAGATATTCACAATAAAAATCTATTACAAGGTCATTCGATTTCTCGGGTCATCACAATAACTTTGTATACTTATATGTTATTATACTCAGAAATTATAATTTTCATTTTATTCATGTATTTATTTATTATACTAGAATTTACTTATTACTATAATAGATTTCTCCAACACTCTACAAATACCACAATTTATCCAAAATGATCCAAATATTATTATACATGAAAGTGCGATTCTGGGTTTGATTACGTTATTTTCAGATCTTATCGATGAGCAAAACAAACTTACATCGGCTGTTTGAGATCATTTCATCGAAGTATTGGTTATCGAAGCTGTTAAAAAGGCCCAATGAAAAATATGTAACACCTTATTAATTTGGCACTAATTTACAAAAGCATAAAATAACATATGAGAACTCCCAAGCACAAATAAATCAATCCGATCACAATTGGAGTTATGATTAAATATTACAAAAGGAGTGGTAAGTCAAGCTAGTGATTGAGAAGAAACTCCTATTAATATTTTTTTGTTGCACCGATTACATTCAAGGCGCAACCGAAATATATATAAACAAGTAAATAGAATGACTATTAAATGTGATTCAATTAAATTATATAATAAAACTAAAAAAACTAATTGAATCTTTTGATAACATTAAAATTTGTTATGACAAACTATGACAAACACAATAAATCAACGCAGAAAGATAAAGACAATAACATAAGGTTTTACATGGAAATTCAAATCGAGAAAAATTATGGAGAAGGCATAAGAAAATCACTAAATAAATATCTGAAGAGTACAAGATAAAGGGAGAAAACTATGAGAATTCTTAGAATGTAACACCCCCTTTTCGAAATAGAAAGAGAGGTTACTCAAAACACAACAAAACTAATGAAATTATAACAAGGCTCTAAGACACAAAAGAATAGTCCAAAAATCTGAGAAATACCACAAGTCATACCATAATAAATATTAAACTAGCTAAAATCACAATCTAAAATAATTATTATAATTCCGAACAAACTAATGTATCATAACCTAAACATAATATATCTAAATCATTTAGATAAAAGGGAGCTCTCGTCACACTTGCCCTTGATCTCCCTGATTACCTGCCAGAAGAAAAACATAGCATGAGTCAAATGCCCAGTACGAATATAAAATAAAAGAATAATGAAACAAAATAATTAGCTCAATTAAATAAACTGAACTGAACTGAAACGAAATGAATAAAACTAACACAACAAAATAATAGGTTGAATCAAAAGTCTGTGTGTTATTTCATACCGAGCTTAGAAAAAAATAAAAATATACATTGCCACACAGGCAAGTCAAATACTGCCACACAGACAAGTCACACACATTGGACCGCGAATCCAAATGTATGTAAAATCAGAAGGTGTGTGTGGCACAAACATCACCAATCCGTAGAACAGAACAGAAAACTAGGGCCGAGCCATACGCCTCCCACAACAAAATACCAAATGGCCAACTCCCACCGGAGCACAAAACGGAGACGTCATGGACTGATCACACCGCCACAGAAGGTGTCATGCCTCGGTGCCAAGATGATATGCTTGTGGTGCCCCCACAGGTGGTTATAGCTCAGGTATACCGTACGATATATTCTAACAAAATATAATGTCACAACACATGCGACACAATATTAACACAAAAGGGTTCTAACATGTACTAGTTAAACTGAAACGAATCATTGATACAAAGTCTCCAAAAAAAATATATTAACATGCACATTACTATGAATATCAAATTAAATTTTAAACATGATGCACTAGTCTAAAGAGTACAAATATGAGTTTCCATATCAACGCTAAAACGAAAACTATCATAATAAATTGACAAAGAATAATTAATTATGAGAGGTAATACTAATTTCCAAAACTAATAACGAAACGATCAATCCACAATATCAACTCCAATCAATCCACAATATCAATCCATGTTCAAGATGATTCAACTCCAATCAATCCACGTTCAAGACGATTCAACTCCGATGGAGTTTGTCAATATCATTCACATTCTCGCGGTCGCAGCACAGAAGAATGTTGGGCACTCCGCCACCTTATTCAGAATCTAATTTATAGCGGTGTCCTGCAATTGGAAGACGATGACACTATGCTACTTGAGAGTGGGAATACATATCCTACCAAGTGGAAGGGATCAGTAGCAGTTATATCCGCTGAGGATGATAGAATTATCAAAACATTTCCCATACAAGCAATTCAACTCAAAGGAGCTGACAATCCTTTGAAAGTGGTCGCACTGCAGCCAATTTCTTTACAATTCGAGACCATTAATATCCTGTTGTCGACACAAAAGTCCCATGGAATTATGGGGAAGCTGAAGGATCCACGTCTCATACTACTGCTACAGTGTCGAAGGAAAATCCATTATATCTTCCTCAGCGGGTTATGAAGCCCATCTTCAAAGCAAAGGTGAAGATTCCCATGGAGAAGATTGAAAAATTCCTCCGCACTATGGGCCATAATGAAGCCAATGTGGTTCTAATCTTAAGATAAGCTCAACATCAAATCTCAATACTGGACTTGGTTTTCTCTTCCGAAGATCACAAGAAGATTTTATTAAAGGTTTTGGAAGAAGCCTACTTGCCAAAATCAGTGGATGCAGAAAAATTTCAACATCTGATAGATCACATTTTCAACAACAATGTGATATCCTTCACTGATGTTGACATACCTCCCAAAGGGACCGGTCATTGCAAGTCATTACACATTGTAATTTTGTCCTTCGGGTATATGTTAGCTGGAGTTTTGATAAATGGAGGTTCATCTCTGAATATATGTCCTAATGCCACCTTGGTGAAGATGAACGTCAATCTCAAAAGGATCCGAAGCAGCTATACGGTTATCAAAGCTTTTGATGGATCGCGACGAAATTCTGTCGGAGAGATTGAGCTGCCAATTGAGATTGGTCCAAATACATACATAAATATTAATCGTTCGGATCCACTGGCTTTCTATATATCTTTCTAGCAACTTTTGCTTAATGATGATGGATGATGATCATGATATTTACACCATTATGAAACTCTCTAGTCCAAGATAATACTAATAATTATTCCATATAAAGATGCCAAAAGAAGCATAGTAATTATTCTCATCTATATACCATCCACATGCATATTAAATAGAACTTACCCGAATTAAACGAAATAAGTGTGCTTCTATGATGCCCACGGAATAATCTTCTCTCTGTTGTTTAGCCGCGGTTGCGTTTCTTTTTCTTTTTCCTTTTCTCAGTTGATATGATGAAAGTAAAATTAGGTTTAGTAATGTTTATTAATTTTCCTAATTTTAATAGAATTTATTATTACACAGATATAAATTAGACTTAATTAGCTTTAAGGGCCAATTTTATCACCTTAATTCATTTATTAATATTTATTAGTTCACATAAATTAATGACTATTTTGACCCAGACATAAGAAAAACCTAATTAAAATATTTAAAATAAAAATTTAAAAGTTATTTATTTATTTATTTTTAATGGGTATTACATAGAATGTTTCTGAATGTCTGAATATCTCTTCTCCAAAATCCTATCACCTATATTTATAGGCCATTGGAAAATCCATAACCAAATTATTAGGATTCGAAATATACTAAATTGAGTATAGGTAGAAAAGATAATTTTTCTAAACCAAAACAGATTCTAACTAATACCTAAATCCAAATCCAATAAGAATTCATGTTATATCCAACAAATCTCCACCTTGACTTGAATCTTCCAAATATAGCACAGACAGTGAACTTCTCTAAATTATGCTGCTAGATTAATTAATAAATGATTTTTTTAAAGCGTGCTTCGTTCTTTCTATACGACTTATGAAATGCACACATGACTAAGATGTTATGCAAGATGACAATTTAAGATGACAATTTGTTAATTTCTTTTTCATGAAGAATTTGTTAATTTCTTTGCCCTAGTTTTTAAAATCTCTATTTCTAAAAACATTAAACCACAATATTTTTATTAGTCTTGATTATTATGTGTAAGAATTATGATTAATTTATTCTATTTTTTAGAGTTCTAAATTAGTCGTAAATTTAACTTCGTAATAGATTTGTCGAAAATTTGTGCACTGAATTACACTCATCAATACCTTTGTGAATTTGTTGAAAATTTGTGCGCTGAAAATTTGTCTCTGTATATCTCTGAACCTATAAGCTTGTAAAAATATTTCCTCTCATATTTTTTAAAATAATTGATTTTATTATAGCAAAAATGTTGTTGCCCCATAGTAAACGTCACTTAAAATATTTAGTTTTAAAATAATTACAAAAATATAAGTAAATGTATATTTTTTATGATAAAATCATTTTTGATCTCTCAATATCAATTGCCGTTTCTAAAGGCAACTTAGATGTAACTAAAAATTTAAACACATACCCACTCCATTCCACAGCCATAGAATATTTTATAGGTATTGTCATTACAATATTTGGAAAATATTATATATTAGGTATAACTGTAGTTAGTTCACAAATGTTGACTGTCGCAATTAATATTAATTTATATGGCACTATATATACATGAGTAAATATACAGCCAACATGTGATTTATATGGCACCGACAATATAGCCAACAGGTGATTTATATGGGTACTACTATCTATAAATAGTAGAAGGTGGTGGGGGGATAATAAAGGATTGAAATTGGCAGGATCCGGAAAAGATGGTGAATTGGTGGGAGTGGGCAGGGTAGGTCCCAGAAAGTAGAAGGAGAATGAATGGGGTCTTACCCTGAATATGTGTATAGAGTGCTTGACAATAACAATGACGCTACAGCCAACAGGTGATTTATATGGCACTATATATACATGAGAAAATATATGGCACTATATACACATGAGAAAATATACAGCCAACAGGTGATTTATATGGCACTGACAATATAGCCAACAGGTGATTTATATGGCACTATATCTCCATTGAAAATATCTCCATAGTGAAGAATATCTCCATTGGAAAATAGTGAAGAATATCATCCACAAAGAAAGCCAAAGGAGAATATTGTCATTAAGTGCCCCACAAGTATTGCTCATTGAAATGAAATATCAATGGCTAAAACCCCTCAATTAAATGAAATATCAATGGCTAAAACCCCACCAAATAATTGATTTTTTCAGTGTATACACAGTTTCTTAATTGTCTTTGGCATGGATGGAAAACCCTTGATACATTTCATAGCCATGTAGAATGCATAGCTGGCTAGAAGAGGAGATTCTATTAGGAACAATGTCATAAACTAGTCAAATTTTAATATCTTAAGACATTTTTTTAACAAAAATATAAAAGGTTAAAATATATTTATCATATAATTTGTTATAAAAGATGAAAAGATCACAAAATTAAAAAAAAAATTCAAATGATAATCAATTCAAACAAATAATAGAGATAAAATCAAGAAGAGTGTCAGTTATAAAAACAGTTAATGGATACTACAAACACTCCCGAAACATAGTTGAACTCTAAAAATATCAATAATATGGATATCTCCCGAAACATTATTATTGTATTTTATCACGTCGAGTTCCACTTTAGTTGCTATCCAACTTCTCATCATATTTGTCGACATGTATATCATTTTTCATCGGATTTTAATATCTTTAGACTTATTTTTTTGGTTGAACAAACAATACAAAGGATTGAAATATATTAATACTATAATTTGTTACAAAAGATGACAATACTATAAAAGTAAAAAGAAGTCAAATGATATATATAATCTTTTCAAATAAATAACTCATGAAACTCAGTTGAACTCCAAAAATGTCAATAATATATATAGATTTTTAGTAGTTTTCAACATGAGTAATGGAATAATAAGTTGTGGTGACAACCTTACACCAAAATTAAAAAAATTATTGTCACCAATTAAAACGCTGAAAAATAAGTCCTTAAAATGAGGGAAAAAAACTAAAAAATTTGGCAGAATTCAATCATGCCAGTGCAGATTGATTGAATAATCATAGTTAACTATTTCATTATGATTAGGTATTTATATGAATCAAATTAATTAGATCTCCTTGTTTAAAAATATGAATCTATTTAATTTGACATGTGAAATCATATTTATTAATAAGTTTGAAGCCTCTTAATCAATTTTATAAAATTTTCTGAGTTCACAGCACCCTATATCCTTCTCACCCCCCTCTAAATATTTACTAAAATTATTTTCCAACTCTTGGTGTGATAAAGAAATCATATTATAATTATAGAACTATGCATGTGATTCTTAACAATCAACAACGATGAATATACGTAACTATGCATGTGACTCTTATCATTGGGATCATGGGCCCTATTCGGTCTGTCCCTGCTTTAACCAAACCCTAATGTCAAGGTGGCCAACATGAGCAAAGGCTAAAATTAGTTGGTTATTATGGTATGAATGAAACATATGTAGAGAACAAACTAATATAAATACCACAAACATTAGCCTCCAAATTCACACCAAAATTAATATCATCTCCTCTTCAATATTCCTTTTCTATATATTATTTGAACATGGATGTGAATATTCTTGCTTCATCTGGTTCTTTTTCAGCCAAAAATAATGCGGTTGTGCCGTCCACAATTGTTCGACGCACAGCCAATTTCCATCCCAGCGTTTGGGGAGACCATTTTCTCGCATACACTAGCTCCGATCTCCTGGTAAGTAAATTAATTGTAGTATTTATTATGTTTTAAAATATAAGATCAACTTACAAAAAGGGTAAGAAGGAGACAATACAAAGAAGCGATAATTTCTTAGAGACAATTCATGAACAATCTAGAAGACTTTATTAAGTTGGTTTAGTTTGTTAACACGCACTTGTATGTTTTTAATTCCAAAACTAAAATTTATTTTGATCTTATATTTTGAAACAGACGAAGTATCATTATTAGTATTATTAGTTCTTCCCTTTTTGAACTTTTAGATCCAGTAAATTCAGCCGCAGATTTAGGATTTAGGATTTAAATTTAATTTGAGTAACATTTATGTCGTTAAATATATTGGAGAAAAATAATAGAGTAGAGGTGTAATGGAACAGATCGTAGTGCACTAGACCAATCAATGTGTCTCCGGTATAAATATCATTAAGTTATGGATAGTCAATGGAAGCTAAAAAATGTGTACTGTAGTATTTTAATCTGTGTAGAGAACCGATGATGACAGAAACAATTTCAACAACTAAAAGAACAAGGAATATTACAGTAATTGCACAATCATGCATCTCTAGTTATGGATGGCCAATTACTAATTAAAAATACTTGTGTAGAGAGCCGATGATGATACAGAGGGCAAATGTCAACTACTAAAAGAGGAAGTGAAGAAGATGCTATTGGCAGCTACCGATAAGCCACAAAAACTACTCAACTTAATTTCTGATATCCAACTATTAGGTGTGGCTTACCATTTTGAAGCTGAGATTGATGCGGCATTACAACACGTGAATGCCACCTTTCATGAATATGTTGCTAGCAAAAAAGACCATGACCTTCACTTTGTATCACTTTGTTTTCGATTACTTAGGCAAGATGGACATCATGTCTCTTCTGGTAAGTCATTTGGCTCTTGAATCAATCAATTTTATGCATACTTATTAGGCAAATATTAGGACTAGTAATTAATAACCGTATTAGAAAAAAAAAATCACTATATAAGAGCAACTTACTAAAAATGTATAAGGAACGGAGATGGCTTATTTTCTTCATAAATGAGGCAGTAACTTGTATATTTATACTTGGAAGTTAAAGTCCATTTACTACAAAACTGAAAATTCCTATTTCTAATTTGGAACCAACGGAGTATATTGTACCCGCATGCAATTAATTGTTGGAAACATGCATAAACCAGATGTGTTCTGCAAATTCAAGGACAATGATGGGAAATTCAAGGAGTGCTTGACGAAGGATGTGCGAGGAATGTTAAGCTTGTTTGAAGCAACACATCTTAGGGTTCACGGAGAAGATATACTTGAAGAAGCACTTGCATTCACCACCTCTCAACTTCACCATCTCAAATCTCACTTACAAAATCATCCTCTTGCGGCCCATGTTACTCATGCACTTAAGATGCCCATCCGCAAGGGTTTAACAAGGCTGGAAGCCAGGCGTTACATATCCATTTATCATGAACATGATTCACATGATAAAGTGCTCTTAGAATTTGCAAAATTAGACTTTAACAAATTGCAAAAAGTTCATCAAGGAGAGCTAAGCTATATTACCAGGTACATACATACATACATATATATATATATATATATATATATATATATATTAATCGTTAGGGTTGTAAAAGATAGTTAACTTCAGTATGAATAATTTGAATTTCAGGTGGTGGAAAGATTTAAATTTTGCAGAGAAACTGTCTTTTGCAAGAGATAGAATGGTGGAGTGCTACTTTTGGACATTAGGGGTTTATTTTGAGCCACAATACCTCCTGGCCCGAAGATTAATGACAAAGACAATTTCAATGTTATCGATTATTGATGACATATATGACGCTTTTGGTACTTTCGAAGAACTTGTGATCTTCACGGATGCAATTGAAAGGTATGCTTATGGTAGTTTCAAAGAACTTGTGAACTTGTGCTCTTCACGGATGAAGTGTAAAATTATTCCCTATGTCATGTTGTTGTCTTTGAGTTTGACTAATTAGCAAATCTCTCCCTCAAAGGTACAATAATTATTGGAAGAATTAAACTTTCTAAGGTATAGTTAGTGTTGCAAAATTGATCAAAAAGTATGATTTTGCAGTACTAATTGAGTGAGTTTTTCGGCTAATACCTAAACTTGTGTACCAAAAGTTCACAAGTAGCATAAATTAATTGAGGGGACAACTTTGCATTTTAGTCTATTCAATGTCTGATAGAAAAATCCTAGTTTTGTAAGTTAATTTTCTTACATATATGAAATTAATAAATGTTTAGGTGGGATATTAGTGCATTAGATCAGCTACCAGTATACATGAGACTTTGTTATCAAGCTCTCTTAGATGTCTATACTGAAATGGAGGAAGAAATGGCCAGGGCAGGAAGACCATTATACCGTGTTCACTACGCAAAATATGAGGTGAGTCACATATAAGCTAGTCATGAAATTTATTCAGCAATTAAATTATAAAATTTATATCAATTTTTAAACACTATTATTATTTTATTTTCTTAAACAATTTCAGCTCAAAAGATTAGTTAAAGCATACTTTGAAGAAGCTAAATGGCTTCACAAAGGCTACATTCCAACAATGGAGGAGCATATGGAGGTGGCACTCGTATCCGCAGGTTATATGATGATATCAACCACTTCCTTTGTCGGAATGACGGACTTGGCAACCAAGGAGGCCTTCGAATGGGTATCTAATGATCCTTTAATTGTTAGGGCTTCGTCCGTGATTAACCGACTCACTGACGACATTGTGGGGCATGAGGTATATATATATATATATATATATATTAAAAAACCTGAGAGTACATCAAGTAACAATTCCAAAAGATTTGGAAATGGCCACAATTGAAATACAATACATAAATCTAAAACCAAAACAAATTATCAGATAATGAAAAATCACACTAAAAACTAAAATCCTGAGACTCATGACCTAGTCTAATTAAATAACACCAATTATGAATACACGACCTCAATCTGAATCTCTGAAAAGAATCACTAATCTGAAATTTTAATTCCACTAGCCCAGCCATATCAGTAAGGAGCATGAACAATATGAGCTTTCTATTATCAATCAACCATCCAATATTTGATGATTTTGTTCCTTCCACAAACCCTGTAGAGTCCCTGCAGATATCCAAATTCCTGAGCTACTATATAATTACTGAAAATTGAAAGCAGTCAACTTAATCGATCGGGCGTCCACATAACTGATTTCTAGCTTGTTCATATATCCTATATATGTGTACACTTAATCTCCTGTAAACATGCATACAACCTGCAAAACCATACTTGTTAATCACTTTTCTTAGTTCTGGAAACACTTCCTTCTATCTCCTCCTTGCTTCCCTAATATTCCAAGATAGAATCCACACATTTACACTGACCCCAAACTCTCTACCAGTGATCAATGCTCAATATATATATATATATATATATATATATATATATATAACAAAAACATAGAGATATATAGCTCTGGTAGTCAAATCCTACAAATTCATCAGCTATCCCGCTCCTATGTATTGTTGCCACTTAATTTTTATCTATTTATCTACAATTAGATCGTTACTAAATAAATATTTTATGGAATACAATACATAAAATAAGACGGAATGAGACAACATATTTGGAAACAGCTCTAATCGCCTGATTTTTGTAGATAGAGCAGGAGAGAGGACATGTAGCCTCAGGGGTTGAGTGCTACATGAAACAACATGGTGTTCCAAAGGAAGATGTTTATGCCGAATTTCAGAAACAAATTGTAAATGCTTGGAAGGATATGAACCAGGAATGCCTTCGTCCCACGGCGGTTGCAATGCCTCTTCTTACTAGAGTTTTCAATCTGGCACGCGTCATAAATCTTCTGTACGATGATTTTGATGGCTACTCAAATTCGAAAACTAGGACCAAAGATTTGATAACCTCCGTGCTCATAGATCCTGTTCCCATATAAGGATAGATGAAAGGCAGTTGGTTTGTTCATCATGCTACTTGGGGTTAAATGTTAAATAAAGTGTTATGATCATTATAGTAGTAAGTTTATTAATGGATTGTTAAACACCACCACTTTAAAATTTCTCTCTTTTATATTTATGTTAAAGTCTTTAGCCGGTAGTTATTTTTCTAATAATTCCTATCATGGGCAGAACTCGGGGGGTCGAGGGGGTCATATGACCCCCCAACTCTGAAATCTAAACCATGTTAATATTAGTTAAATTTGATCTTTGTTATGATATGGTATTAATTTATTTGTTTTTTCATATTTTTTACCTATAATAAATTAACAATATTACTATAAGATAAAATAATGTTAAATAAATTTGATAATTAATTAATTAATATTACATTTATTTGTCTTATTGACTTAATCATACATTGATATCAATTTTTTTGTAAATGAGAATAACTTAATTCATTTTCTTGCTTTGAGTGGCTACTTTCAGTTGTCTCCAAAGAAGATAACCAGAACCACAATATAAAGTTCTGAATATATAATATTATAATTTGTAATTTATATATAAAAGTAGCTAATTAGTTGACTAAAAAATTCAAAGTCTAATTAATAGTCTCATAGTTTGGGAGAAATTAATACACTTGATACTGGTATGTACAGTATCAAGGTAAATGCAATGTTATTAGTAAAACTCAATGGATTAAAGAAGACAGATCCAAAGTATCGACCATCATCCCCATTAAAAGCAGTTTCTAATTCCGATTAAAAACACTTACATTATTGCTAGTCCTTCAAAAATACCTAACGGAACTAATAACGACAAAAAATAATTGAACAATTAAACTTTAGCAATCAATATCTAGCAACGGTAGGAAAACAAATGACTAGATAGAATTGAAGAAAAATTTGAAGAAGGTATTATCAAAAACCCGATTCAAAGATAGAACAACCTTTACTAAATTTACCGAAAAAAAGATATAATTTAAGTTTACCTAATAAAGATGGCGAATTGGTCCATTCCATTGAAAAATTATTTAAAAAACTCAAAAAGCAGAACTGGGTCCAAGTGGAACTATTAACATTATTGATCGGGTAGAATCTGATGATAATAATGAAAGTTCTTCCCACCATTCTTCTATTTCAAACCTTAATGATCAATTAAATAAATTAATCATTAATAACACAAGTATCACCGAAAATTGGTATTCCGGACCAACTCCTCCTGATTTACATTCAAGAAAGAAATCTAGATAAATGCTTTGGTATCCTCTAATAAAATTTATGAATGGAATATAGATGGATTTAGTGAACAAGAAATTCTTAATAAACTAAATCATATGTCTATGGTAGCTAATAGTTACATCACTAAATTCAACACTTTGTCTCAACCAGACATTGTTGAATTATTAGCTAGTGGATTCATCACCGGCATTCTTAGGTCTTGGTGGGAAAAACATCTCACGTAAGACATTAGAATATCCATAATTCATGCTATTCAAAGAGATAAAGAAGGCAATCCCATCTTTGATGAAGATCTTTGGTATTGGTCTTCCCGATGGAGTTAACACTTTAATATTCACCATAATTAAACATTTTGTTGGAACCCCTAGCAATATTACGAGAAGAATTCATGATCAGCTAAGTAATCTTACTTGTCCCACTCTAAGTGATTTTAGATGGTACAAAGATGTATTTACCTCTAGAGTTATGATGAGAAATGACAGTAATAAACCATTTTGGAAAGAAAAATTCGTTAATGGTTTGCCATCTTTATTTGCTCACAAAGTTAGGGAAGAATTAAGCAAAAACCTAGGATATATTGATTATGATAATTTAACTTATGGAGATATTATTAGTCATATCCAAAAATTGGATTAAAAATGTGCATTGATTTTAAATTAGCGAAACAAGCTAGAAAAGACAAAAATAAAGCTAAATACGAGTTAGAAACATTTTGTGAATAAGTATGGTTTATGCATGGGTGGCTCCTCCCGAAGGAAGCACGGGCATAAAGATAAACATATCGAGTCACACAAAAATCATAAACGCCGTAAGAAGAGATATACTCACAACAAAAATAAGAACAATAATCAAGATAATTATTATAATAAACCTAAGTCATCAAAGAAAAAATCTTATAAAAAATCAAAAATATTTGATAAAAGTAAAATTATGCATCACAATTGTGGACGAAAAGGTCATTACAAAAAGTGAATGCGAGTTAAACAAAAATTAGCTCAGTTAAATATTTCAACTGAAGATACGGAACAATTATTAGAATTAATGAGAATTGATAACAAGAGTAGTAGCAGTAATGAAGAAGCTTCTGATGTTCCAGAATCTTCTAGTAACAACTCATCCAACGTAAATTCTGATAGTGAAAATGAAGTCACTATATGTACAGAAGATTGTAATAAAAAGCTGTAAAAGGGTTAGTGTAATTACAAAAGATGAAGAAGAAAGCTCCTTATTAGTTGATCTAATTAAGTAAAATTCTTGATCCGGGAATTAAAAACTCAATATCTAAAACAATTAAAAGATTTATTAACTAAAGATAAAAAGGTCACTGACAAGGTTCTTAGAGCTAAAGAAAAACCCATATTCAGTTTAAATAAGACTCTTGAAAGATTCAAATCTCCGGTTAAAGAAATTACACTTCCTGAATTAAATCAAGAGGTTAATAAACTTAAAAAGGAGATTTCTAATTTAAAGATTGAGATTTCTAGTTTAAGAAAAGAGATTGACAATAAAAAATCAGATCTTCAAATTAATGATTCTTCTTCTTCTAGTGATGAATGTCACGAGGATCCAGAGTCATCTATTGCCAAAGATTCCGATCTTTTATTCAAGGTCTCTCTTAAAAGAATTAAAGATATTACTATTCAAAAATGGTATATTTCAGTTAATTTAGTCATTGATAAAACCTTTTCAAAGACAACTCCTCTTTCTAGTAGATCTTCAAAAGGACTTTGAATTATATTCAAGAAGGTATTATCCCCACTAGATATTATAAGAAAACTAGTGAAAAATTAAATTAAATTTACTTGGTAGTCAAATGGAAATAAAGTACAAATTACCTAAAGTACATATCTGTCGGACAACATGTGTTTCAAGACCTCGTTAAATGTCTTTAGTTCGCAACCTTCTCGACAAAATTATTTTGGGATTACCATTCATATATTTGCTTTATCCATTTACCACTAGTAATAAAGGTTTAAGTTGTGAACATTTAGGAAAGAAAATTATATTTAAATTCTTAATTAAACCAAAAGAAAGAGATTTAAAATTTATTCAGGAAGAATCAATTTCTAAATCATTAAATCTGATAAATTGTAAAGTTGTTCACCTAAATTTTCTTAAAGAAGAAATTAAGTACCAACAAGTTGATGACCAACTTAAGAGTAACAGGTTCAAGAAAAATAAAAGAATTAAAAGATTATTTAATAAATAACTTGTGTTACGATTCTCCCAATGCTTTTGGCATAGGAAGAAGCACAGTTAGATTACCCTATGCTAAAGAATTTAAAGAGCATTTAATTCCTACTAAAGGCTAGGCCTATTCAAATGAGTCATGAACAAATGGAGTTATGTAAAATTGAAATCAATGATCTCCTCAAGAAAGGGCTAATTAGACATAAGTAAGTCCCCATGGTCTTGTCCAAATATACATGTTAATAATGAAGTCGAGAAAGAAACGAGGTGTCCTAAAACTTAGTCATTAATTATAAACCATTAAACAAAGTTTTAGAGTGGATTAGGTACCTTTGCCCAACAAGGATGATCTCCTTGGTAGGTTAAGCGTCTCCACAATCTTTAGTAAATTTGACCTCAAGTCGATTTTGGCAAGTTGCCATTCACCCGGATGATAGGTACAAATCGCATTTACCACTCCGATTCGGACACTACGAATGGAATGTTCATCATTTGGACTTAAGAATGCACCCAAAGTGAATTTCGTAATATTCTTAATAATATTTTGAATCCCTTGATCATTTTATCATTGTTTACATCGATGACATCCTTGTATTCTCCAAGACTATTGAAGAACATATTAAACATTTGAATTCATTCTTCAAAACAGATTAAAACCAATGGTCTTGTCCTTTCTCCTTCCAAGTGTAGTACATTTTTTTTGACTAAAGTCGATTTCTGGTTTAATCCTCTATCATGGACTCACGCTACCAATTAGACAGAGCTATTCAATTCGTAAATAGGTTCCCGGATAAGATTACCGACAAGAATCATTCTGAGAGGTTTCTTGCTCGCTTCAATTATATTGGCCGGTTTACAAGGACCTCGGGAAGATTTGTAAGCCTCTCTTTCGGTAACACAAAGCAATCCTCCTCCTTGACTGACATTCATACTACGTCGTCCAATGAAGTTAAAAAATATGTTAAGGTTTTGCCTCCTTGGCATCTCTAATGATTCAAATTCAAAATAATTGAAACCGCGCCTCGACATTGGATTCGGAGGCATACTCAAAACGTAAATTGACTCTATTTCTAATGAACAAATTGTTCGTTTCCATTACGGCGCATGGAATTCTACACAATTAAAATACAATTACTATTAAAAGGAGATTTTATCTCTAGTTTTATGTATTAAAAATTCCAGAGAGATTTATTAAATCGTAAATTCTTAGTTAGAATAGATTGTAAGTCAAAAAAATTTATTACGGAAAAAGACGTTGAAAACGTCACCTCTAAGCATTCATTAAGCTAGATGGCAAGCAATTTTAAGTATTTTGATTTTGATATTGAATATATTAAAGCGATAATAACTCGGTCCTGCATTTTCTCACTCGTGAATTTATTAACACAGTACAATCACAAAGAAAATGAGTGTTCGAGGAGGTTCATCTTCTCGTAGTCATGGCTTCTCTTTGGTCCATTAATCAACCAGTTAATCAACCAAAGGGAATGTTGTTCCTCACCCAAATACCCCGGACACATAATAAATTCCGGTGCTTGATACAGTCCCCAAGCCCTACTCCTCGATTCTTCTTAATCAACCAAAGCCATTTGATATTTTTGCTAGTCAAGCTCCATTCTCTCAGTCAAAACCTAGTCATCCAGATTATCGATTATCTTCGAGTTTATGATCATCACTTATTTCATGTTGAGTTAAATATGAAACCTAAAAATGACCCTATTATTCATTAGCGACCCGATATTTTCCTTCTGGATGGCATTTTACTCCTTGACTCCATATAAGTCACTTGTTTATTATTGAGATATCCTTATTGAAACAGTCGGTTTTCATAAAACCAATCTATGCCAATGATGATAAATCAAAACTCCTTTATCATTCATTGTATATTAAACAAGTCCTTAATTCATCGATTGGAGTAGTCATCCATCGGATCTCCGATCTCTTTCTAATGTCAATCTAGTTCCTTTTGCTTTATTATGATTATATTGAAGCATGGCATAAAATCATGCTTCATCAAAATGATGATCATAGTCACTCAAGTGGTTCTTTCGATTTCGACCACAAATTTAAAAGTCAATTCCCCAATGGTTCATTTTTTTTGGTGGACAAGATGCAGTTTGAGTCATGACATTTTCCTAAAACTCTCTCACGCCCAATTAGAGCATTTTGTCATCACAAGTAACTATCATTCCAAATATGAGGAAATTCCGGTCTTCCTTATATTTTGTAGTAAATATAAAATCCTTGGATTTTGAAATGGCAATATATAGTTTCTGACCACTCAAGAAGTCATTTGTTTTCGGTCTCTCCGTCGTCCATAGGAATCGGGGATGGCTGGACTTTTCTTTCTCCTATTTCTCGTGTCTCTCATGTAGTTTTTCAATTAAATGGTGGGATAAATTTGGAGTTAATGAGAATAGTAGGCCAAGTTCAAAAAAGATTCCCGCCTTCTCCTCTGTTACCTCCTCCGATTAACGTCCAATACGATTACTACGGCATCTGCCGTTGCATCCTCGATAAATCAAAAACAATGGGTTGAGATCCTTGATCATTTGAGTAATCTCTCCATCGGTTTTAATATTTAATGATAAGGCTTTAAATAAGTTTTGATCATTGAGACTCAAGGTGAAATCGAGAAGCGGTTGAAATGGATAGGTCCATTATGCAAACTTGCTTCCATTGCACCAATAATGCTTGGATAGTAATTTAAAAATCTAGCATCTCTAAAAGCGGTAGATTGATGAATTAATTCCTTTTTCTATTAAGAGGTTTAAGCGCAACTTGAACAAGACCTATATGTATAAAATTATAACCCTTTTTCTATGTTTTTAATAACTTACGGTGATAAAGACTACAATTTTACGTATTCTTTGTTAATTGCATAAACTCTCTCAACAGTTTTGACATTATAATCGATTTTAAATTTATCCGAGAATGTTGGTGATAAATTTCTTTGGGAGATACCTTAGGTATATTCGATTGTTTAAAACTTGATTAATGTTTTCATAATTATGTTCTTCTTGGTTCACTATATCTCGGAGCAGGGAGGCAAAGTGACTGTTACTAACCGAGAGAGCTAGATCTGAATAACCTACTCATCTTGGTGTTTGAAAATAAAATCTTACTCAAAGCTCATTCATGCATACCCGTTTACCCAAAGTAGACTCATACCTATGTTACTATAACCCAAACCTTTGCACACCACAGAGACTTACAAAGGTTGAACCTGAACTAGGTGGACTACGAAAAAAGTAAGGTGACTTTAGAACTTTGATGAAGAAGATAATTTTGAAATAGTAAAGAAGAAGTTTGATGAAAGAGATCCAGCTAAATAGCTTACCAATAACAAACAACTTGGCTCGATACCATTTGGGGGTAGGAAGGAGAGATATACTGAGAAGAAGAACAAATCGATACAACACAATTAAATTACTAAATAAAAACAATTTTATTGATTAATACAAACTATTTACAAGATAGATAACTAAAATGGACTTACAAGATTCTTTGAAATAAGAACATTAGATGAAGGGGGTTAAGTAGGCTAAGCAATGGTGAAATTAAAGATTTGTCGAGAAGGATCTACGAGTCTTTCTAAGTCTGCTAAAAACAAATGAATCCGATTTCCTTTTATAGAACAAGAAGCAAACATTACAAGATTACTATTACAATAAGCTGAGGTAAAATAAAAGTAAGAAACATTTTACTAAAGTAAAAGTACAAGTAAAAACATTTTACTAAAGTAAAAGGAAAAAGAATATGCTTTTCGATTGAAAAGCAGGCGTCTTCTTTTTGACTAATGCGATTAAATGGGAATAGGATGCTTGGTGAAAATTGCTTTGATGAAAAAGCGAAGAAGATCTTTCTTGACAATCTTTGCTGAGCAAGTGGACCGAGGTTTGCCGAGAGTAGGTGGTGAAATTTCTTGGGAAGCGGTGTTGAGGCTGCGGGAGGCAGTGCTTGATGATTAAAATTTTGCTGAGTAGGTCTTTGGTATTTGAAATAGAGAATCACATCTTTACTTTGATTGATTAGAGATGGGCTCAAGAAAATGGATCTTGAGCATCTGAAGAAACAATTGTGCCATAGGGGTCTGGCGCCTTCATAATCGAGAATCATAACTAGAATTATCTCCTCTGGGTGAGAAGAAGCTTTATCTCGACTCTTCACGTGGCCCGATCAAGTCTTAAATGAATAGCATCGACAAGAGGCGCCTTAACTCGAATTAGAATAATCGAAACATCGTGGCTGGTAGCGGTGATGTAATCGATTTTGCTAATTCAGTTGTTTTTGATTCTTGGAGGATCTGACGGCGGAATCTTAGTAATAGCTATATATTGCGTTAATCGGATGAGGTAATGAGAGGAGAAAGGCGGAAGGAGTGACTATGATCATCATTTAGATTCAACCAAGTTGTTTGTTATTGGTAGCTGTTTAGCGGATCTCTTTCATCAAACTTCTCTTTACTATTTCAAAATTATCTTCTTCATCAAAGTTCTAAAGTCACCTTACTTACCAGTAGTCCACCTAGTTAGTGTCTAACCTTTGTAAGTCTCCGGGTGTGAGGCGTTAATCGGGTTATAGAACATAGGTATGAGTCTACTTTTGGGTAAGCAGGTATGCATGAATGAGCTTTGAGTAAGATTTTATTTTTGAAACAGTCGAAGATGAGTAGGTTATTCGAGATCTAGCTCCTCGATTAATAACAGTCGACTTTGCCTCTGTTCCGATATAGTGAACCAAGAAGAACATAATTATGAAAACATTAATCAAGTTTTAAACAATTGGAATATACCTAAGGTATCTCCCAAAGAAATTTATCGATCAACATTCTCGATATAAATTTAAAAGCGATTATAATGTCAAAAGCTGTTGAGAGAGTTTATGCAATTAACAAAGAATACGAAAATTGTAGTCTTTTATCACGAAGTTATTAAAAACATAGAAAAAAGGGTTATAATTTTATACATATAGGTCTTGTTCAAGTTGCGAGTTAAACCTCTTAATAGAAAAGGAATTAATTCATCAATCTACCTACTTGCTTAGAGATGCTTAGATTTTAAATTACTATCCAAGCATTATTGGTGCAATGGAAGCAAGTTTGCATAATGGACCTATCCATTTCAATTGCTTTCTGATTTCACCTTGAGTCTCGATGATCAAAACTTATTTAAAGCCTTATCATTAAATATTAAAAGCGATGGAGAGATTACTCAAATGATTGAAGGATCTCAACCCATTGCTTTGATTCTGAGGATTTATTATAAGACGATGAAGTCAAATTTGAGCGTTCATGCTCTTAATAAAAGCCCAAAAGATCAAAACAGTTTTAATTCAAAGTTCAACTAGTGATGCTAATATCCAGATCCCAAGAACAATTCTTTGGAAGGATATTAACTTACCTAATCAATGGACTTTACCAAATGAATTACCACAGCAACCCATAATTAACAATTTATTGAATATTGAAAATATCCAACAATTTTCGAGATGGGCTATTAAAATTAGTTTTGAGCGTCTTAGGTCACCAGATTATCATTGAAGATATTTCTAGTTCTTGGTCCTTCAGAGTATCCACACTAGAAGAGATACTGAGGTCCTAAGTAATCCTCTTGTTAAAGATATCAAACTTAAAGGTATTCTTAATGAAGGACAAGTTAGTCATCCCTGTTATACTCAAAACGATACCGTCGAAGATGAAGACTCTTCTTCCCCGGCATCCTCTGTTTATCCCACACAGTCTGACTTTAATGCCCCTATTCATAATCAACTAAGAGTCATTAAAAAGAATTTCGTGTTAAATTGGGATAACTTAGTTAAAGATTTTAATTCAAAATCTAATAAGGAAAAAAGACATCTATTTAGATCAGTCCATCCAACTGAAAAGAAAGAGATAAGATAATAAATAGATGGAAAAGATTTATCAAAAATGAAGAAATTAACATCACTTTTTATGATTTGGTATATACGATATCAAGGTAAATGCAATGTTATTAGTAAAACTCAATGGATTAAAGAAAGCCAGATCCAAAGTATCGGCCGGTCATCCCCCATTAAAACAGTTCTAATTCGATTAAAAACACTTACATTATTGCTAGTCCTTCAAAATACACAGCGGAACTAATAACGACAAAAAATAATTGAACAATTAAACTTTAGCAATCAATATCTAGCAACGGTAGGAAAAGCGACTAGATAGAATTGAAGAAAAAATTTGAAGAAGGTATTATCAAAAACCCGATTCAAAGATAGAACAACCTTTACTAAATTTACGAGCGGATATAATTTAAGTTTACCTAATAAAGATGACCAATTGGTCCATTCCATTGAAAAATTATTTAAAAACTCAAAAGCAGTAACCCTACCCAGTGGAACTATTATTGTTATTATCGATCGTGTAGAATCGATGATAATAATGAAAGTTCTTCCGACCATTCTTCTATTTCAATCCTTAATGATCAATTAAATAAATTAACTGTTAATAACACAAGTATCACCAGAAATTGGTATTCGGACCAACTCCTCCGGATTTACAATTCAAGAAAGAAATCTAGATAAGCAGGTTTTCGGTATCCTCTAATAAAATTTATGAATGGAATATAGATGGATTTAGTGAACAAGAAATTCTTAATAAACTAAATCATATGTCTATGGTAGCTAACGATTACATCACTAAATTCAACACTTTGTCTCAACGAGACATTGTTGAATTATTAGCTAGTGGATTCACTTGGCATTCTTAGGTCTTGTGGGAAAAACATCTCACGAAGACATTAGAATATCCATAATTCATGCTATTCAAAGAGATAAAGAAAGGCAATCCCATCTTTGATGAAGATCTTTGGTATTGGTCTTCTGATGGAGTTAACACTTTAATATTCACCATAATTAAACATTTTGTTGGAACCCTAGCAATATTACGAGAAAGAATTCATGATCGATTAAGTAATCTTACTTGTCCCACTCTAAGTGATTTTAGATGGTACAAAGATGTATTTACCTCTAGAGTTATGATGAGAAATGCGGTAATAAACCATTTTGGAAAGAAAAAATTAGTTAATGGTTTGCCATCTTTATTTGCTCACAAAGTTAGGGAAGAATTAAGCAAAAACCTAGGATATATTGATTATGATAATTTAACTTATGGAGATATTATTAGTCATATCCAAAAATTGGATTAAAAATGTGCATTGATTTTAAATTAGCGAAACAAGCTAGAAAAGACAAAAATAAAGCTAAATCTGAGTTAGGAACATTTTGTGAACAATATGGTTTCTGCATGGGTGGCTCCTCTCCGAAGGAAGCACGAGGCATAAAGATAAACATATCGAGTCACACAAAAATCATAAACGCAGTAAGAAGAGATATACTCACAACAAAAATAAGAACAATAATCAAGATAATTATTATAATAAACCTAAGTCATCAAAGAAAAATCTTATAAAAATCAAAATATTTGATAAAAGTAAAATTATACATCACAATTGTGGATGAAAAGGTCATTACAAAAGTGAATGCGAGTTAAACAAAAATTAGCTCGATTAAATATTTCAATCGAAGATACGGAACAATTATTAGAATTAATGAGAATTGATAATAAGAGTAGTAGCGATAATGAAGAAGCTTACGATGTTCCGAGAATCTTCTAGTAACAACTCATCAACGTAAATTACGATAGTGAAAATGAAGTCACTATATATATAGGAAGATTGTAATAAAAGCTAACGTAAAAGGGTTAGTGTAATTACAAAAGATGAAGAAGAAAGCTCCTTATTAGTTGATCTAATCAAGTAAAATTACTGATCCTAATTAAAAACTCAATATCTAAAACAATTAAAAGATTTATTAACTAAAGATAAAAAGGTCAACGACAAGGTTCTTAGAGCTAAAGAAAAACCCATATTCGGTTTAAATAAGACTCTTGAAGATTCAAATCTCCGATTAAAGAAATTACACTTCTGAATTAAATCAAGAGGTTAATAAACTTAAAAAGGAGATTTCTAATTTAAAGATTGAGATTTCTAGTTTAAGAAAAGAGATTGACAATAAAAAATCGGATCTTCAAATTAATGATTCTTCTTCTACAGTGATGAATGTCACGAGGATCGAGTCATCTATTGCCAAAGATTACGATCTCTTTATTCAAGGTCTCTCTCTTAAAAGAATTAAAGATATTACTATTCAAAATGGTATATTTCCATTAATTTAGTCATTGATAAAACCTTTTCGAAGACAACTCCTGCTTTCTAGTAGAATCTTTAATGCGGACTTGAATTATATTCAAGAAGGTATTATCCCCACTAGATATTATAAGAAAACTAGTGAAAAATTAAATTCAATTAACGGTAGTCAAATGGAAATAAAGTACAAATTACCTAAAGTACATATCACATCGGGACAACATGTGTTTCAAGACCTCGTTAAATCTTAGTTACGCAATCTTCTTGACAAAATTATTTTGGGATTACCATTCATATATTTGCTTTATCCATTTACCACTAGTAATAAAGGTTTAAGTTGTGAACATTTAGGAAAGAAAATTATATTTAAATTCTTAATTAAACCAAAAGAAAGAGATTTAAAATTTATTCAGAAGAATCAATTTCTAAATCATTAAATCATTAAATTGTAAAGTTGTTCACCTAAATTTTCTTAAAGAAGAAATTAAGTACCAACAAGTTGATGACCAACTTAAAAGTATGTGAGTTCAAGAAAAAATAAAAAAGAATTAAAAGATTATTTAATAAATAACTTGTGTTACGATTCTCCCAATGCTTTTTGGCATAGGAAGAAGCTGCAGATTAGATTACCCTATGCTAAAGAATTTAAAGAGCATTTAATTCCTACTAAGGCTAGGCCTATTCAAATGAGTCATGAACAAATGGAGTTATGTAAAATTGAAATCAATGATCTCCTCGGTAAAGGGCTAATTAGACATAGTAAGTCCCCATGGTCTTGTCCGGTCTTTAAGAAGAGATATCTGAGAGAGAAAGAAGAAGTCTTGCATACAAAAACACAATTAAATTACTAAATAAAAACAATTTTATTGATTAATACAAACTATTTACAAGATAGATAACTAAAATGGACTTACAAGATTCTTTGAAATAAGAACATTAGATGAAGGGGGTTAAGTAGGCTAAGCAGTGAGGAGGCTAAAAGATTTGTCGAGAGAAGGATCTACGAGTCTTTCTAAATCTGCCCTAAACCAAATGAATCCGATTTCCTTTTATAGAACAAGGAAGCAGTATGTTACAAGATTACTATTACAATAAGCGAGGTAAAATAAAAGTAAGAAACATTTTACTAAAGTAAAAGTACAAGTAAAACATTTTACTAAAGTAAAAGGAAAAAGAATCTACTTTGGTGGAAAGCGAGCGTCTTCTTTGACTAATCTTGATGATCGTGGGGACCGGATGCTTGTTGAAAAATTGCTTTGATGAAAAAGCGAAGATCTTTCTTGACAATCTTTGCTGAAAGCGGTGGCCCGAAAATTTGGGAGTAGGTGGCCGAATTTTGCGGAGGCGGTGACTAATTTCTTGGGAAGCGAGTCTTGATGATTAAAATTTTGAGTAGGTCTTTGGTATTGGAAATAGAGAATCACATCTTCACTTTGATTGATTAGAGATGGGCTCAAGAAAATGGATCTTGAGCATCTGAAAAAATTTGTGCCATAGGGGTCCTGGCGCCTTCATAATCGAAATCATGACTAGAATTATCTCCTGCGGATTGAGAAGAAGCTTTATCGACTCTTCACGTGGCGATCAAGTCTTAAATGAATAGCATCGACAAAGAGCGCCTTAACTTCGAATTAGAATAATCGAAACATCACATGGTGGCGGTGATGTAACCGATTTTGCTAATTCGATTGTTTTTGATTCTTGGAGGATGCAATGGCGAATCTTGCGTAATAATCTATATTGGCGTTAAGCGGAGGAGGTAATAGAGGAGAAGGCGGAATTCTTTTGAACTTGGCCTACTATTACATCGACTCCAAATTTATCCCACCATTTAATTGAAAAAGCGGCGAGAGACACGAGAAATAGGAGAAAGAAAAATCGAGTCAGTCACGATTCCTATGGACGACGGAGGCTGAAAAAGCAGTGACTTCTTGAGTGGTTTGTAACTATATATTGCCATTTCAAAATCCAAGGGATTTTATATTTACTAAAAATATAAGGAAGGCTGGAATTTCCTCATATTTGGAATGATAATTCTTGTGATGACAAAAATGCTCTAATTGGGCAAGGAGAGGTTTAGGGAAAATGTCATGACTCAAATCGTACCTTGTCCACCAAAAAAATGAACCATTTGGGGAATTGACTTTTAAATTTGTGGTCGAATGAAAGAACCACGGTGACTATGATCATCATTTTGATGAAGCATGATTTTATGCCATGCTTGAATATAATCATAATAGCAAAAGGAACTAGATTGATTAGAAAGAGATCGAGATCGATGGATGACTACTCCAATCGATGAATTAAGGACTTGTTTAATATACAATGAATGATAAAGGAGTTTTGATTTATCATCATTGGCATAGATTAGTTTTATGAAAAACTACTGTTTCAATAAGGATATCTCTATAATAAACAAGTGACTTATATGGGTGAAGGAGTAAAATGCCATCCAGAAGGAAAATCTTGAAATTTTAAGCTGAATAGGGTCATTTTTAGGTTTCATATTTAACTCAACATGAAATAAGTGATGATCATAAACACGAAGATAATCGAGACCTTTGGATGACTAGGTTTTTGACCAGATGTAATGGAGCTTGACTAGCAAAAATATCAAATGGCTTTGGTTGACTAGCAAGAAGCGAGGAGTAGGGCTTGGGGGTATTTACCAAGCACACGGAATTTATTATGTAATACAGGTGGTGGGTGAGGAACAACAGTTCCTTTGGTTGATTAAGCTGGTTTGATTAAGCTGGACCCGTGAGAATGACCGTGACTACGAGAAGATGAACCTCCTCGAACACTCATTTCTTTGTGATTGTACACTGTGTTAATAAATTCACGAGTGAGAAAATGCAGGGAATGAGTTATTCTTGCCTTTAATATATTCAATATCAAAATCAAAAATACTTAAAATTGCTTGCCATCTAGCGAATGAATGCTTAGAGGCGACGTTTTCAACGTCTTTTTCGAGAATAAATTTTCTTTGACTTACAATCTATTCTAACTAAAATTTACGATTTAATAAATCTCTCTGAATTTTTAATACATAAAACTAGAGATAAAATCTCCTTTTTAATAATCTTGTATTTTAATTGTGTAGAATTCCATGCTTGAATGGAAGCGAACAATTTGTTCATTAGAAATAGGAGTCAATTTACATTTGAGTATGCCTCAAATCCAATGTCGAGGCGTCGGTTTCAATTATTTTGAATCTTTGAATCATTAGAGATGCCAAGCGCGGGCAAAACCTTAACATATTTTTTAACTTCTTTGGGCGACGAAGTATGAATGTCGGTCAAGGAGGAGGATTACTTTGTATGGCGGAAAAGAGAAACACAAATCTTCTGAGGTCCTTGTAAAAATGGCCAATATAATTGAAGCGAGCCAAGAAACCTCATGTGGTGATTCTTGTCGGTAATCTTATCACGGGAACCGATTAATGATTCTTTGAATAGCTCATCAATTGGCGCGTGAGTCCATGATAGAGGATTAAGCAGAAATCGACTTTAGTCAAAATTAAAGCAGACTACACTTGGAAGGAGAAAGGACAAGACCATTGGTTTTAAGCTGTTTTGAAGAATGAATTCAAATGTTTAATATGTTCTTCAATAGTCTTGGAGAATACAAGGATGTCATCGATGTAAACAATGATAAAATGGTGAAGGATTCAAAATATTATTAAGAATATTACGAAATTCACTTTGGGTGCATTCTTAAGTCAAATATTGAACATTCCATTAAGTAGTGTCCGAGCGAATTGGTAAAAATGCGATTTTGTACCTATCATCTGGGTGAATGGCAACTTGCCAAAATCGACTTGAGGTCAAATTTACTAAAAGATTGTGGAGGCGCTTAACCTACCAAGGAGATCATCCTTGTTGGGCAAAAGGTACCTAATCCACTCTAAAACTTTGTTTAATGGTTTATAATTAATGACTAAGCGAGGGACACCTCGTTCTTTCTCGACTTCATTATTAACATAGAAAATTTGGACAAGACCATGGGGACTTACTATGTCTAATTAGCCCTTTCTTGAGGAGATCATTGATTTCAATTTTACATAACTCCATTTGTTCATGACTCATTTGAATAGGCCTAGCCTTAGTAGGAATTAAATGCTCTTTAAATTCTTTAGCATAGGGTAATCTAAGCGTGTGCTTCTTCCTATGCCAAAAAGCATTGGGAGAATCGAAACCTAAGTTATTTATTAAATAATCTTTTAATTCTTTTATTTTTCTTGAACCTGTTACTCTTAAGTTGGTCATCAACTTGTTGGTATAATTTCTTCTTTAAGAAAATTTAGGTGAACAACTTTACAATTTAACAGATTTAATGATTTAGAAATTGATTCTTCTGAATAAATTTTAAATCTCTTTCTTTTAGTTTAATTAAGAATTTAAATATAATTTTCTTTCCTAAATGTTCACAACTTAAACCTTTATTACTAGTGGTAAATGGATAAAGCAAATATATGAATGGTAATCCCAAAATAATTTTGTCGATGAGATTGCGAACTAAGGCGAGCGAGGTCTTGAAACACATGTTGTCTGACAGATATGTACTTTAGGTAATTTGTACTTTATTTCCATTTGACTCTGAATTAAAATTGAATTTAATTTTTCACTAGTTTTCTTATAATATCTAGTGGGGATAATACCTTCTTGAATACAATTCAAGTGCACTTTTGATATCTACTAGAAGCGGGGAGTTGTCTTGAAAAGGTTTTATCAATGACTAAATTAATGAAATATACCATTTTGAATAGTAATATCTTTAATTCTTTTAAGAGAGAGACCTTGAATAAAGAGATCAGAATCTTTGGCAATAGATGACTCTGGATCCTCGTGACATTCATCACTAGAAGAAGAATCATTAATTTGAAGATCTGATTTTTTATTGTCAATCTCTTTTCTTAAACTAGAAATCTCAATCTTTAAATTAGAAATCTCCTTTTAAGTTTATTAACCTCTTGATTTAATTAGGAAGTGTAATTTCTTTAACTGGAGATTTGAATCTTTCAAGAGTCTTATTTAAACTGAATATGGGTTTTTCTTTAGCTCTAAGAACCTTGTCAGTGACCTTTTTATCTTTAGTTAATAAATCTTTTAATTGTTTTAGATATTGAGTTTTTAATTCCGGATCAGTAATTTTACTGATTAGATCAACTAATAAGGAGCTTTCTTCTTCATCTTTTGTAATTACACTAACCCTTTTACAAAGTGGTTTTTATTACAATCTTACGACATATAGTGACTTCATTTTCACTATCGAAATTTACGTTGGATGAGTTGTTACTAGAAGATTACGGAACATCGAAGCTTCTTCATTCTTTTCTACTACTCTTATTATCAATTCTCATTAATTCTAATAATTGTTCCGTATCTTGATTTGAAATATTTAAGCGAGCTAATTTTTGTTTAACTCTCTGCATTCACTTTTGTAATGACCTTTACATCCCACAATTGTGACGAGACAATTTTACTTTTATCAAATATTTTTGATTTTTATAAGATTTTTCTTTGATGACTTAGGTTTATTATAATAATTATCTTGATTATTGTTCTTATTTTTGTTGTGAGTATATCTCTTCTTACTTTACAGCGTTTATGATTTTTTGTGTGACTCGATATGTTTATCTTTATGCATGCTGCTTCCTTGGGAGGGAGCCACCGTGATAAACCATCTTGTTCACAAAATGTTCTAACTAAATATTTAGCTTTATTTTTGTCTTTTCTAGCTTGTTTAGCTAATTTAAAATCAATGCACATTTTAATCCAATTTTTGGATATGACTAATAATATCTCCATAAGTTAAATTATCATAATCAATATATCCTAGGTTTTTGCTTAATTCTTCCCTAACTTTGTGAGCAAATAAAGATGGCAAACCATTAGCAATTTTTCTTTCCAAAATGGTTTATTCTTGTCATTTCTCATCATAACTCTAGAGGTAAATACATCTTTGTACCATCTAAAATCACTTAGAGTGGGACAAGTAAGATTATAGGCGATCATGAATTCTTTACGTAATATTGCTAGGGGTTCCAACAAAATGTTTAATTATGGTGAATATTAAAGTGTTAACTCCATCGGGAAGACCAATACCGACATCTTCATCAAAGATGGGATTGCCTTCTTTATCTCTTTGAATAGCATGAATTATGGATATTCTAATGTCTTACGTGAGATGTTTTTCCCACCAAGACCTAAGAATGCCGGTGAATCCACTAGCTAATAATTCAACAATGTGCGGTTGAGACAAAGTGTTGAATTTAGTGATGTAATTATTAGCTACCATAGACATATGATTTAGTTTATTAAGAATTTCTTGTTCACTAAATCCATCTATATTCCATTCATAAATTTTATTAGAGGATACTGAAAAGCTGTTTATCTAGATTTCTTTCTTGAATTGTAAATCCGGAGGAGTTGATGCAGAATACCAATTTACGGTGATACTTGTGTTATTAACGAGTTAATTTATTTAATTGATCATTAAGGTTTGAAATAGAAGAGTGGTCGGAAGAACTTTCATTATTATCATCGATTCTACTGACGATCAATAATGACAATAGTTCCACTTGGACCAGGGTTACATTTTGAGTTTTTAAATAATTTTTCAATGGATTGGACCAATTAAATCATCTTTATTAGGTAAACTTAAATTATATCATTTTTTACGGTAAATTTAGTAAAGGTTGTTCTATCTTTGAATCGGGTTTTTGATAATACCTTCTTCAAATTTTTCTTCAATTCTATCTATTTGTTTTTTTTCCTCTTGTTGCTAGATATTGATTGCTAAAGTTTAATTGTTCAATTATTTTTTTATCGTTATTAGTTCCGTCGGTATTTTTGAAGGACTAGCAATAATGAAGTGTTTTTAATTTGGAATTAGAAGCTGTTTCTAATGGGGGATGGTAGTACGATACTTTGGATCTGTCTTCTTTAATCCATTGAGTTTTACTAATAACATTGCATTTACCTTGATCTTTGTACATACCAAATCATAAAAAGTGATGTTAATTTCTTCATTTTTGATAAATCTTTTCCATCTATTTATTATCTTATCTCTTTCCTTTTCGGTTGGATGGGCGAGATCTAAATAGATGTCTTTTTTCTTTATTAGATTTTGAATTAAAATCTTTAACTAAGTTATCCCAATTTAACACGAATTCTTTTTAATGACTCTTAGTTGATTATGAATAGGGGCATTAAAATCGGTATCGTGTGGGATAAGCGAGAGGATCTTGGGAAGAAGAGTCTTCATCTTCGACGGTATCGTTCTGAGTATAACAGGGATGACTAACTTGTCCTTCATTAAGAATACCTTTAAGTTTGATATCTTTAACAAGAGGATTACTTAGGACCTCAGTATCTCTTCTAGTGTGGATAACTGAAGGGACTGAAGAACTAGAAATATCTTCAATGATAACTGGTGACCTAGTACGTTCAAAACTAATTTTAACAGTTCCATCTGAAAATTGTTGGATATTTTCAATATTCAATAAATTGTTAATTATGGGTTGCTGTGGTAATTCATTTGGTAAAGTCCATTGATTAGGTAAGTTAATATCCTTCCAAAGAATTGTTCTTGGGATCTGGATATTAGCATCACTAGTTGAACTTTGAATTAAAAGCTGTTTGATCTTTTGGGCTTTTATTAAGAGCATGAGCGTTCAAATTTGACTTCATCGTCTTATAATAAATCACATGTAAATCAAAGCAATGGGTTGAGATCCTTCAATCATTTGAGTAATCTCTCCATCGGTTTAATATTTAATGATAAGGCTTTAAATAAGTTTTGATCATTTGAGACTCGAGGTGAAATCGGAAAGCGGTTGAAATGGATAGGTCCATTATGCAAACTTGCTTCCATTGCACCAATAATGCTTGGATAGTAATTTAAAAATCTAGCATCTCTAAGGCGGAGGTAGATTGATGAATTAATTCCTTTTCTATTAAGAGGTTTAACCTAACTTCTGAACAAGACCTATATGTATAAAATTATAACCCTTTTTTCTATGTTTTTAATAACTTCGGTGATAAAAGACTATAATTTTCGTATTCTTTGTTAATTGCATAAACTCTCTCAACAGGTTTTGACATTATAATCGATTTTAAATTTATCCGAGAATGTTGGTGATAAATTTCTTTGGGAGATACCTTAGGTATATTCCAGTTGTTTAAAACTTGATTAATGTTTTCATAATTATGTTCTTCTTGGTTCACTATATACGGAGCAGGAGGCAAAAGTGACACATTACTACTAATCGAGGAGCTAGATCTGAATAACCTACTCATCTTATTTGCTTTCAAAAATAAAATCTTACTCAAAGCTCATTCATGCATACCCCAGCTTACCCAAAGTAGACTCATACCTATGTTCTATAACCCGAACCGCTTTGCTCACACCACAGAGACTTACAAAGGTTAGACACGAACTAGGTGGACTACAAAAGTAAGGTGACTTTAGAACTTTGATGAAGAAGATAATTTTGAAATAGTAAAGAGAAGTTTGATGAAAGAGATCCGCTAAACAGATTACCAATAACAAACAACTTGGCTCGATACCATACCATATAAATGTAGCGATAAGTTTTTAAAAGAAAAACTTTAATGTAAGAAAGAAAAGATTAAGAAGATGGCCGTTGAATCGGTAAAGTAATCTCTTTCTTTTATTTATAAACATTTAGGGAAGGGATTACAAAGATATCCTAGATCTAAATGTTTGAGAGGAAGATCGAAGTATTAAGGACTTCAATCTTCATCTTCTAACTAAGAAGATCGGGTCGGTTAAAGCTTCGCCTCCTGGGCTAACTAAGCAGAGAAGGAGAGGACCTCAAGAGCTTTCTGAGAGGCTCTCCGAGGCTTTACATTAGATTAAGCTTTGAAGAAACTCTAACACTTGAGTTTCTTTAAATAGAAAACTGAAAAGTAAATTACTATTTGATTCACGCAGGAATCACTATTACATTGACTGAAGTAAAAGTAATTTACTTAAGTAAAAGTAAAACGTAAGAAACATTTTACATTTACTTTTACATTGGTAAATGTAAGAAACATTTAACTAAGTTAAAAACATTTAACTTAAGTAAAAGCAAAAGTTATTCTTTTACTTTTACTTTTACATTTTACTAAAGTAAAAGACTTTTGCTTTACGGAAAGCAAAAGCTTGTCTGATAGCTTTGGGCCATCCTCGTCGGCCGATCAAGACCCTCTGCCGTCTTCTTCGTTGACCGTCCGTCTCACCTCATGGATGCTTAAAGGTCTTGCTGATCATCTTCTCAGATGAGTCACCATCCCCATACATTTCCACCTCAAAATTTTTATCCAGGAAATAACCCTATCAATCCCAAAAATTTGGTTTAATGAAGGAGGAGAAAATTTTTTCACCGAAAAATTGGTCAAAATCTTCAAAATTTCTTAAGTTTTGTACAAGATTTTTGTTTAAAACAAATCGACCGAAATCAAAAACAAAGGATCACTCGATTGGTCCCGATCTATCGGTGAAATCGATCTAAATGAAGACTTCTTTGTTAACTGCTTAAACAAAAATTCTTTTTCTTGAAGGTCTACTTAGAAAACATTTAACTTAAGTAAAAGCAAAAGTTATTCTTTTACTTTTACTTTTACATTTTTACTAAAGTAAAAGACTTTTGCTTTACGGAAAGCAAAAAGCATCTCGATAACTTTGGGCCATCCCCTCGTTTGGCCGATCAAGACCCTCTGGCGTCTTCTTCGTTGACTGGTCCGTCTCCTGTGGATGCCGGAAGGTGCTGTTGATCATCTTCTCAGATGAGTCACCATCCCCATACATTTCCACCTCAAAATTTTTATCCAGGAAATAACCCTATCAATCCCAAAAATTTGGTTTAATGAAGGAGGAGAAAATTTTTTCACCGAAAAATTGGTCAAAATCTTCAAAATTTCTTAAGTTTTGTACAAGATTTTTTGTTTAAAAAAAATCGGTCGAAATCAAAAACAAAGGATCACTCGATTGGTCCCGATCTATCGTTGAAATCGATCTAAATGTAAGACTTCTTTGTTAACCTGCTTAAACAAAAATTCTTTTTCTTGAAGGTCTACTTAGAAAGCCTTACTTGCCTTAAACTCATACCCGTAGATCTAAAGATCCCCTTTGGCCATTCACTGCTCCCACACTGGAGACTTACAAACAGGCACTAATCGGGACTTAAGGCGATCTTGGGTGTTTTCCGGAGCGAAGGTCGGGACTTGTAAAAGTAGAGCAAGAAAAACTGAAAGTTTGAAAAAACATTTAAGTCCACAAATCAAACTGTTTTTAATCAAGATCGCGGATAGCATCAAGAACCAACCGTGTGGCTCGATACCATATAACAAATGACGATAAGTTTTAAAAGAAAAACTTTAATGAAAGAAAGAAAAGATTAAGAAGATGACCTATGAATCGGTAAAGTAATCTCTTTCTTTTATTTATAAACATTTAGGGAAGGGATTACAGTATATCCTAGATCTAAATGTTTGAGAGGAAGATCAAGTATTAAGGACTTCGCCTTCATCTTCTAATTAAGAAGATCGAAGGTGAAAGCTTAGCCTCCCGCTAACTAAGAGAGAAGGAGAGGACCTCAAGAGCTTTCTGAGAGAGAAGCTTCCGAGGCTTTACATTGTATTAAGCTGAAGAAACTCTAACACTTGAGTTTCTTTAAATAGAAAACTAAAAAGTAAATTACTATTTGATTCACGCAGGAATCACTATTACATCGATCAAGTAAAAGTAATTTACTTAAGTAAAAGTAAAACGTAAGAAACATTTTACATTTACTTTTACATTGGTAAATGTAAGAAACATTTAACTAAGTTAAAAATATTTAACTTAAGTAAAAGCAAAAGTTATTCTTTTACTTTTACTTTTACATTTTACTAAAGTAAAAGACTTTTTGCTTTACTGGAAAGCAAAAGCTTGTCTGATGGCTTTGGGCCATCCTCGTTTATTGATCAAGACCTCTGGCGTCTTCTTCGTTGACTGGTCCGTCTCCTGTGGATGCCGGAAGGTGCTGTTGATCATCTTCTCAGATGAGTCACCATCCCCATACTTCTCTATAAGTCTATGGTAGCTAACAGTTACATCACTAAATTCAACACTTTGTCTCAACCAGACATTGTTGAATTATTAGCTAGTGGATTCACTGGCATTCTTAGGTCTTGGTGGGAAAAACATCTCACAGAAGACATTAGAATATCCATAATTCATGCTATTCAAAGAGATAAAGAAGGCAATCCCATCTTTGATGAAGACATAAAGTACAAATTACCTAAAGTACATATCTGTCAGGACAACATGTGTTTCAAGACCTCGTTCGTCTTAGTTGATTATGAATAGGGGCATTAAAATCAGACTGTGTGGGATAAACAGAGGATGCCGGGGAAGAAGAGTCTTCATCTTCGACGGTATCGTTCTGAGTATAACAGGGATGACTAACTTGTCCTTCATTAAGAATACCTTTAAGTTTGATATCTTTAACAAGAGGATTACTTAGACCTCGATATCTCTTCTAGTGTGGATAATCAAGGGACCAAGAACTAGAAATATCTTCAATGATAATCGGTGACCTAAAGACGCTCAAAACTAATTTTAACAGCCCATCCGAAAATTGTTGGATATTTTCAATATTCAATAAATTGTTAATTATGGGTTGTTGTGGTAATTCATTTGGTAAAGTCCATTGATTAGGTAAGTTAATATCCTTCCAAAGAATTGTTCTTGGGATCCGGATATTAGCATCACTAGTTGAACTTTTGAATTAAAACTGCTTTGATCTTTTGGGCTTTTATTAAGAGCATGAACGTTCAAATTTGACTTCATCGCCTTATAATAAATCTCAGAAATCAAAGCAATGGGTTGAGATCCTTCAATCATTTGAGTAATCTCTCCATCGGTTTTAATATTTAATGATAAGGCTTTAAATAAGTTTTGATCATCGAGACTCAAGGTGAAATCAGAAAGCGGTTGAAATGGATAGGTCCATTATGCAAACTTGCTTCCATTGCACCAATAATGCTTGGATAGTAATTTAAAAATCTAAAGATCTCTAAGTGAGGTAGATTGATGAATTAATTCCTTTTCTATTAAGAGGTTTAATCGCAACTTGAACAAGACCTATATGTATAAAATTATAACCCTTTTTCTATGTTTTTAATAACTTCGGTGATAAAAGACTACAATTTTCGTATTCTTTGTTAATTGCATAAACTCTCTCAACAGCTTTGACATTATAATCAGCTTTAAATTTATCCGAGAATGTTGATCGATAAATTTCTTTGGGAGATACCTTAGGTATATTCCAGGTTGTTTAAAACTTGATTAATGTTTTCATAATTATGTTCTTCTTGGTTCACTATATCTCGAACAGAGGCAAAGTCGACCACATTACTTAATCGAGGAGCTAGATCCGAATAACCTACTCATCTTGATCTGCTTTCAAAATAAAATCTTACTCAAAGCTCATTCATGCATACCCGCTTACCCAAAGTAGACTCATACCTATGTTCTATAACCCGACACTGCTCACACCACGAGACTTACAAAGGTTAGACACTTAACTAGGTGGACTACAAAAAGTAAGGTGACTTTAGAACTTTGATGAAGAAGATAATTTTGAAATAGTAAAGAGAAGTTTGATGAAAGAGATCCGCTAAATGAAAGCTTACTAATAACAAAACAACTTGGCTCTGATACCATTTGGGGCTAAGGAGAGATATACAAGAAGAAGAAGAACAAGTGCATACAACACAATTAAATTACTAAATAAAAACAATTTTATTGATTAATACAAACTATTTACAAGATAGATAACTAAAATGGACTTACAAGATTACCAAATAAGAACATTAGATGAAGGGGGGTTAAGTAGGCTAAACAACTAAGAGAGGTTAAAGATTTGTCGTAGAAGGATCTCCGAGTCTTTCTAAGTCCGCTTAAACTAAATGAATCCGATTTCCTTTTATAGAACAAGGAAACGAATCATTACAAGATTACTATTACAATAATCGAGGTAAAATAAAAGTAAGAAACATTTTACTAAAGTAAAAGTACAAGTAAAAACATTTTACTAAAGTAAAAGGAAAAAGAATCGCTTTAGGGAAAAAAGCGAGGCGTCTTTTTGACTAATGCGGTCGTGGGACCTGGATGTTGATCGAAAAGTCGCTTTGATGAAAAGCGTAAGATGTCACCGACAATGCCGCCTCGAAAGTGACCGAGGTCACGGAGTAGGTGACCGAGGTCACGGAAAGCAGTGATCGAGGTCACGGAGCAAAAGCTTGATGATTAAGGTCATTTCGTAGGTGTCGGGCCGATCGAAATAGAGAATCACATCTTTACTTTGATTGATTAGAGATGGGCTCAAGAAAATGGATTCTTGAGATCTCAAGAGCAATTGTGCCATAGGGGTCACAATCGCCTTCATAATCGTAATCATGACTAGAATTATCTCCTCCGGACCGAGAAGAAGCTTTATCTCGACTTTCACGAATCGATCAAGTCTTAAATTAATAGCATCAAGAAGACGCTTTAACTCCTAATTAGAATAATCGTAAACATCTCGTGGATCGGCAGTGATGTAACCGATTTTGCTAATTCATTTGTTTTTGATTTATCGGAGGATGCAACTACAGATGCCGTAGTAATCGTATTGACGTTAATCGGAGGAGGTAACAGAGGAGAAGGCGGAATTCTTTTTTTGAACTTGGCCTACTATTCTCGCATTAACTCCAAATTTATCCCACCATTTAATTGAAAAACGGAGAGACCCGAGAAATAGGAGAAAGAAAAGTCCGAGTCATTCCGATTCCTATGGACGACGGAGACCGAAAAATGACTTCTCGAGTGGTCAGAATTATATATTGCCATTTCAAAATCCAAGGATTTTATATTTACTACAAAATATAAGGAAGACCGAATTTCCTCATATTTGGAATGATAGTTACCGTGATGACAAAAATGCTCTAATTGGGCAAGGAGAGGTTTAGGAAAATGTCATGACTCAAACTGCACTTTGTCCACCAAAGAATGAACCATTTGGGAATTGACTTTTAAATTTGTGGTCGAACCGAAAGAACCACGAGTGACTATGATCATCATTTTGATGAAGCATGATTTTATGCCACGCTTCAATATAATCATAATAAAGAAAAGGAACTAGATTGATTAGAAAGAGATCCGAGATCCGATGGATGACTACTCCAATATGATGAATTAAGGACTTGTTTAATATACAATGAATGATAAAGGAGTTTTGATTTATCATCATTGGCATAGATTGGTTTTATGAAAACCGACTGCTTCAATAAGGATATCTCTATAATAAACAAGTGACTTATATGGAGTCAAGGAGTAAAATGCCATCCCAAGGAAAATATCGGGTCGCTAACCTGAATAGGGTCATTTTTAGGTTTCATATTTAACTCAACATGAAATAAGTGATGATCATAAACCTCAAGATAATCGCATAATCGGATGACTAGGTTTTGACGAGTAGAATGGAGCTTGACTAGCAAAAAATATCAAATGGCTTTGGTTGACTAAAGAAGAATCGAGGAGTAGGGCTTGGGACCGTATCAAGCACCGGAATTTATTATGTGTCTGGTGATCGGGTGAGGAACAACAGTTCCTTTTGGTTGATTAATCGACCAAACCAAAGAGATGCCATGACTACGGTAAGATGAACCTCCTCGAACACTCATTTCACCGTGATTGTACTGTGTAATAAATTCACGAGTGAGAAAATCTGGGACCGAAGTTATTACGCTTTAATATATTCAATATCAAAATCAAAAATACTTAAAATTGCTTGCCATCTAGCGAATGAATGTTTAGAGGCTTACGTTTTCAACGCCTTTTTCCGTAATAAATTTTGGTGACTTACAATCTATTCTAACTAAGAATTTCTCGATTTAATAAATCTCTCCGAATTTTTAATACATAAAACTAGAGATAAAATCTCCTTTTTAATAATAATCGTATTTTAATTGTGTAGAATTCCATGCGCTGTAATGGAAACGAACAATTTGTTCATTAGAAATAGAGTCAATTTACGTTTGAGTATGCCTCCAATCCAATGTCGAGGCGCCGGTTTCAATTATTTTGAATGTCAATCATTAGAGATGCCAAGGCGAGGCAAAACCTTAACATATTTTTTAACTTGTTGGACGACGTAAGTATGAATGTCGGTCAAGGAGGAGGATTGCTTTAAAGCTACCGAAAGAGAGGCTTACAAATCTTCCCGAGGTCCTTGTAAAATCGCCAATATAATTGAAAGCGAGCCAAGAAACCTCTCAGAGTGATTCTTGCTCAGTAATCTTATCTCGGGAACCGTCGGCCGAATTGAATAGCTCACATCTAATTGGCCGCGTGAGTCCATGATAGAGAGGATTAAACCGAGAAATCACTTTAGTCAAAAAAATGATCACACTTGGAAGGAGAAAGGACAAGACCATTGGTTTTAACTGCTTTTGAAGAATGAATTCAAATGTTTAATATGTTCTTCAATAGTCTTGGAGAATACAAGGATGTCATCGATGTAAACAATGATAAAATGATCAAGGGATTCAAAATATTATTAAGAATATTCTCGAAATTCACTGGGTGCATTCTTAAGTCCAAATGATCGAACATTCCATTCGTAGTGTCCGAATCTGAATGGGTAAATGCGCTTTGTACCTATCATCCGGGTGAATGGCAACTTGCCAAAATCCCCGACTTGAGGTCAAATTTACTAAAGATTGTGGAGACGCTTAACCTACCAAGGAGATCATCCTTGTTGGGCAAAGGGTACCTAATCCACTCTAAAACTTTGTTTAATGGTTTATAATTAATGACTAAGCGAGGACACCTCGCTCTTTCTCACTTTCATTATTATTACATGTATATCGGACAAGACCATGGGGACTTACTATGTCTAATTAGCCCTTTACCGAGGAGATCATTGATTTCAATTTTACATAACTCCATTTGTTCATGACTCATTTGAATAGGCCTAGCCTTAGTAGGAATTAAATGCTCTTTAAATTCTTTAGCATAGGGTAATCTAACTGTGTGCTTCTTCCTATGCCAAAAGCATTGGGAGAATCAGAACACAAGTTATTTATTAAATAATCTTTTAATTCTTTTATTTTTTCTTGAACCCTGTTACTCTTAAGTTGGTCATCAACTTGTTGGTACTTAATTTCTTCTTTAAGAAAATTTAGGTGAACAACTTTACAATTTAACAGATTTAATGATTTAGAAATTGATTCTTCCCTAATAAATTTTAAATCTCTTTCTTTTAGTTTAATTAAGAATTTAAATATAATTTTCTTTCCTAAATGTTCACAACTTAAACCTTTATTACTAGTGGTAAATGGATAAAGCAAATATATGAATGGTAATCCCAAAATAATTTTGTCAGTAAGGTTGCGAACTAAGACGAACGAGGTCTTGAAACACATGTTGTCCTCGACAGATATGTACTTTTAGGTAATTTGTACTTTATTTCCATTTGACTACCAAGTAGTTGAATTTAATTTTTCACTAGTTTTCTTATAATATCTAGTGGGGATAATACCTTCTTGAATACAATTCAAGTCTCGCACTCAAAGATTCACTAGAGCGTGGAGTTGTCTTCGAAAAGGTTTTATCAATGACTAAATTAACTAAATATACCATTTTGAATAGTAATATCTTTAATTCTTTTTAAGAGAGAGACCTTGAATAAAAAGATCGGAATCTTTGGCAATAGATGACTCGGATCCTCGTGACATTCATCACTGTAGAGAAGAATCATTAATTTGAAGATCCGATTTTTATTGTCAATCTCTTTCTTAAACTAGAAATCTCAATCTTTAAATTAGAAATCTCCTTTTAAGTTTATTAACCTCTTGATTTAATTCGTGAAGTGTAATTTCTTTAACCGAGAGATTTGAATCTTTCAAGAGTCTTATTTAAACCTAATATGGGTTTTTCTTTAGCTCTAAGAACCTTGTCGTTGACCTTTTATCTTTAGTTAATAAATCTTTTAATTGTTTTAGATATTGAGTTTTTAATTCCTGGATCAAGAATTTTACCGATTAGATCAACTAATAAGGAGCTTTCTTCTTCATCTTTGTAATTACACTAACCCTTTTACAAAGCAGCTTTTATTACAATCTTCCGTATATATAGTGACTTCATTTTCACTATCGTAATTTACGTTGATGAGTTGTTACTAGAAGATTCTCGAACATCGTAAGCTTCTTCATTATCGCTACTACTCTTGTTATCAATTCTCATTAATTCTAATAATTGTTCCGTATCTTCATTGAAATATTTAATCGAGCTAATTTTTGTTTAACTCGCATTCACTTTTGTAATGACCTTTCTCATCCCACAATTGTGATGCATAATTTTACTTTTATCAAATATTTTGATTTTTTATAAGATTTTTTCTTTGATGACTTAGGTTTATTATAATAATTATCTTGATTATTGTTCTTATTTTTGTTGTGAGTATATCTCTTCTTACTTGCGTTTATGATTTTTGTGTGACTCGATATGTTTATCTTTATGCTCGTGCTTCCTTCGGAGGAGCCACCGTGAAACCATACTGCTCACAAAATGTTCCTAACTCGTATTTAGCTTTATTTTTGTCTTTTCTAGCTTGTTTCGCTAATTTAAAATCAATGCACATTTTTAATCCAATTTTTGGATATGACTAATAATATCTCCATAAGTTAAATTATCATAATCAATATATCCTAGGTTTTTGCTTAATTCTTCCCTAACTTTGTGAGCAAATAAAGATGGCAAACCATTAACTAATTTTTCTTTCCAAAATGGTTTATTACCGCTATTTCTCATCATAACTCTAGAGGTAAATACATCTTTGTACCATCTAAAATCACTTAGAGTGGGACAAGTAAGATTACTTAAATTGATCATGAATTCTTTCTCTAATATTGCTAGGGGTTCCAACAAAATGTTTAATTATGGTGAATATTAAAGTGTTAACTCCATCGTGAAGACCAATACCAAAGATCTTCATCAAAGATGGGATTGCCTTTCTTTATCTCTTTGAATAGCATGAATTATGGATATTCTAATGTCTTCGTGAGATGTTTTTCCCACTAAGACCTAAGAATGCCAAAGAATCCACTAGCTAATAATTCAACAATGTCCGTTGAGACAAAGTGTTGAATTTAGTGATGTAATCATAGCTACTATAGACATATGATTTAGTTTATTAAGAATTTCTTGTTCACTAAATCCATCTATATTCCATTCATAAATTTTATTAGAGGATACCGAAAACTGCTTATCTAGATTTCTTTCTTCTAATTGTAAATCCGAGGAGTTGGTCCGAATACCAATTTACGGTGTGATACTTGTGTTATTAATGCTTAATTTATTTAATTGATCATTAAGGTTTGAAATAGAAGAATGGTCAAGAACTTTCATTATTATCATCGATTCTACCCGATCAATAACAAGAATAGTTCCACTTGGACCGGTTCTCGCTTTTGAGTTTTTAAATAATTTTTCAATGGAATGGACCAATTCGTCATCTTTATTAGGTAAACTTAAATTATATCTCGCTTTTCCGTAAATTTAGTAAAGGTTGTTCTATCTTTGAATCGGTTTTTTGATAATACCTTCTTCAAATTTTTCTTCAATTCTATCTAGTCGCTTTTCCTACCGCTACTAGATATTGATTGCTAAAGTTTAATTGTTCAATTATTTTTTTGTCGTTATTAGTTCCGCTGTGTATTTTGAAGGACTAGCAATAATGTAAGTGTTTTTAATCGAATTAGAATCTGCTTTAATGGGGGATGAATCGGGTCGATACTTTGGATCTGCCTCTTCTTTAATCCATTGAGTTTTACTAATAACATTGCATTTACCTTGATATATCGTATATATACCACCATAAAAAAGTGATGTTAATTTCTTCATTTTTGATAAATCTTTTCCATCTATTTATTATCTTATCTCTTTCCTTTTCATTGGATGGATGATCTAAATAGATGTCTTTTTTCTTTATTAGATTTTGAATTAAAATCTTTAACTAAGTTATCCCAATTTAACACGAATTCTTTTTAATGACTCTTAGTTGATTATGGATAGGGGCATTAAAATCGATCGTGTGGGATAAATGAGGATGCCGGGAAGAAGAGTCTTCATCTTCGACGGATCGCTCGAGTATAACAGGATGACTAACTTGTCCTTCATTAAGAATACCTTTAAGTTTGATATCTTTAACAAGAGGATTACTTAGGACCTCAAAGATTATATCCGTCAGACAACATGTGTTTCAAGACCTCGCTCGTCTTAGTTCGCAACCTTCATCGACAAAATTATTTTGGGATTACCATTCATATATTTGCTTTATCCATTTACCACTAGTAATAAAGGTTTAAGTTGTGAACATTTAGGAAAGAAAATTATATTTAAATTCTTAATTAAACCAAAAGAAAGAGATTTAAAATTTATTCAGGAAGAATCAATTTCTAAATCATTAAATCATAAATTGTAAAGTTGTTCACCTAAATTTTCTTAAAGAAGAAATTAAGTACCAACAAGTTGATGACCAACTTAAGAGTAACAGGGTTCAAGAAAAAATAAAAGAATTAAAAGATTATTTAATAAATAACTTGTGTTCTGATTCTCCCAATGCTTTTTGGCATAGGAAGAAGCACACAGTTAGATTACCCTATGCTAAAGAATTTAAAGAGCATTTAATTCCTACTAAGGCTAGGCCTATTCAAATGAGTCATGAACAAATGGAGTTATGTAAAATTGAAATCAATGATCTCCTCAGTAAAGGGCTAATTAGACATAGTAAGTCCCCATGGTCTTGTCCAAAATTTTCTATGTTAATAATGAAGTCGAGAAAGAACGAGGTGTCCTCGCTTAGTCATTAATTATAAACCATTAAACAAAGTTTTAGAGTGGATTAGGTACCTTTTGCCCAACAAGGATGATCTCCTTGGTAGGTTAAGCGTCTCCACAATCTTTAGTAAATTTGACCTCAAGTCGATTTTGGCAAGTTGCCATTCACCCGTATGATAGGTACAAAAATCGCATTTACCACTCCGTTCGGACACTACAAATGGAATGTTCAAATATTTGACTTAAGAATGCACCCAAAGAATTTCGTAATATTCTTAATAATATTTTGAATCCTTCACCATTTTATCATTGTTTACATCGATGACATCCTTGTATTCTCCAAGACTATCAAGAACATATTAAACATTTGAATTCATTCTTCAAAACAGTTAAAACCAATGGTCTTGTCCTTTCTCCTTCCAAGTGTAGTCTGCTTTTTGACTAAAGTCGATTTCTCGCTTAATCCTCTATCATGGACTCACGCGCCCAATTGATGAGCTATTCAATTCGGCCGAATTCGGTTCCCCGATAAGATTACCGACAAGAATCAACTTGAGAGGTTTCTTGGCTCGCTCAATTATATTGCCGCTTTTACAAGAACCTCGTGAAGATTTGTAAGCCTCTCTTTCAGCCACCATAAAGCAATCTCTCCTCCTCGACCGACATTCATACTTCGTCATTCAAATAGTTTAAAAATATGTTAAGGTTTTGCCTCGCTTGGCATCTCTAATGATTCAAAGATTCAAAATAATTGAAATCGACGCCTCGACATTGATTCGAGGCATACTCAAACAAATTGACTCTATTTCTAATGAACAAATTGTTCGCTTCCATTCTCGCATGGAATTCTACACAATTAAAATACAAGATTATTAAAAAGGAGATTTTATCTCTAGTTTTATGTATTAAAAATTCCGTAGAGATTTATTAAATCGTAAATTTTAGCTGTTAGAATAGATTGTAAGTCAAAGAAAATTTATTCGAAAAAGACGTTGAAAACGTCGCCTTCTAAGCATTCATTCGCTAGATGGCAAGCAATTTTAAGTATTTTTGATTTTGATATTGAATATATTAAAGGCAAGAATAACTCAAATTCCCATTTTCTCACTCGTGAATTTATTAACACAGGTACAATCACAGCAAAATGAGTGTTCGAGGAGGTTCATCTTCTCGTAGTCATGGCCACTCTGCTGGTCCAGTTAATCAACCAGTTAATCAACCAAAGGGAACTGTTGTTCCTCACCCAGTCACCCAGACACATAATAAATTCCAGGTGCTTGGTATAAATTCCCCAAGCCCTACTCCTCGCCTTGCTAATCAACCAAAGCCATTTGATATTTTTGCTAGTCAAGCTCCATACTCCATCTCAAAAACCTAGTCATCCAAAGGTTCTCCGATTATCTTCGTGTTTATGATCATCACTTATTTCATGTTGAGTTAAATATGAAACCTAAAATGACCCTATTCAGCTAGCGGCCGAAAGATTTTCCTTCGGGATGGCATTTTACTCCTTCAGCTCCATATAAGTCACTTGTTTATTATAGAGATATCCTTATTGAAACAGAGTCAGTTTTCATAAAACCAATCTATGCCAATGATGATGATGGTGACTCATTCAGCCTTAAACTATGAGACTATTAGACAGATCCAACAGTATCAGCCAGTCAAAAATGCAATGTATAAATTACATTTAAGGCATGGACCAACAGCCTTAAACTGTTGGTCCATGCCAATGCTTGTCTGATCATCTTCGTTGACTGGTGACTATGATCATCATGATTTAGCCAGATCTCTTTCATCAAACTTCTCTTTACTATTTCAAAATTATCTTCTTCATCAAAGTTCTAAAGTCACCTTACTTACCTGTAGTCCACCTAGTTCGTGTCTAACCTTTGTAAGTCTCCGGTGGTGTGAGCAAATTGTTTCAAGTTATAGAACATAGGTATGAGTCTACTTTGGGTAAACGGGGTATGCATGAATGAGCTTTGAGTAAGATTTTTTTTGAAACACGAGATGAGTAGGTTATTCAGATCTAGCTCTCGCTTAGAATGTGTCGACTTTGCCTCCTGCTCCGAATATTTATCACCAACATTCTCGAGATAAATTTAAAATCGATTATAATGTCAAACCTGTTGAGAGAGTTTATGCAATTAACAAAGAATACGAAAATTGTAGTCTTTTATCACCGTAAGTTATTAAAAACATAGAAAAAGGGTTATAATTTTATACATATAGGTCTTGTTCAAGTTGCGCTTAAACCTCTTAATAGAAAAGGAATTAATTCATCAATCTACCTCTACCTTTAGAGATGCTAGATTTTTAAATTACTATCCAAGCATTATTGGTGCAATGGAAGCAAGTTTGCATAATGGACCTATCCATTTCAACCGCTTTCCGATTTCACCTTGAGTCTCAAAGATCAAAACTTATTTAAAGCCTTATCATTAAATATTAAAACCGATGGAGAGATTACTCAAATGATTGAAGGATCTCAACCCATTGCTTTGATTTACGGATTTATTATAAGACGATGAAGTCAAATTTGAACGCTCATGCTCTTAATAAAAGCCCAAAAGATCAAACAGCTTTTAATTCAAAGTTCAACTAGTGATGCTAATATCCGCATCCCAAGAACAATTCTTTGAAAGGATATTAACTTACCTAATCAATGGACTTTACCAAATGAATTACCACAACAACCCATAATTAACAATTTATTGAATATTGAAAATATCCAACAATTTTCGATGGAACTCATTAAAATTAGTTTTGAACGCATTTGTAGGTCACCAGCTATCATTGAAGATATTTCTAGTTCTTCACCCTTTCGATTATCCATCAAAGCAACTTTTCAATCAAGCATCCTATCCCACGACCGCATTAGTCAAAGAAGACGCCTGCTTTTCCAATCGAAAAGCGATTCTTTTTCCTTTTACTTTAGTAAAATGTTTTTACTTGTACTTTTACTTTAGTAAAATGTTTCTTACTTTTATTTTACCTCGCTTATTGTAATAGTAATCTTGTAATACTTGCTTCCTTGTTCTATAAAAGGAAATCGGATTCATTTGGTTTTAGCAGACTTAGAAAGACTCAGAGATCCTTCTCTGACAAATCTTGGGTCACAACTGCCTTCATAATCAGAATCATGACTAGAATTATCTCCTCCGGATCGAGAAGAAGCTTTATCTCTCGACTCTTCACGAATCGATCAAGTCTTAAATGAATAAAGATCAAGAAGACGCTTAACTTCGAATTAGAATAATCGTAAACATCTGTGGTCAAGCAGTGATGTAAACCGATTTTGCTAATTCATTGTTTTGATTTATCGAGGATGCAACGGCAGATGCCGTAGTAAATCATATTGACGTTAATCGGAGGAGGTAATGTAAGAGGCGCGGAATTCTTTTTTGAACTTGGCCTACTATTCTCATTAACTCCAAATTTATCCCACCATTTAATTGAAAAACGGCGAGAGACCTCGAGAAATAGGAGAAAGAAAATTACGAGCCATTCCCGATTCCTATGGACGACGGAGATCGAAAACAAAGTGACTTCTTGAGTGGTCAGAATTATATATTGCCATTTCAAAATCCAAGGGATTTTATATTTACTACAAAATATAAGGAAGACCGAAATTTCCTCATATTTGGAATGATAGTTACTTTGTGATGACAAAAATGCTCTAAATGGGCAAGAGAGAGGTTTAGGAAAAATGTCATGACTCAAACTGTACCTTGTCCACCAAAGAATGAACCATTTGGGAATTGACTTTTAAATTTGTGGTCGAACCGAAAGAACCACGAGTGACTATGATCATCATTTTGATGAAGCATGATTTTATGCCATGCTTCAATATAATCATAATAAAGCAAAAGGAACTGATTGATTAGAAAGAGATCCGAGATCCGATGGATGACTACTCCAATCGATGAATTAAGGACTTGTTTAATATACAATGAATGATAAAGGAGTTTTGATTTATCATCATTGGCATAGATTGGTTTTATGAAAACCGACTGCTTTAATAAGGATATCTCTATAATAAACAAGTGACTTATATGGAGTCAAGGAGTAAAATGCCATCCCAAGGAAAATATCGGGTCGCTAATCTGAATAGGGTCATTTTTAGGTTGCTTTGTAAGTACCGAAAGAGAGGCTTACAAATCTTCCCGAGGTCCTTAAAATCGCCAATATAATTAAATGAGCCAAGAAACCTCTGAAGTGATTCTTGTTCTAATCTTATCTGGGAACCTATTTACGAATTGAATAGCTCATCAATTGGCCAAATGAGTCCATCTTGTAAATAGTTTGTATTAATCAATAAAATTGTTTTATTTAGTAATTTAATTGTGTTGTATGCGCGACTTGTTCTTCTTCTCTTGATATCTCTTTCATCAAATGGTATCGAGCTTGTTTGTTATTTCAAAATTATCTTCTTCATCAAAGTTCTAACTATTTCAAAATTATCTTCTTCATCAAAGTTCTAAGTCCACCTAGTTCGTGTCTCAACCTTTGTAAGTCTCTGTGGTGTGAGCAAGGTTTCAAGTTATAGAATATAGGTATGAGTCTACTTTGGGTAAACGGGGTATGCATGAATGAGCTTTGAGTAAGATTTTATTTTTGAAACAAATAAAGATGAGTAGGTTATTCAGATCTAGCTCTCGCTTAGTAATGTGTCACCATTGCTTCCTCTGCTCCATATATAGTGAACCAAGAAGAACATAATTATGAAAACATTAATCAAGTTTTAAACAACCGAATATACCTAAGGTATCTCCCAAAGAAATTTATCACCAACATTCTCGATAAATTTAAAATCGATTATAATGTCAAAACTGCTGAGAGAGTTTATGCAATTAACAAAGAATACGAAAATTGTAGTCTTTATCACCGTAAGTTATTAAAAACATAGAAAAAAGGGTTATAATTTTATACATATAGGTCTTGTTCAAGTCAGTAGCTTAAACCTCTTAATAGAAAAGGAATTAATTCATCAATCTACCTCTTTTTAGAGATGCTAGATTTTTAAATTACTATCCAAGCATTATTGGTGCAATGGAAGCAAGTTTGCATAATGGACCTATCCATTTCAACCGCTTTCCGATTTCACCTTTCGAGTCTCAAAGGATCAAAACTTATTTAAAGCCTTATCATTAAATATTAAAACCGATGGAGAGATTACTCAAATGATCAAGGATCTCAACCCATTGCTTTGATTTACGTGATTTATTATAAGACGATGAAGTCAAATTTGAACGCTCATGCTCTTAATAAAAGCCCAAAAGATCAAAATGCTTTTAATTCAAAGTTCAATAGTGATGCTAATATCCGCATCCCAAGAACAATTCTTTGGAAGGATATTAACTTACCTAATCAATGGACTTTACCAAATGAATTACCACAACAACCCATAATTAACAATTTATCAATATTGAAAATATCCAACAATTTTCGATGGAACTGTTAAAATTAGTTTTGAACGCATTTAGGTCACCAAATATCATTGAAGATATTTCTAGTTCTTCACCCCTTCAGCTTATCCACACTAGAAGAGATAATCGAGGTCCCAAGTAATCCTCTTGTTAAAGATATCAAACTTAAAGGTATTCTTAATGAAGGACAAGTTAGTCATCCCTCATTATATTTCAGAACGATACCGTCAAGATGAAGACTCTTCTTCCCTAAGATCCTCTGCTTTATCCCACATACCGATTTTAATGCCCCTATTCATAATCAACTAAGAGTCATTAAAAAGAATTCGTGTTAAATTGGGATAACTTAGTTAAAGATTTTAATTCAAAATCTAATAAAGAAAAAAAGACATCTATTTAGATCCGCCCATCCAACCGAAAAGGAAAGAGATAAGATAATAAATAGATGGAAAAGATTTATCAAAATGAAGAAATTAACATCACTTTTTATGACCGGTATGTATAAAGATCAAGGTAAATGCAATGTTATTAGTAAACTCAATGGATTAAAGAAGACATGATCCAAAGTATCACCATCATCCCCATTAGAAACAGCTTCTAATTCCAAAGAAAAACACTTCATATTGCTAGTCCTTCAAAATACCGACTTTTAACTAATAACGACAAAAAAATAATTGAACAATTAAACTTTAGCAATCAATATCTAGCAACAGTAGAAAAACAAATAGATAGAATCAAGAAAAATTTGAAGAAGGTATTATCAAAAACCCGATTCAAAGATAGAACAACCTTTACTAAATTTACCGTAAAAATGTATAATTTAAGTTTACCTAATAAAGATGACGAATTGGTCCATTCCATTGAAAAATTATTTAAAAACTCAAAATGTAACCCTACCCCAAGTGGAACTATCATTGTTATCGATCGTAGAATCATGATAATAATGAAAGTTCTTCCGACCATTCTTCTATTTCAAACCTTAATGATCAATTAAATAAATTAACTCATTAATAACACAAGTATCACCGTAAATTGGTATTCCGCACTCAACTCCTCCTGATTTACAATTCAAGAAAGAAATCTAGATAAACAGCTTTTCAGATCCTCTAATAAAATTTATGAATGGAATATAGATGGATTTAGTGAACAAGAAATTCTTAATAAACTAAATCATATGTCTATGGTAGCTAATAAATACATCACTAAATTCAACACTTTGTCTCAACCGCATATCATTGTTGAATTATTAGCTAGTGGATTCACCGGCATTCTTAGGTCTTGTGGGAAAAACATCTCACGTAAGACATTAGAATATCCATAATTCATGCTATTCAAAGAGATAAAGAAGGCAATCCCATCTTTGATGAAGATGTCGTATTGGTCTTCCCGATGGAGTTAACACTTTAATATTCACCATAATTAAACATTTTGTTGGAACCCCTAGCAATATTACGTAAAGAATTCATGATCGCTATAATCTTACTTGTCCCACTCTAAGTGATTTTAGATGGTACAAAGATGTATTTACCTCTAGAGTTATGATGAGAAATGACAAGAATAAACCATTTTGGAAAGAAAAATTCGCTAATGGTTTGCCATCTTTATTTGCTCACAAAGTTAGGGAAGAATTAAGCAAAAACCTAGGATATATTGATTATGATAATTTAACTTATGGAGATATTATTAGTCATATCCAAAAATTTGGATTAAAAATGTGCATTGATTTTAAATTAGCGTAAACAAGCTAGAAAAGACAAAAATAAAGCTAAATATTTAGTTAGAACATTTTGTGAATAAGATGGTTTATTATCACGGTGGCTCCTCCCCCCAAGGAAGCACAGTGCATAAAGATAAACATATCGAGTCACACAAAAATCATAAACGCCAAAGAAGAGATATACCACAACAAAAATAAGAACAATAATCAAGATAATTATTATAATAAACCTAAGTCATCAAAGAAAAAATCTTATAAAAAATCAAAAATATTTGATAAAGTAAAATTGTCTCATCACAATTGTGATGTAAAGGTCATTACAAAAGTGAATGCAGAGTTAAACAAAAATTAGCTCGCTTAAATATTTCAACCAAGATACTAACAATTATTAGAATTAATGAGAATTGATAACAAGAGTAGTAGTAAGAATGAAGAAGCTTCGATGTTCCGTAATCTTCTAGTAACAACTCATCCAACGTAAATTCTCGATAGTGAAAATGAAGTCACTATATGTACGTAAGATTGTAAAAAAATCAAAAAGGGTTAGTGTAATTACAAAAGATGAAGAAGAAAGCTCCTTATTAGTTGATCTAATCAAGAAAAATACCGATCCTAATTAAAAACTCAATATCTAAAACAATTAAAAGATTTATTAACTAAAGATAAAAAGGTCAACGACAAGGTTCTTAGAGCTAAAGAAAACCCATATTCAGCTTTAAATAAGACTTTGAAAGATTCAAATCTCCGCTAAAGAAATTACACTTCCTAATTAAATCAAGAGGTTAATAAACTTAAAAAGGAGATTTCTAATTTAAAGATTGAGATTTCTAGTTTAAGAAAAGAGATTGACAATAAAAAAAATCGATCTTCAAATTAATGATTCTTCTTCTAGTGATGAATGTCACGAGGATCCAGAGTCATCTATTGCCAAAGATTCCGATCTCTTTATTCAAGGTCTCTCTCTAAAAAGAATTAAAGATATTACTATTCAAAATGGTATATTTCATTAATTTAGTCATTGATAAAACCTTTTCAAAGACAACTCCCCGCCTAGTAGATATCAAAAGTGCACTTGAATTGTATTCAAGAAGGTATTATCCCCACTAGATATTATAAGAAAACTAGTGAAAAATTAAATTCAAATTTAAATCTAGTAGTCAAATGGAAATAAAGTACAAATTACCTAAAGTACATATCTGCACAGACAACATGTGTTTCAAGACCTCGCTCGCCTTAGTTCGCAACTCATCGACAAAATTATTTTGGGATTACCATTCATATATTTGCTTTATCCATTTACCACTAGTAATAAAGGTTTAAGTTGTGAACATTTAGGAAAGAAAATTATATTTAAATTCTTAATTAAACTAAAAGAAAGAGATTTAAAATTTATTCAAGAAGAATCAATTTCTAAATCATTAAATCATTAAATTGTAAAGTTGTTCACCTAAATTTTCTTAAAGAAGAAATTATACCAACAAGTTGATGACCAACTTAAGAGTAACAGGTTCAAGAAAAAAATAAAAGAATTAAAAGATTATTTAATAAATAACTTGTGTTCGATTCTCCCAATGCTTTTGGCATAGAAGAAGCACACAGCTAGATTACCCTATGCTAAAGAATTTAAAGAGCATTTAATTCCTACTAAGGCTAGGCCTATTCAAATGAGTCATGAACAAATGGAGTTATGTAAAATTGAAATCAATGATCTCCTCAAGAAAGGGCTAATTAGACATAGTAAGTCCCCATGGTCTTGTCCAAATTTTCTATGTTAATAATGAAGTCGAGAAAGAACGAGGTGTCCTCGCTTAGTCATTAATTATAAACCATTAAACAAAGTTTTAGAGTGGATTAGGTACCTTTTGCCCAACAAGGATGATCTCCTTGGTAGGTTAAGTTGCCCACAATCTTTTAGTAAATTGACCTCAAGTCGATTTTGGCAAGTTGCCATTCACCCGTATGATAGGTACAAAATCGCATTTACCACTCCGCTCGGACACTACTTAATGGAATGTTCAAATATTTGACTTAAGAATGCACCCAAAGGAATTTCGTAATATTCTTAATAATATTTTGAATCCTTCACCATTTTATCATTGTTTACATCGATGACATCCTTGTATTCTCCAAGACTATTGAAGAACATATTAAACATTTGAATTCATTCTTCAAAACAGCTTAAAACCAATGGTCTTGTCCTTTCTCCTTCCAAGTGTAGTCTGTTTTGACTAAAGTCGATTTCTGCTTAATCCTCTATCATGGACTCACGCGCCAATCGACAGAGCTATTCAATTCACCGAATTTGGCCCTGTATAAGATTACCGACAAGAATCACCATGAGGTTTCTTGCTCGCCAATTATATTGGCCGCTTTTACAAGAACTCGTGAAGATTTGTAAGCCTCTCTTCAAATACCATAAAGCAATCTCTCCTCCTCGACCGACATTCATACTTCGTCATTCAAATAAGTTAAAAAATATGTTAAGGTTTTGCCTCGCTTGGCATCTCTAATGATTCAAAGATTCAAAATAATTGAAACCGACGCCTCGACATCGATTCGGAGGCATACTCAAATGTAAATCGACTCCTATTTCTAATGAACAAATTGTTCGCTTCCATTTCAAGCGCATGGAATTCTACACAATTAAAATACAAGATTATTAAAAAGGAGATTTTATCTCTAGTTTTATGTATTAAAAATTCCGTAGAGATTTATTAAATCGTAAATTTTAGTTAGAATAGATTGTAAGTCAAAGAAAATTTATTCTCGAAAAAGACGTTGAAAACGTCGCCTCTAAGCATTCATTCGCTAGATGGCAAGCAATTTTAAGTATTTTTGATTTTGATATTGAATATATTAAAGGCAAGAATAACTCAAATTCCCATTTTCTCACTCGTGAATTTATTAACACAGTACAATCACAAAGAAATGAGTGTTCGAGGAGGTTCATCTTCTCGTAGTCATGGCCGCTCACGGGTCCAGCTTAATCAACCAAGATCAACCAAAGGGAACTGTTGTTCCTCACCCACCACCTGCATACATAATAAATTCCGTGTGCTTGGTATAAATTCCCCAAGCCCTACTCCTCGCTTCTTGCTAGTCAACCAAAGCCATTTGATATTTTTGCTAGTCAAGCTCCAAACATTCACAAAAACCTAGTCATCCAAAGGTCTCGATTATCTTCAGTTTATGATCATCACTTATTTCATGTTGAGTTAAATATGAAACCTAAAATGACCCTATTCAGCTTAGCGTACTTCAAAGATTTTCCTTCTGGATGGCATTTTACTCCTTCACCCATATAAGTCACTTGTTTATTATAGAGATATCCTTATCAAACAGAGTCATTTTCATAAAACTAATCTATGCCAATGATGATAAATCAAAACTCCTTTATCATTCATCAGATATTAAACAAGTCCTTAATTCATCGATTGAGTAGTCATCCATCGATCTCGATCTCTTTCTAATCAATCTAGTTCCTTTTGCTATTATGATTATATCAAGCATGGCATAAAATCATGCTTCATCAAAATGATGATCATAGTCACTGTGGTTCTTTCAACACCACAAATTTAAAAGTCAATTCCCCAAATGGTTCATTTTTTTGGTGGACAAGGTACGCATTTTGAGTCATGACATTTTCCCTAAACCTCTCTCGCCCAATTAGAGCATTTTTGTCATCACAAGAATTATCATTCCAAATATGAGGAAATTCCATTTTCCTTATATTTTGTAGTAAATATAAAATCCTTTGATTTTGAAATGGCAATATATAGTTACAACCCACTCAAGAAGTCACCGCTTTCACTCCGTCATTCCATAGGAATCGTGACTACTTTACTTTTTCTTTCTCCTATTTCTCGTGTCTCTCGCCGCTTTTCAATTAAATGGTGGGATAAATTTGAGTCGATGTAATAGTAGGCCAAGTTCAAAAGAATTCCGCCTTCTCCTCTCACCTCCTCCAGCTTAACGCTAATATAGCTTACTTACGATCTCGCCAACAGATCCTCCAAGAATCAAAAACAATCAATTAGCAAAATCAAGCTTACATCACCGCCTACCACAGATGTTTCGATTATTCTAATTCCGAGTTAAGGCGCTTTGTCGATGCTATTCATTTAAGACTTGATCGCCACGTGAAGAGTCGATAAAGCTTCTTCTCACCCGCAGGAGATAATTCTAGTCATGATTCTCGATTATGAAGGCAACAGGACCCCTATGGCACAATTGTTTTTCAGATGCTCAAGATCCATTTTCTTGAGCCCATCTCTAATCAATCAAAGTAAAGATGTGATTCTCTATTTCCAACACCAAACTCTACTCAGCAAATTTTAATCATCAAGACTGCCCCCAAGCAGCCTCACAACCTGCCTCCCCGGCAACCTCAACACACCTACTCCTAAAGAAATTTCTCACCACCGCTCAGCAAAGATTGTCAAGAAGATCTTCTTGCTTTTTCATCAAAGCAACTTTTCAATAAGCATCCGGGTCCCACGACCAAGATTAGTCAAAGAAGACGCCCGCTTCCACCAAAAAGCAGATTCTTTTTCCTTTTACTTTAGTAAAATGTTTTTACTTGTACTTTTACTTTAGTAAAATGTTTCTTACTTTTATTTTACCTCGCTTATTGTAATAGTAATCTTGTAATACTGCTTCTTGTTCTATAAAAGGAAATCGGATTCATTTGGTTTAGGCAGACTTAGAAAGACTCAGAGATCCTTCTCTGACAAATCTTTAGCCTCTACCGCTGTTTAGCCTACTTAACCCCCCTTCATCTAATGTTCTTATTTCAGTAATCTTGTAAGTCCATTTTAGTTATCTATCTTGTAAATAGTTTGTATTAATCAATAAAATTGTTTTTATTTAGTAATTTAATTGTGTTGTATGCGCACTTGTATTTAGCTTTATTTTTGTCTTTTCTAGCTTGTTTCGCTAATTTAAAATCAATGCACATTTTTAATCCAATTTTTTGGATATGACTAATAATATCTCCATAAGTTAAATTATCATAATCAATATATCCTAGGTTTTTGCTTAATTCTTCCCTAACTTTGTGAGCAAATAAAGATGGCAAACCATTAACGAATTTTTCTTTCCAAAATGGTTTATTACTGTCATTTCTCATCATAACTCTAGAGGTAAATACATCTTTGTACCATCTAAAATCACTTAGAGTGGGACAAGTAAGATTACTTAGCTGATCATGAATTCTTTCTGTAATATTGCTAGGGGTTCCAACAATTGTGATTACTTCTAGTCATGATTCTGATTATGAAGGCAGTTGTGACCCCTATGGCACAATTGCTCTTCAGGATGCTCAAGATCCATTTTCTTGAGCCCATCTCTAATCAATCAAAGTAAAGATGTGATTCTCTATTTCAACAAATACCAAAGACTCACTCAGCAAAATTTTAATCATCAAGACTCGGCTCCCAAGCAATTTCACCACCGCCTCCTAAGCAATTTCAACACCTACTCCGGCAATTTCAACACTGCTCAGCAAAGATTGTCAAGAAAGATCTTCTGCTTTTCATCAAAGCTTTCGATCAAGCATCCGGGTCCCACGACCAATTAGTCAAAGAAGACGTCTGCTTTTCACCAAAGCGATTCTTTTTTTCCTTTACTTTAGTAAAATGTTTTTACTTGTACTTTTACTTTAGTAAAATGTTTCTTACTTTTATTTTACCTCAGTTATTGTAATAGTAATCTTGTATCAGTTCGTTTCCTTGTTCTATAAAAGGAAATCGGATTCATTTGGTTTTGGCAGACTTAGAAAGACTCAGAGATCCTTCTCTGACAAATCTTTAGCCTCTACCGCTGTTTAGCCTACTTAACCCCCCTTCATCTAATGTTCTTATTTCAGTAATCTTGTAAGTCCATTTTAGTTATCTATCTTGTAAATAGTTTGTATTAATCAATAAAATTGTTTTTATTTAGTAATTTAATTGTGTTGTAGCGCACTTGTTCTTCTTCTCTTGTATATCTCTCCTTCCGCCCCCAAATGGTAAGCGAGGGACACCTCGTTCTTTCTCAGCTTCATTATTAACATAGAAGGCTGGACAAGACCATGGGGACTTACTATGTCTAATTAGCCCTTTACTGAGGAGATCATTGATTTCAATTTTACATAACTCCATTTGTTCATGACTCATTTGAATAGGCCTAGCCTTAGTAGGAATTAAATGCTCTTTAAATTCTTTAGCATAGGGTAATCTAACTGTGTGCTTCTTCCTATGCCAAAAAGCATTGGGAGAATCAGAACACAAGTTATTTATTAAATAATCTTTTAATTCTTTTATTTTTTCTTGAACCTCATTATTCTTAAGTTGGTCATCAACTTGTTGGTACTTAATTTCTTCTTTAAGAAAATTTAGGTGAACAACTTTACAATTTATCAGATTTAATGATTTAGAAATTGATTCTTCCCGAATAAATTTTAAATCTCTTTCTTTTAGTTTAATTAAGAATTTAAATATAATTTTCTTTCCTAAATGTTCACAACTTAAACCTTTATTACTAGTGGTAAATGGATAAAGCAAATATATGAATGGTAATCCCAAAATAATTTTGTCGAGAAGGTTGCGAACTAAGACGAACGAGGTCTTGAAACACATGTTGTCTGATGATATGTACTTTAGGTAATTTGTACTTTATTTCCATTTGACTCACCAATTTAATTGAATTTAATTTTCACTAGTTTTCTTATAATATCTAGTGGGGATAATACCTTCTTGAATATTAATTCAAGTCCGCACTCATATCTAGAGAGCGGGGAGTTGTCTTTGAAAAGGTTTTATCAATGACTAAATTAATTAAAAATATACCATTTTTGAATAAGAATAATGAAGTTTAAAAAACGAGGTGTCCTCGCTTAGTCATTAATTATAAACCATTAAACAAAGTTTTAGAGTGGATTAGGTACCTTTTGCCCAACAAGGATGATCTCCTTGGTAGGTTAAGCGTCTCCACAATCTTTAGTAAATTTGACCTCAAGTCGGATTTTGGCAAGTTGCCATTCACCCGTATGATAGGTACAAAATCGCATTTACCAATTCGCTTCGGACACTACGAATGGAATGTTCACCATTTGGACTTAAGAATGCACCCATGAATTTCGTAATATTCTTAATAATATTTTGAATCCTTCATCATTTTATCATTGTTTACATCGATGACATCCTTGTATTCTCCAAGACTATTGAAGAACATATTAAACATTTGAATTCATTCTTCAAAACAGCTTAAAACCAATGGTCTTGTCCTTTCTCCTTCCAAGTGTAGTCTGCTTTTTTGACTAAAGTCGATTTCTGCTTAATCCTCTATCATGGACTCACGCGGCCAATTGATGAGCTATTCAATTCGCCGAATTTGGTTCCCGAGATAAGATTACCGACAAGAATCACCACAGAGGTTTCTTGCTCGCCAATTATATTGGCCGGTTTACAAGGACCTCGGGAAGATTTGTAAGCCTCTTTCAAAGTAGCTTATAAAGCAATCCTCCTCCTTGATCGACATTCATACTTCATCGTCCAAAGAAGTTAAAAAATATGTTAAGGTTTTGCCTCACCTTGCATCTCTAATGATTCAAAGATTCAAAATAATTGAAACCGACGCCTCGACATTGGATTCGAGGCATACTCAAATGTAAATTGACTCCTATTTCTAATGAACAAATTGTTCGCTTCCATTCAAGCGCATGGAATTCTACACAATTAAAATACAAGACTATTAAAAAGGAGATTTTATCTCTAGTTTTATGTATTAAAAATTCCGAGAGAGATTTATTAAATCGTAAATTTTAGTTAGAATAGATTGTAGTCAAAAAAATTATCCAAAAATTGGATTAAAAATGTGCATTGATTTTAAATTAGCGAAACAAGCTAGAAAAGACAAAAATAAAGCTAAATATTTAGTTAGGAACATTTTGTGAATAAGATGGTTTATCATGGGTGGCTCCTCTCCGGAAGCACGATGCATAAAGATAAACATATCGAGTCACACAAAAATCATAAACGCTGTAGAAGAGATATACTCTCAACAAAAAATAAGAACAATAATCAAGATAATTATTATAATAAACCTAAGTCATCAAAGAAAAATCTTATAAAAAATCAAAAATATTTGATAAAAGTAAAATTGTCATCACAATTGTGGGATGAAAAGGTCATTACAAAAGTGAATGCAGAGAGTTAAACAAAAATTAGCTCAGATTAAATATTTCAAATCAAGATACTAAACAATTATTAGAATTAATGAGAATTGATAACAAGAGTAGTAGCGATAATGAAGAAGCTTCCGATGTTCCGAATCTTCTAGTAACAACTCATCCAACGTAAATTCGATAGTGAAAATGAAGTCACTATATGTACGTAAGATTGTAATAAAAGCTAACGTGTAAAAGGGGGTAGTGTAATTACAAAAGATGAAGAAGAAAGCTCCTTATTAGTTGATCTAATCAAGAAAAATTACCGATCCTAATTAAAAACTCAATATCTAAAACAATTAAAAGATTTATTAACTAAAGATAAAAAGGTCACCGACAAGGTTCTTAGAGCTAAAGAAAACCCATATTCAGGTTTAAATAAGACTTCGAAAGATTCAAATCTCCTAAGAAAGAAATTACACTTCCGAATTAAATCAAGAGGTTAATAAACTTAAAAAGAGATTTCTAATTTAAAGATTGAGATTTCTAGTTTAAGAAAAGAGATTGACAATAAAAAATCGATCTTCAAATTAATGATTCTTCTTCTAGTGATGAATGTCACGAGGATCCAGAGTCATCTATTGCCAAAGTTTTACTAATAACATTGCATTGAGTCTTCTTTGAATAAAGATCAACAAGACGCTTAACTCCTAATTAGAATAATCGAAACATCTCGATCAAGCGGTGATGTAACCGATTTTGCTAATTCAGCTTGTTTTTGATTTATCGGAGGATGCAATTACAGATGCCGTAGTAATCATATTTGACGTTAATCGGAGGAGGTAGCAGAGGAGAAAGCGGAATTCTTTTTGAACTTGGCCTACTATTCTCATCGAACTCCAAATTTATCCCACCATTTAATTGAAAAACGAGAGACCCGAGAAATAGGAGAAAGAAAAGTCCGAGCCATTCTGATTCCTATGGACGACGAGAGACCGAAAAAACAAAGACTTCTTGAGTGGTCAGAATTATATATTGCCATTTCAAAATCCAAGGGATTTTATATTTACTACAAAATATAAGGAAGACCGGAATTTCCTCATATTTGGAATGATAATTCTTGTGATGACAAAATGCTCTAATTGGGCAAGGAGAGGTTTAGGAAAATGTCATGACTCAAACTGCACTTTTGTCCACCAAAGAATGAACCATTTGGGGAATTGACTTTTAAATTTGTGGTCGAACCGAAAGAACCACGAGTGACTATGATCATCATTTTGATGAAGTCTAATTAATAGTCTAATTAATAGTCTCTTACTTGCCTTAAACTCATACCCGTAGATCTAAAGATCCCCTTTGGCCATTCACTGCTCCCACACTGGAGACTTACAAACAGGCACTAATCGGGACTTAAGGCGATCTTGGGTGTTTTCCTACAAGGTCGGGACTTGTAAAAGTAGAAGCAAGAAAAACTGAAAGTTTGAAAAAACATTTAAGTCCACAAATCAAACTGTTTTTAATCAAGATCGCGGATAGCATCAAGAACCAACCGTGTGGCTCTGATACCATATAACAGCGGCGATAAGTTTTTAAAAGAAAAACTTTAACAGAAGAAAGAAAAGATTAAGAAGATGACCGGTGAATCGGTAAAGTAATCTCTTTCTTTTATTTATAAACATTTAGGGAAGGATTACAAGATATCCTAGATCTAAATGTTTGAGAGGAAGATCAAGTATTAAGGACTTCGCCTTCATCTTCTAATCTAAGAAGATCGTCGAAAGCTTCGCCTCCCGCTAACTAAGAGAGAGGGAGAGACCTCAAGAGCTTTCAGAGAGAAAGCTCCGAGGCTTTACATCAGATTAAGCCCAAGAAACTCTAACACTGAGTTTCTTTAAATAGAAAACTGAAAAGTAAATTACTATTTGATTCACGCAGGAATCACTATTACATTGACTGAAGTAAAAGTAATTTACTTAAGTAAAAGTAAAACGTAAGAAACATTTTACATTTACTTTTACATTGGTAAATGTAAGAAACATTTAACTAAGTTAAAAACATTTAACTTAAGTAAAAGCAAAAGTTATTCTTTTACTTTTACTTTTACATTTTTAACATTTTACATTTACTTTTACATTGGTAAATGTAAGAAACATTTAACTAAGTTAAAAACATTTAACTTAAGTAAAAGCAAAAGTTATTCTTTTACTTTTACTTTTACATTTTTACTAAAGTAAAAGACTTTTGCTTTACGGAAAGCAAAAGCTTGTCTGATGGCTTTGGGCCATCCTCAATCGCCGATGATCAAGACCCTCCTGCGTCTTCTTCGTTGACCGTCTCTCTGTGGATCTTAGGAAGGTCTTTGTTGATCATCTTCTTCTCGATGAGTCACCATCCCCATATATATATATATATATATATATATATATATATATATATATATATATATATATATATATATATATATATATATATATATATTAGAGAAGCGATCCATATGCATTGTCTATATGCTATGAGTTAAAAAGTGGCATATAAATGTATTCCGTCTGCTTTATAGATGAAGAAATTTGGGATCGAAGTTCTAACTCCTCGTCCATTAGTATTACTAGCGGACGCTTAAAGTAAAAGGTCCTGACAATTTTGCCTCCCGATCGAAAAGTATAGGCTACACGACTTCAAGTAAAATATAATGGTCCGCTAAGATTACTAGCGGATGGAAAAACAAGAGGCGCCATCACAATTTGTTTTGTAAAATGGTCGAAACCCATCTTCACTTTACCAAAGAACAAAATAAATTTATAACCACATCAATAGTTTCCTTTTCGTTAGTCTCAAATTTTAAAAATAAAGTTGATATGTTAACTATAGGAAACTATGTAGAAGTTTTATTTCTTTGATAAAGAATAATAGGAAAATGAAATAAAACATGATGCAATACACCCACCAACACCAATCTAGTGCCATATCCGAAGTCGCTTGGTGTATAATTTAATAGAACTTTTAAGGAAAAAGATCATCAATTAAATATATATCTGCTTCCTGCATTATGTTATAGCCTATACCGCCTTACTTATTCAAAATTTTACCACCTATATATTTAAGTGTACACTAATCTTCACCAACAGTTTCAAATAACAAAATAATAAATAGGATCACATATTGAAGATATTTAGATGAGATCAAGATGCCTTTCATGCACTATACACCCAAATGACAAATTAGGAGAAGCTTACAAAGCGTGGAAGAAGAATCATCTTGCACATCAAACTAATATTTACAAACACTCACATCGCTTATACATTTTGATACTTCCGCTATCTCCGCTTCTCCCATCCGAAAACTCCAAGGTGGCCACAGAGATGAGCAACTCCTATGATTAAAAAGTAAAAATAAGAAACCAGATTTAACATGTAAGACAAAGAAGATACTTAATACTTTTTTTTTTTTTTAGGCAAGATAGTCAAAATACATAAGTGTTTTGGCTTGTAATCATGTTGAAAGACAACCTACATGAATTTCACAATGTAATTTAATTTAGTGGATACATTGAGCAATATGCTCTCAATTGCTCAGTTTGTGCAAGCATATTAAAAATAATTGATCCCATGAAACCACCGATCATCAACCAAAAGTGCGTATAAAAAAGCTTAGTTCATGAATTAAGTTATCAAATATTGCCATATTCTTGTGTAATCTATTTATAACAGGAATGACCATATTGCTACTGTCTTCCATCCGCTAGTATTACTAGCGGACCATGAGCCTACTGTTACGGCACTTTTTGTCTATGTCTTGTGTCTCTGTCTTGGTCAATATGAGCCTACTATTTTCCATCCGCTAGTAATACTAGCGACCATGTTCGCTTTTACTTTAAGCCGCAGTAAATTGTAGTAAATTATACTTTCAATCGAGGGCAAAATTGTCCAAACTTTTATTTAAACGTCCATTAGTAATACTAGCGGACGAGGAGTTAAACTTCGATCCCAAATTTTCATCTATAAAACTACTAATACAAATTTATATGCCACTTTTAACCCATAGCATATAGATGCTATGGATCGCTCCCCTATATATATATATATATATATATATATACACACACACACACACACACACACACACACACATATATATATATATATATATATATTTAACGTTATTAGACTCACAACTCATAGGTTTACAATGGTTGAAATAGAATATTGTAAAATACTATAATTGGGCAAAATAAATTTGAAAGAAGCACTGCAAGCGTCAATAAATAATTTTTTTATTGATGTATTTTGACCCCCCTCTAAAAATGTTCTGGTTCCGCCACTGGCCGAGCATAAACTTTGAGAAGCATAGGCAAAGTGGATTTTTTTTCTTCTTCAAATTTGTATATATAAAAAATGTAGAGGAATTCATATCTGTCAGTTCGTATAACGAAGGTAAGGTTAGGTTTAGCTATTTATTTATTAATAAATTTTATAAATTAAAATTTTATAGTTTTAATAGGATTTAATATTATTCATATATAAATTAAATTTAATATATTTTAAGGCCCAAATTTTATAAAATTAATTTATCCGTCACTAGTCCACATAAATTAAATGACTAGTTTGACCCAAATAAAATAAAAAAAATAAATTTAAAATTTAAAATTTAAATTTAAATGTCATTTATTTATTTATTTTATTTTTCGAGGTATTACATCACCTCCCCCCTAAAAAGGATTCTGTCCCCGAAATCAAAAGAATGGAACGAACCTAAATTTTTTTTTAGAGATGTGGATACACTCCGCTCAAATACACTCCATCTTCTAAGTAGCTTCTCGCTCCGAATGATTCCTCTACCAAATCCATAACAAATGGAATAGTCGTATTCCTCATAATCCGCCCTTGACGATCCAAAATTACCTCGGCATGCTCCTCACAAGTAAAATCTTCCTGAATCTTATGTAACAGGTATTGTACAGCATGAAGCGGACGATAATTATATTTTTTTTAACACCGAAAGATGAAAGACATTATGTACATGAGATAACTCTGGAGAAAAAGTCATCTGATATGTCACATCTCCAACTCTCTCAAGAACTTCAAAAGGGTCAGTGAAACACAGACTAAGCTTCCCTTTCAAATTGAACATTCGAATTACAATTTTATAAAATAAAAATTAATTAATATACAATTATTAACAAAAAAATTGGGTTCTTACATTCTTTGCCCCTAAAAAAATTCATCCTCGAAATTCAAATAAGATACAGAAAGTTTTATTCTTATTTTTATTTAAATTGCATAATTATTCAAAAATTTTAGTTAAGACGTAGCATAACCTTTTGTATCAATCAACGCTGGTAAGTCCATCGGTCCACGTAATTATTCATGTACTTGTAAAAGATTCGTCAACTGCCGTGTCAAGCCTTGGTAAGGTTCTTCGCGTTGCATCAAATTAAATCACATGATCTACCGTTGTTATAGCCCCGTTAATTTTTTTTTAATTTCATTCTTGCAAACATACTCTTCGGAAGATAATTCGAAATTACTTAATTTTCTCTTCATCTAAATACGATTCGAATACTTAAAATATTTAAAATTATCTTTAATTCGTAAAATATTTATGTTCCGCACATGACAAAGATCTAACATATTATTATTATTATTATTATTATTATTATTATTATTATTATTATTATTATTATTATTATAAATTCATGCAAAACTCTCAGATAAACAAAGAAACTATGCAAACTATATTACCAACTCTCCTCAAGAACTTCAAAAGCTTCAAAACATCCCATCCTTAATTTGAACTAGTCCTCAAATATTATTACACCAAAGAATATACTACTAAGATCTCTTTATCACTATATTAACCTCCAAGTCACATATTCTACAATCTGAATAAACAAACTACAACTATTCAACATCTCTCAAAATCAATTGAATTTCATCAGTTACTATCTAATCATATAATAAATCAATTATCCTTTATTGCAAACCTTAATATAATAAATTTCAATGTCTCCCCATACTATCACAAAGAAACTTCATAGAATATAACTCCAACATCCTACTAGAAAATAGCCACAAAATTGATCATTAACTCTAAATGATTAATCTAATTACCTCGAATATCAACAACTCAAATTTATAAAAGATCCTTTATATATACTTAATAATTTATCACATTATCATATTATCCTACCAATACACATACCTCAAATTATCCATAAATTTAACAAAAATTAAAGCATAACTCAAATCAAATCAAATCCTTAATTCTAAGATCATAATAAATTGTCACCAAAAATAACTCTAACAAATAATTTTCTAAAATCATATACTCGTTGATACAAATACTCACATCATAATCGCATCTCATATAAGATCGTTTCTTATCTGTACAAAGTATAGCTTTATTCACCTCAAAGATTCAATCACAATTATTAAGTAATATCATTGCTCCAACGTATAACAATGATAATCTTAACAAATTATCTCACATTTCTCAAATTAACTACAACTCGAATAGAGGATGGCACTTACTCAAAATTAAGACCAACCAAACAGAGAAAAAAATGAATTAAACTCTTACGTCTCTACCCAGTGATTTGCCCACAACTCATAAGCCAAACCTAAATAGATTTTTTACAAAGAAAGAACCTAAGCTCTGATACCATCTGTAACACCCCGCTCCTTAAAATAAGTACATAGAGCACTAATAATATCAAATATTTAATAATGATATCCATCAATGAATTACTAAATACAATTCTCCACATAGCTTCAAAAATAATCAAAATTAAAATTTTAATCAACCTAGATGGTCAAAGGCAACTCTCTTTATCACACTAGCCTAATATCACCCCTGCAAACCTGACGGAAGAAAAACACAGCATGAGCTAATTACCCAGTACGGATATAGATATACAAAGATGCACAACTGAAATACGAAATCAATCGAGTCAAAATACTGAACAAAGCATCAAGCTTAAATACCGATGAAAATATAATCTTCAAGTTCTGAATAAAATATATCTGAATCAACAGAATTAACGAAAACAAACAGAAGAGTAAAGAATGAACTGAAATAACTAACTCAATTAATTGAACTGAATAGAAATAACCAAAACTAATACAATGAAATAATAGACTGAATCAAATGACTGGGTGTTATTTCATACCGATTGAGCTCAGAAATATACATTGCCACACAGGCAAGTCAAAATAATGTCACACATGCAAGTCAAAATAATGTCACACAGGCATGTCAAAATAATGCCACACAGGCAAATCACATATTGGATCGTGAATTCAAATGTATGCAAATCGAATAGGTGTGTTTCGCACAACATCACCAATCCACAAAACAGAAAAGTAGGGTTAATCCATACGCCTCCCACAACAAAACACCAAATGGCTCACTCCCTCCGGAGCCCAAACGGAGATGTTGTTGACTAATCATACCGCCACGAAAAGTGTCATGCCTCTCGTGCCAAAAAGACATGCATGTGATACCCCCACAGATGGTTATAGCTTAGGTATACCCTACGGTATATTCTAACAAAAATATCATGTCACAACACATGATGCGACATAATACCAATAAAAATAAAAACCGTGCCACAACACATCCGACATAGTACCAATAAATTAGATACCGCGTCATAACACATGCGATACAACATCCACAGAAATGGGATTCTAATGTATATGTTGAACCAAATCAAATAATAATGTCTCCAAAAAAAGGTAACAACATATATCGCTATACAAATATCAAAATAAATACTAGACATGATAACCTAATTCAAATAGTACATATACGCATATATCCAATGTATCAACTCCAAAATAAAACTATTATAAGAATTTCACAAGAAATAATTATGTGAAATAATAACAGAATTCGAAACAAGGAACAAAATGAACAAATCAAAAAATAAAGAGTATCGCTGAATGAGTACGGAATCCGTACATGGATTAAGTAATGTAATATCCAAAAGTTTAAATAAGATTATGCTAATCTCCTTCAATCCGATCTAATAAAATAAAATAAAATTTTATTATAAATCTAATCATTATTAACGCAATATTTTTAAATTTATTAAAAATAAATTTTATAACTTTATCAACATAATTAATTAGTTTAAATTAATATACACAGTTTTCGATTTAGTTTATAAGCTTGACACCATAATTTAATACTTTTAAAATATTACATTGATATACATATACTAATTAAAACCACCCACTGGCCTTCACCAACCATAATCAGTAATTTATTTAGTCTCTATACTTATATGCATGCTTATACAAATTATACAAATCAAACTATTCACATGAATATAAGTAATTTAATGTTTTTTTTTAAAAGACCGCTTTTAATACTTTTACTATTGTTCTCATATATATTGATGACTCCCTCCATGAATGTACTTATATAATGACTCTGCACTCTTTTTACTATTAAATCAATCAAGTGCATATTCACATATAATATATCTAATCTCAACACCACATATCATTAACAAATATAACTTACCAGAGAGAAGGAGAAAAACACGAGATCTTGCAGCGCAACGGTTCTTCTTCTTCTTTTTTTTTTTCTGCCGCCACGCCTAATTCGGTTCTGTCAGTTCGTATAACGAAGGTAAGGTTAGGTTTAGCTATTTATTTACTAATAAATTTTATAAATTTAAATTTTCTAGTTTTAATAGGATTTAATATTATTCATATATAAATTAAATTCAACATATTTTAAGGCCCAAATTTTATCAAATTAATTTATCCATCACTAGTCTACATAAATTAAATGACTAGTTTGACCCAAATAAAATAAAAAATCCAATTAAAATATTTAAAATTTAAATGTCATTTATTAATTTTATTTTAATTTTTTTTTTCAGGGTATTACAGTGAAGCTACTTTGAGCAGGGAGTTCTTTTTATTGTATTTAATTGAATATTAAGTTTAATATATAAAAAAGAGTCTCTAATACCGGTTGGTATTGTACGTGGATTAGGCTACTAGGCTAGAGGATAGGGGCTGAACCACGTAAAAAATCCTTGTGTCTGTGGTTTGTTAATTCTTGTGGTTTGATTGTTTTGAGTCTCTTTTTACATCTAAACTGATCCACATAATAGTATAGTGCTGATAGATAAAATATACTAAAGCGGAAACTTTCACCTGCATTAAAAACTAGTCATTGTGAAACACGTTTTAATTTGGACACCTATTCACCCCCCTCTAGGTGTGCATATACAAGAAATTACATATATATCCCATATATTTTATTCAAACCCGACTGCCCTCATAATAAGAACTTTATTAAATTCTTATTTTAATAATTACTAAAAAAAATCGGTAGTTACATGAATTCTCTCTAAAAAAAAAATCAATACACGTTGTAAATTTAAAATTTATATATATATATATATATATATATATATATATATATATATTTCCTATTGGAAACTAAAATATTATATATCTAATATTAAATTTTGATTTATGATAAAGATTCTAATTTATAATCATTTACCTTTGCCTTTATTAGTAACGTTACGATCAACCTAAACAATTTTCTAAAATTTTCCAACAACCCCAATCTAGGACTTTTCTAGCTTTTTTAAAAAAAAAATAAAAATAATATAATAACAAGGTAAAGATCGCCCATCAGTTTAGAAAGTAGGTGGAAATTAGCAAGCTAGCCAACCAAAGGTGTATGTATTATATTAAATAACAACACCCAGTCGATATAGTGATAAATTAATAACTATAGGTATAAAGTGCTTAATCACATTGGCAAATATAAGAATATAATAACAAGGTAAAGATCGCCTATCAGTTTAGAAGTAGATGGAAATTAGCAAGCCAACCAATTAATAGTATAATAGTATAAGTTAGGTTTTTAATTGAATGAGGTGATGTAAAGAAATGAAGACACAAAACTCCAAATATTTCCCCCATCCAAGAAATGGAATGTGAATATGTAATGAAATCATGTCATGATGAGAACTTGGGGAGAAAATTGAAAAATGGAAGAAACAAACTATGCATGCATGCAGTGCCTAAAATAAAAAATGAAAAATGAAAAATAAAAAATAAAAAAAATGGAGCGCTTGGTTGAATGAACCCAGGGGCGGATCCTTTGTTTAAGTTAGGTCAAATCCTTAAAATAATCACAAAGTAATAAAAATATTAAAAAAAAATTATAATTAAATAATACTTATGTTCTGAATTTTCTTTCCAGTGCTTGTTGTTATATAATAAAAAAGAGTGTTTAAATATTAAAATATTTAATTTAATTCACTTACTTAAAATGACTTACATACAAGACTATTTATAGAACTCCTATGACAGTTCTAGAGTCACTTTAATAATTACTACATGTCCAAATACATGTACATGAATCTAACCATACATGTTCCAAGACACTTCTAAATACATTCATGTACATACATGTATCATGTACTTATACATTACATATTCATGTACTAATATTAATTAAGATAATTCATGAACAATCTAGAAGATATTTATAAATTTGATTTAGTTTGCTAACAAGGCTTCCCGTAAACCAAATTAATTCTTTATAATGTCGTAAAACCTTTTGATCTTCCGATTCCTTCAAACGCAAGAAACTCTTGTGTTATCTCCATTGATGTCAATGACACATGACATAATTTTTTTGGCATACTCGAATCTTTCACACATTGAAATACTTTCATTATTTTCATGAACTGTTAAAATTAACTTTTTCATCACAATAGCGGAATGCTTCCTCAACCATAGCTTGAATTTCTCAAGTAGTAAAACTCTCGCCCAACTCCTTGGAAATATGTTGAATATCTGCAACAAAGACCTTCCATTTTTATCTTGGTCGATGACTCGGAAGGCTTTCATACGTTCTAGAATCCCTTTCACCAATATTGGCTGTCATCATGTGCAGAAATGCATCAAAATCAATTGCACCACTCTCATCCTTATCTACATCAGCTATCATTTGAGTTATTTTTTCTTCGGTCATTTCAAAACTTAGTGCCCTCAATGCATCGTTTAGTTTTTTGGCATCAATTGTGCCAGAGCCATCAGTATCAAATAATTCAAGTGCATCTTTTCTTGACATTTCTTCAATTTCTTCAACGCTTTTTTTATCCTTAATCCTTTCAATTAATCCTTTCAATCAAATATATCCTCAATCCAAAGTGAATTCTTTTATCCTTAAAAGTCGTCACTTTAGAATGCATCTCTAGTTATGAATGGACAATTACTTAATAAAAATAAGGCAAATTATGTGAGACCCCATATTTTATGAATAAAGATTTAATTTTTTCAAAATATTTTTTTGAATATTATGAAATAAATTTGATATAATGTTATAGTTGTAGGTAATATTTATAAATTTTGCAAAGTATGCAAGTTGTTATATAATATTCGATTGGTCGGGGAATATTATTTTTGTCAGGTACAATCATTGGTGGACCCCATAACGGAATTATTGTCGGATTGAGAAAATGACAAAAATATTTTTATGAAAATAACGGCGGAAGTTGTACCGTTAACTGTTGAAACACTCAGTGTTAAAAGTACAGTAATACATGTGAGAAGTCACTCAGTTTTGTTTTATTAGTATTATTAATGTAATAAAACAGAAAAGTTTTTTATATAAAACAGAATACTTTTATAAAGTTATTCGTTTTATTAGACTATAAATAGAATATATTATATTCTATTATGCATAGTATTTTGCATAGTAAATTTTTTTATATAAAACAAAATACTTTTATAAAGTTATTTATTTTATTAGATAATAATTAGAATATATTATATTTTATTATGCATAGTATTGCATAGTGTGCATAGTATTTTGCATAGTAAAATCTTTTTACATAAAATGTAATACTTTTATAAAGTTATTCGTTTTATTAGATTATAAATAGAATATATTATATTTTATTTAAAAGATTTTGTTTTAAATCTAGATCAGTCGCTTAAAGTAAACCAATCTGACCGCTCATGAAATAGTTACTATGCAGTCCATTCTTCTATAAATAGAAGCCCATTCCTTCATTATTTCTTACGAATTCACTGAAACTCTAGAGAGAAAGAAGAAAAGTGTTCTACTACTTCACTACTCCTATATCAAGTACTCTTCTTTCTAAGGTAAAGGGTATTATTTCTTTTGTATTCATGAAGAGAACTTCTGTTATTCCATTATTTATTATTCTGTTGGAATATCCTGTTGGTGCGTATTACGCCTAACCTAGTTCCATTATTTATTGTTCATTGAATAACTCATTCATGCGCATCATCGCATGCCTGGTGAAGTCTTTTGTTATTCCATTCTTTATTATTCTGTTGGAAAATCCTGTCAGTGCGTTTACGCATGACCTAGTTTCGTTATTTATTATTCTGTTGGAATATCCTGTCGGTGCGTTTACGCCTGACCTAGTTCTATCATTTATCATTCTGTTGGAACATCCTGTATGTGCTTTATGCATGATATGGTTCCGTTATTTATTATTCTGTTGGAACATCTTGTCTGTGCTTTACGCATGACCTGGTTCCGTTATTTATTATTCTGTTGGATATCCTGTCTGTGTATTTACGCATGACCTGGTTCCATTCTTTATTATTTTGTTGGAATAACCTGTCTGTGCGGTCTATCGCATGCATTGTGATTTATTCTGTTATTCCATTCTTTATTATTCTGTTGGAATAACCTGTCTATGTGGATTATCACATGCATGGTGAATGATCCTTTGTATTCATTCCTTATTAAATTGTGAAAATGATCTGTCTAAGTGGATTACCGCATGGCGGCAAAAATCCATTTGCAGTTTCATATATTCTATTATACTCAGATGGTTAAAGTTTTAGCTTTTATACTCCATGAAATTAGTGGAATATCCTTGATATTTGCGCTTCATCCAGTATCTTTTCATGGAAATATTCTTCCTCGAGCATTCTTGAATTTTACTCTCTGAAAAAGAAGTATCATGTTGACAATTTGGACGTTATTAGTTCCTAGATAAATTAATTCTTGAACTTGTTTTATTGAATTATTATGTCATTGTCATCATCCTCATGTTTATATTATGTTGAAAGTCATTTGTGGCCTGTAGTGCATAGATGGACTTGGTATGATTATGTCCAAGGATTATTCAGTATAATCATGACCGTAATGTTACAAATGATGTGAAAAAAGTCCTCATTGGCCCGGAATGCATTGATGGACAGTTTTTGGTATGATAATAACTATGGATTCTCTTCGGCCAAGGGTGCAAAGATGAATTATTTTATGGAATGATGAGGACCGTTGATGAAAACACGATTATCTTTGGCCCGTAGTGCATGGATAATTCGTGGTCGTGATACTAAAGAATATCCTAGGCCTGTAGTGCAAGGATGATTTGATGATGTGGATTATTTATTGAGCTGAGTCTCAGCGATAAAAGTGATGAAAAACCTTTTAAATCATAGAAGATAGTAGATTTTATTCTCTACTTAACTCTTCTAATGGATTGCTTGTTCCACCGCAGCTTAAACTTGATGTTTGTTATATTGTATCGCTTTAACAATCGCTGAAAAGCTAACGATAATTTATTTTGCATTATCTTAGTCATAATATTTCTTCTTGGGCTAGTTAAGCTCACCTTTCTTTCATTGTTCTCTTGAGAAATGAGAACGTAAATGGGCTAGTCGGGAACAGTGATGGTCCTAGATGGTGCATTAGTAGTCCTCACTATTCTGTGAAATAGTGTAATAATAAATGTAATGAGGACTCCATTGAGTGTGGATATTGTCTAGATGACAATATTTATATTAAAACTCATAGCATATATTTTGTCATATTTTACATGACTGTTGTATAATTAGTTTGTATTTGTATTCAGTACCATGTATCTGGCGACCCAAGATGGGTGATGTATACCTATTTTTGGGGGCGCTGACGGTTGGTATCAAAGTTTAGGGATATGATCCTCAATCGAGATGTGAGACAAGAACTAGGATGGGAGAGACGGAATTCCTTCGCTAGTATGACCTACCTAAGTTTATTTGGTATTTAATTATTCGGTCAGAGTATAGGGATAATATATGATATGTTAATTAACCCTTGTTTTGTGACAGTGTTTGAAAATGGCATCTGAAAATGTTGAGATAAGCAATAGAGCAAAATAATATGACCGTATCGCAGTACGAGGCTAAGTTTGCTGAGTTATCCCGGTTTGCATCCCATTTGGTTGATAATGAGGAGCGAATGGCGCGAATGTTTCTGTGAGTTTTGAAACTTGAAATACGTCAATACCTCATTTTTCATAAACTTTGTTTATATTCAGATGTTGTGAATAGGGCTCAGTTATTGGAGCGCGATAATGAGTCAGCCCAACCAAAAGGTAATGACCAGCAACACAATAATAATCATCATACTATGGCAACGCGCCATCTAACAATGATAACCATCGTGGGGAAATTATCATTCCAAGAATGGTAACCACTTCTATTGGTAATCATGGCCAAGATAATAGAAGTGAAAATTTCAAGAAGAGAATGTCATTTAGCTCGATTTTGTCGTGCACCAAAGTCAAGTCTAGCTGGGACAGTGGCACCAAAGGCGGATACAGACAAAACAAAGTCGATAAAGAGCGTTTTTCGTGACTTCTGAAAAAGCGAGTGATTCGAACGAAGATAGAACGGGTTAGTTAATTATAAACTCTTGCGAAGTCTATACCTTGTTAGATACCGGTTCTACTCACTCTTTTATTTCACCTAGTTGTGTTCAATGTTTGAATTTAACTCCGGAGAAGTCAGACTTTGATATATCTGTTTAAACTCAGTTGGGAGAAACCTTCGTTACCTCCACTATTTATAAATCTTGTTCAAATCAACACTTTCACGTTACCTGTCGATCGTATCTCTTTGAAAATACTTGCCTTTGATGTGATTTTAGGAATTGATTGGTTAACTACTCATCATGCTTTTCTTAAGGTTGTTAGCTTTCATATTCTTAACCAATCTGTTATGCGAATTCAAAGTAACCAAACCACTAAAGTCAATCACTGTTATATCAAGTCATAAGTAAAGAGCCCCGATCCTTTCGTTGTTGACTTCCTTGTGTGGAATGTACCGAAGCCAGACTTTCTGTAGGTGGCGTCGTGAATGACGGTGGCAAGTTGATAGGTATCAATGAGACGTGTTATCCAAGTCTTGGATGAGGGTCACAGTTTTGAATGATATTTTTATTGTTAATAAATTTTTTAACGTATTCTTGAAGCCTTCTTAGCCTACCCCTAGAGCGTGAAATCGAATTTTGTATTGACCACAGTACAAAACCCATTTCTTAAACCCTCAAATATTTCTTCAACTAAAATGAACGTAATACGCTACCAAAGGCGTTGACTCGAAATAAGAAGATTACGATCGTACCATTCAATACCATCGTGGAAAAGCGAACGTGATAGCTGACGCGTTGAGTAGAAGATCGTATGCGTTTACGAGTGCGAATATACGAACCTACGTGAAGATAACGTGTAAGACCCCAACTTATTATAAATAAAATTGAATTTCCTCCATTTATTATTTTGAAATAGTAAGGGTTGATTTGATTAATGTGGATAGTTATAGGTAAAATACGCAAATATTTTAAATAAGCAAGTGGTTATAAAATATTTGTTTGGTCGTGGAATATTCTTGCTGTCGGGGAATATTCGTACGACGGCGCAGCCTTATGTGGGCCCCATAACCGAAAGCGATTAGATGAAGAAAACGACAAGTATAAGTTGTTTATAATAATTAGCGTAGTTGTTACAAGTAATCTTTGTTAAAATACTTCGGGTGGTTAAAACATCAGAAGCACACCAGATATTGCACTAATTATTGATTCTTACGTAAGAAGGCACTACTCAATAATTATTACAAGAATTATCGCTCAAATTTTTATTTTATTGATTCAATAATTGATGCGTTGATATTTTATATTATTGTTGTTTCAATAATTGTCACTACACAGTATTTTCTATTATCGGAGCAATAATTCATATTATTTGAATAATATTATTGGATAACATTATTGGCAATGTCTAGAAAGTTCTGTCTAAGGAGAGGTTAGGTCATTTAATTGCGCGCCAGTAAGGAGAGATCCTTATTGGAAAGCCCCTCTATCCCTGAACTACACAGGTTGTCGATATTATGATTCTGTAATATTATTCGTGAATAATTTATTATTGATTCATATGATGTGGAAAATATTGATTTTATGTGGATATAGATGGAGAAAATTTTTAATGTGACAATTGTTAAAAAATAATATTTTATCTTTTTCTGATAAAATAATTTATTTAAATATATTATATTTTAATAATATATAATAATGGTGATATTTTTACAATGAATGTGGGATATATGAGTATATGAGAAGGAAGAGTATTTTTGTTGCGATAAATGTTAAAAACATGTTAAACATGTCGGTGAACCCCATTTTTTGACTGAAATTTAATTATAGCCTGTAAAATCGCTCGTTTGTGGATTTCGGTCAATTTGTGTTTGGAATTTGGAAAAACTTTCTTCTGTAAAGTTGTAGAGAATGAAATTTCCTATGAAAAAAACACGAGGTTCGAATTTTTCTGAAAAAGGGCTATTTATTATGAATTATTGAAGTTTTGGAGTTCCGAAATAATTGATTTTTGAAGTTTTAATTATTTTTTTCAAGAAAAACATTTTTTACATTCTTGAGACTCATTAAACATGTGTTAGGTTACTGAATTCAGTTAATAAGAGTGGGCATAAGAAATTTTGATATATATATTATTATTTTATTAAATTTTCTGCTTTGGTGTTCTAAGCATTTTCCTATAAATAGGGTGCTTAGGTTAGAATTGAAAATCACACCAGAAACTAAAGTTTTCTCTCTCTCTCTCTCTCGATATATTGAGCATATTCTTGTGAGTATTTTAATACTTTGAGTGTTGCTATACGCAAAGTTCAAGTCATAGCTTATATCCTGTTTCAACTAGAAGATTGTCTTTACGAGGTAAGGATGTTATTTTCTTTTTAAATGATATTATTTTCTTCAATATCATTATGCCAAAATATTGGTTTGAACTTTTAATCAAATTTGGAACTTTTTGTGTTTGGGTTACTTATTCACGATAATGATATTATTCACGAATACTAAGACTTATTCATAGAAAAATGAAATTTTTCCTTTTCGTCCAAAATATCTATTATGGATACTAGCTTTGATTGTATCCATGTTTTGATCATTCTTGAATTTTACTCCACTATGATTATTTATGAGGTATTTTTGGACATGGATAAACCGAAAGACGAATCCTTAATACTTATTCTTTTGTTTCACTGGATTCATTTTCTTTAAAATATTTTTCATCATCCTCAGTCCTAAATGATGATATTATTGAATATCTTTGGCCTGTAGTGCAAAGATGGTTGATTTTCATATGAATATCTTTGGCCCATAATGCAAAGATGAACAGGTGTTGAGATGAACATGACCGATTGATGAATATCTTTGGCCTGTAGTGCAAAGATGAAAATTTGATTCAAGATGAATATTAATTGATATTACGGGGATAAAATATTGATGATGGACTTTTAAATTCATTGATTTTAGTAGATTTCATTCTCTACATAACTCTTCTATGAATTATTATTTCCGCTGCGAATATTGATCTGAAACTTATTGTCTATTGTATTTTATCAGATTTTTCCCTGTTAAAGACTAACGATAATTTGTTCTATATTATCTTAGTCATAATGTTCTTTACTGGGCTAGTTGAGCTCACCCTTTTCCTTTTTGTTCCATTTTTCTTCTCAGGAGGAGAGAATATAACGAGTACGAGTCGGGGTATGGAATGATGGTTCTAGAGAGAGTTGTTTAGTAGTCCTCACCATTTTTGTAAAATAATGTATCAATAAGTGTGAAGAGGATTTATTTGGGTATGGATATTGTCTAGAAGACAATATTTGTATTTAAACTCACAGTTTTATTGTTGTATTAATAAAGTTATAGTTGTTTCTGTACCATGTATTGACAACTCAGAATGGGTGATGTATACCTATTTTGGGGGCGTCACATAACGAATATACGATTAGAATCGACTTTAATCGATAAAGTTAAAGCCGCTCAAGCTACATACTCAGAGCTGATGAATGTGAAGAAGAAGGTTCAAGAGGGCGTTATTCTAGAAGCAAGAATCGACGAAGAGAGGAAATCTCAACCCTCGATTTAATTGGCCCATTTGAAATCCTCGATCGAGTTGGAACTGTGGCTTATAGACTCGTTTTACCGCCAAATATGTCGCGTGCTTATAACGTTTTTCACGTATCGATGTTACGTAAATATGTGGACGACCTGAACCACATTATTGATTTAGAACCGGACGAGATAGCGGATGATTTAACGTATGAGGAGATACGTGTTAAAATCTTGGATAAGAATGATTATATTTGACACTCAAAGGTTATACCTCAAGAGTTAGAATCTGAAATAAAGTCAAGGTACCCTCACCTCTTCAGCATACCAGGTACGTACGTAAATTTCGAGGGAGAAATTCCATAAGGAGGGGAGATTGTGAGACCCCGGATTTTATGAATAAAGATTTAATTTTCTCAAAATATTTTTTTGAATATTATGAAATAAATTTGATATAATGTTATAGTTGTGGGTAATATTTATAAATTTTGTAAAGTACGCAAGTTGTTATATAATATTTGATTGGTCGGAGAATATTCTTTTTGTCAGGTACAATCATTGGTGGACCCCACAAAGGAATTATTATCGGATTAATAAAACAACAAAAATATTTTTATGAAAATAACGGCGGAAGTTGTACCGTTAACTGTTGAAACACTCGGTGTTAAAAGTAGAGTAATACGCGTGGTTGCATAGTAGCACACGATATTGATTATTGATGCTTACGTGAGAAGTCACTCAGTTTTGTTTTATTAGTATTATTAATGTAATAAAATAGAAAAGCTTTTTATATAAAACAGAATACTTTTATAAAGTTATTCATTTTATTAGACTATAAATAGAATATATTATATTCTACTATGCATAGTGTTTTGCATAGTAAAATCTTTTTATATAAAACAGAATACTTTTATAAAGTTATTTGTTTTATTAGACAATAATTAGAATATATTATATTTTATTATGCATAGTGTTGCATAATGTCTCGTATAGTATTTTGCATAGTAAAATCTTTTTATATAAAATAGAATACTTTTATAAAGTTATTTATTTTATTAGATTATAAATATAATATATTATATTTTATTATGCATAGTATTGTATAAAGGCTCTGCATAGTATTTTGCATAGTAAAATCTTTTTATATAAAATAGAATACTTTTATAAAGTTATTCGTTTTATTAGATTATAAATAGAATATATTATATTTTATTTAAAAGATTTTGTTTTAAATTTTGACCGTCCATTTAAAGTAAATCAATCTGGATCGTTCATGAATTAGTTACTATGCAGTCCATTCTTTTATAAATAGATTTCATTATTTCTTACGAATTCACTGAAACTCTAGAGAGAGAAACTATAAAGAGAAAGAAGAAAAGTGTTCGCTACTTCACTACTCCTATATCCAAGATTTTCTTCTTTAAGGTAAGGGTATTATTTCTTTTGTATTCATGAAGAGAACTTACATTATTCCATTCTTTATTATTCATTGGAATAACTCAGATACGCTGGACTACCCTATACTTGGTGAAATTCTTCTATTATTTCATTCTTCATTATTATGTTGGAATAACTTTGCTTATATGAAATCGTATATACATGTTGAAATTCTTCTAGTATTCCATTCTTTATTATTATGTTGAATAACTTTGTTTATGCTGAATCTGCATACATGGTGGTGAAATTCTTCTATTATTCCATTCTTTATTATTATGTTGGAATAACTTTCCTGTCTGGTACCGCATACGGTGAAATTCTTCTATTATTCTATTCTATATTATTCTGCTGGAATATCCTCGCCGGGCGTATTACACTTTGACACCGGTTCCATTATTTATTGTTCTGCTAGAATAACTCATTATGCATGGCCTATCGCATGCCCGGTGAAGTCTTTTGTTATTCCATTCTTTATTATTACATTGAAAATCACGCCAAGGCGCTTACGCACGACCTAGTTTCGTTATTTATTATTCGCATTGAATATCCCGCTTGGCAAGGCGCGTTTACCGACCTAGTTCTATCATTTATCATTCTGCCGGAACATCCCGTATGTGCTTTACGCATGTCATGGTTCCGTTATTTATTATTCTACTGCTGGAACATCCATGTCAGCGCTTTTACGCATGACCGGGTTCCGTTATTTATTATTCCATTGGATATCATGTATACGTGTATTTACGCATGACCGGTTTCATTCTTTATTATTTTGTTGGAATAACTCATCTGCATGCGCTATCGCATGCATTGTGATTTATTCTCATTATTCCATTCTTTATTATTCTCGTTGGAATAACTTTGCTCATGTGGATTATCACATGCATGGTGAATGATCCTTTGTATTCATTCCTTATTAAATTGTGAAAATGATCTCATCTAAGTGGATTACCGCATGGCGGCAAAAATCCATTTGCAGTTTCATATATTCTATTATACTCATTGGTTAAAGTTTTAGCTTTTATACTCCATGAAATTAGTGGAATATCCTTGATATTTGCGCTTCATCCAGTATCTTTTCATGGAAATATTCTTCTGAGCATTCTTGAATTTTACTCTACAAAGAAGTATCATGTTGACAATTTGGACGTTATTAGTTCCTAGATAAATTAATTCTTGAACTTGTTTTATTGAATTATTATGTCATTGTCATCATCCTCATGTTTATATTATGTTGAAAGTCATCTGTGGCCTGTAGTGCATAGATAGACTTGGTATGATTATGTCCAGGGATTATTCAGTATAATCATGATCGTAATGTTACAAATGATGTGAAAAAAGTCCTCATTGGCTTGGAATGCATTGTTGGACAGTTTTTGGTATGATTATAACTATGGATTCTCATCGGCCAAGGGTGCAAAGATGAATTGTTTTATGGAATGATGAGGACCGTTGATGAAAACACGATTATCTTTGTCCCGTAGTGCATGGATAATTCGTGGTCGTGATACTAAAGAATATCCTAGGCCTGTAGTGCAAGGATGATTTGATGATGTGGATTATTTATTGCGTTGAGTCTCAAATATAAAAGTGATGAAAACCTTTTAAATCATAGAAGATAGTAGATTTTATTCTCTAATCGATTTCTAATGGATTGCTTATTACATTGCAGCTTAAACTTGATGTTTGTTATATTGTATCGCTTTAACACATCAAAAGGCTAACGCTAATTTATTCTCGCATTATCTTAGTCATAATATTTCATCTTGGGCTAGTTGAGCTCACCTTTCTTTCATTGTTCTCTTGAAATGAGAACGTGCACTGGGCTAATGTCGAGAAGAGTGATGGTCCTAGATGGTGCATTAGTAGTCCACACTATTCTGTGAAATAGTGTAATAATAAATGTAATGAGGACTCCATTGAGTGTGGATATTGTCTAGATGATAATATTTGTATTAAAACTTACAACATATGTTTTGTCGTATTTTACACGACTGTTGTATAATTAGTTTGTATTTGTATTCAGTACCATGTATCTGGCGACCCAAGATCGGTGATGTATACCTATTTTTGGGGGCGTCACAAATTACACTTTTGTTACATGAAGTATTATCAAATTTATAATTCGACCCCCAAAGAATTTGGACTTACAATTTACTAAATCAAATGCCAAATTTGATACAATTTAGCCCCCAATTTTTGAATCTAACCAAAATTAGCAAAAATACTCGACCCACCCAAGAATTCAATCGGGTTTTGTGTATTTAATACCAGTTGATTGTATAAAAATACGGTTTGACTTAATTTAAAAAGGGGCTATTTACAGTTCCGTTACCTCAAGTATCATCATATTCATGATTCGACCCCCAAAGAATAAAATTAAAATTATAAATATAATAATTTTTAGCCCTTTAAAAAAAGTAACGAATACTGTAGAAATACGATATAAAATTATTAATACAATTTAAAATTATAAATAAAATTATAAAAATATAATTATAATTTGTAAAATTTAAGGTGTGATATAATTTGTAAAAATTAAGACGAAAATTTATAATTTATGATATAATTTATAATTTGAAAGATTTAAGTTATAAAATTTATACATACAATTTGTTAAATTTAAGATGTAAAATTATAATTTATGATATAATTTATAATTTGCAAACTTTAAGTTGTAAAATTTATACATACAATTTGTTAAATTTAAGATGTAAAATTTATAATTTATGATATAATTTATAATTTGCAGATTTAGGGTTGTAAAATTTATACATACTAATTTGTAAAATTTATGACGTAAAATTTATAATTTATGATATACTTTATAATTTGTAAGATTTAAGTTGTAAAATTTATACATACTAATTTGTAAAATTTACGACGTAAAATTTATAATTTATGATATAATTTGTAATTTGCAAGATTTAAGTTGTTAAATTTATATATACATACAATTTGTTAAAAATTTCCAATTTGAAAGAACAAAATATTTTGAACGATTAGGGAAGAGAGAGAGAGAGAGAGAGAGAGAGAGAGAGAGAGCAAATGACTCATTTTTTTCAATTTTTCTTTCTTTTTTATGCTTTTCTAATATAAAAAGGGTATTATTTAATTAATTAAATTTTGGGCAATTTTGTCAATTGTTTAAAAGTTTAATGTTATTCGTGTTAAAAATATAATTTGTATGTTTAAAAGTTTTTTGATTTTTTTGGTAATGAAGTCTTTTTTAAAAATTTTAAAATAAAAAATTATATTTGGTAATCTTTGTATTAATATTTAATTTTAATAATTTAACATATACTAATTATTTATAAGGATTTATAAAAATTTAATACGTCAAAATATGTATTTATACAAAATTTATACGAATTAGGTTTTGATGTAGTAAATTATGAATTTGGTGATACTTGATGTAACATAAGTGTTATTAGCCCGTATTTGGTACTATCAACCCATAAACAATTCTTATATGGCCGGAAAATTAGCTTTTTTCGGCTAATTTTGGTCGGATTCTTAAATTAGGGGTTAAATTGTATCAAATTAGACACTTAATCGATGTAATAAAGTGTAAGTCCAAATTCTTTGGGGGCCTACTAAAAAATTATGGTATTTCATGTAGTCAACTATATTTAACCCTTAAACTACTAAAAGAAAATGATGATATTGGCACCTGCCGATAATCCATAAAACAACTCAACTTAATTGATGATATCCAACGATGAGGTGTGGCTTATCATTTGAAGTTGAGATTGATGCGACATTACAACACATGAATTCTACCTTTCATGAATATGTTTCTAGGAAAAACGACCATGACCTTTACTTTGTATCGCTTTGTTTTCGATTACGTAGACAAGATGGACATCATGTCTCATCTGGTAAGTCTATTGGCTCTTAAATCAATTTGATGAATGTTTATTAAGAGAATAATCATTTGTACAAAATATCAAAATTTGGTAGTTTTGTCAGGGCTATTGGAAAAATCTTTCGTCATAAAAGTTGGATATGTATGTATTATCCACTAATTTGATTGTATGTTACATGGCTGCAACATTATCATCTTTATGAAAGTAGTATGTCTTCAAGTCAATCACATTAGATGTGATGAATATTTATTTTATAATTTTATTCATTTATTAATAAAAGAATTTATTTAATACAAATAAATTTTTTATCCATGTTTAATTATTTAGTTGAATTAAATAAATGAGATAAACCCATAATTTTAGAGCAATACTTTTAGAATCATGATGTTGATCATGCTAATGAGATCTAAATTTTAGAAAGCTCAAAACTAAAATGCTCCTAATCGTTGGACCACTAATGTGAGGTTACTGATTCCAGATAGATTAGTTCATATTATGCTTGCTCTATTGAAAATGATGATTGATCTCATAATCATTTATGTGATGACATTAAAACAACGGCAAAAAACACTTTTACCCCACTGTGGTTATAGTATTTTAAGCAATTAGCCACTGTGCTTTTAAAATATTTAATTGACCCACTGTGCTTTTTAAAAATATACAATCAAGTCATTCCGTCCAATTTGAGTAACAGGCGTAATTTGCTTACGTGGCTTTTTGAAAAAAAAAAAAAATTATGTGTCTTTGCTGACTGGTTTTTTCGGTCAAATGGTCAATACTTGTTTAATGGATTTTCTTTATAGTTTTTTCTTATAAAATAAAAAAATAAAATAATAAAATCATTATGTGGTAAAAAATTAATTATTGTTTAATTCATTTTTATAATTTTTTCTTTTCCTTTTATCTTTTTCTTTCTTTTAATAATTATTTTTATTTTAAAAATTAATTCCAAATAATACAAATAATATATCAAAATTTTTGTATCAATGAAATCTATTACAATATTACATTAATTTCAACAAAAAATAAAAATAAAAAATTATTAATTATGTGACAAAATAATAATTAAAATAATAAAATTAAAATAAATATTTTAATTCATTTTCTTTATAATTTTTTCTTTTCCTTTCTTTTAATAATTATTTTATTTTAAAAATTAATACCAAATAATATATCAAAATGTTTGTATCAATGAGATCTATTACAACATTACATTAATTTTAACAAAAAATAAAAATAAAAAATCATTAATTATGTGACAAAATAATAATTAAAATAATAAAATTAAAATAAATATTTTAATTCATTTTCTATATAATTTTTCTTTTCCTTTCTTTTAATAATTATTTTTATTTTAAAAATTAATACCAAATAATACAAATAATATATCAAAATTTTTGTATCAATGAGATCTATTACGACATTACATTAATTTCAAAATAAAATAAAATAAAAAATCATTAATTATGTGACAAAATCATAATTAAAATAATAAAATTAAAATAAATATTTTAATTTATTTTCTATATAATTTTTTTTCCTTTTATCTTTTCCTTTCTTTTAATAATTATTTTATTTTAAAATTAATTCTAAATAATTCAAATAATATTAAAACTTTTTAATAACTAAACATAAAAAAAAACAATCTCTTTTCCTTTCTTTTAATATCACTTTCCTTTTATCAATAACTAAAAAGCAGTGCAGACGAAAAACAAAAGACAATCTCTTTTATATCTTTTATCACTCTTATTTTCATCAAATGGTTGCTATTCAGATCTAAGACGGAGGAGTGAATATTATCACCTGAATTTGAGGTATTTTCCTACTGGTCAACTTCTCAGGAAATTTCGTCGCAAGTATCGGCCAATATGCACTCAATTCTTCACGGACCTGAAGATATTATTTGTGCCTCAAATGTTAAAAGATGTAGCCAGAAAGAAATCATCATCCATCTCTTTTTTCTTTTGATTTCTCATTTGATTTGAAGTTTGTATGTAATGGGTTTTGCTGAAAGTAAAGTGGATTGCTCTTACAATTAGAAATTTGAAAGCTTTATCAAAATTTGGTAGCCGGATTATGGATTTTTTTCAAATTCGGTGGTGCTTTGGTCCGATAGATCCATGTCTTCTCTCGATTGGGTTTTTGTTTCTTATTCCGATGATTTGGTTTCCACTATTCTTGGTTTCAAAATCTTGGGTTGATATGGATTTTAATTGTTTTAATTTTATGGTCCGTGTTCCTTGACCTTGTGGCCAGAAACTATGGTGAATACCGACTTTCTGCAAATTTGACCGACTTTCTACAAATTTAACCGAAAAACCAGTCAGCAAAGACACGTAATTTTTTATTTTTTTTCAAAAAGCCACGTAAGCAAATTGTTAACGTCTGTTACTCAAATTTGACGGAATGACTTGATTGTACATTTTTAAAAAGCACAGTGGGTCAATTGAATATTTTAAAAGCACAGTGGCTAATTGCTTAAAACACTAAAATCACAGTGGGGTAAAAGTGTTTTTTGCCCTAAAACAACTATTTAGATGTTTATTGGAGAATAAACTCACTGAACGTGACTCGCTTAAAGGAACCCTAATGGAGATTTACTTGCCTGTCAATAAGCTCACTGAACGTGACTCGCTTTCTGAATGTACTCAATAATAAATTTCATCTTTTTGTGTCGTACCCTTTTTTGTCGAAAGCAAGATGAATATATATATATATATATATATATATATATATATATATATATATATATATATATATATATATATATATATAGTATATTAGTTTTTATTATTGGTGATTTTAATAATGATAATATATTTATACATGTTGGTTATTTTATGGTTTGCATGGATTATATTTTGGGTTGATATAATATTGGTTTATTGAATATAATATAGTTAGTTTGGCCCAATTTGAATAATAAATCCGATTAAGGAAATCTGTAGAATTGCAAGAAGTATTCCTTGCCCAAGAAGCTTAAAATGTATATTTTTATAGCTGGAAATTTAATTAATATATATTGTTAATACAATTTTCTTTTATTGGGTATCTTAAAGAATTTGGTTCTACTATGTCATCTGTTTGAGTTAGAGTAATGTTAATTTTTATTATTAGTGATTTTAATAATGACAATATATTTATACATGTTGGTTATTTTATGGATTGCATGGATTATATTTTGGGTTGATATAATATTGGTCTATTGAATATAATATAGTTAGTTTTGCCCAATTTGGATAATAAATCCGATTAAAGAAATCTGTAGAACTGCATGAAGTATTTCTTGCCCAAGAAGCTTAAAATGTATATCTTTATTGCTGGAAATTTAATTAATATATATTGTTAATACAATTTACTTTTATTGGGTATCTTAAGGAATTTGGTTCTACTATGTCATATGTTTGAGTTAGAGTCCATCATGAAAAGTGTTTGACTAATTCAAATTTGTATGGAATTAAGTTGTTCAAGGAAACAGACTATTAAATCTCATGCATATCTTTTAGCTCCTTTATTTTTATATCTTTCTATATATATATATATATATATATATATATATATATATATATATATATATATATATATTAGTAAATAAATATATATATAAATTTGTATGGGTCTTTAACTTTTATTTTTATTTTGATGATAACAATAATTAGTAAATAAATTAATTAAAAGGATAGAATCCTCTCCACAAGATTGTTTATTATAATTGTTTTAGTTATCTTATTTACTTTGACCAAAAATATTTTTTAAATCTTATTTAATTGATTTTCTTGATCTTGATGTTTTAAAGTGTAAAACAAATGGGTCACTTATATTGGGACTATGCTTGCTAATGTGCTGGAAATATATTAGGACGTGCATTTTGGGACAAAAATCATATGTATTCGATTGTTTGACCGAATTTGGAAAGAAGATGGAGATTTTGATTAAATTATTTTTGACACGTGGGCATTTTCTATTTATTCTCAAATTAATTTTATTATTTAAAGATTTCAAAAATTATTTTAAGTTATTAATTTCAAAATCAGGAAAAATTATTTTATTACATGCATGAATATATTTATATATATTAAAGTGTCATATAGTATATATATACAGTAGCCGTGTGTGTGTATGAACTTGGCAGATTTCAAATCACTTTGATCGAATTAATTACACCAAGGTTGTCTAAATAAAGCACGGGCGAATTGTTGAATTCTGCAATTCGTGTGATGTTCTCATCTGAGCCATTCATTTTAAATTAAACCAATCTCATCTATTCATTCAAAATCAAATTTTGAAAATTATCATTTTGCCTCCAACTTCAAAATTCTATAAATAGAAGGTCTTTCTTTCATTTTCAATTTGCCAATTCACTTGAAAAGAAAAGCTTACTCTCCTTGCCTACGTACTCTCCCTAAAGCTTTCTATCTCTTCTTACAAAAGTTTTGATTATTTGAGAAGAGAAAATTGTTCCAAGTAATTGAGATTAGTCATTTGAGTTAACTTAGATGAATTATTTCTTACTTGCTTTATATATATAGATATACGAATATAAATTGTTATACACAATTTTATATATCTATATTTCATCTATTTATCAAATAAAAAGATACTTAGATGCCGCAAGGCTGCAGAGATACATCTCTACGGAGATCGAGGAATTTCAACCGTACGATTCCTTATAGTCTTAAGTAACTTTTTATTGATATTATTTATATAAATATCATAAAATAGATACGACACTTGATAGTTCAAAACGACAATGAGATATTCCTCCAAAAAGAGTGAATCATCCGAACCGAATTTGAAAATCGTAGTGATCTTGTGAGAACCCAGATTTTATGAATAAATGTTTAATTTTCTCGAAATATTTTTTTTTAAAATATTATGGTGTGGAATTGATATAATGTTATAGTTGTAGGTAGTATTTAAATTTTTTTGCAAAGTATTCAAGTTGTCAGATTATATTCGATTGGTCGGGGAATATTCTCCGTACGACGGCACAATCATTGGTGAAACCACAACGGAAGTACTGTCGTAGTTAGAAAACGACAAAAATATTTTATGAAAATAACTACGGAGGTTTTACCGTTAAAACCTGTTGAACTACCCTAAATGGTAAAAAATACGATGTCTGGCGTGGTTGCATGGTAGCACACGGTATTGATTATTGATGCTTACGTGAGAAGTCACTTTCGTTTATACTCAATTATTGCTACAAATAATTCTTTGCATCATATCTCTCATATTATTGATTCAATTATTGTCACGCGATTATCATCTGCATAATATGTTATTTTATTAAATCAATAATTGAGACGACAAAGTTATTCATATTATTAAATTGCAATATTTACAATATCTAGAAGTTCTCACATCGAGGAGGTTTGGTCACCTAATTGCGCGCTACCAATAGGAGAAATCCTTATTGAAAGCCCCCTTTCTGGGAACGACCTGGTTGTTAAATATTGTGAGTTATGATATTAATGATGAATAAGTTCGTGTTGATTAAAGATGAGTTTGATAGTTCCATTGTGTTGAAATTATTTATGTTAGTGAAAATTAACATTTATTTTGATAATAATTGATGTTTGGAGGTTATATTGTTCAATCGGGTATTTGGGGAACTTTTCATGTCAGAGTTACTATTCATGAGTTACTATTCACGAGTTACTATTCATGAGTTACTATTTATGAGTTAATATTCACGAGTTACTATTCATGAGTTACTATTCACGAGTTACTATTCATGAGTTACTATTCACGAGTTACTATTCATGAGTTAATATTCACGAGTTACTATTCATGAGTTACTATTCACGAGTTACTATTCATGAGTTAATATTCACGAGTTACTATTTATGAGTTACTATTCACGAGTTACTATTCATGAGTTACTATTCACGAGTTTTAATAGTAACTTGTCCTTTCGGTTTTCCAAGAGTTATTTGCCTCTTCTGTGTTCCAAGAGTTAATTACCCCTTCGCAAATAGTAGTTGCCTCTTCAATATTACCAAGAATCATTTTGACCCTTTGTTAAGACCAAGAGCCACTCTCAGTTTTTATATAAATAGAAGTTCATTCCTTCATTATTTCTTACGAATTCACTGAAACTCTAGAGAGAGAAATTATAGAGAGAAAGAAGAGTATTAGTATTCTTACTTTTACTACTTCTATATCCAATTTCTTTTATGGTAAGGGGTGTTATTCTTTCTTATTCATGAAGAGAACTTCTGTTACTCCATTCTTATTTATTCTGTTGGAATAACTTGTATACGCGGCATACCCTATACTTGGTGAAATCCTTATATTTATTCTATTCTTTATTATTTTGTTGGAATAACCTGTATACGCGGTTTACTCTATACTTGGTGGAATGACATGTATATGTGGTTTACCAATACTTGGTGAAATCCCTCTGTTGTTCCATTCTATATTATTATGTTGGAATAACCTGTTTATGTGAAGTACCGCATACATGGTGAAATTCTTTTATTATTCTGTCGGAATATCCTGTCGGTGTGAATTTCACCTGACCTGGTTCCATTTATTATTCTGTTGGAATAACCTGTATACGCGGATTACCGTATACTTGGTGATGTCTGTTGTTATTCCATTCTTTAATATTCTGTTGGAATATCCTGTCTGTGTGTTTTACACCGGACCTGGTTCCATCTTTATTATTCTGTCTTTATTATATGTTGGAATAACCTGTAAATGCGAAGTACCGCATACATGGTGAAATTCTTCTATTATTCCATTCTTTACTATTCTGTTGGAACATCCTGTCGGTGTGAATTTCACCTGACCTGGTTCCGTTCTTTATTATTCTGTTGAGAATAACTTGTCTGTGCGGTCTCTATCGCATGCATGGTGAATGATCCTTTATATTCATTCCTTATTAAATTGTGGAAATAATCTGGTTACGTTGATTAGGATGAGAGTCATAATAAAAGCATTGAACTAATAAAAATCATGGGTATATGTGGTATTAGTAAGTGTTATGATGAGTTATGTTGGTTATTATGTGAAAACATGAAAGTTTCTTAGAAATCACAAAGGGTTGAAAATCATATTTTGATAAAAACGGAACACAAAATTAAATTGACCATATCTCCTAGTATAATTCGAATTTTTGAGTTTAGTCAAGTCCTAGAGTTAGATCTATGAGTTTTGTAGTATCTCCAAGTGGAATCACTGGAAAAGGTATTGTAGATTTTCGTGTGGATTTATTTTAGCAAAGGAGTGCAAAGCTGCCAATACCGAAAAAGCTACTGCCCACGTTTTTAAAAGGGCTGTTTCGGCCACTTAATTTATGAGAAAACTTCTGGCCTTTTGGGACATGAAAGTATATGGTATAAAGTACATCCTGTCCAAAAATGAGCTCATTCTGACTTAAAATGAGCAAGTTATGACCATTTCAATATTTAGGTTTTTTCGACGAAAAACGCTATAACCGGAGTTCTATAACTCCGATAACCATGAAATTTAAACTGGAAGCTCACATTAACATTTTTAAGATCTTTCCAAAATTTGGGAATTTTTGGAGTTAACCTTAAGGTAGCTAATTTCTTAAGGAATTAATTAGAAATTAATTTTTGAAAAATAGTAAATGAATTTTAAAAATTCCGAAAAATATATATTTTCATTATGGGACTATATTATAATAAATCTCAGAAAAGAAATATTTTTGGAATGGATTTGGTATTTTTCATTAAAATGATCTAGTTATGAGTAAATGAGTTAAATATGTTATGTGAAGTAACAAAGTTGGAAAATAGACTTTTATGGCTTGGAAATCCTATGTAAGGTATATGCATATTGTTGATGAGGGATTTGATCATTGGTGATGAAATCTTATGAGTATGGCATTCTTGAATGATTAAATGCATTATTTGGTAAAGTGTAAACAATTGAAATAAATTGTTTATAAGTTTAAGAAGTGATTAAAACATTGTTATGATATTAACAATATTAGATTATAAATTTATTATGTGATTGATAATATTTGGATAAATTTAAAGTCTTTAATATTTATCCTTGTTTTCAGTTGGTTAATGTTTATATCATTGTCATCATACTCATGCTTATATGGTGATAAAAGTTATCTTTGGCTTACGTGCGAAGATGGACTACTTATTATTGAATTGTATATCTTTGGCTTACGTGCAAAGATGGATTGTTGATTATTGGTTTTATCGTTGTATATCTTTGGCTTATGTGCAGAGATGGATTATTGATTATTGGTTTTATTGTTGTATATCTTTGGGCTTACATGGACTGGGTATGATTATGATCAGGGATTATTCGGTATAGTCATGACCATTGATGATTTAATGAATATCCTCTGGCCCGTAGTGCAGGGATGATTCGATGATGCGGTTCATTTACAGGGATAAAACATTATTGATGGACTTTTAACATGGAGAAGATAACAGACCTGATGGTCTATGTGACTCTTTTAATGGATTGCTCGTTCCGCTGCAACTATGGTTGAAAAGTTTTATCATCTACCATATGTTCTAAATCTCTGAGTTATTATTAATGAAAACTATTGATAATGTAATTATCTTTAGTCATGATATTCTTTACTGGACTAGTTGTGCTCACCCTTTTGCTTCACAATTCCTTTCAGGTAATAAGAGTGTAGGTATTTGGTCGAAAGGGGGATAACAGGGAAATAGAACGGTGATCTATAGCTGTTGAGGTTCTCCCTAAATAGTATGGAAATAATTTTATTGAGAACTTTAGATAAGTATGTCGTATTGTATATGTCATTTGATATTTAACTTTGGTGAACCAAATAGGGTGAGGTGAACCCAACTTTGGAACGGTGTTTTGTCACTATCATACAAGATGTCTAAAGACATACAACCTCGTGTTATCATAAGACAGGGTTGTGCACATCCACTTGCTGAGTATATCTACAAGCACTACCTATATGATCTTGGAGTTTATTTGAAACATAATTTTCACTTGGAGACAGTGGAGATAGTTATATGCCAAGAGAAGACTCACCATTGGAAAGAAGATCATAGTAATCTTCTCATTTTTCTTTGGGGTCTATTGGGTCAACCAAGGATAATTCTGTGGTCATATGATATCTACAATAACCTAGATGCATGGCCTCCCATGTACGAAGGTTTCATTGAGCACTTCCCAAAGATTTTAATTCCAAAAACAGTTTTTGACTATACTTTTATGTAAAGTACCATTGTAAGGTTGTGGTCGAGGCACCATGAGAGTTACATACATTGTATCAAAACTCACAGTTAACTGTGATCGTATTTTACATGACAGCTGTATAATTAAGTTTTATTTGTATTTTGTACCATGTATTTGGCGACTCAAAATTGGGTGATGAATACCTAATTTTGGGGGCGTCACAGTTGGTATCAAAGCTTAGGGATATGATCCCTGGCTAAAATGTGAGATAAGAACTAGGAGGGGAGAGACGGGGAATTCCTTCGCTAGTATGACCTACCTAAGTTTATTTGGTATTTAATTGGTCGATCAGAGTATAGGGATAATATGTGATATGTTACTTAACCCTTGTTTTGTGACAGTGTTTGAAAATGGCATCTAAAAATGTTGAGATAAGCAATGGAGAAAAATAATATGACCATATCGCAGTACGAGACTAAGTTTGCGGAGTTATCTCAGTTTGCATTCCATTTGGTCGATAATGAGGAGCGAATGACGTGAATGTTTCTAAGAGGTTTGAAACCCTATATACGTCAATACCTCATCCTCATGTTTATATTATGTTGAAAGTCATCTGTGGCCTGTAGTGCATAGATGGACTTGGTATGATTATGACCAGGGATTATTCGGTATAATCATGACCGTAATGTTACAAATGATGTGGTAAATGTCATCTTTGGCCGTAGTGCATAGATGGACTTGGTATGATTATGACCAGGGATTATTCGGTATAATCATGACTGTAATTAAAAACACGAATATCCTTGGCCCGTAGGTGCATGGATAATTCGTGGTCGTGATACTATTAAGTTTTAGTCTCAAAGATTATTGGTTTTACTGATTGTATATCTTTAGCCTTGTGTAGTGCAAAGATGAACTGTTAATTATTAGTTTTATATTTGTATATCTTTGGCTTTTAAAAGTAAAAGATGAACTGTTATTATTAGTTATACTGATTGTATATCTTTAGCCATAGTGCAAAGATGAATTTATTAGTATGATTATGAGCGAATTGTGATTTAGTATAACCATGATTTTGATGTTTCGTAAAGATAGGTGATGTAAATTATCTTCTTCCTGGGTGCGAAAAGGAATTCAGAATCACAATTATGATTATGATTTATTCATATGATTATGAACAGGAATTGTTGATTGATGTTATAGAGATATGGTCACTGGCAGAGATATTAGTCTAGAACTAGGAGGGGAGAGACAAGTAATATACTTCGCTAGGGTGTGACTTACCTAAGCTGAAATTTTTACTTGATAAGTTGACAATTTGTTATATGTCAATTAACCTTTGTTTTGAAGGTATATTTTAGAAATGATATCTGAAATACAGGAGATGAGCAATATGATACAGAGGATATAACCGGGAAGGTACAATCCGAAAAGAAAGCAAGGTATTCTCATCTCTTCAAACTATCGTAATGCGTTACGTAAATTCGAGAGGCGAAAATTCCATAAGGAGGGAGATTGTGAGAACCCAGATTTTATGAATAAATATTTAATTTTCTCGAAATATTTTTTTTAAATATTATGGTGTGGAATTGATATAATGTTATAGTTGTGGGTAGTATTTAAAATTTTTTGTAAAGTATGCAAGTTGTCAGATTATATTCGATTGGTCGGGGAATATTCTTTTTGTTGGAAATATCCGTACGACGGTACAATCATTGGTGAAACCACAACGGAAGTACTGTCGTAGTTAGAAAACGACAAAAATATTTTATGAAAATAACGGCGGAGGTTTTACCGTTAAAACTATTGAACTACCCTTGGTAAAAAAGTACAGCGATGTCTGGCATGGTTGCATGGTAGCACACGGTATTGATTATTGATGTTTACATGAGAAGTCACTCGATTATACTCAATTATTGCTACGATAATTGCTTGCATCATATCTCTCATATTATTGATTCAATTATTGTCACAAAGATCATCTGCGTAATAATATGTTATTTTATTAAATCAATAATTGAGACGACAAAAAGTTATTCATATTATTAAATTGTAATATTTACAATGTCTAGAAGTTCATCAAGGAGAGGTTTGGTCACCTAATTGCGCTACCAATAGGAGAAATCCTTATTGGAAAGCCCCCTCTTTCCTGGGAACAACCTGGTTGTTAAATATTGTGAGTTATGATATTAATGATGGATAAGTTCGTGTTGATTAAAGATGAGTTTAATAGTTCCATTGTGTTGAAATTATTTATGTTAGTGAAAAATGACATTTATTTCGATAATAATTGATGTCTGGAGGTTATATTGTTTAATCGGGTATTTGGGGAATTTTTCATGTCGGAGTTACTATTCACGAGTTACTATTCATGAGTTAATATTCACGAGTTACTATTCATGAGTTACTATTCACGAGTTACTATTCATGAGTTAATATTCACGAGTTACTATTTATGAGTTACTATTCACGAGTTACTATTCATGAGTTACTATTCACGAGTTTTAATAGTAACTTGTCCTTTCGGTTTTCCAAGAGTTATTTGCCTCTTCTGTGTTCCAAGAGTTAATTACCCCTTCGCAAATAGTAGTAGTTGCCTCTTCATATTACCAAGAATCATTTTGACCCTTTGTTAAGACCAAGAGCCACTCTCAGTTTTTATATAAATAGAAGTTCATTCCTTCATTATTTCTTACGAATTCACTGAAACTCTAGAGAGAGAAATTATAGAGAGAAAGAAGAAGAGTATTCTGCTACTTTACTACTTCTATATCCAATTTCTTTTATGGTAAGGGGTGTTATTCTTTCTTATTCATGAAGAGAACTTCTGTTACTCCATTCTTATTTATTCTGTTGGAATAACTTGTATACGCGGCATACCCTATACTTGGTGAAATCCTTATGTTATTCTATTCTTTATTATTTTGTTGGAATAACCTGTATACGCGGTTTACTCTATACTTGGTGGAATGACATGTATATGTGGTTTACCAATACTTGGTGAAATCCCTCTGTTGTTCCATTCTATATTATTATGTTGGAATAACCTGTTTATGTGAAGTACCGCATACATGGTGAAATTCTTTTATTATTCTGTCGGAATATCCTGTCGGTGTGAATTTCACCTGACCTGGTTCCATTTATTATTCTGTTGGAATAACCTGTATACGCGGATTACCGTATACTTGGTGATGTCTGTTGTTATTCCATTCTTTAATATTCTGTTGGAATATCCTGTCTGTGTGTTTTACACCGGACCTGGTTCCGTCTTTATTATTATGTCTTTATTATATGTTAGAATAACCTGTAAATGCGAAGTACCGCATACATGGTGAAATTCTTCTATTATTCCATTCTTTACTATTCTGTTGGAACATCCTGTCGGTGTGAATTTCACCTGACCTGGTTCCGTTCTTTATTATTCTGTTGAGAATAACTTGTCTGTGCGGTCTCTATCGCATGCATGGTGAATGATCCTTTATATTCATTCCTTATTAAATTGTGGAAATAATCTGGTTACGTTGATTAGGATGAGAGTCATAATAAAAGCATTGAACTAATAAAAATCATGGGTATATGTGGTATTAGTAAGTGTTATGATGAGTTATGTTGGTTATTATGTGAAAACATGAAAGTTTCTTAGAAATTACAAAGGGTTGAAAATCATATTTTGATAAAAACGGAACACAAAATTAAATTGACCATATCTCCTAGTATAATTCGAATTTTTGAGTTTAGTCAAGTCCTAGAGTTAGATCTATGAGTTTTGTAGTATCTCCAAGTGGAATCACTGGAAAGGTATTGTAGATTTTCGTGGATTTATTTTAGCAAAGGAGTGCAAAGCTGCCAATACCGAAAAAAAGCTACTTACGTTTTTTTAAAAGGGGCTGTTTCGGCCACTTAATTTATGAGAAAACTTCTGGCCTTTTGGGACATGAAAGTATATGGTATAAAGTACATCCTGTCCAAAAATGAGCTCATTCTGACTTAAAATGAGCAAGTTATGACCATTTCAATATTTAGGTTTTTTCGACGAAAAACGCTATAACCGGAAAGTTCTATAACTCAGATAACCATGAAATTTAAACTGGAAGCTCACATTAACATTTTTAAGATCTTTCCAAAATTTGGGAATTTTTGGAGTTAACCTTAAGGTAGCTAATTTCTTAAGGAATTAATTAGAAATTAATTTTTGAAAAATAGTAAATGAATTTTAAAAATTCCGAAAAATATATATTTTCATTATGGGACTATATTATAATAAATCTCGTAAAAGAAATATTTTTGGAATGGATTTGGTATTTTTCATTAAAATGATCTAGTTATGAGTAAATGAGTTAAATATGTTATGTGAAGTAACAAAGTTGGAAAATAGACTTTTATGGCTTGGAAATCCTATGTAAGGTATATGCATATTGTTGATGAGGATTTGATCATTGGTGATGAAATCTTATGAGTATGGCATTCTTGAATGATTAAATGCATTATTTGGTAAAGTGTAAACAATTGAAATAAATTGTTTATAAGTTTAAGAAGTGATTAAAACATTGTTATGATATTAACAATATTAGATTATAAATTTATTATGTGATTGATAATATTTGGATAAATTTAAAGTCTTTAATATTTATCCTTGTTTTCAGTTGGTTAATGTTTATATCATTGTCATCATACTCATGCTTATATGGTGATAAAAGTTATCTTTGGCTTACGTGCGAAGATGGACTACTTATTATTGAATTGTATATCTTTGGCTTACGTGCAAAGATGGATTGTTGATTATTGGTTTTATCGTTGTATATCTTTGGCTTATGTGCAGAGATGGATTATTGATTATTGGTTTTATTGTTGTATATCTTTGGGCTTACATGGACTGGGTATGATTATGATCAGGGATTATTCGGTATAGTCATGACCATTGATGATTTAATGAATATCCTCTGGCCCGTAGTGCAGGGATGATTCGATGATGCGGTTCATTTACGAGGATAAAACATTATTGATGGACTTTTAACATGGAGAGAGATAATGTACACTGATGGTCTATGTGACTCTTTTAATGGATTGCTTTCGTTCACCGCAACTATGGTTGAAAAGTTTTATCATCTACCATATGTTCTAAATCTACGAGTTATTATTAATGAAAACTATTGATAATGTAATTATCTTTAGTCATGATATTCTTTATCGGATTAGTTGTGGTCACCCTTTTGCTTCACAATTCCTTTCGTGTAATAAGAGTGTAAATTTGTCGAAAGCGGGGATAACAGGGAAATAGAACGGTGATCTATAGCTGTTGAGGTTCTCCCTAAATAGTATGGAAATAATTTTATTGAGAACTTTAGATAAGTATGTCGTATTGTATATGTCATTTGATATTTAACTTTGGTGAACCAAATAGGGTGAGGTGAACCCAACTTTTGAACGGTGTTTTGTCACTATCATACAAGATGTCTAAAGACATACAACCTCGTGTTATCATAAGACAGGGTTGTGCACATCCACTTGCTGAGTATATCTACAAGCACTACCTATATGATCTTGGAGTTTATTTGAAACATAATTTCCATTTTCAGACAGTGGAGATAGTTATATGCCAAGAGAAGACTCACCATTGGAAAGAAGATGATAGTAATCTTCTCGTTTTTCTTTGAGGTCTATTGGGTCAACCAAGGATAATTCTGTGGACATATGATATCTACAATAACCTAGATGTATGGCCTCCCATGTACGAAGGTTTCATTGAGCACTTCCCAAAGATTTTAATTCCAAAAATAGTTTTTGACTATACTTTTATGTAAAGTACCATTGTAAGGTTGTGGTCGAGGCACCATGAGAGTTACATACATTATATTAAAACTCACAGTTAACTGTGATCGTATTTTACACGACAGCTGTATAATTAAGTTTTATTTATATTTTGTACCATGTATTTGGCGACTCAAAATTGGGTGATGAATACCTAATTTTAGGGGCGTCACAGATCTATTGAAAATATTTATATAAATATCAATTGTGAGAATATAAATTTTGTAAAACTTAGACGCCGTAAGGCTACGGAGATATTCCTCTTAAGTCAGGGAATCGAATCGTACAATTCCTTATAGTACTAAGTGACTTTATTTATAAAATCATATAATAGATAAAATATTAGTATATATTATCTGAGTTAAACAAATATATTTGTTATATCAAGTATTGCTTAACTGATTTATTTATTATACTTGATATCTGTCATCACAAGTATTTGATCATAAATTCATGTATTCATAAAATACTTCACTACAAAAAAATAGACATTTGGCAACGAAAACTTTTTTGTTTCAATATTTCGTTCCCTAATATAGGCCACATTCATTGGCAACCATTTTTTTTGTAGCGTATTTAATACATTTGTTTGCAACGCTTAGTAAATTGTTACCCAAAATTAAGACAAACCTAATAAGCATGCCTCTTTTTTTTCCCCAAAAAAATGCATCATTTTTTATTTAAAAATTTTTATTTATTTAGACACAATTTTATATAGTGAAATGTTTCACTCCGTCCGTCTCAAAATAAATGCCCAATTTTATTTTTTTTAAATTTATATTTTTTGAAATTAAAATATTTATCATATATATATATATTTTCTAATTTACAAAAATTAAAGGTTGTAGTTAATTAGATGTAGTTTATAATGATCATATTCGCACACTTATAATTTTGAAAAAAAAATATAATTAATTTCTAAAATAATTTATATGAATTTTTCTTGCAACTCGTTATTTTACATATATACTTTTTGACAAGGGATGAGAAAGGAATCGAAATCGCTCCCGAAATTGCACCAAAAATCGACCACCGATTAAGGCGTCAATGGTTCTGGCATAGACAAATTAAGTTGCACCAATGGTGTGTAAGTTCTTTTTTAACTCCCCTTTTTCAAATTCTCCTTTTTCTTGACTTCTAACTTTTTTATAATCAAATATTAATTTCTCTTTATATCTTGAATTAGAGGGTGTTTGGCAATGACTTATAAGTTGGTCAAACAAAGTTATAAGTCATTTGTTATTATTTAGTGTTTGACAATAACTTAAATTTTAACTTTTTTTACTTATAAGTCATTATTAAATTTTTTCATGCTTCATGTGCTATATTTTTATGTATTAGATAAATTTTACTATATATATATATATATATATATATATATACATATTCTTTTCAAAAATTCTTGTCAAACTAAATAAAATATTAAACAAATCTCAACATTAAACTAAATATATATAAAGTAACTATGAATATTTTTATATGTAAATATATATATGTAAACAAATATTCATATAAATATTTATAAATTTATCTCTAAATATTCATATAAATATTTATAAAAATATTCAAATCTAAATTTTATAAATTTTAGATGAAATATTTATAAATTTATAAATAAATATTTATTTATAAATTTTAAATATAAATTTATATGAATATTTGTTTATAAATATTTATATGAATATTTAGAGATAAATTTATATATATATATATATATATATTAAAATATTCATAGTTACGTTATATAAATATTCATAGTTACTTTATATATATTTAGTTTAATGTGGAGATTTAAGATGGGTATATATATAGATGGTAATATAATTTATCTAATACAGAAAAAATATAACATAAGAAGTAAAAATATAACAGCTAGGTTTCAAACCTTAGACCTATAGGTTATTGGGTCATTCAGCTACCACTGAGTCATTCTAATTTATTAGTTAACTAAACTACTGCCATAACTTATAGCAGTAGACAATGTAGCACATGAGCAAATGAGGGGCACATGAGTAATTTTTCATGTCATTATAGCTTGTAGCGGCAGGGGGAAATCCATTTCAATCTGTGTCATCCAATGTTGCAATCAACAGTATATATTATGGTTGTTGAAATAGTACTCGTGACAACTGATTGACAAACATGTTAATTTCGGGCCTCTGACCCAAATAAACCCAACCCCATCAAACCTGATTATTATATCTATGCTTCCCAATGTTTCCTATTTCTAGATAGAAGTAGGATATACTTAAAAGTACTCACTCACTCCGAGAATGAAAATGATGATTGATTTTATGCGAATTTAAAATAAATGTCAAATGATAAAATTATTTATATTTAAATTTTCATCTAATTGCAATTTTTTCTATACATGAGTAGTGATATTATATAAATATTTAAAAATAATAAAAATATGACATTTAATACTAAGGATATTACGCACAAATTATTGTAAGAAAAATAGATTATTTAATATAAGTAAATATTTAACTTGAGATAACATAAAATAATAAGAACTTTTATTCTTAGACAGAGGGAGTAACTTAAATCATTAACATATTTTTAAGTCCAAAAATAAAACATAAAAAAAGAATAGTAATGGTATACCCCTACCTATTACTAGTTCTCCTTTTACCTATTTTCCAAATATATTATAAAATTAAATTATAATACTATCAGTTCAAAGAGAAAACATAAAAGATGAAGAAAAATTTATTATGTTTTATGTACTAAAACAGAATAAAGTTATTTAAAAATAACTTATAAGTCATTCCTAATAAGTTAGTTTGACCCATATTAATGTAATATCAATTTTATCCCTATTTTGTAAAAAAAAATGAATTTGTAAAAAAGAAGAGTAAGATGCAACGTCACTTTAATTGGCGTTAGAATTTTTATTTTTATTTTTTTATAGCTGAAGTCTTATATACTCCTTCATTTCTAACGCCGATGACAAAGAAATATTGATGTTTGTAAACATGCATGTACAAGAGATGAAAGAAATTATATATAAAAAAAGATATTCCAACGTCAGTTAAAGTGATGTTACATCTTACTCTTCTTTTTTACAAATTTGCTTTATAAAAAAATTCAAAAAAAGTTACAATGCTGGTTAGTTTGGCATTGGATCATATTTTTATTTTTTTTCAAATTTCTTTAAAAAAATAAATCGTTTTAAAAAAAATTAACATAATTTTTTTTAAAATTCTTTTTTTTAACGTGGCGTTGGTTGCCTTTCTGATTTTTCACCAAAAATAAATATCCAAAAATTCAACGCCATTTCAAATAGCGTTCAATAGTTTTTCACAAATTAGATTGTGAGAGCCTTTACTCCCAACGATAGTCGTTGAAGTTTTTATTTATAAAAATTATTCTTAAATTAATTAATTTGGTTAAGAGAAGAGCCTATTCCAAGAAAATTGAACAAAATGAATATAATTGAGAAAGTTGAATATAATTTAGGCAAAGGAACGAGTGATCAAATTTGTTTATATTATAATTAAGAGATTGTTGATGTTGATTATGAAATTTATTTTTACTCATATTTTTCTAAAGTAGGAATTTCGAAATCCATAAAATAAAAAAGAAAATGGTGTTTACGTAATTATGGCCACAAATAGGGACCATTTGACAACTTACCCCCACCTTATAAATCACATATGTTTTTGGAAACTCTAGGGTTTTTTGGAACCGAGATACTGAGCGCCAAAGCAAACAAGAGCGAAAATGGTGAAATTCTTGAAACCAAACAAGGTCGTCAATCATGCTCAATAGCCGATTCATTTGGTCGTAAAGCGTTATCATCAAGTCGTTCGATGATTTAAACCTGATTGTCACCAGACGCCTCGTCACGGTGATCGCTAAATACCCAAAGAAGGGATTCGAAAGGACTCACCAAGAAGACCGCCAAGAAGTCTCGCGTGAAGGCATTCATCAAGCTCGTCAACTACAATCACATCATGCCCACTCGTTACACACTCGACGTGGATCTCAAAGACGTGGTCACTCTCGACGCGCTTCACTCGCGTGACAAGAAGGTGACTGCCGCCAAGGATACTAAGGCTAGGCTTGAGGAGAGGTTCAAAAGTGGTAAGAATCGTTGGTTCTTTTCTAAGCTTCGGTTTTAAGGTGGAGGAGAAAGAATTGGGGGTTTTCCCTATTCTTAATTGATATGTAGTTGATGCATTGGGGGTGGATGGGATCTTATGCATCTTACATGCCATTTAGTTCAATAGTTGTCAGGACTGGATTGGGAGATCTTGATATTCAAATGTTGTGCCATTGTTAAGTGAACTATTAATCTATGTTTATATCTTCTCTGATTCCTATGTTCTCTAAATATTATTTTTTTGTTCTTTAGAGAACTAGGGGTTAAGTATTTACTTTAATTTGAAGTAAAGAGGTTAACTATCTTAAAAATAAATTGGAGGAGAAAGGCCTTTAACTTTTGAGCTTTGAGATAGGCATAATACAAGTGTGAGAGGCCAACACAAGTCAGAGGGAAAGAGAGAGAGAGAGAGAGGGAGTTTAAATTTCTGTGGTAAAAATCTTTGTCAAGGGCACTTCAGGCCCGTCTTGTTTGCATTATATATATTTTAATTTTGTCCTATTAGTTACTCTGCGTTATTATCCTTCAACCTCTTATATCATACATATAGTTGCTCGAATTGCGTTGGTGAAGCCTGAGAAGGCCAGAGGAGTTGAAGATGTTATACTGAGAGATGCTCAAATGGGACAGATAATTGAGAAGGTAACACTTTGTTTCTTGCTTATTATTTTTGGTTTAAATATATATATTTGTTTTTCTTGTGCATTCAAGTTAGCTAAGCTTAACAAATGAACATGTTTATTTATAGGTTTCTAAAGAGAGGCTCATATCATTGCTGGAACAAATTAATACCCAAACAACTAAGTAGACCAAAGTCATAGTAAGTCATTAAAATATGTCTTCAAGACATTCCTTTGACATGCTTGCTTATTGTCTGCATGAATTTGGTTGTTTACTCATTCATTTTTATATATTGATGTTCTATCTCAGATCCAGATGCGATGAAGTGTTCTTGATGATGATGATTAACTCAGATTGATTCATATTTGATTTTACAAAGTCGCTTGTTTGTAATGTATATCGTATGCTTGATTTTGTATGCGTCAAATTCTTATGGGTATCTAAACTTTATTATCTTTATGTCCTATTTTTTTTTTCATTGTAACGCCTTCCCTAAGTTGGGTTATTAAGACAAAGGTTCATGGTCTTGGACGTCTGCTAGTATGCTACAATGTTCAAGTATTGGACGTCTGCTAGTATGCTACAATGTTTGAGACGAGTAAAAAATTTCCATGTTAATTTTTTCTTTTTTGGTTGATTTTGTATGTGCTCTATTTGAGCTAATTTAATCTGCAAAATACAGCTAATAAATGAAATCAATATTTACTTATTTTACCATATGATGAAGAGTTTGGTTGGGAAGTCATTTATATTTTAGGATATCTTGATCATTTTTTTACTTCTCACTTTTCCACGGGTCCCTTTATAATTTGAATTTATGAAGTACAGTTTTTCAATTTGCTTCTACCTTTTAGAAGCTTATCTTATGATTTTGGTACTTCAGGTCTTTGCCAAAGCTGTAAAGCCAAGGGCATACTTTAAGCTGTACCAGGTTAAGTTTAAGAGAAGGAGAGGTACGTTTTGATATATTGTAACTAAATTGTCGTTGTTTATAGTTTATTATATCTTTAAATTCCTTAATTAACCTCTTTATTGATGTAGTGGCTGATGTTGTTTTAATATTGGCAGAATACCTAAAGGATGAACCATGGTTGAAACTCTTGTGTAAGCTTAAGTATTGTTTCCTATTATAAACATTTCTTTCTTGATTTTTTTTTCATATATGTTTCTAGTGTTAACCTCTTGATGGCGGAGATAAAGTGTCAACTAAGACGGCATTGTAGTTTTTAAATGCATCTGAAGTTTGATTGTAAAGATGATGAATGATCATGTATCGATGATTTTTTATTTAATTACTAATATTTTAGTTTTTTATTTCGCTATAATTTGTTATGGGGTTATTGAGACATAATTTTTCTCATTTATAAAATAATTTTGACATTCGTTACATAACAAATGAAAATGCAATATTTATATCGTTGTAAATCATAACAAACTTCGTTGCACATGAAAAGTAAACGATAACGTATAGTGTCGTTGCTAATTGACAAAAACTTTTGTTACTCTATAAAAACAATCACCTTCAAATAATATCGTTGCTAATTCATCATAATTATCCATAAAAAAAATCAAAGGCAACGCAAAATTCGTTGTAAATTAATATATAACTGGTTTATTTTATACATTTAGCAACAAACATCATTACCAAAAAGTACACAATTAGCAACGAAAACCAATTAAGGCAACAATTTCTATATTGTTTAGTAACGACAAACTTCGTTGGCAAATGTGTATCAAATTCAATGAATTTTATCTTCGTTAGAAAATAAAAAGATTCTTTTCGTTGCCAATTAGGCGTATTTTGCAACAAAAATTATTTTTCAGTAACAATTTCTTAATAAATTTGCTACAAAATATTTTGTTGCTAAATGATTTATGATTTGATATGAATACAAAATTTCGTTGCGAAATATATTACATTCTGCAACAACAAAAAAATCGTTGCTAGACAATTAGCAACGCTCATTGCGCAACGAAATGTCCAACGACCGAAAAATCGTTGCAAATGGCATTTGGCAACGAAATTCCGCACATTTAGCAACGAAAACTATTTGTTGCAAAATCACCATTTTTTTGTAGTGCTTGTTGCACAATATAAAAGTTATTTAAGCTTTTATTTCACAAACTGAAGTGAATATATCTACTTAAATAGAAGCATATTTGATTCAAAGCTTAAAACAACTTATTTGCTTATTCAGAAGCATTTTCACTCTAAATATAAAAGTTATTTATACTTTTATATTTAAACTTAAAGTAACTTTTCTTTACTCCTTAAAGAATAAATATTTCTTTATAAATTTGCATTAAATTATATATTTGCTTAAACAGAGGCATTTTTGAGCTAAAGCTATATTGATCTATTTGCTTAGTCAAGAAGCACTTTTCACACAAAATATAAAAGTCATTTAAACTTTTATAACAGTGCATAATTTACATATTTGCTTACATAGAAGCTTAATTTGATCAAAGCACAAATTATTATCTGCTTACAAAGAAGCATATTTTCTCAAGTATAAAAGTCTTTGAACTTTTATAATTATATTTGCTCTTTAATTGATATTTACTTATTTGAGAAGCATCAATCTGTACTAAATTTTATCTGCTTATTTTAGAAGCAAATTTTTGTAAAAACTTTTGTAAAAAGGAAAAAGGTAGAGTTAGTTTATTTTATGTACCTGTGAGAAAAATGAGTAATTCTTCGACCAAGACCAGAGTCTTAGAGAGGTCAGCTGGAAGTTTGGTCTCTAGTGAACTTGTAAGGTGAGGAAGAGGCTGTTGTTTCAAGACCAGATCATAGAATAGAACTGAACTCAAAAGAAGGTATAACTAAGCTTGAGGAGGGAGCGGGGAGCTTGCTGTCCAAGATAAATTAGTTGGGAACAGTTGAAAGTTTGTCTATAAAACTTTGTAAAGGCGTCTTCGCCTATTGAAGGAGTATTTATTACTAATATTAATAGGATCTCAAGTCCTGGAGAGGAGCTTGAGACTGGACGTAGCAACATACTCGGGATGTATGTTGTGAACCAGACAAATCTCTGTGCATTGTGTGATTGAATTTTTACTATCTTGCATATTAATTTCTAACACTGCAAATTAATTATCAAAAAATTCAAAAAGGCCTAAGATAATTTTTTAATCTGTAATAATATATTCAACCCCCCTTCTAGATTATTATTGGACTTTCATATGGTTACCAATTTAAACGTGACTTTGAGATTTTCTAGGAGTTGGTATAATTATGGAATCTTATTCAAAGTTGATAGAGAGGTGTTTTGAAGGAAACATGCTAATAGTTAGTTGGACTCTTTCAGCTAGTCTTTGGATATTAGTTGACTCCTTCACAGCAGTATATCTCATATATATCTACGTACTGAGCTGTTTTATATTGTTATATATCTTATCTTTTAGATTTTATAGTAGGATGAGATTTTATTGCTAACGTATATCTCTTATTTCAATTAAGAAGAAATAGTCGTTGCTTGGATTGGAACGTTGCATGTTCTAGTCGTTGCCCTTCTCTCCTTTATATATATTGTTTACTCGGCTAATATGAACAACAAGATTGCAGAACAAAACTCGTCAAGAAAACTAATCTTAGATACATACAAGTCTCTATCACTCTTTAAGTCTCAGTTTACAGTGTTGTTCTTGTATTCCTTCTTTCAATATCTATTGTAAACATAGTACAAGTCTAGGTTGGCTTGGGGTTTTTTTTTAGTAATATTCAGTCTGTTCAACCAAGCTTTCAAAGTCTCAGAGGTGAGAGGTGTTGCAAAGGTGCAAAGGGAGCAGAGGTGTCCAATCGATTGTCGTTGTAACAGGGAGTTTTATTTTCTTTGTAATTGTTGAATATTGTTTTAATAAAAAGAGTCTCCAATACCATTTGGTATTGGACGTGGATTATGCTACTAAACTAGAGGATAGGGGCTGAACCATGTAAAAATCTTGGCGTGATTTACTGTTCTTTTGTTTTTGTTTTATTCTTTAATATTCTGCAGTTTTTGGTTTAAAGTCGTGGCCTAAAATAGACTGGTATTAGTTGTCCGTTTATAACAGACAAAGAACATAACTAATACGGACAGAGTTAGACCATCCGATTATAGCATGCAATAGTAAACTTTAAAAATTGACCAATGTAGATCACTTTTGGGTATTTACACCTATTCACCTCCCCTCTAGGTGTGCTTAATTATAGAATTACAAAGTACTCCCTCCGTTCCTAAATAAGGGACGTTTTAGAAGAAAAAAATTTGCTTCAATTTATCTATCGTTTACTACTTTCTAGGAGTTCTTTCCTATATCACCCTTACCTTCTCTCATTGTCCTAAGAAATTCTCACCCCTTAGTATTAATAGTTTTCAACTTCCCATAAAGTGGTAGTGATGGAATTTCACACAGATTTTAATTATAAAATGGTAGTATTAAATGACTTTCTTAATCTATGTGCAAAAATCTTAAACGACACTTATTTAGGAATGGAGGGAGTAGTAAGCAACGACTATCTCAGTTAGTTAGGATGATTAGTTCAATAAAAGATAGCAGTATCAACAATCTTTTTACAGCTATAATATATTCTTTAAACAACAATTCAAAGAACTGAATATAAAATATGTTATATTAAAGGAGTCAAAAAGATATTAAAAATAAGTTTGTTAGAGATCATACTCTACACAAAATTTAATATCTAAACCTATTTCCTTAAAGGATTGGAATTTTAATTTAAAACAGATTCCTTAACTAAACAAACTCCTTAATATATTCCAATTCAACAATTTTTTAAACATATATTAAAAAGATACTTTTCAGAATTATAAAACATCTGATCTAGATATATTTCATAAGATTATGTAAGTTATATCAGTTGGACATATCAAACTTGGTCATTACTATATCGTATTCAATAAACCAATAACAGACCAACCCAAAACATAATCCATACAGTCTATTAAATAACCAACATACTTAAGCATATTGTCATCATTAAAACCAAAAAGAATAAAAACTAACAAAATCAATAAATATATCATATATTTTTGAACATATAATAAAATACATTGCATACTGCTTTGTTGAGTTATGATATTCCTTGCTAGTTGCTACTCCCTTCATTCCTAAATAAGTGACGTTTTAGAAAAAAAATTTGTTCGAATTTATTTGTCGTTTACAACTTTCTTAGAGAATAAATTATTTACTTTCCTATATCACCCCTACCCAGCACCGGCCCTGGGCTGAAGCCCAAGATGCCCGGGCTTTAGGCCCAAAATTTTTTAGGGCCCCTTTTTCTTATATCTCTTTTTCTTAGTTTTTAAACAAGAGATGTACTCCTTTTGCAAATTGTTCCTTTTACTTAATACATACTTTAGCCCAAGAAACCTCAAAGCCTCAATCTCATCCTCACCATATCTTAACTTTTTATAAGTCCTCCCTGGATTAACCCATTCATCAGTTTAATGTTTTCTCCCAGTTATTTTTTGGCAATATTAGTGAATACCCTGTAAAATTCCTGGAAACATCTAAACCATTTATTTTCACAAAAATCATATCTAGAACAACGAAATCCTGAATTTCTGAACTGAATTTCCTGGGAAAGAAGTGTGTATACATTACTGCATTTGAATTTCCTGCTCTCGCTCACTGTATACATGTGTTCCTTATAAGACCCCAACTTTTTGAATAAAGATGAATTTTCTATAATTATCATTTTTGAGGATTATGGAATGAATTTAATATAATGTTATAGTTGTGGATAATATTTACAAATTTTGCAAAGTATGCAAGTTGTCATATTATATTCGATTGTTCGTAAAATATTCTTTTTGTCGTGGAATATTTGTACGACTTGCAGATAATCATTGGTGGACCCCACAATGTAATTATTATCAGGAATAAGAAAACGATAAAAATATTTTATTGAAAATAACGGCGGAAGTTTTACCGTTAATACTGTTGAACTACTCGGTAGTAAAAGTACAGTAATACGCATGGTTGCATAGTAGCACACAGTATTGATTATTAAGGCTTATGTGATAAGTCACTCAATTTTGTTTTATTAGTATTATTAACGTAATAAAACAGAAACATCTTTTTATATAAAACAGAATACTTTTATAAAGTTATTCATTTTATTAGATAATAATTAGATTATATTATATTTTATTATGCATAGTGTTTTGCATAGTAAAATCTTTTTATATAAAATAGAAACTTTTATAAAGTTATTTGTTTTATTAGATTATAAATAGAATATATTATATTTTATTTAAAAGATTTTGCTTTAAATATGGACCGTAAGATTAAAGTAAATCAATCTGGATCGTTCATGAATAAGTTACTATGCAATTCATTCTTCTATAAATAGAAGCTCATTCCTTCATTATTTTCTTACGAATTCACTGAAACTCTAGAGAGATAAACTGTAAGAGAGAAAGAAGAAAAATATTCTGCTACTTAACTACTCTTATATTCAGTTTCTTTTACAGTAAGGGAAATTATTCTTTTGTATTCATGAAGAGAATTTTTGTTATTCCATTTCTTATTATTCTGTTGGAATAACCTGTATACGCGGGCTACCCTATACTTGGTGACATTATTCTATTATTCTGCTGAATATCCTCATGCATGTGTTTTACACCGGACTGTCAAGTTGCGTCTTTATTATTACCGTTGGAATATCCATGCATGTGTTTTACAATCGACCGGTTCCGCTTTATTATTCTGTTGGAACATCCTATCGGTGCGAGTTTTGCCTGACCTGGTTGCGTTACTTATTATTCTGTTGGAATAACCTGTCTATGCGAAGTACCACATGCATGGTGATTTCTTTTGTTATTACATTCTTTATTATACTCAGTTGGTTAAAGTTTTGACTTCTATACTCTATGAAATTAGTGGAATATCCTTGATATTTGCGCTTCATCCAGTATCTTTTCATGGAAATATTCATCTGAGCATTCTTGAATTTTACTCTACACAGAAGTATCATGTTGACAATTTGGACGTTATTGGTTCCTGGACAAATTAATTCTTGAACTTTGTGAGACCCCAGATTTAATGAATAAATATTTAATTTTTTCTCGAAATAATTTTTTATATTATGATGTGGATTTGATATAATGTTATAGTTGTGAGTAGTATTTAGAAATTTTGCAAAGTATGCAAGTTGTCATATTATATTCGATTGGTCGGGAAATTTTCTTTTTGTCAGGGAATATTCGTACGACGGTTCAATCATTGGTGGACCCCACACCAGAATTATTGTCGGATTGAGAAAACGAAAAAAATATTTTATTGAAAATAACGGCGGAAGTTTTATCGTTAATACTGTTGAACTACTAGGTAGTAAAAGTACAGTAACACGTGGTTGCATAGTACACTACAAAAAAATGGGCCTTTAGCAATGATTTTTCGGGCAACGACTTTATAAGTCGTTGCTGAAAGTATATGTTTAGCAACGAAATTGGTCATTTGTTGCAGATTGTGTCGAGCTTTCACTTTTTGCAACGAAATTGAAAGTCGTTGCAAAATTTCGCTAATTCATCAAGGAAAAAATTTCGTTAGAATTGCGTTTGCAAAATTTTTGGCCACTTGATTTCCCGTCATCGTGGGCAACGAAAGTTTTTTGTTGCTAAAAATGGAGTTTTAGCAACGATTTTTCAAATCAACGACTTTATAAGTCGTTGCTAAAAAGTATGTTTAGCAACGAAACTTATCCTTCATTGCGATTGTGGTCGCTTTCACTTTTTGCAACGAAATTCATAAGTAGTTGCAAATTTTGAAACAAAATTCGTTAGAAATTCGCTTGCAAAATTTCTAACCACTTGATTTCTCTCATCATGGGCAACAAAAGTTTTTTTGTTGTTATATTTCGATTGCCTAATGTGGACCACATTCATCAAGCAACAATTTTTATTTTCGTTGCATATTTTATACAACTTTTTTGCAACGACTATTAAAATGTTGACTTAAATTAAGATAATAATAATAATAATAATAATAATAATAATAATAATAATAATAATAATAATAATAATAATAATAATAATAAATAATAACAATAACAATAACAATAACAATATCTATAATAATAATAATAATAATAATAATAATAATAATAATAATAATAGTAATATTGAATCTAATCCCAAAAATAATGTTATTGCCAAGATTCAACACACTAGATCTCTAGCTTAAATCTTGGATCCAATGACCACCGAGCTAATGTTAAGCCTAATAATCATAATTTTACAAGAATTAATATTTATAACTAAACAAATCACTTACACTTAATAATAATAATAATAATAATAATAATAATAATAATAATAATAATAATAATAATAATAATAATAATAATAATAAAAATAATAATAATAACGGCTATAAAAAATCTAAGATTAAGAATCATGTTAAAATAATGGTAAAAGAATTAATAAAATGCCCCAAATTTGTTTTTTTAACCATCATGGCATGCCTTTTCTACTAACCCATTGTCCTTCTGAATCCGTGTCACCCGAGAGCTTGGGGTACGCCCAATCGCCTACGAGCAATTAAAGAACCAAAAATAAAACCAAAGAATTAACTTTAAGCAAAGATTACTTGGGACATACAAGGAAATGAGGAGGGACTTTGGCATTATGATAAGTAATACTCTTTAATGATCCGGATGGACATGGTGGCATTAATTAGGTTTTTCATTGTTCAAGACATTAACTTAACTTCATATGTAAATATATTTCCGATAAAATATATTTAATATTAAATATATTTTACTGAAATATATTTAATATTTTAATTAATGATTAATTAAAATATATTTTAGGTAAATTTAAAAATATTTACTTTAAAATATGTAATATTTAAAAAAACAAATTTGGGGCTAAAATATTAATTAAAAATATATTTTAGGTAATATATTTAATTAAAATATATTTTTCAATAAATATTTTATTATTATTGTTATTGTTATTGTTTTTACTATTATTATTATTATTATTATTATTATTATTATTATTATTATTATTATTATTGTTATTATTATTATTATTGTTATTATTATTATTATTATTATTATTATTATTATTATTATTGTTATTATTATTATTATTATTATTATTATTATTATTATTATTATTATTATTATTATTATTATTATTATTATTATTATTATTATTATTATTATTATTATTATTATTATTATTATTATTATTATTATTATTATTATTATTATTATTATTATTATTTATTATTATTATTATTATTATTATTATTATTATATATAAATTATAAATATATATATATATATATATATATATATAAATATTAAAATATTCATAGTTACATTATATAAATATTCATAGTTACTTTATATATATTTAGTTTAATGTGAGATTTAAGATGGATATATATATATATATATATATATATATATATATATATATATATATAATAAAATTTATTTAATACACAAAAAAATATAACATAAGAAGCAAAAATATCACAACTAAGTTTCGAACCTAAGACATGAGTTATTGGGTCATTAAGCTACCATTGAGCCATTCTAATTTATTAGTTAACTAAACTATCACTATAACTTGTAGCGGTAGACAGTATAGCACATGAGCAAATGAGTAATTTCTCATGTCGCTATATATAGCATGTAGCGGCTGAGAAAAACCATTTCAATCCGTGTCATCCAATGTTGCGATCAACGGTATAGATTATGATTGTTGAAATAGTGCATGTGACAACCGATTGGCAAACATGTTAGTTCCGGGTCTCCAACCTAAATAAACCCAACCTCATCAAACCTGATTATTATATTTATGCTTCCCAATATTATATTAAGAGTAATATATATTTTGTGAAGTGCATATGTAATAAGTTATTTTTATTAATTTAACGATATTAGGTATGTATATATAGTACTAATGCCCAATCATGGAAGCTGTCAATAAAAATGGGTTAAATGTTTTTTCAGTCACTGTACTATAGGTCAACTTACAGATGGATAATTGAACTTTTTTTTTACAGTCAACTCACTGTACTCGACTTTTCTAACAAAAAGTTAAAAAAAACTGTTAACTTTGTTGACTTTAACGGAAAACTACCGAGTTAGTCATTGAAAGTTATCCAAAAAAAGCCTATGTGATGAGTTAGTATGCGACGTGGCGATGATGATGTGGATTTGGAGGAAATTTTTATGAAAAATGGAAAAAAATATTTTAAAGTATAATATAAAATTTAAAATTAGCCAAAAATAAGAAAAAATATATTTAATTATTTTTGTAATTAATATCAAATAAATTTTATTTATAATTAAGCCATTTATAAAATATAAAAACTAAAAGTTTGCTAATTAAAATTAATATTCAAATTTTTGTAGTTTCCACAACAAAAGTTCAACAGTTTGAATGTCCATAATTAATGATCAAAAGTTGTTTTTAGCTCTCTATGTCCCCTCGAGTTGGTGTTGCAATTGAATCAACCGAGAAGAAAGTTTGGATTGTCGACTAACTTGTTCATTATATTATCAAGATTGTCAAATAAAAAAATATTTTCCTTTAATTTAAAATTCATTTCTAAAATAAAGACTTTTATAAATAATTATATATTTTTATATATACTACGAGTATTAATTAAGAATTTGGTATGATTTTAGATATTATAGTAAATTATATTTCGTCCATAATATTATATTTTATAAATGAGTAAAATTCGAATAACATATTAGGACATATATATTCTTAAAATTTATAGATTTTACAAATTATATTCTTTTTATGAAATAAATAAAATAAGTTTTCCCTAAAATAAGCTGGCCGCGAAAATGTCCCTCCATTATTTTCACGCCCATTCTCTCCCTCAATTTTCAATCCCTCACATTTTAGGACTGAGCAAAAAACGAGTATAACCAAATTACCAAACCGACCCAAAATAATTTAACAAAAATTTTTCGATAATTCGGTTATTTTTAATATTTCGGTTATATTCGAATTATTTTACGATTTTCGGTTAATTTGTATGGATATTACTTTTAGGTTATTCGTTAACAACACTTGACTTAAAATAAGACTCTTGACTCAAAGAACAAACTTTCAAATTTATTTATTACTAATTTACTACTTTACTAAATTCTCAAGACTCGAACTCTCGCCTCGGATCGATCTCTCAATTTCGCCTTCTCGAACTCTCCAACTCTCGTGGCGGCTACTGTCCTTCATCTCAACTCTCGACCTCTCGGATCTCAAATACGGCGACAAATTTTCCATTTGTTCAGATTTAGTCGTCCCCCTATCGCTCACACATAAGGAAGAAGGAAGAAAAGCTAGGTTTTGGAAATGGCAATGACGGGGTGTTTGAGATCAACTCTTCCCCTAATCAGTAAAGCTCTGACATTAGATTTGATTTCTTTTCGGGGATCATCTCTTCAACGATCCTTGCTTTGCCCTACTTTAACCAATCCAGAGGTAAACAATAGATCATCTCTGACATCAGATCCTTGATTTCTTTTTGTCTCTATGAATTTGATGTTTTGTGGATGAGAAAATGTGAGAAATGCGTGATTTTTTTTTTAGTTATTTTTAATTTGTTAATTTTTAAATTTTCTTTGTTGGATTTGCATAGATATTATTTTTTCTTATATGAGAAAAATATGTTTCTTATTGTAAAAGCCATATATTCTAAGAGAACTTTCAAATTTCCAGGTAACCCTCCCCTAATATTTTTTTCTATTTGACTAAAATTTTTGTGCAATTGTGTAACATAGAAATCCTTTGGCCTTATTGTTTAATCTATTGCAGTTCTCAAGGAATTTTGCCACTAGCTCTTCTCAAAGGAATGTAAAATTAAGGTGACTTGCTCCTTCAAGCTTTTTGATAAGTCATGGAATGTATTTCAAAGATTATTATTTAAAGTTTTCGCTTTTTTAATATCGATCCTAAGCAAACCGAAAATTATTTATTGTATCTTTTTACTATCATGTATAGAATGTATTTCGATCGTTCTTGAACAGTGCCCGTGTGTGAATCTCAAATCCTATTTATAGTGTTCGAGTTGTTTTTTCTCATTTAAATTCGTGGATGTTGATCTTGTATGGTTTTATTATTTAAAGAACAATTGACATTCATATGACCGATTTTGATTTAGTAGTGTTTCAAAGACTAATTAAAGTAAAAATAAAGTTTGGTATTACATTAAGAGATCTTGTTTGTTTAGAGGAATTATCATTTCGTAAGATTATATTGACCATAGTTTTCTTCGTACCTCATTGATGTCATGCAGTAGAACAATTCGAATCTATGTCATTAAAAATATTAAGCTCTTTGTAATTATTTGTGCTGCCAATGCTATAAATTCTCTGAATTTTACATCTCATTGCTTAGAAAATGCTATTGCATTTATGGGTTTGTTACAAAAGTGAAGGAATTGCTTGTGGTCTTTATTAGCACCTTTTATATGGAAGTTCATCACTTCATCTTTGGCTCTGTGTGTATTTTGGAAGTCATTAGCTTACTTGCTTAAAGAAGTGATCATTAGCTTACTTGCTTAAAGGAGTGATCAATAGTCTTATTTTTTATTATTGCTGCTCACTAATCTTTTTAACAAATATTTTTGTCTAGTTTCTATTAGTGATTCTTTTTTCATTGTAGTGGAAACAAATGGATATTGAATATACCTTCTGGAAAATGCTTCATTTATGCACCTCACCGAAAGTTGTTGTTTCTATTAGTCATTGTTAGCTGTTGGCTGTTTGGACTTGGCTGGCTCAGTTGTCACTGCTGTTTCTATTAGTCATTGTTGGCTCACCATATCAAATCGAGGCTGAAGATTCTTGACAAAAGCAATGAAGCCAGAATGTTCAACAATGTGAAGGGGGTAGTCATGCATGATTATCATCCTAGCAATCTCATGGCGACAACGATCTGAATCAAAAGCAAAGTAAGGTACGCTTAGCGCCTCAGAACGCCGCTTTGGTGTTTCATTAAGACCTCCAATTCCACCCATCTTTGAAGGTGCCTTTGCATGGGCATAATTGATTCTTCTCCGGTTATGCAGACCACCGACAGTTCCTTGGCAATGTGACGCTTTGAGATGACTAGTGTTTGCCACCTTAGAACTCAGTCTTTGATGCTGAAGGATTGCTTGCATTGCTTACAACATGCCCTTCTACATCCAGCACCTACAGTTTCAATAGTGAAGTGTTACCAAACAATTGACTTCTTTTTTCCTACGTTTATTAAGCTACGTTTCTACATGGAATGACTGCATTTCTAAACTGGCAGGCGGCATTTCTAAACTGGTAGGATGCATTTCTAAACTGACAGATCAGATTTAAACCGACCACTGCGCAGCTTTGCAATCGATTATTCATTGCTCAGCATTGGTCGATCAACTTCAAAGATTGCCAACTCTAGATGTATTCAATATTAGCAGTTCTGACTATATTTTGTGTGAAAATACTTTATTAATTTCAGTAAGAGCTTCCACCATATGGCAGTCTATTCGATTAAAGAAACTAAATATTCCTTGGTTTAAAATAGTGTGGCCCAAACTTTCTATTCTTCGATTCACTTTCATTTTTTGGCTTGCTGCTCAGTGGAAGCTCAAGACCCTCGATATAGTATTTCAATATTTAAAATTTGCTGCTACTAGTGATTTTGTGTATCTTTGTTAGGTGTGTATGGTTGAGGCCTGAGGGTAACTCTACTTAGAACTACTTAAGGTTATTAACTCTACTTTCTAGGTTTATTCTTAGCAACTTAATGAACCAATTTGGAAACTATATTTCAGGTCTCTGCCTCCATGAAGGATCTCTGCTATGACAAGTTTGGAATATCAAAGGAGAAAAAAGATTCAAAAAATGTTAAAGGGAACCGAGGTAGCATAGCTTTCATCAATCTCATACAGTTTTATTGCGTGTGTTCCACTTTTTATAAATGTTATTTTTAATTGTCAAACTTAATACAGTTAGCTCATTTGCTTTTTATAAATGTGCAGATCTTCTAGATGAATTACCTGAGAAACGGAGGATTGAGGAAAGAGGTTATCTATCAGACGATGGAGAAGAGGTATTTACAATTCACTTAGTAGAAATTTTCCATCATGCTATTATTATCAGGATTATAATACTGCTCGATGAAACCAAAGTAGAGTAGTAATTCCTAAGCTTTTGATAGCTTAGATACATCAACTTGTCTTATTTTTATCATTCCTATCAAGTTGGCTTACACAGCTACCAATTCCAATATGTTGCCCCCACTAGTCATCTATACCTCCTATAAACAAAAAAGTATCCCCTAGAAATCCTTTTCTTTGCTTATTGAGCATAAGATCTTGTACTTTACTGTATATAATTTTTTCCTTGGCTTCTTTACAAAAGTTTTTGTGGTGTTTTATATTCAATGTTATCTTTCTACATATATTTCATTTGTTCTCAATTTCAAGCATCACATCCGCATGTGGTTGATAAGATTGTACTCTGTCAATTGGGTATAAAGTCTATAGGCAATGCTTCTATTGATGATAGTTATCATTCAGATTCGTTAATCTGCTTTCTATTGTGATGATGGTTATCTGTGGTATTCTATCATTGGGCATCCTCGCCTGTTATGTTGTTGTTGGTGATATAACAGTCTAGGGATGTTGGTATCTTATTACCTTGCTACCTTCGTTGTGGGTGGTTTTTCTCACTGTGAATCTCTAACTGCAAAGAAAAGTGCTTCTTCTCGCAGCTTTCTACTTCTCGCATATGCTTGGTGATGGCCTTTTATTTCACCCTCATCGTGCAAATCGCTTTAGTCTACATATGGTTTGAAATTTGTTGGTTATGGGTTGGAATGCTTTGTGGCGAAGGGATGTTCTTTGCGAATCACCGCCATAAACCTGAAGTTTAGAGTCAGCAGAATGGTCTCATTGGTGCAAATTTGCTTTAATCTGCATATGGTTTACAGCTGTTTTATTTACTGCATTACATCTTTTATTTCCAAGTATTCTCCAATGAAGGTTAATCATAGATTCACCATTGTGAACCATCTAATTTATTTTAGAAGTAAACATAATATTGCTTTTTGTACAAGATTATTCAATTATTTTCTATTTTGTACTACTTTTGTAGGTGCTGCTGATGACCTTACAAAATACACGCCCAGGACTTGAGGGACAAGAGATTTTCAAAGGTCTGGGCTGATGCTATTTTAATATTGGCAGAATACCTAAAGAATGAACCATCGTTGAAACTCTTGTGTAAGCTTAAGTATTATTTTTTATTATAAACATTTCTTTCTTGATTTTTTTTCCATATATGGCACTAGTGTTAACCTCTTGATGGCGAGATAAGGTCAACTAAGACGGGCTTTGTAGTTTTCAATCGCATTTAAGTTTGATTGTAAAGATGATGAATGATCATTGTGTCGATGATTTTATTTAATTAATAATATTTTAGTTTTTTTGTATTTCGCCATAATTTGTTATGGGGTTATTGAGACATAATTTTTTTGTTTATAAAATAATTTTGAACAAGTTTTAATATAGCAACAATTTTTATACATTTAGCAACAAATTTTCGTTCTTAATGGCATTAAAATATAATATTTGGCAAAAAAATTGAACCTAATAACAACGGAGAGGATATTGTTATTAATACTAACATAAAAGGCAATATTTTTATCATTGCAAATCATATCAACTTTAGTTTGCACATATAAAGAAATCGGTAACATATAATGTCGTTCTTTAATCGGCGACTTTTATTCTTATTGAAAAATAACCAAGAATAAACATTTTCGTTCTTCGATTCAAAGATAATGTCGTTGCCAAATAATATAATCAAGAATGAAAATCGTTGCTAAAAAGTTTACATTCCGCAACGAAAGCAAGCTTAGGCAACAATTTTCATAATTTACTGCAACGAAAAATGTCATTGCAAAATGGTGTCAATTGCAACGAAAATGCATGGTCGTTGCAAAAAAAGAGAGTTCATTTTGTTGCCAATTAGAAGGCTTTTGCAACGAAATGGGGTTTTTGGCAACACAATTTTAATTATTTTGTAACAATACATTTTGTTGCTAAAGGATCGATGTCTCTGTACGAAAGCAAAATTTCGTTGCAAAATGTATTACTTTTGGCAACGAAAAAACATTCGTTATGAACAATTAGCAACGCCATTCTTGAACGAAAAAGACGCAACGACAATAAAGTCGTTGCTAAAAACCCTTTAAAACGAAATTTGGCACCTTTAGCAACGAAAATCGGTTGTTGCTGAAGCCCCATTTTTTTGTAGTGGTAGCACACGGTATTGATTATTGATATTTATGTGAGAAGTCACTCAGTTTTGTTCAATTATTGCTACAATAGTTGCTGCATAGTATCTCACATTATTTGATTGAATTATTGTTGATTTATAAGTTTTGTTTTATTAGTATTATTAACGTAATAAAACAGAAACATCTTTTTATATAAAATAGAATACTTTTATAAAGTTATTCGTTTTATTAGATAATAATTAGATTATATTATATTTTATTATGCATAGTGTTACATAGTGTTTTGCATAGTAAAATCTTTTATAAAGTTATTCGTTTTATTAGATTATAAATAGAATATATTATATTTTATTTAAAAGATTTTGCTTTAATTATGGACCGTCCGATTAAAGTAAATCAATCTGGACCGTTTATGAGTTAGTTACTATGCAATCCATTCTTCTATAAATAGAAGCTCATTCCTTCATTATTTTCTTATGAATTCACTGAAACTCTAGAGAGATAAACTGTAAGAGAGAAAGAAGAAAAGTATTCTACTACTTAACTACTCTTATATTCAGTTTATTTTATGGTAATGGATATTATTCTTTTGTATTCATGAAGAGAACTTCTGTTATTCCATTTCTTATTATTCTGTTGGAATAACCTGTATACGTGGAATACCCTATACTTGGTGACATTCTTCTATTATTCCATCTTTATTATTCTATTGGAATATCACATGCGTGTGTTTTACACCTTGACCGGTTCTCGTGTTTTATTATTCTATTGTAATATCCTCGTCATGTGTTTTATTCCGCACTGGTTTCGCTTTTATTATTCTATTGGAATATCATGTATCCAGACGCTTTACGCTGGGACCTAGTTCCGTAACTTATTATTCTGTTGGAATAACTTGTCTATGCGAAGTATCGCATGCATGGTGATTTCTGTTGTTATTACATTCTTTATTATTCTATTGGAACATCCTGTCGGTGTGAATTTCACCTGACCTGGTTTCGTTATTTATTATTCTATTGGAATAACCTGTCTATGCGAAGTACTGCATGCATGGTGATTTCTTTTGTTATTACATTCTTTATTATACTCAGTTGGTTAAAGTTTTGACTTCTATACTCCATGAAATTAGTGGAATATCCTTGATATTTGCGCTTCATCCAGTATCTTTTCATGAAAATATTCTTCTGAGCATTCTTGAATTTTACTCTACACAGCAGTATCATGTTGACAATTTGGACGATGTTAGTTCCTGAATAAATTTAATTCTTGAACTTGTTTTATTGAATTCTTATATCATTGTCATCATCCTCATGTTTATATTATGTTGAAAGTCATCTGTGGCCTGTAGTGCATAGATGGACTTGGTATGATTATGACCGAGGATTATTCAATATATAATCGCATAATAGTAATGTTACAAATGATGTGGAAAAAGTCCTCATTGGCCCGTAGTGCATTGATGGACAGTTTTTGGTATGATTATGGCTATGGATTCTCTTCGGCCAAGGGAGCAAAGATGAATTATTTTATGGCATGATCAGGACCGTTGATGAAAACACGATTATCTTTGGCCGTAGTGCATAGATAATTCGCGGTCGTGATACTAAAGAATATCCTTGGCCTGTAGTGCATGGATTATTTGATGATGTGGATTATTTATTGAGCTGAGTCTCAACGATAAAAGTGATGAAAAACCTTTTAAATCATAAATGATAGTAGATTTTATTCTCTACTTGACTCTTTTAATGGATTTCTTGTTCCGCTACAGTTAAACTTGATGTCTATTGTATTTTATCAATTTAACATTGTTGAAGACTAATGATAATTTATTCTGCATTATCTTAGTCATAATATTTCTTACTAGGCTAGTTGAGCTCACCCTTTCTTTCACTTTTTTCTTTGAAATGAGAACGTAGCCGGGACTAGTCGGGGAAGGGGTGAAGGTCCCGATGATAGTATTAGTAGTCCTCACTATTCTGTTAAATAGTGTGACAATAAATGTAATGAGGACTTATTCTAAGAGTGGATATTGTCTAGAAGACAATATTTGTATTAAAAGTCACAGCTCTCTTGTTGTATATTAAAGATTGTATTTGAATTTTGTACCATGTATTTGGCGACTCAAGATGGGTGATGTATACCTATTTTGGGGGCTTCACAGTTGGTATCAAAGCTTAGGGATATGATCCCTGGCTAAGATGTGAGATAAGAACTAGGAGGGGAGAGACAGGGAATTCTTTCGCTAGTATGACCTACCTAAGTTTATTTGGTATTTAATTGGTCGGTCAGAGTATAAAGATAATATGTGATATGTTATTTAACTCTTGTTTTGTGGCAGTATTTGAAAATGACATCCGAGAATATTGAGATTATGAATGGAGCACCGGAGACCGTTGAGTATCCACAGATCAATAATCAGGATAATGTGCATCAGGAAGGCGACAATCCTCAGGCAAACAACAACACGGACCAAATGATAAACGATGGAATTTTTAGAGGATTTATGCAATTCATGAAACATCAGGCAAGAATGGCTCCTATCCAAAATGCAGGTGGAAACACTGGCAACTCTCGGATGGTCACCGCCAAACAGTTTAAGGAACTGGGACCACCGGAGTTTTTTGGAGAGCCAAAACCACTTAAGGCGGAAACGTGGATTAAGCAGATCAACAAGATATTTGATGTCTTGGGATGCTCCGAGAAGCAAAAGGTTCCTTTTGCCACCTTCATGTTATTAGTGCGGCGAGAGCGATTCGGGTGGGAATCAGAAAGCGTACTCAACTCGCCTTGAAAGATGTCTTGGGAGAAGTTCCAAGAACTGTTCAACGAAATGTACTTTCTCGAAAGTATTCGTCACATGAAAGAGGTAGAGTTCATCAAGCTGGAACAAAACAACATAATCGTATCGCAGTACGAAGCCAAGTTTGCCGAGTTGTCCCATTTTACGTCCCATTTGGTTAATAATGAGGACAGAATGACGCGAATGTTTTTAAGAGGTTTGAAACTTGAGATACGTCAATATCTTATTTCTCATAAACTTTGTTTGTATTCAGATATTGTGAATAGGGCTCAGTTATTAGAGCACAATAATGAGTCAGCACAACCAAAAGGTAACGACCAACAACACGATAATAATCATACCGGTGGCAACGGTCATCGGAACAATGATAACCATCATGGGGGAAATTATCATGCCAGAAATGGTAACCACTTCGGTGGCAATCATGGCCAAAATAATAAGACTGGACATTTCAAGAAGAGAAAGTTCAACAATGACGTGAAGACGTCGACACTAGCACCCATTTCAAAGGAAGAAGAACGACCACCGGTCGTATGTTTCAAATGCGATGTACGGGACACATCCGAATTCAAACCTGCATGAACAATCCAAGACGTGTTTTAATTATGGAAGAAGGTCACCTAGCTCAATTTTGTCAGATGGTGAAGTCAAGTCCAAATTGGGATAGTGATGCCAAAGGATGTCCCGCATAAGCCAAAGCCGTGAGTTTAAGAGAAAGCATTTTTTGTGACGGGAATCAATAAAATTATCACGGTAAGTTAATCATCAACTCTTGTGAAGTCTATACCGTGTTGAGATCTTCGGGTTCTACTCATTCTTTAATTTCACCTAGTTGTGTTCAATGTTTGTACTTAACTCCGGAGAAGTTAGACTTTGATTTATCTATTGAAACTCCGTTGGGAGAAACCTTCGTTACCTCTACTATTTATAAATCTTGTTTGATTCAAATCAACACTTTCACGTTACCTGTCGATCTTATCTCTTTGAAATTACTTGCCTTTGATGTGATTTTAGGAATCGATTGGTTAACTACTCATCATTCTTTTTGTAAGGTTGTTAGCTTTCATACTCCTAAACAACCTGTTATGTGAATTCAAAGTAACCAAACCACTAAAGTCAATCATTGTCATATTAAGCCATAAGTAAAGAGCCCCGATCCTTTCATTGTTGACTTCCTTGTGTGGAATGCACCGAAGCCAGACTTTCTGTAGGCGACGTTGTGAATGACGATGACAAGTTGATAGGTATCAATGTGACGTGTTATCCAAGTCTTGGATGAGAGTAACAATTTTGAATGATATTTCTATTGTTAATAAATTTTTTGACGTATTCTTGAAGACTTCTTAGCCTACCCCAGAGCGTGAAATCGAATTTTGTATTGACCCCAGTACAAAACCCATTTCTTAAACCCTCAAATATTTCTTTACTTAAAACGAACGTGTAATGCGCCAAAGACGTTGACTTGAGCTGCTGAAGATTACGATCGTATCATTCAATACCATCATGGGAAAACGAACGTGATAGCTAACGTGTTGAGTAAAAGATCGTATGCATTTACATGTGTGAATATACGAACCCATGTGAAGATAACGAATATACGAGTAGAATCGACTTTAATCGATAAAGTTAAAGATGCTCAAGCTATACACCTGGAGCTGATGAATGTGAAGAAGAAGGTTCAAGAGGACGTTATTTTAAAAGCAAGAGTTGCTGAAGAGAGGAAATCTCAACCCTCGATTTAATTGGCCCATTTTGAAATCCTCGATTAAGTAGGAGCTGTGGCTTATAGACTCGTTTACCGCCAAGTATGTTGCGTGTTCATAACGTTTTTAACGTATCGATGTTACGTAAATATGTGGACGACCCAAACCACATTATTAATTTAGAACCGGATGAGATAGCGGATGATTTAACGTTTGAGGAGATACGTGTTAAAATTTTGGATAAGAAGAATCGTATTCAATACTCAAGTGTTATACCTCAAGAGTTAGAATCTGAAATAAAGTCAAGGTATCCTCACCTGTTCGGCATACCAGGTACGTACGTAAATTTCGAGGGCGAAATTCTATAAGGAGGGGAGATTATGAGACCCCAGATTTTATGAATAAATATTTAATTTTTTCTCGAAATAATTTTTTATATTATGATGTGGATTTGATATAATGTTATAGTTATGGGTAGTATTAAGAAATTTAGCAAAGTATGCAAGTTGTCATATTATATTCGATTGGTCGGGAAATTTTCTTTTTGTCAGGGAATATTCGTACAACGGTTCAATCATTGGTGGACCCCACAACAGAATTATTGTCGGATTGAGAAAACGACAAAAATATTTTATTAAAAATAACAGCGGAAGTTTTACCGTTAATACTATTGAACTAATCGGTAGTAAAAGTACAGTAATACGCGTGGTTGCATAGTAGCACACGGTATTGATTATTGATATTTATGTGAGAAGTCACTCAGTTTTGTTCAATTATTGCTATAATAGTTGCTGCATAGTATCTCACATTATTTGATTGAATTATTGTTGATTTATAAGTTTTGTTTTATTAGTATTATTAACGTAATAAAATGTAAATATCTTTTATATAAAAATGTAATACTTTTATAAAGTTATTCGTTTTATTAGATAATAATTAGATTATATTATATTTTATTATGCATAGTGTTGCATGGTGTTTTGTATAGTAAAATCTTTTATAAAGTTATTCGTTTTATTAGATTATAAATAGAATATATTATATTTTATTTAAAATATTTTTCTTTAATTATGGACCTTCCGATTAAAGTAAATCAATCTGGACCGTTCATGAGTTAGTTACTATGCAATCCATTCTTCTATAAATAGAAGCTCAATCCTTCATTATTTTCTTACGAATTCACTGAAACTTTAGAGAGATAAACTGTAAGAGAGAAAAAAGAAAAGTATTCTACTACTTAACTACTCTTATATTCAGTTTCTTTTACGGTAAGGGATATTATTCTTTTGTATTCATGAAAAGAACTTCTGTTATTCCATTTCTTATTATTTTGTTGGAATAACCTGTATACGTGGAATACCCTATACTTGATGACATTCTTCTATTATTCCGTCTTTATTATTCTGTTGGAATATCATGTCTGTGTGTTTTACCCCTTTGTTTACCGGTTCCGCTTTTTATTATTCTCGTTGGAATATCCTCGTACATGTGTTTTACACCGGACCGGTTACGCTTTTTATTATTCTGTTTGAATATCCTGTCTGTGCGTTTTACGTCGGACCTGGTTTCGTAACTTATTATTCTGTTGGAATAACCTGTCTATGCGAAGTACCGAATGCATGGTGATTTCTGTTGTTATTACATTCTTTATTATTCTGTTGGAACATCCTGTCGGTGTGAATTTCACCTGACCTGGTTCCGTTATTTATTATTCTGTTGGAATAACCTGTCTATGCGAAGTACCGCATACATGGTGATTTCTTTTGTTATTACATTCTTTATTATACTCAGTTGTTTAAGTTTTGACTTCTATACTCCATGAAATTAGTGGAATATCCTTGATATTTGCGCTTCATCCAGTATCTTTTCATGGAAATATTCTTCTGAGCATTCTTGAATTTTACTCTACACAGCAGTATCATGTTGACAATTTGGACGATGTTAGTTCCTGAATAAATTTAATTCTTGAACTTGTTTTATTGAATTCTTATATCATTGTCATCATCCTCATGTTTATATTATGTTGAAAGTCATCAGTGGCTCGTAGTGCATAGATGGACTTGGTATGATTATGACCGAGGATTATTCAAAGATAATCATGACCGTAATGTTACAAATGATGTGGAAAAAAGTCCTCATTGGCCCGTAGTGCATTGATGGGCGCTTTTGGTATGATTATGGCTATGGATTCTCTTGCCAAGGAGAGCAAAGATGAATTGTTTTATGGCATGATCAGGACCGTTGATGAAAACACGATTATCTTTGGCCGTAGTGCATAGATAATTCGCGGTCGTGATACTAAAGAATATCCTTGGCCTGTAGTGCATGGATTATTTGATGATGTGGATTATTTATTGAGCTGAGTCTCAACGATAAAAGTGATGAAAAACCTTTTAAATCATAAAAGATAGTAGATTTTATTCTCTACTTGACTCTTTTAATGGATTACTTGTTCCACTGCAGTTAAATTTGATGTCTATTGTATTTTATCAGTTTAACATTGTTGAAGACTAATGATAATTTATTCTGCATTATCTTAGTCATAATATTTCTTACTAGGCTAGTTGAGCTCACCCTTTCTTTCACTTTTTTCTCTTGAAATGAGAAATGGCAAGGACTAGTCGGGGAATGGAGTGATGGTCCGGATGATAGTATTAGTAGTCCTCACTATTCTCATAAAATAGTGTGACAATAAATGTAATGAGGACTTATTACGAGAGTGGATATTGTCTAGAAGACAATATTTGTATTAAAAGTCACATTTCTCTCTTGTTGTATATTAAAGATTGTATTTGAATTTTGTACCATGTATTTGGCGACTCAAGGTGGGTGATGTATACCTATTTTGGGGGCATCACAAACTTGTTTTATTGAATTCTTATATCATTGTCATCATCCTCATGTTTATATTTTTGAAAGTCATCTCGTGGCTCAGAGTAGTACATAGATGGACTTGGTATGATTATGACCGATGATTATTCACAGTAATCATGACCGTAATGTTACAAATGATGTGGTAAAAGTCCTCATTGGCCGTAGTGCGATTGATGGACGATTGTTGGCATGATCATGACCATTAATGAATACACAAATATCTTTGGCCCATAGTGCATGGAATTTGTGGTCGTTAACCTAATGAATATCATTGGTAGTAGAAAGCGGGGATGATGTGGATTATTTATTTAATGAGTCTCTCGTGATAAAAGTGATGAAAAACCTTTTAAATCATAAAGATAGTAGATTTTATTCTCTACTTGACTCTTTTAATGGATTGCTTGTTCCGCTGCAGTTAAACTTGATGTCTATTGTATTTTATCAATTTAACATTGTTGAAGACTAACGATAATTTATTCTACATTATCTTAGTCATAATATTTCTTACTGGGCTAGTTGAGCTCACCCTTTCTTTCACTGTTCTCTTCAGGAAATGAGAACATAGCTGGGACGAGTCGGGGAATGGAGTGATGGTCCGGATGATAGTATTAGCTAGTAGTTCTCACTATTCTTTTAAATAGTGTGACAATAAATGTAATGAGGACTTATTCTAAGAGTGGATATTGTCTAGAAGACAATATTTGTATTTAAACTAACAGCATATGTTTTGTCGTATTTTGCACTACTGCTGTATTATTAGTTTGTATTTAAATTTTGTACCATGTATTTGGCGACTCAAGATGGGTGATGTATACCTATTTTGGGGGCATCACAGTTGGTATCAAAGCTTAAGGATATGATCCATGGCTAAGATGTGAGACAAGAACTAGGAGGGGAGAGACGGGGAATTCGTTCGCTAATATGACCTACCTAAGTTTATTTGGTATTTAATTGGTCGGTCAGAGTATAAGGATAATATGTGATATTTATTTAACTCTTGTTTTGTGGCAGTATTTGAAAATGACATCCGAGAATGTTGAGATTATCAATGGAGCCCAGGAGACCGTTGAGTCTCCACAAATCAATAATCAGGATAATGTGCATCAGGAAGGAGACATTCCTCAGGCAAACAATAACACTGACCAAATGATGAATAATGGAATGTTCAGAGGCTTTATGTAATTCATGCAACATCAGGCGAGAATGGCTCCTGTCCAAAATGCAGGTGGAAACACTGGCAACTCTCGGACGATCACCGCGAAGTAGTTTAAGGAACTAGGACCACCGGAGTTTTTTTGGAGAGCCAAAACCACTTAAGGCGGAGATGCGGATTAAGCAGATCAACAAGATATTTGATGTCTTGGGATGCTCCGAGGAGCAAAAGGTTCTCTTTGCCACCTTCATGTTGCGGGAAGAGGCAGATTACTGGTGGAAATCTGTAAAGCATACTCAACCTGCCGCACTGAAGATGTCTTGGGAGAAGTTCCAAGAACTGTTCAACGACAAGTACTTTCCTGAAAGTATTCATCACATGAAAGAGGTAGAGTTCATCAAGCTGGAACAAAACAACATGACCGTATCGCAGTACGAAGCCAAGTTTGCCGAGTTATCCCGGTTTGCGTCCCATTTGGTTGATAATGAGGAGAGAATGAGCGTGAATGTTTTAAGAGGTTTGAAACACGAGATACGCCAATATCTTATATCTCATAAACCGTGTTTGTATTCGGATGTTTTTAATAGGCTCTCGATTATTGGAGCGTGATAATGAGTCAACCCAACCAAAAGAGAGCAGCTGGCAAAATGATGATACCAATGATAACAGTCATCGAAGCGGTGACAATAAGCGTGGAGGGAATCAACATGCCAGAAATGGTAACCACTTCGGTGGTAATCATGGCCAAAATAATAAGAACAGACATTTCAAGAAGAGGAGATTCAACAATGATGGAAAGACGTCAGCATCAGCACCTGTCGTTAAGGAAGGAGAACGACCACCTATCATATGCTTCAAGTTTGGAGGAGAGGGACACATCAGTCCCAACTGTGCGATGCCATCTAAGGCATGTTACAACTGTGGAAGAGAAGGTCATCTGGCCCGATTTTGTCGTGCACCGAAGACAATTCCAGCTGGGATGGAGGCACCAAAGGCCATCCCAGAAAAGTCAAAGCTGGTAGTGCAAGGGAGAACGTTTATTGTGACCTCCCAGAAAGCAAGGAACCGGAACGAGGTCATCACGGGTAAGCTAATCATAAACTCTAGCGAAATTTATACTTTATTTGATACCGGTTCTACCCACTCTTTCATTTCTCCTACTTGCACTCAACATTTAAATTTGACTCCGGAGAAATTGGATTTTGATTTATCAGTTGAAATCCCGTTGGGAGAAACCTTCATTACATCTACGGTTTATAAGACTTGTTTGATTCAAATTGGTAACCGCACGTTACCTGTCGATCTTATTTCTTTGAAAATACTTGCATTTGATGTGATTCTAGGGATTGATTGGTTAACTACTCATCATGCAAAAATTGATTGTTTTCGTAAGGTTATTAGCTTTCATATTCCTAATCAACCTATTATGCGAATTCAAGCCACCAAACCATTAAAATCAATCACAGTCATCTCAAGCCATAAAGCTATTCGTTTATTAAAAAACGGATGTCAAGCTTTCTTAGCTCATGTCACGGATCTAAATAAAAATACGTCAGTTTTGAATGATATTTTTATTGTTAATGAATTTTCTGACGTATTCCCTGAAGAACTTCCTGGCCTACCCCCAGAGCGTGAAATTGAATTTTGTATCGACCTTGAACCCGGTACAAAACCCATTTCCAAAGCCCCATATCGAATGACTCTATTGAACTTGTGGAGTTAAAGACCCAATGCAGAAATTGTTAGACATTGGCTTTATTCGTCCCTAGTACTTCTCCTTGGGGTGCTCCTGCTCTATTCGTGAAGAAGAAAGATGGGAGTATGCGACTTTATATTGATTATCGGGAGTTGAATCATGTCACCATCAAAATAGGTACCCATTGCCACGTATTGATGACCTGTTTGACCCGGTTGTAAGGAGCCAAATTCTTTTCAAAGATTGATCTTCGTTAGGATATCACCAGGTTGAAGATTAGAACCGATGACATTCCAAAGACGGCTTTGAACTTCGATGCGGGCATTATGAATTCTAGTCATGTCTTTTGGATTGACTAATGCTCTTCTTTTGCCTTCATGGATATGATGAACCGAGTATTCAAGGAATATTTGGATCACTTTGTGGTCGTCTTTATTGATGACATCCTCATATATTCCAAAACCCGTGAAGATCATGAAAACAACACTTGAGGTCGATACTCCAAAAGCTTCGTAAATATAAGCTTTATGCCAAGTTGAAGAAATGAGAGTTCGGCTTGAGGAAGTAGCATTCCTTGGGCACGTGGTATCAAGTCATGGAATATATGTTGACCCAAAGAAAGATTGAAGGTATTCAAAGTCGGAGCAACTTCAAATCGATGTGGAAAAGACGTAGCTTTCTTGGTTTAGCTTCGTTATTATCGGAGATTCGTAGAAGGGTTTTCTCGAATCGCTACTCCATTAACTCAGCTGACTCGGAAAGATACAAAGTTCGGTTGGAACGAGGAATATAAGAAGAGTTTTCAAGAACTCAAGAGAAGACTCATTTCAAGACTGTTCGGCGATAATACCATCCGGTTCTGAGAGGATTTGTCATCTACAGTGATGCTTCGGGCAAAGGGTTAGGATGTGTTCTCATGCAACATGGGAAATTCATAGCCTATGCCTCACGATAACTCAAAGAATATGAGATTATTATCCTACTCATGATCTAGAGTTGGCAGATGTTGTCTTCGCACTAAAGATTTGGAGGCATTACTTGTATGGGGAGAAAGTGGAGATCTTTACGGATCATAAAAGCCTCAAATATTTCTTCACTCAAAAGGAACTCAACATGAGACAACGACGTTGGATTGAACTGTAGAAAGATTATGATCATACCATCCAATACCATCCTAGCAAAGCGAACGTGGTAGCTGACGCATTGAGTAGAAGATTATATGTGGGTACGAGTGCTATATTGTCAACACAAAGGCCCATTTTGTATGACTTGAAAAGGATGGAGATAGAGATAAAGACTCTAGGGACCCACGTGATGATGGCGAATATACGAGTAGAACCGACTTTAATTGATAAAGTTAAAATTTTTTCGAGTTACGGACACTGGGTGATCGTATATGAAAAGAAAGTGCAAGAAGGTGCTATATCGGGAAGCAAGAATTGATGATGAAGGAATACTTCGAGTCAAATCCAGACTTTGTGTTCCTAACGATCCTGAGTTAAAGTATAAAATCATGATGGAGGCGCACAACACACAGTTTTCAATTCATCCTGGGAGTACCAAAATATACCGTGATCTTCATCATACATTTTGGTGGAGCAATATGAAGAGAGAGATAGCGTTGTTTATCTCAAGGTGTCTAACGTGTCAACGAGTCAAGGCGGAGCATCAAGTACCAAAAGGTCCATTGCAACCACTTGAAATTCCAGAATGGAAGTGGGAGCACATTACCATGGATTTTGTTCTTTGGTCTTCCCAAGGTTTCTCGGGCATAGATGCAATTTGGGTCATTGTTGATAGATTGACCAAGTCTGCTCACTTCTTACCAATACGAGAAACTTATACACTTGAACGTCTTGCTCGTATATACATAAACGAGATTGTAAGACTACATGGTATGCCAGTATCCATAGTTTCTGATCGAGACCGAAGATTCACTTCACGATTTTGGGTTAGTTTGCAAAAAGCTATCGGCGCGAATTTACGATTTAGTTCGGCATATCATCCTCAGACGGACGAACAATCAGAGAGGACTATTCAAACTCTGGAAGATTTATTAAGACTCTGTGTCCTTGACTTCAAGGAAAGTCGGGATAAGTTCTTACCATTGGTGGAGTTTTCCTACAATAACAGTTATCAAGCAAGTATTGGCATGACTCCATTCGAGGCGTTGTATGGAAGAAAGTGTCGTTCTCCAGTATGCTAGGATGAGGTGGGCGAAGCAACGTTGTTGGGACCGGAGTTGGTACGTATAACTACGGAAAAGATTCAAACGATCCGACAACGTATAAAAACCTCACAAGATAGACAAAAGAGTTATGCTGATCTTCATCGAAAGGACGTCGAATTCGATATAGGAGATCATGTGTTGTTACGTGTTACTCCTTGGAAAGGAGTTACGAGATTTGGAAAAAGAGGAAAACTCAATCCTCGATTCATTGGCCCATTTTTAATCCTCGATCGGGTAGGAACTGTGGCCTATAGACTCGCTTTACCGCCAAGTATGTCTCGTGTTCATAACGTTTTTCACATATCCATGTTACGTAAATATGTGGAAGACCAAACCACATTATTGAGTTAGAACCGGATAAAATAGCGGAAGATTTAACGTATGAAGAGGTTCCTGTTCAAATCTTGGATAAGAAGGAACATATTCTACGCTCCAAGGTTATACCTCAAGTCAAAGTTTTGTGGAGAAACCACGATGTTGAAAAAATGACCTGGGAGTTAGAATTTGAAATGAAGTCAAGGTATCCTTACCTCTTCGATATACCATGTACGTACCCTAATTTCGAGGGCAATATTTCATAAGAAGGGGAGGTTGTAAGACCCCAACTTTTTGAATAAAGATGAATTTTCTATAATTATCATTTTTGAGTATTATGGAATGAATTTAATATAATATTATAGTTGTGGATAATATTTACAAATTTTGCAAAGTATGCAAGTTGTCATATTATATTCGATTGGTCGAAAAATATTCTTTTTGTCAGGGAATATCCGTACGACGGTACAATCATTAGTGGACCCCACAATGTAATTATTGTCGATTAAGAAAAGCGAAAAAATATTTTATTGAAAATAACGGGGAAGTTTCTACTTAATCTTTGTTGAACTACTCAAGAGTAAAAGTACTGATGTCTGGCGTGCATAAGTAGTAGCACACGGTATTGATTATTAAGGCTTATGTGATAAGTTACTCAGTTTTGTTTTATTAGTATTATTAACGTAATTAAACAAAAACATCTTTTTATATAAAACAGAATACTTTTATAAAGTTATTCGCTTTTATTAGATAATAATTAGATTATATTATATTTTATTATCGTAGTATTGCGTAGTGTTGCATAGTATTTTGTATATTAATTTTTTTTATATAAAATGAAACTTTTATAAAGTTATTCGTTTTATTAGATTATAAATAGAATATATTATATTTTATTTAAAATATTTTGCTTTAAATATGGACCATCAGATTAAAGTAAATCAATCTGGACCGTTCATAAATAAGTTACTATGCAATCCATTCTTCTATAATTAGAAGCTCATTCCTTCATTATTTTCTTACGAATTCAATTTAAAACTCTAGAGATAAACCGTAAGAGAGAAAGAAGAAAAAGTATTCTCGCTACTTAACTACTCTTATATTCGGTTTCTTTTACGGTAAGAGATATTATTCTTTTGTATTCATGAAGAGAATTTTTGTTATTCCATTTCTTATTATTCTGTTGGAATAACTCAGATATCATGCCAAGCTACCCTATACTTGGTGACATTATTCTATTATTACATCTTTATTATTACATTGGAATATCCTCATGCATGTTTTACACCCACTGGTTCCGTCTTTATTATTCTGCTGGAATATCCATGCGTCTGTGTTTTTTATCTGGGACTGGTTCCGTCTTTATTATTACATTGGAACATCTTGTTTGGTGCGAAGTTTTGCACGACTCGGTTCCGTTACTTATTATTCATTGGAATAACTCATCTACGCTGTACCGCATGCATGGTGTGATTTCTTTTTGTTATTACATTCTTTATTATACTCGGTTTGTTAAAGTTTTGACTTCTATACTCCATGAAATTAGTGGAATATCCTTGATATTTGCGCTTCATCCAATATCTTTTCATGGAAATATTCTTACGAGCATTCTTGAATTTTACTCTCTACATGTAAGTATCATGTTGACAATTTGGACGTTATTGGTTCTGGACAAATTAATTCTTGAACTTGTTTTATTGAATTCTTATATCATTGTCATCATCCTCATGTTTATATTTTTTGAAAGTCATCTGTGGCCTGTAGTGCATAGATGGACTTGGTATGATTATGACCAGGGATTATTCGGTGTAATCATGACCGTAATGTTACAAATGATGTGGTAAAAGTCCTCATTGGCCGTAGTGTAGTGATGGACAGTTGTTGGCATGATCATGACCATTGATGAATACACAAATATCCTTGGCTTGTAGTGTATGAAATTTGTGGTCATGACCCTAATGAATATCCTTGGTCGTAGTGCAGGGATGATGTGTTCCAATTTATTTGTCGTTTACAACTTTCTTAGAGAATAAATTATTTACTTTTCTATATCACCCCTACCTTCTCTCATTGTCCCAAGAAATTTTCACCATTAGTATTAATAGTTTTCAACTTTCCATAAAGAGGTAGTGATGAAATTTCACACATATTTTAATTATTAAATAATAGTATTAAATGACTTTCTTAATCTATGTGTGAAAATCTTAAACGACATTTATTTAGGAAGGGAGGAGTATATTTTATGGACAACTGGCAGATTGTTGGACTGTCAAGGTCTTTTGGTTGCACAAGTTTAATATTTTTGGACTAACCTCAGAAATTTTTGAACACACGTTTTTCAATATGTTTACATAATCACGATATATATTACTACTACTTCCGTCCCATAATAAGTGTTTTTTAGCTTAAATCACACATATCAATACATAAGTTAAAATGACAAAAATACCCTTAATATACTTTCTTTGGAATTGAAGAGTTAATGAGTGTCATTTAATTGTAGTGAGTAATGGAGGAAACGAAGAGTCAAGAATAATGGAGGGCATATATGAAAAAATATTGTAAAATTTGTATTGGAGTTCTAACACATAACTTATTTTGGGAAAAAATATTAAGCCTAAAAAAACACTTATTGTGGGACGGAAGTAGTATATTAGAGCCACGCATTGACAATTTCAACCGTGAGAAATCTCTGTGCATTGTGTGATTGAATTTTTACTATCTTGCATATTAATTTCTAACACTGCAAATTAATTATCAAAAAATTCAAAAAGGCCTAAGTTAATTTTTTAATCTGTAATAATATATTCAACCCCCCTTCTAGATTATTATTGGACTTTCATATGGTTACCAATTTAAACGTGACTTTGAGATTTTCTAGGAGTTGGTATAATTATGGAATCTTATTCAAAGTTGATAGAGCGGTGTTTTTGAAGGAAACATGCTAACAGTTAGTTGGACTCTTTCAGCTAGTCTTTGGATATTAGTTGACTCCTTCATAGTAGTATATCTCATATATATCTACTGAGCTATTTTATATTGTTATATATCTTATCTGTTAGATTTTATATTAGGATGAGATTTTATTGCTAACGTATATCTCCTATTTCAATTAAGAAGAACTAGTCGTTGCTTAGATTGGAACGTTGCATGTTCTAGCCGTTGCCCTTCTCTCCTTTATATATTCTGTTTGCTCGGCTAATAGGAACAACAAGATTGCAGAACAAAAACTCATCAAGAAAACTAATCTTAGAGACGTACAAGTCTCTATCACTCTTTAAGTCTCAGTTTACAGTGTTGTTCTTGTATTCCTTCTTTCAATATCTATTGTAAACATAGTACAAATCTAGGTTGGCTTGGTTTTTTTTTTAGTAATATTTAGTCTGTTCAACCAAGCTTTCAAAGTCTCAGAGGTGAAAGGTGTTGCAAAGGGGGCAGAGGTGTCCAATCAATCGTCATTGTAACAGGGAGTTTTATTTTCTTTATAATTGCTGAATATTATTTTAATAAAGTGAGTCTCCAATATCATTTGGTATTGGACGTGGATTAGGCTGCTAGAATAGAGGATAGGGGCTGAACCACGTAAAAATCTTGGCGTGATTTTCTGTTCTTTTGTTTTTGTTTTATGCTTTAATATTCTGCAGTTTTTGGTTTAAAGTCGTGGCCAAAATTTATACTAAAACAAATCGGAATTAGTCATCTGCTTATAATGCATTTAAGAACATAACTAATACGGACAGAGTTAGACCAATTACAGAATTACAAAGTAGTAATCAACGACTATCTCAGTTAGTTAGGATGATTAGTTCAATAAAAGATAGCAGTATCAACAATCTTTTTACAGCTATAATATATTCTTTTTACAGCTATAATATTTTATATACTCTTTTAATATAAAATATGTTATATTAAAGGAGTCAAAAAGATATTAAAAATAAGTTTGTTAGAGACCATACTCTACACAAAATTTAATAGCTAAACATGTCTCCTTAAAAGACTGGAATTTTAATTTAAAACAGATTCCTTAACAAAACAGATTCCTTAATATATTCCAATACAACAATTTTTTAAACATATATTAAAAAGATACTTTCCAGAATTATAAAACTTCTGAGCTAGATATATTTCAGAAGATTATGTAAGTTATATCAGTTGGACATATCAAACTTGGTCATTACTATATCGTATTCAATAAGCCAATATCAGACCAACCCAAAACATAATTCATACAATCTATTAAATAACCAACATACTTAAGCATATTGTCATCATTAAAATCAAAAAAAATAAAAACTAACAAAATCAATAAATATATCCTATATTTTAGAACATATAGTGTATTTTCTAATAAAATACATTGCATACTGCTTCGTTGAGTTATGATATTCCTTGTTAGTTGCTACTCCCTCCATTCCTAAATAAGTGACGTTTTAGAAGAAAAAATTTATTTCAATTTATTTGTCGTTTACAATTTTCTTGAAGAATAAATTATATACTTTCATATATTACTTCTACCTTCTCTCATTGTCCCAAAAAATTTTCACCATTAGTATTAATAGTTTTCAACTTCTCATAAAGAGGTAGTGATGAAATTTCACACATATTTTAATTATTAAATAATAGTATTAAATGACTTTCTTAATCTATGTGCGAAAATCTTAAACAATTTTGTATCATGTATTTGGCGACTCAAGATGGGTGATGTATACCTATTCTGTTAAATAGTGTGACAATAAATGTAATGAGGACTTATTCTGAGAGTGGATATTGTCTAGAAGACAATATTTGTATTTAAATTCACAGCATATATTTTGTCGTATTTTGCACGACTGCTGTATTATTAGTTTGTATTTGAATTTTGTACCATATATTTGGCGACTCAAGAGGGGTGATGTATATCTATTTTGGGGGCGTCACATTCCTTTTGTAATTTAATAATTCCATTGACAATTTTTATTTAATGTTACCCCCTGATTGATCTCTGTGAATCTATTTGAAATTCAGTAAGGTTACATTCCATTACCTGAACTATAAAATTTTATGCTTCTTTATTTATAATTTGCCCATTATAAGTGAGTGTTATTCAAGAGGAGCTGTTGGATGATATCATCCACCCCTCTGTTGATGATATTATGTCTTTGAACTGATTACTTTTTTGAATTAGTGATAATGTGATATCTGAATGATGCTTTGAAAATATTGAAATAGTCGGTTATTATATTTGGTATTCTTTCGTATTTATGCTTTTTTATTCAGAGAAAGTTCTTAATTTTTTTATACATATCTTAATAGCAATTCGCAAAGGGCCCAATTTTTTTTTGTCGCTTTAGGCCCTGAAAGTCGGCCCTGCCCCTACCTTCTCTCGTTGTCCCAAAAAAATTTCACCATTAGTATTAATAGTTTTCAACTTCCCATAAAGAGGTAGTGATGAAATTTTACACATATTTTAATTATTAAATAATAGTATTAAATGACTTTCTTAATCTATGTGCGAAAATCTTAAACGACATTTATTTAGTAATGGAGGAGTATATTTTATGGACAACTGGCAGATTGTTGGACTGTCGAGGTCTATTGGTTGCACAAGTTTAATATTTTTGGACTAACCTCAGAAATTTTTGAACACACGTTTTTCAATATGTTTACATAATCACGATATATATTACTACTATATTAGAGCCACGCATTGACAATTTCAACCGTGAGAAATCTATTTTAATTGCGGTAGGACCAATTAAATATTTACGCAAGAGCCTGTTCAATTTTATACATATTTATTAAGCAAATATTAGGACTAGTAATTAATAACCATATTAGAATTTCTTTTTCACTACATTTGTTTCAAAATATAAGAGCAACATACTACAAATGTAAAAGGAACGGAGATGGCTTATTTTCTTCATATATGAGGCAGTAACTTGTATATTTATACTTCGAAAAGTCCTTTTACTCAATATTTTTGACAAAACTGAAAATCATGTTACCCTTATTTATAATTTGGGGAGACCATTTCCTCACATATTCTAGCTTTGATCAAAAGCTAGACTAGTATTATGCTATAAATACGGCAAACATAGCTCAATTCTATGACAAACTTTTGCAAGCTTATTTAGTACAAATTTCTTAAATTCTTCCTCCATATATAACCCCGGCTTAAATTTATATGGATGCTTCATCCTCTTCTCCTTCAATCCTTAATATTTCCATTGCACCTCAGATTGCACGTCGCTCTGCAAATTATCATCCAAGCGTTTGGGGAGACCATTTCCTCACATACTCTAGCTTTGATCAAAAGGTAAAACAAATTAGTTTATACCATTATACTCAACCTTGTCATCCAATATATATATTGCAGTGGTTCTTTTGAAATTTGGAAAGAATGTAAAAGGAGAGTCTGAGGCACACAAGCATGCATGCTGTTAACAATTGTTAATTTATTTTTCCAAAATATATGTATACATTTATCTTACATTAAAACCAATGAAACCTTGCAATCAAATATATCCTCAATCCAATGTAAATTCTTTTATCCTTAAAAGCCGTCACTTTAGAATGCATCTCTTGTTATGGATGGTCAATTGTTAATTAAATATACTTGTGTAGAGAGCCGATGATGACACAGATGACAAATGTCAATTACTAAAAGAGGAAGTGAAGAAGATGCAATTGGCTGCTGTCGATAAGCCACAAAAACAACTCAACTTAATTGATGATATCCAACGATTAGGTGTGGCTTACCATTTTGAAGCTGAGATTGACGCGGCATTACAACACATGAATGCTACCTTTGATGAATATGTTGCTAGCAAAAAGACCATGACCTTCACTTTGTATCGCTTTGTTTTCGATTACTTAGACAAGATGGATATCATGTCTCATCTGGTAAGTTTATTGGTTCTTAATTAAATCAAGTTGATGCATGGGCGGACCTAAGGCTAGGGCAGGGGGGCACCTGCCCCCACTGAATTTTCACCTATTCATATTATATATATACTACAATTATTAATATATTCACAAATTTTAGAGCACGGTGAAACAAAATAAATAGAGTACTACAGTTATATTAGTACACTACTATAATGTTATTGAAAAAAAATAATATACTACTATATATATTGTTAAAATAAAATACTACTATAAGAACTTAAGTATTTTATTGTCTTGATCAATTTACTTCTCCTGAATACCAAGAAGGTAAAAAACAGAGGAGTTACAGTTACTAAAAATTATGAAATATTTTGTTTATAATTTCTATAATTTACCCGAATTTTTCAAAAAAAAACAATGACTAGTAAATATTCCAATATTATGTAGACAGGTGTCATTTCATTAGTAGTAGTAGTAGTAGTATAAAATTTGAGATCAACATCATTATATTTATCTTCTCTCAATAATGTTGTGACGCCCCCAAAATAGCATTACATCACCCATTTTGAGTTGTCAATAACATGGCACAGAAACAACTACAACTTTATTAATACAACATGAAAACTGTGAATTTAAATACAAATATTGCCGTCTAGATAATATTCACACCCAAATAAGTCCTCATTATAATTATTGGTACATTATTTTACAAAAATGGTGAGTACTACTAAAAACGACTTTCTAGAACCTTCATTCCATACCCCGACTAGTACTCGCTACATTCTCGCATCCTGAGAAGAAAAATGGAATAAAAAGGAAAAGGGTGATCTCAATTAGCCCAGTAAAGAATATTATGACTAAGATAATATAGAACAAATTATCGTTAGTCTTCAATAGGAAAAAAAATCTGATAAAAAACAATAGACAACAAATTTCAGATCAATATTCACAGCGGAAATAATAATTCATAGAAGAGTTACGTAGGGAATGAAATCTACTATAATCTATGAATTTAAAAGTCCATCATCAATATTTTATCCATGTAACATCAACCAATATTCATCTTTGCACTACAGGCCAAAGATATTCATCAGTTGGTCATGTTCATCTCAACACCTGTACATCTTTGCACTACGAGCCAAAGATATTCATAAGAAAATCAACCATCTTCGCACTACAGGCCAAAGATATTCAGTAATACCATTATTTAGGACTGAGGATGATGAAAAATATTTTAAAGAGAACGAATCCAGTGAAACAAAAGAAAAAGTATTATGGATTCGTACTTTAAAAAATCCGAGTTCAAAAATACTTCATAAATAATCATAATGAAGTAAAATTCAAGAATGATTAAAACATGGATACAATCAAAGCTAGTATCCACAATAGATATTTTGGACAAAAAATGAAAATTTAATTTTTCTATAAATAGTGCCGTATTCGTGAATAGTGTCGTATACGTGAATAGTAACCCCACAGCACTAAAAAAGACAAGAATTTCACAAGAAAAATCTTACCAATATTCCTAAGCGTAATGATATTAGAAGAAATAATATCATGTTAAAAAAAATAACATCTCTTACCTTGAAAAGACTATACTTCTAGCTGGAATACAGGATATAGTGCTGAAGGAAACTTGTACCGTATAGCAACATTCAAAGTATCAAAATACTCACAAGAATACGCTCGATAATATAGAGAGAAAGGAGAAAAACTTGAGTTTACGGTGTGATTTTAATTCTAACCTAAGCACCCTATTTATAGGAAAATGCTTAGAACACCAAAGCAGAAAATTTAATATAATATTAATATATTTTTCTTAATTTCTTAGCAGCTTTCTTTGGTCAAAAACATCAGCCAACAACCCACCAAAATCACAAAAAACGTTTTTCTTAAAAAAATAATTAAAACTTCAAAAATCAATTATTCTGGAACTTCGGAACTTCAATAATTCATAATAAATAGCCCTTTTGTCAAAAAAATTCGAACCTTATGTCTTTTTCATAGGAAATTTCACTCTCTACAACTTTTCAGAAGAAAATTTTTTCCAAATTCCAAATAGAAACTGACCGAAATCCACAAACGGACGATTTTATAGGCTATAATCAAATTTCAGTCAAGAAATGGGCCCACAGACATGTTTAACATGTTTTAAACAACTTTTGCAACAAAAATATTCTTCCTCCTCATATATTCATATATCTTACATTCATTGTAAAAATATCACCATTATTATATTATTAAAATATAATAATATATTTAAATGAATTGTTTTATCAGAAAAGAAAAAATATCAATTTTCAACAATTGTCACTTTAAAATTTTCTCCATCTATATCCACATAAAATGAATATTTTCCTTATCATATAAATCAATAATTAATTATTCACAAATAATATTACGAATCACAATCGACACGAGGCATAGTTTCCCCGAAAAGAGGGGCTTTCGATAAAGGATTTCAACATGTCTTGGCCGCAATTTGGTGACCAAACCTCTCCTTATATGTAACTTTCTAGACATTGTCAATAATGTTATCTAATAATATTATTCAAATAATATGAAGTAAATCTGATAAAGGAAAATACTGTGTAATGACAATTATTGAAACAACAATAATATAAAATATCGGTATGCAATTATTGAATCAATAAAATAAAATATTGAACAATAACTCATGTAACAATTATTGAGTAGTGCCTTCTTCACGTAAGAATCAATAATTGGGGCAATATCGTGTCTTCTTGTGTTTTAACCACCGGGTATTCCAACAATATCAACGAATAACAACTTCTGTGAGTTATTTATAAACAACTTATACTTATCGTTTTCTTCATCCAATCGCTTTCTGTTATGGGGCCCACACAAGATCGCTAACGGCATTGTCATTCTGAATATTCTCCTCGAACCGATAAGAATATTCCACGACCAAACGAATATTCTCCGATAAAATGAATATTTTATAACCACTTGCATATTTGAAATATTTAAGCACTTTACCCATAACTAACCATATTAATCAAATCAACCCTTACTATTTCAAAATAATAAATAGAGAAAATGTAATTTCATTTATAATAAGTTGGGGTCTTACAAATGTTGTGGATTGTTGTTGAACAATCCACAAGTCACTTAATCAAATTTAAACATTTTAAAGTATATTAAAATGTTTATCTATCATATTAACAAGATAAGAGCATATTCTTTTTTTCAAGAACATAATAGTAGTGTCTAATATAAGCGTAGTACTCTACTTATTTTGTTCCACTAAGCCTTAAAATTTGTGAATATATATATATATATATATATATATATATATATATATATATATATATATATATATATATATATAGAAGAGGTAGGGGAATCGGAAGAAGTACATGTTATTGAAATATGATATTTTTGTAACTATTAAAAATGAGGTTATCATGCAATAATTTCAAGCAATAAAACTTCAAAAAATATTATTATGAATAATATTTGAGGATTATTTAGTTTTGTGATTCATTTTATTAAATTAATTTTTATTCTTAATAAATTTTATTTTTAAATTTGACCCCACTAAATTTTTAAGCTGGATCCGCCCCTGAGTTGATGCATGTTTATTAAGAAAATAATCATTTGTACAAAAATATCAGAATTTGGTAGTGTTTTTGTCAAGGCTAAAGGAAAAATCTTTTGTCATAAAAGTTGGATATGTATGTATTATCCACAAATGCGATTACGTGTTACGTAGCAACATTATTTTACTTGCTTTGAACTCTGAACTTCATGATAGTAATTTACATCCTAATAGACTTTACTAAAGACAAATAGTTTATAAATAATTAATTCTTTAATTATTTCAAAAAATAATGTAAAATAGATTCTTAATTAGTTTAAGAAGATTATATATAGAGAGAGAAGGTAGGAATGATATGAGATTGAGATTGAGAATGAGTTTATGTAAAATAGATTCTTAATTAGTTTGTAGATTTATTTTTTAATAAGAATGAGTTTCTAGAACATCTTGCTAGGAATGGAATCATAAGGCATATATCTATTCTTGCCATTCTAAAACAAAATGGAATAGTGGAATGAAAGCACATGAATATTGTGAATAGTAAAACAAAACTGTTTCATACATTTATGACAACTACTTCTTAGGTTTCAAAATATAATATCATTAATATTAAGTTTTTGGAGTTAATTTAAAGTATTTTTAACTTTAAAATTGATGATGTTCCAACAGAATAATAAAGATTTTAACCGGTCCTGTAAAACACACGTGACATGATGTTTCAATGAATAATAAAAGATGTAATAACGTAAGAATGTCACCAAGTATAGAGTAGCCAGCATTATCTGAGTTATTCTAATAGAATAATAAGGAATGGAATAACTGAAGTTCTCTTCATGAATACAAAAGAATAATATCCCTTACCGTAAAAGAAACTAGATATAGGAAAAGAAAGGTAGCAGACTTCTCTTTTTCTTTCTCTATAAAATTTCCTTTCTCTGGAGTTCAGTGAATTCGTAAGAAAATAATGAAGGAATGAGCTTCTATTTATAGAAAACGGAATGCATAGTAACTAACTCATGAACGGTCCAGATTGATTTACTTTAATCTGACGGTCCATATTTAAAGCAAAATCTTTTAAATAAAATATAATATATTCTATTTATAATCTAATAAAACGAAAAACTTTATAAAAAGATTTTACTATGCAAAACACTATACAACACTATGTATAATAAAATATAATATAATCTAATTATTATCAAATAAAGCGAATAACTTTATAAAAGTATTCTGTTTTATATAAAAAGATTTTACTATTAGCCTAATAAAACGAATAACTTTATAAAAGTATTACATTTTATATAAAAAGATGTTTCGCTTTATTACGTTAATAATACTAATAAAACAAAGCTTATAAATCAACAATAATTGAATCAAATAATGTGAGATACTTATCACATTTACTATTGTAGCAATAATTGAACAAAATTGGTGACTTCTCACATAAACATCAATAATCAATACCGTGTGCTACTATGCAACCACGTGTATTACTGTACTTTTACTACCAAGTAGTTCAACAGTATTAACGGTAAAACTTCCGCCGTTATTTTCAATAAAATATTTTTTATTGTTTTCTCAATCCGACAATAATTTAGTTGTGGGGTCCACCAATGATTGTACCGTTGTACGGATATTCTCTAACAAAAAGAATATTTACCGACCAATCGAATATAATATGACAACTTGCATACTTTGTAAAATTTGTAAATATTACCCACAACTATAACATTATCTCAAATTTAAAAAAAATATTTCGAGATAATTAAATATTTATTCATAAAATCTGGGGTCTCACAGGTTGACTCATTATCGCGTTCCAATAGTTGAGCCCTATTAACAACATCTGAATACAAACACAGTTTATGAGAGATAAGATATTGACGTATCTCAGGTTTTAAACCTCTTAGAAATATTCGCGTCATTCTCTCCTCATTATCAACCAAATGGGACGCAAATGGGGACAACTTGGCAAACTTGGCTTCGTACTGCGACACGGTCATGTTGTTTTGCTCCAACTTGATAAATTCCACCTCCTTTATGTGACGAATGCTTTCGGGAAAATACTTAACATTGAATGACTCTTGGAACTTCTCCCAAGACATCTTGAGTCACGTTAAATTTGAGTCGTTTTACTGATTCCCACCAATGTCTTCTTCACGCAACATAAAGGTGGCAAAGGAACCTTTTGCTCCTCGGAGCATCCCAAGACATCAAATATCTTGGTGATCTGCTTTAACCATGTCTTTGCCTTAAGTGGTTCTGACTTTCCTAAAAACTCCGGTGGTCCCAGCTCCTTGAATTGCTTAGCGGTGACCGTCACCGTGGGTTGCCATTATTTTTACTGCATTACGAGCGAGAGCCGCCTTACTTTGATGTTGCATGAATTCTAAAAGCTCCTAAATGTACCGCGTTAAATAATTGATCGATGTGTTGTTGTTTATAAGAGGATTATCGCCATCATGTTGCACATTGTCCTGATTATTTATCTGTGGAGACTCAACAGTCTCATGTGCTTCATTGATGATCTCAACATTTTTGGATGCCATTTTCAAATACTGTCACAAAACAAGGGTTAAGTAACATATCACATATTATCCCTATACTATGACCGACCAATTAAATACCAAATAAACTTAGGTAGGTCATACTAGCGAAGGAATTCCCTCGTCTCTCCCCTCCTAGTTCTTGCCTCACATCTCAGCCAGGGATCATATCCCTAAGCTTTGATACCAACTGTGACGCCCCCAAAAATAGGTATACATCACCCATCTTGAGTTGCCAAATACATGGTACAAAATTCAAATACAACTTAACAATACAGCTGTCGTGTAAAATACGACAAAACATATGCTGTGAGTTTTAATACAAATATTGTCATCTAGACAATATCCACATTCAATGGAGTCCTTATTACATTTATTATTATACTATTTCACAGAATAGTGAGGACTACTAATGCACCATCTAGGACCATCACTCTGTTCCCGACTAGTCCCCAAATACGTTCTCATTTCTGAAGAGAACAATGAAAGAAAGGGTGAGCTCAACTAGCCCAGTAATAAATATTATGACTAAGATAATGCAGAATAAATTATCGTTAGCCTTCGACAATGTTAAACTCATACAATAAAACAAACATCAAGTTTAACTGCAACGGAACAAGCAATCCATTAGAAGAGTCACGTAGAGAATAAAATCTACTATCTTCTATGATTTAAAAGGTTTTTCATCACTTTTATCATTGAGACTCAGCTCAATAAATAATTCACATCATCAAATCATCCCTGCACTACAGGCCAAGGATATTCTTTAGTATCACGACCATGAATTATCCATGCACTACAGCCAAAGATAATCGTGTTTTCATCAACAGTTCTGATCATGCCATAAAACAATTCATCTTTGCACCCTTGGCCGAAGAGAATCCATAGCCATAATGTAAGACCCCAATATTTTGAATAAAGATGAATTTTCTATAATTATCATTTTGAGTATTATGGAATGAATTTAATATAATATTAGAGTTGTGGGTAATATTTACAAATTTTACAAAGTATGCAAGTTGTCATATTATATTCGATTGGTCGGATAATATTCTTTTTGTCAGGGAATATCCGTACGATGGTACAATCATTGGTGGACCCCACAACAGAATTATTGTCGGATTGAGAAAACAACAAAAATATTTTATAAAAATAATGGCGGAAGTTTACTGAATTATCTTGTTGAACTACTCGATAGTAAAAGTAAATGATGTCTGGCGTGGTTGCATAGTAGCACACGTTATTGATTATTAAGGCTTACGTGATAAGTCACTCAGTTTTGTTTTATTAGTATTATTAACGTAATAAAACAGAAACATCCTTTTATATAAAACAGAATACTTTTATAAAGTTATTCGTTTTATTAGATAATAATTAGATTATATTATATTTTATTATGCATAGTGTTGCATAGTGTTACATAGTATTGCATAGTGTTTTGCATAGTAAAATCTTTTTATATAAAACAGAAAACTTTTATAAAGTTATTCGTTTTATTAAATTATAAATAGAATATATTATATTTTATTTAAAAGATTTTGCTTTAAATATGGACCGTCGAATTAAAGTAAATCAATCTGGACCGTTCATGAATTAGTTATTATGCAATCCATTCTTCTATAAATAGAAGCTCATTCCTTCATTATTTTCTTACGAATTCAATTGAAACTCTAGAGATAAACCGTAGAGAGAGAAAGAAAAGTGATACGCTACCTAACTACTCTTATATCCAATTTCTTTTACGGTGAGGGATATTATTCTTTTGTATTCATGAAGAGAACTTGATTATTCCATTTCTTATTATTACATTGGAATAACTAGTATCTGTGAACTACCTACCTATACTTGGTGACATTCTTCTATTATTACATCTTTATTATTACATTGGAATATCACATGCGTATGTTTTACACGGACACTGGTTCCGTCTTTATTATTACATTGGAATATCCTGTCTTTGTGTTTTACACAGGACTGGTTAAAATCTTTTATTATTACTGTTTGGAATATTACATACGTATGTTTTTACACGGACACTGGTTCCATCTTTATTATTACATTGGAATATCCTGTTTGTGTGTTTTACAATGGACTTTGTTCCGTCTTTATTATTCTGTTGGAACATCACAGTCGATTGCAAATTTTGCTCGACAGGTTCCGTTATATTATTATTCTGTTGGAATAACTTTTATCTATCTGAAATCTGCATGCATGGTGATTTCTTTTGTTATTCCATTCTTTATTATACTCGGTTGGTTAAAGTTTTGACTTTTATACTCCATGAAATTAGTGGAATATCCTTGATATTTTTTGCGCTTCATCCATATCTTTTTTCATGGAAATATTCTTACGAGCATTCTTGAATTTTACTCTACTACGAAGTATCATGTTGACAATTTGGGCGTTATTGGTTCTGGACAAATTAATTAGTGAATTTATTTTATTGAATTCTTATATCATTGTCATCATCCTCATGTTTATATTATGTTGAAAGTCATCCGTGGCTTGTAGTGCATAGATGTACTTGGTATGATTATGACCGAGGATTATTCGATGTAATCATGGTAGTAATGTTACAAATGATGTGGTAAAAGTCCTCATTGGCCGTGGTGCATTGATGGACGATTGTTGCCATGATCATGACCATTGATGAATACTACGAATATCCTTGGCGCGTAGTGCATGGATAATTTGTGGTCGTTGACCACAATGAATATCCTTGGCGTAGTAGTGCGGGGATGATGTGGATTATTTATTAAAGGCGAGTCTCGATGATAAAAGTAATGAAAAACATTTTAAATCATAAAAGATAGTAGATTTTATTCTCTACTTGAATCTTTTAATGGATTGCTTTTTTCGCTGCAGTTAAACTTGATGTCTATTGTATATTATCAGTTTAACATTGTTAGAGACTAATGATAATTTATTATGCATTATCTTAGTCATAATATTTCTTGTTGGGCTAGTTGAGCTCACCCTTTCTTTCACTGTTCTCTTTAGGAAATGAGAACGTAGCTGGAACGAGTCGGGGAATGGAGTGATGGTCCGGATAATAGTATTAGCTAGTAGTCCTCACTATTCTGTTAAATAGTGTGACAATAATTGTAATGAGGACTTTTTCTGAGAGTGGATATTGTCTAGAAAGACAGTATTTGTATCTAAACTTACAGCTCTCTTGTTGTATAATTAAGATTGTATTTATATTATGTACCATGTATTTGGCGACTCAGAATAGGTGATGTATACCTATTTTGGGGGCGTCACATATAATCATACCAAAAACTGTCCATCAATGCATTACGGGCCAATTTTTCCACATCATTTGTAACATTACGGTCATGATTATACCGAATAATCCCTGGTCATAATCATACCAAGTCCATCTATGCACTACATGCCACAGATGACTTTTAACATAATATAAACATGAGGATGATGACAATGAAGAGGCAGATTACTGGTGGGAATCTGTAAAACGTACTCAACCTACCGCACTGAAGATGTCTTGGGAGAATTAAGTTCTAGGAACTGTTCAACGACAAGTACTTTCCCGAAAGTATTCGTCACATGAAAGAGGTAGAGTTCATCAAGTTGGAACAAAACAACATGACCGTATCGCAGTACGAAGCCAAGTTTGCCAAGTTATCCCGGTTTGCGTCCCATTTGGTTGATAATGAGAAGAGAATGACGCGATTGTTTTTAAGAAGTTTGAAACCTGAGATACTTCAATATCTTATCTCTCATAAACTGTGTTTGTATTCAGATGTTGTTAATAGGGCTCAGTTATTGGAGCGTGATAATGACTCATCCCAACCAAAAGAGAGCAGCCGACAAAATGATAATACCAGTGAGAACAGTCATCGAAGTGGTGACAACAAGCGTGGAGGGATTAACATGCCAGAAATGGTAACCACTTCGGTGGTAATCAGGGCCCAAATAGTAAGAATGGACATTTTAAGAAGAGGAGATTTAATACTGATGGAAAGACGTCAGCACCAGCACCCGTTGTTAAAGAAAGAGAATGACCACCTATCATATGATTCAAATGTGGAGGGGAGGGTCATATTAGTCCAAACTGAGCGATGCCGTCCAAAACATGTTATAATTATGGAAGAGAAGGTCACCTAGCCCGATTTTATCGTTCACCGAAGACAAGTTCAGCTAGGATGGAGGCACCAAAAGTCGTCCTAGAAACGTCAAAGCCGGTAGTGCAAGGGAGAGCATTTGTTGTGACCTCCTAGAAAGCAAGGAACCCGAACGAGGTCATCACGGGTAAGCTAATCATAAACTCTAGCGAAGTTTATACTTTATTTGATATTGGTTCTACCCACTCTTTCATTTCTCCTACTTGCGCTCAACGTTTAAATTTGACTCCGGAGAAATTAGACTTTAACTTATCTGTTGAAACTCCGTTGGGAGAAACCTTCATTACATCCACTGTTTATAAGTCTTGTTTAGTTCAAATCGGCATCCGCACGCTACCTGTCGATCTTATTTCTTTGAAAGTACTTGCATTTGATGTGATTCTAGGGATTGATTGGTTAACTACTCATCATGCAAAAATTGATTGTTTTCGTAAGGTTGTTAGCTTTCACATTCCTAACCAACCTATTATGCGAATTCAAGCAACCAAACCATTAAAATCAATCACTGTCATCTCAAGCCATAAAGCTATTCGTTTATTAAAAATTGGATGTCAAGCTTTCTTAGCTCATGTCACGGATCTAAACAAAAATACTTGATTTTGAATGATATTTCTATTGTTAATGAATTTCTGATGTATTCCTGAAGAACTTCCGGCCTACCCCAGGCGCGTGAAATTGAATTTTGTATCGACCTTGAACCGGTTGACAAAGCCCGTTTCCAAATCCCCATATCGAATGGCTCTATTGAACTTGAGGAGTTAAAGACCCAACTACGAGAATTGTTAGACATTGGCTTTATTCGTCCCTAATACTTCTCATTGGGGTGCTCTGTTCTTGATTCGTGAAGAAGAAAGATGGGAGAATGCGACTTTGTATTGATTATCGGAGTTGAATCATGTCACCATCAAAAATAGGTACCCATTGCCACGTATTGATGACCTATTTGACCCGGTTCTGAAGGAGCCAAATTCTTTTCAAAGATTGATCTTGATCTGGATATCACCAGATTGAAGATTAGAACAGATGACATTCAAAGGCGGCTTTTCGGAACTTCGATGCGGGCATTATGAATTCCTAGTCATGTCTTTTGGATTGACTAATGCTCCTCTTTGCCTTCATGGATATGATGAACCGAGTATTCAAGGAATATTTGGATCACTTTGTGGTCATCTTTATTGATGACATCCTCATATATTCAAAACCCATGAAGATCATGCAAGCAACACTTGAGGCGATACTCCAAAAGCTTCGTGAATATAAGCTTTATGCCAAGTTGAAGAAATGCGAATTACGGCGAGAGAAGTAGCATTCCTTGGGCACGTGGTATCAAGTCATGGAATATCTGTTGACCCAAAGAAAGATTGAAGCTATTCAAAGTCGGGGAGCAACCTAAATCGATGGCAAGAATCGTAGCTTTCTTTGTTTAGTTTGGTTATTATCGGAGATTAGTGGAAGGATTTTCTCGAATCGCTAATCCACTAACTTTCGGTGACTCGGAAAGATACAAAGTTGATTGGGCGAGAATGTGAGAAGAGTTTTCAAGAACTCAAGAGAGACTCATTTTAGCACTTTTCGACAATACCATCCGGCTTGGAGGGATTTATCATCTACAAATGATGCTTGGGCAAAGGGTTAGGATGTGTTCTCATGCAACATGGGAAAGTCATAGCCTATGCCTCACGACAACTCAAAGAATATGAGAGGAATTATCCTACTCATGATCTAGAGTTGGCATTTGTTATCTTCGCTTAAAGATTTGGAGGCATTACTTGTATGGGGAGAAAGTGGAGATCTTTACGGATCATAAAAGCCTCAAATATTTCTTCACTCAAAAGGACTCAACATGCGACAACGACGTTGTCTTGAACTATTGAAAGATTATGATCATACCATCCAATACCATCCTGGAAAAGCGAACGTGGTAGCTGATGCATTGAGTAGAAGATCATATGCGGGTACGAGTGCGATATTGTGAACGCAAATGCCAATTTTGTATGACTTGCAAAGGATGGAGATAGAGATAAAGACTTCAGGGACCCACGTGATGATGGCGAATATATGAGTAGAACCGACTTTAATTGATAACGTTAAAGCTGCTCAAGTTATAGATCCATAGGTGATCGTTATGAGGAAGAAAGTCAAAAGGTACTTATCTTGGGAGCAAGAATCGATGAAGAAAGAATACTTCAAGTCAACTCGGACTTTGTATTCCTAACGACCACGATTTAAAGAATAAAATCATGATGGAGGCGCACAACACACCATTTCTGATCCATCACAGGAGTACCAAAATGTCTGTGATCTTCGTCGTACATTTTGGTGGAGCAATATGAAGAGAGAGAGATAAGCATTTGTTTATCTTAAGGTGTCTAACTTGTCAACGAGTCAAGGCGGAACATCAAGTACCAAAAGGTCCATTGTAACCACTTGAAATTCCAGAATGGAAGTGGGAACACATTACCATGGGTTTCGTTACTGGTCTTCCCAAGGTTTCTCAATGTATTGATGCAATTTGGGTCATTATTGATAGATTGACCAAGTCTGCTCATTTCTTACCAATACGAGAAACTTATACACTTGAACGTCTTGCTCGTATGTATATAAACAAGATTGTAAGACTGCATGGTATGCCAGTATCCATAGATTTTGATCGAGACCCAAGATTCACTTCACGATTTTGGGTTAGTTTGCAAAAAGCTATGGACACGGATTTACAATTTAGTTCAGCATATCATCCTCAGACAGACGGACAATCAGAGAGGACTATTCAAACTCTGAAAGATTTATTAAGACTACGTGTCCTTGACTTCAAGGGAAGTTGGGACAAGTTCTTCACCAGTTGGTGGAGTTTTCCTACAACAACAATTATCAACAAGCATTATCATGGCTCCATTCGAGGCGTTGTATGGAAGAAAGTGTCGTTCTCCAAGATCTTTGGGATGAGGTGGGTGAAGCAACGTTGTTGGGGCCGGAGTTGATGCGTATGACTCTGAAAAAAATTCAAACGATCCGAATGACGTATAAAACCTCCTGAAAACCGATAAAGTTATCTTGATCTTCATCGAAAGGGCGTGGAATTCGATATTGGAGATCATGTGTTGTTACGTGTTGCTCCATGGAAAGGAGTTCTGAGATTTGGAAAGAGAGGAAAGCTCGATCCTCGATTCATTGGCCCATTTTTAATTCTTGATCGAGTAGGAGCTGTGGCTATAGACTCGCTTTTCTGCCAAGTATGTCTCGTGTTCATAACATTTTCACATATCCATATTACGTAAATATGTGGAAGACCCGAACCACATTATTAAGTTAGAACCAGACGAAATAGCGGAAGATTTAACGTATTGAAGAGGTTCATGTTCAAATCTTGGATAAGAAGGAACATATTCTACACTCCAAGGTTATACCTCAAGTCAAAGTTTTGTGGAGAAACCACGATGTTGAGGAAATGACCTGGGAGTTAGAATCTGAAATGAAGTCAAGGTATCCTTACCTCTTCAATATACCAGGTACGTACCCTAATTTCGAGGGCAAAATTTCATAAGAAGGGGAGGTAGTAAGACCCCAACTTTTTGAATAAAAATGAATTTTCTATAATTATCATTTTTGAGTATTATGGAATGAATTTAATATAATGTTAGAGTTGTGGGTAATATTTATAAATTTTTCAAAGTATGCAAGTTGTCATATTATATTCGATTGGTCGGGAAATATTCTTTTTGTCGGGGAATATCCAAATGCGACGATACAATCATTAGTGGACCCTACGAAATTATTGTCGGATTGAAAAACAACAAAAAAAAATTGTGAAAATAACGGCGAAAGTTCTGAGTTAATATTGTTGAACTACTTTCGGTAGTAAAAAATGCGATGTCTGCATGGTTACATAGTAGCAACGGTATTGAATATTAAAGAACTTACGTGATAAGTCACTCGGTTTTGTTTTATTAGTATTATTAACGTAATAAAAGCGAAACATCTTTATATAAAAAATAATACTTTTATAAAGTTATTACGTTTATTAGATAATAATTAGATTACATTATATTTTATTATGCGTAGTGTTGCATAGTGTTTTGCGTAGTAAAATCTTTTTATATAAAACGAAAAACTTTTATAAAGTTATTCGTTTTATTAGATTATAAATAGAATATATTTTATTTTATTTAAAAGATTTTGCTTTAAATATGGATAGTCGGATTAAAGTAAATCAATACGGACCGTTAATGAATTAATTCTTATCTGATCCATTCTTACATAAATAGAAGCTCATTCCTTCATTATTTTCTTACGAATTCACTAAAACTCTAGAGATAAAACTGTAGAGAAAATAAGAAAAGTATTACTGCAGAATGACGGGATATTCCAACGAATAATAAAGAATGGAATAACGAAAGAATTTCACCAAGTATAGGGTAGCAGCGTGTCTGAAGTTATTCAATGAAATAATAAAGAATGAAATAACGAGAAGTTCTCTTCATGAATACAAAAGAAATAATACCCTTACAGTACAACAAATAATATCTCTTACCTTTGAAAGAAAATCTTTGGATGTAAGAAGTAGTGAAGTAGCGAGAACACTTTTCTTCTTTCTCTCTTGGTTTATCTCTACAGAGTAATTCGGTGAATTAAGTAAGAAATAATGAAGGAATGAGCTTCTATTTATAGAAGAATGGATTTGCATAAGAACTAATTCATGAATCGGTCCAGATTGATTTACTTTTAATCTGACGGTCCATATTTAAAGCAAAATCTTTTAAATAAAATATAATATATTCTATTTATAATATAATAAAACGAATAACTTTATAAAAGTATTACATTTTATATATAAAAATTTACTATGCAAAACACTATGCACATACACTATGCAATATTATGCATAATAAAATATAATATATTCTAATTATTGTCTAATAAAACAAATAACTTTATAAAAGTATTACATTTTATATAAAAAGATTTTCTGCTTTATTACATTAATAATACTAATAAAACAAAACTTGTATATATATATATATATATATATATATATATATATATACAATCAACAATAATTGAATCAAATAACGTGAGATACAGCAACTACTATAGCAATAATTGAACATAATTGAGTGACTTCTCACGTAAACATCAATAATTAATATTGTGTGCTACTATGCAACCACGCGTATTACTGTACTTTTACTACCGAGTAGTTCAACAGTATCAACGGTAAAACTTCCGCCATTATTTTCAATAAAATATTGTTGTCGTTTTCTCAATCCGACAATAATTCTGTTGTGGGGTTCACCAATGATTGTGCCTTCGTACGAATATTCCCTGTTAAAACGAATATTCCCTAACCAATCGAATATTATATAACAACTTGCATACTTTGCAAAATTTATAAATATTACCCACAACTATAACATTATATTAAATCCACACCATAATGTTCAAAAAATTATTTCGAAAAAATTAAATATTTATTCATAAAATCTGGGATCTCACAACTTTTATTTCATAAAATTCGGGGTCTCACAACAGTACTACGAGTAAACAGTTAGTTGCGAGGTGGGGCTTCAACCCCATCATCTAAAGAAATCAATACCCCCGCCAACACAAAAACACTATTTTGGTGATTCTGGAAAATATCCCATATATATTTGTTTATAAATCTCAAGTATTCATGTATTCAAGTCTATCAGACTTCAATTTATAAATGCATCATTGAACTAGTGTAGCAAGATTTTGTAAAAAAAATTTAAAATAAATAAAAATAAAGGAAGAAGCCCGCGGGCCGGCCAGTAAAAATAGATAGTTTAGAATTAAGATTTACTTAATTAGAACGTCATATTGAATCATGTTTACTTAATTAATTTCCTTTTAGGTTTGAAATATGGGTTATTAATTTGTATTATTTTTATCAACTGGATTTGGGTTATGATGTATTAGGCTCTTAATTGGTTTTTAATCATTTGTTATTAGTTTTATCTTATTCAGTAAAAATATTTTAATTTATTAAAGAAGTCAAATTGTATTTAAATACGATCAAACTATATCAAAACAAATGGGTGCCAGAAAATTGGGTATTCCAGTTAATTTCGACCGACAATTAATTTTGGGGTCGACATTGTAAGCGATTTGGAACTTTATATATCAATTTACAAGTCCAATTAGTTTAGACGTCAAATTATGAATTTGATAATAGTTCATTTAATAGAAGTGTATTTAACCCTATTTTATATCTTTAATAATTCAAATGTAATACATATAGAAAGAATATTAAATAAAATCATGTTTATATCCGATGCAAGACGCTAAAAAACAAATGCTAAATAATTATTTGTAGACAAATAATTTCTCGCATTGTATACTAATTATTCAGAGTTCAAAATGTTTTAATTTGCTAGCCATGCATAATGTATAGAAGAATGAAATATGCTCTTGGTTGTTTGAATATATGAATTGCATTATAATTCATATGACGTGTATGATTGATACTCTTTCCGTTCATAAAAATATTTTCATTTTTACACGAAATAAAATTTGAGATTAAATATATTAATTTCAATTGTACAATTTTTTATACGAAATAAAGGCTTGAAAAATCACTCTCTTTCTCAACAACCAAAAAAAAACCAAGTTACACACTCAATTTTTTAGAATTTTAGTAACTTTTGTTTTTGTTCTCTCTATATACATCATCAACTAAAAATAAGACACTATGTATAGAATACCTATAACTCTCATTTCCTATTTAAAACAACATTTTAACATATAACTTATTAAAAAAAAAAGAATTCTTCCCAAATAACGTTTCTAGTAAAAATAGGATAACTTTTCATAATAGAATTCGGGTAGTGACCTAAAAATTTATCCCTCTACTTGAATTCTCAAAAACTACAACTTAATCATTAAACTTACTCGATGGTTGCTTGTATTGGTCTTTTTTTTCATGCAATGAATGCCCATGCATCTAACTACTTTTTTTTTAGGAAAAAAAAAGCTTTTTATTTTTTATTTTTTTTTACTTAAATGTATACAAATAATTAATAGTAATGCTACTAGGATATTAAGTTACTAATAACATTAACATAAACTAATACTCCCTTCGTCCCAAATTAATTGCTCAGTTTTGATAAAAATAATATTATATATATATATATATGCAATTCTATTTTCTTATACATCATGTTAATTTTTTTCATGTAATATGTTACCAACACTGAGTTGAATTCCTGAATCCACCACTGTTATGTCAGTGGTTAGTCAAGTTTCTTTGCTTAAGTCATACTTTTTCATGATTAACCTACTGTTGCCTGATAAGATTAAAGAGGAATCGAACACACACATACATATATATACATATATATATATATATATGGATACGCATCCATAACCGATTATCATAATTATTATTCTAATAACCATAATCTCATTCGTTAATTTTAATATTAGATGACATAAATTTAAAATTTTAAAACCTCTGCCACTACAGATTGTAACGGCAATACAATCCTTATGAGCGGCAGTACAATTTCCGAATATGCCCCCCAAAATTTTCCTTGCCCACGTGCCTGCTGCCATAGCTTGTAGCAGCAGAGTGTTTTAAATAATTTAGCCAAGATGTCTGGTCCTGTCGGCTACACCTTGTAGCCGTAGCGACATGGTATGGAATACATACTGCATCAGATTTAGTTACTACAGGAAGGGAGCCCATTATTTGTTGGGTGTGAGTTTTCACCCATGAAAGTAATCCAAGTTAAAAAAGGATTTACTTATTAGATTCGTTAGTGACTAAGACAAGAAGATGTGATCCTTAATTTGATTAAGAAAATAAATTGTTTCTAATCCATAATAGGAATAGATTAGGAAGAGATAAATAAGGTTATGAGGGAGTCTTAGTTTTCACATCAAAGAAGCTTTGTAGCAATAAGGTACCAAAATAATATATATATATATATATATATATATATATATATATATATATATATATATATATTGAGAGAATTACACTTTGTGTTAGGTTTGTATATAACGCGATCATGCAATCAAATCACATAAAAGTAGCGGAAGCGCGATAAATGAATTTTAAAATTTTCATACAAACCATCACAGTGATCATACTTTGTGCTTAATTACCAATTGATAGAAAAGAGATAGAGAATCAAATTCATACCCTTGTAGATACAAACTTCTTCTTGTACGAGTTCACCTCCAATTTCTTTCACGTTCTCCTTGAATTCATTGGATTCCTTCCTTTGATCAACATTAGTCACCCAAGTGTTTAGCCTCTAGAGGTAATCCATCAAGGAAGAACAAGTATTCAAGAAGATGGATGTTTGAAAAAAATCCTAGTTTCTATCTCTATAAAAATTATACTTACTCTCTCAACTCTTGGAACTGTCAATAACCCAAAATCATAATAAGACTCATCTTATTTATAAATGTACGCAATCCTCCTAAATCATTTAGGAATAGGGTTTTGTTTTAATTAATTAAAAGAGTTAATTAATTATGCTCCTAATCCAATTAGAAATATATGAGAGTAATTTTATTAATTAATTCTCAAGCTCTTTTAGGAATTAAACTAATAATATTAGTAATAATAATAATAAGACTACTCATCTTATTAATTTATATTTAATATTTCTAAAATGTTAAATAATAAATATTAAGTTATTTAATTTATTCTATCACCATAGATTAAAGTAAATACACTTAACTTATAATTATTACAAATATGCCATTAATTTTTAAATAAATATTTTTTCTTTTATGGTGTGACCATTTAGGTTCTCTATATTAAACCGATTTTGAATAAATCAATTAGAATAATTCTAATCTTATTTATATAAATTAATTAAAATATTTAATTCATTTAAATAAATAACATTTATTGTAAGACCTCAACTTTTTATGAATAAAGATTTAATTTTTTCTAAATATTATTTTGAATAGTAAGGTGTTGATTTGATATAATGTTATAGTTATGGGTGATATGTGCAAATTTTGTAACGTAAGCAAGTTGTCATAAAATATTTGTTTGGTCAGAAAATATTCTTTTTGTCAGAAAATATCCGTACAACGGCGCAATCATTGGTGGACCACATAACGGAATAACTTTAGGATTTAGAAAGAGACAGAAATAACCTTTTTATAAAAATAACGACAAAATTTTAACTAGCTTAATCGTTGAAATACCCCAGTGATAAAAGAAATACAATAATACGCGTTGTTGCAGAAGAGCATTACCAGTGTTATTGCAATATTTCGATTATTGATTTTTATGTAAGTCACTCAATTTTATTTAATAATTACCACAGTAGTTGTTGCATAGTATCTCAGATTATTGATTCAATTATTGTCACAGTATCATCTGCACAATATTTTATATTATTAAATCAATAATTGACACGACACAATTATTCATATTATTAGTTAGCATTATTGACATTGTCTAGAAAGTTTTGTCGATGAAAGGGGTTAAGTTATATAATTGCGCACCAATAAGGATAAATCCTTATCGGAAAGCCCCCTCTTTCCTGGGAATAATCTGATTGTTAATATTGTGAGCTTATAATATTAATTGTGAATAATTATTATGTTGTGGTAATTGGTTTAATTTTTATATAAATGAAGGAATTTTAGCATGAAACATTTGTTGAAAGTTTGACATATTTTTCTATGGAATCACAATTATCTTCTCCGATAAAATATTCATTCAAATATATTATTATAATATTATATTATAATAGTATAATGTGATAATATAATAGTATAATTTTATAATTTAAATGGTAATATTATTATAATAATAAATAATTTGCAGGCATGTAAATTATGAGTGGAGGTGAGAAGGTTTGCTTTGTATTCTTTTCTTTTCTAAGTTGGTGGGCGGAAGAGGTTCTCCAGCAATGTATTCATTTGTTTCCAAATTAGTGGGCCTTACCCATAAGGAATTGCAGGTTTGGCAAATCAAGAAAAAAAAGGAGGGTTAGGCAGGAAAGTTAGGCATACACTACAAGAAAAAGGTCTATCAGCGACCGCCTATCAGCGACCGGACTCGGTTGCAGATAACTATCAGTGACCAAATGCGGTCGCTGATAATCGTCGCATAAAATTTGGTCGCTGGGATGCACATCAGCGACCGATATATCTGCGACCGATATGAGCGACCGAAATGACAAATCTGGTCGCTAAGCTGAGTCAGCAAGGTCCAGGGCCAAAGCTGACGTGGTCCACGTGGCAGCAACCACTATCAGTGGCCTGAAGTGTTCTCTATTTCTTCAAAACGGGTGATCTACCGTCAAGAACCAACGAAGACAGTCAAACCAATAAGGCTTTCGACCTTTTGATAGATTAAACAACTTTGTATGCTCCATACAATACTGGACAAGCCAACTTCCGTAGGTACTCCATCCAAATTAACATACCATAAGTTTTGGAAGTCACTTCTAGTCCACATAACTTAGCCTAAGGTTGAAATTTATTTTCGTTACAACATCCCAAGTCATGCTCCATCCTCCCACAATACCTTCAACTCGTCTATAAGAGGTCTCAAGTAAACATCTAAGTTCTTTCCAGGACTCTTGGGACCGGGAACCACAAGTGAAAGAAACAAGTATGGTTCATTTCATACACATCCAAGGAGGCAAGTTTGTGCGGAGTAACAATCACGAGCCAACATGAGTGCGGAGCAATACCGAGTGGCCAAATGGATTAAAACAATCGGTGGATAATCCAAGCCTCACATTTCTAGGTTCCAATGCAAACCTGTGGATGTGCTAAGTTAAAATCTTTCCAAGCACCTTACATCATGGGGATGATTTAGTTCTCCATCTTTAGTTTGGAGATTTCGCATGCCAACTAATATGTTCAACTGTTCTTGAAGACATGTACAATCTTTTTAGCCGATGTGTTATTGGAAAATACCTTAGAATCTTAAACGATATACTTGATTTTTTTATAGTCACGCCCTCTTTATTAGGCCTAAACTGATCATGACTGCAAAACGTGCACCTTGTCATCTGTTCATTTTCCTTATAAAACAACATGCAATCGTTGGGACATGCATCGATCTTTTGGTATCCAAGACCCAACTTCTTCACCATTTTCTTACAAAAGTAATAGTTACCAGGTAATTTCTCACCGTCAAGCAACATACTCTTAATGGCCTTCAAGAGCGACTCAAAACACTCATGGCTCATGTTGTGATCAGCCTTGATGTTAAGTAATGTTGCCACTGCAGAAAATGTACTGTGTTTGGTGCAACCATGCCACAATGGCTTGCTACCCTCGTCTAACAACTTAAAAAAGTCTTTGGCATCAGAATTCATAGGTTGTCTCTGCCTTGTTCCCAATCAAAATCTAGCCCTATAATATCATGAACCATTTCATTCATTCGATGAGTACTACTGCCCGAATTGTGTACTTCTATGATGCCACCATCTCTTCTCTGCCTATGTGCCCGCCAGCATTCTTTGTAATTTTTCATGAACCTAGAAATAAGTAAATGATAGTTTACAACGTCCTCATCCATATATAATTTACATTCTTACACTTCAAACATGGACATCGATATCTCATGACTTACCATTCATACATTCCGGGACTATCGCATACTCTAAAAACACTAATTGGCAACCAGCTCTAAATTCAGTTGTAGCACCTATCTGGGCACTTGACTTTCGTCGTGCCATCCAACTACGGTCTGAATAGAGGTCCATGATTCCACGGTACCTACTACAGAAAACATGAGCTTATTAATCATATGACTTGAGCATACTTGAAACCATATGACTTGAGCATACATGTAAGCATATGATTAACATTTCATCATACTTGTAAGCATATGACTTGAGCATACTTGTAACCATATGGATACGTAAGGTATGAGAAACTTTAAATGTGAAACTTTACTTAGTATGAGAAACTAAGTAAATACTACTTAGTTTAATAGTTATATTATATCATATAATTTTATTTTAATTTGTTTTTATTGTTAATCTTAAGTGAATACGTAAGGTATTTCATTCATGCTAGCTTTATATCAGTAATACATATTTGGTTGGTATTCAGATGCATTGAAATATTTCTTCTTAAGAAAACTACCACCATCTAAGGCTTCACGCCAAGAATTGAAGAGTCCATCTAAGGCCTCTATTACATGTTTTAAGATTATACCCCTCACGGTCCCTTTCTATAATCTTTTATGTTTTGGGATAGTCACAATTTATCTATGCGAAATTTATAAACTTCTATAACATTTTTGTAGCTTTATTCTTGTATACATAAGTGTTAAATACCCTTATTTTTTACTCATTACGTACCAAAATGTCTCTTTATTGACCAAGTGTGTCCATTACCTTCTCTCTCATTACACTAATAGGTTCCCTAAAGATCGCTTATTTTGGCTTAATGAATTTTGATAACTTACTCTTGTCGACAACCAAGCTTGGCTTGCCTCAAGAGGTTTGGTAAGCTTGGTGTGGCCTCATGCCCCAAGCTCCAACCATCGACTCCAATGACCCCTTAATAGGCTCTAGTGGATCACCAATATATTAATATCTAATTGATAAGCGACACCCGTGCTCTCTATATAAACAGAACCCAATTCTTCGAGAATTACTAAAATTAAGCTACTCGCGTATTTAAACAATTCAATTTCTCATTTTATTTCAATAATGGGCATAGCTTTCCTATAACAAAAAAAGCTATTATATATTTTAAACCTAAAACTGCTCACAATAAAAGAGGTAAAAAAAATTCAACTACAAACTTATACTTATTATGAACATTTTCAAACTTATACTTATAATACTTAAAAAAATTCGCCAGTCTCTCCCTACATATAGACTAGCCACATGCACGCATTTACAAGGCATGCATATATGGACATTTCTAGACACCCAAGACACAAAACCAAGAGAAATATACAAATTTTTAATACAATAAGACCAAAACAATAACGATTGAATGCAAATTAAAGCAGTAAAAAATTCAGACCCATATACATTACCAATATAATATCAATCAAAACATTACCAATATACAATTATACATGAATTTTAGTTTTAACAAACATACATTATAAATGTATTTTATATTTAACATCAATTAGCATATTTGATGTGAATTATGGATAAACTTCTTTAAACCTTCTTCTTGATTGAATTATGGATAAACTTAATTCCTAGTTATGTTTTATGTAATACTCATTTTTATGGTTTTGTTGATCTTGCTTTTGCAGAATACTTTGATATTCTTGTTGTTTGTAATAACATATTTGGAGTACTATTTTTATTTTTTAGTTGTTTAATTTAAGGTAGTAACAACTTATTAGAGGATGTCTCTCATTATCAGTTTAATTTCCCACTGATTCTTGCATTCATATGATAAATCCATATCCATCCCATTACTAACTTATAACCATTGTTTATACATGGAGTATATTGTGTTAACGGATATTTTGTTCTCTATTGTGGCAGGGGAAAAATCCTATGTTTCCTCGCATATTAGGTCATGAAATCCAAGGGTATGAAATAAATGTTTCAATTTATATAAAGAAAATTCTGAAAACCTAGCCAAGTAGTAATGTTATATTAAAAAAATTTCAAATTTTAGCAACTGTTATCCATATATTATCCAAATTATCCAACTTCACATAATCTCATATTAAAACACATATTAACCCTAAAAATAATTTAACCTAAAAATTTCAGTAATCTCATAAAACGCTTTGCAATAATTTCAGTATATTCCCAATTTCAATAAGAAGCTATACATTTCAGTAATCCCAACTTCAATAATCCCAAATTCATTTTCATTCAGTCAAATCTTTGCAATAAATTAACTCTTAAAACAAAAATTCCCAGAATAACAAACAACAAACAACACACGAACAACAAACAACAAAAAACAAAAAATAAACAACCAAAAAAACACACGAACAAACAACAAACAACCGAAAGAAGAAGAAGAATTTCATACCTCTAAAATTATTCTGATTTAAAGAAGATTGAACACACGAACACCAACCGGACTCCCTCTTCTCTTCTCTCCCTTCTCCCTCTTCTCCTCTTCCGTCCTTTTTTTTTTTTCTTCTCATTGAATCGAATCGAACGCTTTGAGTCTCAATCATTTAAGAGAATCAATGATCGCTTTCGATGACATCATGCGTCATTTTTTAATGACGATGATCGCTTTTAGCGACCGCATGCGGTCACTGATAAAGATTAGTCGCAACAAAAATCGCGCCAGGGTTTCGTACCAAATTTTTTGGGGGAAAATTCATCTCAATGACCGATCGTTGACGCGTCACGGTGTTGATAAAACTAGTGACTAGAATTCATCCTTATCATGAGATAATGGTTGTTACTATTATTATTATCGAATGACCTGATATCGGTCGATATTATTGGTCGCAGATAGGCCTTTTTGTAGTGATATTTGCTTATTTCCTTCCTCTGTACTGCACTATAAAAAGGGAGGTAACCCTCCTTCCTAAACACACCATCACAATATCAGAAATTCTTATTCTATAATATTGTGATTATTTCTTTTGAGTATAAGAATACTTTGAGTGTAGCTTTTAGTGCAAGATTTTCTCAGGATAATATCTGATATTCCAAGTCAAATCTAGTTTCTACTAAGGTAAAGGATATTATTTTATTTCAATACTCGTAAGAAATATCATTTTCTTTCATATTTCATATTATGTAAGTGATATTATTTCATTTCATATTCCTAAATTTAAACTTACTATGGTAGGTATTGAATGCTTCTATAATTCCTGAAATGATTAGAAATTCATTAATTTTTGCGCTTCATCTAATATCATTTCACTGGAATATTGATCTGAACATTCTTATTAAATTTTAATATTTTAATGTTGGGTTAATATTCATAGGTACTATTCATGAGTATTGTTCACAACAGAATTTAATTTTCTTTTCTGTCCAAATTATTTTTGATACATGAATATCATTCTTGAATTTTACTTCACAAATAGTTATCATGTTGATAATTTGGACATTTTTGAACTCTGGATAAATTGAATTATAAATATCTAATATTTATCCTTGATCTCACTTGATTGATTATTTATATCGTTGTCATCATCTTCATGATTATATTATGGTGAAAGTCATCTTTGGTCCGTAGTGCAAAGATGAACTATTGATTGGCATGATTATGACCATGAATTGTGTATTGTTATAATCATAACCTTTAATGTTACAAATAAAGGTTTGTGGTGAAAGTCCTCTTTGGCCCGTAGTGCATAGATGGACAGGTGTTTAGCATGATCATGATCACTGGTGATACAAACGATTATCTTTGGCCCGTAGTGCATAGATAATTCGTTGATTGGAAATAATTATTGATTGGTGTTACAGAGATAAAATATTGATGATGGGCTTTTAAATCATAGAAGATAGTAGACATCATGTTTTACTTGACTCTTCTAATGGATTGCTTGTTCCACTGCAATTGTTGATCTAAAACTTGTTGTCTATTGTATTCTATCAGATTTTTTACTTTGAGGACTAAGGATAATTTGTTCTTCATTATCTTAGTCATAATATTCTTTACTGGGCTAGTTGACCTCACCCTTTTCCTTTTTGTTCCATTGTTCTTCTTAGGAGGCGAGAATGTAGCTGGGACTAGTCGGGGAGTGGAGTAATGGTCCAAGATGGTTATTATAGTAAAAATAGGGTGATAATAATTGTAATGAGGACTTTATTTGAGTTTGGATATTGTCTACGAGATAATATTTTTATTGAAACTCGTACCTTATGTTTTGTCGTATTTTACATGACAATTAATAGTTTTATAATTGAAGTTTGTATTTGAATTATGTACCATGTATTTGGTGACTCGAAATGGGTTGTGTGGACCTATTTTAGGGGCATCACATTTATTTTACAATAAGGGTAAACCCCCTTAGCAATCAACGACTTTCCAGATAATATAGATTTCACCATTAATCATAAAAGAACCTTTGAGTAAATAGTTACCGTACAATTCAATCATTCTACCATACAATTTTCCAATTAAATATAAGACATGGAATTATTGTTAAGTCTTATTTTATTTAATTATATGTTCTTAGATTCTTAAATGCACAACTCTAAATAATGCAAATTAGAAACTCCTTTCTAATTTCATTTTATCTTGGTCAGTGATTCTTGAGTTATCATTTATCGAATCACATAAGATATTGTCTCCTTTGACTAGAACCGATATATTCTTTATTTATCATTCATTATCTCCATGTATAACTTATTACACCCAAGCATACCCTTTAATATACTCTAAAGGTCTTAAGGGACATGTCAAAGTATAAATCATCATACACAAGATACTATAATATTTTCAAGTCTAAGGATCACTTGTACTACTATAACTAGAGGAATTCTTATTGACAGACAAGTAAAACTCAATTAGGTATTCCTTAGCAAGCCACGTTCAGTGAACTTATTCTCTAATAAGCACATACATACTTGCTTTAGTGTCTCCACACAAATGATTATGAGATTAATCAACCTCTTCCTAAGAGCAAGCAATGTATGTACCAATCTATCCGGATTCAATAATCATCTTTTTAGTAATCCAACGATTGGGAACTAATTTAGTTTTAAGCTATCTAAGAATTTAGATCTCATTAGCATGATCATCATCATGATTCTAAAAGCATTGCTTAAATCTATGTGTTTATCACATATTAATATAACAACACCATGTAGATAAAAATAAAATGTCTTTTATAAATTAACTCTTATTATTAATAAATGAATAATATTACAAATTATATGCTACATCATATCAAATATGATTGGCTTCTGTGCATACTACTTTCACTTTGTTTCTCGATCGTGGGTATCCGCCGTCATCTCCGTTCAATTGAAAGCTTGGAGACTTTATTGCTTGTTTTTTTTGGGGTGGTGAAGTTAATTAGGTTTCTTATCCTAATTAAAGGTAAATTTGTACTCTCTCAATTTATTGTTTAACCTCAAGTTTTAGGAAATAAAACTTGGGAGGATTATTGTAAGCCCATTATTTTGATATAGTGGAGATTCAGAGTTTGGCCTTTGATTTTTCCCTTTAAGGGTTTTCCACGTTTAATATTGGATCTTGCTTGTGGATGGTTATTTGTTATTTTCATTATCATTATTGGTTTTGTTGATTTCTTATTTAATTGCACAAAGACGAAAAAGTAATTCCTAGATTGAGATTATTTTAAGTGTATTTTTTCCAACAGTGGTACCAGAACTTGGTTATTTTAATGATTTTCTTATGCGAATTAAATGGAAGATTGGACAAAAGGTTCCATGATTAAACTCACTGCTACAAATTATACAATTTGGAAGCCAATAATGGAGGACTTGCTTTACTACAAGGATTTTTACGAACCACTTGAGAATGAAAGAGTCAAACCCACAAACAAGAGTGACGCACAGTGGAACATGATGAACAAGAAAAATATTAGTTTAATTAGATCGTGGATTGATCAAAGTGTGTTTCATCATGTTGTCACGGAAACTAAAGCATATGCTCTCTGGCAGAAATTGGAGTACATGTATGAAAGGAAGGCAACACAAAATAATTTTTTTTGATTAGGAAGTTTTTGAATTCTAAGTTTAAGGATGGATACTCCGTTGCAGAACAATTGAGTGATTTTCAAAGTTTGATAAATCAATTAAGTACGATGAAGATGGTCATTGACGATGAGATGCAGACTTTGTTGTTGGTGAGCTCTTTGCCTGATAGCTCAAAGACGCTAGTTGTAACGCTATGTACTCCGCTCCTAATGGCAAGCTGACTATGGTTACAATCAAAGATAGTTTGTTTAATGAGGAACAGAGGCGAAGAAATACCATGATGATTAGTGCTGAGTCACAAGTTTTTGTTGCACAAAGTAAAGACATAAATAAAAGAAGAAGCTTTCCTGAAGATGATAAATCCAGTGGAATGTAAAGAGATAGAAAAGAATTAATTTGTTTTCACTGCCAGAAATCAGGTCACATAAGGCGAGAGTGCAGATTTTTGAAAAATGAGCATTCTAAGGAAAAAGATGAGGATAAAGATTTGATTGTGTATCTATCTGATGTTGATGTAGCTATTGTTTGTGTTTATAAACTAAAGTATCATGTTAATGATTGGATTATTTATTCAGGTGCTTCGTTCCATGCTTCTTCTCGTGGTGAAATCATCTTACACTAGTGGTGATTTTGGCTATGTACGTAGAAAACGGAAGTGCATCCAAGGTTATAGGCATTGGAGATATTTTTGTGGAGTCTAACAGTGGTTGCAGATTGATGTTGAGAGAAGTCAGACATGTTCCAGATACTTCATAATTTGATCTCTACTGGTAAGCTTGATGAGAATGATTATAAAAGTTAATTTGGTAAAAGTTAGTGAAAGCTCACTAAAGAGTCTAGTGCTGACTAGAGGTAAGAAGGTAGACACTCTTTACACGATACGGGCACTTGTGAGAGGTGTTGAAGATGGAGGAGTTAGACAGAAAAAGATGTGGTACAAAGCCGTGCAAGATGGGAGAAAAATCTTGCATGAGAACCACGAGAAGAAAGCTTTTCGTTTTAAATGGGTATCAAAAGTGAAAAAGGAAAATGAAAGCTCGCAGGTAGGGTACAAAGCGATTGTGAATGAATTTGACAAACAAAAATATGTCAAGTTTGAGTTAGATCCTCTCATTGAGAAGAACCATGTCGATGAGATAAAGTCGGACATGAAGAAAGTTAAAAGTTCCAAGAAACTTGAGTTGAGCCAAGATTTTGTTGGAATTAACTCCAAGTGAGGAGTTATGGTTAGTGATCCCTTCTCTCATGGGTTCGGAGGGGGAGATTGTTGGGTGTGTGTCCTCACCCATGAAAGGATCCAAGTTAAAAAAGGATTTATTTGTTAGATTGGTTGGTGACTAAGACAATGAGATGTAATCCCTAATTTGATTAGAAGAATAAATTATTTTTAATCCATAATAGGAATGGATTAAGAAGAGTACTATAAATAAGACTATGAGGGAGTCTTATTTTTCACATGAGAGAAGCTTGGTACGTAGCAAGAAGATAACGAAAGAATAAATTGAGAGAATTACACTTTGATACTCGTGGGTATCCGTCGCTATCTTCGTTCAATTGAAAGCTTGAAGACTTTATTGCTTGGAATTTTTTTTGGTGGTGAAGTTAATTTGGTTTCTCAACTTAATTAAAGGTAAATTTGTATTCTTTCAATTTATTATGTAACCTCAAGTTTTATGGCATAAAATTTGGAATGATTATTGTAAGTCTATTATTTTGATATAGTGGAGATTCGAAGTTTGGCCTGTGATTTTTTTATTTAAGAATTTTCCACGTTAAATATTGGGTCTTGTTTGTGGATGGTTATTTGTTATTTTCATTCTCATTATTAGGTTTATTAATTTCTTATTTAATTGCATAAAGAGAAAAATAATTCTTGAAATTGAGATTATTTTAGGTGTATTTTTTCAAATATTTTTCTCTCTATTTTATTTTTATTTTTTTTGAGGCAAGTTGTGCAAGATATGGAAAGAGGATATTTGTGTTCTATTTATAACCAATTCGATATATTTCATGTTCAAAATATAATATTATTATTAACTTTTTAAAATTAATTTAAAATATTCTTAAATTCAAAATTGATACAAATTCATTTAATATTTGGCAACACATTAATAAATATTGTAAGCTATAATAATTATAAAATTAAATATTGTTTCCGCTGATCTATTACTGAATCAACTCTGTTATTGTTGTGGGGGCATCTCAGTTTCCAGAATCTGATAAATATTTTTAACTATAGCAATTATAATATTTTTTATTTTTTAATAAATTTGATTAATTTTGAATTTGTTTGCAACCATGTTTCAAATGATACTTTGAAGAATACAATCAACCATAACCAAGCCACGTTTCTCTAGTTCCCTCCAATTGTCAATAATTTATATCTTCATTATTAGACCAATGAAAATTCTAAAAGTATCATAGAGAGAAGAATATTAACTCAATCAGACCACATATATCCCATGGACCATGCAATTAATACACTAGCTAGAAAATAAATGGTAGATAGTGATATGTAGACAAATAATTTGTCACATGGTGTACTAGGTATTCAAAGTGAATTGATCTTATACCATATATATCCCATGCATGGACGATGCAATTAATACACTAGCTAGAAAATAAATGATAGATAGTGATATGTAGACAAATAATTTCTAACATGGTATACTACGTTATTCAAAGTATGAATTGATCTATACCGTATATTATATATCCCATGCATGGACCATGCAATTAATACACTAGCTAGAAAATAAATGGTACATAGTGATATGTAGACAAATAATTTCTTACATGGTATATTAGTTATTCAAAGTATGAATTGATCTATGAAAGCCACGGGTTATATGCAATTAAATTAAAATAAAAACATGTAGGGGGTTATTAACATGGGTATAACTATAGGCACTTCAAAAGCAATCCGAAAGGGCGACCGTATTTGTTGTTTCATTGAATTAAACCATTTACTCCTCTCTATATCTCTGGATTTCGATAGAATTTCATTCAAGTATATATGCAGTTCTTTTTCTCCTCAATTCTGCTTTCTTCTTCTATGTTTTATAGCTCTTAATTAAAATAGCTTTGGTTATCAACCACAGAAAAGCAAAGAGAGCTAGCATAAATGCATATCTGAATTAATTATACATACCTTTTTCATTAGGCTGTGTTTATTTACAAAAATTATACTTGAGATAAGACTATTAATCTCAAGTGTCTTGTTTGTTTTTAAATTTAAATTTGAAACTATCACTGCAAGAAAAAGATATAATTCCGACGGAATATATTCCGTCGGAAATAAATTTATTTCGACAGAATAGTCCGTCAATATTAATTCCCTCAACCATAATTTACTCCAGACGAAATTCCGTCGAAAATGCAATCATCATATTGGCATCAATGTTCCCGCCAGCGCCAACCATATTTTAGAGGGAATGATAATAATTTTCAACGGAATATCCGTTGAGGATAACGTAATTTCGAGGGATGTAATTTCGACAAAATATTATGTCGAAAATATCCTTTAAAACCTAAATACAGTTTAGTTCCTCTAGCTGCCTCTGCTGTTATCTCTCAAAACTCTCTCTCTCTCTCTCATCGCTTTCTCATCAGTCTGTCATCTCTCTGCACTCTCATTACCGAAGACAGCAATGTGCCTCCCCACCTCCGACGCCACAGCACCTTAGCGAAATGAATATTTTATAACCACTTGCTTATTTTGCAAATTTGCACATTTCACCCATAACCAAAGTATTATATCAATTAACACCTTTTTATTTCAAAATAATAAATAGAGAAAATTCAATTTTATTTATAATAAGTTGGGGTCTTACACCTTACCTCAAAAGAATAGTACTTCTCGCTGGAATATCAAATATAACGTTGAAGGAAACTTGTACCGTATAGCAATACTCAAAGTATCGAAATACTCACAAAAATACGCTTGATAATATAGAGAGAGAGAAAGAAAAAACTTCAGATTCTGGTGTGATTTTTAATTCTAGCTTAAGCATCCTATTTATAGAGAAATGCTTAGAACACCAAAGCAAAAAATTTAATAAAATAATAATATTTATTAATTTTTTTCACACCCACCTCTTGAAATCTGAATTCAGAACATTTATAATACATGTGGGGCCCACCCAATTGCAAAAAATGTTTTTCTTAAAATAAATATTTTAAACTCTAAAAATCAATTATTCCAAAACTTCAATAATTCATAATAAATAGCCCTTTTATCAGAAAAATTCAAATCTTATGTTCATTTCATAGGAAATTCAATTTTTTACAACTTTGTAGTTTTAAGTTTTTCTAAATTCTAAATAGAAATTGACTGAAATCCACATACGAACATTTTGTAGGCTATAATCAAATTTCAGTCAAAAATGGGGTCCACCAACATGTTTAACATATTTTTAGCATTTATTGTAATAAAAATACTATTCCTCCTCAATTACTCATATATCACATATTCATTGTAAAAATATCATCATTATTATATTATCACATTATACATTTATAATGTAATATAATAATATATTTGAATGAATTATTTTATCAAAAAAAAAAATATCAATTTTTAACAATTGTCACCTTTCTAAAAATTCCTCCATTTATATCCACATAAATAAATATTTTCCTTATCATATAAATCAATAATTAATTATTCACAAATAATATTACAGAATCACAATAATGACAACCAGGTCGTTCCCAAGAAAGAGGGGGCTTTCCGATAAGAATTTCTCCTTACTAGCGCACAATTAGGTGACTAAACGCTTTTCCTAGACAGAATTTTCTTAGACATTACCAATAATGCTATCTAATAATATTATTCAAATAATATGAATTATTGATCTGATAATAGAAATATCACAGTAGTAGGACAATTATCAAACAACAATAATATAAAATATCAACGTAGCAATTATAGAATCAATAAAATATTTAACAGTAATTACTGTAATAATTATTAAGTAGTGACTTCTTACGTAAGAATCAATAATTGGTACAATACTGCAGGCTATCTTGTCGCAACACCGCCAGACATCGTGTTTTAACAATCGGGAATTCCAACAGTGTTAATGGTAACAACTACGCTGTTATTTATAAAAAAAATCATGCTTGTCGTTTTTTTCATCCAATCGTTTTCCTTTATGGAGCCCACAAAAGGTTGTGTCGTCGTACGGATATTCCTCGACAGCAAGAATATTCCACGACCAAACGAATATATTCCCCGACAACAATGAATATTTTATAACCACTCGCTTATTTAAAATATTTGCGCATTTTACCCATAACTAACTACATTAATCAAATCAACCCTTACTATTTCAAAATAATAAATAGAGGAAATTCAATTTCATTTATAAAAAATTAGGGTCTTACATAATAGTGCATGCATGTGAATCAACAGTACATGCATGTGAATCAATAGTTCCATTCATGTGAACAAATAGTTATATGCATGTTAACTAATAGCAATTAATTGCTCATTTATGCGATTAATTACCCGAATGGTCAATTAACATCCAGAAATCAATTATTATCGAAATAAATATCGATTTCTACTAACACTAATAATCTCAATACAATGGAAATATCAATTTTATCTTTAATCAACACGAACTTATTCATCATTAATATTATAACTCATGATATTTAACAACCAGATCATTTCTAGGAAAGAGAGGGCTTTTCGATAAGGATTTCTGTAAGATCCCAACTTTTTGAATAAAAATGAATTTTCTATAATTATCATTTTTGAGTATTATGGAATGAATTTAATATAATGTTATAGTTGTGAGTAATATTTATAAATTTTGTAAAGTATGAAAGTTGTCATATTATATTCGATTGGTCAGGAAATATTCATTTTGTCAGGGAATATCCGTATTTACTCAAGACAATCATTGGTGGACCTCAAGAACTAAATTATTGTTTGATTGAGAAAACGACAAAAATATTTTATTGAAAATAACTACGAAGTTTTACCGTTAATACCGTTGAACTACTCTAGTAGTAAAAGTACAAAGAATACGCGCGTCGCATAATAAAGACACAAGATTGATTATTGATGTTTATGTGATAAGTCACTCAGCTTTTTTTTTATTAGTATTATTAACGTAATAAAACAAGAAAATCTTTTATATAAAATGTAAAACTTTTATAAAGTTATTCGATTTATTAGATTATAAATAAAATATATTATATTTTATTTAAAAATTTTTGCTTTAAATATGGATCGCCGATTAAAGTAAATCAATCTGGACCGCTCATGAATTAGTTACTATGCAATCCATTCTTCTATAAATAGAAGCTCATTCCTTCATTATTTTCTTACTAATTCAATTGAAACTCTGAGAGATAAACCGTAGAGAGAAAGAAGAAAAGTATTCTCGCTACTTAACTACTCTTATATCCAGCTTTTTTTTACTTAGTGGATATTATTCTTTTGTATTCATAAAGAGAACTTCGTTATTCCATTCTTTATTATTCTCATTTGAATAACTCAGATACGCCAGATACCCTATACATAACTCAGATACGCCAGATAACTTTATACTTGGTGAAATTCTTCATTATTACATTCTTTATTATTATGTTGAATAACTCAGATACGCTTAATACCCTATACTTGGTGACATTCTTCTATTATTCCGCCTTTATTATTCTCGTTAAATATACCGTCTGCTCGTGTGTTTTACACCGGAATTCGTTCCGCCTTTATTATTCTGCTGAATATCCTATCTCAAGGTGTTTTACACCTGGACCGGTTCCGCCTTTTTATTATTCTCGCTGGAATATCCTCGCTCAGGTGTTTTACACCTGGACCGGTTCCATCTTTATTATTCTCGTTGAACATCCCGCTTGCGTGCAATAATTTTGCCCCGACCGATTTCGTTATTATTATTCTCGCTGAATAACCTATCTATGCAAGCAAGTCGCGTACGCACGGTGATTTCTTTTGTTATTCCATTCTTTATTATACTCAAATTGGTTAAAGTTTTGACTTTTATACTCCATGAAATTAGTGGAATATCCTCGATATTTGCGGCTTCATCCAAAGATCTTTCATGGAAATATTCTTCCGAGCATTCTTGAATTTTACTCTCTGCACGTAATTATTATGTTGACAATTTGGACGTTGTTAGTTCCTAGACAAATTAATTCGTGAACTTGTTTTATTGAATTCTTATATCATTGTCATCATCCTCATGTTTATATTATGTTGAAAGTCATATATGGCCCAGTATTGCATGATGGACTTGGTATGATTATGACCAGGGATTATTCGATGTAATCATGACCGTAATGTTACAAATGATGTGGTAAAAGTCCTCATTGGCCCGTAGTGCATTGATGGACATTTGTTGGCATGATCATGACCATTGATTAATACACGAATATCCTTGGCCCGTAGTGCATGTATAATTTGTGGTCGTGACCCTAATTAATATCTTTGGTCGTAGTGCAGGGATGATGTGAATTATTTATTAAGCTGAGTCTCAGCGATAAAAGTGATGAAAAAACATTTTTAAATCATAAAAGATAGTAGATTTTATTCTCTACTTGACTTTTTAATGGATTGTTTGTTCACCGCAGCTTAAACTTGATGTCTATTGTATTTTATCAGTTTAACATTGTTGGAGACTAATGATAATTTATTTTGCATTATCTTAGTCACAATATTTCTTGCTGGGCTAGTTAAGCTCACCCTTTCTTTCACTATTCTCTTCAGGAAATGAGAACGTAGCTAGGACGAGTCGAAGAATGGAGTGATTGTCCGAATGATAGTATTAGCTAGTAGTCCTCACTATTCTGTTAAATAGTGTGACAATAATTGTAATGAGGACTTATTCTGAGAGTGGATATTGTCTAGAAAGACAATATTTGTATTTAAACTTACAGCTCTCTTGTTGTATAATTAAGATTGTATTTATATTATGTACCATGTATTTGGCGACTCAGAATAGGTGATGTATACCTATTTTGGGAGCGTCACAATTTCTCCCTATTAGCGTACAATTAGGTTACCAAACCCCTTTCCTCGATAGAAACTTTTTAGACATTGTCAATATTGCGAATAATAATATGAATAACTTTGTCGTCTCAATTATTCATTTAAAAATATAAAATATTATGCAGATGATACTGTGACAATAATTGAATCAATAATATGAGAGATATTATGCAGTAATTACTATAGCAATAATTGAGTATAACTGAGTAACTTCTTACGTAAGTATCAATAATCAATATCGTATGCTCTATGCAACCACGCGTCTTACTGTACTTTTACTACTGGGTATTTAAACAGTTTAATGGTAAAACTTTCGCCATTATTTTTATAAAAAGACATTTATGTCATTTTCTAACTCCGACAATATTGTCGTTGTGTGGTCCACCAATGATTGTGTCGTCGTACGAATATTCCCTGTTAAAACAAATATTCCCCAACCAATCGAATATTTTATAACAACTTGCTTACTTTACAAAATTTATAATTATTACCCACAACTATAACATTATTTCAAATCCACACCATAATATTCAAAAATATATTTCGAGAAAAATTAATCTTTATTCATAAAATTTGGAGTCTTACAAAAAGACTGAATCAGTTTTTGCTCCATTGAATTTAGACAATATTAAATAAACTTGACCAAGGTAGTGGAAATGTGAGACTTGTAAAACTATATTAAATAAATACTAGTAGCAGGAATGTGAGATTAATAGAATTAATTAGTTTTTTAAGCTCTTCAAATAAATTTTTTCTAGCTTGAGTACTTAACCTCTCAAGATGAAAATTCAATGGGGCAAAAAGTGCCTGTAAGACCCTAACTTTTTGAATAAAGATGAATTTTCTATAATTATCATTTTTGAGTATTATGGAATGAATTTAATATAATGTTATAGTTGTGGGTAATATTTACAAATTTTGCAAAGTATTCAAGTTGTCATATTATATTCGATTCATTTAAAAATATTCTTTTTGTCAAGGAATATCCGTATTTACTCGTACAATCATCGGTGGATCCCACAAATGTAATTATTGGCTTTGATCGAGAAAACGACAAAAATATTTTTATGAAAATAACGATGTAAGTTTTACCGCTAATACCGCTGAACTACTTTGAGTAAAAGTACAAAGAATACGCAGTGGTCGCATAAGAAAGACACCAGATTAATTATTAATGCTTATGTGATAAGTCACCAGCTTTTGTTTTATTAGTATTATTAACGTAATAAAACAAAACATCTTTTATATAAAATAGAATACTTTTATACGCTTATTCGCTTTATTAGATAATAATTAGATTATATTATATTTTATTATGCATAGTTTTGCATAGTTTTTGCATAGTAAAAATTATAAATAGAATATATTATATTTTATTTAAAAGATTTTGCTTTAAATATGACAAATTGATTAAAGTAAATCAATCTGGACCGCTCATGAATTAGTTACTATGCAATCCATTATTCTATAAATAAGCTCATTCCTTCATTATTTTCTTACTTAATTCACTAAAACTCTAGAGAGATAAATCTGTAAGAGAGAAAGAAGAAAAGTATTCGCTACTTAACTACTTTTATATTCAGCTTTTTACTAGAAGGGATATTATTCTTTTCAGATTCATGAAGAGAACTTCGCTATTCCATTCCTTATTATTCTCGCTGAATAACTCAGATACGCGACTACCCTATACTTGGTGACATTCTTCTATTATTCTCGCCTTTTATTATTCTCGCTGGAACATCCTCGTCTGTGTGTTTTACATCTGACCGGTTCCGCTTTTTATCATTCTCGCTGAATATCCTCGTCTGTTGTTTTACACCGACCGGTTCTGCCTTTTTTATTATGCATCGTGGAATATCCTATCTGTGTTTTTACAATCGAACTTGGTTCCGTATTTATTATTCTCGGCTGAACATCCCGCTTTGCAAGTAGTTTTGCCTTCGACCTAGTTTCGTTATTTATTATTATGTTGAATAACTCGCCTATGCGTAAGTACCGCTTGCATGGTGATTTCTTTTGTTATTACATTCTTTATTATACTTCGCATTAGTTAAAGTTTTGACTTCTATACTCCACTTAAATTAGTAGAATATCCTCGATATTTGCGCTTCATCTAAAGATCTTTCATGGAAATATTCTTCTAGCATTCTTGAATTTTACTCTACATAGCAAGATCATGTCGATAATTTGACGATGTTAGTTCCCTAATAAATTAATTCTGAACTTGTTTTATTGAATTCTTATATCATTGTCATCATCCTCATGTTTATATTTTTTTTGAAAGTCATATGTATTCAGAAGTATGGGGATGGACTTGGTATGATTATAACCAGTGGATTATTTGGTGTAATCATGACCGTAATGTTATAAATGATGTGGTAAAGCCCTCATTGGCCCGTAGTGCATTGTGGATGCTTATTGGCATGATCATGACCATTGATGAATACACAAATATCTTTGGCCCGTAATGCATGGAATTTGTGGTCATGACCCTAATGAATATGATGGTCCTAATGATAAGATTATTTAGTAGTCCTCACTATTCGTTAAATAGTGTGACAATAAATATAATGAGAACCTATTCTGAGAGTGGATATTGTCTAGAAGACAATATTTGTATTTAAACTCACAACATATGTTTTGTCGTATTTTACACGACTGCTGTATTATTAGTTTGTATTTGAATTTTGTACCATGTATCTGACGATTCAGAATAGGAAAATTGATATTTATAGTGTGTATTTCTAGCGACTCAGAATGGGTTGTGTGGACCTATTTTGGGGCATAACAGAGATAGTGAGAGATGAGAGAGACATAGAGTAAATAATATGAGAAAGAGATAGAGGTCGAGGTGGCTGAGAAGGAAATGAAATCTGATTTAAGTTTTATAAGTTATTTTCGACGGAATTTCTGTCGGAAATAATTCCCTCGAAATTATGTTATGTTTGACGGAAAGCCCTTAGAAATAAATACAATTCCGTCAAAATTACGACTCATGTCAGTCGCAAGTCATGCGCCAACGGGGCGTTTCTATGTTCTATTAATTACATCATAAATATATTAATTTCAACGAACGTATCCTCGACAGATTATTCAGTCGTAAATAAGCTAAGTACGGCGGATTATATTTCATCGATTATGAATCTGTCGGAATTAGGCTTTTTTGTTGTACTGCATTTTGGCTTCCTTGTTCTTTTTTTGTTCCGATACTTCAAACCAAGTTTTGTCGGAGAAGAGATTGTCCATCTTTGTCTTGAGGAGGGCCCACCTTGGGGTGATCGAACCCTAGGGTAGCCGAGCCCTAGGGGACCGAAACCCTAGAGTTTTCTCTTTTCTGCTCATTTAATGCTTCTTTATTAATTATGGTATTGTTCATTTATTTTTGTCATTCATTTAATTGATTTAGATCATATGTGAACCTTAATTTGTACTTGAGTTTACAAAAATGTATATGTTTTTTTGAAGAGAGAACTTTATTAAACAGGGACCACCATAGTGTCCTAGGAGAAAAGGAAGAGCTGAAATGATTATATATATATATATGGGAAATGATCCATAGAAAATATTTGCTATGGAACAAAATTGGACAAATAGCATCATAGCCGTCCATTTTATAAATCAAGCGTGCAGATTAATTATGAATTTGCCCGTCCGCCAGATGAACTAGCGGCTGTAAAAAATATTAGGGTCCGTCCGCTAGACGGACAAGCGGACCATGAAAAAAAAAAGTAACTGCCGAAAAAACCCCCCCAAGCTGATTGGTAAGGCAATATATGAAATCATCAAAACTAGAAGATTGGGAACAGCTGGCGGACTGAAAACTTTTGGTAAGGCAACATATGAAATCATCAAAACTTGGTAAGGCAACAGCTGGCAATTGTTTACTCAAAACTTGGTAACGCGTAAGGAAGCCAGACAAAGTTTATAAGGCAACAGTCAACGCGTCAAATCAAGCAACAGTCCAAATCAAATCCAAATCAGAGAAGGAAATAAAATATAGGATAGCCTTCGTGCTAAAAAATAAAAAAACTAGCACAAAATTTGAATAGTAAATTAATACAAACCATATATTATTATCATATTTATTCCTTATAATTTCTTTTAGATATTCTCAATAAAATATCAAGGAAGAAAACTGCGCAATTTATCTAGCAAGGCTTTGCAGTGCAAAATCATCCTGGTAAATTTTCAATTATGACTGACGATATGTTTAATTCAAGTTCTTCAAATTCTTCTGATGATAATATTGACATGGATAATATTGGTGTTCATAACACGAACCAATCGCATATTAACATTTCAAAAAGTCCATATGAGGGTTAGATTTTTTCTACTATCCAAGAGGCAGAAGAATTTTATAGAACATATGCACGTAGTTGTGGATTTGAAATAAAAATTGGGGTAACTCATAAATATGCTCACTCCAACAATTTGTCCAATCGACTTTTTACATGTAAGAAAGCTAGAAAACCAATTGAAAGAAAGAAACAAGACATGGATGAAGTTGATGGTATTAAGGTCAAAAGAAAAAGGGATTCTATAGGTCGGACAATGTGCAAAGCTAGAATGTTTGTTGTTCATCTAAAAAAAGAAGATACTTGGAAAGTTTCAAAAATTGAGCTGTCTCACAATCATGATTTGGTGACTCCGAGCAAGAAAAAATTCATTCAAACACGTAAAATATAACTCCCATTGCTCAAGTTTAATCGGAACTTTCACAAGTATTTGGGAGTCAGGGCCAAAGTAAAATGATGAATGTATTTAGTGAAATAGGAGGAGGGTGGAAAATATCGGTTTCGAAGGATAAGGATATTCTGAATGTTGTACGAGATATAAGACGTGACACAATAGATTCAAACGATGCCCAAGCAGCTTTTCAATACTTGAAAAAACTCTCAGCAGAAAATCCTCTATTTTTTTACGATATCAAACGAGATGAAGATAATCGCATCGAATGTATCTTGTGGATTGATTATCGATCAATGATAGCTTACAAAATTTTTGGGGATGTAGTGACATTTGATACAACTTATTGGACGAATAAATATTCTATGCCGTTTATTCCGTTCACGGGGGTAAATCATCATTATCATTCCATCTTGTTTGGTTTTGCACTGATTCAGGACGAAACAGAGGATACTTTTGTATGGGTTTTTGAAAGTTGGCTTCAAGCGATGAACAACAAAGCACTGATTACCATTATCACTGATCAGGACAAAGCTATGAGCAATGCGACACATGGCATATTAGCAACAAATTTCCTGAAAAATTACATACATTGTATGAACAGTACCCACTATTTAAACATGATTTTAACTGCTGTGTGTATAAATCTTTGACCGTTGCGAATTTTGAGGAGCGATGGAAAAATTTGATGATAGATTACGAATTGCATGATCATGATTGGCTCCAATCACTTTATGAGGTTAAGCACAAATGGATCAAAGCATATACAAAGAATTTTTTTGCAGCAGGAATGACAACTACATCTAGGAGTGAGGGAATGAACAGTTTGTTCGATGAATATGTGAATGCGACAACGAGTATCAAGGAATTTGTCGTAAATACAGAAAAAGCACTTGAGAAGTAGGTTATGAGAGAGAGAACAGCTGACTACGTTACTTTTCATCGGACCCGAAATATGACTCTTGAATCACCATTGGAAACACATGGAGCAAATATTTATAAAAAGGAGATGTTCAGACGCTTTGATTGAGATAATAAAATCTCATAAGACGTAATGCGTAAGCTTCAACATCTAACAACATCGGATACAAAGTCGTATGCATTGTGCAAGGCAAAGCAACAACGAAAATTCAAATAGTATGCGCTCTCGTTGTTAGTAATGTTCAAACCGGAGATATAAATTGTGATTGTAAAAAATTTGAACATTCTGGTATGCTTTGTTAACACATTATAAGGCATATGATTGCCAAAAGTATAACAAAGATACCTGATAAATACGTTTTAAGGCGGTGGTGTAGAGATGGTAATAAAGTGAATGCTGAATTATCAAAGATTTTGATTGAAATGTCCAACTACGAGGAATCTCAGACGATGCGTTACAATTATTTAGTGACGTTGCTCTTGCAATTAGCTTCTACTGGATCATGCTCAATTAATGGTTTTAAGCATGTCGTACAATTGTGCATTGACAATCAACCCATCGTTGAGAAATTTGACCCTGATGAAATTATTGTCAAAGAGGTTCCTGATATTCCAGAAGACGATTTTCAGCCCGTTGAAGATGAGTCGTTATTGGATCCTATTTGTTCGCAAACAAAGGGGCGAAAAAAAGCGACAAGAATAAAGAGTGGGATTGAAGAGGCTGCAAGTCGTAAACAATTGAGAAAGTGTGCAATATGCAATATGATGACCAATCATGATAAGCGGAACCACTACAAAATGATGGGTCAAGAAAAATCGGGTGTTTAAAGTTATCTTCATATGTAATTTTAAGATTATGTAATGACAAAACTATTTATATATTTTTATTTATCAGCATGATTTATTATTTCCTAAAAGTAACATTAGATGAATTACTCACTATTTTTGAATGTTTTAGAGTTTGTATTTCCAAATATCAATCGTACGAATAAAATAATATTACAAAACGAAAAAAAAATTAAATCCATGACTTCCTCACAGCCATCCTCTCAGCAAAATGATTGCCTGCCGAAAGGATCCCTATAAAAACCTCAACTGGTGCATCACGGAGACCTGGGGCCTGTCACTTAGGCAACATCTCAACATCTCAACTGGTGCAACATCACCTTTTACATATAGACCTGTGGCGTCCTCAAGAGTGAACCCCTGTTAATTTTAAAAGCAATGTTAGACAATCAAAATCAAACACAAAAATATCTAGTTGAAATATATTCAAATGGTACTTACAGACTACATGCATGATTATTATTAGATACAAAATAAGTTAACTAATTAGTACCATATGTCTATTAACTGACAAGGTAATCTAAAAAATTGCAAAACATATTGAATCTATAATTAATACAGAAATTGGATCTAAAAAGAAAAGCAACTCGTTGCCCTGCTTGAACAAATGTGTACATGATCCCAATTAAATAAGCTTACATACCAACTTGCACAAGATATAGAGAAAATGAATAGAAATCACAGTAACATTTCCATACTCCATAACAATCTATTCACAGTAACTCTCTTCATTACTTCAATTATATAAGTGTGCCAAGCATTCTGAATATCTGCAAAACCTACTTGTCAAGCACAATCCCTCAGTAATTACCAAGAAAGAAATGGATGTATTCAAGGGATGAGTTCATACTAACACACACAGCAATACAAACCAATGCAAAACGAAAACTTAAATACACATTGCTTAGAACGACATTCACATTAACGTACATACAAAAGATAGAATCATTTTGAAACTGTTAACCGAGTTACTAAATCAACGTATTACAAAAGTTAGTCAAATATACATTCATTAGTCCTCATTTGAATCCAAATCTACATATATTTTTCAGGAATGTCCCTAGCTTTGCACATCCTAAGCTCATGTGCTATTCTAAATCTAAAATTATAAGCCTCGTTAAGAGTCCACCTCGGTTCCTCCATTATGTTTATACGGTGAAAAAAGAAATCCACGTACTTTCCAACATATATGCCACAATCATCTGCGTTCCATTGTTTTGGTCTATTCACACAGACTTTAATTTTCGGCTTCGCTTTTGGCCACTTTGCTGTAGGATTTGCCTGACGAAGCAGCAAAGGAATTAACTCCACCTATAAACCAGAAACCCATTACTTATAAGTCCAAAGTAGAAGAAATTACATGTCTGTGTAATGACATTAAATACACAAGAAATATTTTGATGAACTCACCACAACCGCAAAGAAGTTTTGGTATAATTGTGACAATGGCATTAATGGTTTGTCATCATAAAGTGGGTCAAGTAGCATTATTTTTCACTTGTTGACACTCCAAATAAACAAGCAAAAATGACTGTTGGTTTCGTTGAAGACTGGAACGAATATGTAATCACACTCATGTACTGGGGAACCAACTGTAGGATTGATGTAACTTCTTAGAAATTTTCGTATAGTTGGCATGTCTACTCCGGCACTTGGTAAGTTTTGGGTACCTAACAACGCAAAGTACGTTGGCATGAAATAAAAATGAGCCCATCTTTGGATACCTTCTTTACACATTTTAGCTTCTGCGCCTCGCAACAACAACAACAAATAAGCATCCAATACATGTTCCCATAACCAACCATTGGGTCTCAAACAGTTAACATCTTTAAATTCAAACTTGTATAGACCTTCTGGATGGCTATGAGGAAAATCTGATGGGTCGTGAGTTGGACTAAACCAATGATGATTTAGCCAAGTGATTTTTTCCATCTTTAAGTACTTGAAAAAGTGAGTGTGTTTTGTTATCTCCATCCTTCTAGCAGGCACTTTCTTACTATGTCGAGTAGAAGGTCCAACACTACGCTGAGTGTCTTGAACTGTAGGTTGGGATCCTGTCATGTCAATCTCCATCTGCCAAACTGTAGGTTGGGATTCTGTCATGCCAATCTCCATCTGCCCAACTTGAGGTTGCGTTGGATTTGGATTGATTGAAACCCCTCTATAGTCATTCATGAACTAACAGGTATAATGTATCAACCATGTGTCATACATGGTTCTTAACTCAGGTGGATGTCCAATTGCCAACAACTTTTCAAATATAGCTTTTGCACTCTCAATCTACAATTAAATAAAAAAATTATATTAATAAAGCAAGATAATCAGTTTTATTAAAACAAAAACATGAATAAATATTATAAATTGAATAACTTATAGTGTTTACAGCCACATATTGGTCAATGAATACCCGTGGCTCATAATCGTCGAGTTTAGAAGGATCATATAATCCTCAGTAGATATATGCTGCAAAGCCTCCAACATTTGTCCTTCTAAACTCTCCATGTATGCATCCCACAATCGAATATAGTTGGCCCTATGATTTTCAAAATTTATTCTCTCAAATAATTTATGTTCCTTCCGCAATTCCACCATATTTTCAGCATTAGATGGATACGACTGCAAATATCCAAATTGCCTCATAAATCTATCAGGCATTTGAAACTCAACAATGTCGTAATGTATCAATGGTATACGAGCAGCTCCACCTAACCTTGCCTCAAAAAAATCCCAAGACAAACGTCTATCAAATAACGGATATGGACGCCACACCCCATCTGTTTCCAACATATTATCAAACTCTCCTCGGTAAAACAGAAGATGGTGATGTGGATTTTTAAGGCGCTGATATTTTTTTGAATTAGGATCAAAGGAGGAGTATGCCCAGGATAATGCCCTAGGTATCAACTTCTTAGACATAGGCTTAGGGGTAGGACGACCAATGTTGAACTGTTCATGAGCCCACATCATTAGAAGGGTTGCACAACCTGCGAATTTTTTCGTTGTTTTGCGAGTAGCCTCATGCAAACCCCTATACAAATGCCCTAAAACTGCCGCCCCCCAAGCATATGTAACTACGTCTTCCAATCTTTCCAATAACAACAAATATCTAGGATGCACAACATTTTTACTCTTGGTTGGAAACAAAATAGCGCCACACAAGTACAACAGATATGCCTTAGTGTGTTTTACGACATCATCTGGAGTAGCATCACCAGGTACTTGACCATATCTCTGTCTTAACCAGGGCAAACTTATGCCCCCCCCTTTTATAGCATTGTTCTCATTCATCTACTACAACTTGTTGCCCAAAAACCCTTATAAAATAGCTTTTGGGATTTTCTAATTCTCCACAGGTCAAAGGTTTTCCTAATACGGGCAACCCAAATAAAAATCCCATATCCTCTAAAGAAATCCTAATCTCTCCACAATTTAAGTGAAACGTATTTGTTTCACTTCTCCAACGTTCAACCAGAGCAGATACAAGAGATGCATCAATCTTTGACACTATAGCTTGATGACAAAATATACCAAAACCTACTTGTTCCAGCAAATATTCTTGTTGTTCAGACAAGTTCCATTCAGTTAATTTTGCAGACATTTGACAAATTTCTAACACACCCCTATCCTACACATCCAACAACATAAAAACATTAATCGTCACAACTTGTGTATGTTTCTAACAAATGTAGCACAAAATGAAAGTGGTTATACATTAATAAACTTACATTATTTTGCCATAAGTCTGACAATACATGATTTTCTTGGTCCCATAACACAATAGGATCAGCAGGTCCGGGATTAATATCCATATGTATCCTAAACATTCATCACAATGTCAAGTATTAAATAATCTATAAAAATCACCATCAAAAATAGATATGAGCAAAATGACAAATATAAACAGAAATAAAACTTAATGAACATATATAAAGCAGAATGCAAAGCAGTGTTATTCTAGTGCAAGGAAGTAATAACCTAGCATCTTGGAGACTTGACAACCACCAACATTACAACCTTATTTATTTTTCATAAATAAATATAAAATTAAAACCTGCAATCAAACAATCCAAAGCTTGGTACAAAACCAAGATTACCAGTACTGCTTAACAGAATAGCTTAGTCAGAAAGAGCAAGTCCTGAAAAGAATTGAAACCAAGATTACCAGTATTTTTTGCCCCAATTCGATTTCACAGCTTCAATTGCAAACAACCCCAATTCAATTTCACAATGAAATTGCAAGAAATTTTTTTGCCCCAATCAGATTATCATCATGGTCAGGATTATCATAGCCAAATAGAAAAAATAGATGAACAACCAACTTCAAAGAAAGTAATGGAGAAGAGAGTGGGCGCTGAACCTGTAGAAGTGGAGAGCTAGACGAGTAGACGAGTAACCTTTTCAAATCGCTGGGAATCGTCGCAGAATCGAGGGTCTAGTTGCTCGAAATAGCAGAAGGGGGTGTTTGGATTTCGAAAATCGCTCGAAAACCGGCAGCAGTGGGAGGGTTTGCTTTTCAAATCGCTGGGAATCGTCGCAGAATCGAGGGTCTAGTTGCTCCCAATAGCAGAAGGGGGTGTTTGGATTTCGAAAATCGTAGGAGGGAGGGTTTTGATTTAGGAATCGAGGGTCTAGATGAAGCACCGTCCCAATAGCAGAAGGGGGTGTTTGGATTTCGAAAATCGTAGGAGGGAGGGTTTTGATTTAGGAATCGAGGGTCTAGATGAAGCACCGGACGAATGTTACTGAGAGTTGGGGGTAGTTTGGGAATCGAAAAAAAAATTAATCAGATCCGATACACGAACTAGCGGATGGGCTGAGTAAATTGTAGGCGTACGCCAGTCGGTCAAGCGGATGGGCTATATAAATTTTGATGGTACGCAAGACGAACTAGCGGATTGGGTGTTTAATTTTTAAATCTCAACCCTTAACCTATATAATGGACGGTTGTGATACTATTTGCCCAATTTTGCTCCATAGCAAATACTTGCTATGGATCATTTTCCTATATATATATATCCACTGAGCCATTAATTATAATAATAAAGGATTGATATTAAGCAGGATTTTATCCCTGCTGCTAGAAGAAATAATGGCAGATATACTCTTTCTGACAGTAAAAAAAATGGCCAAAACGACCCCCAGTTAATACATCACTGCTGCTAGAGGCTCTAGCAGCAGTTCCATTAATACTTCAGGCTTTGTAGTTTGTTTTGGACGTAAACTTACGTCTGGAGTGGGATAGCCAATTAGTCAATGCTTGTCGTGATATTTGTTTTGGGGTGCATGCATGTGAAATCTCTTACTTCCGTATGAATTCAAAATGAATCAAGAGTGATGTGAAATCTAATTCATCCTCAGATGATGACACGTGCAAATACAACAAAATAAAACCTAAATTCTATTCCAATTGCCTCATACGACAAATCATTAGACAGGCATGTGGCAGAAAATGTGAACTAGGTTAATTAATATTAATATTAATAGTATATGCCAAATTTCAGATTTTCCGTCGTAATAGTGGAAAGGTCGGTTTCCAGTGGACACACAGTCTCACACACACACACACACACACACACATATATATATATATATATATATATATATATATATATACACACACCAGATCAGAGGTGATCAAGGTATTAAATCACATTGACGTATTATGTTATCTTCTAAAATTTTATTAAAAATTTACCCTTCGAATTCATCCATAACTATGTCGATACAATTTAGTCATTTTTCTTTATTTATAAATTAAAAACTTTTATTATGGTTATTATTATTATTATTATTATTTATTTTTAATGGAAAGTGTGAAAGAATCTATGTATCAGGATTATATTGTTGATTACAACATTTTTTGGGAAGTAAAAATACTTGGCATCTCTTGCCCTCTTATTACAGAAGTATTTTTTGAGATTAAATTTCACTTCTAAGTTAGGTTATTCCTGATACTAAACTTGTGTAATTATACAGAAGTAAGAGAATTTTTCTCTCCGTTAAGAAAAAGAAAAAGAACAAGAAAAGAAGAAGATGGACAAATTGGCCAATAGTTGTCCATCTTACACATTGGTCAAGACACATATATACATACTTGCTTGCGTGCACCCTAAAAGCAAACTTGAACTGTTAAAAAAGTGGGCCCACCCTCAGTGTGATATACCAAATACCACGATAAGCAATGGCTAATTGGCTATCCCACTCCAAACGCAAGTTTTCGTCCAAAACAAACTGCAAAGCCTGAAGTATTAATGGACCTGCCGCTCTAGCCGCAGTGAAGTATTAACTGAGGGGTGTTTTGGTCATTTTACCTGCACTAGAAAGAGTATATCTGTTGATACTCCTAGCGACAGAGATAAAATCTAACTTAATCTCCCTTTATTATTATGATCAACGTCTCAAAAGTTGGTTACTTTAATAATAATTAATAAAGTAACAATGGACACACACACACACACACACACATATATATATATATATATATAGGGTAATCATCCGCGGCAAACGTTTGCTACGGACACTGTTCAGCAAATAAGCTCATCACCGTTGATCTTTGCAATGAAAGGCTGAGATTAAATTATTTATTTTTCCTCGCTTACAAGTACATGCGGCGATCCAAAGTCATTTATTCTCGTTGGCTTATTACATAATTGTCCTTCAAATTTAATTCTCCCCTGCCGAGAGAGCCTCTAGCGGCAATGAATGGTTTGCAGATCATGTAATATAAAATATATTATTTTATAATAAAAAACAATAAATATTTATTATTTTTTATAAATATATATCAAAGTTAATATTAATATAAATTATTTATTTTATATTAATATTTATTGTTTTATATAATAAAACAATAAATATTAAATAAATTTGCTAATTGAGCAAATAAAATTATTTTATTTTAATATTAACTTTGATATATATTTATAAAAAACAATAAATATTTTATTTAATATTTATATTAATATTTATTGTTTTTTATAAAATTATTTTGTATTAATATTTTATTAATAAAACAATAAAACCATTCATACAAATAATATTTCATTCATTTTGAAGCAAAACATTTTTTCTTTTATAAGTCTTGTGAAGCAAGACATAATCCTACACAACGATGATCTCAAAACCATTCATTGCCGCTAGAGGCTCTCTCGGCAGGGAGAATTAAATTTGAAGGACAATTATGTAATAAGCCAACGAGAATAAATGATTTTGATCGCCGCTTTACCAGATGCTGGCAGGGAAAAAATAATTTAATCTCAGCCTTTCATTGCAAAGATCAACGGTGATGAGCTTGTTTGCTGAACAGTGTCCGTAGCAAACGTTTGCCACGGATGATTACCCATATATATATATATATATATATTCTTCAATCAATATAATGGGGCCTAATTGCTCAACTCAAACTAGCATAAATAGCCTTTAACATTATCTGCATCTCTAAGTTGCAGTGCATATATTATTTTTGTGTGTTTGAGAGAGGGATACCAGAGATGGATACTAAGCCTGCGTTAGCAACAACTAGTACTTCTATTTTTGAGATTGGAAATTTTCAAGTGAAAAGATTTAAAGTGGAGAAATCAGTAGCACCCAAGCCATTGTTCATTGTTGCCCCTATTGAAGAAGGGAAATATCCAGTTTTCCTCTTCTTTCATGGCTGTTGTATTACTAACACTTCTTACACTATGCTTTTACACCATATAGCTTCCCATGGATTTATAGCCATTGCTCCTGGTGATCCAGCGGTACGTACATCACTATCTCTCTTTCTCCCCCTCTCGTAATCTCTTTTCATCTCCACGTACATAGGAGTTTCAAATCAACCGATACAGAAGCATGTGTTTATTTAATATTCTAAAAAGTTTCTTGTATATCTTACAAAACTGAAGTTGGTCTCACGTTCAGGTGAGAGTTATTGTTTAGAAGTATCAACAATTTTTTGTATAAATATCAGCTTCTATGTTATATATACGTGAATATACGCAAGGATTGCAACTTTTGGAAAAAAAATAATTAAGTCCGTCGAGAATGGGTTGAAAATTTGGCGACTTTTCGTACTCGAGGGAAAAATTGGGAGCGGCAGACTATAGTACCGATGGCAGGGACGACTGACTAGTCTATCGAGAATGACTCCATTTGCGACTGAATTTCAGTCATTGCTGACGGGTCTGTCTGTCGAGCCTGTCGACTATGACCCTTTTTTGTAGTGACTATGAATCCTCCTATTTTTCATGCTTTTTTTTTCTCAAAACTTTTGAAATTTTGTAATTTGAACGTAAATATAATAATTTCTTCGGTTGGAGCATGTGAGATTTGTTTAGATAATCTATTTTCTAACAACCGTTTAACTAGTTATTTTAATTATTTGTAGGCATGCTCTCTCTTCCAATGTTTTTGTGGGAACGAGGAAGTACAGTCTGCTGTTGCCGTCACTGACTGGCTGCAAGACGGCCTCCCCACCGTACTCCCGGACAAAGTTACACCGGACACAAGCAAAGTTGCAGTTGGTGGACACAGCAGAGGTGGAAAAATAGCATTCGCACTTGCCTTAGGTCAAGCCGAAACAATCCTCAAATTCTCAGCTGTATTTGGGGTAGACCCTGTCGCAGGCAGTAGCACAACCAATCGTCCTGACCCCAAAATATTATCATACATTCCTCGTAGTTTCGATCTAAAAATTCCCGTTGCTGTGATTGGTACCGGATTAGGTAGCCAATCAAAGTGCCTAATTTCACCATTTGCACCAAATGGTACTAACCATGCCGAGTTTTTTAATGAGAGCAAGCCTCCCATTTATTATTTTCTTGCTAAGGATTATGGTCATGTGGATATGTTGGATGATGGGTTTGTGTATTCGTTTGCCAAGTTATTGTGCAAGTGTGGAAAGGGTCCCAAGGAGTTGATGATAAGAGGTTGTGGTGGGATTATTGTGGCTTTTCTCAAGGCTAAGTTGAATGGGGAGATTGAGAATCTTAATGGTATTGGGGAGGATCCTGGTGTTGCTCCTATAACGCTTGATCCTGTTATTTTTGTTAAAGATGTTTGTACTTAGTAAATCAAGTTATAAAGTATATATAAAGCTTGGTGTATACGTACATTATATGAATAAATTGTTTTCTTTCCTTGATAGTGATATTTTCACATTGACATATAATTTGACAAGTTTCTCACAAGCTCAATTTTCACGTGAATATGAAAGTAATTTACTAAATTTACAAAGGGAAGAAAAAGTGATGCAGACTTCCAACAGTACAGAACTGGAGGAAACTTTGGAAATTCACATCATTTTGGCTATCCATGTAATACCCCTAAAAAAATATTCTTAAAGCTATTTAATTGTGTTGGAAATTAAGTCAACTCAAACCACGTAATAAAATAAAGAGAGATAAAACAACACAATATTTAATGTGGAAAATTCTTAAAAAGAAAAACTACAAACCACACTCCGAATCCCCACTATATCAAAATAATGGGCTTACAATAATTATCCCAAATTTTACGCCCTAAAACTTGAGATTCCATAATATCGCGACACAACTTTTGCACACTACTAGAAAATCAGCTTATAGCGACGGTCGCCGACCGTCGCTATAGATGAAACGACCGTCGCTCAAAAACATATAAGCCGTCGCTAAAACCTATAGCGACGGTCTTTTTTTCTATAGCGACGGTCCGACCGTCGCCTAAAAACATTTCAAAAACACGCATGAATTGTCAATAGTGACGGTCAGGCAATAGCTATAGCGACGGTCGCGACCCATAAGGTATGATGCCTATTAATAATGTCTAGCCCAACCCAACCGTTCCGCCAAAGGTATGATGCCTATTAAGCTCAGGAAGAAGACCCAACCCTGAAATCATATTAATAATGTGTAAGTATCATACCTTTTATTGATGTATGATGCCTATTAAGCTCAGCCAAAGCTATATATGATGCCTATTAAGCTCAAGAAGAAGACCTAATAAGTGTAAGTATCATACCTTTTATTGTTGTATGGCCTACTACCGAAGGACTGAGAAATGGTGAGCGAGGAGCGAGATGGTCGATCGAAGGACTGATAAATGGTGAGAGAGGAGCGAGATGGGAGATCGATCGACTGAGAAATGGTGAGAGAGGAGCGAGATGGGAGATCGATCGACTGAGAAATGGTGAGAGAGGAGCGAGATGGTCGATCGATCGATCGAGTTCTTCGATTAAAGAAATACTAGATCGATTTGGGGGAAATTTTTTCTTGATTTGGGGAAAAATAGAGCTAATGATTTGTATGCTACCAAATTACCCTCATTAAAAAAACTCCTACACCGACGGCCCACACATCGACCAGTCATTATATGTATCCTATAAATGACACTTCCACCCCAACCGTCGCTATAGCCGTAGCTATATGTTGAATTTCTAGTAGTGTACCGGACTAAAAGTTGTAAAACTCTCTCACTCACAATACAACTTTTTTGCAGTGAATATAAAAGCTACAAAAACCATCCCTCTCACACAAATACAAAACTCACTCACACCCTCTCTCAACTTTTAGGATACTACATGACTTTTGATTGTACTACAATTCAACAACTCAGCATAATACTTTATTTATAGAGTACCTACATTGTGACGCCCCCAAAATAGGTCCACACAACCCATTTTGAGTCGCCAAATACATGTTACAGAATTCAAATACAAACTTCCCTATTTACAACTATTAAACTGTCGTTAAAAATAGGACCACACATACTATGAGTTTGAATACAAATATTACACCGTACATAATACGACAATATCCAAATTCAAATTAAATCTTCATTACAGATATTATCACACTATTTCACAACATAGTGAAGACTTCTATTGTAACTATCTCGGACCATTACTCCACTTTCTGACTAGTCTCGGATATATATTTTTATTAATTTCCTAAGAAGAACAATGGAACAAAAAGAAAAATGATGAGCTCAACTAACCCATTAAAGAATATTATGACTAAGATAATGAAGAATAAATTATCTTTAGCTTTCAACAATGATAAATCAGATAAAATATAATGGACAACAAGTTTTAGATTAACAACTGCAGCGGAACAAACAATCTATCAGAAGAGTCAAGTAGAGCATGATGTCTACTATCTTTTATGATTTAAAAATCCATCATCAATATTTTATCCCTGTAACACCAATTAATAATTTTTTCAAACCAATGAATTATCTATGCACTACGTACGGGCTAAAGATATTCGTTTGTATCATCAGTGGTTATGATCATGTCAAACACATGTTCATCTATGCACTATAAGCCAAAGATGACTTTCACCACAAACCTTTATCTATAACATTAAAAGTCACGATTATACCAATACACAATTCATGTTCATAATCATACCAAACGACAGTCCATCTTTGCACTACGGGCCAAATATGACTTTCACCACAACATGAGAATGAGGATAATGACAATGATATAAAGAATGAATCAAGTGAGATCAAGGATAAATATTAGAGATTTATAATTTAATTTATCCCAAGTTCAAGAATGTCCAAATTGTTAACATGATCACCAATTGTGGAGTAAAATTCAAAAATGATATTTAAGATTCAAATTTCAAAGATAATTTGGACAAAGAAAAGAAACTAAATTCTGTCGTGAATGGTACTCTGGCATGAATAGTACCCCAAATGAATAATACTTGAATCAATAGTACCCCGTCATGAAAAGTACCCCGAATGAATAGTACCTCGAATAAATAGTACCCTGAATGAATAGTACCCCAGATGAATAGATTAAAATTTAATAAAAAAATTCAGACCAATATTCCACTGAAATGATATTAGATGAAGCACAAACTATTAAGGATATTTTACTAATTTCAGGGATTTTCACCATTTAATAATAAGGTTATAGAAACAAACAATAATTTCATACCATAAATGGAGAAATATGAAAGAAAACGATATCCCTCGACAAGTACAAAAGAAATGATATTTAATACAAGTATGAAAGAATATATGAAACTATAAATAGATTTTCACTCGTCATGCGATAATCCGCGTAGATAAATCATTTTCACAACTTAATAAAGAATGAATACAAAGGGTTATTCACCAGGCGTGCGGTAATCCGCGTAGATAGGTTATACCCACAGATTAATAAAGAATGAATAAGGACAACCCTTATGAGTATGAAGAAAATAACATCTTTTTTTAATATGAAATAAATAATACTCCTTATCTTAGTAGAAGATTGGATACTGAAATATTATAGTAGTAGAATACTCTTCTTCTTTCTCTCTTATTCTCTCTCTATAGTTTCTCTCTCTATAGCTTTAGTAAATTGGTGAGAAAGAAGGAAGAAGTGAGCTTTTATTCATAGGAGAATGAACTAAATAGTAACTTATTCACGGACGGTCCAGATTTATTTACTATTAAAATGGACGGTCCATATTGATTTACTATTAAAACTTCAACTGGTGATTCATATTGATTTACTATTAAACTTCAACCGATGGTCCATTTATATTGATTTACTATTAAAACTTCAACCGATGGTCCATATTGATTTACTATTAAAACTTCAACCGACGGTCTGGAAAATTAATGTCCCTCCATGAAATAATAAGTTAAACTTAAAACAAACGTCTCATGACAAACTCTTCTATTTATATCAAAAATTGAATAAATAATTACCACAACACACATTGACGACGGGTGTCATTTTTGACAGTTTAGCCATCGCCAGTGAGGTTAATCTCGACGGCATATATGTCATCGGCAATACTCCCATCGGTAATGATCCTTTTTTTTGAGTGACATTTTTAATCTTTCAACAATTATTCATCATTAATATTATAACTGTGACGCTCCCAAAATAGATATACACAACCCATTCTGAGTCGCCAAATACATAGTACAGAATTTAAATACAAACTTCATTTATACAATATGACAAAATGTAGCTGAGAGTTTTAACACGAATATTATCTCGTAGACAATATCCAAACTCAAATGGAGTCCTCATTACAATTATTATCACACTATTTTATAAAATAGTGAGGACTACTACAGCCACCTTATCAAACCGTCACTCTATTCCCCAACTAGTCCCAGCTATGTTCTCATTTCTTGAAGAGAACAATGAAAGTAAAAGGTGAGTTCAACTAGCCTAGTAAAGAATTATCACTAAGATAATGTAGAATAAATTATCGTTAGCCTTCAAAAGTGTAAAACTGATAGAATATAATAGATAAGAAATTTAACTGCAGCGGAACAAGAAATCCATTAAAAGAGTCTAGTAGAGTATAATGTCTATTATCTTCTATGATTTAAAATTCATCATCAATATTTTATCTCTGTAACACAGCTCAATAAATAATCCACATCACTGAATTATCCATGCACTACGGGCCAAGTATATTCGTTAGTATCACATCCACGAATTATCCATGCACTACGGGCCAAGGATATTCGTTATTATCACCAGTGGTCATAGTCATGCCAACAACTGTACATCAATGCACTACGGGACAATGAGGACTTTTACCACATCATTTATAACATTACAGGTCATTATTATACCGATATATAATTCATGGCCATAATCATACCAATCAACAGTCCATCTATGCACTACGGGCCAAAGATGACTTTCATCACAATATAAGCATGAGGATGATGAAAATGATATAAGAATTCAATTAAGTGAGATCAAGGATACATTTTAAAGATTTATAATTCAATTTATCCAGAGTTCAGGTGAATAGTACCTGAGTGAATAGTACCCGAGTGAATAGTACCCCGTGAATAGTACTTCGTGAATAGTATGCCGTGAATAGTACCCCAGTATGAAAAGATTAAAATTTAACAAGAATGTTCAAAAAAAAATTCTCGTGAAAAGATACTCGATGAAGCACAAATTTCAAGGATATTCTACTAATTTCAAGGAGTATGAAAGCAATACTTATCAACATAAGTGTAGAATTAGTTATATGAAAAGAAATAAGATTATTTACATATGTGACGCCCAAAAAATAGGTATACATCACCCATCTTAAGTCGCCAAATACATGGTACAAAATTTAAATACAACTTAATAATACAACTGTCGTGTAAAATACGACAAAATACAAACTGTGAGTTTTAATACAAATATTGTCTTCTAGACAATATCCACTCTCAGAATAAGTCCTCATTATAATTATTGTCACACTATTTAACAGAATAGTGAGGACCACTAATACTATCATCTGGTCCATCACTCCATTCCCCATTTCGTCCCAAATTATATTCTCATTTTCCTCAAGAGAAACGGTGAAAGAAAGGGTGAGCTCAACTAGCCCAAAGAAGAAATATTATGACTAAGATAATGCGAGAATAAATTATCATTAGTCTACAACAATGTTAAACTGATAAAATACAATAGACATCAAGTTTAACTGCAGCGGAACAAGCAATCCATTAAAAGAGTCAAGTAGAGAATAAAATCTACTATATTTTATGATTTAAAAGGTTTTCATCACTTTTATCACTTTTATCGCTGAGACTCAACTTAATAAACAATCCACATCATCGAATCACCCCTGCACTATGGCCAAGGATATACTTTAGTATTACGACCATAAATTATCCATGCACTACGGGCCAAGGACATTCGTGTATTCATCAATGGTCATGATCATGTCAACAACTGTCCATCAATGCACTACGGGCCAATGAGAACTTTTACCACATCATTTGTAACATTACGGTCATGATTACACTGAATAATCCCTGGTCATAATCATACCAAGTCCATCTATGCACTACAGACCAAGTCCATCTATGCACTACAGGCCACATATGACTTTCAAAAAAAAAATATAAACATGGGGATGATGACAATGATATAAGAATTCAATAAAACAAGTTCAAGAATTAATTTATTCAGGAACTAATAACGTCCAAATTGTCAACATGATACTTCTTTGTAGAGTAAAATTCAAGAATGCTCAGAAGAATATTTCCATGAAAAGATACAAGATGAAGCGTTAATATCAAAGATATTCCACTAATTTCATGGAGAATAGAAGTCAACACTTTAACCAACTGAGTATAATAAGGAATGAAATAACAAAAGAAATCACCAAGCATACGGTAGACCACACAGGAAGGTTATTCCAACAGAATAATAAAGACGGAACCAGGTCCGGCGTAAAATGCACAGACAGGATATTCTAACAGAATAATAAAGACGGAACCAGGTCCGGCGTAAAACGCACAGACAGGATATTCCAACAGAATAATAAAGACGGAACCAGGTCATGCGTAAAGCATAGACAGGATGTTCCAACAAAATAATAAAGAATGTGATAACAAAAGAATTTCACCAAGTATGCGGTACTTCGCATAGACAGGTTATTCCAACATAATAATAAAGAATGGAATAATAGAAGTTCTCTTCATGAAGACGAAAGAAAGAAATAATACCCCTTACCTCATAAGAAACTGGATACTGTAATAGTGAGGTAGCAGGCTTCTCTTCTTCTATAGATTTTCTCTCTACAATTTCTCTCTATAATAATTACTTTATAGCTTTAGTGAATTGGTGAGAAATGAAGGAAGAATGAGCTTCTATTTAAAGAAAATATAGTTTCAATAATTGCACGCGTTTTGGGGCTCAAAAATTACAAAGACAATACCTCCAACTTTTTCTTTATTTTTAATTTAGTCATGCAAGTATTATCAAACTTGCACTCCTCCCTAATATTAAATAATGTGATTCAATAGTAAATCATGTGAATCAATAGTTCTAGACATGTAAAAATACGAATTACAGTATAGTACCTCCATCTCTACCTCCATTTTTAACTTAGTCATGCAAGTATTATCCGGTTAAATACCCAATTGGTCAATATAACCTCCAGACATCAATTTTTATTGAAATAAATGTTGATTTTCACTAACACAATTAATTCCAACACAATGAAACTATTTTTATCAACAATATAAATTTTGAAATTTTGAAGTTTGACTTTTCCCAAAAAAGTCAACTATTGACTTTTTGACCAAAAAGTTAATCCCGAAAAATTTTGTGTTTATAGACTATTTTTACTAATTTCATCGTTCCGGACTCAAATATCACGTCCGCGTCTCTAAATTCAACTCCGAACACAACTTTAATTTTAATAACATTCATCATTAATATTATAACTCACAATATTTATCAACCAGGTCGTTTCCAGGAAAGAGGGGGCTTTCAAATAAGGATTTCTCCCTATTGGCGCGCAATTAGGTGACCAAACATCTCCTTGACAGAACTTCTAGACATTGTAAATATTGTAATTTAATAATATGAATAACTTTGTCGTCTCAATTATTGATTTAATAAAATAACATATTATGCAAATGATACTATGACAATAATCGAATCAATAATATGAGAGATATGATCACGTGAATTCTTTGTAGCAATAATTGAGTATAAGCGAGTGACTTCTCACGTAAGCATCAATAATCAATACCGTGTCTTTACTATGAAACCACGCGTATCCTTTGTACTTTTACTACTGAGTAATTCAACAAGATATTAACGGTAAAACTTCCGTAGATTATAAATATATTTTTGTCGTTTTCTCGATCCGAAAATAATTACATTGTGTGGGGTCCACCAATGATTAAGGCCGTTGCATATGCGAATATTCCCTGCTAAAACGAATATTCTCCAACCAATTGAATATATATAACAACTTACGTACTTTGAAAAATTTGTAAATACTACCCACAACTATAACATTATATCAAATTCATTTTATAATATTCAAAAATGATATTTATAGAAAAATCATCTTTATTAAAAAGTTGGAGTCTTACAACCTCCCCCTCTTATGAAATTTCGCCCTCGAAATTAGGGTACGTACCTGGTATGTCGAATAGGTGAGGATATCTTGACTTCATCTCAGATTCTAACTCCCAAATCATTTCTTCCACGTCGTGGTTTCTCCACAAAACTTTGACTTGAGGTATAACCTTGGAGCGTAGAATAGTCTTTTCTGACTGCCCATCCGTTTGAGGATGATATGCCGAACTAAATCGTAAATCTGTGCCCATAGCTTTTTGCAAACTAACCCAAAATCTTGAAGTGAATCTTGGGTCTCGATCAGAAACTATGGATACTGGCATACCATACAATCTTACAATCTCGTTTATATACATACTAGCAAGACATTCAAGTATATAAGTTTCTCGTATCGGTAAGAAATGAGCAGACTTGGTCAATCTATCAATAATGACCCAAATCGCATATATGCCTTGAGAAACCTTGGGAAGACCAGTAACGAAATCCATGGTAATGTGCTCCCACTTTCATTTTGGAATTTCAAGTGGTTGCAACAGACCTTTTGGCACTTGATGCTCTGCCTTGACACGTTGACAAGTTAGACACCTTGAGATAAACCTCGTTATCTCTCTCTTCATATTGCTCCACCAAAATGTATGTCGAAGATCACGATACATTTTGGTACTCCTAGGATGGATTGCAAACGGTGTGTTGTGCGCCTCCATCATGATTTTATACTTTAACTCAAGGTCGTTAGGAACACAAAGTATGGAGTTGACTCGAAGTATTCCTTCTTCGTCGATTCTTGCTTCCGCCATAGCACCTTTTTGCACTTTCTTTCTCATACGCATCAGCTCCTGGTCTGTAGCTTGAGCAGCTTTAACCTTATTGATTAAAGTCGGTTCTACTCGTATATTCGTCATCATCACGTGGGTCCCTGAAGTCTTTATCTCTATCTCCATCATTTGCAAGTCATATAAAATAGGCCTTTGCGTTGACAATATCGCACTCGTACCCGCATATGATCTTCTACTTAATGTGTCATCTACTACGTTCGCTTTTCCAGGATGGTATTGGATGGTATGATCATAATCTTTCAACAGTTCAAGCCAACATCGCTGTCTCATGTTGAGTTCCTTTTGAGTGAAGAAATATTTAAGGCTTTTATGATCCGTAAAGATCTCCACTTTCTCCCCATACAAATAATGCCTCCAAATCTTTAGTGCAAAAACGACTGCTGCCAACTCTAGATCATGAGTAGGATAATTCTTCTCGTATTCTTTGATTTATCGTGAGGCATAGGCTATGACCTTCCCATGTTGCATGAGAACACAACCTAACCCTTTGCCTGAAGCATCACTGTAGATTATAAATCCCTCCGATCCAGATGGTATTGTCAGAACAGGTGCTGAAATGAGTCTCCTCTTGAGTTCTTGAAAACTCTTCTCACATTCCTCACTCCAACCGAATTTTGTATCTTTTCGAGTTAGTTGAGTTAGTGGAGTAGCGATTCGAGAAAATCCTTCCACGAATCTCCGATAATAACCAGCTAAACCGAGAAAGCTACGTACTTCGATCACTGATTTAGGTTGCTCCCAGCTTTGAATAGCTTCAATCTTTGCTGGGTCAACAGATATTCCATGACTTGATACTACGTGCCCAAGGAATGCTACTTCCTCAAGCCAGAACTCGCATTTCTTCAACTTGGAATAAAGCTTATATTCACGAAGCTTTTGGAATAGCAGCGTCAAGTGTTGCTCATGATCTTCATGGCTTTTGGAATAAATAAGGATGTCATCAATAAAGACGACCACAAAGTGATCCAAATATTCCTTAAATACTCGGTTCATTATATCCATGAAAGCAGCAGGAGCATTTGTCAATCCAAAAGACATGAATAGGAATTACGTGTAATGTCCGCATGCTAGGAGTTACGAAAGCGATCTTTGGAATGTCATCAGTTTTAATCTTTAACTGATGATATCAGGCACGAAGATCAATCTTTGAAAAGAATTTGGCTCCTTGCAATTGGTCAAATAGGTCATCAATACGTGGCAATGAGTACCTATTTTTTATGGTGACATGATTCAACTCCCGATAATCAATACAAAGTCGCATACTCCTATCTTTCTTTTTCACGAATAGAATAGGAGCACCCCAAGGAGAAGTACTAGGACGAATGAAACCGATGTCTAACAATTCCTGCAGTTGGGTCTTTAACTCCTGAAGTTCAATAGGAGCCATTCGATATGGGGCTTTAGAAATAGGTTTTGTACCGGGTTCAAGGTCGATACAAAATTTAATTTCACGCCTGGGGTAGGCCGGGAATTTCTTCAGAATCGTCAAGAAATTCATTAACAATAGAAATATCATTCAAAACTGACGTATTTTTATTTAGATCCGTGACATGAGCTAAGAAAGCTTGACATCCATTTTTCAAGAAACAAATAGCTTTATGGCTTGAGATGATAGTGATTGATTTTAATGGTTTGGTTGCTTGAATTCGCATAATAGGTTGGTTAGGAATATGAAAGCTAACAACCTTACGAAAATAATCAATTTTTGCATAATGAGTAGTTAACCAATCAATCACTAGAATTACGTCAAATGCAAGTATTTTCAATGAAATAAGATCGACAGGTAATGTGAGGGTACCGATTTGAACTAAACAAGATTTATAAACAGTGGATGTAATGAAGGTTTCTCCCAATGGAGTTTCAATAGATAAGTCAAAGTCCAATTTCTCCGGAGTCAAATTTAAGCGTTGGCGCAAGTAGGAGAAATAAAGAATGGGTAAAACAATGATCAAATAAGGTATAGACTTCGCTAGAGTTTATGATAAGCTTACCCGTGATGACCTCGTTCGGGTTCCTTGCTTTCGGGGAGGTCACAACAAACGCTTCTCCCTCACACTTCTGGCTTTGACTTTTACGGGCGGTCTTTGGTGCCTCTATCCTAGCTGAACTTGTCTTCGATGAATGACAAAATCGGGCTAGGTGACCTTTTCTTCCACAATTATAACATGCTTTGGACGGCATCGCGCAGTTTGGACTGATGTGTCCCTCCCTTCCATATTTGAAGCATATGATAGGGGGTCATTCTCCTTCCTTAACCACGTGTGCTGGTACTGACGTCTTTCCATCATTGTTGAATCTCCTCTTCTTGAAATGTCCATTCTTATTGTTTTGGCCATGATTACCACCGAAGTGGTTACCATTTCTGGCATGCAGATTCCCTCCACGCTTGTTGTCACCGCTTCGATGACTGCTCTCACTGGTATTATCATTTTGCCGGCTGCTCTCTTTTGGTTACGTTGACTCGTTATCGCGTTCCAATAACTGAGCCCTAATAACAACATCTGAATACAAACATAGTTTATGAGAGATAAGATATTGACGTATCTCGGGTTTCAAACCTCTTAGAAACATCCGCGTCATTCTCTCCTCATTATCAACCAAATGGGGCCTTAATTGGGGACAAATTTCAAAGAACTTAACCCGTCTTGCGACACGGTCATGTTATTTTGCTCCAGTTTAATGAACTCTACCTCTTTCATGTGACGAATACTTTCAAGAAAGTACTTTTCATTGAACAGTTCTTGAAATTTCTCCCAAGACATCTTCAGTGTGGCAGGTTGAGCACACTTTACAGATTCCCACGATGTCTGCCTCGCATAACATGAAGGTGGCAAAGGGAACCTTTTGCTCGTCGGAGCATCCCAAGACATCAAATATCTTGTTGATATGCTTTATCCACGTCTCCGCCTTAAGTGATTTTAGCTCTCCAAAAAACTCCGGTGGTCCCAGCTCCTTGAACTGTTTGGCGGTGACCGTTCGAGAGTTGCCAGTGTTTCCACCTGTATTTTGGACAGGAGCCGCTCTCGCCTGATGTTGCATGAATTGCATGAAGCCTTAAAACATTCCATCGTTCATCATTTAGTCAGTGGTTTTATTTGCATAAGGATTGTCGCCTTCCTGATGCACATTGTCCTAGTTATTGATCTGTGGAGACTCAACGGTCTCCTGTGCTCCATTGATCTTCTCAACATTCTCGGATGCCATTTTCAAATACTGCCACAAAACAAGGGTTAATTAACATATCACATTTTATCCCTATACTCGACCAGGCCAATTAAATACCAAATAAACTTAGGTAGGTCATACTAGCGAAGGAATTCCCCGTCTCTCCCCTCCTAGTTCTTGTCTCATATCTTAGCCGAGGGATCATATCCTAAGCTTTGATACTAACCGTGGCGCCCCAAAACAGGTATACATCACCCATCTTGAGTCGCCAAATACATGGTACAAAATTTAAATACAACTTAATAATACAAATGTCGTGTAAAATACGACAAAATACAAACTGTGAGTTTTATTACAAATACTGTCTTCTAGACAATATCCACTCTCAGAATAAGTCCTCATTATAATTATTGTCACACTATTTAATAGAATAGTGAGGACCACTAATACTATCATCTGGTCCATCACTCCGTTCCCCGACTCATCCCAGCTATATTCTCATTTCCTGAAGAGAACAGTGAAAGAAAGGGTGAGCTCAACTACCCCAGTAAGAAATATTATGACTAAGATAATGCAGAATAAATTATCATTAGTCTACAACAATGTTAAACTGATAAAATACAATAGACATTAAGTTTAACTACAGTGGAACAAGCAATCCATTAAAAGAGTCAAGTAGAGAATAAAATCTACTATCTTTTATGATTTAAAAGTTTTTCATTACTTTTATCACTTTTATCGCTGAGACTCAGCTTAATAAATAATTCACATCATCGAATCACCCCTGCACTACAGCCAAGGATATTCTTTAGTATCACGACCACAAATTATCCATGCACTACAGGCCAAGGACATTCGTGTATTCATCAATGGTCATGATCATGCTAACAACTGTCCATCAATGCACTAACGGCCAATGAGGACTTTTACCACTTCATTTGTAACATTGCGATCCATGATTACAATCGAATAATCCTCGGTCATAATCATACCAAGTCCATCTATGCACTACAGGCCAAAGCCAGATGACTTTCAAAAAAAATATAAACATGAGGATGATGATAATGATATAAGAATTCAATAAAACAAGTTCAAGAATTAATTTATTCAGGAACTAATAACGTCCAAATTGTCAACATGATACTTCTTTGTTGAGTAAAATTCAAGAATGCTCAGATGAATATTTTCATGAAAAGATACTGGATGAAGCGCAAATATCAAGGATATTCCACTAATTTCATGGAGTATAGAAGTCAACACTTTAACCAACTAAGTATAATAAAGAATGGAATAACAAAAGAAATCACCAAGCATGCGGTAGACCGCACATGCAGGTTATTCTAACAGAATAATAAAGATTTTAACCATGTCCCATAAAAAGCGCCTGAGAGAGGATATTCCAACAGAATATTAAAGATTTTAACCAGTCCCGTAAAACGCATGTGATGCAGATATTCCAATGTAATAATAAAGATAGAACCAGGTCCGGCGTAAAATGCACGGACAGTATATTCCAACAGAATAATAAAGACGAAATCAGGTCCGACATAAAACGCACAGGCAGGATATTCCAATAGGATAATAAAGACGGAACCAGGTCATGCGTAAAGCACAGACAGGATGTTCCAATAGAATAATAAAGAATGGGATAACAGAAGAATTTTACCAAGTATGCGGTACTTCGCATAGACAGGTTATTCCAACATAATAATAAATAATGGAATAACAAAAGTTCTCTTCATGAAGACGAAAGAAAGAAATAATATCCCTTACCTCATAAGAAACTAGATACTATAATAGTGAGGTAGCAGGCTTCTCTTCTTCTATAGATTTTCTCTCTAAAATTTCTCTCTATAATAATTGCTCTATAGCTTTAGTGAATTGGTGAGAAATGAAGGAAGAATGAGCTTCTATTTATAGAAAAATATAGTTTAAATAATTGCACGTTTTGGGGCTCAAAAATTACAAAGATACAATACCTCCAACTTTTCTTTTATTTTTAATTTAGTCATGCAAGTATTATCAAACTTGCACCACCTCCCCTAATAGTAAATAATGTGATTCAATAGTAAATCATGCGAATCAATAGTTCTAGTGTGACGCCCCAAAAATAGGTATACATCACCCATTTTGAGTCGTCAATAACATGGTACAAAAACAACTACAACTTTATTAATACAACATATAAATTATGAGTTTAAATACAGATATTGTCATCTAAACAATATCCAAACCCAAATAAATCTTCATCATAATTATTAATACATTATTTTACAAAAATGGTGAGGACTACTAAAACAACCTTCTAGAACCTTCATTCCATACCCGCATTTAGTACTTCATTACATTCTCGCCTCCTGAGAAGAAAAATGGAACAAAAAGGAAAAGGGTGAGCTCAACTAGCCAGTAAAGAATATTATAACTAATATAATATAAAACAAATTATCGTTAGTCTTCAACAGGGAAAAATCTGATAAAATACAATAGACAACAAGTTTCAGATCAATATTCGCAGTGAAAAATAATAATTCATAGAAGAGTTACGTAGATAATGAAATCTACTATTATCTATGAATTTAACAGTCCATCAATAGTATTTTTATCCCTGTAACATCAATCAATTCACATCTTGAATCATATATTCATCTTTGCACTACAGGCCAAAGATATTCATCAGTTGGTCATGTTCATCTCAACACATGTTCATCTTTTGCACTACGCCCAAAGATATTCATAATAAAATCATTAATCTTTGCACTACAGACCAAAGATATTCTGTTATATCATCATTTAGGACTGAGGATGATGAAAAATATTTTAAAGAAAATGAATCCAGTGAAACAAAATTTTATCTTATTAAGGATTCGTATTTCAGCTATTTCATGTCCAAAAATATCTCATAAATAATCATAGTGGAGTAAAATTCAAGAATGATCAAAACATGGATACAATCAAAGTTAGTATCCATAATAGATATTTTGGACGAAAAGAAAAAATTTCATTTTTCGATGAATAGTGCCGTATTAATGAATAGTGTCGTATACGTGAATAGTGCCATATACGTGAATAGTAACCCCAACACAAAAAAGTTCCAAATTAATTTGATTAAAATTTCAAACCAATATTTCGGCATAATGATATTGAAGAAAATAATATCATTTAAAAAGAAAATAACATCCCTTACCTCGAAAGAATAGTACTTCTGGCTGGAATACTTGGTATAGTGTTGAAGGGAACTTGCACCGTATAACAACACTCAAAGTATCAAAATACTCACAAGAATACGCTCAATATATTGAGAGAGAAAGAGAGAGAAAACTTCAGTTTCTGGTGTGATTTTCAATTCTAACCTAAGCACCCTATTTATAGGAAAATGCTTAGAACACCAAAGTAGAAAATTTAATAAATTAATAATATATTTATATAAATTTTCTACGCACACCAAGCATCTGAATTCAGCCACCTAATCACATGTTAAATGAGTTCCAACAATGTAAAAACGTTTTTCTTATTAAAAATAATTAAAACTTCAAAAATTAATTATTTTGGAGCTTCGAAACATCAATAATTCACAATAAATACCCTTTTATCAGAAAAATTCAAAACTCGAGTCTTTTCCATAGAAAATTCCATTATCTACAACTTTGCAGAAGGAAGTTTTTCCAAATTTCAAACAGAAATTGACCGAAATCCATAAACGGACGATTTTTCAAGCTATAATCAAATTTCAGTCAAGAAATGGGGTCCACCGACATGTTTAACATGTTTTAAATATTTATTGCAACAAAAATACTCTTTCTCCTCATATACTCATATATCCCACATTCATTGTAAAAATATCACCATTATTATATTATTAAAATATAATAATATATTAAAATGAATTATTTTATTAGAAAAAAGATAAATTTTAATTTTCAACAATTGTCACATTAAAAAATTTTCTCCATCTATATCCACATAAAATCAATATTTTCTCATCATATAAATTAATAATTAATTATTCACGAATAATATTACAGAATCACAATACTAACAACCAGGCAGTTCCCAGGATAGAGGGGGCTTTCCAATAAGGATTTCTCCTTACTGACGTGCAATTAGATGACCTAACCTCTCCTTAGACAGAACTTTCTAGACATTGTCAATATTGTTATCTAATAATATTATTCAAATAATATGAATTATTGATCCGATAATAGAAAATACTGTGTAATGACAATTATTGAAACAACAATAATATAAAATATCAACGCAGCAATTATTGAATCAATTAAAATAAAATACTGAACAGTAATTACTGTAATAATTATTGAGTAGTGCCTTCTTACGTAAGAATCCATAATTGGTGCAATATCGTGTGCTACTGTGTTTTAACCACCGATTATTTTAACAGTATTAACGGTAACAACTACGTCGTTATTTATAAACAACTTATATTTGTCGTTTCTTCATCCAATCGCTTTCTATTATGGGGCCCACACAAGGCTGCGCCGTCGTACGAATATTCCCCGACAGTAAGAATATTCCACGACAAACCGATTATTTTATAACCACTTGCTTATTTGAAATATTTGCGTATTTTACCCATAACTATCCATATTAATCAAATCAACCCTTACTATTTCAAGATAATAAATAGAGGAAATTAAATTTCATTTATTAATAATTTGGGGTCTTACATCTAGACATGTGAAAATACGAATTACAGTATAATACCTCCATCTCTACCTTCATTTTTAACTTAGTCATGCAAGTATTATCAATCTTGCACCAACTCCCCTAATAGTAACAAGAATGTGAAATAATATTATACACATGTGAATAAATACTTATAATCATGTGAAATAAAAGCAATCAATTACTCATTTATCCGGTTAAATACCCGATTGGTCAATATAACCTCCAGACATCAATTTTTATTGAAATAAATGTCAATTTTCACTAACACAATTAATTCTAACACAATGAAACTATTTTTATCAACAATATAAATTTTGAAATTTTGAAGTTTGACTTTTCCTAAAAGAGTCGACTGTTGACTTTTTGACCAAAAAGTTAATCCCAAAAAATTTTGTGTTAATAGACTATTTTTACTAATTTCATCGTTCCGGAATCAAATATCACGTCTGCGTCTCCAAATTCAACTCCGAACACAACTTCAATTTTAATAACATTCATCATTAATATTATAACTCACAATATTTATCAATCAATCGCTTTCAAGGAAAGAGGGCTTTCCAATAAGGATTTCTCCCTATCATGCGCAAATTAGGTGACCAAACCTCTCCTTGATGTAACTTACTAGACATTGTAAATATTGCAATTTAATAATATGAATAACTTTGTCATCTCAATTATTGATTTAATAAAATAACATATTATGCGAGATGATCTTATGACAATAATCGAATCAATAATATGTGAGATATGATGCAAAGAATTACTTAGCAATAATTGAGTATAACCGAGTGACTTCTCATGTAAAGCATCAATAATCAATACCGTGTCTTACTATGCAACCACGCCAGACATTCTTTGTACTTTTTTTACTAGAGTAGTAGTTCAACAAGATATTAACAGAAAACTTCCGCCGTTATAAATATATTTTGTCATTTTCTCAATCCGATAATAATTACATTTGGGGTTACTACCAATGATTGCGCCATTGTATGAATATTTCCTGCTAAAACGAATATTCTCCGACCAATCGAATATAATATAACAACTTGCGTACTTTGAAAAATTTGCAAATACTACCCACAACTATAACATTATATCAAATTCATTCTATAATATTCAAAAATGATATTTATAGAAAAATCATCTTTATTAAAAAGTTGGGGTCTTACAACATACTACAGAGTATGGAACAAAATATTATTTCATATGAATATCGAACAAAAATAATATCCCTTAACTTAAAATGAGAGTACTTCTGACTGGTATAGCGGAGATGTTCTTAAAGAAAACTTATATTGTTTTCTACACTCAAAACTTCCTTAAACTCAAAAGAAATACGATCAATATTATAGAAGAAGAATTATCTGATTCTGGTGTGATTTTCATTTCTAAACTAAACATCTTATTTATAGGAGAATGATATGATATTATTTAGACGCACAGTAAAGAAAAATCATGGGCAAACAATAATAGTTTACAGGCGCGAATTCGCTGATAATTTTGATTTTCACAAGATTTTTACTATGCTGCACTATGCAGTACTATGCAATACAATAAAATATAATATGTTCTATTTTATATAAAAAATAAAACTTATATAATATATATATATATATAAGTAATAAAACAAAACTGAGATAACTTTCTACCGACGATTTTGAAAAATGAGTAAGTTGGTGTCCATGTAATAAGCCAAAGTTACAAAAAAATATTTCATAAAAAAACCTCTATTTATCTCAATTCACTTGGCTTCACAAAATACATTTTTAACTTTGAACAATTATTCATCATTAATATTATAACTCACAATATTAACAGCCAGATCATTCCCTGGAAAGATGGGGCTTTTCGATAAGGACTTCTCCTTATTGGCGCGCAATTAGGTGACCAAACCTGTGACGCCCCCAAAATTAGGTATTCATCACCCATCTTGAGTCGCCAAATACATGGTACAAAATTCAAATACAACTTAATAATACAACTGTCGTGTAAAATACGACAAAACACAATCTAAGAGTTTTAATACGTATATTGTCATCTAGACAGTATACAAACTCAAAGGATTTCTCATTACATTTATTATCACACTATTTCACAGAATAGTGAGGACTATTAATGTTATCTTCTGGAACGTCATTCCATTTCCCGACTAGTCTCAACTATATTCTCATTTCCTGAAGAGAACAGTGAAAGAAAGGGTGAGCTCAACTAGCCGAGTAAGAAATATTATGACTAAGATAATGCAGAAAAAAAATTATCATTAGTCTTCAATAATGTTAAACTGATAAAATACAACAGACATCAAGTTTAACTGCAGCGAAATAAGAAATCCATTAGAAGAGTCAAGTAAAGAATAAAATCTACTATCTTATATGATTTAAAATATTTTCATCAGTTTTTGTCGCTAAGACTCAGTTTAATAAATAAACCACATCATCGAATCATCCCTGCACTACGGGCCAAGGATAATCATTAAATCATCAATGGTCATGACTATACCGAATAATCCCTGGTCATAATCATAACAAGTCTATCTCTGCACGTAAGCCAAAAATATACAACAACAAATAACAGCCCATCTATATCTGCACGTAAGCCAAAGATAACTTTCATCACCATATATATAAGCATGAGGATGATGACAATGATATAAGCATTAATCAACAAGGATAAATATTAAAGACATTAACTTTATCCAAATATTATCAATCACATAATAAATTCATAATCTAATATTTTTAATACCATAACAATATTTGAATCACTTCTTAAACTTATAAACAATTTATTTGAGTTGTTTACACTTTACTAAATAATGCATTTAATCATTCAAACAGGTCATACTCATAAGATTTCATCACCAATGATCAAATTCCTTATCAACAATCTACATATACCTTATATAGGATTTCCAAGCCATAAAATCCTGTCTTCCAACTTTGTTACTTCACATAACACATTTAACTCATATGTTCGTAACTAAACTATTTTCATAAAAAATACCAAATCAGTCCCAAAAATATTTCTTTTCTGGGATTTAGCATAATATAGTCCCATAATGAACATATATTTTTCTCGGAATTTTTAAAATTCATTTACTATTTTTCAAAAATCAATTTCTAATTAATTCTTTAAGAAATTAGCTACCTCAAGGTAAACTCCAAAAATTCCCAAATCTTGGCAGAATCTTACACATGTTAACGTGAGTTTCCAGTTTAAATTTCAGGGTCATCGGAGTTATAGAACTCCGGTTATAGCATTTTTCGTCGGAAAAACCTAAATATTGAAATTGTCATAACTTGCTCATTTTAAGTCAGAATGAGCTCATTTTTGGACAGGAGGTACTTTATACCATATACTTTCATGTCCCAAAAGGGAAAAAAATTTCTCATAATTTAAGTGGCCGAATCAGCCCCTCTAAAATCATGGCAGCAGCTTTTTGGAAATTTTCAGTTTCTGACCCCTTTTCTAAAATCAGTCCACACGAAAATCTACAACACCTTTTCTAGTGATTCCACTTGGATAAGTTAGGTAACTCATAGATCTAACTCTAGGACTTGACCACACTCAAAAATTCAAAATATAATAGGAGATATGGTCAATTGAATTTCATGTTACGTTTTTACCAAAATCTGATTTTTAAACCCATTGTAATTTCTAAGAAACTTTCATGTTTTCTCATAATAACCAACATAACTCATCATAACACTTACTAATACTTTATATACCCATGATTTTCATTGATCCAATGCTTTTATTATGACTCTCATCATAATCAACGTAAACAGATATTTTCCACAATTTAATAAGGAATGAATACAAATGATCATTCACCATGCATGTGGCAATCCACATAAACAGGTTATTCCAACAGAATAATAAAGAATGGAATAACAGAAGGATTCACCATGCATGCGATAGAGACCGCACAGACAGGTTATTCCCAACAGAACAATAAATGCGGAATAATAAATATGGAACCAGGTCAGGTGAAATTCACACCGACAGGATATTCCGATAGAACAATAAAGAACGGAATAATAAATATGGAACCAGGTCAGGTGAAAATCACACCGACGGGATATTCTGACAGAATAATAAACATTTGAATAACAACAGACTTCACCAAGTATAGGGTATGCCACTTATACAGGTTATGTATAGGGTATGCCACGTATACAGGTTATTCCAACAGAATAATAAAAACGGAATAATATAAGGATTTTACCAAGTATAGGGTAGTCCCCGTATACAGGTTATTCCAAGAGAATAATAAAGATGGAATAACAGAAGTTCTCTTCTTGAATACAAAAGAAATAACACCCATTACCGTAAAAGAACTGGATATAGGAGTAGTGAAGTAGCAGAAAATTTTTCTTCTAACTCTCTATAGTCTGTCTCTATAGTTTCTCTCTCTAGAGTTCAGTGAATTCGTAAGAAAATAATGAAGGAATGAGCTTCTATTTATAATAAAATGGAATGCATAGTAACTAATTCATGAACGGTCCAGATTGATTTACTTTAATCTGACGGCCCATAATTAAAGCAAAATCTTTTAAATAAAATATAATATATTCTAATTATTGCCTAATAAAACAAATAACTTTATAAAAGTATTTTGTTTTATATAAAAAGATTTTACTATTAGCCTAATAAAATGAATAACTTTATAAAAGTATTCTGTTTTATTTTAAAAGATGTTTCTGTTTTATTACGTTAATAATACTAATAAAACAAAACTTCATCATCACTTACTTTGAAAAATTTTCAAATGTCACCCTTAACTTTAAACTTTTATCAATTTAACTATTCACAAAAATAGAAAAATTGAACACTTTTATTTTATAAAATTCGGGGTCTCCCAAAACCCCTTTCCTCGACAGAACTTTCTAGACATTGTCAATAATGCAAATAATAATATGAATAACTTTGTCGTCTCAATTATTGATTTACTAATATAAAATATTGTGCAAATGATACTGTGATAATAATTGAATCAATAATATGAGATACCATGCAGCAATTACTGTGGCAATAATTGAATAAAATTGAGTGACTTCTCACGTAAGCATCAACAATCAAAGATATTATATAATACTATGTGCTACTAACCACGCGTATTACTGTACTTTTATCACCGGATATTTCAATAGTTAACGGTAAAAGCCTTGCTGTTATTTTTATAAAAAGTTTATTTCTGTCGCTTTCTAAATCCAACAGTAATTCCGTTGTGGGGTCCACCAATAACTGTGTCGTCCTACGAATATTCTCTAATAAAACGAATATTCCCCGACCAAACGAATATTTTATGACAACATGCATACTTTGAAAAAATTGTAAACATTACCCACGACTATAACATTATATCAAATTCACACCTTATTATTTAAAAATGATATTTAGAGAAAATTAAATCTTTATTCATAAAATTTGGGGTCTTACAACCTCCCCTTCTTATAAAATTTCGTCCTCGAAATTGATGTACGTACCTGGTATGTCGAAGAGGTGAGGATACCTTGTTTTCATTTCAGATTCTAACTCCCAGGTCATTTCCACAATATCGTGGTTTTTCCACAAAAATTTGACTTGAGGTATAACCTTTGAGCGTAGAATATGTTCCTTTTTATCCAAGATTTTAACAGATACCTCTTTATACGTTAAATCTTCCGTTATCGCATCTGGTTCTAATTCAATAATGTGGTTTGGGTCATCCACATATTTACGTAACACAGATATGTGAAAAAACATTATGAACACGAGACATACTTGGCGGTAAGGCGACTCTATATGCCACAGTTCCTACTCGATCGAGGATTTTGAATGGACCAATGAATTAAGGATTGATTTTTCCCCTCTTTCCAAATCTCGTAACTCCTTTCCATGGAGCAACACGTTATAATACATGATCTCCAACATTGAATTCAACGTCCCTTCGATGAAGATCAGCATAACTCTTTTGTCGATCTTATGAGATTCGTATACATTGTCGGATCATCAGAATTTTTTCCGTTGTCATGTGTATCAATTCTTGTTCCAGCAATGTTACTTCACCCACCTCGTCCCGGCATACTGGAGAACGACACTTTCTTCCATACAACGCCTCGAATGGAACCATGTCTATACTTGCTTGATAACTGTTGTTGTAGGAGAATTCCACCAATGGCAAGAATATGTCCCAACTTCCTTTGAATTCTAGGACACAGAGTCTTAATAGATCATTAAGAGTTGGAATAGTCCTCTTCGACTGCCCGCCCGTCTGAGGATGATATACGGAACTCAATCGTAAATCTGTGCCCATAACGTTTTACAAAATAACACAAAATCGTGAAGTGAATCTTGGGTCTCGATCAGAAACTATGGATACTGGCATACCATGCAGTCTTACAATCTCATTTTTGTATATATGAGCAAGATGTTCAAGTGAATAAGCTTCTCGTATAGGTAAGAAATGAGCAGACTTGGTTAATCTATCAAAAATGACCCAAATCTCATCTATGCCTTGAGACACCTTGGGAAGACCAGTAACGAAGTCCGTGGTAATATGCTCCCACTTCCATTCTTGAATTTCAAGTGGTTGTAATGGACCTTTTGGCACTTGATGCTCTGCCTTGACACGTTGACAACTTAAACACCTTGAGATAAACTCTGCGATCTCTCTCTTCATATTGCTCCACCAAAATGTATGCTGAAGATCACGATAAATTTTGGTACTTTCAGGATGGATTGCAAACGGTGTGTTGTGTGCCTCCATCATTATTTTAAACTTTAAATCAGAGTCGTTAGGAACACAAAGTTTGGATTTGACTCGAAGTATTCCTTCTTCATCGATTCTTGCTTCCGGAATGGCACCTTCTTGTACTTTCTTCCTCATACACGACAGCTCCAGATCTGTATCTTGAGCAGTTTTAAATTTATCGATTAAAGTCAGTTCTACTCGTATATTTGACATCATCACGTGGGTCCCTGGAGTCTTTAACTCTATCTCCATCCTTTTTAAGTCATACAAAATGGGCCTTTGCGTTGACAATATCGCACTCGTATCCGTATATGATCTTCTACTCAACGTGTCAGCTACCACGTTCGCTTTTCCAGGATGGTATTGAATGGTATGATCGTAATCTTTCAATAGCTCAAGCCAACGTCATTGCCGCATGTTGAGTTCTTTTTGGGTGAAGAAATATTTGAGGCTTTTATGATCCGTATAGATCTCCCCCTTCTCCCTATACAGGTAATATCTCCAGATCTTTAGCGCAAAAACGACTGTTGCCAACTCTAGATCATGATTAGGATAATTTCTCTCATATTCTTTGAGTTGTCAAGAGGCATAGGCTATGAATTTCCCATGCTGCATGAGAACACATCCTGAACCTATTCCTGAAGCATCACTATAGATGACAAATCCCTCCGAACCAGATGGTATTGTCAGAACAGGTGCTGAAATGAATCTCCTCTTGAGTTTTTGAAAACTCTTCTCACATTTCTCGCTTTATCCGAATTTTGTAACTTTTTGAGTCATCTAAGTTAATGTAGTAGCAATTCAAGAAAAACCTTCCATGAATCTCCGATAATAACCAGCTAAGCCCAGAAAGCTACGTATTTCGGTTACTAACTTAGATTGCTCCCAGCTTTATATTGCTTCAATCTTCCTTAGGTCAACAGATATTTTGTGATTTGGTATCACGTGCCCAAGGAATGTTACTTCCTCAAGCCACAACTCGCATTTCTTCAACTTGGCATATAGCTTGTTTTCACGAAGCTTTTGGATTATCAGCCTCAAGTGTTGCTCATGATCTTCACGGCTTTAGGAATATATGAGGATGTCATCAATAAAGACAACCACAAAATGATCCAAATATTCCTTGAATACTCAGTTCATCATATCCATGAAGGCAGCAGGAGCATTGGTCAATCCAAAAGACATGACTAGGAATTCGTAATGTCCGTACCGAGTTCTAAAAGCAGTCTTTGGAATGTCATCAGTTTTAATCTTTAACTGATGATATCAGGCACGAAGATCAATCTTTGAAAAGAATTTGGCACCTTGCAACTGGTCAAACAGGTCATCAATGCGAGGCAATAGGTACCTATTTTTGATGGTGACATGATTCAACTCCCGATAATTAATGCAAAGCCGCATACTCCCATCTTTCTTCTTTAAGAATAGAACAGGAGCACCCCCAAGGAGACGTACTAGGACGAATGAAACTGATGTCTAACAATTTCTGCAGTTGGGTTTTTAACTTCTGAAGTTCAATAGGAGCCATTCGATATGGGGTTTTGGAAATGGGTTTTGTACTGGGTTCAAGATCAATACAAAACTCGATTTCATGCTCCGGGGGTAGACCAGAAAGTTCTTCAGGGAATACGTCAAGAAATTTATTAACAATAGAAATATCATTCAAATCTGACGTATTTTTTTTTAAATTCGTGACATGGGCTAAGAAAGTTTGACATCTGTTTTTCAATAAACGAATGGCTTTATGGCTTGATATGACACTGATTCACTTTAGTGATTTGGTTACTTGAATTCGCATAATAGGTTGGTTAGGAATATGAAAGCTAACAACCTTACAAAAATAATTAATTTTAGCATGATGAGTAGTTAACCAATCAATCCCTAAAATCACATCAAATGCAAGTATTTTCAAAGAGATAAGATCGACAGGTAATGTGATGGTGCCGATTTGAATCAAACAGGATTTATAAACAGTGGATATAATGAAGGTTTCTCCCAACGGAGTTTCAACAGATAAGTCAAAGTCTAATTTCTCTGGAGTCAAATTTAAACGTTGAGCGCAAGTAGGTGAAATAAAAGAATGGGTAAAACCGTTATCAAATAAGGTATAGACTTCGCAAGAGATTATGATTAGCTTGCCCGGCCATGATAACTTCGTTCAAGTTCTTCATTTTTTGGGAGGTCATGACAAACGCTCTCCCTTGAACTACTGTCTTTGACTTGTCTGGGACAACCTTTGGTGTCACCATCCCAGCTGGACTTGACTTGACTGCATAAAAAAATCAAGCTAGGTGACCTTCTCTTTTGTAATTAATACACGCTTTGGGTTGCTGCGTATAGTTTGGACTGATGTGTCCCTCCCCTCGGCATCTGTATATATGATTGGTTGTCTTATTGAAAGATATTCACTTACATGTTCCTTTGCCAATTAAAATTTTTTGTGATAATAAGGCAGCTATATGTAAGACCCCAACTTTTTGAATAAAGATGAATTTTCTATAAATGTCATTCTTAAATATTAAGGTATCAATTTGAAATAATATTATAGTTGTGGGTAATATTTATAAATTCTACAAAGTATGCAAGTCGTTATATTATATTCGATTGGTCGGGGAATATTCGGTTTAGCAGGGAATATTCATACAACGGCTCAATCATTGGTGGACCCCACAACGTAATTATTGCGGATTGAGAAAACGAAAAAATATTTTATTGAAAATAACGGCGGAAGTTTTACCGTTATCACTGTTGAACTACTCTAGTAGTAAAAGTACGATGAATACGCGTGGTTGCATAAGAGCACATTACCTGTATTGATTATTAATGCTTACGTGAGAAGTCACTTCGGCTTTTGTGCAATTATTGCTATAGTAATTGTTGCATAAGATCTCACGTTATTTGATTCAATTATTGTTGATATTTTATATATTATTAAATCAATAATTGAAATGACAGAGTTATTAATATTATAAATTGCAATATTAACGATGTCTAGAAGTTCTGCCAATGAGAGGTTTGGTCATCTAATTGCGCGCCAATAGGGAAAAATCCTTATTGGAAAGTCCCCTCTTTCCTGAAAAATTCTTCTGAGCATTCTTGAATTTTACTCTACAAAGCAGTATCATGTTGACAATTTGGACGTTATTAGTTCCTGAATAAATTAATTCGTGAACTTGTTTTATTAAATTCTTATATCATTGTCATCATCCTCATGTTTATATTTTTTTTAAAAGTCATCTATGGCCTGTAGAGCATGGATGGACTTGGTATGATTATGACCAGGGATTATTCGGTGTAATCATGACCATAAGTAACAAGTGATGTGGTAAAAGTCCTCATTGGTCGTAGTGCATTGATGGACAGTTGTTGGCATGATCATGACCATTAATGAATACACAAATATCCTTGGCCCGTAGTGCATGGAATTTGTGGTCGTGACCCTAATGAATATCCTTGGCCGTAGTGCAGGGATGATGTGGATTAATTATTGTCGAGTCTCAAATGATAAAAGTGATGAAAACTTTTGAAATCATAAAAGATAGTAGATTTTATTCTCTACTTGACTCTTTTAATGGATTGCTTGATCCACCGCAGTTAAACTTGATGTCTATTGTATTTTATCAGTTTAACATTGTTGAAGGCTAATGATAATTTATTTTGCATTATCTTAGTCATATTATTTCTTGCTGGGCTAGTTGAGTTCACCCTTTCTTTCATTGTTCTCTTCAGGAAATGAGAACGTAGCTGGGACTAGTCGGGGAACGGAGTGATGGTCCGAGATGGTGTCTTAGTAGTCCTCACTATTCTGTAAAATAGTGTGATAATAAATGTAACGAGGACTCTATTTGAGAATGGATATTGTCTACAAGACAATATTTGTATTTAAATGCACAGTATATGTTTTGTCGTATTTTACACGACTGTTGTATTATTAGTTTGTATTTGAATTTTGTACCATGTATTTGGAGACTCAAGATTGGGTGATGTATACCTATTTTGGGGGCGCCACAATATCAAAGCTTAGGATATGATCCTCAGCTAAGATGTGAGACAAGAACTAGAGGGAGAGACGGGAATTCTTTCGCTAGTATGACCTACCTAAGTTTATTTGTTATTTAATTGGTTGGTCAAAGTATAGGGATAATATGTGATATGTTAATTAACCCTTGTTTTGTGGCGATTTTGAAATGGCATCCGAGAATGTTAAGAACATCAATGGAGCACAGAGACCGCTGAGTCTCCATGATCAATAATCGTGATAATGTGCATCGTAAGAGACATTCCTCGTGCAAACAACAACACCGACCAAATGATCAACGATGGAATGTTCGAAGGCTTTATGCAATTCATGCAACATCAGGCGAGAGCGGCTCCTATCCAAAATACAGGTGGAAACACTGGCAACTCTCGGACGGTCACCGCAAAGCAGTTTAAGGAACTGGGACCACCGGAGTTTTTTGGAGAGCCAAAATCATTTAAGGCGGAGACGTGGATTAAACAGATCAAAAAGATATTTGATGTCTTGGGATGCTCCGAGGAGCAAAAGGTTCCCTTTGCCACCTTCATGTTGCGGGCAGAGGCAGATTACTGGTGGAAATCTGTAAAGCGTACTCAACCTGCCGCATTGAAGATGTCTTGGGAGAAGTTCCAAGAACTGTTCAACAAAAAGTACTTTCCCGAAAGTATTCATCATATGAAAGAGGTAGAGTTCATCAAGCTGGAACAAAACAACATGACCGTATCGCAATACGAAGCCAAGTTTGCCGAGTTGTCCCGGTCTACGTCCCATTTGGTTGATAATGAGGAGAGAATGACGCGAATGTTTTAAGAGGTTTGAAACCCGAGATACGCCAATATCTTATCTCTCATAAACCGTGTGTTTGTATTCGAGATGTTGTTAATAGGGCTCGCTTATTGAGCGCGTGATTATGAGTCAACCCAACCAAAAGAGAGCAAATGTAAAAATGATAATACCAAAGATAACAAAGAATCGGCGGTGACAATAAGCGTGGAGGGAATCAACATGCCAAAAATGGTAACCACTTCGGTGGTAATCATGGCCAAAACAATAAGAACGGACATTTCAAGAAGAGGAGATTCAACAATGATGGAAAGACATCAGCATCAGCACCTGTCGTTAAGGAAGGAGAACGACCACCTATCATATGCTTCAAATGTGGAGGAGAGGGACACATCAGTCCCAACTGTGCGATGCCATCCAAGGCATATTACAACTTCGGAAGAGAAGGTCACCTGGCCCGATTTTGTCGTGCACCGAAGACAAGTCCAACTGGGAGGGAGGCACCAAAGGCCGTCCCAAAAAAGGCAAAGCCGGTAGTGCAAGGAAGAGCGTTTGTTGTGACCTCCCAGAAATCAAGAAACCGGAATGAGGTCATCACGGGTAAGCTAATCATAAACTCTAGCAAAGTTTATACTTTATTTGATACTGGTTCTACCCACTCTTTCATTTCTCCTACTTGCGCTCAACGCTTAAATTTGACTCAAGAAAAATTGGACTTTAACTTATCTCGTGAAACTCATTGGGAAAACCTTCATTACATCCACGGTTTATAAGTCTTATTTGATTCAAATTGGTAACCGCACATTACCTGTCGATCTTATTTCTTTGAAAATACTTGCATTTGATGTGATTCTAGGGATTGATTGGTTAACTACTCATCATAAAAAAATTGATTGTTTTCATAAGGTTGTTAGCTTTCATATTCCTAACCAACCTATTATGCGAATTCAAGCAACCAAACCATTAAAATCAATCACTGTCATCTCAAGCCATAAAGTTATTCGCTTATTGAAAAAACGGATGTCAAGCTTTCTTAGCTCATGTCACGATCTAAACAAAAATACGCCGCTTTTGAATGATATTTCTATTGTTAATGAATTTCCGACGTATTCCCAAAGACTTCCCGCCTACCCCAGAGCGTGAAATTGAATTTTGTATCGACCTTTCAACCCTGCAGACAAAGCCCATTTCCAAAGCCCCATATCGAATGGCTCCTATTGAACTTCGTGAGTTAAAGACCCAACCGCAGGAATTGTTAGACATCGGCTTTATTCGTCCTAGTACTTCTCCTCGGGTGCTCCTGCTTTATTCGTGAAGAAGAAAGATGGGAGTATGCGACTTTTGAATTGATTATCGAGTCAATCATGTCACCATCAAAAATAGGTACCCATTGCCACGTATTGATGACATGTTTGACCCGCCATAAGGAGCCAAATTCTTTTCAAAGATTGATCTTCGCTCGGATATCACCAGTTGAAGATTAGAACCGATGACATTCCAAAGATGGCTTTTAACTCCTCGAGACGGCATTATGAATTCCTAGTCATGTCTTTTGGATTTACTAATGCTCCTGCTGCCTTTATGGATATGATGAACCGAGTATTCAAGGAATATATGGATCACGTTGTGGTCGTCTTTATTGATGACATCCTCATATATTCCAAAACTCGTGAAGATCATGAGCAACACTTGAAGTTGATACTCCAAAAGCTTCGTGAATATAAGCTTTATGCCAAGTTGAAGAAATACGAGTTTTGGCTTGAGGAAGTAGCATTCCTTGGGCACGTGTTATCAAGTCATGGAATATCTGTTGACCCGGCAAAGATTGAAGATATTCAAAGCTGGGAGCAACCTAAATCAGTGACCGAAGTATGTAGCTTTCTTGGTTTAGCTGGTTATTATCAAAGATTCGTAGAAGGGTTTTCTCGAATCGCTACTCCATTAACTCAGCTGACTCGAAAAGATACAAAGTTCGGTTGGAACGAGGAATGTGAGAAGAGTTTTCAAGAACTCAAGAGAGACTCATTTCAAAGACTGCTCGGCAATACCATCCGTTCGGAGGATTTGTCATCTACAAAGGATGCTTCAGGCAAAGGGTTGGGATGTGTTCTCATGCAACATGGGAAAGTCATAGCCTATGCCTCACGACAACTCAAAGAATATGAGAGGAATTATCCTACTCATGATCTAGAGTTGGAAGCTGTTGTCTTCGCACTAAAGATATGGAGGCATTACTTGTATGGGGAGAAAGTGGAGATCTTTACGGATCATAAAAGCCTCAAATATTTCTTCACTCAAAAGGAACTCAACATGCGACAAACGAACGTTGGCTTGAACTGCTGAAAGATTATGATCATACCATCCAATACCATCCTAGAAAAGCAAACGTAGTAGCCGACGATCGAAAGGTAAGATCATATACTGCACGAAAAGTGCGATATTGTCAACGCAAAGGCCCATTTTGTGTGACTTACAAAGGATGGAGATAGAGATAAAGACTTGTGGACCCACGTGATGATGGCGAATATACGAGTAGAACCGACTTTAATTGATAAAGTTAAAGTCGCCAAACTACGCACTGAGCCGATGCGTGATGAGGAAGAAAGTGCAAGAAGGTGCTATGCCTAAGCAAGAATCGATGATGAAGGAATACTTGAGTCAACTCTAGACTTTGTGTTCCTAACGATCCTGAAAAGTTAAAGTATAAAATCATGATGGAGGCGCATAACACACCATTTGCAATCCATCTCGGGAGTACCAAAATGTATCGTGATCTTCGCCATACATTTTGGTGGAGCAATATGAAGAGAGAGAGATAGCGTTGTTTATCTCAAGGTGTCTAACTTGTCAACGAGTCAAGGTGGAGCATCAAGTACCAAAAGGTCCATCAGCAACCACTTGAAATTCCGTAATGGAAGTGGGAGCACATTACCATGGATTTCACATCGGGTCTTCCCAAGGTTTCTCAAGGCATTGATGCAATTTGGGTCATTTTTGATAGATTGACCAAGTCTCCGCTTATTTCTTACCAATACGAGAAACTTATACACTTGAACGCCTTGCTCAGATGTACATAAATGAGATTGTAAGATCGCATGGTATGCCAAGATCCATAGTTTTGATCGAGACCCAAGATTCACTTCACGATTTTGGGTTAGTTTGCAAAAAGCTATGGGCACGAATTTACGATTTAGTTCATATCATCCTCGATTTTGACGGACAATCGAGAGGACTATTCAAACTCTGAAAGATTTATTAAGACTTTGTGTCCTCGACTTCAAGGAAGTTGATAAGTTCTTACCATTGGTGGAGTTTTCCTACAACAACAATTATCAAGCAAGCATCGGCATGGCTCCATTTGAGGCGCTAGTATGGAAGAAAGTGTCGCTCTCCAAAGATGTTGGGATGAGGTGGGTGAAGCAACGCTTGTTGGGACCGAGTTGGTACGTATGACTACGAAAAAGATTCAAGCGATCCGACAACGATAAAAGACCTCACAAGATCGATAAAAGAGTTATGTTGATCTTCATCGAAAGGACGGGAATTCGATATAGAGATCATGTGTTGTTACGTGTTGCTCCATGGAAGGGAGTTACGAGATTTGGAAAGAGAGGAAAGCTCAATCCTCGATTCATCGGCCCATTTTAATCCTCGATCGAGTAGGAACTATGGCCTATAGACTCGCTTTACCGCCAAGTATGTCTCGTGTTCATAACATTTTTCACATATCCATGTTACGTAAATATGTGAACGATCCGAACCAAATTATTGAGTTGGAACCGGACGAAATAGCTGAAGACTTAACGTATGAAGAGGTACTGCTCAAATCTTGGATAGAAGGAACATATTTTACGCCTCCAAGGTTATACCTCAAGTCAAAGTTTTGTGGAGAAACCACGATGTCGAGGAAATGACCGGGTTTAGAATCTAAAATGAAATCAAGGTATCCTTACCTCTTCGATATACCAAAATGCACTCTAATTTCGAGGGCAAAATTTCATAAGAAGGGGAGATTGTAAGACCCCAACTTTTTGAATAAAGATGAATTTTTTATAAATGTCATTTTTAAATATTAAGGTATGAATTTGAAATAATATTATAGTTGTGGGTAATATTTATAAATTGTGCAAAGTATGCAAGTTGTTATATTATATTCGATTGGTCTGGGAATATTCTTGTTTAGCAGGAATATTCGTATAACAACTCAATCATTGGTGGACCCCACAATGTAATTATTGTTTTGATTGAGAAAACGACAAAAATATTTTATTAAAAATAACTACGGAAGTTTTACCGTTAATATCTTGCTGAACTACTCTAAGTAAAGTACAAAGAATACGCGTGGTTGCATAAGTAGCACACACAGTATTGATTATTAATGCTTACGTGAGAAGTCACTCGCTTTTGTTCAATTATTGCTATAGTAATTGTTGCATAAGATCTCACGTTATTTGATTCAATTATTGTCGATATTTTATATATTATTAAATCAATAATTGAAATGACAGAGTTATTAATATTATAAATTGCAATATTAACGATGTCTAGAAGTTCTACCAAGGAGAGGTTTGGTCACCTAATCATGCTAATAGGAGAAATCCTTATTGAAAGCCCCTCTTTCCCGGAACGAATTCGGTCGATTAATATTGTGAATTGTAATAAAGATGATAAATGTTGTTAAAATTATTAAGGTGATTTTTTTTATGAAGTCTCGCTTATTTTATGGATTTCTATTTACCCATTTTTCAAAAATAATCTAGAAAAATTTTTAAAGGGGCCCATATAAATATATGTGTTGGGAAAATGATTTTGAAATGGAAGAGTATACGTATGGAAGTATACGTGTGTATTGAGTAAATGGGGAGGGAGAAATGAGATGTGAAAGTGATGGGTGTGTGAGTGGAAAATGGTGGAAAAGTGATAGTAGTGTGATAGTGATGTGTAAGAGTGTAGTGAATTTGATTATTGGGTGGGTGGGGATAGATGTTGGTTATGGGGAGAAAAATTAAGTGGTGTATATATAATATTGATATATATAAGTTGAAAAACATGTGTTTATATATATGTATTATATTTTAATTTTTGTTGTGATTTTATTAGTTAGTTGATTGACTTTTATTGTATTTGGTCAAGAAATAATTCTGCAGAAATAATTCGCTCATAAACAAAGACACTTCCATTCTTCTATAAATAAAGCTCATTCCTTCATTATTTCTTACTGAATTCACCGAAACTCCAGAGAGAAAAATTATAGAGAAACTATAGAAAAGTATTCTGCTACTTCCTACTCTTATATTCAGCTTTTTACTTTAAGGGGTGTTATTCTTTTCTTATTCATGAAGAGAACTCGTTGTTATTCCATTTCTTATTATTCTCGTTGAATAACCTCAGATACGCCGGGCCTATCCTATACTTGGTGACATTCTTCTATTATTCTCTTCTTTATTATTATTCGTTGGAATATCCTCGTCTGTGTTTTTACAATTTTAATTCGTTCCATTATTTATTATTCAGCCTTTTTATTATTCTCGCTTTAATATCCTCGTCTGTGTGTTTTACAATCGAACTCGGGTTCCATTATTTATTATTCCATCTTTATTATTCTCGCTTAATATCCTCGTCTCATGTGTTTTACACCGGACTGATTCCATTATTTATTATTCCGCACTTATTATTCTCGTTGAACATCCCGCTTGCGTGAATTTCACCGACCGTTCCGTTATTATTATTATTATGTTGAATAACTCCGCTCTATGCAAGCACCGCATGCATGGTGATTTCTTTTGTTATTCCATTCGTTATTATACTCAAATTGGTTAAAATTTTGACTTCTATACTCCATGAAATTAGTGGAATATCCTCGATATTTGCGCTTCATCCAAAGATTTTTCATGGAAATATTCTTCCGAGCATTCTTGAATTTTACTCTACAAAGCAAAGATCATGTTGACAATTTGGACGTTATTAGTTCCCGAATAAATTAATTCGTGAACTTGTTTTATTAAATTCTTATATCATTGTCATCATCCTCATGTTTATATTTTTTTAAAGTCATCTATGGCCTCAGAGAGCATGGATGGACTTGGTATGATTATGACCCGGATTATTCTTGTAATCATCATGACCGTAATGTAACAAGTGATGTGGTAAAAGTCCTCATTCGTCAGTAGTGCATTGATGGACGATTGTTGGCATGATCATGACCATTGATGAATACACAAATATCCTCGCCCGTAGTGCATGAAATTTGTGGTCGTGACCCTAATGAATATCCTCGGTCGTAAAAGTGTGGGATGATGTGGATTAATTATTAAGTCGAGTCTCAAATGATAAAAGTGATGAAAAACTTTTTAAATCATAATAGATAGTAGATTTTATTCTCTACTTGACTCTTTTAATGGATTCACTACAAGAAAATCGGCTAATTCCGACGGAATATTCCGTCGTACATAAGACTATACCGTTGAAAATACAATAGTTTCGACGAAAATAGTCTTCAGAGATTCCGTCGTAATTATTCGCGTCGAAAATAAATTCTGTTAGAAAATCCGTCGAGTGACTATTATCTACGACGGCCTTATCTCCGACGAACGTTCGTCGAACCTAACATATCTTCGACAAAATGTATAGGACGAAATCTTTCGTCGAACATATCAATAAGTATGTTCGACTGACTAATTCCCTCGAACATAAGCTATTTTCGATGAAAAACTAAAACTAATTAATATTTATTAAAATTGTCTATTTAATAACTTCAACGGACTTTACGTCGAAAATATAATTCTTACGACGAATCTAATCCGTCGAAATTAACTTATGCTCGACTGTAAACTAGGCCATTTCAGTAACAATTGAGAACTGGTTAATTATTATCTCTCGAGGGAAATCTTTCATCGAAAATACCCTATTCCGCTTGGAATAATCGCTTTTTTTTTTAAATCGAACCTTTTAAAAGTTCGGGCCTCAGTGTTTAAACCCATTAATGTACTCAGAACTCGTCACAACCCAATACACATAATATAAACACAGATCTCACATTCAAATATGCAACGTAAGCACTAAAACGTAATCTTCAACTCATTATCATTCACATTCACATTCAAATATCCACCAAAACGTATTATAAGCTAACCAATTACAAATATAAGCTAATGTTCCATAAATGTTAAATAAAGATAATTTACAATAGTTAGACAGACGCAATTAGATTAAACGATAATATATACAAAAGCTCTACAAACTATACAAAAGTTCTACAAACTATACAAATGAACTATAAACTATTAAAAGTGGAATCATCGGGCGGAGGTGAACGACGCTGCTCTGGTGGTGTATTGAAATCAGCCTCGTGCTCCTGCTCGTCATTGTCAGTCTGCTCGTCATCGCCACCCTGTTTGATAGAATCAAAAATATAAATCATTAGTCCGTATATATATATATGTGTGTGTGTGTGTGTGTGTGTGTGAGTGAGTGAGTGAGTGAGAATTAACAAACTAGCCTTAATTGAAAAATATAAACAATAAGAATACCTGAGTAGGTGGGGGCGGACGAAAAGCCTCCTCCAAGAGGGTAATCACCATCCGGAGCATCTCGGCGCTCCAAGCGCCAAATCGCTCCGTGGTAATCCTGCATTCTCTCTGTAGGCCCCTATTATAATATCCCGAGCAATCTGGTGAAGACGAGAACGAAGGCAATCACGACGCCGAAAGACCTGGATCGGTATGGAACTATCCGACACTACCCCTATCACCGCCGAAGATATCTTCATCCAAGCCACTACCGATTTGAGATGGTCCGACATGTGTTTTCGACATGGCCCGGCCGGAGCCTATAAAGAGATACAAATTCGATAACTAATAATAATTTATATAATGTGATAAATTCGGATAATTTCGTGAAACATAAAAAAATATTACCTCCAGGAAGTGTATATGCGGGTATCCTCGGCAGACCCAACACTCGATATCTGCTGGTACTGCTAGTAGGGGGATCTTGAGACGCGACCCATAGTCTCAGCTCCTCATCCCGACCTAATACAATATCGGGAAGAGGGGTGGCGGAATCTAACGGCTCAGAACCCCTCCTAATAGTCTCTAGCTCAATTTATACGCTCGTCTCCAAGCTTCAAATCGGTCCAGTAATGTATTCCGAGATAATGTATGTTAATTATATCATTTTATTTACGATTGAATATTATTAAAAGCTAAATAGTAAGATAAGTTTTACCCAGATAGCTAAAATCGCTCGAGACAAAGCACGCTTGTCTTGGCGTGCGTGGGCTCGATCCCAAAACTCTAAAGCGTGGTAGGATCTCGGCCAAGGTCCTCCCCAATGCTTAATACAAACATTCATAAAACAGATCTTAAGTATTTGTGTGAGAACTTGACACATAAATAACTAAATACAACTCACTTACTGCCTTCGCCTCCTCGACGATCGAGAACCCGATGGTGTGTACTATCCTGAGCCGACCACTTGCTTCTTCTTCACTTCTTCGGACTTTTTTTCTTGAAGTCATCTGAGACTATACTGGGCCGATGATCTCGATGGTGGTCCCAGGCCTGTCCATTAATCGGCCAAATTTTCTATCGATCTCATACAAACCCGTCCGTAATTTTATTTTATTTTATTTTATTATTTTTATTTAATTTTATTTTTTATTGAATTTTATTTTATTTTTAAATTAAATCAAAGTTTTTTATTTTATTTAAATTAATTTAATTTATTATTTTATTTAATTTAATTTACTCTATTTTGTATTATATTATGCTATTTATTTTATTTTTAAAATTTATTTTATTTAATAAACTAAATTAAATTATATTTATTTTATTTTATTTTATTAGTAAGAAACTAAGTAAATGGTACTTAGTTTATGATTTATTAATATTGGAAAACTAATTACTAATACAATACATGCAGGGCCCAAAAGTATTCTGCAATTTCATAATTCTGACAGAATTTCTGTCATAAATTCAGTCAAAAATAGCAAATATATCAAGATTAAAATCAGTCCTAAAATCAGTTACATTATGATAAGAAACCCAAATTTGACATGTTATACGCTTCATAATATCAGTATTCTGCAATTTCCAAAATCCAAACAATATGCAGTTAAATAATATGCAGTCCACAAACCCACAAATTCACAGCAACAACATATATATTATCCAAATTGGGTTAATCTCATATTCAAACTCAAAGTAAACCTAAAACAAATTAAGCCACAAAATTCACAATTTGCAACAAATTAACCCTAAAAATCTAATACTTGGCAGAAAACTAACCTTGAAATTGAATTAATGTTAGGACTAACCGACGGTGGTGCCTGGTGGTGGCTGCTGGTGGTGGTGGTTCAACCGAAGGTGTTGGTGGCGTCTGTACTAGTGGTGGAACCGATCGACAGTGATGGTGGTGGTGGCAGTACGTGGTGGAACCGGTGGTGGTGGAAGTACGTGGTGGAACCGGTGGTGGTGGCGGTGGCAGTACGTACGTGGTGGAACCGGTGGTGGTGACGGTGGCAATACGTGGTGGTTGTGGCGGTAATGGTGGCAATATGTGGTGGTTGTGGCGGTGATGGCGGTGGCAGTACGTGGTGGTTGTGGCGGTGATGGCGGTGGCAGTACGTGGTGGTTGTGGCAGTGATGGCGGTGGCAGTACGTGGTGGTGGTGGCAGTACGTGGTGGTTGTGGCGGTGATGGTGGTGGTGGAGATGAGAGCAGTGAGAGAAGTGAGATTGAGAGAGAAGGCGTAAAATGAGATCGAGAGAAATGAGAGTTCTAGATCTAGAGAAAGAGAGAAATTAATGAGAACAAAGTGAGAGAAACGAGGGGGCCGGAGAAGACGTATCGATTAGTAAGGTTTTAGGATTATTTTCGACGGAATGTCCGTCGTATTTATATTCATCGTAATTAATTTATCTTCGACTGAATAGTCCGTGTGAATTAACACTATTCAGTCGAACATAAGGTTCGCGCTGGCGGGAACTTTGGCGCCAATGGAATATATATATTTTCGACGACCATCCGTCGAACTTAAGTTATTTTCGACTGACGTATCTTTGACTGACTATTTCGTCGAAATACATATTATCTCCGAGGGAAATTGTTCATCGAGAATAGATCCGTCGGAATTAGACGGTTTTCTTGTAGTGATTGTTTGATCCGCTGCAGTTAAACTTGATGTCTATTGTATTTTATCAGTTTAACATTGTTGAAGGCTAATGATAATTTATTCTGCATTATCTTAGTCATAATATTTCTTGCTGGGCTAGTTGAGCTCGCCCTTTCTTTCACTGTTCTCTTCAGGAAATGAGAACGTAGCTGGGACTAGTCGGGGAACGGAGTGATGGTCCGAGATGGTGTCTTAGTAGTCCTCACTACTCTGTAAAATAGTATGATAATAAATGTAACGAGGACTCTATTTGAGAATGGATATTGTCTAGAAGACAATATTTGTATTTAAACTCACAGCATATGTTTTGTCGTATTTTACACGACTGATGTATTATTAGTTTGTATTTGAATTTTGTACCATGTATTTAACGACTCAAGATGAGTGATGTATACCTATTTTGGAGGCTTCACATATATGTATAGCTTCCAACCTAGTGCGTCACTCCAAAACCAAGCATATTGATGAGCTTGATTATCATTTTATTCGAGAAAAAGTTCAAGTACATTGAGCTTGATTGTCATTTTTCTCCGTTCATTTGATCCCAAATTTTGTTTCCATTAAAGAACTTAAGAAAGAGCCCTCCCCTAGATCTCCTTTTTCATGTTTTTCTTCTTTTTATTAGTATTTCATTCTGTTGGGATTGACTACTATTTTAGAGGTCCGAATAATAGCCGGTTGCATGTGGAGGGATTCTGATGGCTTTTCTTAAGGCTAAGTTGAATGGGGAGATTTGGGATCTTAACACCATAGGGGAGCAACCTGGTGTTTGTACGACTATGAATGCACGGGGGATGTTTGTATATCAAGTTATCAACTATAAAGCTTGGTGCATATATGGTGCTTAGATTTATTTTTTTGAACAAGTTGTTTCCGTTTAATTTAATTAAAATTTATTTTTTCACAGGATAATTCTACAAGTTTTCTCTTAATTATGTACATTATATGAATATAAATCATATGAGAAATGAGCTTGTGAAAAAACATTTCTTAGTTGTTTTGTTTGATTGCATAGTTATTAATTAGTTTTCTCTTAGTTGTTTTGATTGGATAATTTGGAATAATGAAAGATATGCTTTGATTTAGTTTTCATTACTTGTTCTTTTACATTTTTATCATTTAATCTAGTAAAAATATTACTCTAAATCCTATTTGAAAATTGATTAATAATCATTGCATATATATATATATATATATATATATATATGACATGACATGACATATCCAATGAAATGTAATTTAAGAAGAATAATGTGATCATCCAACTGAAAAAGTTAGGAGGACGATTATCGAAATTGAAAAAGGCACAGAGTTCAAGGTACTAATCTATATTTAAGTTTTTTTTTTAATATGTTTTTTGTAGCAATTTTTTTTAATTAAAATTAAATATTTTTAATTTTATTGGAACACAAACTTCAATATATATTAATTTATCCAAATAGAGATATGTTTAAATTCTATTAATTAATTGCTAAGAGAATTAGATAAGTTATCGAGTGTAAGTTATTGATTAAGATTAAATATTTTTAAATATATTGGACAACTTCATTACATTTTAAATCATCAAAAAATATACTTTTTAAATTTTATTAATTTTTAATAATATAGATAGTTGAATCAATAATTCATTCACCCAAGAACTTATTCAATTTTTATGAACAGGTGGATCTTCAAACATAGATCGTTATTTATCGAGTGTAGTTGTTGAGCCATGATATTTCACTTATTGGGTCGATCGGTTCGGGTCTAATCATTTAATTAAATGATTGGGGCATCTCTGTTGGGCTTGGCCAGTTGGACCGGGTCAATGAGTTTTCTTGATCAGATCTTAATATACTTGGGCTGAGTTGAGTGGGCTGATCCATTAGATATTTTAATATCTCCACCTTTAACCTGTAATGATGAAAAAGATATAGCAGTTAACTGATCTCTGCCATGCATTAATGTGGATAAAATTATAGTCGGCCGGCGTTGGTGAACAGTGACAGTATGTAGTGGGTGAGCTGCATGCAGTCGGATGAGATCGTCAGAGTCAGTGGATAGACGTCAGACAGTAATGGGTGGCACGGTTAACCGGGCTTGTGAGTATATCATAGCAAAAAAGTCTTCTAAGTAAAGGTAACTGATAATTTTATCTCTCTCAATACACTAGATATATATTTTATCCTCCATGGTTAACCTCGCGATCGCCTCATCTTGACTCACGCTTTGAGTTATCCCCACTCGGCCGAAACTGTCAATCTTTTGGTGTTGATCATGTTTACTGTGCAGGATCAGGACGTCTTACTTGATTGGAACGTGACAGAAGATCTTAGCGTTAACAGTAGTTAAATATTATTACTTTATTAACATGGATAGTAAATAAATTCGTGCGAGACACGGGCCTGTTTGAGTATTAGTATATAAAATTTATATAAATATTAAAATTATAGCTTTTAAAACATGTGTAATACATATTGTTAATTAATTCATCCATGCACCAACTAAGAAATTTATCTTAATATTGAATATATGTAGATTTTGTGGTACAAAATATGTATAAATAGTGAAGAGTGAAAGATTCAATTACATGAATTTGAAAAGGTAAATGTTATATGTTTTTTTCTAATTCAATATATATATTAATATTCAGAAAGGGCAAAAAAGAATTTAATATTGACCGATGAAGTATATTTATTTTTATTCAATGTATACTATTAATATTGAGAAAGGGAAAAATTAGAAAAAGAATTTAATATTGAAAGATGAAGTAAATAAAATAGAAAATGAAAGATCAACTCATTTGAGTCAACTCAACCAATTAAATTAACTCACTCAATTGAATGTCGTGATTTTAGATTAAGAATTGATTTGTGGTGATGAATATGTAAAAATGGTGTATAAGAACGATTCAATTACATGAATTTGAAAATGTGAACGTTATATTTTTTTTTCTATTCAATGTATATTATTGAAGTTGTGAATGTATGTTCTAATAAAGTTAAAAATAAGAAAGGGAAAAGAATTAAGAAATTAATTTAATATTGAAAGATGAAGTAAATGGAATATAAACCGAAAAAATCAATCCATTGGAGTCAACTCATTTGAGTCAACAAGACCAAATAAATTAATCCACTCAATTGAATGTAGTGCATTTAAATATAAAAAAGTCAACTCATTTGAGTCAACTTGACCAACTATAGTCAACTATCTAATAATTTATTGAAATTTTTTTAATAGCCAAAATTTTGACAACCCTTAACAAAATTCCTGCGTTCGTCAGTGTCCATAATCCATTATTCAGTGACCCAATTAATTGTTAACATAATTACTTTTACCTTATAATCATAATTATATTATCATGACCTTAATTATTACGATAATATCCAACCACACAATTAGTTGCCACAGGACTTGATTAGTTCTTAATTACTCGTTATTACAGTAAAACTTCTATTTAGGAATACTTTATATAAGAATAACCTCTACAATATTATAAAAAAATTTGGTCCCAATTTGAGCCAATTATAAATAGAAATAACCTCTAAATTATAATATGTTATATACTTTTTAAGTCACGTATTAAAAAATTATACCTCTATATAATAATAATTTCATATATATATATATATATATATATATGAGAGAGAGACAATATTAATTTTAAAAGACTACATTTTCTATAAAAGACTACATTGTCCTATAAAAGACTACATTGTCCCATAAAAGACTACATTTCCTATAAAGGACTACATTTTCCTATAAAAGATTTCCTATAAAAGACCATATTTTTCTATAAAAGACTACATTTCATATAAAAGACTACATTTTCCTAGTTTGAAAATCTAAATAATTTATTTTTTCTTTAATTTTTTGTTATAAAATCTATATTTTTGTTAAAGTGGATATTTTTGGGTGTTTGAAAAATATTTTGTACCAATAGCTTTATTTAATAATAATCTCTCAATTAAAATACAAATAATTTGATCCCAAGTTTATTCCTAAATAGAGGTTTTACTATATTATAATCCGATTATCCAAGTGTATAAGTAGTTTTTACCATATAATTATTTGTACTATATAATCATAATCTGATTATTATAACCTTACTATAATATTAATCAGCTACACCAGTTGTTTACACTAAAACTTGTGCATTCTAATATTCTGATTAGCATAACATGACTTACCTAATTATGATATTATTTTTTGAAAATTAATATTTTTACATGATTTTTTAATATTTACACAAAAATTATCATTATAGATGTATAGCGACGGAAAAAACCATTGTTATTGGATCTATAACGACGGTTTTCATGTGAGAATATAAAAAACTCATTTAAAAATATTAATTTTTCTCTCTGCGTGTTAGTACTGTATTAATCAATTGATCTACTTACCACTTCAAGTAACCGATCCCCTTTTTATATGTTGTACTTTAGGACAGGTTGTCTATTTAGCATCGAGGTTTTGAACATGAACAATACATTAATTTTATAATATCTAAAAACATTAATAGTCATTCCTCAAATCCAAATTATGTATCATATTTTTAATCCTTTAATATTTTTTTTTAGTTTTTGGTTCCTAAATAAGTGTCAAAACTGAAAATTTCAATAATTATTTTTGGGGAAAATAAAGAGAAAGAATCATCATAATTGTATAATAAAAATGTGGTCTACTGTGCAAGTAAAATACGTTGTCCTACCATGAAATTACAAAGAGGGCCCACTTTGTAAATAAATCACTTTTTATCAAATATTAAAAAAATCAATCAATCATTAGTATTTTACTTGAAAGAACAAAAATTGAGACTTGCTTGAAATCGAGGGAGTATATGTGAATAATTAATTCTTCTCTATGATTAATTCTCAAAGGCTCTTTACATAAAATTCACCTAATTGCTTTTACAAAACATTGCCTAGGATCAATTAAATGCAAATTACAGTAATCTTCATCATACATTACAGCAATTTCTTGGCACTTAATGGGTCTTTATAAAATGAGTAAATATGGATTCGGTTACCATGAAGTTAATTTCATAATAAGTTCGTCAATTGATCAATACAGTGCTGACACGCAGAATGAGAGATCACCTCCTGATCTGCATGTCGATACTGTATTGGTCAATTGACAAAAGTTAACTTCATGCTAATCACTCACAGTAAATCTATGCATATATCAGATTTATTCTCTGCTTTTCGAATACACTATAAAAGAAAAAGAAGAAAAGAAACAACTGGAGTAGAGGCCCACCTATGAACTATCTCACTCCAATTTTTTATTTCCTTTTATAGTGTATTCGAAAGGGAGTGAATAAATGTGATGTATCCATATATTTAATCTTATAAAATTATATATATATATATATATATATATCAACATAACAAAATCACCCCTTTCAAACTCCACACCATTTCAACATGGCTTCTCTAAGTGCTACAAATTGGATTCTCCTAACCCTTTCTTTGTCTTTCTATTTTCTTCTTCCTTCATCAACAAATGCACAAGCCTCAAATTTAATCACAGCGGCTTGCAAGGCAGACGAGCTGGTCGATTTTAAGCCCACACAATGTGCCAAAATTTTCACATCCATCCCAAATATTGCCTCGGCCTCAAATCTCTCCTCCCTAGCAACAGCCATTATCGAGACCGCGATAAACAACACAACAAACGATATTTTATTAATCGGAAATGAAAACATCAAAAACGGCACGGAAGATGAGCGACAGCATGTGTATGCCATTGTGGATTGTATGGTATATTATCAGAGTGCTATTGATCTGTTCAAATTTGCACTTAACGGACGTGACCTTCAATACGGCGCGGCTTATATTTTGTACGTAGCTAGGAAAGATGTCGAGTCATGTGAAAATTCATTGATCGAGAGAAAAATTTATGATTTAAATATTTCAAGTACAAACGCATTTTTAAAATTATTTATTACGACGGGGCGCGCGGTTTTAAAAGTGATTGGTTGATATTTTCTTTGTAACACCAATAATATAAGTTTCATATTCTTTTTATTATTCATGATTCGATTCTATTGTTTGTGTTTTTGAATATTTCTTGATATATACTCCCTCCGTCCCTAATTATTTGACGTTTTAGAGGTGGGCACAAGAATTAAGATAATGATTAAAAAGCATTAAATATAGTACTCAATTGTCTATAATACCCTTAAATCTTTTGTTGGGATAAAGAGAGTTTTGTTGGGATAAGGAGAGAGAGAGTTTAATGAGGGGTAATTTTGGAAAATTGTCATTAATTCTCCTAGATTTAAACAAACGTCAAATAATTAGGGACAAATAAAAAATTCTAAAACGTAAAATAATTAGGGACGGAGGGAGTACTCCATAATAAATACAAAATCCGTCTTTACAATAAATTGGATCCTATATTACGATGAGTCGATTCGACCAATACAAATCTTGACACGCAGAGATCATATTCGATTTGTGTGTTTACATCAGATAATCAATTCACCAAAGTTAACGTCATATTAATCACTCCCAAAAAAATGACTCTACATTTCAAAAAAAAAAAAAAATCTAATTCTTATTTACTCACTTACATAGCTATTATAGCATTAAATTACTAATATAGCTTTTATATACTATTATTTAAGTTTTAAAAAAATTATACTTCTAATATGGAGTAATAGTTATGCGAATATAGTTATATTGTATGTAGACATTATAAATTGATGGTATTTATTTAGGAAACTGATATTTTCATAATATTTTTTGATATTTTTTCAATAAAAGTGATGTTATAGATGTATAACAACGATAAAAATTGTCGCTATAGCATTTTTTGTTGTGGATTTATCAGTTTCCTATATTTAAGGTGCATTGGATAAGTTGTTACCTATAAAGCAATAAGTTTCGCAATCGTTTTTTTTATCAAACAGTTTAAAAATACTGAAATATATTAAAATTATATTCTACGAAGAAAAAAAACTCACAAATGGAAAAAAAAAATGATCTCTAAAATGAAAAAAAAAAAGGAAATCTTACAAGAGATGGTAATAAAACTCATTTATTAAAAAGAAAAAAAATCAATTATCTCATAAAAAATAAAATCCACCTAAAAAGAAAATGGACCCTACAAAAAGGAATAATAATACTATTTATATATTTACTATCAAGAAATAAACCCCATGCGACAATCTTTAAATTGACAGGAATAGTAGTATTTAATATCAATAATGTGTATGAAGTCAAAAAGGTTAGATTGAAAAGGCCAGTGTTTGACCCTACTATTCACTACTGTATTAACTTATTCTCCGAGTAATATACTGTCCCAAATCAAATTTGTATGCATGCCAAAAATTTGGCCATATTATAATAATACTGTCCCAAATTAAAGGCACAATTTTAATGCAGACAGGACCCAAAAGGTGAAGGTTTTGAATTAGACTTTTCCAGCTCTAGGTATTTTGTCCTCATTTAGGCACATTTGAACTTCACATGGAGTCCAAGGAATAAAAAGGAAAGAGAAGTATTTAAAATAAGAGACATCTTATATAGGATTAAAAAATTATATCCATTTTGAATACTGACAAATATAGATACATAAAATATGAGAGAATTAACTACAACGGTTGGCGCATTAGTTTAAATGAGATTTCGGGACCAGTTGTAGATTCGGACTTCATGAGTTCGAATATCACCATCTCTAATTTGTCAAGTCAATAAAATGGTCTCTAAACCATTTTAAAACGCCGCAAAGTTCGTATGAAAAGCCTCGACTGAGGGTGGGGAGATTAGTCAGTCTGCGGACTGAATACTCTGCATTATCAAAAAAAGAATATGAGAGAATTAAAAAGAGTTGTACATTAATTTATTTTATGATCATTTAAAATTTTATATTAATCGGAATCCGATTTTATCATGAAATTTATTGATATGTACATCATTTTTTTCTCAAAATTAATAAGATGTGTATGCTTTAGAGGACAAGGCAACAAGAATAATTCAAGGGGCCTAACTTGTCCGGAATTAGGATAAAATAAGTCACGAGAAAGACTTGAATGTGGGGAACAATAAAAAATGATAGAATTAGAAGAGGAAAACTGTGCCTCAATGGCCCAATCCAACCTGGTTCTGATCTCCTTAAGTCCCTTTTGTTCCATCCTTTGGAATTAAAGAAAAGGACCCATAAGAAAACAGCCAAAATGTTTGGTCTTCCCAACCTATGCAATATTAAAAAAAAGAAAAAAAGAAAAAAAAAGGTGCCATTAAATGTGTTAAAGTTTTACGCTCGTGTGATTTGCTCTTGTATTATTTACCTTAGGAGGACTTCAACTTGTGGAAATAAACTTTATATCATTATAGAATTGATTAATGCATTTTGTATTTCATCATTCGAAACCCAATTATAAAAATTAAATTTTATTTTATTTTAGTTTCACGAGTATGAAAAATTAAGTATATTTATGTTACTTAGGGTTTGTTTGTTATCGTGTTTATAACGTTTGTCGTAGTAACGATTAGTGCGTTTAGCCACCGCATTAGAAATAGTGTGGTGCGTTTAAGTTCCAAACGTTGTGTTTGTGAGTTAAATAAACTGTATTCAGAATAAAATACTTGTAGACGCACAAAATTTTCAAGTCTAAAACTGTGTACAAACTAGGCTCGTTTATAAACGATCAAAACTTAAGTTTGAGTCAAGCTTAAATGAAATGAAGTCGAAATCGAATGAGTCGTCAGTCGAGCTCAAGCTTAAGTTCAGCCTGTTTATTTTTTTTCACTTTTTTTGGAAAAAATATAATGTATAAATTCAAATTTAGCCATCTAGGAACTTAATATCATACTCAAGACATAAATAGAAACTTATTTTAATTATGTTTATTTTTGTATTATATTATATTATATATATATATATATATATATATATAATCAAATTAAATATTTGTTAAACGAGTCAGGCTCAAACGAGTCGAGTTCGAGTCGGGTCTAAATGAGTTAACTAATTTGAGAGCAAATCCTTTGTACTCCACTTAAATTTTAACACTTAATCTCTTATTTAATTTTAGAGTTAATTAATGTTAAGTAAGAGGTTAGGTGTCAAAATTTAAGTGAGAGAGACACAAAAAGACAAGAAAAATGAGGACAGATGATCTGCTCCCAACTAATTTGGGACAGAGAATTATCCTATATAAATGTAAAACATGTTACTTGTGGAAATTAAAAACCAACTCCCTCTGTCCCAAAAAAATAATCCTATTTTTCTGAATTTATTATTCTTCCCAAAATGAGAGTAAATTTTTTTAAAATAAACTAAAACTAACATGATGTCTCAATAATATAAATGAAAAGTTTCTCTCTTTACTTTTGTTACAAATGAAAAAAAGACTAAACCTAACTAATTTCAAATAATATTATGTCTGTAAATGTTTTGTGAAACATAATTGCGGCCAGTAAACAGGTACTTTTCACCAGACCATTTATAAAATAAGTACTTTTATTTCCATTAAATAAAATAAGTACCATTTATAAAATATGTAAAGGACATTATATATTTTGGAAAGAGGTTGGGGCACATTATATAAAGTGAATGGAAAGGACATTATATATATATATATATATATATTCCTTTTTCTAGCCTATTTAAGAACAAGGGTCACATATTTTTTATCATCATCATCATCAACATCATCATCATCATCCTATATAGAGTCATAGACTGTGGTGTATGTGTTAAATAAGTTCACCAGTATTTGCATTCAAAGCTTCCCCTCTTCTGCCTGTTTATAAATGAGAAATGCAGAGAAGTAATAAATTTGATAACTTCTTCTTCTTCTTCTTCAATACAGTCCTTTCAAATTCAATAACTTTAGGTGAAGATCTTTATATATCCCTTTTGTTTACTCAAGTTATGACCAAGTTCATTTCTGTCATAATTTTCTTGACAGCTTCTAGCTGCCTTCTGTTGATGTAAAGTCAGAGAAATAATGGCATTTATTTAGAAAATTCAGGTGGTAGAAGAATTTAATCCACCTATTAAAAAAAATAGAATATAAAAAAAAAATTTAATTGTGGATTTTGTGTAGCTTTCAAAACTATATTATGGGTATCTCTGTTATTTTTATTTAGAGCTCTGATTTCCTCTGTTTCTTGAAGATCTTTTTCCTCTGTTTTTCCATATTTAATGGATTCTTCTTCCCAAATCATTGGAGGAAAATATGAAGAAGAAGGAGGAGAAGAAGAAGAAGAAGATTGTCAGAGCAGTGAATCTGGGTGGACTATGTATATTGGGTCCTCCATTGATGATCATGATGAAGAAGATGAAGAAAATCAAGAAGAATTTGAAGGTGATGATGATGATGATGATGATAGTGGTGATAGTGATGATTCAATGGTTTCTGATGCTTCTTCGCGCATGGCGTTATTTAGCAAGGATAATTTGAAGGGGAAGGAAAATGAGGTGAAGAAATTTTCAGAAGGAAAGAAAATGGCTGTGGAAAAGAATGGATATGAAGAAAGGAAAGAAAGGAAGGGGGGAGTTGTTAGTGTTCTTCCTGCTCAAAGTGGTAACAAGGTAAGGAGGAATAATAGGGTTGGGAAGAAAAAGTGATGAATTTTATTTATTTTTTTCTTTTGTTTATTTAGGGTTTGTTAATTTTTGTAAACTTTAGTAGCTAGTTAGGAGGGGAAAATGGATTGGATTTTGTCCAATGTTTGTATTTTGGTTTATTAATCTATATGCAAGGGTACTTTGAAGTTTGATGTTTTAATGGAAGTCATTAGAATGTAGTATATGCATTTTTAGTGTAGCTACTTTAAGGAAAATATTAGTGGTAAGGAAAATGGTTTGTCCAAACAAATATGCCTATTTTTGTGCCAAGTACTAGACATAGGTCAAATTGTTCTTGAACTTTAAAATATTTATTCGGATCCGGTTAGTATGAAGTTTATTTTTTGGTAAGTTGGTCAATTGGCCAATAGAATGTTGACACACATACAGTTTCACCTGCGTGTCAGCACTCTGTTGGTTAATTGACCAACTTATCCAAAAATAAACTTCATGCTAACCACTTCCCCTTCTTCGGCAACAGACCTCATATTTTCTTGATCCATCTGAATCACACCATTGTTGATCCAATGACCAAGAAATAATACATGCATGTTGTATGAATCCAAATCTGATGTCCTATTTTTGTTTTATATAATGTTTCACAATATGTATTGCTCTCTATTTAATCTTTGTTTATTTACAAAATTAACTCTAAATAAATATATTATAATTAGGTGGCAGTAATTCAAGTTGATTTGCTGATGGGGAAACTATGGTGTTATAGAGTCCTAATAACATAGATTAAATAAATAATTTATGTTTTATCTAATTGATCAAACTAAGTTTTATTAGTTAATATTACTCACACAATGAAAAGAGAGAATATTATATTATTGGAGACTTTTTTTAAAAGATGTGAGAGAAACAATACTATATCTTTAATACTTGGGGTGCTATGAGAAAATTTGTAATTTTATGATTCTTTGAAATTAAAAAATTACAGATAAAAATGGACAAAAAAAATCTCTAAAATGACAATTAAGGAAGAAATTGATTAGGTACTAGTAAAGGAATAAAATTGACATTTTCACAAAATCCTCTTCAAATAATTAATAAATAAAAGGGTTTAAGAATTACAAAATTTAATAATTTTAAAATTTAAATAAATCATATTAATTTTAAATTTGTAAATATCTCAAATTCATTTAAAAAAAATTAAAGTTTTTATATTTTAAATAAAAGGAGTAGTTTGAAATGGGTGGAGTATCTATGTGTATGTAGTTTCAATAACAGGGAGACATGGATTGTCGCATTGCCGCATGAGTCACAAACTCATGCTTCATTAGAAAATGACTCAACCAAACAATTCAAGAACATCTTCATTCCTGCCTGTCCTTCAGATTGGGAGATTAGTATTTTAAGATGATAATTTCAACTTATCTATAGACACTCATTTGCCACTCAAATAATAAGGAGAACAATATTTTGAAAATGATAATTGCAAATAAAATTAAATAAAGCCTTACCAATATTACTAAAATATGTTTTACAATCAAAGCCAATAAAATGATATGATCGACCCATGAACACTAGCAAAAACAAGAACCGGAAAGAAAAGAAAGGAAAAGTAATAGATATACCCCACCTCTAAATTAGGGTTTTGGTCAACTCACAAATTTTGGTCTTTGACTGCCGTTTTACCGCCTCGATCTCGTCTTAAAACCTGCAAAAGGTCCATCGGAGTCGGGAGGTTACGGAAGGATTCTCCGATGCTTAAGTCAGAACACTGATATGAAAAGAGAGAATTATTCAAATAGTGTAACTTGAATGTGCTGGAACATCCTTATTTATATTATGAGAGTCCTCAATCTTAATTGGCTTTAGAAACCTTCTAGATTGTCAATCTTTAATGGGTTAAATAAACTTCATGGGAATTTTATCCTTTATTGGATTAATTTAATATACTTCTAGAATACAATACTCCGCCAGCAAAATTATTATATCGCCATGCGTTAATAGGGATCTAAAAATAACACGTGAAACGTGAAAGTTAATAACAATCCAATTGGGTTTTAATTAAGAAAGAAGGTGACACTCTAAATCAATCAACAAGCTTAGTGATTTCATTGAAAGAAATTAAGACAATTATCTTAACTAGCGTTCCAAAAAGAATATAGTCATTTAGTCGGTTGATAACAGTATTTGTAAAGCAAGGGGCAAAGCTTCTACGATAGCTTCCCCCTCATGTAATTGTTGGTCTTTCTCAGCCTTCCCTCACCTCTTCTGGCTAAGCTTCTTTTGCATATATCAAATTAAATCACATGTTTCACCGCTTGTGCAATCCCCCGTCAATTGCTTTGAGTTTCAGTTTTGCGATCATACTCTTTAAAGGCATAGTGTTCCACGCATTAGTTGGGCTCCTGATCCGCGTAAACTAAGGATGAACACTCATCGTTTACGACATGGAGTACCATGCTATCTAATCCCGTTCGCTCCCCATGCTTTCGCACCCCAACTTCAGTAGGGACCCAAAGAACTACCTTCGTTTTTGGCGTTCTTTCGTAAATCTTCGGATTTCACCTCCACAAACAAAATTTCATCATCCTTTGTGTCACTCAAGTGAATTGGTTTCGAGAGCATTCTGTCAATTTTTCGACGACTTTCACTTTCAACTCGAATCATTGCCTACGTGCCCTTTACTCCTAGTCATTCTGAAGAACACTTGTCCCCCCACTCTGCGTCTTATCACAAATGTTGGCATGGAGTTAGTCGGGGCTTCTTCCTCGAGTCTTGCCATGATCGTGCATTCAACGAAAGACCTTTACAAGTGACATTATCCTTGTTCACTCATGTGATATTGTTGGATTGGGCTTTTGCCCATTGTCCAAGATTATTCCCCACTGATACCTCTTGTGTCTCAGTCCAGTGCGGTTGATCATCTAAAAAGATCAACTAAGTATCATTGCCTTGGTAGTTCCAGAAGGTTCGTCCCACATTAATAGTAAATGGGTCACATACTCATATGAGATGGAGCTCATGGAAATATGAAATTTTACTTGTGGAAATATAACTCTTTTTGCAACGTGAAAGTTAAGAATATAAGAGATGAGAAGAAATGGAATTAAAATATAACTTTTTTTGATATTTTTATAAGTGAAAATATTAAATCGACAAGATCTTCTCTCATATGGAACTAATACTTTTACATATAAAAATATCAATCCCAAAAATATAATTGTGATAAAAAAAAAAAAATCAGTCAGTTGTGGAGTCCTTTTATGCGGCAGTTCTGATGAGTTCATTCCTCTCATTTCACGGACTAGGATTTCTCTATTCCACCACCATTCACCTAATTTCTCCAATCACATTTAACCAGATAAATATATTACTTTTAATAACACACAATTATTTGCCATAAATCTTATTTTATAATTAAATATTATATTTTTGACCATAAATGTGTATTGAGAATCGGATAAAATATATAACAGAGGGGATCCTAATCCTCTTTTTAAGAATTTGATAACATCCATCCAGTTTACTATAATTCATGATAAATGGGGTTTCGAATACTGTAGGAGGATATTTTTTGAGAACTTTACAAGTAAAATACTCCATCCTTTTGTAAACTAGAACTATAGTGGCCCAAACTTGAAACTTTTCCTCTTTTTTTTTTATCAAAGCCCAGCCCAGCACAGATAATAATGTGATTGTATACAAGACGCCATTGTATACAATAGATTACGTGTCATTGTATACAATTGTATACAAGACGGCCATCAGATACAATCATGTATTTATTAAGATCACAAATTACATAGCCTTGCTTACAATCACGAAAGGTTTTCTATTAGTTTAATATTTTTACAACACATATTATAATAACGTTCAAACAAATTAACAAGTAATATAAAAATATATGTTCAATTAAAATTAAGATAACATCGTTATAATTTTAACATTACTATAATTTTAATATATATCAACTATATATAAAAATATCCATAAATTAACTTTTAATATGCAAAAGTGAAAAACAACAAAAATATATGTCAGTTTGCCTAACTCTATGATTATATATAATACTACGAAGCATGAAGATATAATTAAAATACAAGTACATATAGATCGGTTTAAAAACTGATGTACCACCCGTTCAAAAAGCGATGTAATGTGGTGCGGTGCACCGCTAGTTCAGAAGCAAATACCAAAACCGCATCACACTAGTCCCCGTTTAAAATTTTTTGTACCAAATCAACACCAATGGGGCCAATGGTTCGAATAAAAATTAACATTTAGTAAAACTAAGTGTTTGTCTCACAACACAAACATTTCTCCTCTATATTTCCTTCAACTCTCTCTATCAATTCCAAGCCCAAGAGCTGTCACTTACCAACAAACCCATTCCCATTAGTTGACGCATCACAATTTATCTCTAAATAAATATTTGAACCACTTCGATTAATACTATATTAAAAATGAAAATTAAGTATTGACTAAGTCATAAATTGAACCCTATTTAGTTTACATTAAAAATTAAATTTTCATTCCAAACTTTATTTTTCATTAAAAGCACCAAATTTTTTTAAGAGATATACACACAAACAGTTCATCATAAAATTATGCTGATATATTTAAAGACTAGGGTTAACCCGTGCCTCCGGCACTACGAATACTCGTATAATTATTTAATACCTAAAGATGAATCTAAATGAAAAATGTGAGTTGACAATGTGTTGATATATTTGATAAAAAGTAGAAAATTTCGTAATTATTTGTTGTAAATAAGAAAATTTCTAATCAAGATAGACATCCCACCTAAAAAGTAAAGAAGTCAAGAATTTTGCCACAAATTGTATCTACATGTTCATTATTTACTTGTCCATCAAAATTCGCTACATGCTCATTATTTACCTAAAACATTAAATTAGCAAAGACCAATATGAATATAGTCTCCTCGCACCACCACTATTGAGAAAATTTAAATGAGATTTAAACTATATCCTATGAGAAAACAAACCGTAAGCATGAAAACAACATGTAGATACAAAACCATGCCCTCACATTTCAACTAAAATTCGAATTCAAAACTAAGAAAAGTTCTGCTCCAAATTCAATTCCAAAGCATGATTACATGCTCCCAGAAGCAACCCAAGTAGATACCAAATAAGAAATCATAGCACAGCTAGACATATCAAAGCTCTGGTTTACTTTCAATAATTTATTCAAAAACAAAGAAAATGAAAACACCTGATACATTTACTTTAGCAAACCCATAACCAACAAAGTTAGCAAATTAGTTTACGAAAAATAAGATATTTACTGCTCCATACAAACCTGCATACCTTTTATCAAAAAGAGAACTTGGACATTTTAGAAATTGCATTAATCATGTCAAATAAACAAACAAAGCTCTGAATGCCTGATCAACCATAATAAACAACAACCAAATGTACCCAAAAAAATAATTTTACAACAATCTACTTACACAAACACATCCAATTCGAAACCCATCAATTTAATCATGTCATGAATCAATTTACACAACTTTACCGCATATAAAACTATACTTCCCATAACTCAACATCTTAAAATAAACTAACAATGAAAAATCAAAGCAACCCACTATAGTAAACTCTCTAATCATCCAATTCCAAAGCGAGGCATAAGACAAATCAAGCTGACAAAACATATTTTTCAAAATCAATAAACCTACCGGAAAAACCCCTGATTCCATTCACAATTATTTAGGAATAACTTGTTGCCCTTGTTGAAGAACAAAATTCTCTGCGGAATGTTAACAAAATTGAAGAATTGAGCATACTAATATATCCTGGTATTTGGGATACTAATATAGCCTGGGTATTTGGGAAGAATCTATCTGAGTTTGTTATAATTTGGTGCACAATTTTCTTTCCCCTTTTCTTCCATATCGGCATCAAATTCAACACTTTCTTTCTTTGGGACGAACTGGAAGGTAATGAATATACGACAATTTAACATACTCCATTCTAAAGAAAAGTTCCAAATCAATACTCTAACTTTTGAAGAAAATTTTGACTAGATATAGAAATGAAGAATCAATCGATTGCCAAAATCAAAACTTAAAAGGATATCATTATATTGCCAAAAGTTTAAAATTCTATTGCTAGAATTAAATTTGATCTTTAGATTGCTAAAGGTACATCTAATCCAAGAAAAGACAATAATGTTGTTCAATTTTTACATCTTAAGAAACCGTGATTGCTATTTGAAGAAGCCAGAAGGTCTACTTATTCTTTTAGTACCTTCTCTTCAACTATTACCTAAACTCATACATGAAAGGGTCATATGAAGTACGATTATATATGATATAGACATGGTTAAATAATCAGCAATTTTCATAAAGACATGAATGTTAATACCATAGCTTCAATCATGAAATGACGAATGACAATCCGTAAACAATGACATCAAGTCGATGATGCCTTACTCAAAATGAAATGTAAACACATCCAACATTAAAAAGAGTAGAAAAATAAAATTTTAAGTAATTCGAGCAGTTCACCTTTTCCTCTGTGGCGAGCCATGCCTGGGATGCTCAAACTTCCTGTGAGACAGTCATCTCCTCCTTCAATATTCATACCTTTCAAAAAAAAAATATCAGCATATAAAATAAATCATAACAATGTAATATTTTTAATTGATTTGATTAATAAAATTTTTGAATTAAATATGTATTTTTTGATTAATAATACATAAGACTGAATCCTATCCCCCCTTTATATAGTAAGCCAGTACCTTCACAATTGCATCGATTTTCGATGTGGGACTCAAAAGCCATACTGCAGAGGAAGCACTTGTTCATTATCAAACATCATCACCTCAATAAAATCTCTTTATTCAAATCATATGATGCCCCAAACATAAACATAAATAGTTAGAGAGTGCATATCACAAAACTATATTATTCCTCACAATTTCTTAAATTCATGGGGAAATTGTAGAAAAGTAAAGCATGTTTTAATACTGCTCCCTTCCAACATGGGCCAAAATCATGCTCGAGCACAACTCAATAGCCATCTCTGTTAGCTTCTCTAGGCTGCCGAACCTTCATTCTCTCTTTGTACTCTTTAAGTTCTTTCTCATATCGTTCCTTATCCTTCAATCCAGTAGTCTCGGTGAAACTCGCATTTCAAAATCGTATCAACAACACCAATCTATCTATACAAAATACAACTGAATTTGAAAATTTTTAATTTTCCGCTCAAGCCTATTAAGTGATCTAGATCGTCAAAACTATTGGATAAATCTGACCCTTCATTACTAAGGTTAACACAACACAGAGGGAAAAAACCTTATCCCATCGATTCAAGGCTCTTATTCCTCTTCTCTTCTACCTTTTCAAAACCCTTTTCAATCTAAATCTCAACCCATCGATTTCTACAAAGAAGAAGAACCTCAACAAACCAAGGTCCCAACGACCCACTGCCACCGGCGATTCTCTAACAACGACAAAGAATTCACGACAAAGAAATTGATGATTCTCGAATTCCATCGCCACCCATGATGATTCTCGACGGCAAAGAATTCACAAGAAGAAAACCCTAGGTCCCCAAGAAACTATTGAAAATCTCTCTGCCATGTTTGTTGATGCCCTCTCCCTCTCACTAACTCTTGATTTATCTCTTGGTATTGATTAGTATTTTGACATTCAGATATACTTATTAGTTTGATCATGAAATCCTGCTTCAATTGCTCTTTTTGTTTATTTTTCCCAAAATTTTGAGGGTCCAGATCTTTTATTAGGTAAGTGGGAAACTTAGTTTTTTCAAACTTACATTATTATTTTATAAATTACTATCAAGTTGAATAAAGATTAAAGTGAGTGAGTAGTGTCTGATTCATCAACTCTTCATCTTCTTTTATTAATACTCCACAAACTTTAGCCTTCAATTGGAACTTTTATTATGCTCCCAAAAATTTTGAATCGGAATTTCAAAATATAGTTGTTACACGTTCAAGAAAGCAGACACAGATATTCAATTGTTATGCACAATGACTCAGATACACAATATGAGACTAGCGAATTTCAAACTTAGTTTTTTCAAAATCAACTTAGCGAATTTCTCCTTTGGAAATTGTAGAGATTTGTGCTAATACTCTGCTTGAATTCTTCTTTCCTTTTTTTTTCCTTTCATTATAAATTTCAGTTGTGTATATTTTTTGAGAGTCACAAGCAAATTTTATTGTGGATTAATAAATATGATTCTGCTTATTGGGTATTTGTTTTTAATATTTTTGGTTTTAAATTTAATTCAATGTATGATTGCGAGGAGGAAGAAGATGATTTAAACTACTTATAATTTGATCGCTCACGGTGATTCTTTATTAACTGTACTATTAGGTATATATAATTTGATAGCTCAGGGTTACTAAGAAAATTTTAGAAGTTGGGTTATTAATTTTAGAAATATAATATTAGAAGTTGGGTTATTAATATGTTTATTCCATTTTATGAAGCGGGTTTATTCAAGATTCTCATGTTTTACTCTTGAGCGATTTGATGGCAACTCTTGAGCGATTCGGAGATATTGATCGTACTCCATTTTCTTCTTCTCTGTCAAGTTGGAATAATCGCTGGTTTTTATTGTTGGAATTAGATCTACCCATCAGAGAGAAAGTAAGAAATTGAAGAAGGAATCTAAAGGTTAAGTTACTCACGTCGCGCAGCTTCATAGATCACACCTCAGGTTAATTCTCTATCTAATCTCTAAACCAAACATCTCTTCTACACATTTCATCTATTTAATACATTTATTCCCATTTGAATTTGGTACTTTGCTTTTGTTCTTCATTTTTTATTTCTGCTTTTTATGATTTTAATTATAGTTTTGATATTGGAGCTAGGTAGATTCATTTTAGATGTATCCATATTGATAACTCAGAGTTCATATTGAAAAGGGTGTGAAATAATTTGCCAATTGTATATGGTGCATGCGTTGTCTCCTTAATAGATAGGAAATCTGATGTGAATAATTGCGTTGCATGGTGATGGATGTAAGACCCCGACTTTTTATTAATAAAATGAAATTTCCTCTATTTATTATTTTGAATAGTAAGGGTTAATTTGATTAATGTGGTAATTTTTGGTAAAATGAGCAATTATTTCAAATAAGCAAGTGGTTTTAAAATATTCATTGTTGACGGGGAATATTTGTTTGGTCGTGGAATATTCTTACTGTCGGGGAATATTCGTACGACGGCGCAACCTTGTGTGGGCCCATAACAGAAAACGATTGGATGAAGGAAAATGACAAATATACGTTGTTTATAAATGATGGCGTAGTTTTTACCGTTAACACTGTTGGATTACCGGGTGGTTAAAATACAAGATGTCTGGCGTTGTTAGCATAAGAGAAGACACCAGATTGCACAATATTTTGAATTATTGATCCTTACGTAAGAAGGCACTACTCAATAATTGTTACAAGAGTTATCGCTCAAGATTTTATTGATTCAATAATTGTCAAGCGTTGATATTTTATAATCATTATTTTTTATAATTGTCACCGCATACGATTTTTCTATTATCTGAGCAATAATTCATATTATTTGAATAATATTATTAGATAAAATTATTGGCAATGTCTAGAAAGTTCATCAAGGAGAGGTTAGGTCATCTAATCATGGCTACCAAGAAGAGAAATCCTTATTGAAAGCCCTCTATCCCGGAACCTGCCTCATTTGTCAATAATGTGATTCTCAAATATTATTTGTGAATAATTAATTATTGATTTATATGATGAGAAAAATATTAATTTTATGAGGATATAGATGGAGAAAATTTTTAATGTGACAATTGTTGAAAATTAATATTTTATCTTTTTCGATAAAATAATTCAATTAAATATATTATTTTAATAATATATTGATGGTGATATTTTTATAATGAATGTAGGATATATGAGTATATGAGGAGGAAGAGTATTTTAGTGGTATTAAATGATTAACACATATTTTGTGTGTCGGTAGACCCCAATTATTGACCGAAATTTCATTATAAACAGTAAAATCGCTTCTGCTTATGGATTTCTTGGTCCAATTTCGCTTGGAATTTGGAAAAACTTTCTTCTGCAAAATTGTAGAGAATTGAATTTCCTATAAAAATTCGTGAGATTCGAATTTTCTGATAAAAGAGCTATTTATTGTGAATTATTGAAGTTCCGGAGTTCCGAAATAATTGATTTTTATAAGTTTTCGTTATTTATTTGAAGAAAAATGTTTTTTTACTTGGTGGGCTGCATTAACATCTGGAAAGTGCTGAAATCAGATGTCTAGACCAAAAGTGTGGGCTAAGGAAAATTTGTATAATTATATTAATATTATATTCAATTTTCTACTTTGGTGTTCTAAGCATTTTCCTATAAATATGGTGCTTAGGTTAGAATTGAAAATCACACCAGAAACTGAAGCTTTCTCTCTATTTCTCTCTCGATATATTGAGCGTATTCTTGTGAGTATACTTTGAGTGTTGTTATACTGATGCAAGTTCCTTCGAACTGTATCCAGAGATTTAATTCGGAAATACCGCTCTTTTCGAGGTAAGGGATATTATTTTCTTCTTAAATGATATTAATTTCTTCAATATCATTATGCCAAGTATTGATCTCAAGTTTTTATCAAATTTGGAACTTTTAGTGTCGGGTTACTATTCACGATACTCAAGACTATTCACGATATCTGACACTTATTCACGAATCGACACTATTCACGTAAAAGTTAAATTTTTATTTTTGTCCAAAATATCTATTATGGATACTAGCTTTGATTGTATCCATGTTTTGATCATTCTTGAATTTTACTTCACTATGATTATTATTGAGGTATTTTTGGACGTGAATAAACCGAATTACTAATCCTTAATCCTTAATCCTTGTCTTTTGTTTCACTTTGGATTCGCTTTTTTAAAATTATTTTTCATCATCCTCAAATCCTAAATGATGATGTTATCAATATCTTTGGCCCGTAGCAAAAGATGGTTGATTTTCTTATGAATATCTTTGGCCTCAGAGTGCAAAGATGAAACAGTGTTGAGGTGAACATGACTTAATCGATGAATATCTTTGGCCTGTAGTGCAAAGATGAATATTTGATTCAAGATGTATATTGATTGATGTTACAAGGATAAAGTATTGATGATGGACTTTTAAATTCATAGATACTAGTAGATTTCATTCTCTACGTAACTATTCTATGAATTATTATTTTCCGCTGCGAATGTTGATTTGAAACTTGTTGTCTATTATATTCTATCAGATTATTCCCTGTTGAGGACTAACGATAATTTGTTCTATATTATCTTAGTCATAATATTCTTTACTGGGCTAGTTGAGCTCACCCTTTTCCGTGTTGTTCCATTTTTCTTCTTAGGAGGCGAGAATATAGCGAGTACGAGTCGGGGTAAGGAATGATGGTTCTAGAGAGAGTTGTTTAGTAGTCCTCACCATTTTTGTAAAATAATGTATCAATAATTATGATGAGGATTCATTTGGGTATGGATATTGTCTAGAAGACAATATTTGTATTTAAACTCACAGTTTTTATGATGAGGATTTTTGAAATGCAAGTTTACCGAGACTACGGATTGAAGGATAAGGAACGATATGAGAAAGAACTTAAAGATTACAAAGAGAGAATGAAGGTTCGGCAGCCTAGAGAAGCTAACAGAGATGGCTATTGAGTTGTGCTCGAGCATGATTTTAGCCCATGTTGGAAGGGAGCAGTATTAAAACATGCTTTACTTTTCTACAATTTTCCCATGAATTTAAGAAATTGTGAGGAATAATATAGTTTTGTGATATGCACTCTCTAACTATTTATGTTTATGTTTGGGGCATCATATGATTTGAATAAAGAGATTTTATTGAGGTGATGATGTTTGATAATGAACAAGTGCTTCCTCTGCAGTATGGCTTTTGAGTCCCACATCGGAAATAGATGCAATTGTGAAGGTACTGGCTTACTATATAAAGGGGGATAGGATCCAGTCTTATGTATTATTAATCAAAAAATACATATTTAATTCAAAAATTTTATAAATCAAATCAATTAAAAATATTACATTGTTATGATTTATTTTATATGCTGATATTTTTTTTTTGAAAGGTATGAATATTGAAGGAGGAGATGACTATCTCACAGGAAGTTTGAGCATCCCAGGCATGGCTCGCCACAGAGGAAAAGGTGAACTGCTCGAATTACTTAAAATTTTATTTTTCTACTCTTTTTAATGTTGGATGTGTTTCTGTTTCATTTTGAGTAAGGCATCGCATTGATGTCATTGTTCTGGATTGTCATTCGTCAGCTCGCAGAGATTGAAGCTATGGTATTAACATTCATGTCTTTATGAAAATTGCTGATTATTTATCCATGTCTATATCATATATAATCGTACTTTATATGACCCTTTCATGTATGAGTTTAGGTAATAGTTAAAGAGAAGGTACTAAAAGAATAAGTAGACCTTCTGGCTTCTTCAAATAGCAATCACGGTTTCTTAAGATGTAAAAATTGAACAACATTATTGTCTTTTCTTGGATTAGATGTACCTTTAGCAATCTAAAGATCAAATTTAATTCTAGCAATAGAATTTTAAACTTTTAGCAATATAATGATATCCTTTTAAGTTTTGATTTTGGCAACTGATTACTGTTTACTATACCGTCAAAATTTTCTTCAAAAGTTTGAGTATTGATTTGGAACTTTTCTTTGGAATGGAGTATGTTAAATTGTCGTATATTCATTACCTTCCAGTTCGTCCCAAAGAAAGACGTGTTGAATTTGATGCCGATATGGAAGAAAAGGGGAAAGAAAATTGTGCACCAAATTATAACAAACTCAGCTAGATTCTTCCCAAATACGCAAAGTTTATATTAGTATCCCAAATACCAGGATATATTAGTATGCTCAATTCTTCAATTTTGTTAACATTCCGCAGAGAATTTTGTTCTTCAACAAGGGTAACAAGTTATTCCTAAATAATTGTGAATGGAATCAGGGGACTTTCCGGTAGGTTTATTGATTTTGAAAAATATGTTTTGTCAGCTTGATTTGTCTTATGCCTCGCTTTGGAATTGGATGATTAGAGAGTTTACTATAGTGGGTTGCTTTGATTTTTCATTGTTAGTTTATTTTAAGATGTTGAGTTATGGGAAGTATAGTTTTACATGCGGTAAAGTTGTGTAAATTGATTCATGACATGATTAAATTGATGGGTTTCGAATTGGATGTGTTTGTGTAAGTAGATTGTTGTAAAATTATTATTTTTGGTACATTTGGTTGTTGTTTATTATGGTTGATCAGGCATTCAGAGCTTTGTTTGTTTATTTGACATGATTAATGCGATTTCTAGAATGTCCAAGTTCTCTTTTTGATAAAAGGTATGCAGGTTTGTATGGAGCAGTAAATATCTTATTTTCCATAAACTAATTTGCTAACTTTGTTGGTTATGGGTTTGCTAAAGTAAATGTATCAGGTGTTTTCATTTGCTTTGTTTTTGAATAAATTATTGAAAGTAAACCAGAGCTTTAATATGTCTAGCTGTGCTGTGATTTCTTATTTGGTATCTACTTGGGTTGCTTCTGGGAGAATGTAATCATGCTTTGGAATTGAATTTGGAGCAGAACTTTTCTTAGTTTTGAATTCGAATTTTAGTTGAGATGTGAGGGCATGGTTTTGTATCTACATGTTGTTTTCATGCTTCTGGTTTGTTTTCTCATAGGATAGGTTTAAATCTCAGCTAAATTTTCTCAATAGTGGTGGCAGCAGGAGACTATATTCATATTGGTGCTGTCAATTTAATGTTTTAGGTAAATAATGAGCAGGTTGTAAGACCCCGATTTTTTTTTAAATAAAATGGAATTTCCTTTATTTATTATTTTGAAATAGTAAGGGTTGATTTGATTAATGTGGTTAGTTATGGGTAAAATGCGCAAATTTTACAAAATAAGCAAGTGGTTATAAAATATTCATTGTTGTCGGGGAATATTCGTTTGGTCGTGGAATATTCGTACTGTCGGGGAATATTCGTACGACGACGCAACCATGTGTGGGCCCCATAACGAAAAGCGATTGGAGGAAAAAAACGACAAATATAAGTTGTTTAAAAATAACGGCGTAGTTATTACTGCTTACATCATTGGAATACCCTTATGGTTAAAATACGATAGAATATGTGTAATTGCACAAGAAGACACTGCAGTATTGCACAATATTGTTGAATTATTGATCCTTACGTAAGAAGGCACTACTCAATAATTGTTACGATGAGTTACCGCTCAATATTATATTGATTCAATAATTCTTTGCGTTGATATTTGGTATCACTTTGTTGTTTCAATAATTGTCATTACACAAGATTTTCCATTATCAAATCAATAATTCATATTATTTGAATAATATTATCGATAACATTATTGGCAATGTCTAGAAAGTTCGCGTCTGGGAGAGGTTTGGTCACCTAATTGCTGCCAAGTAAGGAGAAATCCTTATTGGAAAGCCCGCCTTTCCCCGGAACCGCACGTTGTTAGTAATGTGATTCTATAATATTATTTGTGAATAATTAATTATTAATTTATATGATATTGATTTTATGTGGATATAGATGGAGAAAATTTTTAATGTGACAATTGTTGAAAATTAATATTTTATCTTTTTCGATAAAATAATTTATTTAAATATATTATTTTAATAATATATTAACAGTGATATTTTTACAATGAATGTGGGATATATGAGTATATGAGGAGGAAGAGTATTTTTGTGGCATTAAATGTTTAATATATGTTTTGTGTGTGTTGGACACAATTTGTAAGACCTCAACTTATTATAAATAAAATTGAATTTTTCTTTATTCATTATTCTAAATTAATAAGGGTTAATTTGATATAATTCTTTGGTTATGGGTGAAATGTGCAAAGTTTACAAAATAAGCAAGTGGTTATAAAATATTCATTATTGCTCGGGGAATATTCGTTTGGTCGTGGAATATTCTTTTTGTTTCGAATCTCCGTGATGACATGCATAGTCATTGGTGGGCCCCATAACGAAAAAATGGTTGGATGAAAGAAAACGACAAAGATTGAGTTTTATAAATAACTACAGAAATTGTTACTGCAATAACACCGCTGTTGGGTTACCGGTGGTTAAAATACAAGAATACGCGTGGTTGCACAAGAAAGACACTCAGTATTGCATGAAAGATTGTTGAATTATTGATCCTTACGTAAGAAGGCACTACTCAATAATTGTTACAAAGAATTATCGCTCATTATTTTATCTTATTGATTCAATAATTGCTGCATTGATATTTATATTATTATTGTTTCAATAATTGTCATTACACAAGATTTTCCATTATCAAATCAATAATTCATATTATTTGAATAATATTATCGATAACATTATTGGCAATGTCTAGAAAGTTCTGCTCTAAGGAGAGGTTTGGTCACCTAATCATGCTACCAAGAAGTGAGAAATCCTTATCGAAAGCCCCTTTTCCTGTGAACTACCACGTTTCAAGATCTGATTCTGTAATATTATTTTGAATAATTAATTATTGATTATTATGATAAAGAAAATATTTATTTTATGTGGATATAGATGGAGAAAATTTTTAATGTGACAATTGTTGAAAATTAATATTTTATCTTTTTCGATAAAATAATACATTTAAATATATTATTTTAATAATATATTAATCTGTGATATTTTTATAATGATTGTGGGATATATGAGTATATGAGGAGGTAGAGTATTTTGTGGCATTAAATGTTTAACATATGTTTTGTGTGTCGGTGGACACAATTCTTGACCAAAATTGATTATGTAATCAGTAAAATCGTCTGCTTATGGATTTCGGTCCAATTTCTGCTTGGAATTTGGAAAATTTCCTTCTGCAAAGTTGTAGAGAATGGGATTTCCCATGGAAAGTCGCGAGTTTCGAATTTTTCTGATAAACGGGCTATTTTCTATGAATTATTGAAGTTACGGAAAATAAAATAATTTTTTATTAATTATGGTGGGACCCACTTTTTGGTGGGTGTTGAATGCACATGGGCTGCTGAAATTTTCAGCATTGAGGGGCTGAAAGCATGCGTAGAAATTTTGATTTTTAATAATAATAATTTATTAATTTAGTCTCCTTTGCCGTTCTAACATTTTCCTATAAATAGGGCTAAGTTAGAATTGAAAATCACACCGAAACTAAGTTTTCTCTTTCTCTCTCTAAATTATCGAGCGTATTCTTGTGAGTATACTTTGAGTGTTGCTATACGGTGTGGGTTTCAGTCAGCACTATACCGAAATTCAGTCAGAAGTACGATTATTTTGAGGTAAGGGGTATTATTTTCTTCTTAAATGATATTTTTCTTCAATATCATTATGTCAAGTATTGGTGAACTTTTTATCAAATTTGGAACTTGTTGTGTCGAGTTACTTATTCACGATACTATGGACTATTCACGATACGACACTATTCATTCAATCACGGACTATTCATTCACCGAAAATGAAAAAATTTTCTTTTTGTCCAAAATATCTATTCGGATACTAGCTTTGATTGTATCCATGTTTTGATCATTCTTGAATTTTACACCAAAATGATTATTTTCAAGTATTTTTGGACATGGGTAAAACAAAGTACGAATCCTTAATCCTTAATCCTTGTCATTTTGTTTCACCGGATTCGCTTTTTAAAAATGTTTTTCATCATCCTCACCCTAAATGGTGATATAAATGAATATCTTTGGCCCAGTAGTGCAAAGATGAACGATTAATCGATGAATATCTTTGGCACAGTGCAAAGATGAACAGTGTTGAGATGAACATGACCAACCTGGTGATACAAAATGAATATCTTTGGCACATGGTGCAAAGATGATTAAAGATGTATATTGATTGTTATTACGAGGATAAACCATTGATGATGGACTTTTAAACCTTAGAAGACGGAGAATTCTTTCTCTACGTGACTCTTCTAATGGATTCTTGCTTTCACGCATTTGTTGATCTAAAACTTGTTGTCTATTGTATTCTATTAGATTTTTCCTCGTGAAGACTAACGATAATTTGTTGTATATTATCTTAGTCATAATATTCTTTATCGGGCTAGTTGAGCTCACCCTTTTCCTTTTTGTTCCATTTTTCTTCTCGGAGGTGAGAACATAAGCAGGATCGAGTCGGGGTATGGAGTGATGGTTCTAGGAAGATGTTTTAGTCATCCTCACTACTTTTGTAAAATAGTGTATGAATAATTAATGAGGACTTATTTGGGTGTGTATATTGTCTAGAAGACAATATTTGTATTCAAACTCACAGTTGTATTGTCGTATTCTACACGACATCTGTATTGTCAAAGTTGTAGTTTGTTTTCTATACCATGTATTTTGGCGACTCAGAATGGGTGTTGTATACCTATTTTGGGGGTGTCACACAATTCTTGACCGAAAATTAATTATAGACTGTAAAATCGCTCATTTATGGATTTCGGATAATTTCTGTTTGGAATTTGGAAAAACTTCCTTCTGCAAAGTTGTAGAGAATTGAATTTCCTATAAAAAATCGCGAGATTCGAATTTTCTGATAAAAGGGCTATTTATCATGAATTATTGAAGTTCCGGAGTTCCGAAATAATTGATTTTTGAAAGTTTTAATTATTTTATATAAGAAAAACGTTTTTGTGGTTGTTGGCACATGGGTGGCTGATGTTTTTGACTAAAGAAAGCATGCTAGAGTTTTCAAAACATGTGGGTAGGAATTTTGAATAAATAATAATATATTTTATTAATTTAGTCTCCTTTGGCGTTCTAACATTTTCCTATAAATAGAGGGCTAAGTTAGAATTAAAAATCACACCAGAAACTAAGTTTTCTCTCTTTCTCTCTCTATATTATCGAGCGTATTCTTGTGAGTATATTTTGAGTGTTGCTATACTATGTCGAGTTTACATCAACCTTATACCGAAATTCAATCGAAACTAGTTATTTTGAGGTAAGGGATGTTATTTCTTTCGCAAATGATATTATTTTCTTCAATATCATTATGCCAAAATATTGGTTGAACTTTTTATCAAATTTGAAACTTTTTCATGTCGGGGTTACTATTCATGAGTTACTATTCACGAGTTACTTATTCACGAAGTTACTATTCACGATTTACTATTCACGAGTACTATTCACGAAAGCGTGAAGATGTTTTTTGTGAAATTTCTATCTTTTTGTGTCGGGGTTACTATTCACGATACGACATTAATTATTCACGATACTCTGACTATTCATTCAATAATACGCACTATTCACCTTAAAAATGAAATTTTTTTTTGTCCAAGATGTCTATTTTGGCTACTATCTTTGATTGTATCCATGTTTTAATCATTATTTTTGAGTTCTCGCTTCAAAATCGCTTTATTATGAAGTATTATCGATCTTGGATAAACCGTTATACTTAATCCCTAATATTTGTCCTTCTATCTCACCGGATTCGTTCTTAAAATATTTTCATCATCCTCGGTCCTTAATGGTGATATTTGATGAATATCTTTGGCCTCAGTAGTGCAAAAGATGAACGCTTAATCGATGAATATCTTTGGCACATAGTAGTGCAAAGATGAACAGTGTTGAGATGAACATGACCAATCTGGTGATTTAAATGAATATCTTTGGCCTCATAGTGCAAAGATGAATATTGATTGTTATTACGAGGATAAAATATTGATGATGGACTTTTAAACCTTAGAAGACAAATAGAAATTCTTTCTCTACGTGACTCTTCTAATGGATTGTTGTTTCACCGTATTTGTTGATCTAAAACTTGTTTTCTATTGTATTCTATTAGATTTTTCCTGTTGAAGACTAACGATAATTTGTTGTATATTATCTTAGTCATAATATTCTTTATCGGGCTAGTTGAGCTCACCCTTTTCCTTGTTGTTCCATTTTCTTCTCGGGAGGTGAGACATAAAGCAGGATCGAGTCGGGGTATGGAATGAAGGTTCTAGAGAGAGTTGTTTAGTAGTCCTCACCATTTTGTAAAATAATGTATCAATAATTATGATGGGGATTTATTTGGGTGTGGATATTGTTATGCAGACGACAATATCTCGTATTTAAACTCATTAAGATGTATTGTCGTATTTCACACGACATTTGTATTATTGAAGTTGTAGTTATTTCTATTTGGCGACTCAGAATGGGTTGGGTGGAATGGACCTATTTTGGGGGCGTCACACAGGTAGCGAATTTTGATGGACAAGTAAATAATGAGCATGTAGATACAATTTGTGGCAAAATTCTTGACTTCTTTACTTTTTAGGTGGGATGTCTATCTTGATTAGAAATTTTCTTATTTATAACAAATAATTACGAAATTTTCTACTTTTTATCAAATATATCAACACATTGTCAACTCACATTTTTCATTTAGATTCATCTTTAGGTATTAAATAATTATATTTAGTATTCAGTAGTCTTTTAGGAGGCAGGTTAACCCTAATATATATATATATATATATATATATATATATATATATATATATATATATATATATAGTAAAATAGAGTACAGTAGTGTAACTTTAAAAGTTACATACGATGCAGGATCGTAAGAGTGATTTCACTCTCACGATCGTAGAAAGTAATCACGATCGTAGAGTGAATTCACTCTACTATTCATGGATTATTTCTACGATCGTAGAGTGAAATCACTTCTACGATAAATAGAATCGTATAACTTTAAAAGTTACACGATTGTGCACCTCCATATTCCCCTATATATATATATATTTAGTTTATGTTCTTTTTGTGGAATAGGGCCGGTATTTTTTTGACTTCTTTCATTAATTTATATAAACATGAGAATAAATTATACAAAGATTACCAAAAAAAATTGCTAACAAAATTATTTCATATTATACTATGTAGGTAATTTTAAAAGAAAAATGTTAAAAAAATGTACTCCCTCCATCCTCAAAAAGATGATGCAAATATATTTTTTACATAAATTTATAAACATGTAAAGTAGAGAAAAGAGAATAAAATAGTTTCAAAATTATCCTTAGTGACCCAACACAATTATATAAAATGACGAGTATTTTTTTAAAACTATTTTAATGAATTTCACTAAATGACATATTTACCCTTCACTATATGTACTTTTAGTCATCATTTTAAAGATAAAAAAATTATATTTTTAGTCATCCTTTTGATGAAAATAGAGTAATTGTTTTAACAAAATTATTTATATTATATATCGTTGTTACATGATGTAAATAATAATTCTAATGAAAATATTGATATTTAGGATCCAGTAAGAAACCGAAATTGGCCCTTTAACCACAACAAAAACAAATCAAATCGTACCAATTGTGCCGCACCAACAGTTCCAACATATGTGATAATTTTTAAAATAATTAGTTAACCGCATATTTGAGTGTGTTTTTGAGAGGCACCGCTCAAACCGTAGCGCTCCACTCTTATATATTATATATATTTTAAAGAAGTTATATAGGCAAATTTCTAAAAATATAATACACTTTTAATTATGTTATGCATTTTAAAACTTTTTATTTGTGACTAGAAATATTTCTAATTGAATTATAATGATTTGAGCAATTTTAAAACATTCACAAGTAACACATTTGAAATCTAAAATTTATTGTTTAATATTATTTTGTTAATGCCATGTATAATTTTTTATACATAAAAATAATTTAATTTATTAAATATTATTATTAACTATATGAATTAATTTTATGGAACTAAATAAAACTGCACCACAAGTTTGGACTCTGAACTGCACGACACTCAATACTAGTCCGTCCATGGCCTGGCTTTGGCTTTTGTAGACTTCTAGTTGTTTGGCACCATCAAAAAATGAGGAGTTGAGGACGACGTGGTAATAGTTCAGCCTTGTCATCCCCTTCCCTCCTTCCCAAAACCAACAGTGTTAACTCTTCAGTCTTCATCTTCTTCTTTTTTCTCTCCTCAAACCACAATTTCTGAAGAGAGAAAGTTGCAGCAATACTGCCATGTCGAAGCTCCTACGCACTTCTAACTTCACTTTCTCTGCAATTCTCTCCAGACCGATCCCTACAACTCTTCCAATTCACCTCTCCAACTTTCTCTCTCCTCCCAATTTCTCTCTCTGCCCAAAACCCCTCATCCTCCCCAATTCCCGCCGGAATTTCTCAATTCGAGCGTTTGATTCCACTCCCGAGGCCAAAAATGAGGGCGTTGTGTCGGAGAAAGAGGAGAAAACTGAGTCTAGGGCTGGGCTTGATGATAATGGAAGCTTATTGGGAGATAAAGCTGATGGAGAGGATTATCCGAGCGGCGAATTTGAATTTCAGAAGCCTGGTGGTTGGAAGAGCTTTGTGGTGAAGCTCAGAATGCTAATTGCATTCCCTTGGCAGCGTGTTAAAAAGGGTAGTGTTTTGACCATGAAATTGCGCGGCCAGGTTTGTTTTTTCTGTATGTGTTAACGCCAAAATCTGACCGCTCGCCAAATAACCAAACAGGGACCTAAAAAGCTGCACAGGGAACAAACAAACACACTAAAAAGCATGACGTCCGGGTCGCCGGGGGTTTTCTGTATAGATTTTGTGTAAATGTTTAATCTTTTGAGTTTCTGTTGTTTGCCATGCTAAGTAGCTTTGGACATGGTATATATGCTTATTATGTTAAATGGTCTTTTTGAATTAGGCAATGTTAATTATTTTACTAGGCAATGTTGAATGTTTTTTCTTTTGAACTTGCATACTACTCTCTTTGTCTCAATATGAAAGTCTGTTTTTGAAATTAATGTATTATATCTCAATTCTTATTTTTAAAGTTGACAGTGAAAAAAATCAAACTTTCTTTGAAACCTTACTTTTAAAATTCAATTTTGGAGGAAGTGTTATGAACAATGTTATTCACTAGAAGGAAAACAAGTTGTGTGGTTAATATTAATACTCTTTTTGCAAGGAGGACTGAAAATAAGTAACAATGAGCTCTAGCTCTAGTGATAACCCTCATCCTTTAGCGGGGATGTGCAGAAAAGATTGAATCCCATTAGTCTTTATATAATGTGTAGAAATTTCTGCAACAAAATTTTCTCTTTTCTTCTTCTTTATTCTTTTGTAGAAAAACTTTCTTGGAAGTCGGATTAGGCTTATAGAACAGACATTGTTTACTCTCTATCTCTCTCTGTTTGCTCACCCTTCTACAGTCTCTAATGTTGTTATTTGTTGAAAAGTTGTATGAAAGAAAATAACACGAAACAACTGCAAGCTACTTACCCATGATGTGAAGTGTTAGATTCTCACGAATTCAGAGACTCAGCATCGTGAAAAATGCCAATTCAGCGACTCATTATCGTGTCATCCCTCCATTGATATCGTTAAAGATAAATGGATTCAGTTCTGTTCATTACGTACTTCTATCAGAATGCAATGAGTTTGCATTTCTTTGGAATCTTTGAAATTTGAATCTGCTTAAGTTATCTATTTCACTGACAAAAATAGTAACTTGATTCCCCTTTTTGGTGTGTTAATTGCTAATTTCTCTTGTTTGATATTTTTTTTAGTTGTTATTGAGTTGAAAATTTTATTACTTTTTTGTCTTCAGATATCTGATCAGCTGAAGAGCCGTTTCTCTTCAGGAATATCTCTACCCCAAATTTGTGAGAACTTCACAAAAGCAGCATATGATCCTCGTATATCGGGTATCTATCTGCACATTGAACCTCTGAATTGTGGATGGGGTAAAGTTGAAGAAATCCGACGTCATATTTTGGATTTTAAGAAATCAGGTACTACTCTTCTTCTCCTAGTTTTTGTTTGAGCGGTTTAAAATATACTAGATGTTTACCCTTCTCTTATTAAAGCTGATAATTTTAAACTACATTCATCACATTCTGTGTATGTGTACACAAATGAAATTATGAATTTCTTGTGCAATTGGAACTATAACGTCTGTAGTAGGGTGCTCGTCCGTAGGTGCTTCTTCCCAACTTCCTTGTGTGTTAGATAATTACATATTTACTTGCAAACATACGAACCTAGATGGGGTCAATGGCTGTTGTCCATAGCCCAAGTTGGCAATTCTAACATCATATTTTCTTGTGTGGTTATGTGGGTGGGGTCTCGTGGAAGTTTTGGGTGAGCTTGATTAATGGATCCTGTGTCACAATTGTAGTGATGGGGGTTTGGATCTTACTTTAAATGGTGGTTGCCGTGACACATGACTAAGAGAATGTTCAGATACGGTTGCGGATATAGGAGACATTAATTTCTATTTAAGTTCACACCTCACCTTATGTTGAACTTTATACACCTCATACTTAAAGCACACTAACTTTTAATAAACTTTCTTATTTAACATAATTTATTTGTAGTTCTTTATTTCAAGTGTCAAGTCGCTAAATTTAACTATTTAGAACTTTTAGAACGATGCAGTCAGTGACATTATATGTTTTTTTATTAATAATAAAAAAACATATAATGTTCTGAATAAAACATATCCACGGAGTATAATCTTAGTCTCAAAGTCCAATGTAACTTATCTTGTATACAAGTTTTTGTTAGATTTATAAAATGGGCCCAAAGTCTAGTACAAAAACCAATTGGCCATGAGAAGAGTTGGCCCAAGTCAATATATACTAGACATATTTTCTCAAGGTATTCAATGTGGAACAAGATATATATTATAACACTCCCCTTCACGTGTAACCCGGTGTATTGAGGGTTGCACGTGAACCTGATGAATATGAAGATCCATACAAGATAAGCAAGCCCAAAAGAAGCTAGTCACAAGACAAGCCCATTAGAAATCTAACCACGGGCAACTATTGGCCCAATTGATAAGTGGAACTAGTTAAGAAATGGGTAACTTTGACCTTTAAGAAATGAACTGCAAGTGGGTAAGAATGAAGGCTAAGATGAGTGTTTAATGAGGCCCAAGGATACCCCGCTCTGATACCATGTTAAAAAGTTGAAACCCATATTTAGGGTTATGAGAAAACAAATAAATTGGTGAATATGAGAGGTTCAATCCTTCTTATCACTTCGTTGTATATATACTACATTCTGTTACAATCAAACTACAACTCTAATTAGAGCTGTATACTACATTTCCTAAATAGTTAGGTTCTAATAATATTCTAACAGACTTGCATAATATTCTACATTCTAACACTCTCCCTCAAGTTGGTGCGTGGATGTCTCGCAAGCGTAAGGGATGAAACATTGTTCTATTGATTTGTCTCGACAAAAGGTATGCAAATGAGACCACTAGTTAACTTTTCCTTGATGAAATGTCTGTTAATCTCAACGTGCTTCGTTCTATCATGTTGTATCGGATCATTTGCAATACTGATGGCTAATTTATTGTCATAAAACAATCTTATTGGCTCATTAGTTATGATTCCCAAGCCTTTTAACAATGTTCGCAACCACATTAATTCACACACCCAAGGCAATAGTTCGATATTCAACTTCAGCACTAGATCTAGCCACAACCGACTGTTTTTTGCTGCTCCAAGTGACAAGGTTGCTGCCTATAAATGAATAACATCCAGATGTTGAACAACGATCATCAATACAACCCACCCAATTTGCATTGGTAAAAGTTTCAATCCTCATATGGCCATGATATAAGAATAATATTCCCTTTTCAGGAGCATATTTTAGATATCTCAGGATTCTATAGATAACTTCCATATGACAATCCCGTGGATCATGCATATATTGACTTACTGCCCCCTAACATAGGAAATATCAAATATCAGGTCTAGTGTGGGAGAGGTAAATTAGTCTTCCCACTGACCGTTGATATCTCTCCTTATCAACAGTTTGTCCTATGCCATTCAGTTGGTTTACACGTCTCTGTTAACAGATTAAATATATACGTTTGTTGGGATATGAAGATATCACTAGAAGATCTTGCAACTTCTGTGCCAAGAAAATATTTCAAGGGGCCAAGGTCCTTGATTTCAAATTCATTGGCAAGTTTTGCCTTGAGGTTAACCATCTCTTCTTCATTATTTCCAGTTACTACAATGTCATCGACATAGACAATGAGAATGGTAATCTTGCCATTTTCACTTTTGACGAACATAATGTGATCCGCCTAGCTTTGCTTGTACCTAAATCTCATCATGGCTTTACAGAATATGTCAAACCATACTCTAGGGGACTGTTTCAACCCATAAAAAGCTTTTCGTAACTTACAGACCTTTCTATTAGTTGCTAACGAGGTAAAGCTCAGAGGGACTTTTATGTATACTTCCTCCTTAAGGTCCCCATGAAGAAATGTATTCTTCACATCAAGTTAGTGGAGGTTTCACCCAAAGTTTACTGCACAAGATATAATGGTACAAACATAATTCAGTTTTGCCACTGGAGCGAATGTCTCCTCATAGTCAATTCCACAAGTTTGAGTGTATCTTTTTTGTAACTAGTCTGGCTTTGAGTCTCAACCGACCCATCGGACTTTTGCTTCACTATATACACTCATTTGCACCCAACCGATTTCTTCCCATGGGGAAGAGGAACTAACTCCCATATCTCATTCTTTCACAAGGCATTCATTTCCTCTATCATATCTTTCATCCATTTTTCATCTTGGATTGCTTCCTTCCACCCCTAAGGAACAGAAATAGATGACGAGGAAACAAAGGCACGATAAGAGGTAGATAAATTATCATAAGAGACAAAGTTAGAAATAAGATGTTGAGTATATGATCCAACTCCTTTCCTAAGGGCAATAGGAAGATTGATATCACAATTTTCAGTAGGGATATTTGAGTTATTACCATTAGGATAATAGAGCAAGTTGGAGAATTAGGATCCGAGCATGGCTGCTGTGTTAGTACAGACGAGACCGGTTCCTTAGGAATGCCACAACTAGGTTCAAAGTCCATCAACCCTCCTGCTACTAGATTTCTCCCCGAGGAGATGAGGGAGCAAGATGAATGATTCAGATTTCTAGAAAGTGACATCACGGGTAATATAAACTCGGTTAGAAGGATGATGAAAACGTTTATACCTTTTTGTGTAGGAGAGTACCCAATGAAGACACAATGGAGAGATTTGGGATCAAGTTTACCCTGAGTAGGATTTTTATCATGGACAAAGCACATAATCAAAAACCCGTGGAGAAAGTGAAGGGCTCGGAAAATGTTTGAGAAGTGAGATTTGGCTCCGATTACTGAGAACTCTAACAGGAAGCCGATTGATGAGAAATGTAGCAGTAAGAACAACATCATCTCAGAAAGATTTGGGTGTTTTCATAGTGAACATGAGTGTGCGGGCAACTTCTAGTAAGTGACGGTTTTTTATCTCGGCAACGCTATTTTGTTTTGGAGTTTTAACACAAAAAGTATGAAGAATAATGTCACGGTTAGTAAGATAAGAACCCAAAGCACCATCGATATATTCACGACCATTGATCTATGTAAAATTTTGACCTTAGCATCAAATTGTGTTTGTATCATTTTATGAAATTCTTGAAAACATGAAAAAACTTCATTTTTGGAATGAAGAAGATAAAGCCAAGTTATACGAGAGTAACAATCAATAAATGTAATAAACCAACGATGACCAATACGAGAAATAACTCGAGAAGGCTCCCCAAACATCAGAATGAATAACAACAAAGGGATTATGAATAGCAGGATAAACTGAGCTTTTTGTGTTTAGCTAATTCACAACAAGGCTCACAAAAAAGAAATAAAAAATGATTTTTTTACACTGCTTAGTTAAATGAGGAAACAAAGATTCTAAAGTACTAAATGAAGGATGTCCCAGACGACAATGTCACTGTTGAAAGGAGGCCAAACTGGAGTCATAGATTGAAGAGCTGAGTGGAAGTCCCTTTCTCAACAAAAGGTAGACTATTCTGAGGAACATCTAGATAGTACAGGCCACCAACTGCACTACCATTGTCAATCCTCTGCCCTGTCACCAAGTCCTGAAAGATACAATGAGAACGAAAAAAAAATGATCGAGAAATTTAGAGACTTGGTGAGACATGGAACAAATAATACATTTACAGAAAAAGAAGATACATGAAGAACATAAGATAAAGATATAGTGGGAGTACAAAGTACGAAGCTCCTCCCTGAGATAGGAGAAAGTGAACCATCGACTATTAATACTTTATCTGTGCTGGAGTAGGCTGGAGTAGGGAGTATAAATGGTAAATAATTTGGATGAATTAGTCATATGTTCTGTAGCACTTGAATCAATAATCCAAGAGGTACATGCAGAAGAAGCATTAAGTGCATGAGAAAATATACCTGACTAGACATGATGAGTTGAGCTAGGAGTGGACATGAGTGTCTGAAAAGTTAATATTTTCTCAGAAGTGAGGCCACTATGATCACCATTATTGATAGAACTAGATTCTGCCATGATATGGTATAACAAAAGCAACACGAATATCCAAGGAAAACAAGGATGATTGAAAGGCGTAAGGAACACTATATGGCACTAAGGTAAACAATAGTTACCGGCAACAGAAAAAATAGAGATAATACCACTGTATATGAGAAAAAGTTGTGGAAATCTGAACCAAACAACACACGACTACTGTAGATGAGAAGAGGAGAGAGAGGCAATCACTCTAGAACTTATCGCGCATCGATGAATAGTAATTTGCTACAATACCGATGAATAGTAATTTGCTACGGTACCGATGAATGGTAATTTGCTACAGTACCGATGAACAGTAGTCTGCTACAGTACCGGTGAACCAAGCTCTGGTACCAACCCATATTTAGGGTTGTGAGAAACAAAGAAATTTGTGAATATGAGAGGTTCAATCCTTCTCATCATTTCATTGTATATATATATACTACATTTTATTACAATCAAAATACAATTAAGGCTTTAATTAAAGCTGTAATAATACTACCTTCCCATAATAGCTAGATTCTAATAATATTCTAACAGGTTTACAAAATATTTTACATTCTAACAGTTTTCTTATTGCATTAATATGTACATAGTATGTTGATGATGCTTGTTTTGAATTAGTTCTATTTAGATGTAAATATAGAGGGCAAAATACTTTGTTTGAAGGAATATATTTAATAAAAGACTGAGAAAAATGTTTCAAAAAACACCAGATTCTATTTTTATAGAGTAACGGAACTGGGCTATGCAGACTGTGACGGCCCGTGATGGTCAATCCACTTGGACTACATTCCTTGGATAGAGAGGATGGATGGTTTGGATAAATGAGTTCACTTATTTTTGGACATTCCGAATTACGGAATATACTTCTAGTTACTCTCTATGTCCAATTTTAGTTGTTCCTGGGGAATTACATGAATTTCAAAAAAAAGTTGCATTACATATTTTTATGTATTATTTTATTAAAGTTTGATTATTTTATACGAACTAATGTGAACATAATTTTATTTTAAAAATGTAATGTATAAATGATTACAGCACGGGTTACAATTTGTGCCACACAAATCTGAAAAATAGGGATAACTAAATTGTCATCAAGGGAGTATTTTTAAAATGTTTTTATTATGCCATGTTTAGGTTGAATTTAGTAATTTTTAAGCATGATACCTTCTATAATAAAGAAGATGGTTCAGGATAGTTTTTCAGATTTAACAAAGACAGAAGGCCCATTTTTTATTTAGTTTTTTTTTTCCCGAAAACATGGGTAACCAAACCTCTTAAGAGCATTCGACTAATTTTGAGGGTAATGAGTTTAGATTTGAGGGATGGAAGTAAGCATGCATTTCGAGGTTCATGAGTTCAATTGCGAGGGAAGGAAGGAATAGACCAACATGTTGTACAAGTATCTGAAATGTATTGACAACACACTTAACTCTGTTCATGGTAGTAGACAAGACGTATCTTAGAGTATTGAAAATCATGTTTTTCGTATTGATGTGATAAAAATTAGTAGCTACAAGTGCACAACGTTTATTGTAGACTTGACAAGTACATGTCGAACAACAGTGATTAGATTAACTTTAAAAACCCTAAATTTAAATTTCAGACAAATTAAAAATAAAGATGGTGGAGATGATTAACTAACTAAAATATGCAAACTAATAATTAATAACGAAAATTATTAATGAGAAAAGCTATTCGAATCCACTAAGTACTAACATAATAAATAATTTTTTACTTCCCGAATTAATTCCTAATTTTGTTTACCCTTCCCTTTAAAAATAATGATTCATATAACTAATATGGACAAGCATAAGTTATAAAAAATTTACAGATTAAATATAACTTATCAAAACCTCTTAATTAACATAAGAATCATAATCATGTATGAATTTTAAACGAAGGTAATATGAAGGCGAAAACAATTAGGCGTTAATATTGGAACGTAAAGAAAATATTAATATGCAATACCTAGTTTCATCATCATCATCATCAGGCTAGGTATTAAAAATTTAGTTAGCCATAGAATCGATATGAATTAAAAGAGAAGATTATTAATATTATTCCTATTTATGTGAACAAAGAAATAACACTTAAAAATTTAAAGATTAAACGATATTAATTAAGCATGAGCTATCTAATACATGACGTTGAATAAGAAAACTAACTTTATTGATACTGCTAAGGCAATTCAAAGGAAAGGAAATAATATTAAAACTACCACTACACTTGAACCATCATAAAAGGAACTTGGAAGTTATAAGCATTCGGAAAAGTAAAAGAAGAAAAAACGTATTGCTCCCTCCCACTAGTATCCGTGCATGAAGGAAAATAAGAAAACAAAAATTAAAATCCTCCCTCTCTCTCTAAAATACAAGTCCCTATTTATAGGAAAAAAATAACTTGTAACCTAATCTAGGGTACATTAAACTTGGTATATTTGTTTCCTTTTGTCCTCTTCTTTCTTTCTTTCTTGAATTCAACCTCTACATGGTAATCTTGTAGAGACCTTTTCCTCCTTTAAAAGCTGGAAAATTATCCATTACTTGCTCACCAAGATACATAAGTAATAAAACCTACAAAACAAAATAAATGATATTAATTAAATTAAATAAACATATAAACTAATAAAGATGAGGGATTATAATATGCAATAATATGTGTCTATCACATATCTCAACGTGTTCAAAATCCGTAAATTATTTAAATAAACTTTTGATGTTTTATTCATTATGTAATGAGTCATGCCTACACTGGCGGAACTAGGGGGTCTAGGCGGGTCATATGACCCCCCCAACCTAGGAATCTGAAGCATGTTAATTTTAGTTAAATTTGATCTTTGTTATGAGATGATATTAATTCATTTGCTTCTTCATGTCCTTCCACCTATAATAAATTAACAATATTATTTTAAGATAAAATAATTTTAAATAAGTTTGATAATTAATTAATTAATTAATATTGCACTCATTTGTCTTACTGATTTAATCATACATTGGTATCAATTTTTTGTAAATGAGAATAACTTAATTCATTTTCTTGTTTTGAGTGGCTCCTCTCAGTTGTCTCCAAGGAAGATGACCAGAACCACAATATAAGGTTTTGAATGTATATAATATTATAATTTGTAATTTATCCATAAAAGTAGCTAATCAGTTGACTAAAAACTTCAAAGTCTGATTAATAGTCCCATAGTTCAGAGGAAATTAAAATATATATATATATATATATATATATATATATATATATATATATGTATGTATGTACATAAAGCCATTAGACTCACAACTCAAAGGTTGACAAGGGTTGGAATAGGATGTTGTGAAATACTATAATTGGGAAAAATGAATTTGAAAGAAGCACTCCAAGCGTCAATAAATAAATTTTTTTATTGTATTTTGACCCCCCTTCTAAAAATGTTCTGGTTCCGCTACTGCATGCCTACACATATTGATATTAGTATTTCATATATATTCGATACTGGTATGGTTCCCAAAATGACGCACTAGTTCTTCATATTATTAAACATATATTATCTTTACTTAATATAATTGAAAAATATGGCGAATCATCACACCATCTTCTGAACATTTTTAATATTGTGTTTAGCGTAGGCTGTTATCTTCTTTTCTTGCTCATTTGGTCCAATCTTATTTTGTTTCATCATATCATTTATCTCAAAACTTAAAAAGATGTGGTTTATCTAATGGTCTTGAAGGTATGTAGCTTCTTAGAAAGTTAGGTACTTCAGTTAACAATTATCACTTTCATGTTGTGAGGATATTATGTCTGTTGATGTCACTATAATTAGTTAAGTTGTTCAGATTCAGGCCTTTGTTGTCATCTGAGAAAATTTACTTCCAAATTTCTAGCATTTCCATTAACACCAGTGACTTCGGTACTTGTAGGAAAATTCATTGTGTGTTATGTCCCTGCATGTGGAGAGAAAGAGTATTACCTTGGCTGTGCTTGTGAAGAGCTATATGCCCCTCCAAGTGCCTACTTTGCTTTGTACGGTTTCAGTGTTCAAGCATCATTTCTTGGAGGTAAGTTATTTTCTCTCGTTTCCAGGATGCTTCCATAAACACGTTGCACATGTATAGATAATAGCATGTGTGTGGAACATAGAACAGTCTATTATCTTGTAAAGAAAGTACAGATGCAAATTCAATATGTTCTACCATCAAGGTGTTTAATTATTTAGTACACACTATGAATGTGGTAAGGATCTATAGTACTTAAGCTATACCTTACTATCAGTTTAAGCTTCTGCATTCATAGTTTGCTAACTTGGTTTTAGAGCATGTTTCTCTTAATGGTGTTTATAAATAATTGTTCCAAAAGCTTCACTGTAGTCTCTTGCAAGTGGGAATTTAAGTTGCAACAGGATTTGCTCTCATGGAAGTGTGACTCTGTAATAATTTTAACTGCCCACTTCTAATGAATTTTAAGCAGTTAGATCAATGCTGCCTTGCAATACATTCAAGGTTTAAGAGTTCTGAGTAGCGCTCTCTCTCTCATGAGTGAGCTACTTAACACACATAAATTCCAATTATCAGGGTAATCTCAATATGTGAAATCAAGACTTTGCTTGCTTCAATAGATGTAAAGCCTCCAACAAAAATCATTTACCACTGTTATTTAAAACAGTTGACTCAATCAAAATTTAACCTTTAGGAAAGGTTGTTTGTTTAACGTGGCATTAGAGTATGTGGTTTCTAAGAAATTCATATCTTTCACCATGTAGACAATTAGTGTTGTATGCACAGGCTTTACAACTCTTCAGTAGAGTTTGGCTTGCATGAGTGTGTGTACTTAAGTTGCACTCTTTCTACCAGCTTAAAATTTTGGAGAAACTTACACTTGGAAAAATTAAATGTTTTTTTCCCACTTGTTTTGCAACCTTATAAATGGCTTATTCTTGAATTAGATTCATTACTATAAATGCATTATTAACATTTTATGTTTAAGTGGGATAGATCATCAACATTTGGATTTGACTAAAGTTGCATAAAATATATTTCATATGACTTACTCTAAGAAGCATAACCACTGTCAAAGTCTACAATGTTAGACGTGTTGGAATCCGACACTTTCTAGACAGTCGAGGGCAGATGTCAGACACTTCTTTTTACGCGTTAATATTTTAGGTATATAACTCTTTGTTCTTGAATGAGTTTGACACTTACGTACCCTTGTCTCTTTGTGCCCAAGAAACTGGATAAGTATAAGCTCTACCATGGTTCAATGTATCGGCCATGTTGCCGAAGTCTTGGCGTATCAGTTTGGTTTCCTTACTCACCGATCCGGTAACAATTCACGAGTTGTATTTTCAAGCTTTATCAATGTAAAGTTGTGTAGGCGAAATTTCGCAGTAACGGAAAAAAAATAACGATGCAACAGAGAAATCAAAGAGAAATAACGGGGTAATGGAAGAATCAAAGTGAAATAATGGTGTAACGGAAAATCAACAAAAGGGATTCTTTTGTAGAACAAAGGGAATAAATATAGTATTAATATCAAATAATAGGACTCTTTTTTGTAGAATAGAAGAAGTAATAATAATAAATAAAATATGTATATTTTCATATTAACCAGTGTTCTAAAAATCCCCTCCTAAGCGCTAGGCAGTCCTCTGCTGCCTGTGACTTTTAAAACACTGATATTAACTATTAACTAATAAAAAAAATGATAAATAAATAAATTGAAGCTTTAGCGTAATGATGCATATTGCCTGAAATCGAAACCGAGTAAAAAAAAAAAAGAAAAACCATCCGCAACATAGGGCGCTACCACGATTTTGAACCATGCCTTGTATTGACTGTAGGAGAGATGAGGTCTTCCTGTCTAATACCTCTCTGGGCCACAAACATATCAGATTGCTCACCATTTCTCATAACTGAGAGTTTTGGGCTAGTGGCACATAAAACATGTGTGCTGCTAAAAGAAAGAGATACACTTACTTGATGTTGAGCATGGATATAGCATACAATTGTAAGACTTACTATTACATTTTAAGTATTCTTTTGATAAAAGAAGAAGATTTAATTAGAATAAAGATAGAGATATACAGTGCAAAGGGAGGACAAGACAATTCATTCACACAAGAAAAACTAAAAGAGAGTAGAAGTAGAAAAATTATTTATTCTGGTAGGTTTTTATGGTGCATACAATTACTTGATCTAACTATATTATAATCGAGAAATTAAATAGGTCTCTTACTTACCTAAAGCTCCTTTTGGTCTGAGTAAGGAGGTTTTTATCTAAAACAATAATAATAAATAGGTAGTCAGAAGATGAGATGTTAATTTAACGAAGAAAAGTTGTGTAATAGCCTAATAGGTTTTGCTATATCCATAATGCCTCAGTATAATCAGATATTCATCTGTTCTTTGATTCTTGGATGATTATGTGATCAATCCATATGATATATTTTTACAATATAACCACAATGGCATGTTATTGTAAACATGACACTACATATTGTATGATTTGGATATATGATGATATCAGTTGTTTGAGCCATGGTTAGACCTAATAACTCAGCAACGAGTGAAATTTTGCCATTTAATATAGGTGGGCAGTTTACCGACTATACTGTGATTTTGTGTACATTGCTAAATTATTGCATTGGGAGTAAAATCTTTTTTTCTTATTCTCCCTCCGGCCCATAATGAGATGTCTCATTTACACTTTTTTCACAAATTTAGTAAAACAAAAGTAGAGGAGAGAGTATAAATCAGTTTCCATTTTATCCACAATGGACTCCACACATGTATACTAAAGATTCTTTCTTTTTCTTAAAAGTAGTGGACCTGAGTTGAGTACTTTTGAGGGTAAAATAGACTTCATACATAACATTTTACATTTGAATTGTGTACTTTAGACATCTTTTGTGTGACAAACTTTTCTTTGTACTCTAGTCATCTTTTGTGGAACGGAGGGATTATATATATGTTTGTAGATATGTATGATTATATATATGTGTATATGTTATCATTTATACGCACACATATATATTTGGTATATATGTATATACATTTACATCTTTATTTACATATATATAAACCTGAAAACTTAATAAGCTCATGATTCCTTTTTAACTGCAGCGGAGTGCCATCAAACATTGTTTTGCAGGTGTTTTTGAGAAAGTTGGGATTGAGCCACAAGTGCAGAGGATCGGTAAATATAAGAGTGCCGGTGATCAACTTACACGGAAAAATATTTCTGAAGAAAATCGTGAGATGCTAACTACATTGCTTGATAATATCAATGGGCATTGGTTGGACAAAGTTTCTCTCGTGAAAGGTGATTTTTGGTACTTAGTCGTTTGATCCGAGTGTTAGTAGCAAACTTTGTAATTGTGAATCTGATTTTTGTCTACAGGGAAGAAACGAGAAGATATTGAGAGTTTCATTAATGAAGGAGTTTACCAAATTGATAGGCTTAAAGAAGATGGTTGGATAACAGATATAAAATATGATGATGAGGTAAAACTATTATCTCCAAGCCTTTTGCTGAGAGTTGCACAAATGCGATTCGCTTATATTTAACTATTTATGGTCATTTAGATGTACATATACTTAGACAACACTTGATTAATTGATAGTCTCCCTTATTCTGCATATTTCAGTCTTTAATTTTTAGTAATTTAAACAGCTGATGTAGAAATTTCTAGTCCTATCGTCTCAATAACATCTTGTGAAGTCCTGAGTTCCTACCTCATTCTTATGATTGTTATTATGCTTGCTAATTATGAAGTTGAAACTTGAAATATAAACGTTTCTGATACAGCTCTCTCTGCGTGTGGGTGCACAATTCTTTTTGAGATCCTTAGCCTTCTGATATCCAACACTGGCCTTTTCTGTTTGTATAAAAGATGCATTTTATATGATGGTAGATAGCAAAATGGCGAGTCCTACTAAAAGTTAGAGGTGTGTAATTGCAGTAACTTTTGCACCAGGCATAATATAGTCACGGCTAAATCAATACCAATTTTTTTTTTCACATGCTTACAATGAATAATCTGATGCATACTAGCATATGTTACCAAAAAGATTAATATGTTGGCTAAATAGCATGACTTGTGGGTGAATATACATAATCTACATAATGTGGGGGTCACAATATCACGCCTCAGACACCCTTGCGCCTTGGGCTTAATCCCAAAAGCCCGCCCCTTAACATCGGCACTATGCCTTAACAAAGCGAAGCCTCACCTCATGCCTAGGTGCGAGCCTTTAACCACAATGATGGATGGGAACGATGTATCCAAAAGGAGCACATTCTGGTACCTTTGTTCTATTATTGATAAAGAAAGAGAGATTGACAAAGACTTTATCCATAGGATTATAGAGGGATGGCTGATATGGAGGGTGCCTTGGGGATACTGTGCAATAGACAAATCCCCACTAACTTGAAGGGGAAATTTTATAAATCCACAGTGAGGCCAGCTATGCTTTATTGTTTGGAGTGTTGGGCAGTAAAGAAATAACATGCCCACTAAATGAGTGTAGCGGAAATGCACATGCTTAGAGGGCCACACAGGAAAGGATAAAATATTCAGTGAAGATATTAGTAGTAAGGTGTAGGTGGCACTGATCGAAAAGAAGATGAGAGAGAATAAGTTGAGATGGTTTGGACACATTGAGCATGGGCCTAAAAATGCACCATGTGGAAGAGTGATTTGTTACAACTAGAGGGAGCAAAACGAGGAGAGGGAGACCAAAACTTACGTGGGTTGAAGTATTTGAGACCCTAGATAGGGTGGTATGTCAGCAAAGGATTCATATACATGACCCAAAATTGTATGGGAATAAGCTTTGTTGAGTTAAGTTGAGCAGCTTACATATTACTTCAATTCAATTCTAGTAATGTCTAAAGTATACTTCCTCTGTTTCAAAATATACGATCAACTTACTAAAAATGTAAAATTTAAGGAGATAACTTATCCTCTTGATAGATGAAGCATTCATTTGTATATTTATACTTTTAAAGTCATTTTGATCAAATTTTGGAACAAAAACTTAATCATTTTGATCTTATATTTTGGGTTGGAGTAGGTATAATGTTTTCCCGGGAACTCTCTCTCCATCTTCCATCTATCTTTCTCTCTCTCACACTCATTTTCATTTATTTTTTTTTGCTATTGTTTTTTGTCCTTTTACTTTCAGTCTTTCACTCTTAGAAGCTCCAATATTGATTTCCTTTCCGTGATGTTTAATCAATTTATTATCCATGTTTACTGACTTGTCATTATTGATCGACTTTTATCACGATCATTAGGTTTTGGGAAGAGTGTTCATTGTAATTATTTATGCAAGATTGACATTGTGATTTGTTTATTATTTTAGAAGTTTTGGTAGTAATACGTAATCTTTTCAGATTACGTCTATGCTGAAAGAGAGGTTGGGACTTCTGAAGGATAAAAACCTTCCAACAGTTGACTACAGGTTGTCCTTTTTTCTTCTTCTGTACCCTGTTCTCCTGTGGGTCCATAAGCATGCCTATTTTACATCTTCATGACAGCACTATTCTCTTTTAGTTTTCTGATAAGAAATATCATCTCATTTTATTTCCTTAACCTCTAGTCAAATTAGCATTTATGATTATTGATTTTCCATATAAATTATTGTGTTCAATGCTCTAGCATGATATTTGAATGCAAAAAGATAACAACTATATTTATAGGTATGAATTTATTATTGTTTTTCTGTATCTGATCAATCTCTTTCTAATTTATTGGACAATTATACACTTATGTATTGACATGAAAATTCAACAAGGTATTAAATTATTTTAAAAAACTGTATGTTTAAATGAGTGAGCATAAATCTGCATTTCTTGAGGGTTGTAATATATTTTAGTCAAGTCATACTATGGATTCTTAAATTTAAAGTTCTTATTGCTTGTAGCTACTCGAGTTCGAGTTGAGCGAACTCCTGTGTGTTTGAAACCTACTCATATAGCTTAGGAAATAAGTCTCATATAGCTTACGTGTCATGTCTGAGTGTTGGCCTGTCGGGTCTTATCATGCCTATACATGAGAAATATAATATAGTTTGTATCTGACCAAGCTAAAAAAGCTTAGTCGATCTTCAACGAGCCAACTCAAGTTGTCGACTTCGATCATTCAATCCTAACATTAGATTAAAATTCGATTATTTAACTAACTTGTTAAATCGAGTTGACTTTGGAGCAGCACAAGTTCGTTTACAGTCGATTTCTGTTTGTAAGTTCTTCTCTTATTGCCCTTGCCCAACGCAAGCCCCCATATCTTTCTTGAATTTATTAATATTAGTGCCTGTTCTCGATTCGGATATATTGGACTTAATTTGGATTTGTGATGTCAAACGAGCTAGTACTTTGTTGTCTAAATTTTCATATCATTAGTAAAGTTAACTCTCTCCCTTTCGCATTCTAGTTGTTGCTGATTGCTTATAAACAATTATTTAATCTAAATACAGGAAGTATTCACGGGTAAGGAAATGGACTCTTGGTTTATCAGGTGGCAAAGACCAAATTGCTGTAATTAGAGCATCTGGAAGCATTAGTCGTGTACGGGGTCCATTTACTACACCTGGTTCGGGTATAATTGCTGAGCAATTCATTGAGAAGATTCGTAGTGTAAGAGGTATGTTCTATCTATGGTATTAACAAACTAATGAAACTATAGTTTTTCTTATTTTAATTATGGAAGAGTTGTGTAAGTTCTAGTTATATTTTCCCTGCATAAAGTACATGTTATGGAAAAGGCATGTAAGTTGTACTTACTCCCTTCGCTGTTTAAGGGTAAGGTATTTATTTACTGCATTGACTGGCTACATTCATCCATCCTGTTGCATGTAAGCTCTAGTTACATCTACCTTGTTTAAGTTAAGGTCATGGAAAAGGCGTGGAAGTTGTACTTGCACCCTCTTCTGTGTAAGACTAAGGTATTTACTTACCGAGTATATTGGGTACGTTCAACCACTATATGATAATATGATGTTAATGCATTGTTTGCATCTCTAACCTCATGCCTTCTTTATATATATATATATATATATATATATATATATATATATATATATAGGGGAATATGGAGGTGCAGTAGTGTAACTTTTAAAGTTACACGGTCTCACGATCGTAGAGTGAATTCACTCTCACGATCGTAGAAATAGTCCATGATCGTAGAGTGAATTCACAAATTGTAGAGTGACTACTCTACGATCGTAGACCGTGTAACTTTAAAAGTTACACGGCTGTGTACCTCCATTTTTACCATATATATATATATATATATATATATATATCCCCTTCTCAAGCGAACCTTAAATAGTGAATCAAAAGTGAACCGGCTATAGCGACGGTTTTTTCCGTCGCTATAGCATACAAAGCCGACGACATAGCTATGGTGACGGTTCGCTATAGCTCAAAAAAGCGTTGTTATAGCTGATTCGCTTTTGGTTCATTGTTTAAGGTTCGCTAGAGAAGAGGACCATATATATATATATATATTTCATTTTTTGATCTTCTTGATTTACCCGTTATTTCTCAATTCTTGAATAGATGTACTTAGACCTTCTGTTTTTGGTCTTTTTACATTTACTTGCTTGGCCATCGTTCAATGCTCCATTTTCCTCATCTATTCTTCTCGGGTTAATTTGGGATCTCTTTCCAGAGTCCAAAAGGTACAAGGCTGTTATAATCCGGATTGATAGTCCTGGAGGTGATGCTCTGGCTTCTGATTTGTAAGTGCGACTTTATTGTTTCTCTTTTATGCTTCAGTTATGTTTTTGTTTCATTTCATTTACTGAAAAAGGAAATATTCAACAGTTTGATTCAATTCATCAGTTATGTATGATTTAATTAGTATTACATCTTTTTGAAAAAAATCATTTTTTCGGGGGTTTGGGGGGAGGGGGAGGGGGAGAGGGAGGGGGAAGTTTCTATGAGTCGCGCTGTCTTAATATTTTTTTTGCATCACTAAGGTAAACTTCTTGTGTTATGATGTCACTTTGTATTTAATTATGATGATATAAGCTGACATGAAAGTGTGGTTTTTGGTTTGTCAATATATGCTTCTGAAAATGTAAACCAAGTAGATTTTTGCGGTGTCTGTTGACATATGTGGAGAGCCTTTGAGATAGTTCTATTCCACATTAACGGTCGATTAGAAGAATGACTTGTTGAGGTCATAAACGAAACTGATCCACATTATTTATCGATTTAAAGAAAGAAGGTTATAAGTTGAATTAAGCAAAGAATAGATGAGGCTCTATTTTTTTGCTGCCTAGCACGATAACATAGCTTTTTGGCTTGGACCTATTGAGTGCATGAGTTCAAGATCCACTCTTCGCTATATATTTTTGTTTCTTTAAATAAAAAGCGTTGTTTATAATATTGATAATGTTCCTACTCTTTTTATATATCACGTGACTGCTCATGCTACTTGAATATTGCTTCAAGTCCCACACTAGAGGTTTTTAGAGAGTTAATACTGAATTGTTTACTCTTAGCCCTGTTTGAACAATTCTCTAAAAGATTGACATGTGGGTAGTTTATAATTTTAGATTTGGAAGCATTTTGTGGGCTAGTTAAACTTTATATTTGTATCTATTAGCATTCTAATATTTACTCTAGTTGCTTTTCAACAAATACTCTGTCATTTTATCTTTTGAGGTACGCCAAAGGTGCGAGTCTGCATAAAAGTTTAATTCTTTTGCTACTTTAAATTGGTTTTAATTTTTGCTTGTAAAGTTTATAACATTTTTATTAAACAGTCAAAGCCAGATTTTTAAACTGATGAATTTTCATCCAAAATATTTTGTTTCCCGTGACGAGCACAGTCTTGTAGATTCAGCTAAATGAAGTTTTAAGATTTTTTTTTCCCTTTTTTATTTTCTTAGTGGATGGAAATTTCTATTTTAGCCATGGATTTAATTTGTGGTCCTCAATAAAAGAAAGTGGTTTGAAATTCTCAATAAAAGAAAATAGTTTGAAACTTAAAAAGAGAAACATTGAGAAGATAGTATGGAACATTTTAGTATAATCTTGCAGTAAATTGATAGTCTTGGATGTTTATGATGTGCAGAATGTGGAGGGAAATCAGACTTCTTGCTGCCACTAAACCTGTCATTGCATCAATGGTTGATGTTGCAGCTAGTGGAGGATACTATATGGCAATGGCAGCAGGGACTATTGTTTCTGAGAAACTTACCTTGACAGGTTCTATTGGGGTGGTCACAGGTAACCAATGAGCTAATAGTGAAACGCAACATTCTTGCATCGGTTGGCATGAAAAATTAAAACGAGAAAGAACAGATCATCAATCAACAAGAGAAATGAGTATTTAATTGGTGTAGTTTTACACAGTATAAGGATTTGGCATCTGCCTTGATTATCTTTTCCATGACTCACCGACTCGAAAACCTTCTGTAAAATTTCTTGCTAAAGAGATCAAGTAAACAGACTAAAGTGGGATACTGGGATCACAGTGTGTGTCCATGTTTTTCAGTACATATATTTTTGGAGGATATTTTCACCTCTTATTCTGCTTCTATATGCCTCACTTCTCTCTCTCTCCCTCCCTCCCTCCCTCTTCCCACCTCCCGTTTATATTTTTGTAGTGGTAAGAACTAAGAAGGGGTTAGGGCCCGTAAAGCTCTGAGAAAAAAGACAACTGTTTGATTTTGTTGGTCAAAATGCATTGACGATTTGAAATTTTTGCTTGTAGGAAAGTTCAATTTGGGGAAATTATATGAGAAGATAGGCTTAAATAAGGAAATTCTATCAAGGGGAAGATATGCAGAGCTTACTGTAGCTGATCAGCGACCATTTAGGTGAGAACCCTCGTGTTGCTAGGTATTAAAAATTCATGGATGTGGAAAATGAAATGAGTGAGTTTCCTAAATTAGTTGATGTATGATGGGATTCATTGACTATTCCTGCCTCCACCATGATGTCATCAAGGTCAATGTGGACTATTAACGGATCGGACTTTAATATGACCCAATCTGAAATCTGATCCATTTATTTGGACATTGATACAATATGTTTGATCTGATAATTTAGTAACATGATTATCTAATGGATTGAGTAAGGACAAGGATTGATCCGATCAGATTAAAAATAAATAATTATGTTGAAAATATATCATTCATATTAGTATTATACATAATTGTAATAAAATGTATGGAATTATCTATCTATTATATAATAGGAGAAAGGGCCGCTGACATCATTTCTGATGTCATCAAGAGGTCGTGTCACAATTTTTTTATTCTTTTGCCCCAACAAGTTTGGTTAAAAATACAAGTTTATTCTCCATATTTTTTTTGTATCTTCTATTTTATCCTCCAAATGTGATGAAATTCCTATTATATTCTTGTGAAAATTGCACATGTAGTGCGTGTCAGGGACTAGATATAATAAATGGATTAGGATCCCCTCTATTACACCTATCATTCAATTTCCCCCAATACACATTTAGCGATAAAAATATTACATTTAGCTACTCTTTCAGTGATATAATTATTTGCGATAAATTTTATTGTGTCGCTAATTGTTTGCTATGAATTTTATATTGTCACTAAATATAATATTTTTTTTATAAAAGAAGAAATTTTATTAATAGCGCTAATTGTTTGCTATGAATTTTATATTGTCACTAAATATAATATTTTTTTTATAAAAGAAAAAAATTTATTAATAGAGGAGAAATGACAATAAATGGGGGACAAGAAGTCCACCCGTTGAGATTAAAAGATCAAAAACAAGAAAACACTTGAATTTTTAAAAAGTGTAGCCTTCCAATCTCTACATAAATCAGTAACAAAGATGCCTCTAAAAGCCTTTATAGCAGAAGCCCAAAGAGACGCAAGAAAAATAATCCTATCATTCAATTGCTTCAATGATAAGTAACTTTCTCTGAACAACCTAGCATTACGCTTATTACAAATTCCCCACAAGATAGAAAAGAAGACACTTTCATAAATTTTTTGCATCTCTCTTACTTCCAAATTCTCTAAACGAATTAATAACATATCTTCCACTGTAGCAGGACACACGTGTCTCATTATTCTATCTGCACATAAAACAAATGTCCAGAGATAGACCTTTGCAAAACTTGTGACCTTGGTAAAGATCATTAGTAATTAATGTTTGTAAACACACAAAAGTCTTACTTTGGAAGGGACTTTGACTTTCCAAATGTACGAAGTCAATGGAAATGGATGAGGAACAATAGACGAGTAAAAAAAGAGGAGCAACTCTTACAAGAAAAGGAGCCAATTGAATCTAAAGTCCAGATACACTTATCAGAAGAGGTACATAAATGAATCAAATCAAGCAATGTTAGCAAAGATTCCATCTCATTAGATTCTAAATCTGTGAGATTCGTGAAAGAAATGAAAATCTCAAGAAAGTGAGTTCCCAGCACGCTTTATGAAGTTAGAAATGGGAGTATCATGAAGTTAAGAAATACGAAAAACACGATTAAAAACAAGAGAAAAATGGTTATCTCCCAACCAATAATCCTCCCAGAATCAAATTTGATAACCATCCCTAACTTCATATCCCAAATGTCGAATAAAGGAAGTTTAACTTTGGGAGATGAATTTTCAAGGACTTGTATGAGTGACATAAATCTCGGGTCTAGCATCTCACCCATTCAAATGCATTTCGAATTTGCTCCTAATAACCTTATGTCAAAGGGAATAAGGTTTCAAAGGAAATCTCTAAAGCAATTTACCAACCAGAGCAACATTCTTGAGGACCAAATTACCTAGTCCCAAACCCCCCTCTTGCTTAGAAAGGCACACTGTTTTCCACCCAATCAAATGATCCTTTCTCATCACCAGCTCCCGAACAAAAAAAATCTCTCATTAACTTTTCTAGATTGTTAGCTACACTAATTGAGATCCTAAAAAGAGAAAGAGAATATAGGGTATATTAGACAAGCTAGCTTGAATCAAAGTAATCCTACCCTACGCACCATTCCACCTGTTTAAACGTTGACTCACTCTTTAAACTACCGGATCCCAAAACGAGACTGACCTATGATTCCCACCCAGCGGAACTCTAAGGTAAGTAAGCGAAAATTCCTCAATTCTACAACCAACTAGAGACGAATAAGCTAAAATCTCCCCCATATCTATGTTGATCCCAACTACACTACATTTTGACAAATTAACCCTAGTACCAGAAATAGCCTCAAAAACTTTAAGAATAGTTACATTTTTAAAACCTTGTAGTCCCTCTGAAAGAAAGAGAATAGTATCATCAACAAATTGAAGGTGAGAAACCCTCACTTCATGCTCAACTGCACACCCTGCGAGGATACCACACTCCTCTCCCCGGTTGATCATCCTGTTCAAAACATCAACAACTAAAGTAAACAAGAAAGGTGATAAAGGGTCTCCCTGCCTCAAACCTCGAGAAGACTTAAACCAAAACTTGGACTCCCCATTCACAATCATACAAAAATTGGAAGAGACAAAACAACCTTTTATCCAAGAGCGCCACCTAACTCCAAAACCTTTCCTCACCAACACCTTATCCAAGAAGGCCTAACTAACCCTATTATAAGATTTTTCAAAATCCAGTTTAAGAACGAGACCTATGTACATCCTCCACAACTTCATTAGCTACTAAAGCTGCACCAATAATTTGTCTGTCACCCACAAAAGCACTTTGAGAACTCGAAATTGTACCTTGAACAACATTACCCAATCTCTTAAGAGATAACTTTAGGAAGAATTTTATACACTAGTCACAAGACTAATGGGTCTAAAATCCGTCACCTTAACAAATCGATCCTTCTTAGGCACTAGGGTAATGAAGGTAGAATTAATATTTTTCCGAATAATACTTGTAGCAAAGAACTCTTGAAATACTCTAATGAGATCATCTTTCACCACATCCCAATTTGTGTGATAGTAAGACATTGTAAACCCATCAGGACCAGGAGCTTTCTATCTGTCCATTTCAAAAACAGCCCTCATCATTTCCTCCTCCATAAATGGCTCTTCCAATCAAAAACTCTTCTCTCTCAAAATAGGACACCAATCTAAACCCTCTACCACAAGCTTTTCCTCAACCTCCTCCTCAAAAGAGTTTTCTATAAAAATCAATAATTCCATTAGCATAATCAAATTAGAATTTCTCACCATCTCACCCGATTCAAGCTCCAACTCCCTAATAAAATTTCTACGATTGCTACCACTCACAACCTTGTGAAACAGTCTTGAATTACAATCTTCGTCCCTCACCCAAGTAAATCTAACTTTCTGCCTACAACTAGCTTCCTAATGCAAAGTCACCTCAAACTCATTACGCAGCTAAGCTCGTCTACCAATAATATCCTCTTGAAATATTGCTACTTTCCTCGATCCTATCTATCTCTTTCAAAATTGCTTTTTTCCTATCTCTCACATCACCAAAAACCTCCTTATTCCAATCTTCTAACTTACATTTAACATACCCCTACTTTTTTATAAAAACAAAACCTCTCAAACCCACACAACCACTCTCACTCCACCATTGCTTAATCAACTTGGAGAAATTGGGATGAGAAATTCACATATTCTCAAAATGAAAATGAGCGGGGCCCCATTTGAGAGGGCTAGATTCTATGACAACAGAAAATGATCAGAAACTACTCGTGAAAGAACTTATTGCCCTAACTCAGGAAAAACATCCTCCCAATCATTACTAAACAAAAATCGATCAATACGGCTTGCCTTTGTACATTCATCAGAAACTAACCAAGTGAATTGAATATTCGAAGAGCAATATCTCTTAAATTGCACTCTCTAATAAATTTATCAAACCCCCTCGTACTCGTAGTTGTTCTTGACCCACCAAATTTTTCAAAAGAAACCCTAATAACATTTAAATCTCCACCAATACACCACCGAGGAGAACAAAGTCCATATAGATCATAAAGCTCCTCCCGGAAAGCACATCTATCCGTAGGCTGATTAGGCCCATACACTGAAGAAAACCACCAACGCCCATGCCCTCTAATCTCTAAATGAACAGAAACTGAATAAGTGCCCAAAACAGACTCGAGAAGTCACACACCAGACAATAATACCTCCAGAAGCCCCACAAGATGGAAGAAAAACTCAATATTTAAACCTCAAATCCCAAATATTCCTAATCATCCTACTGGTAACCAGCTCCAATTTAGACTCTTGAAGAAAGACTACATCAGAGGCAACCTTAGAAATTAACTCCCTAATCAACATCCACTTACGCTATTCCCTAGACCTCTCATGTTCCAATGTGTCGCTAAATGCGTATTGGGAAAATTAGATGATATGTGTAATGGAGGGGATCCTAATCCATAATAAATACTCCCTTTATTCACAAATAGATTCCCATTTGTCAAAAAAAAAGTTTTTTTATTTTTAAAAAGTAGCCCCATTTCTTTTTATGGCAATATAAAATTGCGGAAAAAGAAAGAAGTGAAGATGCTTATTGTTTATGTATCTTCTAATGTACAAAGCCTTTATATAGTCTTAAGCTGCAGTACATTTGAAAACTAAATCAGTCATCCATTAATTATACAATCCCCTAATCATGCAATCCCCAAATCATGCAATTAGAATAATATCCTATAATTCTCTAGAATATCTACTAACACTCCCCTCAAGTTGGAGCATGTATATCAATCATGCCAACTTGTTACAAATATATGTAATTCTATTAGCTCCCAAGGCTTTGGTAAACACATCAACAAGATGTTCTCTAGTCTTAATATGACTTGTGGATATAATTCCTTGTATCTTTTCACGAACAAAGTGGCAATCAACTTCTATGTGTTTAGTCCTTTCATGAAACACTGGATTAGAAGCAATGTGAAGAGCTACCTCATTGTCAGACCAAAGTTGCATAGGTACCAACTTGTTGAATCCTAGTACAGTTAATAAATGCTTCATCCAAATCAATTCACACGAAACATGAGCCATTGCTCTATATTCTTATTCTGCTTCTTACTCTTCCATGCTACGAGATTTTCTCCAACAAATACGCAATACCACCCCTTATCTGATGGAGGCCCTGCTCGATCTGCATCTAAGAATCCTTTTGCTCTACTATGTCAATGATCACGAAATACCAATTCATGCCCTGGAGCACCCTTAAGATACTTCAGTATCCTCGTAACCGCATCCCAATGTGAGGACCTAGGAGAGAATAAAAATTGACGTACCATACTGACAAGGAAGGCAAGGTCTGGTCGTGTAACCGTAAGGTAATTAAGTTTTCCCACTAGTCTTCTATACCTTTCTGGATTTTCCAAGAGGTCTCCTACATATGTTGTTAACTTTTGACTAGTATCCATAGGTGTGTTAGCTGGTTTACTTCCTATTAAGCCAGTCTCCTCCAAAAGATCTAAAATATATTTTCTCTGAGACAAGAATATACCCTTACTTGATTGAGCCACTTTAATCCCAAAAAAATATCACAGCTTTCCCAAATCCTTAGTGTCAAACTCACCACAATGAAAACAAACAATTTGGCAAGGAACTTCAGATGTTTTTCGAGGAAGAGGTCGTAATGGTGGTCATTGAAGTGGTCGTAGAACCTTGCAAAAGCATAAGTGAGTGAGGGCATTTTAGAGCTACTCAAGAGTTGTGAGTGAACCGATTCAAATTTTGGACCTAGAGCACCAAGAAACCCGCCAATTGTTCCCATTGAACTTGCATTTTTGTTACATAGTTTGTGATAGGAAGCGAAATATTCATCCCTTCATACATTTTCTTACAATTCGCAAAGGACCGAGTCAATGGACGTCCATCCCGTGTATTCCTATAAAATTTTTGAGACATTATATATATGAGCAAGATTATTTTTACCAAAATAAAGAACCTCCAAATAATCCCATAATCCCTAATCTGTATCAATATGAGTGACCAAATCCATAATCTGACTATCCATATAATAAGCAACTGATACAAAATGTGAGTGTCTGTCAAGTCCCATTCTTCTTGTGCAACTGTAGAGGTCCATGTTTGGGTTAAATGATTCTCCTGTTCCCTCCCAATCAAACATAAGCGGACAATTTTTCGCCATTGTGGATAATTATAGAGAACCTTTAACTTCTTGTCAGTAAGACAATTAGATGATGAAATCACCTCAGCAACCATAGGAGAATTCAATGAAACCATTACCGTAGACGTTTTGCTTGACTTATTTGTCATCTTGCATGTATCAAAAACTCAACAAAAAGACAAATATAATCTAATCCTCAACACAATAACATTAGGAATAAGACAACCAATTGTCAAACTCCATCAACTCAAAAAAAAGCTTAATTAAAAGACTCTAATCCACCTTCTAAATCATTCAATAGGACTGCAAACGAAAATCAAACTTGCTGACAATATTGATGAACAGTGCTTCTGCTACAATGTCAACGAACAGTGTTTTGGCTACTGTGCTGATGAATAGTGTTTCCACTACAGTGCCGCTTAATAGTATTTATACTACAGTTTTTTATTTATTTTTTGGGCTAAAGAAAAGAATAAATTAAGATAACGTAGGAATGTAGAACCTACGCTTACCATGTGGAGAAAGAAAGAAAGTAAGATGCTTATTGTTTATGTATCTTACACTGTACAATAGAGAATATAGGCTTAGGGCTGAAGTATGTATGGAAAGTAAATCAGTCATCCCTTAATCATGCAATCCCTCTAATCATGCAATTCCCAACTCATGCAATTAGAATAATATCCTAGAATCCTCTAGAATATCTACGAACAAAAATGATACATTGTTGTCAAGTTTACCATTATAATTTCATTATCATGGCATTACTAAACTAAACATCAATGATTTTAGGGGTAAATAAGGAACAAAAATATATCCCAATTTTTAATGAGTCTCTTTGTTGGAACTATGTAGTATGTATTATATCTGTATATGCGTAGTATTTATATTAAATTTGTATTTTGTTGAAGTTAAAGATGTTAATAAAGCAGGTCGGAAATCCAATAATTGATCTGCATCAGCAATCTAATGATTCAATCCACGATATTCCTTTACAAATCGTCCTAACTCGTTCCAAATTACAATTAATATTTGTCTGTGGTCAACAATTCCCCTCAACTTGATGCTTTAAGTTCTCTTTCCACATTATAGGACTGCAATTAACAAATATCAAATTTGGCTTTCAGACCAGATGAAGCAGAACTCTTTGTCAGGTCTGCTCAGAATGCATATTCACAATTTCGAGACAAGGCAGCTTATTCAAGATCAATGACAGTACGGTAGTGACTTAGAATACGTATCAGATTTCAGTACTACTTCTGATAGATCTGAGTTCCGATATTCTGTGGCAGGTAGATAAAATGGAGGAGGTTGCACAAGGCAGAGTTTGGACTGGCAATGATGCCGCTTCACGAGGTTTAGTTGATGCTATTGGTGGACTCTCTCGGGCTGTTGCTATAGCAAAGAAGAAGGCAGATATACCCCAGGACAGACAGGTCTTTACTTAGTTGCAATATTAAAACAATTACAATATATAAGAAATGCAATGATTTCTTAGGGACAAGCAAATGCCACATAGTTGTAGAAATTGCATCATATATTGGAAATTTGTCGAACATGAAACAGTCTGGTAGACTCTTTTTTATGGTTGTTCTAATGTGTCCTTGAACCCATCCAGGTTACTCTTGTCGAGCTGTCAAGACCCTCCCCGACCCTACCAGAAATCTTGAGCGGTATAGGAAGTTCCCTGGTTGGAGTGGACAAAACATTAAGAGATTTGCTGCAAGACCTAACATTTTCTGATGGAGTTCAAGCCCGAATGGATGGGATCATGTTTCAGGGATTGGAGGACGCTTCATACGGCGACCCTATTGTGACTCTGATAAAAGACTACTTAAGTTCCATATAATGCCAGGTGACTATACATAATTTCCTTTTCATTTCCCTGAAGTTCATATCTCCAGCCATAATATACGAGGACTGGATATTTGGACAAAATGGGTCGTAGATTCTTGTATTGGGAAAAGAAGGTAGAGAGGATGAGTCTATGCATTTTTCACTTATAAAGAAAAAAGAAAGGAAAATGAGTGCCTGAAGTTGGGTGAAGTTCTTGACTAATTGGGTCTTCTGTTTCTAAAGTTCGAATTTCCAGCCATCCTTCTGTAGTACAATGCTGTCAAAAGTGTTTTTGAATATATATGATATTGTTTTTTCTATTTTCCTTTCCTTTAGCTAGCATGATTTTTTAAATTATGCTAAATAAGCTATATGAATTTTCCTTTAATATTACGGGGTTGTATACATCTGACCTTCCCCAGGAGCCTCGTGCCGTGGGTACGACTTTTATGGCTTTCTCGTTCGATATTTGATGAAGTTTATTTCATGCAATAAGACGTTCTATATATTTTACATAAAATCATTCAGTTACACCACTATATACATTTGGAAGTTGATATCATATGGAAGGTCTTAAATAAATGACATACATTATATTGTTTTGTTTTTGTATAGATAATTAAAAATTTAATGTAAAAATGTGCTTTCAGTATTCTTAAAGGTGAGTGACTATCTTTGCATGACGGAAACGCTATTAGAATCAGATCAAAAAGGGTGCATGTATCTACCTAGTAGAGATGGCATATGAAAATGGTTAGCAAAGAGAGAACATAAACAGCCCAAGTGGTATAAACTGGAAATGGGATTGAAGCAGCGTGGAAGAAAGAGAAAATGGCGAAACGCTTCAACACTTGGGATATGTTTGTTTGTAAGGATTATAATTTCAAGATTATTAATCTTAATGCTGCGTTTAGATTGAAGGAATAGAATGGAGATTGGAATGATTCATTCCATTTTAGTTGGAATGAGTTATTCCATGTTCTCCCTCCCCCAATGATAAAAAAAATTACTCATAAGGTTTTGGACATGAAATTTTGGGCAAGAATGTTAAATTTTAGTCGAAAATAACAAAAAAAATAAAATAATAGTTCAATCCATTCCAATCGCATATAAACACAAATTTTTTTCATTCTATAGGAACAAGTTATTTTATTCTCACCTTTATTATTTCAATTCAAATGTAGCATAAGATTATAATTCCGAAATTGTAATTATAATTCCAAAACTGTTAAGTCATTTTATAATCTCACTAATAGTCCCAAGTTTAAATTTGAAAACAAATAAGACACTTGAGATTAATAGTCATATTCAAGTGTAATTCTTGCAAACAAACACAGTCTTGGGCTGTAAGCGAAAACTTTGAGGAATCAATAAATTTTGCGACAAAGAGAGAAGCAAAGGCCAGGAATATAACAAGAGAAAGTGTATGAAAGAATGGAGAAACTGAAGTGTTAACGCCAAATTTTGTACGCCCATCAAACTCATCCACATAAACATAAACAAAAGAGATAAATATATGAACACAAGAATTTACGTGGAAACTCAATTGAGAAAAAATCACGGAGAGAGAAATTCACTATAATAATATGGAGAGTACAAGTTGTATATTTGTGTTGTATCTCTTGTGTTCCTCCTGCCTAACTCTAGCTTATAGTTGTATATATAGAAGTCATATTCCCCTGAATCCAATTAGGAGTAACAGTCCTTTTGTAGAATCACCTTATAACTACTGAATCCAATTAGGAGTAAGAGTCCTAATTAAACCTCTTTATCTCACCAAATAAGGAAACACAATCTTATTTTAATAAGGATTCTCCACTGTCACAGTAAATACATATGGGCCATCACCAGTATTAAATAGACAAGATTGCACCATGACTAGATCCAAATAATCATATCCCAACATTGCCCCCCAGTCTCTTATTTATAAAGAACTTATAAATGAGAGAGTATACAAATTTATCCCAACAAAACGACCATATTTGCCGAAGACAAAATATCACACCTGAACTCCATGTGCCGAACTAAAATTGATGGCTCCCCATATTGTCGCCTCACTACTCTTGTTTACTCCTAAATAGATAAACAATTGCCCTTATAATATTTCTACTAAAGAACCAACCTTATCACAACCGAACCAACCTTATCACTACCGAAGATATAAAGAACCAACCTTATACCAACCGAACCAACCTTATCACTACCGAAGATATAAAGAACCAACCTTATACCAACCGAACCAACCTTATCATGCACTACCGAAAATATAAAGAACCAACCTTATACCAACCGAACCAACCTTATCACTACCGAAGATATAAAGAGTCAACCTTATACCAACCGAACCAACTTTATCACTACCGAAGATATAAAGAACTAACCTTATACCAACCGAACAACCTTATTACTACAGAATCCAATTAGGAGTAGAAGTCCTAATTAAACCTCCTTATCCTACCAAATAAGGAAACACAATCATATTTTAATAAGGATTCTCCACTGTCACAATAAAGACATTATGGGTCAACACCAAATCTAGCCCATTAAATAAATTGAGTTATACATTGGCTAGACCCAAATAATCACACTCCAACATTGCCCCCAGTCTCTTATTTATAAGTTTTATAAATAAGAGAGTATTCAAAAAGTCTCCGTGGGATTTTTATCCTCGGAATTTTCATCCTCGGGATTTTCATCCTCGGGATTTATATCTTCGGGATTTTTATTCGGGATTTTCATCCTCAGGATTTATATCTTCGAAATTTTTATCCTCAAAATTTTTATCCACGAAATTTTTATTCTCGGGATTTATATCCTCGAAATTTATATCCTCGGGATTTTATATCCTCGAGATTTTTATCCTTTCGGGAGATCAAAGCCTTCTCGAAGGACGTTTGTCCAACCTTATAATTCCTCTAACCTTATGCCTCCACAATATCCATCCTGACCCCTGTGGGAGGCTTCAATCAGACTTTATATTCGTCCAAAGTAAACAGCCGAAGACATGATGAAATTTTTGATCAACCCATCCTGATGATGCCACTGACCGAACAACGGTTTCTTGAGATTCTCTTGCACTGTATCACTGTTGCTTTCCAAGTCATGGGCAATTTGGTCTGGTCCATTTCGTATAGCACATGTAACTGGTCCAAGGTTTTTTCCTTTCTTCCCCAACCTTAACCTGTTGTTGCTGCCATTGTTGTGGGTAATATGAGTTTAGCTGATTTTTGTAACAGGTTTGCTCAGGGACCACTAAATGAGTTGATTCTGACAGAGTCGAGACACTAAAAGGGTCAATCGAAGTGGGTTTAGTCTGAGATTGTAATTGTTGGTGTTGATCATCGGGTATCCAAACAATCCTCTATAGTTTTGATTAATGGATCTTTAAATTAGATAGGACCCACAATTAGCGACATGTGTAAATAAATTACTATTAAATAGAGCCTATTTAAGCAAAATGGCTGGCAATCACGAGTAGTTAAAGCATTTATACTGTAGCATAGCATGCAATTATGTAGAGATTGTGTAAGACCCCAAATTATTATAAATAAAATTGAATTTTCTCTATTTATTATTTTGAAATAGTAAGGGTTAATTTGATTAATGTGGTTAGTTATGAGTAAAATGCGCAAATATTTCAAATAAGCAAGTGGTTTTAAAATATTCATTTTTATCGGGGAATATTCGTTTGGTTGTAGAATATTCTTCTTTGTGTCGGAATATTAAATGCGGCTGCTGTAGCGACCTTGTGTGGGCCCCATAACGGAAAGCGATTGGATGAAGAAAACGACAAATATAAGTTGTTTATAAATAACGGCGTAGTTGTTACCGTTAATACTGTTAAAATACTCGGTGGTTAAAACACAGTAGCACACGGTATTGCACCAATTATTGATTCTTACGTAAGAAGGCACTACTCAATAATTGTTACAATAATTCTTGCTCAAAGATTTTATTTTATTCAATAATTCTTTGCATTGATATTTTATATTATTGTTGTTTCAATAATTATCATTACACAGTATTTTCCATTATCGGAGCAATAATTCATATTATCTGAATAATATTATTGGATAACATTGTTGGCAATGTCTAGAAAGTTCTATCTAAGGAGAGGTTAGGTCATCTAATTGCGCCGTGATAAAGAGAAATCCTTATTGAGCTCCCTCTATCCTGCAAGGCGCACAGTTTGTCGATGTTGTGATTACTGTAATATTATTAAGTGAATAATTAATTATTGATTTATATGATGAGAAAAATATTAATTTTATGTGGATATAGATGGAGAAAATTTTTAATGTGACAATTGTTAAAAATTAATATTTTATCTTTTTCTGATAAAATAATTTATTTAAATATATTATTATATTTTAATAATATAATAATGGTGATATTTTTACAATGAATGTGGGATATATGAGTATATGAGGAGGAGGAGTATTTTTGTTACTAAAATTGTTTAAAACATGTTAAACATGTTTGTGGACCCCATTTATTGACTGAAATTTGATTATAGCCTGTAAAATCGTCCAGTATGTGGATTTGGTTGATTTACATTTTGAATTTGGAAAAACTTTCTTACGCAAAATTGTAGAAATTGAATTTCCTATAAAAAACAGCGAGATTCGAATTTTCTGATAAAAGGGCTATTTATTATGAATTATTGAAGTTTCGGAGTTCCAAAATAATTAATTTTTGGAAGTTTTAATTATTTTTATTATGAAAAACGTTTTTGTCATTAAAGGTGGGTCTTGCATGTGATGTAAATGCTGAATTCAGATCTAGAAAAGTGGGCGTAGGAAATTTGATTTTATATATTAATATTTTATTAAATTTTCTGCTTTGGTGTTCTAAGCATTTTCCTATAAATAGGGTGTTTAGGTTAAAATTGAAAATTATACCAGAAACTGAAGTTTTCTCTCTCTTTCTCTCTCGATATATTGAGCGTATTCTTGTGAGTATTTTAATACTTTGAGTGTTGTTATACGGTGCAAGTTCAAGTCATAGCCTATATCCGGTGTTTCATTTAGAAATCTTGTCTTTCTGAGGTAAGAGATGTTATTTTCTTTTGTAAATGATATTATTTCTTCAATATCATTATGCCGAAATATTGATATGAAATTTTTATCAAATTTGGAACTTTTGGTGTCGGGGTTACTATTCACGTATTCGGCACTATTCACGTATATGACACTATTCACGAATACGGCACTATTCACAGAAAAGTTAAATTTTCGTTTTTGTTCAAAATATCTATTATGGATACTAGCTTTGATTGTATCCATGTTTTGATCATTCTTGAATTTTACTCCACTATGATTATTATTGAGGTATTTTTGGACGTGAATAAACCGAATTACGAATCCTTAATCCTTGTCTTTTGTTTCACTGGATTCGTTTCTTTAAAAATATTTTTTTCATCATCCTCAGTCCTAAATGATGATGTTACTGAATATCTTTGACCTGTAGTGCAAAGATGGTTGATTTTCTTATGAATATCTTTGGCCCGTAGTGCAAAGATGAACAGGTGTTGAGGTGAACATGACCAACTGATGAATATCTTTGGCCTGTAGTGCAAAGATGAATATTTGATTCAAGATGTATATTGATTGATGTTACAGGGATAAAATATTGATGATGAACTTTTAAATTTATAGATACTAGTAGATTTCATTCTCTACGTAACTCTTCTATAAATTATTATTTCCGCTGCGAATATTGATCTAAAATTTTGTTGTCTATTATATTCTATCAGATTTTTCCCTGTTGAGGACTAACGATAATTTGTTCTATTTTATCTTAGTTATAATATTCTTTACTGGGCTAGTTGAGCTCACCCTTTTCCTTGTTATTCCATTTTTCTTCTCAGGAGGCGAGAATGTAGCGAGTACGAGTCGGGGTGTGGAATGATGGTTCTAGAAAGTTGTCTTAGTAGTCCTCACCATTTTTGTAAAATAATATATCAATAATTGTAATGAGGACTTAGTTGGGTATGTATATTGTCTAGATGACAATATTTGTATTTAAACTCACAGTTTTTATATTGTATTAATAAAGTTGTAGTTATTTCTGTACTGTGTATTTGACAACTCAGAATGGGTGATGTATACCTATTTTGGGGTGTCACAGTTGGTATCAGAGCTTGGGGATATGATCTCTGGCGGAGATCGGGGAATAGAACTAGGAGGGAGAGAGCAGAAAATCCTTATTTAGTGTGTCTCCTACCTAAGCTTATTTGTTGGTTGGTCATAATATAGGGGTATTATGTGATTTGTTAATCTGTTTAATTAACCTGGTTTTATGGCGATGTTTAAAGAGTAACTGGCCCAAAATGTTAACAATGGAGTAAATGAGACCGTGTGAGACGCTTTGTACTCACCAACGAGGAAAAGCGTGCAACAGTGACAATGTTCCTCCCATGAACAACACCAATTGAAGCGAGACGATGAACGATGAGATGTTTAGAAGCTTTTTGCGATTTATGCAAAACCAGACGAAGGAGGTTCCGGTTCAAAATACAGGATGAAACAATGGTAATGCACAGCTGGTCACAGCCAAGCAGTTCAAAGAGTTGGGACCACGAGTGCAGGAAAAGCGGATCCGATTCAGGCGAGAGGCGTGGGTCAAACAAATCACCAAGATATTCGATGTCTTGGGATGCACGGAGGAGCAGAAGGTGCCATTCGTCACCTTTATGTTCCGTAATGAGGCAGATTACTGGTGGGAGTCTGTGAAGCGTACCCATCTAGCCGCACTCAGCATGTCTTAGGAGACGTTTCAGAAACTATTTAATGACAAATACTTTCCTGAAAGTGTTCGTCATATGAAGGAAGTGGAGTTCATTAGACTAGAACAAAACAACATGACGGTGTCCCAGTACGAGGCAAAGTTTGCAGAGTTATCCAAGTTTGCACCTCATTTGGTGGAGAATGAGGAACGTATGACGCGGATGTTTCTTAGAGGTTTGAAACCCGACATACGTCAGTATCTCATTTCTCATAAATTTTTTCTCTATTTAGATGTTGTAAACAAGGCTCAATTATTAGAGCGAGATAACGAGTACGGTCAACCGAGGGGACCACAACCAGGATCATACCGGAGATAGTAGTCAACAGAACAACGATAACCAGCGGAGAAAGAAATGGTAATCATAGCCATGAAAATAGAAGAAGCGAGTCGGGGGGTGATTTTAAAAAGAGGAGATTTAACAATGGCAATGCGAAGACGTCAGCACCAGCAGCAACTAGTTTTAATGGAGGAGAACGACCACCGGTCGTATGCTACAAATACGGGAAAGAGGGGCATATCAACCTAAATTGCCCACAACAGTTCAAGGTATGCTATAATTGTGGAAAGGAAGGACATATCGCTCGAGATTGTACGGTAGCGAAACCTAGTTCAGCGGGGACGGTGACTCAAAAGGTTGTCCCAAAAAAGTCAAAGTCAATCTGTTCCGGAAGAGCATTTGTCGTGGTGGTCAAAATACGAGGAACCCAAACGAGGTGATCACGGGTAAGCTAATCATAAATTCTTGTGAAGTTTATACTTTACTAGATACCGGTGCTACCCATTCATTTATCTCTCCTACTTGTGCTTAACGTTTAAATTTGACTCCAGAAAAATTAGACTTTGACCTATCTGTGGAAACTCCATTAGGAGAAACTTTCATCACATCCACTGTTTATAAATCTTGTTTGATCTAAGTTGGCACCATCACCTTACCTGTTGACCTTATCTCTTTAAAGATACTTGCTTTTGATGTGATTTTAGGGATTGATTGGTTAACTACTCATCATGCCAAAATTGATTATTTTCGTAAGGTTGTTAGTTTTCATATTCCTAAACAACCTGTTGTTCGAATTCAAGCAACTAAACCATTAAAATCAATCACTGTCATATCTAATCATAAAGCTATTCGTTTATTGAAAAACAGATGTTAAGCTTTCTTAGCTCATGTTATGGATTTGAATAAAGACACGTCAGATTTGAATAATATTCCTGTTGTTATTGACTTTCCTGACGTATTTCCTGAAGAACTTCCCGGTCTACCCCCAGAACATGAAGTTGAATTCTTTATTGATCTTGAACCTGGTATAAAGCCCATTTCTAAAACCCCATATCGAATGGCTCTTATTGAACTTCAGGAGTTAAAGGTCCAACTACATGAATTCTTGGACATCGGTTTCATTCGTCCTAGTACATCTCCTTGGGGTGCTCCTGTTTTATTTGTAAAGAAGAAAGACGGGAGTATGTGACTTTGTATTGACTATTGGGAATTAAACCATGTCACCATCAAGAATAGGTATCCTCTACCTCGTATTGATGACCTGTTTGACTAGTTACAAGGATCACAATTCTTTTCAAAGATCGATCTTTGTTCTGGATATCATCAATTGAGGATTAGAACCGAAGATATTCCAAAGACTGCCTTCAGAACTCGGTACGGGCATTATGAATTCTTAGTCATGTCTTTTGGATTGACTAATGCTCCTGCGGCTTTCATGGATATGATGAACCGAGTATTCAAGGAATATTTGGATCAGTTTGTTGTTGTCTTTATTAATGACATCTTCATATATTCCAAAAGTCGTGAAGATCATGAGCACCATTTGAAGCTGGTACTCCAAAGGATTCGTGAAAATAAGTTATATGCCAAGTTAAAGAAATGCGAGTTCTGGCTTGAGAAAGTAGCATTTCTTGGGCACGTGGTGTCAAAACATAGAGTATCTGTTGACCCGACGAAGATTGAAGCAATACAAAGTTGGGAGCAACCGAAGATGGTGACTGAAGTACGTAGCTTTTTGGGCTTAGCTGGTTATTATCAGATATTCGTGGAAGGGTTTTCTCGAATCCCTACTCCGTTAACTCAGTTGACTTGGAAGGATACAAAATTCGTATGGAGCGAGGAATGCGAGAAGAGTTTCCAAGAGCTTAAGAGGAGACTCATTTCGGCACCTGTTCTGACAATACCGTCTGGTTCAGATGGATTTGTTATTTACAGCGATGCTTCGGGCAAAGGGTTAGGATGTGTTCTCATGAAACGTGGGAAAGTCATAGCCTATGCCTCACGACAACTTAAAGAATATGAGAGGAATTATCCTACTCATGACCTAGAGTTAGCGGCCCATCGTTTTGTATTTAAAGATATGGAGGCACTATCTATCTGGGAGAAAGTGGAGATATATTCAAACCATAAAAGCCTCAAATATTTCTTCACTCAAAAAGAACTCAACATGCGGCAACGACGTTGGCTCGAACTATTGAAAGACTACAACCACACTATTCAATACCATCTTGGAAAAGCGAGCGTGGTAGTGGCGCATTGAGTATAAGATCATCTGCAGAACGAATGCGATCTTTGTTAACACAAAGGCCCATTTTGTGTGATTTACAAAAGAATAGAATTCAAGACTCCGGGGACCCATGCAAAGATGTCAAGTATACGTATAGAACCAACTTTATTCAAAAAAATTAAAGTTGCTCAATCCACACACCCGGAGCTGATGCGGATGAAGAAGAAAGTGCAAGAAGGTGCTATTCCAGAAGCAAGAATTGATGAAAAAGGAATACTACGAGTCCATTCCAGACTTTGTGTTCCTAACGATTCTGATTTGAAGTACAAGATCATGATGGAGGCACACAATACACCATTTGCAATCCATCCTGGAAGTACCAAAATGTATCGTGATCTTCGACATACATTTTGGTGGAACAATATGAAGAGAGAGATTGCAAAGTTTATCTTGATGTGTTTAACTTGTCAACGTGTAAAGGCGGAGCATCAAGTGCCTAAGGGTCCATTGCAACCACTTGAGATTCCGAAATGAAAGTGGGAATACATTACCATGGATTTTGTTACGGGTCTTCCCACGGTTTCTCAAGACATAAATGCTATTTGGATTATTGTTGATAGATTAACCAAGTCTGCTCATTTCTTGCCGATACGGGAGACTTATTCCCTTGAACATCTTGCTAGTATGTACGTGAATGAGATTGTGAGGTTGCGTGGCATGCCAAGATCCATAGTTTCGGATTGTGACCCAAGATTCACTTCAAGATTTTGGGTTAGCTTGCAAAAAGCTTTGGGCAGCGCAGATTTACGATTTAGTTCAGCATACCATCCTTAAACAGACGACAATCGAGAGGACTATTCAAACTCTTGAAGATTTATTAAGACTCATGTCCTAGAATTCAAAGGAGTTGAGATAAGTACTTATCATTGGTGGAATTCTCCTACAACAACAGCTTATCGAGCAAGTAGTATAATGTGGCTCCGATTGAAGCATTGTATGGACGAAAGTGTCGCTCTCCAATATGTACGACCACAAATTATTAATAAATGAAATTTAAATTCCTCTATTTATTATTTTGAAATAGTAAGGGTTGATTTGATTAATGTGGATAGTTATGGGTAAAATACGCAAATATTTTAAATAAGCAAGTGGTTATAAAATATTCGTTTGGTCGTGGAATATTTTTATTGTCGGGGAATATTCGTACGACGGCGGAGCCTTCTGTGGGCCCCATAACGAAAAATGATTGGATGAAGAAAACGACAAGTATAAGTTGTTTTTAATGACGACGTAGTTAAGTCACAGATTAATCTTTTGTTGAAATACTCTTAATGGTTAAAAATACGAGAAGCACGGTATTACACACAATTATTGATTCTTACGTAAGAAGATACTACTCAATAATTGTTACAGTAATTACTGTTCAGTATTTTATTTTATTGATTCAATAATTGCTGCATTGATATTTTATATTACGGTTGTTTCAATAATTGTCATTACACAATATTTTCTATTATTGGAGCAATAATTCATATTATCTGAATAATATTATTGAATAAAATTGTTGGAAATGTCTAGAAAGTTCTGTCTAAGGAGAGGTTAGGTCATCTAATTGCGCATTTGATGAGGAGAAATCCTTATTGGAAAGCCCCTCTATCCCGGAATTGTCGTTTATCGATGATTGTGATTACGTAATATTATTTTTGTGAATAATTAATTATTGATTTATATGATGAGGAAAATATTGATTTTATGTGGATATAGATGGAGAAAATTTTTAATGTGACAATTGTTGAAAATAAATATTTTATCTTTTTTGATATAATAATTCATTTAAATATATTATTATATTTTAATAATATAATAATGGTGATATTTTTACAATGAATGCGGGATATATGAGTATATGAGGAGAAAGAGTATTTTTGTTGTAATAAATATTTAAAACATGTTAAACATGTCGGTGGACCCCATTTATTGACTGAAATTTGATTATAGCCTGTAAAATCGTCCGTTTGTAGATTTCGGTCAATTTCTGTTTTGAATTTGGAAAAACTTTCTTCTGCAAAGTTGTAGAGAATTAAATTTCCTATAGAAAGTTGTGAGATTCAAATTTTCTGATAAAAGGGCTATTTATTATGAATTATTGAAATTCTGAAGCTCCGAAATAATTAATTTTTGGAAGTTTTAAATAATTTTAGTATGAAAAACGTTTTTGGTGATGATGACTCATGCTTGGCTGATATCTAGACAAAAAGAGTGGTTGTAGGAAATTTTGGTTTATAAATAATATTAATTTATTAAATTTTCTGCTTTGGTGTTCTAAGCATTTTCCTATAAATAGGGTCTTGGGTTAGAATTTAAAATTACAGAATCTTTGAAGTTTTCTCTCTTCTCTCTCGATATATTGAGCGTATTCTTGTGAGTATTTTAATACTTTGAGTGTTGCTATACGGTACAAGTTCAAGTCATAGCCTATATCCAGTGTTTCAACTAGAAGTACTGTGTTTACGTGGTAAGGGATGTTATTTTTTTCGTAATGATGTTATTCTGTCAATATCATTATGCCAAAATATTGATATAAAGTTTTTATCAAATTTGGAACTTTTTGGTGTCAAAGTTACTATTCACGTATACGGCACAATTCACGAATACGGCACTATTCACAGAAAAGTTAAATTTTTGTTTTTGTCCAAAATATCTATTATGGATACTAGCTTTAATTGTATCCATATTTTGATCATTCTTGAATTTTACTCTACTATGATTATTAGTGAGGTATTTTTGGACGTGAATAAACCGAATTACGAATCCTTAATCCTTAATCCTTGTCTTTTGTTTCACTGGATTCGTTTCTTTAAAAATATTTTTCATCATCCTCAGTCCCAAATGACGATGTTACTGAATATCTTTGGCCTGTAGTGCAAGATGGTTGATTTTCTTATGAATATCTTTGGCCCGTAGTGCAAAGATGAACAAGTGTTGAGGTGAACATGACCAACTGATGAATATCTTTGGCCTGTAATGCGAAGATAAATATTTGATTCAAGATGTATATTGATTGATGTTACAGGGATAAAATATTGATGATGAACTTTTAAATTCATAGATACTAGTAGATTTCATTCTCTACATAACTATTCTATGAATTATTATTTTTCGCTGCGAATATTGATCTGAAATTTGTTGTCTATTAGTCATAATATTCTTTACTGGACTAGTTGAGCTCACCCTTTTCCTTGTTGTTCCATTTTTCTTCTCAGGAGGCGAGAATGTAGCGACTACGAGTCAGGGTATGAAATGATGGTTCTAGAGAGAGTTGTTTAGTAGTCCTCACCATTTTCATAAAATAATGTATCAATAATTGTGATGAGGATTTATTTGGGTATTGATATTGTCTAGATGACAATATTTGTATTTTAAACTCACAGTTTTTATGTTGTAATAATAAAGTTGTAGTTATTTCTGTACCATGTATTTGACAACTCAGAATGGGTGATGAATACCTATTTTGGGGGCGTCACAGTTGGTATCAGGGCTTAGGGATATGATCTCTGGCGGAGATCGGGGAATAGAACTAGGAGGGGAGAGACGAGTAAATCCTTCGCTAGTGTGTCCTACCTAAGCTTATTTGTTGGTTGATTATAATATAGGGATATTATGTGATTTGTTAATCTGTTTAATTAACCCTGGTTTTATGGTAGTATTTAAGAATGGCAACTGGGAACATTAACAGTGGAGTAAATGAGACTGTGGAGACGTCTGTACTCACCAAGGAGGAAAACATGCAACAGGCTGGCAATGTTCCTCCTGTAAACAACACCACTGAGCAGAAGATGAACGATGATATGTTTAGAAGCTTTTTGCGATTTATGCAAAACCAGACGAAGGAGATTCCTGTTCAAAATACAGGAAGAAACAATGGTAATGCATTTGGTCACGACCAAGCGAGTTCAAATTGTTGGGACCACGAGTTACAGGGAAAGCGGGATCCGATTAAGGCAGAAACGTGGGTCAAACAAATCACCAAGATATTCGATGTCTTGGGATGCACGGAGGAGCAGAAGGTGCCATTCGCCACCTTTATGTTCCGTAATGAGGCAGATTACTGGTGGGAGTCTGTGAAGCGTACCCATCTAGCCGCACTCAGCATGTCTTGGGAGACGTTTCAGAAACTATTTAATGACAAATACTTTCCTGAAAGTGTTCGTCATATGAAGGAAGTGGAGTTCATTAGACTAGAACAAAACAACATGACGGTGTCCCAGTACGAGGCAAAGTTTGCAGAGTTATCCAAGTTTGCACCTCATTTGGTGGAGAATGAGGAACGTATGACGCGGATGTTTCTTAGAGGTTTGAAACTCGGCATACGTCAGTATCTCATTTCTCATAAATTTTCTCTCTCTATTCAGATGTTGTAAACAGGGCTCAATTATTAGAGCGAGATAACGAGTACGGTCAACCGAGGGACCACAACCAGGATCATACTGGAGATAGCAGTCAACAAAACAACGATAACCAGCAGAGAGAAAAAAAAAAGACGGACAAAAATGGTAACCACTCTGGTGGTAATCATGGCCATGAGAATAGAAGAAGCGAATCGGGAGGAGATTTTAAAAAGAGGAGATTCAACAACGACAATGTGAAACGACAAAGACCAAATTGGTTCCAGGAGGAGGGAACGACCACCGGTCAGATCTTCTACAAATCTGAGAAAAGAGGACATATCGGTCCAAACCGCCCACAACAGATTCAAGGTATGCTATAATTATGGAAAGGAAGGACATATCGTTTCGGGATTATGCGGTGGCGAAACCTAGTTCAATGAGGACGGTGACTCAAAAGGTCATCCCGAAAAAAGTCAAAGTCAACGGTTCCAGGAAGAGCATTTGTCGTGACTGGTCAAAATGCGAGGAACCCAAACGAGGTGATCACTTGTAAGCTAATCATAAATTCTTGTGAAGTTTATACTTTACTAGATACCGGTGCTACCCATTCATTTATCTCTTCTACTTGTGCTCAACTTTTAAATTTGACTCCGAAAAAATTAGATTTTGACCTATCGGTGGAAACTCCGTTAGGAGAAACTTTCATCACATCCACTGTTTAAAAGTCTTGTTTAATCCAAGTTGGCACCATCACCTTACCTGTTGACCTTATCTCTTTAAAGATACTTGCTTTTGATGTGATTCTAGAGATTGATTGGTTAACTACTCATCATGCCAAAATTGATTATTTTCGTAAGGTTGTTAGTTTTCATATTCCTAAACAACCTGTTGTTCAAATTCAAGCAACTAGACCATTAAAATCAATCACTGTCATATCTAATCATAAAGCTATTCGTTTATTGAAAAATGGATGTCAAGCTTTCATAGACCATGTTATGGATTTGAATAAAGACACGTCAAATTTGAATAATATTCCTGTTGTTATTGACTTTCCTGATGTATTTTCTGAAGAACTTTCCGGTCTACCCCCGGAACGTGAAGTTGAATTCTTTATTGACCTTGAACCTGGTACAAAGGCCATTTCTAAAACCCCATATCGAATGGCTCTATTGAACTTGAGGAGTTAAAGGTCCAACTACGAGAGTTGTTGGACATCGGTTTCATTTGTCTAGTACATCTCCTTGGGGTGCTCTATTTTATTTGTAAAGAAGAAAGACGGGAGTATGCGACTTTGTATTGACTAAAGGAAATTGAACCATGTCACTATCAAGAATAGGTATCCCCTACCTCGTATTGATGACTGTTTGACCCGATTGCAAGAAGCACAATTCTTTTCAAAGATTGATCTTAGTTACGGATATCATCACCGTAGATTAGAATCGAGGATATTCCAAAGACGCCTTTAGAACTTCGATGCGGGCATTATGAATTCTTAGTCATGTCTTTTGGATTGACTAATGCTCCTGTGGCTTTCATGGATATGATGAACCGAGTATTCAAGGAATATTTGGATTAGTTTGTTGTTGTCTTTATTGATGACATCCTCATATATTCCAAAAGTTATGAAGATCATGAGCACCATTTGAAGCTGGTACTCCAAAGGCTTCGTGAAAACAAGTTATATGCCAAGTTAAAGAAATGCGAGTTCTGGCTTGAGGAAGTAGCATTTCTTGGGCACGTGGTGTTAAAACATGGAGTATCTGTTGACCCGGCGAAGATTGAAGCAATACAAAAGTTGGGAACAACCAAGACGGTGGTAAAATCACGTAGCTTTTTGGGCTTAACTGGTTATTATCGGAGATTCGTGGAAGGGTTTTCTCGAATCGCTACTCCGTTAACTCAGTTGACTCGGAAGGATACAAAATTCGTATGGAGCGAGGAATGCGAGAAGAGTTTCCAAGAGCTTAATAGGAGACTCATTTCGGCACCTGTTCTAACAATACCATCTGGTACAGATGGATTTGTTATCTACAGCGATGCTTCAGACAAAGGGTTAGGATGTGTTCTCATGCAATGTGGGAAAGTCATAGCCTATGCCTCGCGGCAACTTAAAGAATATGAGAGGAATTATCTTACTCATGATCTAGAGTTGGCAGCGGTCGTTTTCCGGCTAAAGATATGGAGGCACTATCTATATGGGGAGAAAGTGGAGATATATTCAGACCATAAAAGGCTCAAATATATCTTCACTCAAAAAGAACTCAACATGTGGCAGCGACGTTGGCTCGAGCTATTGAAAGATTACGATCACACCATTCAACACCATCTTGGAAAAGCGAACGTGGTAGTTGACGCATTGAGTAGAAGATCATACGCGGGAACGAATACGATGTTGTTAACACAAAGGCCCATCTTGTGTGATTTATAAAAGATGAAGATAGAATTCAGGACTTCGGGGACCCATGCAATGATGTCAAGTATACGTATAGAACTAACTTTAATCGAAAAAGTTAAAGTTGCTCAATCCACAGACCCAGAGCTGATGCGGATGAAGAAGAAAGTGCAAGAAGGTGCTATTCCAGAAGCAAGAATCGATGAAGAAGGAATACTTCAAGTCCATTCCAGACTTTGTGTTCCTAACAATTCTGATTTGAAGTACAAGATCATGATGGAGTCACACAATACACCATTTGCAATTCATCCTGGAAGTACCAAAATGTACCGTGATCTTCGACATACATTTTGGTGGAACAATATGAAGAGAGAGATTGCAAAGTTTATCTCGATGTGTTTAACTTGTCAACGTGTAAAGGCGGAGCATCAAGTGCCTAAGGGTCCATTGTAACCACTTGAGATTCTGAAATGGAAGTGGGAACACATTACCATGGATTTTGTTACGGGTCTTCCTACGGTTTCTCAAGGCATAAATGCTATTTGGGTTATTGTTGATAGATTAACCAAGTCTGCTCATTTCTTGCCGATACGGGAGACTTATTCCCTTGAATGTCTTGCTAGTATGTACGTGAATGATATTGTGAGGTTACATGGCATGCCAGTATCCATAGTTTCGGATTGTGACCCAAGATTCACTTCAAGATTTTGGGTTAGCTTGCAAAAAGCTTTGGGCACGGATTTACGATTTAGTTCAGCATACCATCCTCAAACGGACGGACAATCAGAGAGGACTATTCAAACTCTTGAAGATTTATTAAGACTCTGTGTCCTAGACTTCAAAGGGAGTTGGGATAAGTACTTACCATTGGTGGAATCCTCCTATAACAACAGTTATCAGGCAAGTATAGGTGTGGCTCCAGTTGAAGCATTGTATGGACGAAAGTGTCGCTCTCCAATATGTTGGGATAAGGTGGGTGAAGCAACATTGTTGGGACCCGAGTTGGTACGTATGACTACAAAAAAGATCCAAATGATTCGACAACATATATAAACGGCACAAGATCGACAAAAGAGTTATGCAGATCTTCATCGAAGGGAGTTTAGTATTGGGGATCACATATTATTACGTGTAGCTCCATGGAAGGGAGTTATAAGATTTTGGAAAAGAGGAAAACTCAATCCACGATTTATTGATCCATTTCAAATTCTTGACCGAGTAGGAAATGTAGCCTATAGACTCGAGTTACCTCCAAGCATGTCTCGTGTTCATAATATTTTTCATATATCTGTGCTTCGTAAATATGTGAAAGACCCGAACCACGTCATTAAGTTAGAACCGAACGAGATAGCCGAAGACTTAACGTACGAGGAGGTTCCTGTCAAGATCTTGGATAGAAAGGAGCATGTCCTACGCACGAAGATCATACCACAAGTTAAAGTTTTGTGGAGAAATCATGCTATCGAGGAAATGACACGGAGTTGAAGCGAAATGAAAGCGAGGTACCTCACCTTTTGAAACACACGTATGCGTCGTCGATTTCGAGGACGAAAATTTCATAAGGAGGGGAGCTTGTAAGACCCCAAATTATTAATAAATAAAATTTAAATTCCTCTATTTATTATTTTGAAATAGTAAGGGTTGATTTGATTAATGTGGATAGTTATGGGTAAAATACGCAAATATTTCAAATAAGCAAGTGGTTATAAAATATTCGTTTGGTCGTGGAATATTCTTCTGTATTGGGGAATATTAAATGCATTGACTTGACAAATACTGTGGGCCCATAACGAAAAAATGATTAGATGAAGAAAATGACAAGTATAAGTTATTTTAATGATGACGTAGTATTATTCAGATTAATACATTTGAAATACTCGGTGGGTTAAAAATACGGTAACACATGGTATTGCATCAATTATTGATTCTTACGTGAAGAAGCCTTTACTCGATAAATTATTACGATAATTATTGTTCGATATTTTATTTTATTGATTCAATAATTCTTTGCATTGATATTTTATATTATGGTTGTTTCATAATTGTCATTACTACGTTTTTTCCATTATCGGAGCAATAATTCATATTATCTGAATAATATTATTGAATAACATTGTTGGCAATGTCTAGAATTCTGTCTAAGGAGAGGTTAGTTCATCTAATTCTTGGCGCGATGAGAGAAATCTTTCTTAGTGAAAAGCCCCTCTATCACAGAAGCTGCTGATTGTCGATTATGGTGATTACGTAATATTATTTATGAATAATTAATTATTAATTTATATGATGAGGAAAATATTGATTTTATATGGATATAGATGGAGAAAATTTTTAATGTGACAATTGTTGAAAATAAATATTTTATCTTTTTTTGATATAATAATTCATTTAAATATATTATTATATTTTAATAATATAATAATGGTGATATTTTTACAATGAATGTGGGATATATGAGTATATGAGGAGAAAGAGTATTTTTGTTGCAATAAATGTTTAAAACATGTTAAACATGTCGGTGGACCCCATTTATTGATTTGAAATTTGATTATAGCACAGTAAAAAATCGTTAGTTTGTGGATTTAGGTTTCAATTTACATTTTGAATTTGGAAAAACTTTCTTACGCAAAGTTATAGAGAATTGAATTTCCTATAGCAGTTGCGAGATTCGAATTTTCTGATAAAAGGGCTATTTATTATGAATTATTGAAGTTCTGAAGCTCCGAAATAATTAATTTTTTGAAGTTTTAAATAATTTTAGTATGAAGAACGTTTTTGGTGATGATGACTCATGCTTGGCTGATATCTAGACAAAAAGAGTGGGCGTAGGAAATTTTGGTTTATAAATAATATTAATTTATTAAATTTTCTGCTTTGGCGTTCTAAGCATTTTCCTATAAATAGGGTGCTTAGGTTAGAATTGAAAATTACACCGAATACTGAAGTTTTCTCTCTCTTTCTCTCTCGATATATTGAGCGTATTCTTGTGAGTATTTTAATACTTTGAGTGTTCTATATCTGGTACAAGTTCAAGTCATAGCCTATATCCAGATTTTTACTGAAATCTTCGTCTTTACGTGGTAAGGGATGTTATTTTTTTTGTAATGATGTTATTCTTTCAATATCATTATGCCAAAATATTGATATGAAGTTTTTATCAAATTTGGAACTTTTTGGTGTCAAAGTTACTATTCACGTATACGACATTATTCACGAATACGACACTATTCACAAAAAAGTTAAATTTTTGTTTTTGTCCAAAATATCTATTATGGATACTAGCTTTAATTGTATCCATATTTTGATCATTCTTGAATTTTACTCCACTATGATTATTAGTGAGGTATTTTTGGACGTGAATAAACCGAATTACGAATCCTTAATCCTTAATCCTTGTCTTTTGTTTCATTGGATTCGTTTCTTTAAAAATATTTTTCATCATCCTCGGTCCTAAATGATGATGTTACTGAATATCTTTGGCCTGTAGTGCAAAGATGATTGATTTTCTTATGAATATCTTTGGCCCGTAGTGCAAAGATGAACATGTGTTGAGGTGAACATGACCAACTGATGAATATCGTTGGCCTGTAGTACAAAGATGAATATTTGATTCAAGATGTATATTGATTGATGTTACAGGGATAAAATATTGATGATGAACTTTTAAATTCATAGATACTAGTAGATTTCATTCTCTACGTAACTATTCTATGAATTATTATTTTTCGCTGCGAATATTGATCTGAAATTTGTTGTCTATTATATTCTATTAGATTTTTTCCCTGTTGAGGACTAACGATAATTTGTTCTATATTATCTTAGTCATAATATTCTTTTTTGGGCTAGTTGAGCTCACCCTTTTCCTTGTTGTTCCATTTTTCTTCTCAGGAGGCGAGAATGTAGTGAGTACGAGTCGGGGTATGGAATGGTGGTTCTAGAGAGAGTTGTTTAGTAGTCCTCACCATTTTCATAAACGAATGTATCAATAATTGTGATGAGGATTTATTTGGGTATTGATATTGTCTAGATGACAATATTTGTATTTTAAACTCACAGTTTTTATGTTGTAATAATAATTTTGTAGTTATTTCTGTGCCATGTATTTGACAACTCAGAATGGGTGCTGAATACCTATTTTGGGGGTGTCACACAATATGTTGGGATGAGGTGGGTGAAGCAACATTGTTGGGACCCGAGTTGGTACGTATGATTACGGAAAAGATCCAAATGATTCGACAACGTATACAAACGGCACAGGATCGACAAAACAGTTATGCGGATTTTCATCGAAAGGACGTGGAATTTAGTATTGGGGATCACGTATTATTGCGTGTAGCTCCATGGAAGGGAGTTACAAGATTTGGGAAAAGAGGAAAGCTCAATCCACGATTTATTGGTCCATTTCAGATTCTTGACCGAGTAGGAAATGTAGCCTATAGACTCGCGTTACCTCCGAGTATGTCTCGTGTTCATAATGTTTTTCATATATCTGTGCTTCGTAAATATATGAAAGACCCGGACCACGTTATTGAGTTAGAACCGGACGAGATAGCCGAAGACTTAACGTACGAGGAGGTACCTATCAAGATCTTGGATAGGAAGGAGCATGTCCTACGCATGATGGTCATACCACAAGTTAAAGTTTTATGGAGAAACCATGCTATAGAGGAAATGACCTGAGAGTTGGAAACGGAAATGAAAGCGAGGTACCCTCACCTTTTTGAAACACCAGGTACGTACGTCAATTTCGAGGACGAAATTTCATAAGGAGGGAAGGTTGTAAGACCCCAAATTATTATAAATAAAATTCAATTTTCTCTATTTATTATTTTAAAATAGTAAGGGTTAATTTGATTAATGTGGTTAGTTATGGATAAAATGCGCAAATATTTTAAATAAGCAAGTGGTTATAAAATATTCATTTTTATCGGGGAATATTCGTTTGGTCGTAGAATATTCTTCTTTATGCGGGAATATTAAATGCGACGACGCAAATTTTTATGTGGGCCCCATAACGAAAAAGCGATTGGATGAAGAAAATGACAAATATAAGTTGTTTATAATAACGCAGTAGTTGTTATTCAATTAATCTTTGTTAAAATACTCGGTGGTTAAAATCAAGATGATACAGTATTGCACCAATTATTGATTCTTACGCAAAGAAGGCACTACTCAATAATTGTTACAGTAATTACTGTTCAATATTTTATTTTATTCAATAATTGCTGCATTGCTATTTTATATTACTATTGTTTCAATAATTATCATTACACAGTATTTTTCATTATCGGAGCAATAATTCATATTATCTCCGAATAATATTATTGGATAACATTGTTGGCAATGTCTAGAAAGTTACATCTAAGGAGAGGTTAGGTCATCTAATTGCTTGGCGTCGATGAGAAAATCCTTATTGAAAGCCCCTCTATCCCGAGAGCGCGCCTGTTGTCGATATTGTGATTACGTAATATTATTATGAATAATTAATTATTGATTTATATGATGAGGAGAAATCCTTATTGGAAAGCCCTCATCCCAGGAACTATGCCTGTTTACGATGATTGTGATTCTGTAATATTATTCGTGAATAATTAATTATTGATTTATACAATGAGGAAATATTGATTTTATGTGGATATAGATGGAGAAAATTTTTAATGTGACAATTGTTAAAAATTAATATTTTATCTTTTTCTGATAAAATAATTCATTTAAATATATTATTATATTTTAATAATATAATAATGGTGATATTATTACAATGAATGTGGGATATATGAGTATATGAGGAGGAGTATATTTGTTACTAAAATTATTTAAAACATGTTAAACATGTTTGTGGACCCCCTTTATTGACTGAAATTTGATTATAGCCTGTAAAATCGTCCGTATGTGGATTTCGATCAATTTCTGTTTTGAATTTGGAAAAACTTTCTTCTGCAAAGTTGTAGAAAATTGAATTTCCTATAAAAATTCGCGAGATTCGAATTTTCTGATAAAGGGATATTTATTATGAATTATTGAAGTTTCGGAGTTCCAAAATAATTAATTTTTGGAAGTTTTAATTATTTTTATTATGAAAAACGTTTTTGTCATTAAAGGTGGGTCTTGCATGTGATGTAAATGCTGAATTCAGATCTAGGAAAGTAGGCGTAGGAAATTTAATTTTATATATTAATATTTTATTAAATTTTCTACTTGGTGTTCTAAGCATTTTCCTATAAATAGGGTGCTTAGGTTAAAATTGAAAATTACACCAGAAACTGAAGTTTTCTCTTTTTCTCTTTCGATATATTGAGCGTATTCTTGTGAGTATTTTAATACTTTGAGTGTTGCTATACGGTGCAAGTTCAAGTCATAGCCTATATCCGGTGTTTCAACTAGAAGTATTGTCTTTGCAAGGTAAGAGATGTTATTTTCTTTTGTAAATGATATTATTTCTTCAATATCATTATGCCAAAATATTGATCTGAAGTTTTTATCAAATTTGGAACTTTTGGTGTTGGGCTTACTATTCACGTATTCGGCACTATTCACGTATATGACACTATTCACGAATACGACACTATTCACAGAAAAGTTAAATTTTCATTTTTGTCCAAAATATCTATTATGGATACTAGCTTTGATTGTATCCATGTTTTGATCATTCTTGAATTTTACTCCACTATGATTATTATTGAGGTATTTTTGGACGTGAATAAATCGAATTACGAATCCTTAATCCTTGTCTTTTGTTTCACTGGATTCGTTTCTTTAAAACTATTTTTTTTCATCATCCTCAGTCCTAAATGATGATGTTACTGAATATCTTTGACCTGTAGTGCAAAGATGTTTGATTTTCTTATGAATATCTTTGGCCCGTAGTGCAAAGATGAACAGGTGTTGAGGTGAACATGACCAACTGATGAATATCTTTGGCTTGTAGTGCAAAGATGAATATTTGATTCAAGATGTATATTCATTGATGTTATAGGGATAAAATATTGATGATGAACTTTTAAATTCATAGATACTAGTAGATTTCATTCTCTACGTAACTCTTCTATGATTTATTATTTCCGCTGCGAATATTGATCTGAAATTTTGTTGTCTATTATATTCTATCAGATTTTTCCTTGTTGAGAACTAACGATAATTTGTTCTATGTTATCTTAGTCATAATATTCTTTACTGGGCTAGTTGAGCTCACCCTTTTCCTTGTTGTTCCATTTTTCTTCTTAGGAGGCGAGAATGTAGCGAGTACGAGTCGGGGTGTAGAATGATGGTTCTAGAAAGTTGTCTTAGTAGTCCTCACCGTTTTTGTAAAATAATATATCAATAATTGTAATGAGGACTTAGTTGGGTATGTATATTGTCTAGATGACAATATTTGTATTTAAACTCACAGTTTTTATATTGTATTAATAAAGTTGTAGTTGTTTATGTACCGTGTATTTGACAACTCAGAATGAGTCATGTATACCTATTTTGGGGGCATCACAGATTGGGCACTTGTTCTAGTGTCGATTTAAAATCACTGATCACCGAAGGAGATAAGTGATTCTTTTTTATTAAATTAAATATATACTTGTACGTGTGTATATATGTATTATGCCAATAGCAATTGAAGCATGATTGTAACCGAGTATTTATTACTTTACACGTTACATCGTTTATATCATAAAAAGTGGAAACAATATTCATGTTATATATATTAAATCAAAGAATTAATCACTTTGATTATTGATTCAGGTGAGTAAAAGATGCATTGCTGCTAACATTTTAAAAGAGTTATCACATAAGCGACAATAATTCGTGTGGGCCTATCATGTCATGAGTCAGCAATAACATCTTCTATATGCTTCTCGAAAGTCAACCAAGGCAATCCAAGCCCATCGGCTTCAGCAAAATAAAACTAGCACCTGGAATCAACACTGATCGTCGGGAGAATAACAAGCCTCGAATAGAATATGTGTGGCTCTTAATTTTCACAAATGGAGGGGAGCGAGCAATCACCTCCACATATTAAATAAAAAGTTTCGTTGTCCTTCGTCACTATCAACATCTGTAGACCACATGGGAATAGATGAAGTTGGGTTCGGACCACTTCAACGATCTTTTTGGCAATTTCTCTTCGGGCCACACCGGTTTCATCATATCTTCGACTGTTTACTTTCGACAGATATAAAGTTTGATCGAAGCCTCCCACAGGGGTCAGGACGGATATTATGGAGACATAAGGTTGGAGGGGCTATAAGGTCAGACAAACTTCTTTCGAGAAGGCTTTGATCTCCCGAAAGGATGAATATTCTACGGATAAAAATCCCGCGGATAAAAATCCCGAGGATAAAAATCCCGAGGTTAAAAATTTCGAGGATAAAAATCCCGAGGATAAAAATCTCACGGAGACTTTTTGAATACTCTCTTATAAATAAGTTCCTTATAAATAAGAGACTGGGGGCAATGTTGGAGTGTGATTATTTGGGTCTAGCCAAGGTGTAACTCAATTTATTTAATGGGCTAGATTTGATGTTGACCCATAATATATATTTATTTTGACAGTGAGAGAGTTCTTATTAAAGAAATATTGTGTTTCCTTATTTGGTGGAATAAGGAGGTTTAATTCGGACTCCTACTCCTACTCCTAATTGGATTCAGCAGTTATAAGGTGATTCTGAAAAAGGACTCCTAATTGGATACAGCAGTTATAAGGTGATTCTGAAAAAGACTCATACTCCTAATTGGATTCAGGTGGATATGGCATCTATAAATACAACAATAAGGAGGAACACAAGAGATACAACAGAAATACACAACTTGTATTCTCCATATTATTATAGTGAATTTCTCCCTCTCTCCGTGGTTTTTTCCCAATTGGGTTTCCACGTAAATTCTTGTGTTCATATATTTATATCTCTTTTGTTTATGTTTATGTTTATGTGGATGAGTTTGAGTTCACAACAATACAATCAACCGTTAGCGCGATTTTGGCCTGCTGTTTTGGTGATTTCGTCAGGCGTACAAAATCAGACGTTAACAAGAAGTGAAGCAAAATAAATGTAGATAATAATAACTCTTATCCTAGGTTTGAATTGAAGATAATTAATAAGGGAGTAAAATATCATAATGATTCATATTATTTTTTGACTGAAATGAGTTATTTCATATATCCAAAGAATAAAATTTATAAATTTGACAGGAATATAATTAATGGTTTATTTCATTCTAATGTAACAATTAAATACTATTTTTTTATATTTCATAGGAATTGAATGAGTTATTCTATTTTTAACATGATTTTTTCAATCCAAATGTAGCTTTAAATTCTATCTGCATATGATAGTTAAATTAAAAAAAATATTGAAGTAAAAACAAGAAATACAAACTTGAAAAAAATGCATTTATTATATTAAATATATATATATATATATATATATATATATATATATATATCAGTAGAGTCAATTGACCACACTACTCAAAACGTAACTTCGCCGCTGCCGAGATGACCTATAACTTATCCTCGACTTTACAAGGACTAAACTTTTTATAAAATTATTCGACAGTATTATTAACCTGTCATGACTTTTAAGTAGACATATCATAAATCATGTCAAGTCAACATGCTCACGTTTTTCTTTTAAGAATTCTATTTTGCTCGAGGAAACTACCTAAGAAATCCATATATCTAGTTGTAGCATTGACTGATTTTACAGTAAAAGTTTCTTAGATCAAAGTAATTAAGAGAACAAATTAAGGAAACTACCTGAAAAGTCAATCTAGCAATGACTTTGACTGATTTTTAAGATTAGAAGTTTCTACATGCTGAATCACTCTTCCATAAAAGCAAGAAAAATATCCAATATTCATGCTTAATTGTCCATATCAACAGCCATCAACTTCAAGCCATAAAACTAAAAGAAATTTTTGGGAAGAAGACAATTGATGGCTATACATTTTCCCCAACGATTAGGTTAGCTTCCACACAATCAAACAAATCAAATATGATAAAATACTCAGCCATTACACTTGAGTGAGTTAGAAGAATATTTGATGTTCCTTGGTCGCAAACTCTATCTAATCTTCTTCATTTTTCTTCTTGTTTTATATATTCAGATGACACATGTTGGTTAAGAACTGTGGGCCCAAGTGCAAAATTAGAGTTCACATGACCTAATTGAATTAAATGAAAAATTAGGGTTCCACGACCTCATTAAATGTGCAAATTAGGGCTCACATAACTTAATGGAATGAAGACGAAAAAGTCAAAAATAAATGTGCTAGACCCGGGAGAAGCCTCCACGTGTCCTGAGGCAGAAGGCTCGTGGAGGCGGGTCGTTTGGGGAATTGATTGAGAGATTGGATTGGTGGCTAGAAGGACAGGACGATCTGGACATTAGTACTCTGATGATTAAAGGTCTTTGTTGTTCAATCCATGTCTTTCCGTTCTTCTTTCTTTATCTGAACATAATTGTGACGTCCCCAAAATAGGTATACAACACCCATTCTGAGTCGCCAAAATATATGGTATAGAAAATAAACTACAACTTCATTATTACAATTGTCGTGCAAAATACGACAACACATACTGTGAGTTTAAATACAAATATTGTCTTCTAGACAATATCCACAACCAAATAAGTCCTCATTACATTTATTACTACACTATTTTACAAAATAGTGAGGACTACTAAAATAGCTATCTTGAATCATCATTTCATACCCCGGCTATTCCCTGCTATATTCTCACATCCTGAGAAGAAAAATGGAACAACAAGGAAAAGGGTGAGCTCAATTAGCCCAGTAAAAAATATTATAACTAAGATAACATACAACAAATTATCATTAGTCCTCAACAGGGAAAAATCTTATAGAATATAATAGACAACAAGTTTTAGATCAACAAATGCAGCGGAAACATCAATCCATTAGAAGAGTCAAGTAAAGAATGAGTTCTACTATCTTCTAAGATTTAAAAGTCCATCATCAATATTTTATCCCTATAACAACAATCAATATATCTTGAATCAAATATTCATCTTTGCACTACAGGCCAAAGATATTCATTTGTATCACCAGTAGGTCATGTTCATCTCAACACTTGTTCATCTTTGCACTACGGACCAAAGATATTCATTTATATCATCAGTTGGTCATGTTGATCTCAACACCTGATCATCTTTGCACTACGGGCCAAAGATATTCATCAATTAATCATTCATCTTTGCACTACAGGCTAAAGATATTCATCAAGTATCACCATTAAGGACTGAGGATGATGAAAAACATTTTAGAGAACGAATCCAGTAAGACAGAAGGACAAATATTAGGGATTCGTATTTCGGTTTATCCAAATTCAATAATACTCCATAATAACCAAGTATGAAGTAGAATTCACAAATAAAGATCAAAACATGGATACAATCAAAGATAGTAACCATAAAAGACATCTGGAAGAAAAAGAGAAAATTTCATTTTTTGGGTGAATAGTACCGTATTTGTGAATAGTACCGTATACGTGAATAGTGCCGTATACTTGAATAGTAACCCCGACACAAAAAGATAGGAATTCCATAAAAAAAATCATACTTCGTGAACAATACTCGTGAATAGTATCGTATTCGTGAATAGTACCGTATACGTGAATAGTGTCGTATACCTGAATAGTAACCCCGACACAAAAAGTTTTAAATTTAATAAAAACTTCAGATCAATATTTCGGCATAATGATATTGAAGAAAATAATATCATTTACGAAAGAAATAACATCCCTTACCTCAAAAAGACAGTACTTTTGATTGGAATACTGGATATAGTGCTGAAGGAACTTGCACCGTATAGCAACACTCAAAGTTTCAAAATATTCACAAGAATACGCTCGATAATATAGAGAGAGAAAGAGAGAAAACTTGTTTCTGGTGTGATTTTCAATTCTAACTTAGCCCTCTATTTATAGGAAAATGTTAGCACGCCGAAACAGACTTGACCTGTAACCTGATGGCTTTACCTGCTACTATTCCCATCCACCACATTTGAATTACAATTTTAGCACATTTCTTCACCAACCACAGGTGGGGCCCACCAATTCTAGAATTTTTCACCAAAATGATAAATTTGGAAACTTCAACAATTTCTGAACCAGTCACCTCTTAAAATTCATAACAAATCATACGTTTATTTTTAACGGTTCAAAATTTATGGACATATACTCAACTTATATATGTATAACATATCCAAAAATCACAACGATCCAACGGTCGGATCAAAATTTATAACTCACGCAATATAGCTGAAGAACACTGATTTTTCGGACTATTAGTCCTTCGGACCAGTTTCATTCAAAAATTCACCACGAGATTTCCACAAAGAATTTTTGGGTGATTCAAATTTCGACAGTTAGCTTACTTCTAGGGCTTTTTTTTGATATATGGCTCATCTCTTAACTCATTATACACAAAGAGTTATGGATTTTACAAAATCAAGTAATAAACTAATGTTTCTGAAAATCCCATATTTTGTTCTTCATTTCGATAAATACTGATAAAACACCTCATCATTAATTCATTCACTTATAACCACATAAATAAATCCATCATTTATATCCACATCAAATAAATATTTTCTTATCATATAAATCAATAACTAATTATTCACAAATAATATTACAGAATCACAATAATGACAACCAGACAGTTCTTAGGAAAGAGGGGACTTTCCAATAAGGATTTCTCCTCACTGGCGCGCAATTAGATTATCTAAGCCAAGGATATTCGTGTATTCATCAATGGCCATGATCATGCCAACAACTGTCCATCAATGCACTACGGCCAATGAGGACTTTTACCACATCATTTGTAACATTACGGTTAAGTGATTATCTTAGAATAATCCATGGTCATAATCATACCAAGTCCATCCATGCACTACAGGCCACAGATGACTTTCAACATAATATAAATATGAGTATGATGACAATGATATAAGAATTCAATAAAACAACTTCAAAAATTAATTTGTCTAAGAACTAATAATGTCCAAATTGTCAACAAGATATTGTTTTGTGGTGTAAAATTCAAGAATGCTCAGAAGAATATTTTCATGAAACGATACTGGATGAAGCGCAAATATCAAGGATATTCCACTAATTTCATAGAGTATAGAAGTCAAAACTTTAACCAACTGAGTATAATAAAGAATGGAATAACAACAGAAATCACCATGCATGCGGTATTGCATAGATGAGGTTATTCCAATGAATAATAAAGATGGAACCAGTCCCATGTAAAACACACAGATGTGATATTCCAATGAGAATAATAAATACTGAAATAATAAATAATGGAACTAGGTCGTGTGAAATTACATTCCAAAGCGGGATATTCCGAGAATATTAAATGCGGAATAATAAATATTGGAACCAGTCGGGTGAGATTCACACCGGCGGATATTCTCGCGAGAATATTAAATGATGTAAAATATAAATATTGGAACCGAGTCGTGAAATTAAATTCGCAGAAGTGGATATTCCGGCTGTATTAAATGACGGAATAATAAAAGGATTTCACCAAGTATGGGTATGTCGCTTTATCTGAGGTTATGTATAGGGTATGCCACAGCGTATCTGAGTTATTCCAATGTAATAATAAAGAATGGAATAACAGAAGTTCTCTTCATGAATAAGAAAGAATAACACCCCTTACCGTAAAAGAAACTGGATAAAGGAGTAGTGAGGTAGTAAACTTCTCTTCTTCTTTAGATTTTCTCTCTACAATTCTCCCTACAATTTCTCTCTATAATAACCGCTCTATAGCTTTAGTGAATTGGTGAGAAATGAAGAAGAATGAGCTTCTATTTATAGAAAAACATAGTTTCGATAATTGCACATTTTGGGACTCGGAAAATTACAGTACAATACCTCCAACTTTTATTTCATTTTTAATTCAGTCATCCAAGTATTATCAAATTTGCACCAACTCCCCTAATAGTAAATCATGTGAATCAATAATAAAATCATGTGACTCAATAGTAAAATCATGTGATAAAATTAATTACAGTATAGTACCTCCATCTATACCTCTATTTTTAACTTAGTCATGCAAGTATTATCAATCTTGCACCAACTCCCCTAATAGTAACAAGAATGTGAATCAATAGTATCACATGTGAACAAATAGTTATAATCATGTGAATTAATTGCTCATTTATCCGATAATTTACCCGATTTATCAATATAGCCCTCAAACATCAAATATTATCGAAATAAATGTCAATTTTCACTAACACAAACCATTCCAACATAATGAAACCATTTTTATCAAAAATATAAATTTTGAAATTTTGAAGTTTGACTTTTCTCGAAAAAGTCAACTATTGACTTTTTGACCAAATAGTGAATTCCGAAAAATTTTGTGTTTATAGACCATTTTTACTAATTTCGTCGTTTCAGACTCAACTATCACGTCCGCGTCTCCAAATTCAACTCCGAACACAACTTCAATTAACAATCATCATTAATATTATAACTCACAATATTTATCAACCAGGTCGTTCCTAGGAAAGAGGGGGCCTTCCGGTAAGGATTTCTCCTCATTGGCGCACAATTACCTAACCTCTCCTTGACAGAACTTCTAGACATTGTAAATATTGCAATTTAATAATATGAATAACTTTGTCGTCTCAATTTTGATTTAATAAAATAACATATTATGCACATGATACTGTGACAATAATCGAATCAATAATATAAGAGATATGATGCAGCAATTACTGTAGCAATAATTGAGTAAAACTGAGTGACTTATCACGTAAGTATCAATAATCAATATCGTGTGCTACTATGCAACCACGCGTATTACTGTACTTTTACTACTGAATAGTTCAACAGTATTAACGGTAAAACTTCAACCGTTATTTTCATAAAATATTTTTATCGTTTTCTAACTACTACAGTGCTTCCGTTGTGGGGTCCACCAATGATTATGTCGTAAATCTGAATATTCCCCACCAAAAAGAATATTCCCCGACCAAACGAATATTATATAACAACTTGCGTACTTTGAAAAATTTATAAATATTACCCACAACTATAACATTATATCAAATTTACTCCATAATATTCAAAAAAATATTTTGAGAAATTTAAATCTTTATTTATAAAATCTGGGGTCTCATAATGTAATGAAAGTTTCTCCTAACGGAGTCTCCACAGATAGGTCAAAGTCTAATTTCTCCGGAGTCAATTTTAAATGTTGAACGCAAGCAAGAGAGATAAAAGAATGGATAGAACCGGTATCTAATAAGGTATAAACTTCGCAAGAATTTATAATTAACTAACCCGTGCTAACTTCGTTCGAGTTCCTTGCATTCTGACCGGTCATGACAAACTCTCTTCCAGGAACCGTTGACTTTGTCTTTTCCGTATCCGCCTTTGGTGCCACCGTCCCAGCTGGACTTGATTTCGCTACAGGACAAAATCGAGCTATGTGACCGTCTTTTCCACAACTAAAACATACCTTGGAAGGCTGTGAACAATTGGGACTTATGTGTCCCTCCTCTCCGCATCTGTAGCATCTAACTGGCGGTCTTTCTCCTCCCCTAGAATTCGTTGCTGGTGCTGCTGCTGATGTCTTCCCGTCATCGTTAAATCTTCTCTTTTTGAACTTTCCACTTGAATTATTTCTTCTATTATCTTGGCCATGATTACCACCGAAGTGGTTACCATTTCTGGCATGATAATTTCCTCCACGATGATTATCATTGTCCCGATGACCGTTGCCATTGGTACGATTATCATTTAGTTGTAGGTTGTTATTCTTCGGTTGAGCTGACTCATTATCGCGCTCCAATAACTGAGCCATATTCACAACATCTGAATATAGAGAAAATTTATGAGAAATGAGATATTGAAGAATTTCAAGTTTCAAACCTCTCAGAAACATCCACGTCTTACGTTTCTCATTTTCCACCAAATAAGGTGCAAACCTAGATAACTCTGCGAACTTCGCCTCGTACTGGGACACCGTTATGTTGTTATGTTCTAGTCTAATAAACTCTACCTCTTTCATATGACGAATACTTTCAGGAAAGTACTTGTCATTGGATAGTTTCTAAAACGTTTCCCAAGACATACTAAGTGCAATTTGGTTGGTACGCTTCACGATTCCCACCAATGTCTCATCTCACCACTTTAACATAAAGGTGGCGAATGGAACCTTCTGTTCCTCCGTGCATCCCAAGACATCAAATATCTTGGTAATTTGCTTGACCCACGTTTCCGCCTTGATCGGATCCGGCTTTCCAATGAACTTAGGTGGTCCCAAATCTTTGAACTACTTGGCTGTGACAAATCGCGCGTTGCTATCATTTCCACCCGTATTCTGTACACGAGTCTCCCTCGTCCGATTTTACATGAACTGCAAAAAGCTTCTAAACATCCCATCATTCATCATTTGTTCGGCAGTGTTATTTACAGGAGGAATATTTCCTTCCTGTTGCACGTTCTCCTGGTTTGTGACTAAAGGTTGTTCCACAGTCTCATACACTCCATTGTTAACGTTCTCAGCTGCCATCTTAAATATTATCATAAAACAAGGGTTAATTAAACAATTAACATATAACATAATATCCCTATATTATGACCAACCAACAAATAAGCTTAGGTAGGACACACTAGCGAAGGGTTTACTCATCTCTCCCCTCATAGTTCTATTCCCCGATCTCCACCAGAGATCATATCCCTAAGCTCTGATACCAACTGTGACGCCCCCAAAATAGGTATACAACACCCATTCTGAGTCGCCAAAATATATGGTACAGAAAAAACTACAACTTCATTATTACAATTGTCGTGCAAAATACGACAACACATACTGTGAGTTTAAATACAAATATTGTCTTCTAGACAATATCCACAACCAAATAAGTTCTCATTACATTTATTACTACACTATTTTACAAAATAGTGAGGACTACTAAAATAGCTATCTTGAATCATCATTCCATACCTCGGCTAGTCCCTGCTATATTCTCACATCCTGAGAAGAAAAATGGAACAAGGAAAAGGGTGAGCTCAACTAGCCCAGTAAAGAATATTATGACTAAGATAATATACAACAATTTATCATTAGTCCTCAACAGGGAAAAATCTGATAGAATATAATAGACAACAAGTTTTAGATCAACAAATACAATGAAACATCAATCCATTAGAAGAAATCAAGTAGAGAATGAGTTCTACTATCTTCTAAGATTTAAAAAGTCCATCATCAATATTTTATCCTCAGAATAACAATCAATATATCTTGAATCAAATATTTATCTTTGCACTACAGCCAAAGATATTCATTTGTATCACCAAGAGGTCATGTTCATCTCAACACTGCTTAAATCTTTGCACTACGGGCCAAAGATATTCATTTATATCATCACCGGGTCATGTTCATCTCAACACCGATCATCTTTTGCACTACTGGGCCAAAGATATTCATCAATTAATCATTCATCTTTGCCTACTGGCCAAAGATATTCATCAAATATCACCATTAAGGACCGAGGATGATGAAAACATTTTAGAGAACGAATCCAAGAAAAGCGAGTAAGGACAAATATTAGGGATTCGTATTTCGGTTTATCCGAATTCAATAATACTCCATAATAACCAAGTGTGAAGTAGAATTCACAAATAAAGATCAAAACATGGATACAATTAAAGATAGTAACCATAAAAGACATCCGGAAGAAAAAGAAAAATTTCATTTTTGGTTGAATAAGACCGTATTTTGTGAATAAATAATCTCAGATATCGTGAATAGTCTTATACTTGAATAAGAACCCCCGACACAAAAAGATAGGAATTCCACAAAAAAATCATACTTCGTGAACAATACTCGTGAATAAGGTAAATATTCGTGAATAAAGATCAGATAACGAATAAAGGCTTAGTATACCGAATAATAGTAACCCCGACACAAAAAGTTCCAAATTTAATAAAAACTTCAGATCAATATTTCGGCATAATGATATTGAAGAAAATAATATCATTTACGAAAGAAATAACATCCCTTACCTCAAAAAGACAAGATTTTTTTGATTGGAATCTTCGGATATAGTCTTTGAAGGAACTTGCACCGTATAGCAACACTCAAAGTTTCAAAATATTCACAAGAATACGCTCGATAATATAGAGAGAGAAAGAGAGAAAACTTGTTTCTGGTATGATTTTCAATTCTAACTTAGCCCTCTATTTATAGGAAAATGTTAGCACGTCGAAACAGACTTGACCTGTAACCTGATGGCATTACCTGCTACTATTCCCACCCACCACATTTGAATTACAATTTCATCATATTTCTTCACCAACCACAGGTGGGGCCCACCAATTCTAGAATTTTCACCAAAATGATAAATTTGGAAACTTCAACAATTTCTGAACCAGTCACCTCTTAAAATTCATAAAAAATCATACGTTTATTTTTAACGGTTCACAATTTGTGGACATATACTCAACTTATATATGTATAACATATCCAAAAATCACAACGATCCAACGGTCGGATCAAAATTTATAACTCACGTAATATAGCTGAAGAACACTGATTTTTCGGACTATTAGTCCTTCGAATCAGTTTCATTTAATAATTCACCACGAGATATCCACAAAGAATTTTTGGGTGATTCAAATTTCTACAGTTAGCTTACTTCTAGGGCTTTCTTTTGATATATGCTCATCTCTTAACTCATTATACACAAAGAGTTATGGATTTTACAAAATCAAGTAATAAACTAATTTTTCTGAAAATCTCATATTTTGTTCTTCATTTCGACAAATACTGATAAAACACCTCATCATTAATTTCTTCACTTATAATAACATAAATAAATCCATCATTTATATCCACATCAAATAAATATTTTCTTATCATATAAATCAATAACTAATTTTTCACAAATAATATTACAAAATCACAATAATGACAACCAGGCAGTTCCCAAGAAAGAGGGGGCTTTCCAATAAGGATTTCTCCTCACTGGCGCGCAATTAGATTATCTAACCTCTCCTCGACAGAACTTTCTAGACATTGCCAATAATGTTATCTAATAATATTATTCAAATAATATGAATTATTGATCTGATAATAGAAATACTGTGCAGTGACAATTATTGAACAACAATAATATAAAATATCAACGCAGCAATTATTGAATCAATAAAATAAAATATTGAACAATAATTAATGTAACAATTATTGAGTAGTGCCTTCTTACGTAAGGATCAATAATTCAAAATATCGCGTAATACCGTGTGCTACATCGCAACAACAACGCCAGACATCGTATTTTAACCACCGTGTAATCCAACGAAGTTAATTCGTAAATAACTACGCCAATTATACTTTGTCGCTTTTCCTCATTTGACGCTTATTACATTATGGGGCCCACAAATGATCGTGTCTGTAAATGCGGATATTCCCGACAAAAAGAATATTCCACGACCAAACGAATATTCCCCGACAAAAATGAATATTTTAATAACCACTTGTTTATTTTGCAAAATTTGCACATTTCATCCATAACCAAAGTATTATATCAAATTACCACCTTATTAATCAAGAATAATAATTAGAGGAAAATCGATTTTATTTATAAAAAAAACTGGGGTCTTACAATAATGTCATTCGATCTCATTGTCGAAAACTTCGGAGGAGCTCGACGTGAATATGAGCTCTAGGGGTCGAACCCTAGGGTGGCCAAACCCTAAGGGGTCAAACCCTAGGTTTGTACGCGCCTCCTTCGATCCCCTTCATTCACTTTGGCCTTTCTTGCTCAATTTTCATTATTTTCTTATGATTCTTGGCCTTATAATAAGAAGTTTCTCTTATCATGAAGGTTTCAATTAAGGAAAACCATTCTTAGACCCTCACAAGTTTTCTTGCCTCTTTCCTTGGTTTGAGTCTATTATTCCGTCATTACACTACTCAAAATTTGTCCGACACGAAATTTGAGAGTATGAAGTGGTGTGCCCCCTCGGAGAACTGGCCGAACCCTAGGTGCCTAGGGGGTCACCTAAGTTTTCTTGTTTCCTTCTTCGTTCATTTTTCTTGTTTTGTCCTTATTTTGTTCCGGTAATTCAAATCAAGTTCAATCGGGAAAGTCGTTGTCGAAGTTTATCACAAGGTAGGACCACCTAGGGATGGCCGAAACCTAGGGGCGAGCCAAAACCCTAGGTGTTCTCCCTTTTGTTCATTTATTATTTGTCTCGTTCATTTATTTTCGACATTTTCGTCTTCATTCAATACTTTAGGTCGCATGTGAGCCTTAATTTATACTTAGGCCCACGACTCCTAAAGAATGAGCTTACAAATTACTACATAAGTAACAAATTTCATACAATGTCGACCCCAATTAAAATTATTTTCCAGCTGAAATTGACTGGAATACTCTATTTGCCGATAACTCATTTGATTTTATACGGTTTGATTGTATTTAGATGCAGTTTGACTTCATTAAACAATAAAAATACTAATTTAAGGAATTATTTCTATAATAACTAATTTAAAGATTTAATAATGTATTTTTTAAAAAAAAAAAAAGCTAATATAATTATTCCCGATCTGCATCACAATTTTTGCCCACATTCGCCAGAACCCACACGATTCACGCTGGAAACACTTTTGATACGACATAACCAACTATTTCTACTATCAACATCACAGTAACAACCATAAGCTCCCATCGCTCCATACATTAATAGCAACTTCCCTCGATCAAAACTGACCCCCAAATCGGCAGTGATGGCATATGAAAATGGTTAGCAAAGAAATGACAAACAGCCCAAGTGGTACACTTGATATAAACTGGAAATGGGATGGACATGCACAGCGTGGAAGAAGGCGGTGGCAGCAAAAAAAACTGCGAATCGCTCCAATACTTGGGCTGTAACTGGAAATTTTGATGAACCAATAAATTTTGCAACAAACATAGAAGCAAAGGCCAGGGATGAAAAAGTGGAGAAAGTGGGGATGAAGTTTGAGCAGATTGAATAGCTATTTCAATGGCCGAAGTGAAGCAAAATGAGAAAATTAGCCTACTCCATTCAAGGTTCTGTTGGTCTATAACCGGAGGGATTTGTTTAGGTAGTTGCTGCTCCACCACCGTGATTTCGGCTGAAGAAGGTGGTGAAGGGAAAATGATGGATGAAACTGTTGGTGGAAAATGTGAGGGCTGAATTTAGGGACAAGTTGAAGAAGCATGTTAAAATAATGCAAGGTGGTGTTGAGGAAAATTTTTATGTCCATATATATAAATTAAGCAAGATAGACCCTGGAAATAACACTAACACAATCTCTAATGTTTCAGGAGAATTATTCACATATATATATATATATATATATATATATATATATATATATATATATATATATATAGCTAGTCATCTTATATATATATATATATATATATATATATATATATATATATATATATATATATATATATACATTAAGGTTGTGTGTCTATATATGGTGCTCCACTTTCTTTAGGGCTACTGACAAATTCATCGAAACTTCCAACTGTCACAACATGACAACCCATGCAAGAAGTAGGAATTATATAATTAATATAGAAGGCAAATTAATGAATGTAGATCACTCTTATATTACCTTTTGGATTGAAGTAGTGAAATTAGTGGAGGAATGTAATAGAGAATTAATGAAATAAAATAGAGAGTGGAATGATTTATTATATTTTTGATTGAAATAAGTCATTTCATACCTTTTCAAAAAATAAAATTTACAAATATAACAAGAATAATTAAATTGATTTTATTCCAATGTAACAATCCAAAATTTTTAAAGATTATTCGACACTATTAATGTAAGACCCCAACTTATTATTAATAAAATTGAAATTTTCCTCTATTTATTATTTTAGAATAGTAAGGGTTGATTTAATTAATGTGGTTAGTTATGGGTAAAATTCGCAAATATTTCAAATAAGCAAGTGGTTATAAAATATTCATTATTGTCGGAGAATATTCGTTTGGTCGTGGAATATTCTTACTGTCGGAGAATATTCATACGACGGCCAGCGACTATATGGGCCCCATAATGAAGCGATTGGATGAAGAAAACGACAAATATAAGTTGTTTATAAATAACGACGTAGTTGTTACTGAATTAATAATGTTAAAATACTCTGTGGGTTAAAAACACAAGAGAAGACACGGTATTACACCAATTATTGATTCTTATGTAAAGAAGGCACTACTCAATAATTGTTACAGTAATTATGCTCAAAGATTTTTTATTTTATTGATTCAATAACTATTTGCGTTGATATTTTATATTATCGTTGTTTTAATAATTGTCAACGCACAATATTTTCTATTATCGAGCAATAATTCATATTATCTGAATAATATTATTAGATAACATTATTGGCAATGTCTAGAAAGTTACGTCTAAGGAGAGGTTTGGTCATCTAATTACGCTACCAGAAGAGAGAGATCCTTATTGGAAAGCCCTCTCTTTCTGAGAACCGCTCGTTTATCGATAATGTGATTACTGTAATATTATTTGTGAATAATTAATTATTAATTTTATGATGAGGAAAATATTGATTTTATGTGGATATAGATGGAGAAAATTTTTAATGTGACAATTGTTGAAAATTAATATTTTATCTTTTTCTAATAAAATAATTCAATTAAATATATTATTTTAATAATATATTGATGGTGATATTTTTACAATGAATATAGGATATATGAGTATATGAGGAGAAAGAGAATTTTTGTGGCATTAAATGATTAACACATATTTTGTGTGTCGGTAGACCCCAATTATTGACCGAAATTTGATTATAGCCTGTAAAATCGCCCATTTATGGATTTCTTATTCAATTTACATTTGGAATTTAAAAAAACTTTCTTCTGCAAAGTTGTAGATAATGGAATTTCCTACGAAAAAGACATGTGGTTCGAATTTTTCTGATAAAAGGGCTATTTATTATGAATTATTGAAGTTTCGAAGTTCCGAAATAATTGATTTTTGGAAGTTTTAATTATTATTTTGAAGAAAAACGTTTTTTGCTCTTTGGTGGCCCTCATTTGCACATGTTAATGGCTGAATTCAGTTGTCAAAGAGGTGGGCTTGAAATTTGTTAAATATATTTATATTATATTAAATTTTCTGCTTTGGTGTTCTAAGCATTTTCCTATAAATAGGATGCTTAGGTTAGAATTGAAAATCACACCAGAAACTGAAATCTTCTCTCTCTTTCTCTCTCAATATATTGAGTGTATTCTTGTGAGTATTTTGATATTTGGAGTGTTGCTATATCTGATTAAAGTTCCTTCAAAGACTATATTCGAAATTTCAATCGAAGATCATGTCTTTTCGAGGTAAGGGATGTTATTTTTTTCGTAATGATGTTATTCTTTCAATATCATTATGCCAAAATATTGATCTGAAATTTTTATCAAATTTAGAACTTTTGGTGTCGGGGTTACTATTCACGTATACTATGACGCCCCCAAAATAGGTCCATTCCATCCAACCTATTCTGAGTCGCCAAATACATGGTACAGAAAACAACTACAACTTTATTATAACAATTGTCGTGCAAAACACGACAACGCATAAACTGTAAGTTTAAATACGAATATTGTCTTCTAGACAATATCCACACCCAAATAAGTCCTCATTATAATTATTGATACATTATTTTAAAAATAGTGAGGACTACTAAGACAACTTCTAGAACCATTATTCCATACCCCAACTAGTACTCACTACATTCTCGCCTCCTGAGAAGAAAAATAGAACAACAAGGAAAAGGGTGAGCTCAACTAGCTCAGTAAAGAATATTATGACTAAGATAATGTACAACAAATTATCCTTAGTCTTCAACAGGGAAAAATTTGATAAAATAGAATAGACAACAAGTTTTAGATTAACAACTGTAGCGGAAACAACAATTCATTAGAAGAGTTAAGTAGAGAATGAAATCTACTATCATCTATGAATTTAAAAGTCCATCATCAATATTTTATCCTCAGAACATCAATCAATATACATCTTAAATCAAATAGTCATCTTTGCACTACTGAGCCAAAGATATTAATCGACCGATCGTATGTTCATCTCAACACTGCTCATCTTTTGCACTACGGGCCAAAGATATTCATCATAAAATCATTCATCTTTGCACTACAGGCCAAAGATATTCAGTAATATCATCATTTAGGACTGAGGATGATGAAAAATATTTTAAAGAAAACGAATTCAGTGAAATAAAAGAATAAATATAAAGGATTCGTACTTTAAACAATCCGAGTTTAAAAATACTTCATAAATAATCATGGTGGAGTAAAATTCAAGAATGAGCAAAACATGGATACAATCAAAGCTAGTATCCATAATAGATATTTTGGACAAAAAATGAAAATTTAATTTTTCTGTGAATAGTGTCGTATTCATGAATAGTGTCTTATACGTGAATAGTGCCGTAAACGTGAATAGTAAACCCGACACTAAAAGATAAGAATTTCACAAGAAAAATTATCATGCTTCGTGAATAGTACTCATGAATAGTAACTCGTGAATAGTAACTCATGAATAGTAACTCGTGAATAGTAACTCTGACATAAAAAGATCAGAACTTCACAAGAAAAATCTTACCAATATTCTGGTATAATGATATTGAAAGAAATAATATCAGTTATAAAAAAAAATAACATCCCTTACCTCGAAAAGACAAGACTTACATTGGAATCTTCGGATATAGTCTTTGAAAGAAACTTGCACCGTATAAAAACACTCAAAGTATCAAAATACTCACAAGAATACGCTCAATAATATAGAGAAAGAAGTAGAGAGAAAACTTCAGTTTCTGGTGTGATTTTCAATTCTAACCTAAGCACCCTATTTATAGGAAAATGCTTAGAACACCAAAGCAGAAAATTGAATATAATAATATATTTATAACCAAATTTTCCTTAGCCCACCACATCAAAAACACATTTTCCACACAAATGCACCAAAAATGAAAAACATGTTTTAAACAATTTTTGTAACAAAATCAATTCAGACTCAATAATCCGGAACTTCAATAATTCACAATAAATAGCCCTTTTATCAGAAAAATTCAAAACTCGTGTTCTTTTCATAGGAAATTCCATTCTCTACAACTTTACAGAAGAAAGTTTTTCCAAATTCCAAACAGGAATTGATCGAAATCCACAAACGAGCGATTTTATAGTCTATAATCAAATTTCAATCAAAAATTGTGTCCACCAACACACAAAACATGTGTTAAACATTTAATCCAACAAATATACTCTTCCTCCTCATTTATTCATATATCCCACATTCATTGTAAAAATATCACCATTAATATATTTAAATAAATTATTTTATCAGAAAAATAAAATATCAATTTTTCAACAATTGTCACATTAAAATTTTCTCCATCTATATCCACATAAAATCAATATTTTTCTCATCATATAAATCAATAATTAATCATTCACAAATAATATTACAGAATCACAATAATAACAACTGTGCGCCTTCGAGAAAGAGGGGCTTTCCAATACGGATTTCTCCTTACTGGCGGGCAATTAGATGACCAAACCTCTCCTTAGACAGAACTTTCTAGACATTTCCAATAATGTTATCTAACAATATTATTCAGATAATATGAATTATTGCTCTGATAATGAAAAATACTGTGTAGTGACAATTATTGAAACAACAATAATATAAGATATCAACGTAGCAATTATTGAATCAATAAAATAAAATATTGAACAAAGAACTACTATAACAATTATTGAGTAGGCCTTCACGTAAGAATTAATAATTGGTGCAATATCGTGTTGTCTATCTTGTGTTTTAACCAATTTAGTATTTTAACAAGATAATTCAGTAATAACTATGTCGTCATTTATAAACAACTTATATTTGTCGTTCTCTTCATCCAATTGCTTTTCGTTATGGGGCCCACATAAGGTTGCGCCGTCGTACGAATATTCCCCGACAGTAAAAATATTCCACGACCAAACGTATTCCCAGATAATAATGAATATTTTTAACCACTTGCTTATTTAAAATATTTGCGCATTTTACCCATAACTAACCACATTAATCAAATCAACCCTTACTATTTCAAAATAATAAATAAAAGAAATTCCATTTTATTTTAATAAAATTCGGGGTCTTACATATACAACATTATTCACGTATACGACACTATTCACGAATATGACACTATTCACAGAAAATTAAATTTTTTTTTTGTCCAAAATATCTATTATGGATACTAGCTTTGATTGTATCCATGTTTTGATCATTCTTGAATTTTACTCTACTGTGATTATTATTGAGGTATTTTTGGACATGGATAAACCAAATTACGAATCATTAATCCTTAATCTTTGTCTTTTGTTTCACTGGATTCGTTTCTTTAAAAATATTTTTCATCATCCTCAGTCCTAAATGATGATGTTACTGAATATCTTTGGCCTATAGTGCAAAGGTGGTTGATTTTATTATGAATATCTTTGGCCCAGTAGTGCAAAGATGTATGCAGTGTTGAGATGAACATGACCGATCGATGAATATCTTTGGCACATAGTGCAAAGATGAATATTTGATTCAAGATGTATATTGATTGATGTTACAGGGATAAAATATTGATGATGGACTTTTAAATTCATAGATACTAGTAGATTTCATTCTCTACGTAACTATTCTATGAATTATTATTTTCCGCTGCGAATATTGATCTGAAATTTGTTGTCTATTGTATTCTATCGATTTTTCCTGTTGAGGACTAACGATAATTTGTTCTATATTATCTTAGTCATAATATTCTTTACTGGGCTAGTTGAGCTCACCCTTTTCCTTGTTGTTCCATTTTTCTTCTCAGGAGGCGAGAATGCAGCGAGTACGAGTCGGGGTGTGGAATGATGGTTCTAGAAAGTTGTCTTAGTAGTCCTCACCATTTTTATAAAATAAAGTTTCAATAATTGTAATGAGAATTTATTTGGTTGTGGATATTGTCTAGAAGACAATATTTGTATTTAAACTCACAGTTTTTATGATGTATTAATAAAGTTGTAGTTGTTTCTGTTCCATGTATTTTGACTACTCAAAATGGGTGTTGTATACCTATTTTGGGGGCGTCACAGTTGGTATTACAGCTTAGGGATATAATCTCTGGCGGAGATCGGGGAATAGAACTAGTAGGGGAGAGACGAGTAAATCCTTCGCTAGTGTGTCCTACCTAAGCTTATTTGTTGGTCGGTCATAATATAGGGGTATTATGTGATTTGTTAATTTGTTTAATTAAACCTTGTTTTATGGCGAGATTTAAGAAAGGCAACCGAGAATGTTAACAATTGGAGTAAATGAGACCGTGGAGACGCTTTGTCTCACCAACGAGGAGGAACGTGCAACAGTGACAATGTTCCTCCCAGTAAACAACATCATCGAAAGCGATTTATGAATGATGAGATGTTTAGAAGCTTTTTGCGGTTCATGCAAAACCAGACGAAGGAGATTCCTGTTCAAAATATAGGAAGAAACAATGGCAACGCACAGCTGGTCACAGCCAAGCAGTTCAAAGAGTTGGGACCACCAGAATTCTGGGGAAAACTGGATCCGATTAAGGCAAAGACGTGGGTCGAGCAAATTATCAAGATATTCAATGTCTTGGGATGCACGGAGGAACATAAGGTTCCATTCGCCACTTTTATGTTTCGTAATGAGGCAGATTATTTGTGGGAATCTGTGAAGCGTACCCATTCAGCCGCGCTTAGCATGTCTTGGGAGATATTTCAGAAACTTTTCAATGACAAGTACTTTCCTGAAAGTATTCGTTATATGAAGGAAGTGGAGTTCATTAGACTGGAACAAAACAACATGATGATGTCCCAGTACGAGGCAAAGTTTGCAAAGTTATCCAGGTTTGCACCTCATTTGGTGGAGAATGAGGAACGTATGACACGGATGTTTCTGAGAGGTTTGAAACCCGGCATACATTCATATCTCATTTCTCATAAAGTTTCTCTCTATTCAGATGTTATCAACAGGGCTTAATTGTTAGAGCGAGATAACGAGTACGGTCAACCGAGGGATCATAACTAGGATCATACTGGAGATAGTAGTCAACAGAATAACGATAACCAGCGGAGAAAGAAAAAGATGCACAAAAATGGTAACCACTCTGGTGGTAGTCATGGCCATGAGAATAGAAGAAGAGAGTCGGGAGGAGATTTTGAAAAGAGGAGATTCAACAATGACCATGTGAAGACGTCAGCCCAAAGAAGAACCTGGGTTCTAAGGAGGAGAACGACCACCTTTACAGTATGCTACAAATGCGGAAAAGAGGGACATATCAGTCCAAACTGCCCACAACAGTTCAAGGTATGTTATAATTGTGGAAAAGAAGGACATATCGCTCGAGAGTGTACGATAGCTAAACCAAGTCCAGGGGGGACGGTGACTTTAAAGGCTGTCCCAGAAAAGTCAAAGTCAACGGTTCCTGGAAGAGCGTTTGTCGTGACTGGTCAAAATGCGAGGAACCCAAACGAGGTGATCACGGGTAAGCTAATCATTAATTCTTGCGAAGTTTATACCTTACTTGATACCGGTGCTACCCATTCATTTATCTCTCCTGCTTATGCTCAACGTTTAAACTTGACTCTAGCGAAATTAGACTTTGATTTATCTGTGGAGACTCCATTAGGAGAAACTTTCATCACATCCACTGTTTATAAATCTTGTTTGATCCAGGTTGGCACCATCACATTACCTGTTGACCTTATCTCTTTAAAGATACTTGCTTTTGATGTGATTTTGGGAATTGATTGGTTAACTACTCATCATGCCAAAATTGATTGTTTTCGTAAGGTTGTTAGTTTTCATATTCCTAATCAACCTGTTGTACGAATTCAAGTAACTAAACCATTAAAATCAATTGCTGTCATATTTAGTCATAAAGCTATTCGTTTATTGAAAAACGGATGTCAAGCTTTCTTAGCCCATGTTATGGATTTGAATAAAGACACGTCAAATTTGAATAATATTCCTGTTGTTAGTAAATTTCCTGATGTGTTTCCTGAAGAACTTCCTGGTCTACCCCCGGAACGTGAAGTTGAATTCTTTATTGATCTTGAACCTGGTACAAAGCCGATTTCTAAAACCCCATATCGAATGGCTCCTAATGAACTTCAGGAGTTAACGGTCCAACTACAGGAGTTATTGGACATTGGTTTTATTTGTCCTAGTACATCTCCTTGGGTTGCTCCTGTTTTATTTGTGAAGAAGAAAGACGGGAGTATGTGACTTTGTATTGACTATCGGGAATTGAACTATGTCACCATCAAGAATAAGTATCCGTTACCTCGTATTGATGACCTATTTGACCAGTTGCACAATTCTTTTCAAAGATCGATCTTAGCTTACGGATATCATCAAATTGAAGATTAGAATCGAGGATATTCAAAAGACCGCCTTGAGAACTCTAATGCGACGCATTATGAATTCTTAGTCATGTCTTTTGGATTGACTAATGCTCTTGCGGCTTTCATGGATATGATGAACCGAATATTCAAGGACTATTTAGATCGGTTCGTTGTTGTCTTTATTTATGACATTCTCATATATTCCAAAATTTATGAAGATCATGAGCACCATTTGAAGCTGGTACTCCAAAGGCTTCGTGAAAACAAGCTATATGCCAAGTTGAAGAAATACGAGTTCTGGCTTGAGGAAGTAGCCTTCCTTGGGCACGTGGTGTCTAAACATGGAGTATCTGTCGACCCGGCAAAGATTGAAGCAATACAAAGTTGGGAGCAACCGAAGTCGGTGACCGAAGTACGTAGCTTTCTGGGCCTAGCTGGTTATTATCGGAGATTCGTGGAAGGGTTTTCTCGAATCGCTACTCCATTAACTCAGCTAACTCGGAAGGATAAAAAATTTGTTTGGAGTGAGGAATGCGAGAAGAGTTTCCAAGAGCTTAAGAAGAGACTTATTTCGGCACCTGTTCTAACAATACCATCTGGTTCGGATGGATTTATTATCTACAACGATGTTTCGGGCAAAGGGTTAGGATGTGTTCTCATGTAACGTGGGAAAGTCATAGCCTATGCCTCGCGACAACTTAAAGAATATGAGAGGAATTATCCTACTCATGATCTAGAGTTGGCAGCAGTCATTTTTGCGCTAAAGATTTGGAGGCACTATCTATATGGGGAGAAAGTGGAGATATATTCAGACCATAAAAGCCTCAAATATTTCTTCACTCAAAAGGAACTCAACATGCGGCAACGACGTTGGCTCGAGTTGTTGAAAGATTACGACCGGATATTCAATACCATCCTGAAAAAGCGAGCGTGATAGGCCGACGCGTTGAGTAGAAGATCATATGCACGAACGAAAAGTGCGATGATGTCAAGTATACGCACAGAGCCAACTTTAATAGAAAAAGTTAAGGTTGCTTCGAGCCACCCGCAGGGAAATGATGCGTATGAAGAAGAAAGTACAAGAAGGTGCTTTTCTACGAAAGCGAATCGATGAAGAAGGAATACTTGAGTCCACCTGCACTTTGTGTTCCTAACGACTGATTTGAAGTACAAGATTATGATGGAAGCACACAATACACCATTTGCGATCCATCCTGGAAGTACCAAAATGTAGCGTGATCTTCGACATACATTTTGGTGGAACAATATGAAGAGAGAGATTGCAAAGTTTATCTCGACGTGTTTAACTTGTCAACGTGTAAAGGCGAAGCATCAAGTACCTAAGGGTCCATTGCAACCACTTGAGATTCCGAAATGGAAGTGGGAACACATTACCATGGATTTTGTTACGGGTCTTCCTACGGTTTCTCAAGGCATCGATGCTATTTGGGTTATTGTTGATAGATTAACCAAGTCTGCTCATTTCTTGCCGATACGGGAGACTTATTCCCTTGAACGTCTTGCTAGTATGTACGTGAATGAGATTGTGAGATTGCATGGCATGTCAGTATCCATAGTTTCGGATCGTGACCCAAGATTCACTTCAAGATTTTGGGTTAGCTTGCAAAAAGCTATGGGTACGAATTTACGATTTAGTTCGGCATACCATCCTCAAACGGACGGACAATCAGAGAGGACTATTCAAACGCTTGAAGTCTATTAAGACTGTGTCCTAGACTTCAAAGGGAGTTGGGATAAATATTTACCATTGGTGGAATTCTCCTACAACAACAGTTATCAGGCAAGTATAGGTGTGGCTCCATTCGAAGCATTGTATGGACGAAAGTGTCACTCTCCAATATGTTGGGATGAGTTGGGTGAAGAAACATTGTTGGGACTCGAGTTGGTACGTATAACCTCAGAAAAGATCCAAATGATTCGATAACGTATACAAATGGCACAGGATCAACAAAAGTGTTATGCGGATCTTCATCGAAAGGACGTGGAATTTAGTATTGGGGATCATGTATTGTTGCGTGTTGCTCTATGGAAGGGAGTTACAAGATTCAGGAAGAGAGAAAAGCTCAATCCATGATTTATTGGTCCATTTCAAATTTTTGACCGAGTAGGTAATGTAGCCTATAGACTCGCGTTACCTCCAATTATGTCTCGTGTTCATAATGTGTTTCACATATCTGTACTTCATAAATATGGAAAGACCCGAACCACGTTATTAAGTTAGAACTAGACGAGATAGCCGAAGACTTAACGTACGAAGTGGTACCTGTCAAGATCTTGGATAGGAAGGAGCATGTCTTACGCACAAAGGTCATACCATAAGTTAAAGTTTTTTGGAAGAACCATGCTATAGAGGAAATGATCTGGGAGTTGGAAACGGAAATGAAAGCGAGGTATCCTAACCTTTTCGAAACACCAGGTATGTACGTCAATTTCGAGGACGAAATTTCATAAGGAGGGGAGGTTGTAAGACCCCAACTTATTATTAATAAAATTAAAATTTTCCTCTATTTATTATTTTGGAATAGTAAGGGTTGATTTAATTAATGTGGTTAGTTATGGGTAAAATGCGCAAATATTTCAAATAAGCAAGTGGTTATAAAATATTCATTATTGTGAGAATATTCGTTTGGTCGTGGAATATTCTTACTGTCGGGGAATATTCGTACGACGGCGCAGCCTTGTGTGGTCCCTATAACGAAAAGCGATTAGATGAAGAAAACAACAAATATAAGTTGTTTATAAATGACGACGTAGTTGTTACCGTTAATACTGTTAAAATACTCGGTGGTTAAAAACACAGTAGCACACGGTATTGCACCAATTATTGATTCTTACGTAAGAAGGCACTACTCAATAATTGTTATAATAATTACTGTTTAGTATTTTTGTGACACCCCCAAAATAGGTCCATTCCATCCAACCTATTCTGAGTCGCCAAATACATGGTACAGAAAATAACTACAACTTTATTACAATAATTGTCGTGCAAAATATAACAACAAAAATGTTGTGAGTTTGGATACAAATATATACCAACTGTGACTCATGTCCCAACCTTGGATAGTACATTACAATGGCACCTCACATAAAGGTACAGTCAATAACTGTTTTAGAAATTAAAACCTTTGGAAAATGATCAAGAAAACCTTCGTACATGGGAGCCCATACGTGTAGGTTGTAATAGATATCATATGCCCACAAAATTATCCTTGGTTGACCTAATAGACCCCAAAGAGAAACGAGAAGATAACTATCATATTCTTTCCAATGGTAAGTCTTCTCTTGACATATAAATATCTCTGTTGTCTCCAAGTGAGAATTACATTTTAAATAAACTCCAAGATAGATATACTCAGCAAGTGGATGTGCACAACCCTATCTTATGAAAACACGAAGTTGTATGTCATCAAACATCTTGTATGATAGTGGCAAAACATCCTTCCAAAGTTGGGTTCACCTCACCCTATTCGGTTAACCAAAATTAAATATCAAATGACGTATATAATACGACACACTTATCTAAAGTTCTCAATAAAATTATTTTCATACTATTTAGTGAGAACCTCAACAGCTATAGACCACCGTTCTATTCCCCTGTTATCCCCCGCTTGACCTAGCTACACTTTTATTACCTGAAAGGAATTGTGAAGCAAAAGGGTGAGCACAACTAGCTCAGTATATAATATCATGACTAAAGATAATTAACTTATCAATAGCCTTCATCAGTAATAAATCAGAGATTTAGAACATATTTTAGATGATAAAACTTTTCAACCATAATTACAGCGGAACGAGCAATCCATTAAAAGAGTCAAATAGACTATAAAGTCTATTGTCTTCTCCACATTAAAAGTCCACCAACAATGTTTTATCCGTGTAACATCAATCAACAGTTCCTTTCCATAATCATATGAATAACTCATAATCATAATTGTGATTCTAATTACTCTTCTCATCTAGGACGAAGATAATTTTCATCACCTGTCTTTACCTGAAACATCAAAGATCATGGTTATACCAAATCACAATTCCTGTTCATAATCATACTAATAAATTCATCGTTGCACTACGGGCCAAAGATATTCATCAACAGTTCATCTTTACACTACATGCTAAAGATATTCAACAACAGGTCATCTTTGCATTACGAGCCAAAGATATTCATCAATAATTCATCTTTGCACTACAGGCTAAGATATTCAATTATAAATTCAATGGTCATGATAATATCAGTCAATGATTCAACTTTTCACTACTGGCCAAAGAGAACCCCTAGTCACGATCATACCAATAATCTACCCATCTTTATACTCAAGTCAAAGAGAAATTTCAACAATAGAATTATAAAAATGTTATATATGATAATAAAAACAATATTATCAAAACATGGATTCAATCAAAGATAGTAACCATAATAGACATCTTGAAAAAAAAGGAAAATTTTATTTTTCGATAAATAGTGTCGTATTCATGAATAGTAACCCCGACACAAAGAGATAAAGTTTCACAATAAAATTCATATCAATATTTATAACACCTTAATCCAAATGCTATAAATCACTTAATAATATCAAAATCTTAATATTATTAATATTACAACAATATTAAATAATTTTTTAAACTTATAAACAATTTATTTAAATTGTTTACTTTTTCTAATTAATGCATTTAATCATCATAAAATGCCAAACTCATAAGATTTCATCACCAATAACCAAAACCCTCATCAAAAATCTGCATATACCTCATATATGATTCTCAAGCCATAAAATCATAATTTCCAATTTTCTTCCTTCATATAACATATTTAATTCATTTACTCATAACTAGATCATTTTTATGAAAAATACCAAATCAGTTCCAAAAATATTTCTTTTCTGGGATTTAGCAGAATATAGTGCCATATTGAACATATATTTTTCTTAGAATTTTTAAAAGTCATTTACTATTTTTCATATGGCCAAAACCACCGAATATTTAAATATTTATCATAAATTTTACTTTTATCTAAAAATTCCAAAATTTACAGAATATACTCATGTTATATACATGTACCCCCAATAAAAATTTCACTAATTTTGGAGTTAACCACAAGGAGTTATAAGCGGTTACTTTTAAAATAGTCTTTTCTCATAAAATCCATAACTCCTAATCTATACATCCAAAAATCGCTATTTTTGGACACAACCTACAAAACTCATTAAAATATCATTTCAAATTTTTTCAGAATTTTTGAAGGTCCAAAAAATTACAAAACTGAAAAACATAATCACCCTTAAAAATTCCTTACCTCGAAAGTGCAGTATTTCTGACCGAAATGTAAAGCCGAAGGAACCTTGCACTGAATAACAACTCTCAAAGTATCAAAATACTCACAAAATAAGCTTGATAATATAGGGAGAGAAATAGAGAAATCTTATGTTTCTGGTGTGATTTTCAATTCTAACTTAGCCATCTATTTATAGGAAAATGTTAGCACGCCGAAGGAGACTTGACCTGCTACCTGATGGCTTTACCTGCTACTATTGCCACCCACCATATTTGAAAATTCAATTGAGCACATTTCTCACCAACCAATTCTAGAATTTTCCAAAATATTTTATCATTTAAACAATAATCAGAAACTTTAATAATTCATAGAAAATAGCCCGTTTATCAGAAAAATGCAAATTTCATGTCCATTCCACACGAAATCGAATTCTCTACAACTTTGCAGAAGAAAGTTTTTTTTTTAGAATTCTAAACAGAAAATATCTAAAATCCACAAACGGGTAATTTTAATACCTCTAATTTGACAAAATACTGATCAAACACCTCAGCATTAATTCCTTCACTTATAACCACATAAATAAATTCATCATTTATATCCGCATTAAATAAATATTTTCTTATCATATAAATCAATAACTAATTATTCTCAAATAATATTACGGAATCACAATTATGACAACTAGGTTGTTCCCAGGAAAGAAGGGGCTTTCCAATAAGGATTTCTCCTTACTGGCGCGCAATTAGTTGACCTAACCTCTCCTTGACAGAACTTTCTAGACATTGCCAATAATGCTATCTAATAATATTATCCAAATAATATGAATTATTGATCCGATAATGGGAAATCTTGTAGGTAGTGACAATTATTGAAACAACAATAATATAAAATATCAACGTAGCAATTATTGAATCAATAAAATAAAATATTGAACAGTAATTACTATAACAATTATTGAGTAATGTCTTCTTACGAAATTTTTTTTATCATGCTTCATGAATAGAACTCGTGAATAGTAACTCATGAATAGTAACTCGTGAATAGTAACTCATGAATAATAACTCATAAATAGTAACTCATGAATAGTAACTCATGAATAGAAACTATAAGAAAAATTAAATACTTTTATTTCATAAAATTCGGGGTCTTACAATCTCCCCTCCTTATGAAATTTCGTCCCCGAAATTTACGTACCTAGTATTTCAAAGAGTTGAGAATACCTTGCTTTCATTTCAGATTCCATCTTCTATGTCCTCGTGATTTCTCCATTTCTCATCTCCTGTATTTCAGATATCTTTCTAGAATACAGCTTCAAAACAAAGGTTAATTGACATATCATAATTTGTCAACTTAAGTAAGAAAATTCGGCTTAGGTAGGACACACACTAGCAAAGAATATTACTCGTCTCTCCCCTCCTAGTTCTATTTCCCGATCTCCGCCAAAGATCATATCCCTAAGCTCTGATACCAACTGTGACGCCCCCAAAATAGGTCCATTCCATCCAACCTATTTTGAGTCGCCAAATACATGGTACAGAAAACAACTACAACTTTATTACAACAATTGTCGTGCAAAATACAACAACACAAATGCTGTGAGTTTGGATACAAATGTATACCAACTGTGACTCATGTCCCAACCTTGGATAGTACGTCACAATGGCACCTCACATAAAGGTACAGTCAATAACTTTTTTAGAAATTAAAACCTTTGGAAAATGATCAAGAAAACCTTCGTACATGGGAGGCCATACGTCTAGGTTGTAATAGATATCATATGCCCACAGAATTATCTTTGGTTGACCTAATAGACCTCAAAGAGAAACGAGAAGATTACTATCATATTCTTTCCAATGGTGAGTCTTCTCTTGACATATAAATATCTCCGTTGTCTCCAAGTGAGAATTACATTTCAAATAAACTCTAAGATCATATAGGTAGTGCTCGTAGATATACTCAGCAAGTGGATGTGCACAACCCTATCTTATGATAACACGAGGTTGTATGTCATCAAACATCTTGTATGATAGTGGGAAAACATCCTTCCAAAGTTGGGTTCACCTCACCCTATTTGGTTCACCAAAATTAAATATCAAATGACGTATATAATACGACACACTTATCTAAAGTTCTCAATAAAATTATTTCCATACTATTTAGTGAGAATCTCAACAGCTATAGACCACCGTTTTATTCCCATGTTATCCCCCGCTCAACCCAGCTACACTTTTATTACCTGAAAGGAATTGTGAAGCAAAAGGGTGAGCACAACTAGCTCAGTATATAATATCATGACTAAAGATAATTAAATTATCAATAGCCTTCATCAGTAATAAATCAGAGATTTAGAACACATGGTAGATGTGACGCCCCCAAAATAGGTATACATCACCCATTCTGAGTTGTCAAATACACGGTACATAAAGAATTATTGTCGCTTATGTGATAACTCTTTTAAAATGTTAGCAGCAATGCATCTTTTACTCACCTGAATCAATAATCAAAGTGATTAATTCTTTGATTTAATATATATAACATGAATATTGTTTCCACTTTTTATGATATAAACGATGTAACGTGTAAAGTAATAAATACTCGGTTACAATCATGCTTCAATTGCTATTGGCATAATACATATATACACACGTACAAGTATATATTTAATTTAATAAAAAAGAATCACTTATCTCCTTGGTGATCGGTGATTTTAAATCGACACTAGAACAAATGCCCAATCTGTGATGCCCCCAAAATAGGTATACATGACTCATTCACGAGTTGTCAAATACACGGTACATAAACAACTACAACTTTATTAATACAATATAAAAACTGTGAGTTTAAATACAAATATTGTCATCTAGACAATATACATACCCAACTAAGTCCTCATTACAATTATTGATATATTATTTTACAAAAACGGTGAGGACTACTAAGACAACTTTCTAGAACCATCATTCCACACCCCGACTCGTACTCACTACATTCTCGCCTCCTGAGAAGAAAAATAGAACAACAAGGAAAAGGGTGAGCTCAACTAGCCCAGTAAAGAATATTATGACTAAGATAACATAGAACAAATTATCGTTATTCCTCGCTCCATATGAATTTTGTATCCTTCCGAGTCAACTGAGTTAACGGAGTAGCGATTCAAGAAAATCCTTCCACGAATCTCCGATAATAACCAAATTTAAGCCCGAGCTTCGTGTACTTGATCACCATCTTGGTTGCTCCCAACTTTGTATTGCTTCAATCTTCACCAGTCAACAAATACTCCATGTTTTTGACACCACGTGCCCAAGAAATGCTACTTCCTCGAGCGAACTTCGCATTTCTTTAACTTGCATATAACTTATTTTCACGAAGCCTTTGGAGTACCAGCTTCAAATGGTGCTCATGATGTTCACGACTTTTGGAATATATGAGGATGTCATCAATAAAGACAACAACAAACTGATCCAAATATTCCTTGAATACTCGGTTCATCATATCTATGAAAGTCGTAGGAGCATTAGTCAATCCAAAAGACATGACTAGGAATTCATAATGCCCGTACCGAGTTCTAAAGGCAGTCTTTGGAATATCTTCAGTTCTAATCCTCAATTGATGATATCCAGAACGAAGATCGATCTTTGAAAAGAATTGTGCTCTTTGTAACTGGTCAAATAGGTCATCAATACGAGGTAGAAGATACCTATTCTTGATGGTGACATGGTTCAATTCCCGATAGTCAATACAAAGACGCATACTCCCGTCTTTCTTTTTTACAAATAAAACAGGAGCACCCCAGGAGATGTACTTTAGGGGCAGAATGAAACCGATGTCCAACAATTCACAGAGTTGGACCTTTAACTCTTGAAGTTCAATAGGAGCCATTCGATATGTGGTTTTAGAAATGGGCTTTGTACCAGGTTCAAGATCAATAAAGAATTCAACTTCATGTTCTGGGGGTAGACCGGGAAGTTCTTCAGGAAATACGTCAGGAAAGTCAATAACAACAGGAATATTATTTAAATATGACGTGTCTTTATTCAAATCCATAACATGAGCTAAGAAAGCTTGATATCTATTTTTTAATAAACGAATAGCTTTATGATTAGATATGACAGTGATTGATTTTAATAGTTTAGTTGCTTGAATTCGAACAACAGGTTGTTTAGGAATATGAAAACTAACAACCTTACGAAAATAATCAATTTTGGCATGATGAGTAGTTAACCAATCAATCCCTAAAATCACATCAAAAGCAAGTATCTTTAAAGAGATAAGGTCTACAGGTAAAGTGATGGTGCCAACTTGGATCAAACAAGATTTATAAACAGTGGATGTGATGAAAGTTTCTCCTAATGGAGTTTCCACAGATAGGTCAAAGTCTAATTTTTTCGGAGTCAAATTTAAACGTTGAGCACAAGTAGGAGAGGTAAATGAATGGGTAGCACCGGTATCTAGTAAAGTATAAACTTCATAAGAATTTATGATTAGCTTACCCGTGATCACCTCGTTTTGGTTCCTCGCATTTTGACCAGTCACGATAAATGCTCTTCTAGGAACCGTTGACTTTGACTTTTCTGGGACAGCCTTTTGAGTCACCATCCCCGCTGAACTAGGTTTCGCTACCGTACAATCTCGAGCGATATGTCCTTCCTTTCCACAATTATAGCATACCTTGAACTGTTGTGGGCAATTTGGGCTGATCTCCCCCCGACTCGCTTCTTCTATTTTCATGGCTATGATTACCACCAGAGTGGTTACCATTTTTGTCCGTCTTTTTCTTTCTCCGCTGGTTATCGTTGTTCTGTTGACTACTATCTCCGGTATGATCCTGGTTTTGGTCCCTCGGTTGACAGTACTCGTTATCTCGCTCTAATAATTGAGCCCTGTTTACAACATCTGAATAGAGAGAAAATTTATGAAAATGAGATACTGACGTATGTCGGGTTTCAAACCTCTAAGAAACATCCGCGTCATACGCTCCTCATTCTCCACCAAATGAGGTGCAAACCTGGATAACTCTGCAAACTTTGCCTCATACTGGACACCGTCATGTTGTTTTGTTCTAGTCTAATGAACTCCACTTCCTTCATATGACGAACACTTTTAGGAAAGTATTTGTCATTAAATAGTTTTTGAAACGTCTCCCAAGAAATGCTGAGTGCGGCTGGATGGGTACGCTTCATAGACTCCCACCAGTAATCTGCCTCATTATGGAACATAAAGGTGGCGAATGGCACCTTCTGCTCCTCCGTGCATCCCAAGACATCGAATATCTTGGTGATTTATTTGACCCACGTCTCTGCCTTAATCAGATCAGGCTTTCCCTAGAATTCTGGTGGTCCCAACTCTTTGAACTGCTTGGCTGTGACCAACTGTGCATTACCATTATTTCTTCCTATATTTTGAACATGAACCTCATTCGTCTGGTTTTACATAAATCGCAAAAAGCTTCTAAACATCTCATCGTTCATCGTCTGCTCAGTGGTGTTGTTCACAGGAGGAACATTGTCAGCTTGTTGCACGTTTTCCTCGTTGGTGAGTACAGGCGTCTCCACGGTCTCATTTACTCCACTGTTAACGTTCTCCGTTGCCATTCTTAAATACTGCCATAAAACCAGGGTTAATTAAACAGATTAACAAATCACATAATACCCCTATATTATGACCAACCAACAAATAAGCTTAGGTAGGACACCTTTAGCGAAGGATTTACTCGTCTCTCCCCTAGTTCTATTCCAGATCTCATGGAGATCATATCCTAAGCCGACACCAAGCTGTGGCGCCCCCAAAATAGGTATACATCACCCATTACGAGTTGTCAAATACGATGCGAAATAACTACAACTTTATTAATACTGATATAAAAGCGTGAGTTTAAATACAAATATTGTCATCTAGACAATATCATACCCAACTAAGTCCTCATTACAATTATTGATATATTATTTTACAAAATGGTGAGGACTACTAAGACAACTTTCTAGAACCATCATTCCACACCCAGAGCTAAATTTCATTACATTCTCGCCTCACGAGAAGAAAAAATGGAACAACAAGGAAAAGGGTGAGCTCAACTAGCCCGGTAAAGAATATTATGACTAAGATAACATAGAACAAATTATTGTTAGTCCTCAACGGAGAAAAATCTGATAGAATATAATAGACAACAAAATTTCATATCAATATTCGCAGCGGAAATAATAATTCATAGAAGAGTTACGTAGAGAATAAAATCTACTAGTATCTATGAATTTAAAGTTCATCATCAATATTTTATCCTGTAACATCAATCAATATACATCTTGAATCAAATATTCATCTTTTACACTCTGAGGCCAAAGATATTCATCGATTAGTCATGTTCACTTCAACACTGTTCATCTTTTGCTACGGGCCAAAGATATTCATAAGAAAATCAACCATCTTTGCACTACTGGGCGAAAGATATTCAGTAACATCATCATTTAGGACTGAGGATGATGAAAAAAATATTTTTAAAGAAACGAATCCAGTGAAACAAAAGACAAGGATTAAGGATTAAGGATTCGTAATTCGATTTATTCACGTCTAAAAATACCTCAATAATAATCATAGTGGAGTAAAATTCAAGAATGATCAAAATATGGATACAATCAAAGCTAATATCCATAATAGATATTTTGGACAAAATCGAAAATTTAACTTTTTTGTGAATAGTACCGTATTCGTGAATAGTGTCGTATACGTGAATAGTGTCGAATACGTGAATAGTAACCTCGACACCAAAAGTTCCAAATTTGATAAAAACTTCAGATCAATATTTCAGCATAATGATATTGAGGAAATAATATCATTTACAAAAGAAAATATCATCCCTTACCTTGCAAAGACAGTACTTCTAGTTGAAACACCGGATATAGGCTATGACTTGAACTTGCACCGTATAGGAACACTCAAAGTATTAAAATACTCACAAGAATACATTTCCAATATATCGAGAGAGAAAGAGGAGAAAACTTACATTTACGGTGTAATTTTCAATTCTAACCTAACCACCTATTTATAGGAAAATGCTTAGAACACCAAAGCAGAAAATTTAATAAAATATTAATATATAAAATCAAATTTCCTACGCCCACTTTCCTAGATCTGAATTCAGCATTTACATCACATGCAAGACCCACCTTTAATGACAAAAACGTTTTTCATAATAAAAATAATTAAAACTTCCAAAAATAAATTATTTTGGAACTCCGAAATTTTAATAATTCATAATAAATAGCCCTTTTATCAGAAAATTCGGATCTCATGCCTTTTTATAGGAAATTCAATTCTCTACAATTTTGCAGAAGAAAGTTTTTCCAAATTCAAAACAGAAATTGACCGAAATCCACATACGGACGATTTTACAGGCTATAATCAAATTTCAGTCAATAAATGGGATCCACAAACATGTTTAGCATGTTTTAAACAATTTTAGTAACAAAAATACTCCTCCTCTTCATATACTCATATATCCCACATTCATTGTAAAAATATCACCATTATTATATTATTAAAATATAATAATATATTTAAATAAATTATTTATCAGAAAAAGATAAAATATTAATTTTTAACAATTGTCACATTAAAAATGTTCTCCATCTATATCCACATAAAATCAATATTTTTCTCATCATATAAATCAATAATTAATTATTCACGAATAATATTACTGAAATCACAATAGTAATGACAACGAGGCGATTCTCGGGATAGAGGGGCTTTCCAATAAGGATTTCTCCTTGAAGTGCATGATTAGATGACTAACCTCTCTCTTGAAGAGAACTTTCTAGACATTGCCAACAATGTTATCCAATAATATTATTCGAGATAATATAATTATTTGCTTCGATAATGGAAAATACTGTATAATGACAATTATTAAAACAACAGTAATATAAAATATCAACGCAGTAATTATTGAATAAAATAAAATACTGAACAGTAATTATTCGAAATTATTAAATGTAAGACCCCAAATTATTATAAATAAAATTGAATTTTCTCTATTTATTATTTTAAAATAGTAAGGGTTAATTTGATTAATGTGGTTAGTTATGGGTAAAATGCGCAAATATTTCAAAAAAGCAAGTGGTTATAAAATATGCATTTTTATCGAGAAATATTTGTTTGGTCGTAGAATATTCTTCTTTGTCGGGAATATTAAATATTTACGGTAACGACCTTAATAATGGGCCCCATAACGAAAAGCGATTGGATAAAAAAAATGACAAATATAAGTTGTTTATAATAACGGTGTAGTTATTCTGAATTAATCTTTGTTAAAATACTCGATGGGTTAAAAACACGGAAGCATTAGGTATTGCACAATTATTGATTCTTACGCAAGAAGGCACTACTCAATAATTGTTACGATAATTCTTTCAAAGATTTTATTTTATTCAATAATTAACGCATTGATATTTTATATTACTGTTGTTTCAATAATTGTCATTACACGTATTTTTCATTATCGGAGCAATAATTCATATTATATGAATAATATTATTGGATAACATTGTTGACAATGTCTAAAAAGTTCTGTCTAAGGAGAGGTTAGGTCATCTAATTGCGCGCCAGTAAGGAGAAATCCTTATTGGAAAGCCACCTCTATCCTGAGAACTGCCTAGTTGTTAGTATTGTGATTCTGTAATATTATTCGTGAATAATTAATTATTAATTTATATGATGAGGAAAATAGTGATTTTATGTGGATATAGATGGAAAAAAATTTTAATGTGACAATTGTTAAAAATTAATATTTTATCTTTTTCTGATAAAATAATTCATTTAAATATATTATTATATTTTAATAATATAATAATGGTGATATTTTTACAATGAATGTGGAATATATGAGTATATGAGAGGAGGAGTATTTTGTTACTTAAATTGTTTAAAACATGTTAAACATGTTTGTGGACCCCATTTATTGACTGAAATTTGATTGTAATTTGTAAAATCGTCTGTATGTGGATTTCTTGGCCAATTTCTGCTTTTGAATTTAGAAAAACTTTCTCTCGTAGTTGTAGAGAATTGAATTTCCTATAAAAATTCACGAGATTCAATTTTCTTCCGATAAAAGGGCTATTTATTATGAATTATTGAAGTTTTGAGTTCCAAAATAATCAATTTTGGAAGTTTTAATTATTTTTATAATGAAAACGCTTTTGTCATTAAAGGTGGGTCTTGCATGTGATGTAAATGTCAATTCAGATCTAGGAAAGTGGGCGAGGGAAATTTGATTTTATATATTAATATTTTATTAAATTTTCTCGCTTGGTTTCTAAGCATTTTCCTATAAATAGGTGCTTAGGTTAGAATTGAAAATTACACCTCAAATCAAGTTTTCTTTCTTTCTCTCTCGATATATCGAGCGATTCTTGTGAGTATTTAATACTTTGAGTGTCATATACTATGCAAGTTCAAGTCATAGCCTATATCCTGTTTCAACTAGGTAGACGCCTTTCGCAAGGTAAGGAATGTTATTTTCTTTTGTAAATGATATTATTTCTTCAATATCATTATGCCAAATATTGATCCAAGTTTTTATCAAATTTGAACTTTTGGTGCTCTGGATTACTATTCACGATTCTAAGACTATTCACGATAATGACACTTATTCACGAATACTAAGACTATTCACAAAAAGTTAAATTTTCATTTTGTGCAAAATATCTATTATGGATACTAGCTTTGATTGTATCCATGTTTTGATCATTCTTGAATTTTACTCCACTATGATTATTATTGAGGTATTTTTGACGTGAATAAACCGAATTACTTAATCCTTAATCCTTAATCCTTGTCTTTTGTTTCACCGATTCGCTTTTAAAAATATTTTTTCATCATCCTCTACCCTAAATGATGATGTTATCAATATCTTTGACCAGAAGATAAAGATGGTTGATTTTCTTATGAATATCTTTGGCCCGTAGTGTAAAGATGAACAGTGTCGAGGTTAATAATACTTAATCGATGAATATCTTTGGCCCAGAAAAGTAAAAAGATGAATATTTGATTCAAGATGTATATTGATTGATGTTACAAGGATAAAATATTGATGATGAACTTTTAAATTCATAGATACTTGGGGTAGATTTCATTCTCTACGTAATCTCTTCTATGAATTATTATTTCACCATGTAATATTGATCCGAAATTTTGTCAGTCTATTATATTCTATCGATTTTTCCTCGCTGAGGACTAACGATAATTTGTTCTATGTTATCTTAGTCATAATATTCTTTATCGGGCTAGTTAAGCTTCACCTTTTCCTTGTTGTTCCATTTTTCTTCTCAGTGAGGCGAGAATGTAGCGAAGTATTTAGCTTGGGGTGTGGAATGATGGTTCTAGAAAGTTGTCTTAGTAGTCCTCACCATTTTGTAAAATAATATATCAATAATTGTAATGAGGACTTAGTTGGGTATGTATATTGTCTAGATGACAATATTTGTATTTAAACTCACAGCTTTTATATTGTATTAATAAAGTTGTAGTTATTTCAGTTATTTCAGATCGTATTTGACAACCCGTAATGGGTGATGTATACCTATTTTGGGGGCGCCACAATGGTGTCGTATTAGGGATATGATCTCCGCGAGATCGGGAATAGAACTAGGAGGGAGAGACGAGTAAATCCTTCGCTAAAGGTGTGTCCTACCTAAGCTTATTTGTTGGTTGGTCATAATATAGGGTATTATGTGATTTGTTAACTGCTTAATTAACCCCGGTTTTATGGCGAGATTTAAGAATGGCAACGAGAACGTTAATAAAGGGAGTAAATGAGACCGTGGAGACGCCTCAGACTCACCAACGAGGAAAACGCGGCACAAGTCGACAATGTTCCTCCCGTGAACAACACCACCGAAGCGACGATTACGAACGGCGAGATGTTTGAAGCTTTTTTGCGATTTATGTAAAACCGCATTTAATGAGGTTCATGTTCAAAATATAGAAGAAATAATGGTAATGCATGTACAGCTTGGTCACAAATGCAAGCGCTTCAAAGAGTCAGACCACCGTAATTCTAGGAAAGCCCCGATCCGATTAAGGCAGAGACGTGGGTCAAATAAATCACCAAGATATTCGATGTCTTGGGATGCACGAGGAGCGAGAGGTGCCATTCGCCACCTTTTATGTTCCATAATGAGGCAGCGATTACGGTGGAGTCTACACGCACTCATCCAAATTGTCACTCAAGATTTCTTGGGAGACGCTTCAAAAACTATTTAATGACAATACTTTCCTAAAAGTGTTCGTCTATACGAAGGAAGTGGAGTTCATTAGACTAAACAAAACAACATGACGGTGTCCAAGATGAGGCAAAGTTTGCGCAGAGTTATCCGTGTTTGCACCTCATTTGGTGGAGAATGAGGAGTATTGACGCGGATGTTTCTTAGAGGTTTGAAACCCGACATACGCCAAGATCTCATTTTCATAAATTTTCTCTCTATTCGATGTTGTAAATGTGGCTCAATTATTAGAGCGAGATAACGAAAATCGCCAACCGAGGGACCAAAACCAGGATCATACCGAGATAGTAGTCAATGTAACAACGATAACCAAATGGAGAAAGAAAAGACGGACAAAAATGGTAACCACTCTGGTGGTAATCATAGCCATGAAAATAGAAGAAGCGAGTCGGGGGAGATCACCCAAATTGCCCACAACAGCTCAAGGTATGCTATAATTGTGGAAAGGAAGGACATATCGCCGAGATTGTACGAGAGAAAACCTAGTTCAATGGGGATGGTGACTCAAAAGGTCATCCCCAGAAAAGTCAAAGTCAATCGGTTCTGAGAAGAGCATTTATCGTGGATCGGTCAAAATGCGAGGAACCAAAACGAGGTGATCACGGGTAAGCTTAATCATAAATTCTTATGAAGTTTATACTTTACTAGATACCTGGGTATACCCATTCATTTACCTCTCCTACTTGTGCTCAACGCTTAAATTTGACTCAAAAATTAGACTTTGACCTATCTGTGGAAACTCCATTAGGAGAAACTTTCATCACATCCACTGTTTATAAATCTTGTTTGATCCAAGTTGGCACCATCACTTTACCTGTAGACCTTATCTCTTTAAAGATACTTGCTTTTGATGTGATTTTAGGGATTGATTGGTTAACTACTCATCATGCCAAAATTGATTATTTTCGTAAGGTTGTTAGTTTTCATATTCCTAAACAACCTGTTGTTCGAATTCAAGCAACTAAACTATTAAAATCAATCAACGCTATATCTAATCATAAAGCTATTCGCTTATTAAAAATAGATATCAAGCTTTCTTAGCTCATGTTATGGATTTGAATAAAGACACGCCATATTTAAATAATATTCCTCATTGTTATCGACTTTCCCGACGATTTCAAGAACTTCCCTGGCCTACCCCGTAATATGAAGTTGAATTCTTTATTGATCTTGAACCTGGTACAAAGCCCATTTCTAAAACCACATATCGAATGGCTCCTATTGAACTTCAAGAGTTAAAGGTCCAACTACAGGAATTGTTGGACATCGGTTTCATTCGTCCCCAAGTACATCTCCTCGGGGTGCTCCTGCTTTTATTTGTAAAAAGAAAGACGGAGTATGCGTCTTTGTATTGACTATCGGAATTGAACCATGTCACCATCAAGAATAGGTATCTTCACCTCGTATTGATGACCTATTTGACCAGTTACAAAGAGCACAATTCTTTTCAAAGATCGATCTTCGTTCTGGATATCATCAATTGAGGATTAGAACTGAAGATATTCCAAAGACTGCCTTTAGAACTCGGTACGGGCATTATGAATTCCTAGTCATGTCTTTTGGATTGACTAATGCTCCTACGACTTTCATAGATATGATGAACCGAGTATTCAAGGAATATTTGGATCAGTTTGTTGTTGTCTTTATTGATGACATCCTCATATATTCCAAAAGTCGTGAACATCATGAGCACCATTTGAAGCTGGTACTCCAAAGGCTTCGTGAAAATAAGTTATATGCCAAGTTAAAGAAATGCGAGTTCTGGCTTGAGGAAGTAGCATTTCTTGGGCACGTGGTGTCAAAACATGGAGTATTTGTTGACCTGGTGAAGATTGAAGCAATACAAAGTTGGGAGCAACCGAAGATGGTGACTGAAGTACGTAGCTTTCTGGGCTTAGCTGGTTATTATCGGAGATTCGTGGAAGGATTTTCTTGAATCGCTACTCCGTTAACTCAGTTGACTCGGAAGGATACAAAATTCATATGGAGCGAGGAATGCGAGAAGAGTTTCCAAGAGCTTAAGAGGAGACTCATTTCGGCACCTGTTCTGACAATACCGTCTGGTTCAGATGGATTTGTTATTTACAGCGATGCTTCGGGCAAAGGGTTAAGATGTGTTCTCATGCAACGTGGGAAAGTCATAGCCTATGCCTCGCGACAACTTAAAGAATATGAGAGGAATTATCCTACTCATGACCTAGAGTTGGCAGCAGTCGTTTTTGTGCTAAAGATATGGAGGCACTATCTATACGGGGAGAAAGTGGAGATATATTCAGACCATAAAAGCCTCAAATATTTCTTCACTCAAAAATAACTCAACATGCGGCAGTGACGTTGGCTTGAACTATTGAAAGACTACGACCACACTATTCAATACCATCCTGGAAAAGTGAACGTGGTAGCTGACGCATTGAGTAAAAGATCATACGCGGGAACGAATGCGATGATGTTAACACAAAGGCCCATTTTGTGTGATTTATAAAAGATGAAGATAGAATTCAAGACTCCGGGGACCCATGCAATGATGTCAAGTATACGTATAGAACCAACTTTAATCAAAAAAAGTTAAAGTTGCTCAATCCACAGACCCGGAGCTGATGCGGATGAAGAAGAAAGTGCAAGAAGGTGCTATTCCAGAAGCAAGAATTGATGAAGAAGTAATACTTTGAGTCCATTCCAGACTTTGTGTTCCTAATGATTCTGATTTGAAGTACAAGATCATGATGGAGGCACACAATACACCATTTGCAATCCATCCTAGAAGTACCAAAATGTATCGTGATCTTCGACATACATTTTGGTGGAACAATATGAAGAGAGAGATTGCAAAGTTTATCTCGATGTGTTTAACTTGTCAACGTGTAAATGCAGAGCATCAAGTGCCTAAGGGTTTATTGCAACCACTTGAGATTCTGAAATGGAAGTGGCAACACATTACCATGGATTTTGTTACGGGTCCTCCCACGCTTTCTCAAGGCATAAATGCTATTTGGGTTATAGTTGATAGATTAACCAAGTCTGCTCATTTCTTGCTGATACGGGAGACTTATTCCCTTGAACGTCTTGCTAGTATATACGTGAATGAGATTGTGAGGTTGCATGGCATTCCAGTATCCATAGTTTCGGATCGTGACCCAAGATTCACTTCAAGATTTTGGGTTAGCTTACAAAAAGTTTTGGGCACGGATTTACGATTTAGTTCAGCATACCATCCTCAAACGGACGGACAATCAAAGAGGACTATTCAAACTCTTGAAGATTTATTAAGACTCTGTGTCCTAGACTTCAAAGGGAGATGGGATAAGTACTTACCATTGGTGGAATTCTCCTACAACAACAGTTATCAGGCAAGTATAGGTGTGGCTCCATTCGAAGCATTGTATGGACGAAAAGTGTCGCTCTCCAATATGTTGGGATGAGGTGGGTGAAGAAACATTGTTGGGACCCGAGTTGATACGTATGACTCACGAAAAAAGATCCAAATGATTCAACAACGTATACAAAAGCGACACAGGATCGACAAAAAGAGTTATATGCGGATCTTCATCGAAAAGACGTGGAATTTAGTATTGGGGATCACGTATTGTTGCGTGTAGCTCCATGGAAGGGAGTTACAAGATTTGGGAAAAGAGGAAAGCTCAATCCAAGATTTATTGGTCCATTTCAGATTCTTGACCGAGTAGGAAATTTAGCCTATAGACTCGCGTTACCTCCGAGTATGTCTCGTGTTCATAATGTTTTTCATATATCTGTGCTTCTTAAATATGTGAAAGACCCGAACCACGTTATTGAGTTAGAACCGGACGAGATAGACGAAGACTTAACGTACAAGGAGGTACCTGTCAAGATCTTAGATAGGAAGAAGCATGTCCTACGCACGAAGGTCATACCACAAGTTAAAGTTTTATGGAGAAACCATGCTATAGAGGAAATGACCTGGGAGTTGGAAACAGAAATGAAAGCGAGGTACCCTCACCTTTTCGAAACACCAGGTATGTACGTCAATTTCGAGGACGAAATTTCATAAGGAGGAGAGGTTGTAAGACCCCAAATTATTATAAATAAAATTGAATTTTCTCTATTTATTATTTTGAAATAGTAAGGGTTAATTTGATTAATGTGGTTAGTTATGGGTAAAATATGCAAATATTTCAAATAAGCAAGTGGTTATAAAATATTCATTTTTATCGGGGAAGATTCGTTTGGTCGTAGAATATTCTTACTTTTGTGGGGAATATTAAATGACGATGCCAGCAAATCTTATGTGGGCCCCATAACGTGAAAGCGATTGGATGAAGAAACGACAAATATAAGTTGTTTATAATAACTGCGTAGTTGTTACTGAATTAATCTTGTTAAAATACTAAATGGTTAAAACACGAAGACACATTGTATTGCACCAATTATTGATTCTTACGCAAGAATGCACTACTCAATAATTGTTACAGTAATTACTGTTCAGTATTTTATTTTATTCAATAATTGTTGCATTGATATTTTATATTACTGTTGTTTCAATAATTGTCATTACATAGTATTTTCCATTATCGGAGCAATAATTCATATTATCTGAATAATATTATTGGATAACATTGTGGTCGTGGTCATGATACTATTAAGCTGAGTCTCAGCATTATTGGTTTTACAGTTGTATATCTTTGGCATATAGTGCAAAGATGAATTGTTAATGAATATCTTTGGCCGGATTACAAAGATGAATTTAATGTTTTCAACGATAAAGGTATTCAAGATATCCTCACCTCTTTATCATACCAGGTACATACGTAAATTTTGAGGGCGAAATTCCATAAGAAGGGAAGATTGTAAGACCCCATATTTTATAAATAAAGATTTAAATTTCTTGAAATATTTTTTTGAATATTAAGGTGTGAATATGAAATAATATTATAATTGTGGGTAGTATTTATAAATTCTGCAAAGTACGCAAGTTGTCTTATAATTATTCGATTGGTCGGGGAATATTCGTTTTAGCAGAGAATATTCGCATAACAACGCAATCATTGGTAGACCCCACAACGGAATTATTATCCGGATTGAGAAAAGGACAAAATTATCTTTTATAAAATAACTAGCGGAAGTTACCTGCTTGATCTTGTTGAACTACCCTAGTAGTAAAAATACGATGTACGTGTGGTTGCATAAGTAGCACGGTATTAGTTATTGATGCTTACGTGATAAGTCACTTTCGGTTATCTTGCATTATTACTCACGATAATTGTCAGATCATATCTCTCATATTATTGATTCGATTATTGTCACAGTATCATCTGCATTATTTGTTATATTGTTAAATCAATAATTGAGGTCTGAAGAGTATTTGGGACACTTTTTGTGTCGGAGTTACTATTCATGAGTTACTATTCATGAGTTACTATTCACGAGTTACTATTCATGAGTTACTATTCACGAATTACTATTCACGAGTTACTATGCACGAGTTACTATTCATGAGTTACTATTCATGAGTTACTATGCACGAGTTACTATACACGAGTTACTATTCACGAGTTACTATTCACGAGTTACTATTCACCCAGTTACTATTCACTCTATTATTGTGCATTCGGGTATTTGGGTACAATATTATTTCATGAGGAGATGTACTAATTTTTCAGACCGTTGGTTGAAGGAATTAATATGGACCGCTGGTGGAAAGTTATAATAGTGAATCAATATGGGTCGTTGGTTTAAAGTTTTAATAGTAAATCAGTATGGACCGTTGTTTTAAGTTTTAATAGTAAATCGATCTGGATCGTTCGTTTAAAAGTAAATCGATCTGGACCGCTCATGAATAAGTTACTATTCATTCCATTCTTCTATAAATAGAAGCTCATTCCTTCATTATTTTCTTACGAATTCACTGAAACTCTAGAGAGAGAAAATCATAGAGAGAAAATTATAGAGAGAAAGAAGAAACTCTGCTACTTCACTACTTCTATTTTCAGTTTCTTTTACGGTAAGGGGTGTTATTCTTTCTTCTTGAAGAGAACTTCTGTTATTCCATTCTTTATTATTCTGTTGGAATAACCTGTAAAAGTGGCATACCCTATACATAACCAGTATACGTGGCATACCCTATACTTGGTGAAATCCTTATGTTATTCCATTCTTTATTATTCATAGAATAACTCCGTAAAAAAAGTGGCATACCCTATACATAACCTTTATGTAAACGTGGCATACCCTATACTTGGTGAAATCCTTATGTTATTCCATTCTTTATTATTCATTGGAATAACTTTTGATACGCCATGACATACCCTATACATAACTCGTGTATAAGCGGCATACCACATGCTTGGTGAAATCCTTTTATTATTTCGTCATTTTTATATTACGTTTAATATCCTCGCTTGTGAATTTCACCCGACCTCGTTCCAATATTTATATTTTCCGTCATTTAATATTCTCGTCGAATATCCTCGTCGAAGGTGAATTTCACGACACGGTTCCAATATTTATTATTCCGCATTTTATATTCTCGGCCGGAATATCCTCGCCGATGTGAATTTCACCGACCTGGTTCCATTACTTATTATTTCGTATTTATTATTCTATTAGAATAACTTTGTCTGCTAATATCAAGATTCATGGTGATTTCTTAGAAATCACAAAGGGTTGAAAAATCGATTTTGGTAAAACGTAACAAGAAATTCAATTGACCATATCTCTAAAGTCGCAAATTACAAAAATGCTATTGCCCAGAAACTTTAAGGGGCTATTTTGGCCACTAAATTTATGAGAAAAATTCTGGCCTTTTGGGACATGAAAATATATGTTATAAAGTACTTCATGTCCAAAAATGAGTTCATTCTGACTTAAAATGAGCAAGTTATGACCATTTCAATATTTAGGTTTTTTCGACGAAAAATGCTATAACCGGAGTTCTATAACTCCGATGACCATGAAATTTAAACTGGAAGCTCAAGTTAACATGTGTAAGATTCTGCCAAGATTTGGGAATTTCTGGAGTTAATCTTGAGGTAGCTAATTTCTTAAGAAATTAATTAGAAATTAATTTTGAAAAATAGTAAATAAATTTTAAAAATTCCAAGAAAATATATTTTCATTATGGGACTATATTATGCTAAATCCCAGAAAAGAAATATTTTTGGGAACCGATTTGGTATTTTTTATGAAAATGATCTAGTTATGAGTAAATGAGTTAAATATGTTATGTGAAGTAACAAAATTTGAAAATAGGATTTTATGGCTAGGGAATCCTATATAAGGCATATGCATATTTTTTTGATGAGGGATTTAATAATTGGTGATGATATCTTATGAGTATGACATTTTTTGAATGATTAAATGCATTATATGGTAAAGCGTAAACAATAGAAATAAATTATTTATAAGTTTAAGAAGTGATTAAAATATTGTTATAATATTAATGATATTAGATTATGAGATTATTAAGTGATTGATAACATTGGGATATTCTTGAACCCTGGATAAATTATATTATAAATGTTTAATATTTATCCTTTATCTCATTTGATTGATTCTTTATATCATTATCCTCATGCTTATATTGTGTTGAAAGTCATCTGTGGCTTACGTGCATAGATGGACTTGGTATGATTATGACCAGGGATTGTTCGGTATAATCATGACCGTAATTGAAAATACGATTATCTTTGGCACGTAGTGCATGGATAATTCGTGGTCGTGATACTAAAGAATATCCTTGGCCTGTAGTGCAGGAATGATTCGACGATGTGGATTAATTATTGAGCTGAGTCTCAGCAATGAAATATTAATTCATGGACGTGGTAAAAGTCATCTTTGGCCGTAGTGCATATATGGACTTGGTATGATTATGACCAGGGATTATTCGGTATAATCATGATCAGATTGAAAACACGAATATCCTTGGCCCGTAGTGCATGGATAATTCGTGGTTGTGATACTATTAATTTGAGTCTCAAAGATTATTGGTTTTATGAAGAGTATATCTTTGGCATGTAGTGCAAAGATGAATTGTTAATGAATATCTTTGGCGGATTGCAAGAGATGAATTTAATATTTTCAACGATAAAGGTATTCAAGGTATCCTCACCTCTTTATCATACCAGTACATAATGTAAATTTCGAGGGCAAAATTCCATAAGAAGGGAGATTGTGAGACCCCATATTTTATAAATAAAGATTTAAATTTCTTGAAATATTTTTTGAATATTAAGGTGTGAATTTGAAATAATATTATAGTTGTGGGTAGTATTTATAAATTCTCGCAAAGTCTGCAAGTTGTCTTATAATTATTCGATTGGTCTGGGAATATTCGTTTTAGCGAGAGAATATTCGTATAACCACAAGCAATCATTGGTAGACCCCACAACGGAATTATTGCCGGATTGAGAAAGGACAAAATTATCTTTTATAAAATAACTATGGAAGTTACCGTTGATCTTTGTTGAACTACCCAATAGTAAAAGTACAAGATGTCGTGTATTGTTGCGTAGTAGCACTACGGTATTAGTTATTGATGCTTACGTGATAAGTCACTCATTTATACCGCATTATTGCTACAAGAATTGTTGTATCATATCTCTCTCATATTATTGATTCGATTATTGTCACAAGATTATCATCGCATTATTTGTTATATTGTTAAATCAATAATTGAGGTCTCAAAGAGTATTTGGGACACTTTTTTGTGTCGAGTTACTATTCACGAAGTTACTATTCACAAGTTACTATTCATGAGTTACTATTCACGAAGTTACTATTCACGAAGTTACTATTCACGAGTTACTATGCATTTAATTACTATTTATGAGTTACTATTCACGAGTTACTATGCACGAGTTACTATTCATGAGTTACTATTCATGAGTTACTTTTCACGAGTTACTATTTACCCAGTTACTATTCACTTTATTATTGTGCATTCGGGTATTTGGGTACAATATTATTTTATGAGGAGATGTGCTAATTTTTTAGACCGTTGGTTGAATGAATTAATATGGACCGCTGGTGGAAAGTTATAATAGTGAATCAATATGGGTCGCTGGTTTAAAGTTTTAATAGTAAATCAGTATGGACCGTTGTTTTAAGTTTTAATAGTAAACCGATCTGGATCGTTCGTTTAAAAGTAAATCGATCTGGACCGCTCATAAATAAGTTACTATTCATTCCATTCTTCTATAAATAGAAGCTCATTCCTTCATTATTTTCTTACGAATTCACTGAAACTCCAGAGAGAGAAAATTATAGAGAGAAAGAAGAAACTCTGCTACTTCACTACTTCTATTTTCAGCTTTTTTTACTAGTGAGGGTGTTATTCTTCTTCTTGAAGAGAACTTCATTATTCCATTCTTTATTATTCGCTTGGAATAACTTTTGTAAAAGTGGCATACCCTATACATAACCAAAGATACGTGGCATACCCTATACTTGGTGAAATCCTTATGTTATTCCATTCTTTATTATTCATTGGAATAACTCAGTAAAAGTGGCATACCCTATACATAACCTCGTAAACGCGTGGCATACCCTATACTTGGTGAAATCCTTATGTTATTCCATTCTTTATTATTCTGTTGAATAACTCAGATATCGCCAGCATACCCTATACATAACTCAGTATAAGCGGTATACCACATGCATTGTGAAATCCTTTTATTATTTCGCTATTTATATTCATTTAATATTCTCGCTTGCTGTGAATTTCACCGACTGGTTCCAATATTTATATTTTCCGTCATTTAATATTCTCGTTTAATATCCTCACAAAGGAATTTCATTTCACGACTGGTTCCAATATTTATTATTCCGCATTTTATATTCTGTTTAATATCCTCGTTGCTTATAAATTTCACGACTGGTTCCATTACTTATTATTTCAGTATTTATTATTCTATTAGAATAACTTTGCTCTATGCTAAGTATCAAGATTCATGGTGATTTCTTAGAAATCACAAAGGGTTGAAAAAATCGATTTTGGTAAAAAACGTAACAAGAAATTCAATTGACCATATCTCTAAAGCTGCAAATTACAAAAAATGTTATTGCCCAGAAACTTTAAGGGGCTGTTTTGGCCACTAAATTTATGAGAAAAATTCTGGCCTTTTGGGACATGAAAATATATGTTATAAAGTACCTCATGTCCAAAAATGAGTTCATTCTGACTTAAAATGAGCAAGTTATGACCATTTCAATATTTAGGTTTTTCCGACGAAAAATGCTATAACCGGAGTTCTATAACTCCGATGACCATGAAATTTAAACTGGAAGCTCAAGTTAACATGTGTAAGATTCTGCCAAGATTTGGGAATTTCTGGAGTTAATCTTGAGGTAGCTAATTTCTTAAGAAATTAATTAGAAATTAATTTTTGAAAAATAGTAAATAAATTTTAAAAATTCCAAGAAAAATATATTTTCATTATGGGACTATATTATGCTAAATCCCAGAAAAGAAATATTTTTGGAACTGATTTGGTATTTTTTATGAAAATGATCTAGTTATGAGTAAATGAGTTAAATATGTTATGTGAAGTAACAAAATTTGAAAATAGGATTTTATGGCTAGGGAATCCTATATAAGGCATATGCATATTTTTTTGATGAGGGATTTAATAATTGGTGATGATATCTTATGAGTATGACATTTTTTGAATGATTAAATGCATTATATGGTAAAGCGTAAACAATAGAAATAAATTATTTATAAGTTTAAGAAGTGATTAAAATATTGTTATAATATTAATGATATTAGATTATGAGATTATTAAGTGATTGATAACATTGGGATATTCTTGAACCTGGATAAATTATATTATAAATGTTTAATATTTATCCTTTATCTCATTTGATTGATTCTTTATATCATTATCCTCATGCTTATATTGTGTTGAAAGTCATCTGTGGCTTACGTGCATAGATGGACTTGGTATGATTATGACCAGGGATTGTTCGGTATAATCATGACCGTAATTGAAAATACGATTATCTTTGGCACGTAGTGCATGGATAATTCGTGGTCGTGATACTAAAGAATATCCTTGGCCTGTAGTGCAGGAATGATTCGACGATGTGGATTAATTATTGAGCTGAGTCTCAGCAATGAAATATTAATTCATGGACGTGGTAAAAGTCATCTTTGGCCGTAGTGCATATATGGACTTGGTATGATTATGACCAGGGATTATTCGGTATAATCATGACCGTAATTGAAAACACGAATATCCTTGGCCCGTAGTGCATGGATAATTCGTGGTTGTGATACTATTAAAATCGAGTCTCAAAGATTATTGGTTTTATAGATTTGTATATCTTTGGCATGTAGTGCAAAGATGAATTGTTAATGAATATCTTTGGCCGGATTGCAAAGATGAATTTAATATTTTCAACGATAAAGGTATTCAAGGTATCCTCACCTCTTTATCATACCAGGTACATACGTAAATTTCGAGGGCAAAATTCCATAAGAAGGGGAGATTGTGAGACCCCATATTTTATAAATAAAGATTTAAATTTCTTGAAATATTTTTTTGAATATTAAGGTGTGAATTTGAAATAATATTATAGTTGTGGGTAGTATTTATAAATTCTGCAAAGTACGCAAGTTGTCTTATAATTATTCGATTGGTTGGGGAATATTCGTTTTAGCGAGAGAATATTAAATACAACAACGTAAATCATTGGTAGACCCTACAAATGGAATTATTGTCGGATTGAGAAAAGGACAAAATTATCTTTTATAAAATAACTATGGCGGAAGTTACCGTTGATCTTGTTGAACTACCCAAAGTAAAAAAGTACAAAGAATGTCACGTGTGGTTGCATAGTAGCACACGGTATTAGTTATTGATGCTTACGTGATAAGTCACTTTCCGGTTATATCTTTGCATTATTACATACGATAATTGTTGTATCATATCTCTCATATTATTGATTCGATTATTGTCACAGTATCATCTGCATTATTTGTTATATTGTTAAATCAATAATTGAGGTCTGAAGAGTATTTGGGACACTTTTTGTGTCAGAGTTACTATTCACGAGTTACTATTTCACAAGTTACTATTCATGAGTTACTATTCACGAAGTTACTTATTCACGAGTTACTATGCATTTTAATTACTATTTATGAGTTACTATTCACGAAGTTACTATGCACGAGTTACTATTCACGAAAGTTACTATTCACGAGTTACTATTCACGAAGTTACTATTCACCCGATTACTATTCACTCTATTATTGTGCATTCTGGTATTTGGGTACAATATTATTTCATGAGAGATGTACTAATTTTTCGAATCGTTGGTTGAAGGAATTAATATGGACCATTGGTGAAAGTTATAATAGTGAATCAATATGGGTCGCTGGTTTAAAGTTTTAATAGTAAATCAGTATGGACAGTTGTTTTAAGTTTTAATAGTAAATCGATCTGGATCGTTCGTTTAAAAGTAAATCGATCTGGACCGCTCATGAATAAGTTACTATTCATTCCATTCTTCTATAAATAGAAGCTCATTCCTTCATTATTTTCTTACGAATTCACTGAAACTCTAGAGAGAGAAAATCATAGAGAGAAAATTATAGAGAGAAAGAAGAAACTCTGCTACTTCACTACTTCTATTTTCAGTTTCTTTTACGGTAAGGGGTGTTATTCTTTCTTCTTGAAGAGAACTTCAGTTATTCCATTCTTTATTATTCTACATTGAATAACTCAGTAAAAGTGGCATACCCTATACATAACCAGTATACGTGGCATACCCTATACTTGGTGAAATCCTTATGTTATTCCATTCTTTATTATTCTGTTGGAATAACCTGTAAAAGTGGCATACCCTATACATAACCTGTAAACGTGGCATACCCTATACTTGGTGAAATCCTTATGTTATTCCATTCTTTATTATTCATTGGAATAACTCAGATACGCTGTGACATACCCTATACATAACTCATATAAGCGGCATACCACATGATTTGGTGAAATCCTTTTATTATTTCGTCATTTATATTCTGTCGGAATATCCTCTGTCGGTGTGAATTTCACCTGACCTGGTTCCAATATTTATATTTTCCGTCATTTAATATTCTGTCGGAATATCCTGTCAGTGTGAATTTCACCTGACCTGGTTCCAATATTTATTATTCCGCATTTTATATTCTCGCTTTAATATCCTGTCTTGTGAAATTTCACCGACCGGTTCCATTACTTATTATTTCGTATTTATTATTCTATTAGAATAACCTGTCTATGCGAAGTACCGCATTCATGGTGATTTCTTAGAAATCACAAAGGGTTGAAAAATCAGATTTTGGTAAAAACGTAACAAGAAATTCAATTGACCATATCTCTAAAGCTGCAAATTACAAAAATGCTATTGCCCAGAAACTTTAAGGGGCTATTTTGGCCACTAAATTTATGAGAAAAATTCTGGCCTTTTGGGACATGAAAATATATGTTATAAAGTACTTCATGTCCAAAAATGAGTTCATTCTGACTTAAAATGAGCAAGTTATGACCATTTCAATATTTAGGTTTTTTCGACGAAAAATGCTATAACCGGAGTTCTATAACTCCGATGACCATGAAATTTAAACTGGAAGCTCAAGTTAACATGTGTAAGATTCTGCCAAGATTTGGGAATTTCTGGAGTTAATCTTGAGGTAGCTAATTTCTTAAGAAATTAATTAGAAATTAATTTTTGAAAAATAGTAAATAAATTTTAAAAATTCCAAGAAAAATATATTTTCATTATGGGACTATATTATGCTAAATCCCAGAAAAGAAATATTTTTGGAACTGATTTGGTATTTTTTTATGAAAATGATCTAGTTATGAGTAAATGAGTTAAATATGTTATGTGAAGTAACAAAATTTGAAAATAGGATTTTATGGCTAGGGAATCCTATATAAGGCATATGCATATTTTTTTGATGAGGGATTTAATAATTGGTGATGATATCTTATGAGTATGACATTTTTTGAATGATTAAATGCATTATATGGTAAAGCGTAAACAATAGAAATAAATTATTTATAAGTTTAAGAAGTGATTAAAATATTGTTATAATATTAATGATATTAGATTATGAGATTATTAAGTGATTGATAACATTGGGATATTCTTGAACCTGGATAAATTATATTATAAATGTTTAATATTTATCCTTTATCTCATTTGATTGATTCTTTATATCATTATCCTCATTGCTTATATTGTGTTGAAAGTCATCTACTGGCTTACGTGCATAGATGGACTTGGTATGATTATGACCGAGGATTGTTCAGTATAATCATGGCCCGTAATTGAAAATACGATTATCTTTGTACGTAGTGCATGGATAATTCGTGGTCGTGATATCTTAAGAATATCCTTGGCCCGTAGTCTGCGAGAATGATTCGACGATGTGGATTAATTATTGAAATGAGTCTCAAGAATGAAATATTAATTCATGGACGTGGTAAAAGTCATCTTTAGTAGTAGTGCATATATGGACTTGGTATGATTATGACCGAGGATTATTCGGTATAATCATGGATCAGTAATTGAAAACACGAATATCCTTGGCCGTAGTGCATGGATAATTCGTGGTTGTGATACTATTAAGTCGAGTCTCAAAGATATTGGTTTTATGAATTGTATATCTTTGGCATGTAGTGCAAAGATGAATTGTTAATGAATATCTTTGGTAGGATTGCAAAGATGAATTTAATATTTTCAACGATAAAGGTATTCAAGGTATCCTCACCTCTTTATCATACCGGTACATACGTAAAATTTCGAGGGCAAAATTCCATAAGAAGGGGAGATTGAGACCCCATATTTTATAAATAAAGATTTAAATTTCTTGAAATATTTTTTGAATATTAAGGTGTGAATTTGAAATAATATTATAGTTGTGGGTAGTATTTATAAATTCTGCAAAAGTCACGCAAGTTGTCTTATAATTATTCGATTGGTTGGGGAATATTCGTTTTAGCGAGAAATATTAAATACAATCACATGATCATTGGTAGACCCTACAACGGAATTATTGTTTGGATTGAGAAAAGGACAAAATTATCTTTTTATAAAATAACGGCGGAGGAAGTTACCGTTGATCTTGTTGAACTACCCAAGAGTAAAAAACATAAGAATACGTGTGGTTGCATAGTAGCACACGGTATTAGTTATTGATGCTTACGTGATAAGTCACTCAGTTATACTGGCATTATTCCTCAGTTAATTGTTGTATCATATCTCTCATATTATTGATTCGATTATTGTCACAGTATCATCTGCATTATTTGTTATATTGTTAAATCAATAATTGAGGTCTGAAGAGTATTTGGGACACTTTTTGTGTCAGAGTTACTATTCACGAGTTACTATTCACAAGTTACTATTCATGAGTTACTATTCACGAGTTACTATTCACGAGTTACTATTCACGAGTTACTATGCACGAATTACTATTTATGAGTTACTATTCACGAGTTACTATGCACGAGTTACTATTCATGAGTTACTATTCATGAGTTACTTTTCACGAGTTACTATTTACCCAGTTACTATTCACTTTATTATTGTGCATTCGGGTATTTGGGTACAATATTATTTTATGAGGAGATGTGCTAATTTTTTAGACCGTTGGTTGAATGAATTAATATGGACCGCTGGTGGAAAGTTATAATAGTGAATCAATATGGGTCGCTGGTTTAAAGTTTTAATAGTAAATCAGTATGGACCGTTGTTTTAAGTTTTAATAGTAAACCGATCTGGATCGTTCGTTTAAAAGTAAATCGATCTGGACCGCTCATAAATAAGTTACTATTCATTCCATTCTTCTATAAATAGAAGCTCATTCCTTCATTATTTTCTTACGAATTCACTGAAACTCCAGAGAGAGAAAATTATAGAGAGAAAGAAGAAACTCTGCTACTTCACTACTTCTATTTTCAGTTTCTTTTACGGTAAGGGGTGTTATTCTTTCTTCTTGAAGAGAACTTCATTATTCCATTCTTTATTATTACTGTTGGAATAACTTTTGTAAAAGTGGCATACCTATACATAACCAAAGATACGTGGCATACCCTATACTTGGTGAAATCCTTATGTTATTCCATTCTTTATTATTCATTGAATAACTCGTAAAAGTGGCATACCCTATACATAACCTGTAAACGTGGCATACCCTATACTTGGTGAAATCCTTATGTTATTCCATTCTTTATTATTCATTTGAATAACTCAGATACGCTGCATACCCTATACATAACTCAGTATAAGCGGTATACCTCATGATTAGTGAAATCCTTTTATTATTTCGTCATTTATATTCTCGTTTAATATTCTCATTGGTGTAATTTCACCCGACTTCGTTCCAATATTTATATTTTCCGTCATTTAATATTCTTGTTTAATATCCTCACAAAGTGAATTTCACCCGACTGGTTCCAATATTTATTATTCCGCATTTTATATTCTCATTTTAATATCACACATCGTGAATTTAATTTCACCGACTGGTTCCATTACTTATTATTTCGTATTTATTATTCTATTAGAATAACCTGTCTATGCGAAGTACCGCATTCATGGTGATTTCTTAGAAATCACAAAGGGTTGAAAAATCAGATTTTGGTAAAAACGTAACAAGAAATTCAATTGACCATATCTCTAAAGCTGCAAATTACAAAAAATGTTATTGCCCAGAAACTTTAAGGGGCTGTTTTGGCCACTAAATTTATGAGAAAAATTCTGGCCTTTTGGGACATGAAAATATATGTTATAAAGTACCTCATGTCCAAAAATGAGTTCATTCTGACTTAAAATGAGCAAGTTATGACCATTTCAATATTTAGGTTTTTCCGATTTAAAAATGCTATATAACCGAGTTCTATAACTCAGATGACCATGAAATTTAAACCGGAAGCTCAAGTTAACATGTAAGATTCTGCCAAGATTTGGGAATTTCTGGAGTTAATCTTGAGGTAGCTAATTTCTTAAGAAATTAATTAGAAATTAATTTTGAAAAATAGTAAATAAATTTTAAAATTCCAAGAAAAATATATTTTCATTATGGGACTATATTATGCTAAATCCCAGAAAAGAAATATTTTTGGAACTGATTTGGTATTTTTTATGAAAATGATCTAGTTATGAGTAAATGAGTTAAATATGTTATGTGAAGTAACAAAATTTGAAAATAGGATTTTATGGCTGTGGAATCCTATATAAGGCATATGCATATTTTTTTTTGATGAGGGATTTAATAATTGGTGATGATATCTTATGAGTATGACATTTTTGAATGATTAAATGCATTATATGGTAAAGCGTAAACAATAGAAATAAATTATTTATAAGTTTAAGAAGTGATTAAAATATTGTTATAATATTAATGATATTAGATTATGAGATTATTAAGTGATTGATAACATTGGGATATTCTTGAACCCTGGATAAATTATATTATAAATGTTTAATATTTATCCTTTATCTCATTTGATTGATTCTTTATATCATTATCCTCATGCTTATATTGTGTTGAAAGTCATCTGTGGCTTTACGTGCATAGATGGACTTGGTATGATTATGACCGTGGATTGTTCTAGATAATCATGACCAGTAATTGAAAATCGATTATCTTTGTACGTAGTGCATGGATAATTCGTGGTCGTGATACTAAAGAATATCCTTGGCACGTAGTGCGAGAATGATTCACGATGTGGATTAATTATTGAAATTTGAGTCTCAAAGAATGAAATATTAATTCATGGACGTGGTAAAAGTCATCTTTAGTCAGTAGTGCATATATATGGACTTGGTATGATTATGACCAGGGATTATTCGGTATAATCATGACCGTAATTGAAAACACGAATATCCTTGGCCCGTAGTGCATGGATAATTCGTGGTTGTGATACTATTAAGCTGAGTCTCAGCATTATTGGTTTTACAGTTGTATATCTTTGGCATGTAGTGCAAAGATGAATTGTTAATGAATATCTTTGGCCGGATTGCAAAGATGAATTTAATATTTTCAACGATAAAGGTATTCAAGGTATCCTCACCTCTTTATCATACCAGGTACATACGTAAATTTCGAGGGCAAAATTCCATAAGAAGGGGAGATTGTGAGACCCCATATTTTATAAATAAAGATTTAAATTTCTTGAAATATTTTTTTGAATATTAAGGTGTGAATTTGAAATAATATTATAGTTGTGGGTAGTATTTATAAATTCTGCAAAGTACGCAAGTTGTCTTATAATTATTCGATTGGTCGGGGAATATTCGTTTTAGCAGAGAATATTCGTACAACGGCGCAATCATTGGTAGACCCCACAACGGAATTATTGTCGGATTGAGAAAAGGACAAAATTATCTTTTTATAAAATAACGGCGGAAGTTACCGTTGATACTGTTGAACTACCCAGTAGTAAAAGTACAGTAATACGTGTGGTTGCATAGTAGCACACGGTATTAGTTATTGATGCTTACGTGATAAGTCACTCAGTTATACTGCATTATTGCTACAGTAATTGTTGTATCATATCTCTCATATTATTGATTCGATTATTGTCACAGTATCATCTGCATTATTTGTTATATTGTTAAATCAATAATTGAGGTCTGAAGAGTATTTGGGACACTTTTTGTGTCAGAGTTACTATTCACGAGTTACTATTCACAAGTTACTATTCATGAGTTACTATTCACGAGTTACTATTCACGAGTTACTATTCACGAGTTACTATGCACGAGTTACTACTCACGAGTTACTATGCACGAGTTACTATACACGAGTTACTATTCATGAGTTACTATTCATGAGTTACTTTTCACGAGTTACTATTCACCTAGTTACTATTCACTTTATTATTGTGCATTCGGGTATTTGGGTACAATATTATTTTATGAGGAGATGTGCTAATTTTTTAGACCGTTGGTTGAATGAATTAATATGGACCGTTGGTGGAAAGTTATAATAGTGAATCAATATGGGTCGCTGGTTTAAAGTTTTAATAGTAAATCAGTATGGACAGTTGTTTTAAGTTTTAATAGTAAATCGATCTGGATCGTTCGTTTAAAAGTAAATCGATCTGGACCGCTCATAAATAAGTTACTATTCATTCCATTCTTCTATAAATAGAAGCTCATTCCTTCATTATTTTCTTACGAATTCACTGAAACTCTAGAGAGAGAAAATTATAGAGAGAAAATTATAGTGAGAAAGAAGAAACTCTGCTAATTCACTACTTCTATTTTCAGTTTCTTTTACGGTAAGGGGTGTTATTCTTTCTTCTTGAAGAGAACTTCTGTTATTCCATTCTTTATTATTACATTGGAATAACTCGTAAAAAGTGGCATACCCTATACATAACTCAGATACGTGGCATACCCTATACTTGGTGAAATCCTTATGTTATTCCATTCTTTATTATTACATTGGAATAACTTTTGTAAAAAGTGGCATACCCTATACTTGGTGAAATCCTTATGTTATTCTATTCTTTATTATTCATTGGAATAACTCAGATACTGCAAGACATACCCTATACATAACTCAGTATAAGCGGCATACCTGTGACTGGTGAAATCCTTTTATTATTTCGCTCATTTATATTCTGTCGAATATCCCATGCGAATGTGAATTTCACCACGACCGGTTCCAATATTTATATTTTTCGTCATTTAATATTCTGTCGGAATATCCTGTCGGTGTGAATTTCACCTGACCTGGTTCCAATATTTATATTTTCCGTCATTTAATATTCTGTCGGAATATCCTGTCGGTGTGAATTTCACCTGACCTGGTTCCAATATTTATTATTCCGCATTTTATATTCTGTCGGAATATCCTGTCGGTGTGAATTTCACCTGACCTGGTTCCATTACTTATTATTTCGTATTTATTATTCTGTTGGAATAACCTGTCTATGCGAAGTACCGCATGCATGGTGATTTCTGTTGTTATTCCATTCTTTATTATTCTGTTGGAATAACCTGTCTATGCGAAGTACCGCATGCATGGTGATTTCTGTTGTTATTCTATTCTTTATTATACTCAATTGGTTAAAGTTTTGACTTCTATACTCCATGAAAATAGTGGAATATCCTTGATATTTGCGCTTCATCCAGTATCGTTTCATGGAAATATTCTTCTGAGCATTCTTGAATTTTACACCATAAAATAATATCTTGTTGACAATTTGGACATTATTAGTTCCTGGACAAATTAATTCTTGAAGTTGTTTTATTGAATTCTTATATCATTATTATCATACTCATGTTTATATTATGTTGAAAGTCATCTGTGGCCTGTAGTGCATGGATGGACTTGGTATGATTATGACCAGGGATTATTCGGTATAATCATGAGCGTAATGTTACAAATGATGTGGTAAAAGTCCTCATTGGCCGTAGTGCATTGATGGACAGTTGTTGGCATGATCATGACCATTGATGAATACACAAATATCCTTGGCCCGTAGTGCATGGAATTTGTGGTCGTGACCCTAATGAATATCATTGGTAGTAGTGCGGGGATGATGTGGATTATTTATTGTCGAGTCTCAGTGATAAAAGTGATGAAAAACTTTTAAATCATAAAAGATAGTAGATTTTATTCTCTACTTGACTCTTTTAATGGATTGCTTTTTCACCGCAGATTAAACTTGATGTCTATTGTATTTTATCAGTTTAACATTGTTGGAGACTAATGATAATTTATTCTGCATTATCTTAGTCATAATATTTCTTGCTGGGCTAGTTGAGCTCACCCTTTCTTTCACTATTCTCTTCAGGAAATGAGAACGTAGCAGGGACGAGTCGGGGAACGGAGTGACAGTCCAGATGATAGCATTGGTAGTCCTCACTATTCTGTTAGATAGTGTGACAATAAATGTATTGAAGACTTATTTGTGTTTGAATACTGTCTAGATGACAATATTCGAGTTAAAACTCACAGTATGTATTTTGTCGTATCTTACACGACTGTTGTATAATTAAGTTGTATTTGAATTTTGTATCATGTATTTGGCGACTCAAGATGGGTGATGTATACCTAATTTTGGGGGCATCACATAAATGATATTATTTCTTCAATATCATTATGCCGAAATATTGATCTGAAGTTTTTATCAAATTTGAAACTTTTGGTGTCGGGGTTCTTTGTTCATTTATTCTAAGACTATTCACGTGTCGACCTTTATTCACGAATACGGCACTATTCACAGAAAAGTTAAATTTTTATTTTTGTCCAAAATATCTATTATGGATACTAGCTTTGATTGTATCCATGTTTTGATCATTCTTGAATTTTACTCCACTATGATTATTATTGAGGTATTTTTGGACGTGAATAAACCGAATTACGAATCCTTAATCCTTAATCCTTAATCCTTGTCTTTTGTTTCACTGGATTCATTTCTTTAAAAATATTTTTCATCATCCTCACCCTAAATGATGATATTCTTTCAATATCTTTGACACAGAAGTAAAAAAAGATGGTTGATTTTCTTATGAATATCTTTGGCCCAGTAGTGCAAAGATGAACATGTGTTGAGGTGAACATGACCAATCGATGAATATCTTTGGCTGTAGTGCAAAAGATGAATATTTGATTCAAGATGTATATTGATTGATATTACAGGGGATAAAATATTGATGATGAACTTTTAAATTCATGAATCTTTAGTAGATTTCATTCTCTACGTAACTCTTCTACAATTATTATTTCATTATGAATATTGATCTGAAATTTTGTTGTCTATTATATTCTATCAGATTTTTTCCTGTTGAGGACTAACAATAATTTGTTCTATGTTATCTTAGTCATAATATTCTTTACTAGGCTAGTTGAGCTCACCCTTTTCCTTGTTGTTCCATTTTTCTTCTCAGGAGGCGAGAATGTAGCGAGTACGAGTCGGGGTGTGGAATGATGGTTCTAGAAAGTTGTCTTAGTAGTCCTCACCATTTTTATAAAATAATATATCAATAATTGTAATGAGGACTTAGTTGGGTATATATATTGTCTAGATAACAATATTTGTATTTAAACTCACAGTTTTTATATTGTATTAATAAAGTTGTAGTTGTTTCTGTACCGTGTATTTGACAACGCAGAATGGGTGATGTATACCTATTTTGGGGACGTCACAGTTGGTATCGAGCTTAGTGATATGATCTCCATGGCGGAGATCGGAGAATAGAACTAGGAGGGAGAGACAGGTAAAATCATTCATTGAGTGTGTCCTACCTAAGCTTATTTGTTGGTTGGTCATAATATAGGGGTATTATGTGATTTATTAATCTGTTTAATTAACCCTAGTTTTATGGCAGTATTTAAGAATGGCAACTGAGAACGTTAACAGTGGAGTAAATGAGACCGTGGAGAGGCATGTACTCACCAATGAGAAAAATGTGCAACAGGCTGACAATGTGTCTTATACATGAAAATGTTAATAAAAAGTTGTAGAATTTTTTTTTTAAAAGGCATAATATCTTTTTTTTTTAAATGAGACATTTTTTTTAAATGAAACTCAAACGAATTAACGCATTGCACAAACGGTGAAGTATTTTAATTTAATTCGATAAAAAATGATTTTTTTTTTTTTATCAAGTCTTGAGATGTAGCCATAGGCATTGCGAAAAATACCACGCTTCCTTGCATAAAATACATAAATTTTGTGCCTAAGATACATAATAAATTAACAAAATGTTAAAACTAAAAATTACTTAATACAAAGTCCTTTTGAAGAATTTTAATTTAAAGTATAAAACAGCATCGGAAGCTAAAAAGTCGATATGTCCGAGTGGTTAAGGAAACAGACTTGAAATCTGTTGGTATTTCCCGCGCAGGTTCGAACCCTGATGTCGACGATTTTCTTTTTATTCTTTCCAATTTTTAAGCACCCTGTCAAATCTGTTTTTTCCGGTTGATCTTCTCCCAAAAATTCCGCCATGTCTGTGGTGGCGCCACCATTTTCATTCCCCCGCTTTCAAATCCACAAAGCCCCTTTTATCCCAAAATCATCACTTTCGCTCCCTCCACAAACCAAATACTCTTCTTTCACTTCAACCCCTCAACCCTCTTTACCTCAAAAAATAAACACGCTCTGCCAATCTAAAAACCTTGGCGAAGCCTTGAAACTATTGCAACAACAACCCGCAAATGTCGAATTCGATTCGGCTCAAAGAGCAGAAGCAATGGGTATATTGTTACAAGCTAGTGGCCAACAAAAAGATATTGAAGTTGGCCGGAGAGTCCATGAAATGGTTTGGGAATCCGCTCGGTTTAAAAATGATTTTGTGCTTAATACAAGAATAATTACAATGTATTCTAATTGTGGGTTTCCTTTAGATTCTCGTTTCGTTTTCGATAGATTAGAGATTAAGAATTTGTATCAGTGGAACGCACTAGTTAGTGGGTACACTAGAAATGAGCTTTGGTTTGATGCAGTGTTGGCTTTTTGTGAATTGTTGTTGGTGTCTGAGTATAAGCCGGATAATTTCACTCTTCCTTGTGTAATTAAGGCTTGTGGTGGGATTTTGGATTTGGGTTTGGGGCAGAATGTCTATGGATTGGGATTGAAGATGGGTTTGGGTTCTGATGTGTTTGTTGTTAATGCACTGATTGCAATGTACGGAAAATGTGGGCTTGTTGAGGAAGCAGTTAAGTTGTTTGAGTATATGCCTGAGAGAAATTTGGTTTCTTGGAATTCTATGATTTATGTGTTTTTTGAGAATGGGGTGTTTCGAGAAAGTTTCAGTTTGTTTAGGGAAATGCTGGAGAGTGAGGATTGTTTGATTCCGGATGTTGCTACGTTGGTGACTGTATTACCGGTATGTGCAGCAGAAGGAGAAGTTGAGATGGGAAGGCTAATTCACGGATTGTCCGTTAAATTGGAGTTGAATAAGGAGTTAAGAGTGAATAATGCTTTAGTGGATATGTATTCAAAATGTGGGTACTTGTTTGAAGCTCAAATTCTGTTCGAGAAGAATGATAGCAGAAATGTAGTTTCTTGGAATTCCATTATTGCAGGCTATTCTAGAGATGGTGACGTTAAAAAAACGTTTGAAATTTTGCAAAAAATGCAAATGGACAATGATACTATGAAGGCTAATGAGGTTACCATATTGAACGTCTTGCAAGTTTGTTCAAAGAAATCGGAGCTATTGAGCGTGAAGGTACTTCATGGATACTCACTTAGACATGGGTTTCAGTACGATGAATTGGTAGCCAATGCGTTTACTGCAGCTTATGCAAAATGTGGGTCACTGACTTCTGCTGAGCATGTCTTTACTACCATGAAGAATAAAACAGTGAGTTCTTGGAATGCTCTTATTGGCGGTTTTGCACAGAATGGAGATCCATCAAAGGCTGTAGATATGTACCTTCAAATGGCTTTATCCGGCTTAGATCCTGACTGGTTTAGCATTGCTAGCCTTCTTTTGGCTTGTGCCGAGCTTAGATCCCTTCAGTATGGCAAAGAGGTTCATGGATTTTTGCTAAAGAATGGTTTAGCATTAGATTTATATATCTGTATATCACTAATTTCACTGTATATTCGTTGTGGGAGACCATTGTGTGCAGAAGTTTTGTTCGAGGGGATGGAAGACAAAAGTTTAGTATCTTGGAATGCAATGATTGCTGGTTACTCACAGAATGGACTCCCGAATGAAGCACTAAAACTCTTTCGTGAGTTAGTGTGTAATGGGACCCAGCCTTACGAAATTACAATTACAAGTGTGTTAGGGGCTTGTTCACAGCTATCAGCTTTGCGGCTTGGCAAAGAAACTCATGCTTTTGCTATAAAGGCTCACCTCACTGAGGATTCGTTTGTGAGTTGTTCGATATTAGATATGTATGCACATGGTGGCTCACTAGAACAATCTCGAAGAGTTTTTGACCAGTTAAAGAAGAAAGATATAGCATCTTGGACATGTTTAATTACAGGCTATGGTATTCATGGACATGGGAAGGAGGCCCTAGAGCTATTCCATGAAATGCAAAGCTTAGGCTTGAAGCCAGACAGATTCACCTTTATGGGAATTTTGATGGCATGTAGCCATGCTGGATTGATTGAAGAGGGTCTGAAGTGTTTGAATGAAATGAAAACTTTACATAGAGTAGAGCCAAAGCTAGAGCATTATGCATGTGTAATCGACATGCTTGGTCGTTCTGGTAAATTTGGCGAAGCTTTAAAGCTGATAGACAAGATGCCTGAGGAACCGGATGGTGCAATTTGGAACTCGTTGCTCAGCTCATGTAGATTCTACGGTGAACTGGATATGGGAAAGAAATTCGCTAAAAAATTGTTAGAATTGGAGCCAAACAAAGCAGAGAATTATGTGTTAGTCTCAAATTTGTTTGCTGGATCCGGGAAGTGGGATGTGGTGAGGAGAGTTAGGCGAAGGATGAAGAAGATGGGACTTCAAAAGATTGTCGGCTCTAGCTGGATTGAAGTTGAGGGGAAAACTTATAACTTTGTAGTCGGTGACAAAATGCTTGCAGAATCAGAACAAATCCAAGAAATGTGGAGAAGATTAGAGGATCGGATAAATGAAATCGGGTATGTACCTGATACAAGTTCAGTACTTCATGAATTGAAAGAAGATGAGAAACTGGAGATTTTAAGGGGTCATAGTGAGAAGCTTGCAATATCTTTTGGCTTGTTGAAAACAAGTAAAGGTGTAACATTGAGGGTGTGCAAGAATTTGCGGATTTGTGGAGACTGCCATAATGCAGCCAAATTGGTGTCAAAGGTTGTTGATAGGGAGATAATTGTGAGGGACAACAAGAGATTTCACCATTTTAGAGATGGGTTTTGCTCTTGTGGGGATTATTGGTAGTTGAACAAAGTTTTGTTCTCATGTTTGGTGTGGACTAAAAAATTCAGAGCAATCAATATATGGGAGTAACCGATGCATAAATGAGTTCTTTAGTGCTTAGTTTACCAACTACTTATGGAGCGTTTGCTGCATTTTGAGTTTCAAATGCAATTGAGAATCTTTTTTGTGTACAAGCAACTTGAAGTTCAAACACAACTCGAACGCACCACCATTTTTTTTTTTTGGCATAATAACCAAATACACTAAATGATAGTATTACAAATAGTAAAAACGTTGGTAACCAAACAAACCCCTTGTTTTTTCCTTGGCTCTAGCAACCAGACTCTTAGCCTTTAAAAAAGTCTACAAATTATAGAATGTGACATGATTGTTCAAATATGCAAATTATTTGAGCTAATCCGGCTACTACCAAATCTCTACTCAACCTAAAACACAAACGGTTCATAAGTAGTTGGTAAACTAAGCACTAAAGAACTCATTTATGCATCGGCATACTGGCATACTGGCATACTTTCAAGCTCAGCAAATCAAATGTAACTTGAAAAAGTCTGAAACTTGGGCAACACGCACAGCAGGGCAGAATTACAGTATCATGGGCAGACCAAATGTTTCAGGTTAGAATGCTCTGGAGTTTGAACTGCAACACATTATGGAGCTTTGTTTATTATGACAAACTTTTCATCAAAGACTAATCTGCTTGTGCCATCAATTCCCAAACACAGAATCCGATGTTGCTTGAGATTCTTAGAAGTTGAGAGACAAGTCTTGTCAACGATGCTAAGTGACCTCCCCCACCCCAAATAAAATGAAAAATAAAAAAATAACGTAAAAAATCCCTAAAACAAAATGTAAAACTTAGAAATTAACAAAAATATTACTACATTCATAGTTATTCACTCACAAACACTTTGTAAGAATGATCAACATAGCAAAGATCTAAATGCCAAGCCATTCAAAGTTTCAAAGTTTCTAAGTTTCCAACATTAAAGCATGAGATGCCGCTGCTGAATAGAAAATGGTTGATACTAGAGGTGGATTTAATAAGTAGACAAGGTGATCATTTGATGACCCTATATTAATTATAAAAAAAGAAGACAAAAGAAAGACATAATTACTTGTAGCAGATTGATATTAGTTAAAAACTTTGTAGGTTGAAAAAGAAACGTGTATATATGTGACCACATTCTGGCCAGAAAAAAATATTATTCCAGGAATTATGAAAATGGGGATCATATAATAATTTTCCCTAGGATCAAAAGTGTTCAGATTACTAACAAGAAACAACCATGTTAACTTCAATTGAATGGTTTGAACATGACTCTTTGTTCATCTACAACAAAACTGGAAATTAGGTCTCTTGATTTTTCTAAATAAAACTAGAAGCCCTAAACATGGAGCTTTTGAAGAAATAAAAGAGCTTTTGAGTAATGAGGATTTAGTGGAGAATTTGGCAATGTTCTTGGGCGATAAGAGGTATTTGATTGTTCTTGATGATATTTGGAAATATGAAGTTTCGAATGATTTGAGACCGGCTTTCCCAGAGACGAGCAATGGAAGCAGAATAATTCTAACAAGTCGGTTCAAAGATGTTGCATTGTATGCTGATTTAAAAAGTCCTCCACATGAACTAAGTCTGCTTGATGATGAGCTCAGTTGGGAACTTTTTTGCAAGAAAGTATGCTTGGAATGGAACTCGAATGCAAGATTAGCTCCATGGTGTGAAGAGCTTGGGAAACAAATGGTGGAAAGATGTGGGGGTTTGCCTCTTGCTATCGTAGTATTGGGAGGCCTTTTATCAAGAAAAGAAGCAGCTTTCAATGAGTGGCTAAAGGTTTTGCAGAGTGTCCATTGGCAGCTGAGACAAGAGCCAACACTATGCGAAGAAATACTAGCATTAAGCTATTCAGATTTGCCTTATTATCTGAAATCATGTTTTCTTTATCTTGGTCTTTTCCCAGAAGACTTTGAAATCTCGGCCAGAAGATTGATATTGTTATGGATTGCTGAGGGGTTTGTGCAGCTGCGAGGTCAAGAACAGCCTGAAGATGTTGCAGAAGACTACTTGGAAGAGCTTGTCGGAAGGAGCATGGTTCAGGTAGCCAAAAGGGAGTCTAATGGAAGGATAAAAGCATGTCGAGTGCATGATCTTCTTAGAGAACTCTCCGTATCAAAAGCCAAGGAAGATCAATTTTTCGATATCATTTATGGTGGTGATAAATTTAGTACTCTAACAAGAGCTCGTCGTCTTGCTATACATTTTGGGATACCTTTATTCACAAAGAATGCCACAAAATTCCGCTCTCTTTTGTGCTTTGACCTCAATGTATCTGTATTTCAAGAATTCAAGAAGTTTAAACTTTTACGCGTCCTTGATTTGGAGGGTGTTCAAATAGATCAGCTTGATTCTGCTGTTGGAGACCTCATCCACTTAAGATACTTGGGTTTAAGAAGATCTTGGTTAAAGAAGCTTCCATCATCCGTGCGCTATCTTACAAATTTGCAAACTCTTGACTTGAGATCAACATTGATAAATCCCATCCCCATTGCAATATGGAAGCTGCAAAAGTTGAGACACCTTTATTTCAGTGAGCTCAAGGAGATGGTGATTAATCCACCCAAAAATCCAACTCTAGCTAATTTACAAACATTACGAGGATTATGCATTGGCCCAACTAGTTCTGTAGAGCATGGCTTGGACAACTTAATCAACCTTCGAGAATTGGGGCTGCATGGAAATCTACATTTCCAACAAGAGGCCTTATCTAAGTGGCTTTTTAAGAGCAAGAACCTTGAACGGTTAAAGATTCAAGCAAGAACTTATTTCAACAATATCACAAACACTGCTGCCATTCCCAAATTGATGACTTTTTCGAGTCACATTCGTCTCCATAAGCTGCATTTGGGAGGATTCATAAGCAAGCTCTTAGAAATTGAAGATTTCCCACCAAACCTCACCGAGCTATCCTTAGAAGGCTCGTTCTTGATGAAAGATCCTATGCCAAAGTTGGAGAAGTTGCCAAGCCTAAGAGTGTTAAAATTGAAGGCATCTTCGTTCGTGGGGAAACAACTAGTTTGCTCAAGTGGAGGATTTCCTCAACTTCAAATTCTAAAGCTTTGTTTTCTCTCTTTTGACACATGGAGAATTGAAGATGGAGCTCTAAGCAATCTTAGACAGCTTGAGATTGTTGAATGCAAGCGAATGAAGATTGTTCCAAGAGGGTTGAAGCCGGTTACTACTCTTTGTCACTTGAAGTTGGGATATTTGCCTGGTAATATGGAGTTGAAAGTGCAGGAGCGCGAGGGGGAGAATTGGTATCGAATTCAACAAGTACTTCCAATTTAAGGAATTTTCATTCAGGTGATTTCCTGTTTCTTTGAGTTTACATGTAAAACTTCTTAAATTTGCTTTTTGTTCTTGAGCTAGTGACATGTTTCATAGTTTTTCATTTTTTGCTAAATATCATATTTTTTCTCTCATATGTACCATTTTGATAGATAAGGAAAAATAATGTAAAGCATGCTGAAAATAAATCAAGTTTTGAGTCCACGTGTATACTCTTGCTCAAACTCGGCTCATTTATCAAAGTAAATATTCTGTAAATTTTGTATATAAAAACAAGAAAACACTCTTTAAATTATCTAACATTGCAGGGAAATTGTTGGAACTTGTGGCTCATATAGAGTGTATGAGAGGTACTGAGAAATTCTTGTAAAAGGCCAGTGCTAAGCGAAGCGACCGAACGGAGCGGAGCGAGGCATTGGCCCATCGCAGTTTTAGTTGTTTGGGTTGGACCGAAGGTTTTTTTTTTTTTTTTTTGGGGGGGGTGGTGTGTGGGGGTCGGTACGATGTTACAAGGTATTATGGGTATTCAGGTTATAATGCGAATTAGGATTGAAATAGAAGTAACGGTTATATATATTCTCTATTGTAGAAATCCTAAGTACTCAGATAAATAAAACACCCCTCTCCGCTCCCGTGGACGTACCCGAGTTTGGGGAACCACATAAATTTTTGAGTTGATTCTTTACTATTGTGTGCGTGTGTGTGATCCAATCTTGACAGAAATGTTTTCGTAATAGAAATTACTTATCTCCCGTAACGATACTGAATTTTGTGATGGGAAAATTGGTGTTTTTTTCTACATGCTTATTTGTTGATGATTCTCAGAGCTATGTCAGCAAATTGTTGGCAGGTCAGTTTTTAATCTGATTTATGCATATTAATTTAATCAAATCATTGAGTAAACATGCTTGCCATTGTCATAAGATCAGTTGCTCATAACAACTCTGTTTAAATTGTATCTAGCTAAATGAGGGAAGAAAAAAAGACTGATCGGAATTTTCTCATGTTCAAGTTTGCTGGGTGTCATTAAACAGAGAGTTCTACAAGCTAAATTTATACAGCCATGACAGTTATTATAGTTGGTAGTTAGTTATGTACAACTATTCTATCCCAATTAAGAAACTTGATTCATTCACCTTGATTGGTGTATGTGAATGTATATGTTCTCACAATGGTTTGTGTGTTTTGAAAAGAGTATTTCAACCCTTTTGTCCTGGAGACAAGAACTGTTACTCTGGAACCATTTGATGAAAAACTGCTTATGCAAGAAGACAAGCAGCTTGAGTGATTTTTAGTTTAATTTATGTATTTTGCAGTAATACATAATAACACTAGGATATGAACTAACAAACTAGAGGAGAGGTCACAACTCAAAACACTAGGATATGGAATATATGATGTTCACAACAAAACAAACAAATAAAAAAGTGATTCTAGATACTCGTAAGAGACCCACCTCAGATTTTGTTTCATCTTTTAAAACTGGAATCAATTCAATTACTTATGGCATTAGTTTTAATGGTCCATATAAATGCGTAACAGTAAGGTCCTGTTCGGAAACAATTTAAAGTTAATCAAACTAACTTATAAGTTGTTTTTCACTATTAAGATATTTGACAATTACTTGTTTTTTGACTTATAAGTTGAGTTTTAAGTCCAAAAAAATATGTAATTATTTGTGACTTATATAAACATGACTTATAAGTCATTTTAAAATAAGTTAATTATTTTGACCAAATATAATGTCTGTTTTGTCCCTCTTCTATTTTGTTCCTCTTTTTATTAATGTCTTTTTTAATAATCTTTATATTTATTTTAACTTATAAGTTATTATGAGCTGATAACTTTCATAACTTGTTTGAACTTATTTTGTGACTTATGAGCCGAACAGGCTGGCATGTATATTTTTTTTTAATGATTATTGTTTTGAGATTTGGGCATTTGGACTTATCTATAGAAACAAAGTGTCCATCTAAGTAAGAGTTACAAGTGTATATCACTTGAATAAGACGATCCATTTGTTTTGGGAATTATGATGTTTTTTCACTTAGGGGTGATAAGTTTACTAATTCAGTAGTCTGAGAAAATGGTTTCTTCTTTTCTTTTCTCTCTTTAAGAATTTAAGACTCCCATTGGTTATTTAATATATTGAATTTTTTTATGTAGAAGTGTTTCCTATGGTAACACTAGTATGGGTTAAAAATGTTCAAAAAGTTGAATGAAATGCATTTCATGTCCTTTAATTGTATAAAATGTAAGCAGTCTAAAATGGTTAAAATGAAAGTGCTATGCTTCTTTTCTTTTCTGATGGAATATGGTTTAGTGTTAGGATCACTGGCAGGTGAAATGTAGTTTAACTGGTTGCTACTAGTAAGTAATAATTATGTGTCCTTGTACAAATTAGTGTATTGATTAGCAATGGTGTATTCTGGAGTATTTAGTCAACTCGTATAATTTTAAATCAAACATGGTGGTAGGAATGAGCAGCCCTTGATAGAGCCAAATGTCAAAATAAGATCCACGTCTACATGTCCCAAACTTTTGGGACAAGGAACTTTGAGACGAGTTGAGTAGAAAACACTAAATGGCTAGAAACAAATTAATTTGTTTCTTATTTATTATTCGAATTAATGAAAATTTGAAATTTAATTAACCGGCCATACGGTATGTTTATAGCATTGTAGAAGAGGAGGAGTTGTGATTCTGATGAGCGTGTATTCTGGCTGCACTCTGCAGGAAAGACTGCATATCATATGCATTTTCATTTTGTTTTATTTAGAGAAAATTGGAATAATGTCGTAGCTAGATAATTTCTGTATGGGGTTTAGAGATTGTGCAGGGAAGAATGCAGATTTTAACTCAGAGGTCTAAGCTAAATCATTTTTAAGGAACCTAAGCCTTTCTGCTGGTAAGTTACTATATCAGGATGGAAAGGAGTCCCATAATTTTCAGGAGGAGCTGTCACAAGAGTTTGTGTAGGATAAAGTTTGATATTTCCAGAGCCAGCTAGAGATATAGATATTGCAGGAACTGGGAGTTTATCATTAGACAGCATTTGTTTGGTACTGTCAAGGCCTTCGAGTTTGGTCTCAATTTACCAAGAAAATAGCACGGTAAATCTATGCGGACAGTTGCAAACTAATTGTGATATTAGAAAACCATACAAATAAATATATGATTTGTCAACTAATTAGAGTTTCAACCTGTGGCATTTGGCAAATATTACATTGGTGGATGTTGGCCTTTGAGCGCTCTGATTGCTTATCAAAATCACTATTTTTCAACTTGATTTGATGAAAATAACAATTTCTGATTTGCAGACAGTTGCTGATGCAGCACAACAAACCACAAAGGTGATTGAAGTTGCCAAGCCTTTAGCATCATCAACTGCTGAAACCATCGCTTCTGTCGACCCTGTCGTAATTGTAGGGACTGGCGGTGCATTATTCCTTGCATATCTCCTACTTCCTCCTGTCTGGTCTGCCATTTCTTTTAACTTTCGTGGGTTTAAAGGTGAGTTGGTACCTCTCCCATTGTTTCTGTTGATAAAAAGTTGCTTCAATTTTGTAGTAACAGAGAACAAATAGAACATATATACTAAAAACACAGCATTTAACATGTCAAGAGACCAAGATCAAGTGACAAGAAGATTACAATAATGATATGTCCACTCTCCAAACTCAACCGAAGTGCTTTGGTTGAAGCATATTTTTCTCTCACAATATTTGAATCATCTCCGAAATCCCAAAACTAATCTTCATACGTATATAGATGGAGACCAAAATTCGTAGCAATGCCTATAAATATTTGGTTGGATTAATTATAAATGTTGGACGTATGCTATAGGCATTGTTTAATATCTCCGATGAAGGGACATTTAATCAGAATGTTGAAGAATCCACAGCACGCTCAGTTTTAAACACAGATTATATGGGTAGAGTTTTATTCATCGTAGTAAAAATTATATGTATTAGACTAGAGAGATGACAAAAAATAGGTTTGGGTTGGTTTTGGGTTACATAAAATAGTTATGGGTCAGTTAAGTAACCAAAATCATATTATCTATATTTAATATGGGTTATGTAGTTTGTATTTAAATAGTTATAGGCTCGAATCCAAGTTGACCTATTTTTTCAAATTATAGTTTCACTAGATGTACTTTTTTATTAACCCAACAAACCGATAAATCAAAATTATTATATTAATTAAAATGATGGGTATATTCACGTTTAACTGTTCACGGGGGTGACCTTTCTTTCCAATGAACACTGTTAGTTAATAATTAAGAACATCAATTCCATCCCTCTCCTTAGTTTATCTTTCTTTGATTTCTCTTAATTTCTTTGTATATATAATAACGTCTACTCTTTTTCTTTGCTTGCTTCCTCCATCACGTTTCTCTCTCTTTAATTTCCTTGCTTTGAGAGCTATTTGGAAAAAAGAAGTCCAATATTATAGACTAATATGGGTCAAAACTAGTTAAACTAGTTCCAACCCATATTTATAATTAATAATATGGGTCCAAAACTGAACCAATCCATAATCTAAAAACTAGTTAACCAACCCATGGTTTTGGTTAACTATATGACCTAAAGTGCCAGGTCTATATTATCATAAGTAAAGTTCGCTAAATCATAATAATAATTTTTATGTATTAATCTGTTATGTTACTTTGTAGGTGGGCTCACTCCTGCTCAAACTCTTGATCTCATATCTACAAAGAATTACATATTGATTGATATTAGATCAGAGAAGGATAAGGACAAGGCTGGAATTCCTCGCCTTTCCTCAAGTGCTAAGAACAAAATGATCTCAATCCCGTGAGTGAACAACATATTTTGCCTAGCTTGGCTCCTTACGAATTTATAAAGCTACATTATTACAGAATATACATGCAATTACGTTAAGATCTGGCTGCACTAATAATTGCTTAATTGCCATTACATGATATTCCCAAAATACAGGCAAGCATCATTTTAAACATAGTTCATATTCGGACCATTTGGATAGTCAACATAAAAAGTAAAAAAGAACAATAAAAAATTAACTTCCATAGACATGAAAAAACAATACTACAGTTCCACAATTTAAGATGGATTAAGAAGGTGTGGCATAAAATCTGACCCTAATACATGGGAAACAGTTTCTTTCTGTATTTTCCTCTTCTTTCGTGTATTAACTGTAACATCCTTTTTATTTGGTTAAGGTAATTACTACCTTGTAGATGCTGGATATACCAATGGAGAGAGGTTTCTTGCACCATTTAGAGGTCAAAGATATCATTTAAATGATTGGTTAGATGGACATCGACCTACGACTGCCAAAGAATTGTTTAACATGAAGCACTCCTCGGCTAGAAATGTCATAGAGCGTTGTTTTGACCTTTTGAAGAAAAGACGGGGAATTCTTAAAAGTCCTTCATTTTATCCTATTCGAACACAAAATAAAACAATTGTTGCGTGTTGCCTAATGCACAACTTTATAAGGCAAGAAATGACTATTGATCCGTTCGAAGATGAGGAGAGATAGAAGTCAATCATGAGGAAACTAGAGTTGATGAAGACTACATATCAATACACTGGAGACATCCCATGTGTAGACAAACTTTAGAGAAAATCTTGCCATTAAGATGTTTAATGTGTGGAGGGCTAACCATAATTTATAGTTTAAAATTGTATTATTTATTAAAAGTAGTACCTTTCAATGCTTATTGTATCTATGATGGGATTTTGTATGATACTTATGTTTTGAAATTGAGGTGTGATGGAATCTATTGCTTTTTTGTATATTTGGCCAGACTTCAATTTATGATGGATTCTCAAGTAAATGATGAAGCAATACGGGTAGGCAAGAGTAAGCGCAAATGGGTTGAACATGAGGATGACAAGCTTGTGGAATGTATGCTAGACATTAATCTTTGGCCGATTCAAATACTAAATTATGTAATCTTTGGTTGATTCTAATCCTAAATTATTTTTATATGATTAACTAGTCATACAGACAAGTGGCATGACATATTGTGCAAACCATATCTAACCACTAACCTGATATTTACATCATCAAGTCTATTTTTACTGTGTACCTGCAGTTCATTTATTAAAATTCTATGACTCAGCCCTGTGACGCCCCCAAATCCGGGTTATTTTTAACTCGGGTTTGGTGCTCACGATACTAACATAACCATTCATACTATCATAAACTTGTCTTATATTACATAAATATCTTATAACTTAAATCTCAGGTTCTATAGACCTTTACATAACTCAAATACCAAATAATATTACAAAATATAGTACTAACAATATTTATTACATCAACTACTTAAGTTCATATAAGTACAGGCGCTTAATAAACATTTATTCTGCAACTTTGCCTTTTCCTTTATCTTTCTCGGATGTACCAGCGCCCTCATTTTTAACTGAAAACATTATATTCAACGCAAGGGTGAGCAAAAGCTTGCTTAACAAAGAAATAAACAGTTTGAATATATATAATGGAACATGAATATTTATAATAAAGAGGATATAAATCAATAGATATTGAACAAGACAGTTCTTTAAAGTTTTGAGTTTGAAAATCGTTTTTAGCATGTCAGAAGGTCAAATGACCAATGAACTCAGACTAGAATTGACAAGATTAATATCACAAATCCATGGATACAAACAGCTATTGAAGTGCTTTTATATCCTGAGACTTATACTTTAGGGGATCAGCCTAAGTACCCTATATTGTGCACAACATAACAGTCTAATGACACTTTACATATCCTTCAAAATCATGTCTGGTACAATATGCCCCTATAAAAGAGTTGTTCATTCACAGCAATATATAAGATTCCGCACCACAACAAAATGGTTAGAAAAACATTCAATGAGAGTTTCATGAATAATATATCTCAACAGTTGTCTAGCCGAAATAATGACATTGTCATTCTTTCAATATTATCAAAATAACTGAATTTGAAGCATTAAGGTACAAATAAGTTGAATAACTTGAAAAGACGGCTTTTGAGTTAAATACTGCAATATAAACTTATTTAAGAGAGAAAAGTTCAATATACTTGATGACATCCCAACTATTCTCTTGAAATTGATCATTGGAATAAAAATGTTATTTAACCTAGTATTATTCATAAATAATGAGAGACAGCTCAGAATTTAGAGAACCTGTCCATATATGAATAATTCTAGAATACTTGCTCAAGTAAGAGTTAGAAACTTGCCTGGTTTGTGGACTATTGATAAGATTCAGCTTAATGTGTTCTCATAGAGCCTACACAAATTTATTTGCATTTATAAGCATATTAGCCAAATAGTCAAGCCTCACGGAGCCAAGCCAAGCTTGACTGCCGGCGTAAAAAGATTATAGAGGGGACTGTTTAATATAAGTGTTAAAAATATATTGACTTTAACACACTAGTTGGTATAATTGATGAGTCTATAAGATACCCAAGTGTAATATGAATGAACTAGTAAACTCCAAAATCAAGCTAGAATGTATGGGCATATACCATTGGAGTTAGTAAGCCAAATTAAGGATAATAAATCCTTAGAAGGCTATTTTAACATTATAGGAGAAAAAAAAACAAGAATGGTGGATGTAATAGTATGTTGAGGTAATATTTAAATCATGAAAAGACTAAAAGCTAACTTTATACAAGGAAATGGGGATTAAGAGCTGCTGCCTATAGGTAGCAGCAGTGCGCATCAAAAGAGCTACTATAGCAGCAGCAGGTAAGTCCCAGCCAACTGTTAATGCAGTGTAGGGGCTTGATAAACTCAGTTGGAGCTGACCCCAACCAAAGCAGTAATAAACTAATTAAATCCCACAAAGCCAAGCATAAATGGCTGTTAGCATAAATGAATATTAAGGAGCTGTTAGTGTATTAAAGAGAACTGCTAAACACATTTAATCAAATAAGGGAAAACAAAAGAATAATAAGCAAAACTAAGAAACAGGGGCTGCTGCCTATGGGCAGCAGCAGTTGACAGTAACACACTGCTATAGCAGTTTTCGGGAGTGTCCTATTAACTCTAGAATTTAAAGATATATTCATGGAGATGGATTTAGAACCTCCTAAATAAACATATATATAGACTGTTTAGTGAGCTTGAAAATTTAGAATGGGAAAGAAGAAAGGGGGGAGGGGAGGGGGCAGGGTTGCAATTATATGAAAATTTTTAAGTAGAAAAAAGGAAGAAAGATACAATTGTAGAAAAATTCTACAAAAATATGAGTCAAATTTTAAATATAAATTGAATTCAAGTTAAATTTGAACATTTGGGGGTATTTAGTTCACTTTCCTAACATCAACCAAACATGTACATGGAATATAAAAAAATTATTCCATTCCTTTCCCAAGTTCCATTCCCTCTGTTATTCCATTCATTCAATCTAAACGTAACATAAGAGTGCAAAAGACATCGATTGAATTCTTGTAATATAGCAAACCCGATTTAAAAATGAATGAGCAAACCATATTTAGGGACAAATTAATTTTGGTACCTGGGTTACGTGCCACCTGGGTCTGAGCTTGATCCGCTGGAGGATTCAGCATTGACGATGATGCTGCTGCGGCTGTTTCCAGAATCCATGTGGTCATCTGTGCTTGATCCGCTGGATTTTGATTTTTGAGAAAGAGGTTAAATTCAAAAAGTAGGTATATATGTCTTTAAAGCTCTGATGATCAGAGGGGAAGAATTGAGAAGAATTTGGATCGAGGATAAAAGAATTGAGAAGAAGAAGAATAAACAGCAGAAGGGTCATGAGGATGAGAGCTAGCTTTGTGTTTGTTTTTCAAGGAACTGATGATGGTGATATGGGATGATGAACTTGAATTAGCAAACCCGATTTAAAAATGAATAAGCAAACCAGATTTAGGGACAAATTTTGGAAACATGCTATTTAATTTTGAAAGGATGTAGACAACTGAAAGAGCTTTCCGCTTGATCAAAAATAAATGAATTTTGAAAAATATGAAATATTTACTAAATTTACTATATAGTTGATCAATTTTCGTTACTAGAAAAATCATATTTATAAACCAACGAATATACCATGTTAAGGAACATAATTTGAAAAAAAATATATTATTTCAAAAAAGATGTAGATAACTGAAAGAGCTCTCTAGGGAATCAAGAATTAGAAGATGCAGATGAAATATTATACCAATTTTACAATGGAACTGAAATTTCTAGACAAAATATAGGCACAGTTCAATAATAATAATAATAGAATATGATTACATAAATTTGCAAATAAATAAATAAATAAATTTCCTCCCAACCCCACCCCACTGGCCACTCCGTCTAATATATTAACCCAAAAACCGATTTTTCTCTCTCCTACCAAGTCAAAATGTATCTTAAAATTTCAAAAGGCAAAAATATAACTAATTAATTATATAAAAAAAATTAAAAATTTTGGATTCCCACATGACTAGCTAGCCTCCTCGGGGTATGAAGCATTTTATAATGAATTTGGGGTTTTAAATGAATTTGATCAAACACGTCATCATTGCATTGTAATGCAATGCTTGTAAATGATCCATCAAAATGTAATAATATGATGCTATTCATTTTTGGTGACAATAATTAATTATAAACCAAAGAGTAACTATATAATAATGACGTACGTACGTACCTTGCTGTGTGTTCCTGATCATTTGATGTAGCCAGCTATTGATGTCCGTAGTATACTCACAAGTATCGAGGCTTGGATTTGTAATCCTTACACGTACCTCGGGTGTACTTATTTGCCCAGGAGTGAAACTCAGCAGCTGGGGGCATCTCGCTATAGTAACATTCTCTAATGATGGAATTTTAAAACAATAGTTTGCATTTGGACAGAAACTTTTGAGGTTTGGTAAATCAACAAGTCTAATTTCCCTCAATTTAGGGAATGAAATCTCCTCCACATGAACTAATTCTTCATCATTACACCGCCGTTCATCATCGGTAACAATTTCTTCAACTGACCCACATGATCTTACTGTTAATACAAAGAGTTCTTGGAGAGCTTTAGCAACGGAGCATGTGAAAATAGTCGACAGCCCACACAAATTAACTTCTACCTTCCATAATCTTCGAAAGCTAATAGTTCCATAAGGATTATTATACCCAAGTGTAATATGAATGAACTAGTAAACTCCAAAATCAAGCTAGAATGTATGGGCATATACCATTGGAGTTAGTAAGCCAAATTAAGGATAATAAATTCTTAGAAGGATGTTTTAACATTATAGGAGAAAAAAAAAAATAAGAATGGTGGATGTAATAGTATGTTGAGGTAATATTTAAATCATAAAAAGACTAAAAGCTAACTTTATACAAGGAAATGGGGATTAAGAGCTGCTGCAGCAGTGCGCATCAAAAGAGCTACTATAGCAGCAGCAGGTAAGTCCCAGCCAACTGTTAATGCAGTGTAGGGGCTTGATAAACTCAGTTGGAGCTGACCCCAACCAAAGCAGTAATAAACTAATTAAATCCCACAAAGCCAAGCATAAATGGTTGTTAGCATAAATGAATATTAAGGAGCTGTTAGTGTATTAAAGAGAACTGCTAATCACACTTAATCAAATAAGGGAAAACAAAAGAATAATAAGCAAAACTAGGAAACAGGGGCTGCTGCCTATGGGCAACAGCAGTTGACAGTAACACACTGCTATAGCAGTTTTAGGGAGTGTCCTATTAACTCTAGAATTTAAAGATATATTCATGGAGATGGATTAAGAACCTCCTAAATAAACATATATATAGACTGTTTAGTGAGCTTGAAAATTTAGAATGGAAAAGAAGAAGGGGGGGTTGCTGCCCATTTACAGCAACAGTGGATAGTTAGCCACTGCTATAGCAGTTTTGGCCAATGTATAGCTTTAGGCAGTGGCAAGAAGCTGCTATGGTTATGATAAAGTCTTTTTGAAATTCAAGGCTTAGTTAATAGTTAATTATAACTATAACTATAGGTTTATAAATTCCCAAATAAGCAATTATAGAGTATTTATTACAAACTCATCGTTTAATATAATTAGATGAATGATAAAAAAAAAATGAGTTTCACAAAGAACATAACATGCATCTTGAGTTAGGGGCTGCTATGTTGTAATTGGGGTTGTGAGGCCAAGTATGACCACACCAAGATTGGCTAAACCCCACGGGACCAAGCAAAGTTTGGCTGCAGCATTGTGGAGTGATGATGGGTTGCTAAGCCAAGCTAAACTATGCTAGGGAGTTGTGGAGTGATGATGGTTATTGAATGATGGTATATTGGGATTTTGTGAAGGATTTATTGATGAGATGCATTACTAGTTGAGTATACATTTTATCAAGTTGTTGGTTGTTGAATGAAGTTATCCGATATATTATTGGATTTATCATGACTTTATATTATTGAGTGGGGTGCTATATTAGTTGATTTAGTTTTGTTGGTTGTATTTTATTTTACACTATTTATCTTTAATTTTGATAAATTAAAATAAAGTTAACTAGAGAAATAAAAAACTATAAAAATAAATAAATTATAAGTAAGAAAAAAAAATTATATGAAAAATTATAAGTAGAAAAAAAGGAAGAAAGATAGAATTATAAAAAAAATTCTACAAAAATATGAGTCAAATTTTAAATAAAAATTGAATTCAAGTTAAATTTGAACATTTGGGGGGTATTTAGGTCACTTTCTAATTATTTATTTTATGTTTGGATGTATTCCTAACATCAACCAAACATGTACGAAGAATATAAACAAATTTGAAAAAAAATATATTATTTCAAAAAAGATGTAGATAACTGAAAGAGCTGTCTAGGGAATCAAGAATTAGAAGATGCAGATGAAATATTATACCAATTTTACAATGGAATTGAAATTTCTAGACAAAATATAGGCACAGTTCAATAATAATAATAATAATAGAATATGATTACATAAATTTGCAAATAAATAAATAAATAAATTTCCTCCCCAACCCAACCCAATCCCACTGGCCACTCCGTCTAATATATTAACCCAAAAACCGATTTTTCAATGTAAATGATCCATCAATGTAATAATATGAGGCTATTCATTTTTGGTGACAATAATTATAAACCAAAGAGTAACTATATAATAATGACGTACGTACCTTGCTGTGTGTTTCTGATTTGATGTAGGTAGCTATTGATGTCCCTAGTAAACTCTTCACAAGTAACGAGGCTTAGATTTGTAATCCTTACAAATACCTCAGGTGTGCTTATTTGCCGAGGAGTGAAACTCAGCAGCTGGGGGCATCTCGTTATAAAAACATCCCTTAATGATGGCATTTTAAAAGAATAGTTTGCACTGGGACAGAAACTTTTGAGGTTTGGTAAATCCTCAAGTTTAACTGTCCTCAATTTAGGGAATGAAATCTCCTCCACATGAACTAATTCTTCATCATTACGCCGCCGTTCATCATCGGTAACAATTTCTTCAACTGACCCACATGATCTTACTTCTAATCTTTCGAGTTCTTGGAGACCTTTAGCAACGGAGCATGTGAAAATAGTCGACAGCCCACACGAATTAATTCTTACCATCAGTAATCTTCGAAAGCTAATAGTTCCATAAGGATTATTTTTCCCCAGAAGGCTAAATAAGTCCCCCTCTTGAAAGTCACAATTGCTCACATCCAAAGATTGTAAATCTCTTGATGCGAGTAACCAGTATGGTGGAATGATCAGTTGAGGTGCTGGCCTTTCACTCCCTACAATATTGACGCTTCTTAATTTGGAAGTGGAATCATCCAAATTAATTTTCAGACCATTTAACTCCAAAATCCCCAAGCTCGGGAATGAAACCTGCAAAAATCAATCCAATTCACAACTCACAACACATGTAATTTTTAATAACTGTAATAACACTCGCAACACAATCTAATTTTTAATTAAGTAACAATTAGTACCCGTGCATGTGTTACACTACCCTATTCTAATTTAATATACGCTTACAAGTAAGGAGGCTTGGATTTGTAATCCTTACACGTACCTCAGGTGTGCTTATTTGCCCTGGAGTGAAACTCAGCAGCTGGGGGCATCTCGCTATAGTAACATTCTCTAATGATGGAATTTTAAAACAATAATTTGCACTGGGACAGAAACTTTTGAGGTTTGGTAAATCCTCAAGTCTAACTATCTTCAATCTAGGGAATGAAATCTCCTCCACATGAACTAATTCTTGAGCGCAAGGAAAACAATAAACATGTAATGTAAACATAAGTTTACATGTTTACGCAAACGTAAGCCGAGAAATAATATGCAAAACGGGTATAAAGCTAAATGAAATGCACGAAACCGTTTAAAATTATATTGGACATAAAAGTGTTAAAACGAAGGTGTTTGGAGTTCGAAACAGAGATTTTGAACACAAAATTACATAATGCTATATGTATGAATTTAAAGTACAAGCGAAGCGAAAATATAAGTCATTCACGGGAATAAATGCGACTACAAATAAAGCGAAGCATTCGCGTACGTGGCGATAACGTGATTTAAACTATCGAAAAGGTATGAAAATTTTCAAAATTAAAGAAATGATGTAGTAAGCCATATTTGTGCAGTAAAAACTATTCATAAGCCATATGGTTCCAAATTTACTATAAAAGAGGAATATTCTTGGTTTATGTTTCGAGATGTAAAGTATTTATACACTAAAGTCCTGTGAGAACTTTATTATGCATAAAAAGGTTAAAACGAACAAAGTTTCTAAAGAAACCAAGAATGGTTATAAGACAAGAATAAAAGATTATAGGTTATGGTAACTAATGATCATGACTTGTATTATTATTTACTATGCACAGGACATGTGACATAATTGGTTATCTAATATGCATGTATGTGAACACGATTGTGTAGGATTCGTAAGGAGAAGTTAAAGTAAACTATAATGGTAATCCTCAATCAATGCAAGTTTTTCAGTTCTGTTATGTTTGTGGATTGAACGTGGTTATGTGCTAAATTACATATATCGTGCTCTATGAATTGTTAAAGTCAAATATGACTAAGTTAATTGGGTATGGAACTCAATTTATATGTGATATGTGATAACACATGTTGTATGATGTACCACGATAATTGGAAATGTATTAATATATGCATTGCACATAATTATTGATGCATATAGAATATGCATAGCAAAGAAAGTATATTGCATGTGGTGAATATAGAGTTGTGTGCTATGTGAAGCATGATAGACTGTTGAATTTGCTGGGCTGTCGAGCTCAATCTTGCAAACACAAACTTTTTGCAGGTTAATGACGTTATGCAATATTATTTGCTATGCGGATGATGAAGGATGAATGATGTACGAAATGAATACATTTTTTTGAATTAGAAATTGTATAAAACTATGATTAATGGTAGTTGGCAGTTACGTATAAGTTAAAATATTCAATAGAGAATATTTATTTTGGATGTATTGTAATGAATATTTTATAAAAATAAAGTGATATAGTGACATTACCATATAAGAAAGATGTTAAGTATTGAGACTTGAAGCTCTTAATACATTTACTCAGATTAGGTAAATCATAAAATGAATATGATTTTTGTATAAAGAAGAATTGTAAAGGTTGCGATTCAGGGAACAAATGAAAGACAGAAAGAAAAGATTTAATTATTCGCATTTTCGGCTGTGTTATTTCATTAAATTATGATGTAAATGTGAAATAATATAGTATTTAACGCACAAGATCGGGAAGGAAAATGGTCCTGATTTTGGGGGCGTTACATCACTCCTGCTCAAACTCTTGATCTCATATCTACAAAGAATTACATATTGATTGATATTAGATCAGAGAAGGATAAGGACAAGGCTGGAATTCCTCGCCTTTCCACAATTTAAGATGGATTAAGAAGGTGTGGCATAAAATCTGACCCTAATGACCAGTTTTCCTCTTCTTTCGTGTCTATATGGTCGTTTTTTTTTTTACCTCAAATGACCAGTTTGGAAGAATTACCCAGCAAGCTAAAAGGCCTTGTCAGAGATACAAAGAAGGTAGAATCTGAACTAGCGGCTCTGAAGATTTCGTATCTCAAGAAAATCAGTAAAGGTTCCAACATTGTGATACTGGACTCGTGAGTTCTTTCCTCCGTTATGCTTGCGTATTGTTGTAAATGCCAGAATTTCTCCTAAGTCTCTAAATATTATCTGCTGGCCTTTTCTCCTAAGTCTCTAAATATTATCTGCTGGCCTTTTTCTATATTTTTCTGTATTATTGTAACATGAATTGTACGTTTACTTTTCAATGTCCAGCTACTCAGATTCAGCCAAGATAGTTGCAAGAGTATTGACAAGTCTTGGTTTTAAGAACTCCTGGATAGTGGCTGATGGTTTCTCCGGAAGCAAAGGCTGGTTACAAAGTCGGCTAGGGACAGATTCGTAGAATTTATCCTTTGCTGAGGTTTTGTCACCATCTCGGATCATACCTGCAAGAAGATTTGGTACAACCACTTCCAGAAAATTACTCAGACTAACATTTTTCCATTGTTTTTGTTAAGAAAGATCTGAGGTACATTCTTTATCTAGATTAGAGTCCCACTATGTCTGTATGTGATCAGTGATCATGTTATGTAATTTGATAGCATGTTATTAAAAGCCAAAGACCCCTTTAATTAAAGGTTGTTTATACATATTGTATGATCTTATAATGCTACATTTAGATTGGTGGAATAGGAGGGAGAATGGAATGAATCATTCCAATGGAATGAAAAAATTGAGTCATAGTGTTATAATTTCGTCGATGAGACAATTAGTAGACACTTCAACAACGTACTCAATGCTGTAATAAGATTGGAAGGTCAATTTTTTAAGAATTTAGAACCTATACGTGAAAACTTTACTGACGATAAGTGGAAATATTTCAAGGTATTACTTTAACTTAGATATTTATTATCTTACTAAAACAAACTTTTCTTAAATTACATATTTATCATTATGTTAAGTATTTCTTACTAGGGTTGTCTAGGGGCTTTGAAATCGAAAAAATGAGATTACTACTAATGTGTTAGGTGTTTGCTCTCCAGAGATGCAATTTATCTACGTCTTACCTGATTGGGAAGGGTACGCGGCAGATGATAGTGTACTTTATTATGCAATGCATCGTAATCATGGTTTAAAACTAAATCGAGGTAAGAAATAATAAATATCTTAATATAATATAATATTTATAGACGTACACACACTAACAAACACACAACCCCATGTGTGTGTGTATATATACAATTAACTGGAACATCCTTTTTATTTGGTTAAGGTAATTACTACTCGTAGATGCTGGATATACCAATGGAGAGGGGTTTCTTGCACCATTTAGAGGTCAAAGATATCATTTAAATGATTGGTTAGATGGACATCGACCTACGACTGCGAAAGAATTGTTTAACAAGAAGCACTTCTCGGCTAGAAATGTCATAGAGCGTTGTTTTGGCCTTCTGAAGAAAAGACGGAGAATTCTTAAAAGTCCTTCATTTTATCCTATTCGAACACAAAATAAAATAAATGTTGTGTGTTGCCTAATGCACAACTTTATAAGGCAAGAAATGACTATTGATCCGTTCGAAGATGAGGAGATATAAGTCATTAATCATGAGGAAACTACAGTTGATGAAGACTACATATCAATACAGTTGAGACATCTCATGTGTGGACAAACTTTAGAGAAAATCTTGCCATTGAGATGTTTAATGTGTGGATGGCTGACCATAATTTATAGTTTAAAATTGTATTATTTATTAAAAGTAGTAGCTTTCAATGCTTATTGTATCTATGATGGGATTTTGTATGATACTTATGTTTTGAAATTGAGATGTGAAGGAATCTATTGCTTTTTTGTATATTTGGCCAGACTTCAATTTATGATGGATTCTCAAGTAAATGTTGAAGCAATACGGGTAGGCAAGAGTAAGCGCAAATGGGTTGAACATGAGGATGACAAGCTTGTGTAATGTATGCTAGACATTAATCTTTGGCCGATTCAAATCCTAATTTATGTAATCTTTGGTTGATTCTAATCCTAAATTATTTTTATATGATTAACTAGTGATACAGACAAGTGACATGACATGTTGTGCAAACCATATCTAACCACTAATCTGATATTTACATCATCAAGTCTATTTTTACTGTGTACCTGCAGTTCATTTATTGAAATTCTATGACTCAGCCCTGTGACGCCCCCAAATTCGGGTTATTTTTAACTCGGGTTTGGTGCTCACGATACTAACATAATCATTCATACTATCATAAACCTGTCTTATATTACATAAATATCTTACTTAAATCCCAGGTTCTATAGACCATTACATAACTCTAATACCAAATAATATTACAAAATATAGTACTAACAGTATTTATTAAATCAACTACTTAAGTTCATATAAGTACAGGCTCTTAATAAACATTTATTCTGCAACTTTGCCTTTTCCTTTATCTTTCTCGGATGTACCAGCGCCCTCAATTTTAACTGAAAACATTATATTCAACGCAAGGGTGAGCAAAAGCTTGCTTAACAAGGAAATAAACAGTTTGAATATAATAGAACAGGAATATTTATAATAAAGAGGATATAAATCGATAGATATTGAACAAGACAGTTCTTTAAAGTTTTGAGTCTGAAAATCAGGCTTTAACATGCTGTAAGGTCAAATGACTAGTGAACTCTGTACTAGAATTGATAATACTAACACTGCAATCCATGGATACAAACAGTTATTGAAGTTGTTTTATATTCTAGACTTGTACTTTAGGGGATCAACCTAAGTACCCTATATTGTGCACAACATAACAGTCTAATGACACTTTACATGTCCTTCAGAATCATATGTCTGGTACAATATGCCCCTATAAAAAGGTTGTTTGTTCACAATAATATATAAGATTCCGCACCACAACAAAATGGTTAGAAAAACATTCAATGAGATTTTCATGAATAATATATCTCAACAGTTGTCTAGTCGAAACAATGGCATTGTCATTCTTTCAATATTATCAAAATAATTGAATTTGAAGCATTAAGGTACAAATAAGTTGAATAACTTGAAAAGACGGCTTTTGAGTTAAATACTGCAATATAAACTTATTTAAGAGAGAAAAGTTCAATATACTTGATGACATCCTAACTATTCTCTTGAAACTGATCATTGGAATAAAAATGTTATTTAACCTTTTATTATTCATAAATAATGAGAGACAGTTCAGAATTTAGAGAACCTGTCCATATATGAATAATTCTAGAATACTTGCTCAAGTAAGAGTTAGAAACTTGCTTGGTTTGTGGACTATTGATAAGATTCAGCTTAATGTGTTCTCATAGAGCCTACACAAATTTATTTGCATTTATAAGCATATTAGCTAAATAGTCAAGCCTCACGGGGCCAAGCCAAGCTTGGCTGCCGGCGTAAAAAGATTATAGAGGGGACTGTTTAATATAAGTGTTAAAAATATATTGACTTTAACACACTAGTTGATATAATTGATGAGTCCATAAGATACCCAAGTGTAATATGAATGAACTAGTAAACTCAAAAATCAAGCTAGAATGTATAGGCATATACCATTGGAGTTAGTAAGCCAAATTAAGGGTAATAAATCCTTAGAAGGCTGTTTTAACATTATAGGAGAGAAAAAAAAAACAAGAATGGTGGATGTAATAGTATGTTGAGGTAATATTTAAATCATGAAAAGACTAAAAGCTAACTTTATACAAGGAAATGGGGATTAAGAGCTGCTGCAGCAGTGCGCATCAAAAGAGCTACTATAGCAGCAACAGGTAAGTCCCAGCCAACTGTTAATGCAGTGTAGGGGCTTGATAAACTCAGTTGGAGCTGACCCCAACCACAGCAGTAATAAACTAATTAAATCCCACAAAGCCAAGCATAAATGAATATTAAGGAGCTGTTAGTGTATTAAAGAGAATTGCTAAACACACTTAATCAAATAAGGGAAAACAAAAGAATAATAAGCAAAACTAAGAAACAGGGGCTGCTGCCTATGGGCAGCAGCAGTTGACAGTAACACACTGCTATAGCAGTTTTCGGGAGTGTCCTATTAACTCTAGAATTTAAAGATATATTCATGGAGATGGATTTAGAACCTCCTAAATAAACATATATAGCAACAGTGGATAGTTAGTCACTGCTATAGCATAAAGGCTTAGTTAATAGTTAACTATAACTATAACTATAGGTTTATAAATTCCCAAATACGCAATTATAGAGTATTTATTACAAACTCATCGTCTAATATAATTAGATGAATGATAAAAAAAAAATGAGTTTGGCAAAGAACATAACATGCATCTTGAGTTAGGGGTTGCTATGTTGTAATTGGGGTTGTGAGGCCAAGTATGACCACACCAAGCTTGGCTAAACCCCACGGGGCCAAGCAAAGCTTGGCTGCAGCATTGTGGAGTGATGATGGGTTGCTAAGCCAAGCTAAACTATGCTAGGGATCGAGTTGTTAATGCAACAATGAGGGTTGCTTCAGTTCATTTGTTTTTGTGTATGATTTATTGATGGTTATTGACTGATGATGGTTATTGAATGATGCAACAAGTATCGATGTCCGTAATCCATACACATACCTCAGGTGTGCTTATTTGCCCAGGAGTGAAACTCAGCAGCTGGGGGCATCTCGTTATAAAAACAAACTCTAATGATGGCAGTTTAAAACAATAGTTTGCACTGGGACAGAAACTTTTGAGGTTTGGTAAATCCTGAAGTGCAACAAACGTCAATTTAGGGAATGAAATCTCCTCCACATGAACTAATTCTTCATCATTATGCCGCCGTTCATCATCGGTAACAATTTCTTCAACTGACCCACATGATCTTACTCTTAATATTTCGAGTTCTTGGAGACCTTTAGCAACGGAGCATGTGAAAATAGTCGACAGCCCACACGATTCAACTACTACGTGCCATAATATGTGAAAATTTTTGCAAAAATTTATGCAGATATCATGCAGTTTAACACTATCATAATATCGACCTTTAAGCAGCAAAGAAGAAGATTTGAGCTCAGAGACCATTGCATTTACTCTATTTCTTGCAGCTTCCAACGTATACGTATTCCAATCTTCAAGCAATCCCGACCCGACTACAAGTCTGAACAGAAATTCGATCTGAATCTCCTCATCTTCACCAGCCAATGAACATAGCAAAAGGCACAAGTATGCGTCTGGGTTTAGTATATTGAAACTATACGCCAGACAAGCATAAGCATCGGGAGGTATTCCCTTAATTTTTTCTGGTTTGCATTTCATGAGTTGATGATGTGCATCCTCCCATAAAACTTTAGGCTTCTTGTAGAGTGCTTTTCCAACCGCTGCAATGATGAGTGGCAAACGTGCACATTTGTTGCACACATGCCTTGCCAAAGAGTCACCTACAAACTCAATAGTAAATATCAACAGTCTTGGTGAACATATCCCACGCTTCATCTTTAGTCAAGGCTTCAATCTCAACAGGATCCTTACACTTGTTATCAATGCACACATCTCACAATCGAGACGTAAGGAGGATCTTACAGCCCTTGATACTACTAGCATATTCCCCAAAAGGAATTCCTATATCTGCCAAAGGAATCTTACTCCAGACATCATCTAATATGACAAGGATCGTATCCCCTTCTTTGCTCAATCTAGCCATCAATTGAGAAGCTCTGTCCTCACTTCTCTCAGTTATGTTTAAATGGTACGCCAGCTGATCTTGTATCTTCCCTATGTCTACCTCCTGACCGACGTTTGCTCGTGCAACTGTTTTGAAAATCCCCTTCGCCTTGACTTCTTTGGAAGCTTCCTCCATCATCCTGGTCTTCCCCACACCTCCAAATCCGTAGAGACCAACCACGGAAAAACCATCTTCTTTGTATTTCAGTGCATCCGAAATCTTCTCGTAAGCAACTTTTCTAGATCCAAAATTTTGGTATCCAGTACTAGATATTGGGTTATAGTCTTTGGGTGGAAAATATGAAATTTCACCGGTAAGTAGTTTTTTCTCGAGATCAGAGAATTCACTTACCGTGGTGGTCTTCTTTGCAGCCCACCTACCAAGTTGAAAACGGCAGTAGAGATTGGCACACCTCCAGGATGTTCTGACTTCTTCATACTTTACCAAAAACTGTGTTAGTTCGCCATAGATTTTTTTCACGTCATCCTGCAAATTAGACACATTACCCTCAATTATTTTTCCATTATTTTTAGCTGCTTCAACTCCTACTTTTCCAAGAACAAAATAATGTTGGAAAATCGAAATCGAAGGCCTTAATACTAAGGAGCAGAGGATCAAAAGACAAGTTGAAGAAGCTAAAAATAATGGGAAAATAATTGAATATAAACTGGGCAGATAGTAGAAGTAGATGATAAGGCAGAGATGTGGATCAAAAGATAGTATTAGTATATAAACTGGGCAGCAAAGGCTAAAAGAGATGTGGATCAAGGATAGTAGAAGTAGATGATAAGGCAGAGATGTGGATCAAAAGATAGTAAAGTAGATAAAGCAAATCCATTATAAAAAACTTTCACCAAAATTATAAAAGGCAAATTTAAAATCCATTAAGATGATGGATTTTAAATTTGGGATCCCAAAATTTAATATGAAATAATGTCTTATTATTATATTTGTTGATCACAAACAATTGTGATGTGCAGTGCACTACCATTTATCAAATTTATAAATATTACTTAAAAGATTCTCGTATAAAGTTTTTGCACATTGATTAAGAAAGTCATTTAATACTATCATTTAACAATTAAAATTTATTTGAAATTCCACCACTATATCTTTATAAAGAAGTTGTATTTACTATTAATCTGAGGAGATCGTTTCTTGTAATGATGAGAGAAAGGTAGAAAGGTGATATAAAAAAGAAATAATTTTTTTCCTAGAAAGTTGTAAAAAGACAAATAAATTAGAATAATTTTTTTTTCTGATAACGACAATCTTTTAATCTATATGAGAATAAAAAAGAAAAATATGAGTTTTATATAAACTATGCATTCAACGGAATACTCCCCCTCCATCCCTTTTTATTTAAAGATTAGATTTGAACTTGTCCTGCAGGAGATATCCAACAAATTGCTCTTTAGCAGGGACGGCAAATTGGCAATGGTGCAGTTTTAATTTTTTAATAATTTTAAATAGCGTCCGTCTTAAAAAAATTTAAACCGGAATTAGTAACAATTCAAGATTTTTTTATATTAAAATCGCACCAACTTGTAACGATCAAAAATTAAAAATATTTTGACTTAATTTTAATTAAATTAGTTTAATATTTTTACAACTCATATTATAATAACATTCATTAAAATAACTCAAGAAATATAAACGAGTACCATATAAATATATGTTCAATTAAAATTAAAATAACATTGTTGTAATTTTTTATTGTTTTAATGTATATCAACTATATATAAATATTTATAAATAAACTTTTAATATTCAAAAGTAAAAAGGTTGGTCCCCATATGGAATTAAAGGAGAAATGAGCAACACAGAAAAAAGGAAAAGGAAAAGGAAAAGAAAAAGGAAAAAAGGACAAGTGGCTGTAAAACAAAGGTTATTACACATGTGATTCCCTCATATGGAGGAAATTCTCTTGCACTCCCGTGATATCCCTCCTTCCTCCTTCCTCCTTCCTCCTTCTTTCTCCTCTTCTTCTCTCATTCATTCCCTATATAAAGGGACGATTACTAAAAGAAAATATAAGAAAAACTTTTGTGAAGAATTCCTCTGAAGAATTTTTCTTTTTTCTCTTACTTATTCTCTCTAAATTTATCTAAATTTATGCAGCAATTATAAGAGTATATTTCTATACTTTGCTAAAGTTTTATAACACGTTATCAGCACGAAACTCTAACCAACTGAGACGGTAAAATTAAATTCTTGTAATTTATTATTATACTACCGGTTTGGCTATACCACCAATAGTATAATGTTTTTCTTATAATTGGCCTGGCTTTGCCGCCTATTATATTAACTGTCAAGTTATATTTATGTTTTATTGTCCATTTTTAAATTCTGTTATTTAAAATGGTACCATCCATCCTTGTTGATCTTACAAGACTTGGTGGGAACCTTTTTACCGCTTATTAATTTGTAGAAATAACCTGTATATGCAGAATACTGCATACCTGGTGAAATTCTTCTGTTATTCCATTATTTATTATTCTGTTGGAATAACTTTTATGCATCTTGCGTCTATCGCGTACATGGTGAATTCTCATTGTTATTCCATTCTTTATTATTACATTAGAATATCATGTCATGCGGATTCGCATGACTTCGATTCTATTCTTTATTATTACATTGGAATAATCGTGTATGCTAACTCTGCGTCTTTAGTGAAGATCCATTTGCATTATGCTAATAACATATGTAAGACCCCACTTTTAAGAATAAAAATAAATTTTTCTATAAATATTATTTTATTTGAATATTATGGAATGAATTTGATATAATTGTTGTGGGTAGTATTTATAAATTTTGTAAAAGTATGCAAGTTGTCATATTATATTAGATTGGTCGGGAAAAATTCTTTTTATTTGGGAATATCCGTCTGACATACAATCATTGGTGGACCCTATACAATGTAATTATTATTTGATTGAGAAAAGCGACAAAAAATATTTTTATGAAAATAACAGTGGAAGTTTTACTGTTAAAAAGCTGTTGAACTACTTTTAGTAAAAAAATGCTGATGTCTGCGTGGTTGCATAAGTAGTAGACACCGGTATTGATTATTGATCTTACGTGAAAAAACACTCGGTTTTATTTAATTATTACTACAGATGGTTATTGCGTATAAGATCTCACATTATTTGATTCAATTATTGTTGATTTATACGTTTTGTTTTATTAGTATTATTAACGTAATAAAATGTAAACATCTTTTATATAAAATGAATCTTTTATTAAAGTTATTCTATAAATAGAATATATTATATTTTATTATGCATAGTGTTTGTATAAGGCTGCATAGTGTTTGCATAGTAAAAATCTTTTTATATAAATAGAATATATTATATTTTATTTAAAAGATTTTGCTTTAAATATGGATAGTCAAATTAAAGTAAATCAATCTGATAGTTTCATGAGTTAGTTCTTATCATTCCATTCTTCTATAAATAAAGCTCATTTTCTTACGAATTCAATTTGAACTTGTAGAGAGAAAGTTATAGAGAGAAATAAGAAGATAAGTCTGCTTAACTTTCTTTTCTATATCTAATTTCTTTTACTGTGAGGATAATATTCTTTTATATTCACGAAGAGAATCTGTTGTTATTCCATTTCTCATTATTACATTGGAATAACTTTGTACGCTGTAATACCCTATACTTGGTGACATTCTTCTATTATTCTGTCTTTATTATTCCGTTGGAACATCCTGTCTGTGCTTTACGTCGGACCTGGTTCTGTTTCAATTATTCTATCTTTATTATTCATCGAGAATATCATATACATCTTATACACCTGGACCGGTTCCATCTTTTATTTTTCCGTCTTTATTATTCTCGCTTTAATATCCTCGTTTGTCTTATCTGTAGGACTGGTTCCATCATTTATTATTCCGCATTTATTATTCTCATTGAAACTTTACATCGCGAAAGTGAAATTCACCACCGGTTCCGATTATTATTATTCATTTTGAATAACTTTCTGCGCGAGACCTTGCATTTACGTGGTGATTTCTATTGTTATTCCATTTCTTATTATTCTGTTGGAACATCCTGTTGGTGTGAATTTCACCTGACCGGTTCCGTTATTATTATTATTCATTGGAATAACATGCCTATCTGCAATCTCGCATGCGTGGTGATATCTTTTGTTATTCCATTCAGATTATACTCGATTGATTAAAATTTTGACTTATACTCCATGAAATTAGTGGAATATCCTCGATATTTGCGCTTCATCCAATATCTTTTCATTGAAATATTCTTCTGAGCATTCTTGAATTTTACACCACAAAATAATATTTTGTTGACAATTTGGACGTTATTAGTTCCTGGATAAATTAATTCTTGAACTTGTTTTATTGAATTCAAATATCATTGTCATCATCCTCATGTTTATATTTTTTGAAAGTCATCGTGGCTCGTGGTGCTTAGATGGACTTGGTATGATTATGACCGAGGATTATTCTTGTATAATCATGGCCGTAATGTTACAAGTGATGTGGTAAAAGTCCTCATTGGCCCGTAGTGTATTGATGGATGATTATTGGCATGATCATGACCATTGATGAATACACAAATATCTTTGGCCCGTAGTGCATGTAATTTGTGGTCGTGACCTAAATGAATATCCTTGGTAGTAGTGCGAGGGGATGATGTGGATTATTTATTTAGGTGAGTCTCAATGATAAAAGTGATGAAAACTTTCTAAATCATAAAAGATAGTAGATTTTATTCTCTCTTGACTCTTTTAATGGATTGTTGTCACCGCAGCTAAACTTGATGTCTATTGTATTTTATCGGTTTAACATTGTTGGAGACTAATGATAATTTATTCTACATTATCTTAGTCATAATATTTCTTCTTTGGGCTAGTTGAGCTCACCCTTTCTTTCACCGTTCTTCTGTGAAATGAGAACGTAAATTTTGACAAGTCGGGAACCGGAGTGATTGTCCAGATGATAGTATTAGCTAGTAGTCCTCACTATTCTATTAAATAGTGTGACAATAAATGTAAATAGGACTTATTTGTGTTTGAATACTGTCTAGAAGACAATATTCGAGTTAAAACTCACAGTATGTATTTTGTCGTATTTTTACACTTATTTGTTGTATAATTAAGTTGTATTTGAATTTTGTACCATATATTTGGCGACTCAGAATAGGTGATGTATACCTATTTTGGGGGCGTCACAGTTGGTATCAAAGCTTAGAGATATGATCCCTGGCTAAGATGTGAGACAAGAACTAGGTGGGGAGAGGCGGAATTTTTTTCATTAGTATGACTTTACCTAAGTTTATTTGGTATTTAATTGGTTGGTCAGAATATTGAGATAATATGTGATATGTTATTTAACCCTTGTTTTGTGGCAGTATTTGAAAATGACAACCGAGAATGTTGAGAATATCAATGAAGCACAGGAGACCGTTGAGTCTCCACAGATCAATAATCAGGATAATATGCATCAGGAAGGAGACATTCCTCAAGCAAACAACAACACTGACTAAATGATGAATGATGGAATGTTCAGAGGCTTTATGCAATTCATGCAACATCGAGCAAGAGCGGCTCCATCCAAAATCTGTTGGGTGAAACACCGGCAACTCTCGAGACGATTATCATTAAGCGCTCAAGGAACTGGGACCACCGGAGTTTATTGGAGAGCCAAAACCACTTAAGACGAAGACGTGGATAAAACAGATTACCAAGATATTTGATGTCTTGGGATGCTCCGAGGAACAAAAGGTTCCCTTTGCCACCTTCATGTTACGAGGAGAGGCGTGATCTTGGTGGGAATCTGTAAAGCGTACTCAACTTCTTATATGACCGAAGATGACTTGGGAGAAGTTCTAAGAACTGTTCAACGACAAGTACTTTCCCGAAAGTATTCGTCACATGAAAGAGGTAGAGTTCATCAAGCTGGAACAAAATAATATGACCGTATCGCAGTACGAAGCCAAGTTTGCCGAGTTGTCCCGTTTTGCGTCCCATTTGGTTGATAATGAAGAGAGAATAACGCGAATGTTTTTAAGAGGTTTGAAACCTAAGATACGTCAATATCTTATCTCTCATAAACTGTGTTTGTATTCGGATGTTGTTAATAGGGCTCAGTTATTGGAGCGCGATAATGAGTCAACACAACCAAAAGAGAGCAGTCCACACAATGATAATACCAGTGATAGCAGTCATCGAAGCGGTGACAATAAGCGTGGAGGGAATCAACATGCTAGAAATGGTAACCACTTCGGTGGTAATCATGGCCAAAATAATAAGAATGGACATTTCAAGAAGAGGAGATTCAACAATGATGGAAAGACGTCAACATCAGCACCTGTCGTTAAGGAAGGAGAACGACCACCTATCATATGCTTCAAGTGTGGAGGAGAGGGACACATCAGTCCCAACTGTGCGATGTCATCCAAAGCATGTTACAACTGTGGAAGAGAAGGTCACCTGGCCCGATTTTGTCGTGCACCAAAGACAAGTCCAGCTGGGATGGAGGCATCAAAGGCCGTCCCAGAAAAGTCAAAGCCAGAAGTGGTCTGAGGAGAAAGTTTGTTGTAACCTCCCAAAAAGCAAAGAACTGAACGAGGTCATAACGGTAAAGCTTATCATAAACTCTAGCGAAGTTTATACCTTATTTGATACCGATTCTACCCATTCTTTTATTTCTCCTACTTTGCGCCAACGCTTAAATTTGACTCGGGAGAAATTGGACTTTGACTTATCTGTTGAAACTCCATTGGGAGAAACCTTCATTACATCCACGGTTTATAAGTCTTGTTTGGTTCAAATCGGTACCCTCACATTACTTGGTCGATCTTATTTCATTAAAAATACTTGCATTTGATGTGATTCTAGGATTGATTGGTTAACTACTCATCATGCAAAAATTGATTATTTTCGTAAGGTTGTTAGCTTTCATATTCTAACCAACCTATTATGCTAATTCAAGCAACCAAACCATTAAAATCAATCACTTTGTCATCTCAAGCCATAAAGCTATTCGTTTATTAAAAAACGGATGTCAAGCTTTAACTCATTTCGTATCACGGATCTAAACAAAAATACGTCAATTTTGAATGATATTTCTATTGTTAACGAATTTCCGACGTATTTCTGAAGAACTTCTGCCCTACCCCGGGCGTGAAATTGAATTTTGTATTGACCTTGAACCCAGTACAAAACCCATTTCCAAAGCCCCATATCGAATGGATCCTATTGAACTTGTGAGTTAAAGACCCAACTACGTGAATTTTAGACATTGGCTTTATTCGTCCCTAGTACTTCTCCTTGGGGTGCTCCTGTTCTATTCGTGAAGAAGAAAGATGGGAGTATGCGACTTTGTATTGATTATCGGGAGTTGAATCATGTCACCATTAAAAATAGGTACCCATTGTCACGTATTGATGACCTGTTTGACCAGTTACAAGGAGCCAAATTCTTTTCAAAGATTGATCTTCGTTTTGGATATCACCAATTGAAGATTAAAACCGATGACATTCCAAAGACGGCTTTCAGAACTCGGTATGGGCATTATGAATTCCTAGTCATGTCCTTTTGATTGACTAATGCTCCTGCTGCCTTCATGGATATGATGAACCGAGAATTATAAGGAATATTTGGATCACTTTGTGATCGTCTTTATTGATGACATCCTCATATATTCCAAAACCCGTGAAGATCATGAGCAACACTTGAGGCTGATACTCCAAAAGCTTCGTGAATATAAGCTTTATGCCCAGTTGAAGAAATGCGAGTTCTGGCTTGAGAAAGTAGCATTCCTTGGGCACGTGGTATCAAGTCATGGAATATCTGTTGCTCCCCACTTTTTCAAAGAAAGATTGAATCTATTCAAAGTCGAGCAACCTAAATCGATGATCGGTACGTAGCTTTCTCGGTTTAGCTGGTTATTATTGGAGATTCGTGGAAGGATTTTCTCGAATCGCTACTCCACTAACTCAGCTGACTCGGAAAGATACAAAGTTCGGTTGGAGCGAGGAATGTGAGAAGAGTTTTCAAGAACTCAAGAAGAGACTCATTTCAAAGACCTATTCGACAATACCATCCTGCCTCGGAGGATTTGTCATATACAAATGATGCTTGAGCAAAGGGTTAGGATGTGTTCTCATACAACATGGGAAAGTCATAGCCTATGTCTCTCGGCAACTCAAAGAATATGAGAGGAATTATCCTACTCATGATCTAGAGTTGGCAGCTGTTGTCTTCGCACTAAAGATTTGGAGGCATTACTTGTATGGGGAGAAATTGGAGATCTTTACGGATCATAAAAGCCTTAAATATTTCTTGTGATACCCCAGATTTTATAAATAAAGATTTAATTTCTCGAAATATTTTTTTTAATATTATGGTGTGGATTTGATATAATGTTATAGTTGTAGGTAGTATTTATAAATTTTACAAAGTATGCAAGTTGTCATATAATATTCAATTGGTCGGGGAATATTCGTTTTAGTAGGGAATATTCGTACGACGGTACTGTGACGCCCCCAAAATAGGTATACATCACCCATTTTGAGTTGTCAATACATGGTATAGAAACAACTAAAACTTTATTATTACAACAGTAAAACTGTGAGTTTGAATACAAATATTATCTTCTAGACAATATCTATACTCAAATTAATCCTCATCACATTTATTAATATATTATTTTACAAAAATGGTGAGGACTACTAAACAACTCTCTCTAGAACCTTCATTCCATACCCTGACTCGTACTCGCTATATTCTCGCCTCCTGAGAAGAAAAATGGAACAAAAAGAAAAAGGTGAGCTCAACTATCCCAGTAAAGAATATTATGACTAAGATAATATACAACAAATTATCATTAGTCTTCAACAGGGAAAAAAATCTATTAGAATACAATAGACAACAAGTTTTAAATCAATATTCGCAGCGGAAATAATAATTCATTAGAAGAGTTAAGTAGAGAATGCAAACTACTATCTTTTATGTATGAATTTAAAAGTTCATCGCTCATCTTTTATCCCCTCGTAACATCAATCAATATACATCTCGAAATCAAATATTCATCTTTGCACTACAGGCAAAGATATTCATCGATTAATCATGTTTCATCTAAACACTTCGCTCATCTTTGCTACGGGCCAAAGATATTCATCGAAATCATTCATCTTTACTACAAAGGCCAAAGATATTCAATAATATCATCATTTAAGACCGAGGATGATGAAAATATTTTTAAAGAAACGAATCTCGTGAAACAAAATGACAAGGATTAAGGATTAAGGATTCGTACTTTGTTTTATCCATGTCCAAAAATACCTCAAAAATAATTATAGTGGTGTAAAATTCAAGAATGATCAAAACATTGATATAATCAAGCTAGTATCCAAAATAGATATTTTGGACGAAAAGGAAAATTTTCATTTTTGATGAAATAGTATCGTATTAAATGAATAATCTCAGATATCGTGAATAGATCAGATATCGTGAATAAAGGTCGATATACGTGAATAAGTAACCCCACACTAAAAGTTTTAAATTTGATTAAAAAGTTCAAATCAATACTTGACATAATGATATTAGAATAAATAATATCATTTTAAAAAAATAATATCCTTTACCTCTCGGAAAGACAAGATTTAAAGCTGGAATCTTGGATATAAAGCTATAACTTAAACTTGCACAGTATAAAGCAATACTCAAAGTATACTCAAAATACTCACAAGAATACGCTCGATAATATAGAGAGAAAACTTCAATTTCGTGTGATTTTCAATTCTAACCTAAGCACCCTATTTATAGGAAAATGCTTAGAACACCAAAGTAGAAAATTTAATAAATTAATATTAAAATTTTTCCACAACTTCATCGCACACTAACAATCTGAATTCAGCCTCCTAATCACATGTTAAATGAGTTTCAAAAATGAAAAAAAACGCGTTTTTTAATTAAAATATTTTAAACTTTCAAAATCAATTATTTGAACTTGAAACTTCAATAATTCATAATAAATAGCCCTTTTATCGGGAAAATTGAATCTCATGAGTTTTTATAGGAAATTCAACTCTCTACAACTTTGAAGAAGAAATTTTTTCCAAATTGCAAACAAAAATTGACCGAAATCCATAAATGGGTGATTTTACAGGCTATAATCAAATTTCAGTCAAGAAATGGGGTCCACCGACACATAAAACATGCTTTAAATATTTTTGGTAACAAAAATACTCCTCCTCCACATATACTCATATATCCCACATTCATCGTAAAAATATCATCATTATTATATTATTAAAATATAATAATATATTTAAATGAATTATTTTATCAGAAAAAGATAAAATTTCAATTTTCAACAATTGTCACATTAAAAATTTTCTCCATCTATATCCACATAAAATCAATATTTTTCTCATCATATAAATCAATAATTAATTATTCACAAATAATATTATTAGAATCACAATATTGATAACTAGCGGTTCAAAGAAAGAGGGCTTTCCAATAAGAATTTCTCTTTACTTGGCGCAAGCAATTAGGTGACCAAACCTCTCCTTAGAGCGAACTTTCTAGACATTGTCAATAATGTTATATAATAATATTACTCGGATAATATGAATTATTGCTTCGATAATGAAAAATACGTGTAAATGACAATTATTGAAACAACAAAGAATATAAAATATCAACGCAACAATTATTAGATCAATAAAATCTTTGAGCGAATTACCGTAACCATTATTGAGTAGTGCCTTTCTTACGTAAGAATCAATAATTGGTGCAATCTGGTGCTATCTTGTCTTAATAACGCTTATTATTCGTGTTTTTAACCATCGGGTATTCCATGATTATGTAAACGGTAATAACTATGTTGTTATTTTTATACAACTTATATTTGTCATTTTCTTCCTCCAATCGCTTTCCGTTATGGGGCCCATACACATGGTCGCTACTGGTCATCATATTTAATATTCCCACGCGATCAGAATATTCCACGACCAAACGAATATTCCCAAATGATAATGAATATTTTATAACCATTTGCTTATTTTGAAATACTTGCGTATTTTACCCATAACTATCTACATTAATCAAATCAACCATTACTATTTCAAAATAATAAATAGAGAAAATTAAATTTCATTAATAATAAGTTAGGGTCTTACAGGTACAATCATTGGTGGACCCCACAACAGAATTATTGTGGGATTGAGAAAACGATAAAAATATTTTTATGAAAATAACGGCGGAAGTTTTACCGTTAATACTGTTGAACTACTTGATAGTAAAATTACGATGAATACGGCGTGGTTGCATAAGAGTAACACCGATATTGATTATCGATGCTTACGTGAAAAAAACACTCGCTTTTATTTAATTATTACTACGATGAGTTGTTGCATAGTATCTCACGTTATTTGATTCAATTATTATTGATTTATAAGCTTTGTTTTATTAGTATTATTAGTGTAATAAAATAGAAAAACTTTTTATATAAAACAGAATACTTTTATAAAGTTATTTGTTTTATTAAGCTAATAAGAAAATCTTTTTATATAAAACATAATACTTTTATAAAGTTATTCGTTTTATTAGACAATAATTAGATTATATTATATTTTATTATGCATAGTATTTGCATAGTGCATGCATAGTGTTTGTATAGTAAAAATCTTTTTATATAAATAGAATATATTATATTTTATTTAAAAGATTTTGCTTTAAATATGGACCATCGATTAAAGTAAATCAATCTGGACCGTTCATGAGTTAATTCTTATCAATCCATTCTTCATAAATAAAGCTCATTCCTTCATTATTTTCTTACGAATTCAATTTGAAACTCTACAGAGAAAATTATAGAGAGAAAGAAGAAGAAAAGTCTGCTTAACTTTCTTTTCTATATCTAATTTCTTTTACTAATAAGAATATTATTCTTTTGTATTCAAGAAGAGAACTTTTGTTATTCCATTCTTTATTATTCTATTGGAATAACTCAGTAAAAGTGGCATACCTATATACATGACTTTGATACGCTGACGTATACCTATACTTGGTGAAATCCTTATGTTATTCCATTCTTATTTATTCATTGGAATAACATGTATACGCTGAATACCCTATACTTGGTGACATTCTTTTATTATTCCGTCTTTATATTTACGCTTAATATCCTCTGCATCTTTATCTGTATGGACTGGTTCCATTTATTACATCTTTATATTTTTGTGAATATCTTGTATGCATCTTTATCTGTGGGACCGGTTCCATTTTTATTATTTCGTCTTTATTATTACGCTTTAATATCACATCATCTTATATCTGGGACTGGTTCTATCATTTATTATTCCGCATTTATTATTCTATTGGAACATCCTGCTTGTTGAATTTCACCCGACTGGTTCCGTTATTATTATTCTGCATTGGAATAACTTTTATGCATGCGGTCTCTATCGCATGCATGGTGATTTCATTTGTTATTCCATTCCTTATTATCTTTGTTGGAACATCCCATCTTGGTATGAATTTCACACGACTGGTTTCGTTATTATTATTACTGTTGGAATAACTTTTATCATCTGCAATCTACCGCATGCACGGTGATATCTTTTGTTATTCCATTCGGTATTATACTCGGTTGATTAAAGTTTTGACTTATATACTCCATGAAATTAGTAGAATATCCTTGATGTTTGCGCTTCATCTAGTATCTTTTCATGAAAATATTCTTCTGAGCATTCTTGAATTTTACTCTATAAAGCAGTATCATGTTGACAATTTGGACATAATTGGTTCCTGAATAACTTAATTCTTGAACTTGTTTTATTGAATTCTTATATCATTGTCATCATCCTCATGTTTATATTTATTGAAAGTCATCTATGGCCTGTAGAGCATGGATGGACTTGGTATGATTATGACCAGGGATTATTCGATGTAATCATGATAGTAATGTTATAAATGATGTGAAAATTAAAAGTCCTCATTGGCCCGTAGTGCATTGATGGGCGATTTTTGGTATGATTATGGCTATGGATTCTCTTCGGCCAAGGGAGCAAAGATGAATTGTTTTATGGCATGATCGGGACCGTTGATGAAAACACGATTATCTTTGGCCCATAGTGCATGGATAATTTGTGGTCGTGATACTTAAAGAATATCCTTGGCACGTAGTAGTGCGAGGGATGATTTAATGATGTGGATTATTTATTGAAATGAGTCTCGTGATAAAAGTAATGAAAACTTTTTAAATCATAAAAGATAGTAGATTTTATTCTCTACTTGACTCTTTTAATGGATTGCTTGTTCATTGCAGTTAAACTTGATGTCTATTGTATTTTATCAGTTTAACATTGTTGAAGGCTAATGATAATTTATTCTACATTATCTTAGTCATAATATTTCTTCTTCGGCTAGTTGAGCTCACCTTTTCTTTCACTATTCTCTTGTGAAATGAGAACGTGCTTGAGACTAGTCGGGGAATGGAGTGGCGGTCCGGATGATAGTATTAGTAGTCCTCACTATTACATAGAGATAGTGTGACAATAAATGTATTGAAGACTTATTTGTGTTTGAATACTGTCTAGATGACAATATTCGAGTTAAAACTCATTGTATATATTTTGTCGTATCTTACACGACTGTTGTATAATTATTTTGTATTTGATTTATGTACCATGTAAGTGGCGACCCAAGATGGGTGATGTATACCTAATTTTGGGGGTATCACAGTTGGTATCAAAGCTTAGGGATATGATCCCTGGCTGAGATGTGAGACAAGAACTAGGAGGGGAGAGACGGGGAATTCCTTCGCTAGTATGACCTACCTAAGTTTATTTGGTATTTAATTGGTCGGTCAGAGTATAGAGATAATATGTGATATTTTAATTAACCCTTGTTTTGTGACAGTGTTTGTATTCAGATGTTGTGAATAAGACTCAGTTATTGGAGCACGATAATGAGTCACTCAACCAAAAGTAACGACCAACAACACGATAATAATCATCTGGTGGTGGCAATGACCATCTAACAATGATAACCATCTTGGGGAAATTATCACGCCAAGAATGGTAACCACTTGATGGGTAATCATGGCGAATAATAGAAGTGGAAATTTCAAGAAGAAGAAGGTCATTTAGCTTGATTTTGTCCTGCACCAAAGTCAAGTCCAATTTGGGACAATGGCACCAAATGCGGATCTGGACAAAACAAAGTCGGTGGTTTCAGAAAGAGCATTTTTCGTGACTTCTCAAAAAGCGAGTAACCCGAACGAAGTTAGCACGGGTTAGTTAATTATAAATTGCGAAGTCTATACCTTATAAGATACCGATTCTACCCACTCTTTTATTTCTCTTGCTTGCGTTCAACGTTTAAATTTGACTCCAGAGAAGTTAGACTTTGACTTATTGGTTGAAACTTTGTTAGTAGGAGCCTTTGTTACCTCTACTATTTATAAATCTTGTTCAAATCAACACTTTCACATTACCTGTTGATCTTATCTCTTTGAAAATACTTGTCTTTGATGTGATTTTATGTAAGACCCCGAATTTTATGAACTAAAATTATTCAATTTTTCTTATAATTATTATTCAATGAAATGTTAAAATTGATAAAAGTTTAAAGTTATGGGTGAAATATGCAAAATTTTACAAAACACACAGTGGTATAAAATATTCATTGTTGTTTGAGAATATTCGTTTGGTCGTGGAATATTCTTTTTTTCGAGAATATTAAATGCAGCAATGTGCGATCATTTGTGGGCCCCATAACGGAATAATCTGTCGGATGAAGAAAACGATAAGTTTGAGTTTTCTACAATTAACACCTTTGTTGGAATACACGTGGTTAAAATACAATAATCTGGCGTTGTTGCGATGACACTTCAGGTATTACGATTTTTGAATTATTAATTCTTACGTAAAAAGGCACTTACTCAATAATTGTTACGATAATTACTGCTCAATATTTTATTTTATTGATTCAATAATTCTTTGCGTTGATATTATATATTATTATTGTTTTGATAATTGTCATTTGCATGATATTTTCTATTATCGGATCAATAATTCAAATTATTTGAATAATATTATCGAGATAACATTATTGGCAATGTCTAGAAAGTTACATCGAGGAGAGGTTTAGTCACCTAATTGCAGGCAAGTGAGGAAAATTCTTATTGGAAAGCCCTGCTTTCCTGGAACCGCACGGTTGTCGATCTTGTGAGTCTGTAATATTATTTGTGAATAATTAATTATTGATTATTATGATAAAGAAAATATTTATTGTGGATATAGATGGAGAAAATTTTTAATGTGACAACTATTGAAAATTAATATTTTATCTTTTACGATAAAATAATTCATTTAAATATATTATTTTAATAATATATTAACGGTAATATTTTTACAATGAATGTGGGATATATGAGTATATGAGGAGGAAGAGTATTTTTGTATCATTAAATATTTAACATATGTTTTGGGTGTCGGTGGACACAATTCTTGACCGAAAATTGATTATAGACTGTAAAATCGCTTTCGTTTATTGATTTCGGTCAATTTACATTTGGAATTTAGAAAATTTTTCTTACAGTAAAGTTGTAGAGAATGGAATTTCTCATGAAAAGTCGCGAGTTTCGAATTTTTCTGATAAACGGGCTATTTTCTATGAATTATTGAAGTTTTAGAAAATAAAATAATTTTTATTAAATTATATGGTGGGACCCACTTTGGTTGGTGTTAATAACATGTGGGAAATTATATATTTTTTCAGAATTGGCATGCTTGGATGGCTGGTCTTGGATGGTTGGTGTGTAGAAAAGAAAAATAATATTTTATTATTTTAGTCTCTTTTTGCGTTTCTAAGATTTTCCTATAAATAGAGGCTAAGTTAGAATTGAAAATCACACGAAACTGAAGTTTTCTCTATTTCTCTCTCTCTATATTATCAAGTGTATTCTTGTATCTTGAGTGTTGCTATATCTCGGTGCAAGTTAGTTTCGTTATTCCAATGTAAATATCTTGCTTCTTTTGAGGTAAGAGATTTTAAGGGTTGTTATGTTTTTCATGTTTCGTAACTTTTCAGACCTTCAAAACTTCTGGAAAAATTTGAAATGATACTTTGATGAGTTTTGTTATTTGTGTCCAAAAATGGTGATTTTTGGATGTATAGATTAAGAGTTATGAATTTTACGGGAAAAGACTATTTTAAAAGTAACCGCTTCTAACTCCTTGTGATTAACTCCAAAATTGATGAAATTTTTATTGGGAGTACATATATATAACATGAGTATATTCTAAAAATTTCGGAATTTTTTGATAAAAGTAAAATTTATGATAAATGTTTAAATATTCGGTGGTTTTGGCTATGTGAAAAATAGTAAATGACTTTTAAAAATTCTGAGAAAAATATATGTTCAATATAGGACTATATTCTGCTAAATCCCAGAAAAGAAATATTTTTGGAACTGATTTGTTATTTTTCATGAAAATGGACTAGTTATGAGTAAATGAATTAAATATGTTATGTGAGGTAAGAAAATTAGAAAATAGGATTTTATAGCTTGAGAATCCTACATGAGGTATATATATGCTGATTTTTGATGAGGATTTTGGTTATTGGTGATAAAATCTTATGAGTTTGGCATTTTAGAATGATTAAATGCATTATTTAGTAAAGTGTAAACAATTAAAATAAATTGTTTATAAGCTTAAAAAATATTATTCTTTCAATATCATTATACCGAAATATTGATATGGATTTTATTGTGGAATTTCTACCTTTTTTGAGTCGGGTTTACTTATTCATGAGATACTATTCACGAGTTACTATTCAGCGAGTTACTATTCATGACAAAATTGGTTTCTTTTTTCTAACAAAATTATAGTTGATTTATGAATATTACTCGGAGATTAAAACTATATATTGATTATATTGATTTTATTATCTTATATAACATTTTATAACCGATGTTGAAATTCTCTTTCACCTGGAGTGTAAAAATGGATAGATTATTGGTATGATCATGACTTAGGGTTCTCTTTTTGCCGATAGTGAAAAGTTGAATTGTGGATGGTATGATCATGACCATTGAATTTATAATTGAATATCTTTAGCTTAAGTGCAAAGGTGAATTAATCAACATGGTTATAATTATTGTTTATATAAATTCTGAAATGATTATATATTTCTTTGAGATATTATAATATTTGGCCTGTAATGCAAAGATGACTTGTTTTTGGTTATCTTTGGCCTGTAGTGCAAAGATGAACTGTTGATGAATATCTTTGGCCCGTAGTGCAAAGATGAACTTATTAGTTTGATTATGAACATGAACTGTGATTTGGTATAACCATGATCTTTGATGTTTCAGGTGATGAAAATTATCTTTGTCTTGGATGAGAAAAGGAATTTAGAACAATAATTACAATTATGAGTTATTCATATGATTGTGGACAGGAATTGTTGATTGATGTTACAGGAATAAAACATTGTTGGTGGACTTTTAACATGAAGAAGATAATAGACTTTATAGTCTAGTTGACTCTTCTAATGGATTGCTCATTCTGCTGCAACTATGGTTGAAAAGTTTTATCATCTACCATATGTTCTAAATCTCTGATTTATTACTGATGAAGACTATTGATAATTTATTTATCTTTAGTCATAATATTCTTTACTGAGCTAGTTGTGCTCACCCTTTTGCTTCACAATTCCTTTCAGGTAATAAAAGTGTAATTTGGGTCGAGTGGGGATAACGAGGGAATAGAGCGGTGGTCTATAATTTGTTGAGGTGAGCAAACCCAACGTTGGAAGGGTGTTTTGTCACTTATCATACAAGATGTCTAATGACATACAACCTCGTATCATCATAAAGACGGGGATGTGCTCATCCACTTGCGAGTATATATACTGAGCACTACCTATATAATCTTGGTGTTTGTTTGAAGTATAATTCTCAATTAGAGATAGTGGAGATAATGATATGTCGAGAAGACTTACCATTGGGAAGAATATGATAGTAATCTTCTTGTTTTTTCTTTGGGGTCTATTGGGTGACCAAGGATAATTACGTGGCCATATGATATCTATCATAACCTGCAGACGCATGGTCTCCCATGTATGCGAAGGTTTCTTGAGCACTTCCCAAAGATTTTAGTTTCTAAAATGTCTTTGACTATACCTTTATGTAAGGTGTCACTGTGAGGTGTTGTCCACGGTTGGGACATGTGTCACATTTGGTATATATTTGTATCCAAACTCACAACATATGTGTTATTGTATTTTGTACGACAATTGTTGTAATAAAGTTGTAGTTATTTTCTGTACCATGTATTTGGCGACTCAGAATGGGTTGGATGGAATGGACCTATTTTGGGGTCGTCACATTTTAGAAATCGATTGGTTAACTACTCATCATGCTTTTCATAAGGTTGTTAGCTTTCATATTCCTAACCAACCTGTTATGCGAATTCAAGCAACCAAACCACTAAAGACAATCATTGTCATATCAAGCCATAAGTAAAGAGCCCCGATCCTTTTATTGTTGACTTTCTTGTGTGGAATGCACCAAAGCCAGACTTTCTGTAGGCGACATCGTGAATGAAGATGGCAAGTTGATAGGTATCAATGTGAGGTGCTATCCAAGTTAAGGGATAGAAGTCGCGGGTTGGTATCGATGTGACGTCTTATCCAAGTCTTGGATGAGGGTCACGATTTTTGAATGATATTTCTATCGTTAATAAATTTATTGACGTATTCACAAGACTTTTTAGCCTACCCTAGGCGTGAAATCGAATTTTGTATTGACCCCGATAAAAAACCCATTTCTTAAACCCTCAAATATTTCTTTACTTAAAATGAACGTATCGCGCGCAAAAGACGTTGACTCGAAATTTGTTGAGATTACGATCGTACCATTCAATATCATCGTGAAAGAGCGAACGTGGTAGCTGACGTGTTGAGTAGAAGATCGTATGCGGGTACGAGTGCGATATTGTCACGCAAAGACCCATTTCGTATAACTTACAAATGATGATATACAGCACACACAACACCCTTTTGGCTAGTATTTGATCCCAAAGTGCAATATTTATTTATTCCATATTTATTGAAGTCCTTATCTTATGATTATTATCTACTAACAAAGTAATTAGTTCCTAGCTAGGACTGCAATTTAAGTGAGAGGTGTTTTTCTTTTTCTCTTTATAAATTCAACTTGGTTGTGGCACATACACAATTCTGTTGGTGATAACTTCCTATAATTGGATGATGTCTAATTAATTTCTAAACTCCAATTAAAACCATCAGTTGCCTACTCAACAACATGTTGAACTTTATTAAGATACAAGTTGTGTCATATATAAAGGAAATGAATATACGATATGTGATTATGATGTTGAGGATGTTTTTATTTATTTTTTACTTATTAAGTTTTAACTTGTTTTGTGTATACAATAAGACTAGCTAGCTGGTATACTATTATTATTTGAAGTGCTTATATCAACTGCTTAATGCATATTATAGAGGCTACATATCTTCTACAGAGGTTCGATGAGGCTACATATTATTTCACTATTTAAGCCCAGAAATTGACAGTCCAATCATATATGGTATCAAGATAAGAATGTAAAACTAACTAAAGTTGTTGATTAATTTATTGAAACATTGGGAAATTTTCTCTGCTGTGTGATTAATTCATGCGATTTTTTGCCTTTCTGCAAACTCACGTTTTATATATAAATACGCCTGCACACAAATCATTCAAATAATAATAATGAAATTATAGTTGCTTTGTAATAAAATTGTTTAATGTAATAAAGTTGTAGTTCCCTTATTTAACATCTTATTCTACCATTAATTGTGTGCGAGATTTTTGAATGACAAATCAATTCTTGGTTTATCACAGAAAAACAATTTAACCTGCCATTAAGACTACAATTCAGGAGCAAGACTTTTTGAATCAAAATAATGATTCATGGAGAATATCATATAAACTAACATAATTGTCAAGGCAAATCCATGATTAGCACTTCGCAGTGGGCATAATTTGTACAGGCAAAAGCAGCAAATTGAGGAGATACTACTAAACTATTACATTCTTTTGGAGTTCCTGAACAAAAATTCCACTACTGAACTACTACTGACGCGTATTTTTTTGTTGTCTTTTCCAACAGAAGCAATCATCTCATTCATCATCTCACAGTTAGGGGTGCTCAAAATTTTCAGTTTTTCAATTTTTTCAGTACCGGTTTTACCAGTACCGATGAGCACCCCTACTCATAATATGCTATTTGGAGCTCTTCAAGGAGCTCAAGATGGCTGGCAACTGAAGGTAGGAACACATTTCTCAAGTTGTTGCATTCATCAATGAATAAAGTGGTGAGGTTGGGATAAAGAATAATATCACTTGAGTTCAATTTTGGCAAAACTACTAGTGGCTCTGCGATTTCTGCACCATTGGGGCCTTCAACTTCAGAGATCAATGAGTCGCACTCGTAAATCTCTAGCGTATCCAGATTTTGTAGCCTCTGGCGCATGGCATATGGAATCACATTCTTCAATTTGTGACAACCTTGAACCTCGAGGAACTTTAATTGACAAAAGAATTCTTCTAGGTGGCCATACTCTTCCCAAATCTTTGTTATATTATCCAGACCACGTACATGAAGTCTCTCTAAGGCAGGGAATACAACCTGCAACAAATTAATAGACTATCAACAAATAATTTCTTAGAGCATCTCTCCAACAGTCTATTCAACCATTTTGAGATACTCAATTAATATTTAGGTGAGTGACGTCACAAAAATTATCTCCAACATCCCCAATCTTAGTCATTAAATCTGCAACCTCATTCTCTGTCTTCACAACTGGTAATTTGATCTTGCCTCTTCAAAATATTTATTTTCTTTTGGGAGAATCAAAATCATATGAAAAGGTTAAAACTATTTATTTGGCTTGATGAGTTTGATGTACAACTCATTTTAAGTCAAATACTGCATTAATTGAATTGAGGAAACTGATTAGGCACAAAATATTAAATTAGCAAATAATACTCTTCAAATTGCCACATAGGTCAACAAATTTCAATTTGAAGAGTTTTTTTGCTACTACTGTTGGAGATGCTCTTAGAATATCATCAAGTTTTAGATCCTATATAACAGATATAGAAGCATGCCTTCTCACTAAAGAGGGTATTTAATGAAAACTGATAAATCCACAACAGAAAATGATATTTTCACATGAAAATTATCGCTATACATCTATAGCGATATTTTTTATGTAAAAATATCAAAAAGTGTTGTGAAAATATTAATTTTCTATTTAATTTATATCATCAAAACTATCAACTATCAATTCCCTCACTGCGGTGAATGCACATATAAAATTTATATAATAATTATTATTTTGAATTTATACTTTTCTTCATAGTTGCCAAATTGTATTTTGTATCAAAAATCCTCATATATATTGTGTTTCCATATATTGTATTGTGAATCGTATAGTACGTTACAGAACCAAAATGCAAAATATTATAATATATATTTTAACATATAAAACACACAATTTATTAGACAATCAAACATAATAGTTTGACTATATATAAAAGTAGTCAAGTAAATATTAATGTAGACTAAAAATAAATTTTAAAATTAAATAATAGCCAAATTTCTGACAACTTTACTTTTCTTATCTTTTAAGTACTTGCCTCATGTTTTCTCTTTTTCAATTTCAATAATATTTAAAGATTAATTCTAATTTATACATGGCTCTTCCAAAATATTATAATATATATTTTAATTCATGTGAGAGAGATACCGTGAAAATCTCATTGTTCAATGTGAAAATATCAGTTCTCAAAATTTATTCATATCCACATTCTACCCTCTACATACAAGTAGGAATTTTTTATTTTATTTTATTTATTATTATTATTTACTTATTTCACTCATTGATTCGTATTTCTTTTTAAGTGCTATATATATATATATATATATACACATAAATTACAAAATCACTAGGTTACAAATTTCGTATATTTTATTTAATCTTGTATTCCCTATGTTGCAAAATATATATAAAACTATTATAACTTTTCAAATTTATTTGAGATGTCTATTCAATAATTAAATAATCAATGTGTTACAAATGTTGAATATTTTATTTAAAGATGTGGACATTGTTCACTTTTTTCCTTTCTATTTTAATATTATCGTTTTTACTAATAAATGAGGATATATAAGTTTATATACTTATTATTAATTTTAATTTATACTTTTCTTATTTTAAGTACTTAATTGCCTCTTGTTTTCTTTTTTTTTGTCATTTCAATAATATTTAAAGATTATTTATGATTATAGTTAATTTCAAATAATATTTTCACACTATTTTTAAATAATAGTATTTATCATGAAAAATGATATTTTCAAATGACTTTTTGATATAGCGACGGTTTTTACGGTCGCTATAAATATAGCAACACTTAATAAGAGAACTGAAAAATTAAACGAAACATACCTTTCCACATAAGCTTTTAAACACCAGTAGTGAAATAAGACGCAGCTCACTTAATTTGGGAAAGTATATGATTTCGTTAATTTGACATTCATTCCTTACAATCTCTTCCATCATCTCACAATTATAAATTTGGAGCTCTTCCAGTTGCTGGATACATCTTGCGGTGGAAGTGCAGAAGAGATATTTGAATCCCGAACTTGAAATTTTTAATACACTTAATTTAGAAAAAGACCCCACACGTTGATGAGGCTGTCCGTGAATTCTGAATAGATACTCGTCGCCCATGCAATCACGCTTATGCTTAGCCTTTTCAAGTCCGTAAAGGCTTCTCCTCCTTGGCTGAAACATTTCTGTAAATCCGTCGCTCTTTTCAATGTCACATAATCACCTCTCTCCACCAGGGTTTTTACCCCACCGTTTATTGCTGAATCATGTTTCCCAAAATTCATATCACCACCCACACATATTTTATATCTAAGGGGGTCTTTCTCTTGGTTTCTTCATCCAAAATATTGCAATCTTTTGGAAGATACAATTCTTCAAGGCACACTAAACCTGACAACACAACTCCCATAATTTCAGTACACCTTAGCAAATCTAACATTCGAAGACGTCTCAATTGTCGTAAATCTAGCAGCAGGCCTCCAAAACAAGATTTCTGAAGGCTAAGCATCTCAAGATTTTTTAACTGAATAATGCGAGAGATGTCATCTTCTTTGCATCTGTGTATGGTTAGACTCCGGAGTCTATCCAAGTTTTGAATATAGACGATGGCAATTCATAAGGATATTTAATGCGGAGCCATAAATATTTGAGTTTCGAAAATGACTTAAAAATGCTATCTGGACCTCTAAGATGACTGCACTCGAGGTACAAGATGTGAAGGTCTGGGCACTCCAGATTATCAGGAAAGTAGACACTGTCACTTTTGAAATCAAGATAGATTAATTTCCGAGAACTTAAACCAGTCTGCCACAATGAGGAACAATTACTTTCAGATAGGAATAAGTATTGTTGGGATTTCACATGAATCTCACATCGGTTAAATTCAAGAGTGTAGATGGCTTAATAAGTATGGTAGAACATCAACCTAATAGGTTAACCTTTTAGGTAAGGAGGTGGTCAAACATACTTATTGGGCTCGTCTACACAGTATCTTACTTGGGTGATGAATTGATGTGGGATGGATCGTTCAATTCATTCTGAAGTGGTATCGAGCCCATGGTTCGGTGGGGAGTCCAAGTATCAACTTCAAGGTGGAGCACGGGGGCCTGTGTCGTGGAGCACGGATGATTTGAGTCGGGTGGAGCCGGGCTTAGGAAGGCTCTAGGGAAATTCTTTGAGACACCCAGGGCGTGGTGAGAGACACCGGGGCGTGGTGGAGTAATATTAGAGTCAAGCGAAGGCTCTTGAAGGACTCAAAATGTATTTGAATCGGGTGGAGCATGGCTCGGGATGGCTCTAGAAAAAACTATCGAGTAGTAGTATTGAGTTGAAGCGGAGAGCTCTTGAAGGATTCAAAAGAAGGTGTCTTAAACTTGTGATGGGTATTCAAGTGAAAGGTGGAGATTGTTGGGATTTCATGAATCTCACATCTAAGTTAAATTCAAGAGTGTAGATGGCTTAATAAGTAGTATGGTAGAACATCAACCTAATAGGTTAACCTTTTAGGTAAGGAGGTGGTCCAACATACTTATTGGGCTCGTTCTCTACAGTGTATCTTACTTAGGTGATGAATTGATGTGGGATGGATCGTTCAATTCCGCTACAAGTATAGAGGATCTTTGGCAGTTATAGATCTTGCAACATCTCTGATGATATCATGCAGTTTAACACTATAATAATATCGACCTTCAAGCAGCAAAGAAGAAGATTTGAGCTCAGAGACGATTGCATTTACTCTATTTCTTGCAGCTTCCAACGTATACGTATTCCAATCTTCAAACAATCCCGACCCGGTTACAAGTCTGAACAGAGATTCGATCCAAATCTCCTCATCTTCACCAGCCAATGAACATAGCAAAAGGGTACAAGTATGCGTCTGGGATTAGTTTATTGAAACTCAATCTCAGACGAGCATAAGCATCGGGAGGTATTCCTTGAATATTTTCTGGTTTGCATTTTGTGAGTTGATGACGTGCATCCACCCATGAATCTTTAGACTTCTTGTGGAGTGCTTTTCCAACCGCAGCAATAATGAGTGGCAAACGTGCACATTTGTTGCACACTGGCCTGCCTTGCCAAAGAGTCACCTACAAAGTCAATAGTATCAATAATTCATATTATTTGAATAATATTATTAGATAATATTATTGATAATGTCTAGAAAATTCTGTCGAGAAAAGGGATTAGGTCATCTAATTGCACGCCAGTAAGAAGAAATCTTTATCGAAAAGCCCCCTTTTCTGGGAACGGCTTGGTAGTCATTATTGTGATTCTATAATATTATTTATAAATAATTAATGATTGATTTATATGATAAGGAAAATATTTATTTGTGTGGATATAAATGGAGAAATTTTTTTAAAGTGACAATTGTTGAAAATTGATATTTTATCTTTTCTGATAAAATAATTCATTTAAATATATTATTATATTATAATAATATAATAATTGTGATATTTTTACAATGAATGTGTGATATATGAATAAATGAGGAAGAATATTTTTGTTACAAAAAACATGTTAAATGTGTTGGTGGATCCCATTTTTGACTGAAATTTGAGCCTGCAAAATCGTCCGTATGTGAATTTCGGTCAATTTCTGTTTAGAATTTGGAAACACTTAAAGCTACAAAGTTGTAAAAAATTAAATTTTCTATGGAATGGACATAAGATTTTATACCGTAACTCATTTGATTTTATATCATTTGACTGTATTTAGATACAGTTTGACTTCATTAAAAAATAAAAATACTAATTTAAGGAATTATTTCTATAATAATTAATTTAAAGACTTAATAATGTAAAAAAAAAAAAAAGCTAATATAATTATTCCCGATGCATCACAATTTTAAATTTTTGCCCACATTCGCCAGAACCCACACGATTCACGCTGGAAACACTTTTTGATACGACATAACCCACTATTTCTACCATCAACATCAAAATAACAAGCATAAGCTCCCATCGCCTCCATACATTAATAGCAACTTCCCTCGATTAAAACTAACCCCCAAATCAGCAGTGATGGCATATGAAAATGGTTAGCAAAGAAATAACATAAACAGCCCACTTGATATAAACTGGAAATGGGATGGACATGCACAGCGTGGAAGAAGGCGGTGGCAGCAAAAAAAAACTGCGAATTGCTCCAATACTTGGGCTGTAACTGGAAATTTTGATGAACCAATAAATCTTGCAACAAACATAGAAGCAAATTAAGGCCAGGGATGAAAGTGGAGAAAGTGGGGATGAAGTTTGAGCAGATTGAATAGCTATTTCAATGGCCGAAGTGAAGCAAAATGAAAAAATTAGCCAACTCCATTCAAGGTTCTGTTGGTCTAACCGGAGGGATTTGTTTAGGTAGTTGCTGCTCCACCACCGTGATTTCGGCTGAAGAAGGTGGTAAAGGGAAAAGGATGGATGAAACTGTTGGTGGAAAATGTGGGGGCTGAATTTAGGGACAAGTTGAAGAAGCATGTTAAAATAATGCAAGGTGGTGTTGAGGAAAATTTTTATGTCCATATATATAAATTAAGCAAGATAGACCCTGGAAATAACACTAACACAATCTCTAATGTTTCAGGAGAATTATTCACATATATATATATATATAGCTAGTCATCTTATATATATATATATATATATATATATATATATATATATATTCTCATCTCACAAAGAACTAGGTTGTTGAGAAGAACCCATTTTAATTTAGCCAATTGAGAGCTTGTATCGGCTTATAAAAAAAAAAAAAAAAATTATCTAAGACAAGTGCAAAATTTCTACTACAATACTAAAATGAAATAGTTCTTTCGACAATGGGCTATTCTCAATGAATGGACTTATATATATATATATATATATATATATACATTAAGGTTGTGTGTCTATATATGGTGCTCCACTTTCTTTAGGGCTACTGACAAATTCATGGAAACTTCCAACTGTCACAACATGACAACCCGTGCAAGAAGTAGGAATTATATAATTAATATAGAAGGCAAATTAATGAATGTAGATCACTCTTATATTACCTTTTGGATTGAAGTAGTGAAATTAGTGGAGGAATGTAATAGAGAATTAATGAAATAAAATAGAGAGTGGAATGGTTTATTATATTTTTGATCGGAATGAGTCATTTCATACCTTTTCAAAAAATAAAATTTACAAATATATCAAGAATAATTAAATTGATTTTATTCCAATGTAACAATCCAATTTTTTTAAAGATTATTCGACACTATTAAGATATCATGACTTTTAAATAGATACATTGTAAAGTCATTTCAAGTAAGTCTGAACGCGTTTTTCTTTTAAGAATTCTATTTTACTTGAGGAAATTAAACTACCTCATAAATTGTTGGAACTTGTGATTCATAATTGAGAAATTTCTAAAAAGGCCAAAAAAGTGAGCGCCAAGATAGACTTATGAGTGGCGAGGGCTGCTGCTTAGGTTACTAGAAGATCGGCACTGGCGCCGCCAAAGTGACAATCTAAAAGCTAAGCACGTGAGGCGCACTCAGGGCGCCCAGCACGTGGTGACAAGAAAGTACGGTGTTATAAGGGCATTATGGATATTAAGTTATAATGTGAATTAGGGTTGGAATAGAAGTAGTCGTCATATATATTCTCTATTGTAAAATTCTAAGTAACTCAGTGAATAACAAAAGGAACGCCGCTCCCGTAGACTACTCAAATTGGAAAATCATGTAAATATCTGTGTTAATTTTTTACTGTCGTGTGCGTGTGTGATCTAATTCTAACAAAAATTCAAATATATATCTAGCTAGCTTGTAGCATTAACCGATTTTAAAATAAAATTTTTCTTAAATCAAAGTAATTAAGAGGCCGATCACAAAGGAAATTACCTGAAAAGTCAATCTAGAAATGATTGAGTGGCTTTTTAAGATTTTCGAAATTATTAAACTTTGAATGTTTTTATCATTACGTTTGAAATAAATGTAGCTTAGATCATTCTTATGATCATATTTAAAATTTATGTAATTTAGATATTTAAAATATTATATTAATAAATTTTCAAAAGTCCATTCAATAGATTTATAATTAAAACAATATACAATTAAAATAGGAAAATGATGTCATTCATATGTTTTAAAGAGATAATTACCAAACAATTTCTTTTATTCAATGTATAGTTAATTCAGCTCATTATCAGATATACATACTTACGCATTTAAAAATTTTCATTCGATCTTTATCAAACAACCCCTTAATTCGTTGTCTTAGAAAATATAGCTACCGAGCCTCTTCGGGAAAAAAGAAAAAGAAAATTGTAAAAATAGACAGTTCCACTTTTAGTACAAATACTAATGTGTCTTATACATGAAAATGTTAATAAAAAGGCAAAATATCTTCTTTTTTTTTAAAATGAGACATTTTTTTTTTAAATGAAACTCAAAAAGAATTAACGCATTGCACAAACGGTGAAGTATTTTAATTTAATTTGATAAAAAATGATTTTTTTTAAGGTTTTTAATTTAAAGTATAAAACAGCATCAGAAGTTAAAAGTCGATATGTCCGAGTGGTTAAGGAGACAGACTTGAAATCTGTTGGGATTTCCCGCGCAGGTTCGAACCCTGCTGTCGACGATTTCCTTTTTATTCTTTCCAATTTTTAAGCACCCTGTCAATTCTGTTTTTTCCGGTTGATCTTCTCCCAAAAATTCCGCCATGTCTGTGGTGGCGCCACCATTTTCATTCCGCCGCTTTCAAATCCACAAAACCCATTTTATCCCAAAATCATCACTTTCGCTCTTCTCTCCGCAAACCAAATACTCGTCTTTCACTTCAACCCCTCAACCCTCTCTACCTCAAAAATAAACACGCTCTGCCAATCTAAAAACCTTGCCGAAGCCTTGAAACTATTGCAACAACAACCCACAAATGTCGAACTCGATTCGGCTCAAAGAGCAGAAGCAATGGGTATATTATTACAAGCTAGTGGCCAACAAAAAGATATTGAAGTTGGCCGGAGAGTCCATGAAATGGTTTGGGAATCCGCTCGGTTTAAAAATGATTTTGTGCTGAATACAAGAATAATTACAATGTATTCTAATTGTGGGTTTCCTTTAGATTCTCGTTTCGTTTTCGATAGATTATAGATTAAGAATTTGTATCAGTGGAACGCACTAGTTAGTGGGTACACTAGAAATGAGCTTTGGTTTGATGCAGTGTTGGCTTTTTGTGAATTGTTGTTGGTGTCTGAGTATAACCCGGATAATTTCACTCTTCCTTGTGTAATTAAGGCTTGTGGTGGGATTTTGGATTTGGGTTTGGGGCAGAATGTCCATGGATTGGGATTGAAGATGGGTTTGGGTTCTGATGTGTTTGTTGTTAATGCACTGATTGCAATGTATGGAAAATATGGGCTTGTTGAGGAAGCAGTTAAGTTGTTTGAGTATATGCCAGAGAGAAATTTGGTTTCTTGGAATTCTATGATTTATGTGTTTTCTGAGAATGGGGTGTTTCGAGAATGTTTCAGTTTGTTTAGAGAAATGCTGGAGAGTGAGGATTGTTTGATTCCGGATGTTGCTACGTTGGTGACTGTATTACCGGTATGTGCAGCAGAAGGAGAAGTTGAGATGGGAAGGCTAATTCACGGATTGTCCGTGAAATTGGAGTTGAATAAGGAGTTAAGAGTGAATAATGCTTTAGTGGATATGTATTCAAAATGTGGGTACTTGTTTGAAGCTCAAATTCTGTTCGAGAAGAATGATAGCAGAAATGTAGTTTCTTGGAATTCCATTATTGCAGGCTATTCTAGAGATGGTGACGTTAAAAAAACATTTGAAATTTTGCAAAAAATGCAAATGGACAATGATACTATGAAGGCTAATGAGGTTACCATATTGAATGTCTTGCAAGTTTGTTCAAAGAAATCGGAGCTATTGAGCGAAAGGTACTTCATGGATACTCACTTAGACATGGGTTTCAGTACGATGAATTGGTAGCCAATGCGTTTACTGCAGCTTATGCAAAATGTGGGTCACTGACTTCTGCTGAGCATGTCTTTACTACCATGAAGAATAAAACAGTGAGTTCTTGGAATGCTCTTATTGGCGGTTTTGCACAGAATGGAGATCCATCAAAGGCTGTAGATATGTACCTTCAAATGGCTTTATCCGGCTTAGATCCTGACTGGTTTAGCATTGCTAGCCTTCTTTTGGCTTGTGCCGAGCTTAGATCCCTTCAGTATGGCAAAGAGGTTCATGGATTTTTGCTAAAGAATGGTTTAGCATTAGATTTATATATCTGTATATCACTAATTTCACTGTATATTCGTTGTGGGAGACCATTGTGTGCAGAAGTTTTGTTCGAGGGGATGGAAGATAAAAGTTTAGTATCTTAGAATGCAATGATTGCTGGTTACTCACAGAATGGACTCCCGAATGAAGCACTAAAACTCTTTCGTGAGTTAGTGTGTAATGGGACCCAACCTTACGAAATTACAATTACAAGTGTGTTAGGGGCTTGTTCACAGCTATCAGCTTTGCGGCTTGGCAAAGAAACTCATGCTTTTGCTATAAAGGCTCACCTCACTGAGGATTCGTTTGTGAGTTGTTCGATATTAGATATGTATGCACATGGTGGCTCACTAGAACAATCTCGAAGAGTTTTTGACCAGTTAAAGGAGAAAGATATAGCATCATGGACATGTATAATTACAGGCTATGGTATTCATGTACATGGGAAGGAGGCCCTAGAGCTATTCCATGAAATGCAAAGCTTAGGCTTGAAGCCAGACAGATTCACCTTTATGGGAACTTTGATGGCATGTAGCCATGCTGGATTGATTGAAGAGGGTCTGAAGTGTTTGAATGAAATGAAAACTTTATATAGAGTAGAGCCAAAGCTAGAGCATTATGCATGTGTAATCGACATGCTTGGTCGTTCTGGTAAATTTGGCAAAGCTTTAAAGCTGATAGACATGATGCCTGAGGAACCAGATGGTGCAATTTGGAGCTCGTTGCTCAGCTCATGTAGATTCTACGGCGAACTGGATATGGGAAATAAATTCGCTAAAAAATTGTTAGAATTGGAGCCAAACAAAGCAGAGAATTATGTGTTAGTCTCAAATTTGTTTGCTGGATCCGGGAAGTGGGATGTGGTGAGGAGTTAGGCGAAGGATGAAGAAGATGGGACTTCAAAAGATTGTCGGCTCTAGCTGGATTGAAGTTGAGGGAAAAACTTATAACTTTGTAGTCGGTGACAAAATGCTTGCAGAATCAGAACAAATCCAAGAAATGTGGAGAAGATTAGAGGATCGGATAAATGAAATCGGGTATGTACCTGATACAAGTTCAGTACTTCATGAATTGAAAGAAGATGAGAAACTGGAGATTTTAAGGGGTCATAGTGAGAAGCTTGCAATATCTTTTGGCTTGTTGAAAACAAGTAAAGGTGTAACATTGAGGGTGTGCAAGAATTTGCGGATTTGTGGAGACTGCCATAATGCAGCCAAATTGGTGTCAAAGGTTGTTGATAGGGAGATAATTGTGAGGGACAACAAGAGATTTCACCATTTTAGAGATGGGTATTGCTCTTGTGGGGATTATTGGTAGTTGAACAAAGTTTTGTTCTCATGTTTGGTGTGGACTAAAAAATTCAGAGCAATCAATATATGGGAGTAACCGATGCATAAATGAGTTCTTTAGTGCTTAGTTTACCAACAACTTATGGAGGGTTTGCTGAATTTTGAGTTTCGAATGCAATTGAGAATCTTTTTTGTGTACAAGCAACTTGAGGTTCAAACACAGTATTTAAAACTCGAACGCACCACCATTTTTTTTTTTTTTTGGCATGATAACCAAACACACTAAATGATAGTATTACAAATGGTATAAACGTTGGTAAAAAATGGCTTAGAACCTATTTGGATCAACTCTATATGATTTGATTCTTGGGTTTTTAAATAAAATAAAATAATAACAATAATAACATTCAGACTTTTGAATGAGCTTTTCTAGATCCGAATAATTCAATTTTCAATAATAAAAATGCAAGGGTAGGCTGATTATTGAGATTTGAGAATAGAATAAGTGAAACTCAAAACAATAATCAGATTGTAATCCAAACAAGTTATCAGTAAAGTGAGAAGAAGAATTGAGCTTCCCCATTCCAAGTGCCTACCTATCAAGTCACCAATAGACCAACATAAAACTAGACATCAAATCAATATGAAGACATTCAAAGCAAACTATTTAGCTTTAGCAGTAATTTACATTTCAACTACTGCTAAATTTGCAAGGCCCTTCCAGCAGAGCAAGAGCAAGATGTGTGAAGGGGTAATAATAATCTAGAATGGGTTGAATAGATTATTATATTTTATGAAAATCCTTGGCCTTTTTAAATTTTTACTTTTAGTTGGTTCACAGTATACACTTGGGGTATACGCTACGTACAGTCCCAATATCATCTCCAAACAAATCTGCATTTCATACTTGTAAGTTAAAAAGAATGCACATGGAAATAACAAAGCTTTGTATTAACCATATGCCTTGGAGGGTGAAAAGAAGAGGAGGGCCGAGGGGGGGGAGGGATATGCATAATAGTAGGCTAATAGAATCATTAAACCAGACCAAATATCATCAATTATCAAGACCCATAACATTCAGGGGAATTTATACAACATGTGTAGTTCAAAAGATTTGAAAAAGAAAAAGAAGAAAAAACATGACTACTTCCCACGCATACTGGCATACTTTCAACCCCAGCAAATCAAATGTAACTTTAAAAAGTCTGAAACTTGGGAAACACGCACAGCAGGGCAGAATTACAGTATCATGGGCAGACCAAATGTTTCAGGTTAGAATGCTCTGGAGTTAGAACTGCAACACATTATGGAGCTTTGTTTATTATGACAAACTTTTCATCAAAGACTAATCTGCTTGTGCCATCAATTCCCAAACACAGAATCCGATGTGGCTTGAGATTCTTAGAAGTTGAGAGACAAGTCTTGTCAACGATGCTAAGTGACCTCCCCCAACCAAAATAAAATGAAAAATAAAAAAATAACGTAAAAAATCCCTAAAACAAAATGTAGAACTTAGAAATTAACAAAAATATTACTACATTCATAGTTATTCACTCACAAAGACTTTATAAGAATGATCAACATAGCAAAGGTCTAAATGCCAAGCCATTCAAAGTTTCAAAGTTTCCAACATTAAAGCATGAGCTGCCGCTGCTGAATAGAAAATGTAGAAGTAATGAAGAAAATAATGCAAACGGTTGATACTAGAGGTGGATTTAGTAAGCAGACAAGGTGGTCATTTGATGACCTTATATTAATTATAAAAAAAAGAAGAAAAAAGAAAGACATAATTACTTGTAGCAGATTGATATTAGTTAAAAACTTTGTAGGTTGAAAAAGAAACGTGTATATAAGTGACCACCTTCTAGCCAGAAAAAAATATTATTCCAGGAATTATGAAAATGGGGATCATATAATAATTTTCCCTAGGATCAAAAGTGTTCAGATTACTAACAAGTGAAACAACCATGTTGGCTTCAATTGAATGGTTTGAACATGACTCTTTGTTCATCTACAACAAAACTCGAAATTAGGTCTCTTGATTTTTCTAAGTAAAACTAGAAGCCCTAAACATGGAGCTTTTGAAGAAATAAAAGAGGGGGCCAGCGCGCGGGGGGCGGGGGGCGGGGGGGTGGGGGGGGGGGGGTGGGGGCAGAGCTCTAAGAACAAAGACGCTCTTCATTCAGACTGAAAGAAGTGAACTTTGAATTAGCATCATTCAACAATGTCTGCAAGAACGTTCTTTTTTGGTGCAATTTTATTCTTGTTTTATTATTCAATTTTCTTAGAATAATTGGTTTCATGGGTTTACGTTATTTAGGATATTGTTATCTCCACCTTTGCATATATTTCATGTAAGCAAAGATTTTCCTCTCTTTTGGTACTTTTGTGATGTGATATATTTTATTGTAGACTACATCAAGAATTCAGTCACAAATTTTTTGTTATCTGCCGATTAAAAAATTCACCCTAATATGCTAAATTCCTGGTCCACCACTGGTTGAAGCTGACTATAATTTCACTACTCAGACACACTTTTAACACCTCACATCTACAATTAGTACAAGCACACAAAAATTCCCAAGCACATCAAGAATAATCAACTTTTCTACTATATGAAAAAGTCATTTACACACAGAACTCCAAAATAACCTAGCTACAAAGCATTCATATATCCCAACAACATACAAAATCATTTAGAATGTCATAATACCTCAACTCAAGGAGAGAAGTGCAACTCTTCCGAAAAAACAAAATCAACACATCCAAGCTAGAGTGGAAGTTCAAAATCAAAATCAATGCTTACCTTTTTCTTTTGAATAGGTCAGAAAGAGGAATACAGTCACTGCACACGCACAGCTCTTTGGCTCCTTCTACGCTCATAATCAGGATCATCTGTGGGTAACTCATAACGACAAACAGGACAAGTATTCCGAATTCCCAGCCATGGCACAATGCAGTCTCCATGGTAACGGTGGGAACATGGTAGCTGATTTGCCCTTTCCCCAACATTAATCACATCCTTGCAAACTGCACAAAGAGCATTATTATTCTCAACATCATCTTTAGTCAAAACCACAGAATCAAGATTCTCAACAACAGTCTTAGAAGCTGGTGGCCTTCCCATTGATGCATTTTCATTCTCTGTGAACTGCCCAAAGAACATCTCATACTCTGCAGTCGTGTACTCATCATGATCAAAATACCCATCATCCCCTTCCTCATCATTTCCCAAACCGTGATTCACCTCCAAATTGTGAACATTCAACAAAACTTCCCACTCCAAATTGGCCACTGTTTGATTTCTCTCTCCACCATCCACTCCATCTTCTCTTATGGCCACAACAGATGCATCATCATCGGCCTCAGGTTCAAAAAATAAACTCAAAACTTCTCTCTCATTGACTACACCATCAATTTCCTCCCACTCGAAATCTTCATTATCATTCACATCTCTACTACTATCTTCCAAACGAACCGGATCCAAACAAATTTGAAGACTACTCGAACTCTCATCATCATTACCCAATGCAAAATCATCCAAACCCTCATCATGTCCTCTGTCCTCTGAGTCCGACTCAATATCAACAACCCTCAAATCACCCATAAAATAATCAGCCCCTACGGAATTAGAAGATTCCCCCGATTCAGACACACCGCCAGATCCCCTCCTTGATACAAAAAACTCGTCACCACAATCAGCAACCATAAATCCAGAATCATCGTCGTCGTCGTCATCATTATGTGACTCAATAGAAAACCCCAAACCTAACCCTAGCTCCAGCTCCAGCTCCAAATTATTCAAACCCATTTCGTCATTCTCTTCAATTTCTCCAAAACTCGGGTCCAAAATCGGATCCGATGACGATTGCTCAACACGCTGATGAAACAAATCCAAGACAAAGTTTACCTGGTTTTCCCTATCGAAGAAATCGATATTAGTAACAGAAGAATCCGGGTCCGATACGTCTCCGTTTAAGATCTGGGAACGGCTGGAGCGGTGGTGATGGGCGGTACAGATTCGGAATTCCGAGTGCGGAAATTCGAGATCTGAGGTGTAAAAATCGAACCCATCAAAATCGTAAGACCAAAAGGGAGGAGTTGAATCGAGGGTAACAACGACGTTCTGTGGGTGATTATCGTCGTCTTCGTCTTCTCCCTGGAGATGAAGGTATGAAACTTCCGCCATTTTTGATTTTCCAACGCAGAAAGAAATTGGGGAACCTGAAAATGTACTTTTTCTTTGAATTTTTTCTGCTTTTGTGTTTCTGTGAATGTGAGAGAGAAAATGAGAGGATAGAAAATCGATTTTTCTAGCTTTTCTTTGGACATGTGTATACAGGAATCAAAGTGCAGAGAGTTTTTCTCTGTTTGGGAATTTATTACAGTATGTATTTGCTTAGGGATTGTTTGGACAGAGGAGGTTGGTGATCTAGTATCGGGACAGGGATAAGGTCAGATAATTTTTAAATTTTATTAATATTGTTAAGATACTTATTGCTTATATACTTATATTGTTAAGAGATAAGGTCAGATATTTTTTTTAAATCTACCTCAAAAGCTTAAATTCTTAAGTCTTGAACACTCATTTGTGTATGTTAATTATCCTCGCTCTTTCATTATTTCTTCAACTTTTAACTCATTTTGAATTTCTAACTATAGTAGCATTGTAAATTCTTAAAAGGATCCGTTTGGGAATAATTTAATTTAAATGACTAATAAGTTAAAATATAAGTTGAATTAAAAGTTATTTAAAGTTATGACTTATAAATAAAAACGTACATCATCAATTTGACTTATAAGTCAAAAATTAAGTGAAAACAAATTATGAAAATATTTAATTCATAATGACTTATAAGTTAAAATAAATGTAAAAATTACTAAAAAAGATATTAATAAAAAAAGGGACAAAATAAACATAATATTTTGTCAAACTAACATATTTTAAAATGACTTTTAAATTATTTTAAAATAAGTCATAAATATTTGCTCTTTTTTTTACTTGAACTCAACTTATAAATAAAAATAATTTACGAACAGGTAAATAGTAACAAATAACTTGTAAACTAGCTTAAAAGTCATTCCCGAAAAGGCTCTTAAAGAAATAAAAGAGACAACTTTAACACAATATACTCCAAATTAACAAAAATGGCAAGATAGAAAATTCAAAAAACCTGGCTTACATTTGAACGCAAGTGTTATAATTTTTGAAGAGAAACATTCATGTTGCTGAAATATAGGAGTATTTATTTATATACAACAATACAACCAGTTGGCCTATTTCCCTCAGTGATGTACAACAGCAATACTTCTGGTACAAGACAAGCTGGAGAAAAGAATGACAAACATCAATATAGTCTTGCCTTTCATTTCTTCTTGTCATTCTTCATCTTCTTGAGGGAATCTAACAATGACGATTTGTCCTGGTTGTTTGGAGACTTTGCAAAAGGATTCGATGGCCGATGAATTTGTGCCTGATTCACCTCTCCTACCTTCTTCACCTGTCCGACGTTCTTCAAGTCTCCACCATTCTTAGACTCTGCTACTACTACCCCTTTGTTCTCCAGTTTCGCAGTTTGCTTTTGGTCTATTTTCGTCTTTCCAGCTTTAACAGGCTCTTCTACTATCTGTTTCTTTGTAAAACAAGGGGTTGACAACTTTTCTGATGATAATTGAATAACAGGCTCTACTGGTTTACTGATTTCAGGTGAAGTACTGGTCTTGGCAAACACATCAGCTTTAATCTTAGTGTCAGAGTTCAAGTTTGTGCGATGAAGGACTGGAGTCTCCATGGTTTCTTTAAGCAACCTTTCCTGAAAGAACAGAAGAAAAGCTTTCAAACTGATTGATTATTAATTTATTATGAAAAACTGCATTTTGAGAGGAGATTTAAGGGTTACCTCCAATATAATATTGAAACGCTCTGCCAAATTTGGTAGCTTCAGGGCCGTGACGAGTTTTATTGCACCTCTTACAGATTTTTCCATTGACAGGAGTTTCACGAGTTCGGTAGCTCTCACAAGCTTGTCACCTATATAATTATGAATATCACAAACAAGCATAAGCTACTATCTCACTTTTTGACGCATTTAAAGGGTAAAAGAAAGGGCAAAAAAAGCCGAAATTTACAACAAACTCCTATTGCAAGCCACTATAATCATCATATGTAGTTGACACTAACCATTGCAACAGGATGCTATTAGCCTTAAGATGCATCTATCTAGAGCTGCCTCCACATTGAAAGCCTCATCGTCAAGTGAAGTGGTGTCCTGACCTGATGCTATCATCTCTTCAATCCTTCTCTGAATCTGTAATGAATTGCAAAATATAGTAATTTGACTACAAAATGGCATTTACGAGAATCTTTTCTTCAAACTACCCTAACTAGAAGGGTGATAAGAGTGAGTCATTCACTTTTACAACGAAAGCAGGCACTAAGATATTTTATACAGGAGAACTCACATAGACAGTACTGTATAACCTGATGTTTACCATTATAGTAATGCTCAGAGGCCACAACATATGAAGAACATAACAAACCTGGCAGAGCTGGATGTTATTGCAGATAAACTCGTTCTCCAGGTTGTCTGCTCCCAAATCAGATGATGCAAGAGGAAATGAAAGATCTAGTAGGGTGAGAACTGGTTTGGGAATGACCTGAAAGAATAAATAAAAAACAAAAGTACGTAAATTTGATATAGTTGACAGTAACAGAATAGTCGATAACTATGTAGGTCCATCCTACCTGGGGGAAAGAATCAGGAGATTTGCACACAATACAAAACAACTTGCTGGCATTCAGTCCAGCAACCCAATAGTTTTCCTCTGGCTTCTTTAATTTACTAGCACTGCAAGTATGAATTTTTGTTGGCAAACTTTTGATACCATACAGAACTTGTAATAAGCAGTCTTGCTTTTAGACAGAAGAATCGTGTACCTGAAGAGTGGAAGCCAACTGCCACCATACTGATTTGTAAACACTCTCAGAACACCCTGCAAAATTAGTCAGAAATTTGGATCAAGTTCTATAAAAGTTATACCGAGCAATATCTTCAGTGCATTAAGAACAGAGCAAACCAAACCTTAGAATCAAAAGAACTTAGTTGGCCTTCTTCACTGAAACCAAACCATGTTAAACTTGAACCAGGAGTCAATGGAAGTTTTCCTTGTATAGGCAGGGTCCCATTACAAATGTTGAACACTCTAAACTCTAGCATCTGCAATTTCAAGTAAAAAAGTTCTCAACCCTTGACCAAAACTGGTATACTGACCAATTAATTTGTTTGTTACAAAAGGAATGAAGAAAACAACAGCTTTCCATCTCAAGTTCTTGGGTCATTCCTTCAGGTAAAGGCATAGGTCATAATTACGTCCTAAAGGAGAAGATAAAGTATTTTAGTAGTTGATGTTCTATTGGTTGCCTCGTTGGTATAGTTTTCGAGAGGTTGATAAAAGGTGAGATTGGTTGACAACAAATCAACCAGCAGAGGCTGAAGATGACCATGATAAGATTCACCCAGTAGACTTTAATTAAGATATTATAGCAGTACCTGCTCATTTGAAGGAAGTGGAGGAGAAGAATGTGTGACAACCACAAGTTCATCACCAGAGCCTGAAGCAGTTAGCACTGGCCCATCAAGTGAAAGCACATGTCTCTGCAGGGTTGTTCAATCAAAACAATGTTAACTTTCCAGGCAAGAACCCAAACTTATCTATATTCTAATCCAGCATATTATCGAGAAAATATGATAAACAATAATTACATTAATTTAACAAAAAGAAAAAAAATCATGTAAAAGTAAGGTCTCTTTAAATACTTTTTTCCTTTTGCTTTTTAGATAGGTAAGGTTGCCTTCACTACTTTCAACATGTTTTAGTTTCTAAACAGAAACATGTCTGGGTTGCTCCTTTTAGTTGTGAGCAACATCATCAGGAATAAAAGACAATATATGAGAGCAAGGTTAACAATTCTTGTCACTAGTGAATAATGATAAATGGCCAATTTACATTGAATCTGCTAAAAGTTGATAGCCATGGAAATGGCATGCCACTAAAGTATATTTTTTCTATTGAACCTATCTTACATAAAGTGCCATTAAGCTGATTGAACCATCAGGTTCACCTTAAGCCCGATGTAAACAGAAGTGTAACATGCTGCAATCCTCACTGATGAGTTATAAAATTCAGAACATTCCTCTAACCATGTGAGAGGAAACCCCCAAGACACAACTCTATCTAAGGGACAACATTTCTCAATTAAGCAGAATTGGGATCCTTGAACGCAATATCACTAAAAAACATTACTAAATAGATTATCAGTTTAACTTTAGTCTTTGCATAACAAAAAATGATGGGTACAATTATATCTTGAGCAACGATAAAGTGTAGTTGTTGTGACATTACTTCATATTGTTTTCTTTTCTGAGTTATTCTGTTTTGACTTCTATTCTTCGCACATCTTCCCAAAAATCAATGTATCTGCAGCAAACTCATTGTATTCGATTTTAAGTTACACATCATTATCCATTTCACATTGTAAATTACATAACCGCTGTTTTGTAAACTGGCATTATGCTAGCTTAGTAGCTTCACATCGAAACAGAAAATCTATAGCACATCTAGTCCATAAAATAATTTTTTTAAAAAAAACAATTGTTCTTGTAGTTTCAGAATTATTTTATAAATTTACTAAGAACGGTGTCCAGTGTCCCTTCAACTTTATCAACATGCTGGAAAAAAAATCACCAGTGTTGGAGACAACTATTTATGCTACCTTACAACCGATGTGTTAGTGATGTTGATTCCAACATAGTTCTGGCTCTTGTATATTAACAGATGAAAAAACATGGGTTCACCAGCTTACATGTGCACTTTCTCAGTTCTAAATAAAGGTTTTTATTGAATTTCCATGATGCAAGGACAAATACAAGGGAAACTACAGTAGCATGTGTAGATTCATAGTAATTATATCAAACAAAACAGAATGTAAAGTTAATGACACTATGCTACAAACCTGCAAGCCACCTTCCGTGAAAATACGAAGAAAATTAAGATTTGTAACAGCGGCTACCCAAGCATTACCAAGAGCTACAGCTCGCACTTCTTCGTCTTCAAATCGCATAGACCACTAAATATGCATAGTTCAACAAAGTCAGCTATTAAAACTGAGGAAACATCAAAGAGGTACAAGCAAGTTTATTTCATAAATGCAAGTGTGCTCATTTGTACATAGGTATATACATGTAAGGAATGTGACTGAGTCAACAAATGTACTAACCTCGCTGTTATTTGCCCAACTACTGAATGGACGATACATGAGGGTGCTCATATTCTTCTCACCCTTGCATGGATTTGCAAAGACGCTTCCACTTTCATTTAGTGAAGCCATTGTAAATCCAAAATAATCAGTCATTGCTGGAACTCGTGGTCCACTGCCAGTATCATGAAAATCTATCTGCATTCAAGTCATAACAATCCAATCCATTAGTAAGTGATATGCAGTTTTTATCATCATGGGTTTTACATCGAGTGTGTAAACCAACTTATTATCACTGCATGGTTTTGAAACAGGAAAGCTTGATTGTCCACCAAATTGTTTATTACTGCTCACGGTTTTGAAAAACCAAAGCTGATGACCGGTTGTTTTAAACTTGGACTATGACTGAAGTATATCCAACTTAGTTTAAGTTTCTCATGTTGGGGTTGGGATGATAGATTTCAAACGAGCACATTTGATTTAGTATGTCTGTATATGAACTCTAAGGAGTCAGTTGTTAACATCAATGCCACTATCAATGAAACTTCAAAAAAAAGTTTGGGGTCTATTTTATAATAGGGAAGAGTAACCATATTCTCCTCTTCGCGAACAAAGTAGACCAATTTTGGCATTTATTTTCATAGCTTAACCAACAAATGCCTCTCCATGGATAGGATATATATATATATAGAGAAAGACATGAATATTTCTATAACAATATGTAATACCTCTATATGGGAGTAGCCATCATGTTCAATTGAGGTTATACTTCCAAGCATATTGTAGCACAAAAAGCGTCGTTTTCCAGACTGAATAGGAGTGGCACCTGGCTGAAAAGCTTCCTGCATTTTTTGACCTACAGATACCATTGTGTTTTGTAGGCCCGGCTTCCCATTATCCAGATTTTCCTTAGTACCACGAGGCCTTTTGAGTGACTCAGCCTTTGGAAGGAAACTTAACTCATCATTGATGTCTTCCTCAAGAGCATCATCATATTTTGAATGCTGACGTAATCTTTTTCTGCTAGTTGGTTTAGATTCACCAAGACTATCTTCGCCATGATCACTTAAACTACCAGATGCACTAGCCTCTTCCTCATCTTCATCAAAAAAGAGGACGCCATTACCTTCCTTTGATTGCGTACCTTCCGTAGGAGATTTCATTGATGATGGAACAGTCGATTCCCACACACCATACTTCCCCATAATATCAATAAAAGTCAAGGCATTTCCATGTGGCTTCCATGCCATACAACAAATTCTCTCATCAAACTTTTGTCTATCAATATCCTGCTTCTGATGAACATCCCAGATCAAAATCTGTCTATCTAAACCTGAAGTAGCCATATACTTCCCATTAGGTGACCAAGACAAGAAACAGACAGGTTGTATGTGATCTCTTAGAGAAAACAGCTTTTCAGCTGTGTCTCTATCATACATAACCACATCATTTTTCAAACCTGGGACAGCTAACATCTCCCCATCTGGACTCCACTGAAGCGCATTTGAAATGGAATGGTCAGAATCATTTGCAGGAGCTATGCCCTTAAGATTGTGAGCTATCATTCCAGATTGGAGTTCCCAATATATAACAGTCCCAAACGAATCAACAGAAGCCAAGTATTCACTCTTAGGATCAAAAGCTAAGCCAGTGACAGACCCTCTATGTCCTTTCAAAACCCTTGCAATTGAACCATCAATGGTATTGATAAGTTTAATGCCCTCATCATCACCAGCAGCTGCCAACATAGTGCCGGATTTGTTAAAAGCAAGGGCACGAATTGGCAAAGTAAACCTGGTGATATTGGTTTGAAATTCTCCACCTGATACAGATTAGAGGAAGATTGTAAACAGCCATAAGTAAAATTAAAAGTACCGAAATAGCTGAAGCATTGGTTCAAAACTAGAAATGTTCACAGTAAAACATCCAACAAGACATGGGGATTGAAACATCGAAGCGGTTAACTAGTACGCCACAAAGTTAAAATAATAAAGAGTTCAATTTGTAGGATTGCAAAGTAGAGAATAGTTTTATCATTATGGGAGGTTGTTAAAACTTTAAGTGGCTGGTTACTGTTCTTTTAAAAGAAAATAATAAATTTAAGAATATTTTGTGTGTAGCCAAGTGTCAACTTAGTAGGGCTGTTACACAAAGATGTACCAGTTCAGTGATGCATAATGTTTTCATGAAGCCTGAAGGCCTAAAATAAGGACCTCCGCTGGCTGTGTGAAACTAGTTCACAAGAATTAATAACTATCTACAGATACAGCAAAATTGACTCAACATATCAAGACTAGATTCAACAAATATTTTGATGTTTTCAGTGTCGTATACACAGTGATATGTTGTAGAGTTAGTAGAAACAAGAATCTAGCACAACAACTTTGATAATAGCCAATATAGGAATTATGATTGTAAGATTTTCCATATTTCCACTCTTCCTATGCTCATCCTATGCTCATAAAATTAGAAGCAATGTTAGCTATTCTGACTTAGAATTAGGGGCTTGCTAGTTAATAATTAAGCTAATGCCCTCAAATTCCCAATTATATGGTGTGGAATTCACCCTCTGAAATGCAGCATTTGCAAAAGTTTTATTCTTTTTCCCCTTTCCCTTCAGCAAACACAAAATTCGTAGGACCATTTTCTTCAAACCAATTCTATATATCTATTTTTCTATATAATAGCATTTGGTACATAAGATTTGTAAAGTTGAAAGCCAATATAGCCAGAACAGGACTGAAAATTAAAATCACAGTCTTTCCAATTTGTTCTAATAAAAGGAATGAACAAAAATGAGCTAAAACAAGCACATCTAAAAAATTGAAATGATCATGTTTTCAAAACTACCTGGAAATTTGTAGAGTTTGACGGAATGATCCATAGATCCGGAAGCAAGGCAAGTTGAATTAGGGCTGAGAGCCAAACAGGTGACTCCATCTCTATGATTTCGAATAATTTTGGGGGCACTCGAAGTTACAAGGGCGTCATGAATGCGGATAGAGGAATCTGAAGATGAAGAAGTGACGATGTGTTGGGCTTTCAGGTCATATAGAATCGAACAGTACGAGCCTGCGCCTGTGTTCTTGTGAGCTTCCCGAAGCTTCATAGATCGGATTTTCATGGCTGCTTTTTGGGTATTCCTTCTTTTACTTAGAACTGGTGAGAAACGTTATGATTTGCTGGGAAATTTGGGTTCTAACCTAGGGTTTTTGTTTGTGTACAAAAGTTTGGGGATTTTGGCGGGATTTAGAAGGTTTTGGGTTTTTCGCGGTTCTGGATCTGTGGCTGGCGGGAAAATTATTAGAGTACCAGAAATTGACGCTTTGTTTTTTTTGTTTGCACTGTATTAACAATTTTTATTTTTTATTTTTAAATTGAACACCAAGAGTCTATAAATATGAATAATTAATCTTTATTAATGTTTTGAATACCTTCAGGAAGATGAATAATTCTCATTATTACTTTAAATACATACTCCATTTATTACTAAGCATTAAATGCATAAATTGGTAAGAAAATTTATACCAAAAGAGTCGTGGACTAAGGATGTGTTTGATAAAAATTGAATGAAATTGAATCTGAATTTGAATGAGCTAAATTTAAAATTGAATGAGTTGAATTTGAATGAAAAAAGTTATTTGATAATTGACATGTCTGAAACATCTGAATGACAAAATTTTATTATTTTACCCCTCTGAAAAATTCAAAATTATTTTAAATTTATTTAATATTATTTAATATAATATTTAATATTTTTTTTAAAAAAAAATTTAATTTTTTTAATTTTTTTTTACTTCATTCAGCTGCCGTTCAGTTAAAAAAATATGAGTTAGCCATTCAACAAGTCCATCTTACCGATTCAGCCATTCAGACCAAAACAAACGCACTGATCGATTCAGTCATTCAATCATTTAGCCATTTACCTTCATTCAGCTCTAAACAAACACACCCTAAAAATGGTTTCTTTTAAAGACTGTAGATGACTTTTTACCTAAGGGTTAAAATGTGAAAATTACAATGAGGCCCTACAAAATAATTACTACTATATATCTTTCTCACCAACAGGAAAAAAAAGAAGGTAAATAATGTTTTTTCCTCGTTAGAAAACTGTGTTTAGTTTGTTCTTTAAGATCATGTATCTCATGTGTTCACAGGAGGATATGCCCGAATATCAAATGAGTTATAACAATAAATTAAGCATATATCCTCATCTCCTTCATTTGAATTCACTTGTGATTTTTCATGTTAATATTTACTTGGGGTTGCTTTTATATTAATTGGGATATTAGAGTAAACTAAAATACCAAACCGTTACATTGTTTCAAGTTTGCTAATGACTAAATAAAAAAAAAAATTATGAACAACATGTACTAGGATACATGTATGAAAGTTTCTATTTGAGGAGAAGGTAATGGAAGGAAAAATAATTAAAATCCCTCAAAATTCTATGTTTGTGACTTTTTTTAGGGAGAAAGGGGAGAAATTTGGAGGTAAAATTAATTTACATGAAAAGTTGGAGGATTTGGAGGGATGGAAATTGATGGCAAAATAAAATATTTTATATTACCAAAATTAACCTTATAAAATAAATAATATGACAATCTTAATTGTCCTTAATTATTATAACTCCCAATTTTTAAAAAAACAAATTTTTTATTTCCCCACCCCGCTATGCTGCCACCCTCTACGCCACCACCACCCCACTCAACCCCAACCCCAACCCCAACCCCAACCCCTACAGTTTCCTTTCCTTTCCTAATTCTGGGCCCGTAGCTAGTTTGAATTTAAAATTGGGCTGAGCTTTTGAACAAGAGCAATTCTGGGGCGACAGGTTTTAGTGACCGGTCCAAAAAAAATTTATTTTTTAAATGTCTTCCAAATAATTTATAAGATTTATTGTAACTGGAATTTTTACAGAAAAAAATATTTTGGATGTCATTTGGATACATGTAAAAAATATGTCTGTCGCTAGAAACCGGTCGCCCAAGACTTTTCCTTTGAACAAAAGTGGATATAAATAATAAATATAATATCAATTGTCTATATTACTATTGTATTGAAAAAAAAGAATGATATTTATTGGACAAAAAATAGTGAGAGAATAAAAATTATATTTATTATTTGGAGTAATATTGAAAACTAAACAATTAATGCTTAATTAAAATTCTCAAACAACTTATATTAAGGAAAAAAATAATTTTCTAAAACGAAACTGATGGAGTAACATTCATGTCATTTATAATTGTCAAAAAGAAAGAATCAAGAAGAACGTAGTGAAGCCAAAATCTAATAATAACTAGTGAAGGATCGATCATTAATTACATTGAAAGTTTATTAATAATTAGTGAAGCTTATTTTTGAATAAGTTTATTAATCGGTCAATAAAATGCTGACACGCAGACGAAATTTTATGTGCGTTAATATTCTATTAATCAATTGATCAACTTACCAAAAAATAAACTTTATGCTAACTGGATCCAACTAAATCAATTGAATTGCGAAACCAAAGCCAAAACGAAATCAAACATGAAATTGAAATGGAAGCCAAAGAACAAAACTAAATTGACGAATCAAAGCTGAAATTGAAGACAAAATCATGACAAAATTAAATTGAAGATAAATTGAAAACAAAATTAAACTTTGCGACTAATGCAGCGGAAATAATAAATATATATAGAGTTAAATGCACTTTATATTCTCTAAGTTTATTCCAAAATATACCTTATGTACATGTAACATACCAATTACCAAAATAATAAATTTCAACATACTTAATTTCACTTATTAATAATATATATATAGAGAGAGAGTTAAATGCACTTTACATCTTCTAAGTTTATTCTATTTTGTACATTGTATCCTATATTTTCAAAATGTGATATTTTGTATCCCACACTTTTAGCGAATGAACACATAACACCCTTTGGTTCAAAATTCATTGCTAAAACGAATGTGGTTAGTTTTTACAAATGATGAATTTTTCACAGTTAACGACAAATTTTGGACTGGATCGAGGGTGTTATGTGCATGTCGGTTTGTTAAAAGTGCGAAATATAAAATGTCATGTTTTGAAGTATAAAATGTAATGTACAAAATAAGATAAACTTGGAATACAAAGTACATTTAACTCTAATACATATTAATATAACTATGTAAATATTCCTTAAAAGTTTTGAATTTTAAAAATGCATGCCCTCTTATTTGTGTAATGAAGGGAATCATTGTATTGGTCTTTGCAGCATTTTGCACAAGGAATTCATGTTTTATATGACCAAATTAGTACTCCCTCCGTCCTATAATATATGATATTTTAAATAATTTTATTTTTTTAAAATTATTTGATGTTTTATATATATTCCCTCTGTTTCTAAAATATTGTCGTTTAAAGTTTTTGCACATGGATTAAGAAAATTATTTAATACTAGTACCATTTAACAATTAAAATTTGTTTGAAATTCCATCACTACCCCTTTATGGAAAATTAAAAACTATTAATACAAGGGGAGAGAATTTCTTGGGACAATGAGAGAAGGTAGGGGTAATATAGGAAAGTAAATAATTTATTCTCCTAGAAAGTTGTAAACGACAAATATTTTGGAACAAAATTTTTTCTTCTAAAACGACAATATTTTAGGAACGGAGGGAGTATAATCTAAGAGAATTAACCACAATATTTCTAAAATTACTCATCGTGAAAAAATGTTACAGACGAGAGATCAAGTGAGATAAGTACTCCTGATAAAGGGTATTATAGATAATTAATACTTACTCCGTTTCTTAATATAGGTCGTTTTAGGATTGTGCATAATTATTAAGATAATGATTATATAACGTTAACTATAATATCAATTGTCTATATTATCCTTATATTAAAACAAGAGATTATTATTTATTGGATAGAAAATAGTAAAAGAATCAAAGTTACAATTAATACTTGAAATTTTCAAACGACTTTTATTAGGAAACAAAAATATTTCTCTAAAACAACTTATATTAAGGAACGAAGAAAATACTACGGAGTATTATTTTTTTAATTTTTGTGCACAACTTTAAAAAAAGACGAATAGTTTATTAGAATGGGGTACTGACTTAGAATCTGTTTGAGCAGAGGTCGTCTTTGACCGTACACAATTTCCAAACAATTGTGTTGTGCTAGTTTGCATTTTGAAGAGCCAAACATACAGTACTACTTCCCATTTGATCCTATTGATTCACTCATTTTGTCCTTTCAGAATTCAACTTTAATATCCTTTGTTTCTACACCTTTTCATGCATTATACTAGTAGTAGTATTGAATTATTAATAGTAATTCCGACCACAATCCAAGACCAATTAATTAAGTATAATTTAAATTAATCAGCGTGACCGTCGGGGACGGAAATTTTGTTCTTGATCATCAAGTTAAGTAGTATTTTCTCTGTTTCAAATTAATTATTTAGTTTTGATTTTTTTTAAGTCAAATTGACTATTTTTAGAATTAATAATTAAGTATATATAAATATATTTCTAAAATTATAAAAATTGGGGTTTGTAATAAATTGTATATACTTTCTTTTGGTTATAATTTTTTCACCTATATTTTAGAAAAAATAGTAAAAAAATTAGTTTTAAAAATGGTCAATTTAACTTTAAAAAGTCAAAACTGAGCAATTAATTTGGGATGGAAGGAGTATATTCTTCTTCTTTTTTTTCTTTAGAAAATTAAATACTAGTATATATTTTGGACTTATTAAGTCAATATTTTGCGAGAACTTAAAATTTAAAATTATTATAATTTTTTTTAAAATTTTGAGAAGTAATACTTATTAGTTAGTTTACATTAATAAGTCTAATTTTGGTGTCACATAATTGAATAAAGATCAGTAATATATATAATGGGACAACAAATAGTAAATTTCAATTTTAATAAAAACTATAGTAATTTTTATATAATTTTAAAGAATTGCATAAGATTAAGTTGGTGCATGGGTTGTGGCATCCATGTGTTATGTCTAGAAAAAAGGCAAACAGACTTTTCCTTTTTTGAAACCCTCAAGTTTGAATATATATCAAAAGCTTCTTTAATTCAACTTGCTGCCTGCTGCACACCTTGCAAATCCACATACAACTTAGAATCCCAAAACCCTAAGATTGATCATAGCTTCTTTCCGTACACATGTATGGATATTAAAGTTTTTCTTGGTTTTATTTGCTTCAGAAAATCCCAAAGCTGTTCAGTAGTTAATCACGATTTCTAGCTAAGCTAGGCCATAATAAAGTACAGTAATCAATTAAGTTGAGCTATACAAATCAGCTTTCATGGTTATAGTATATCTCAATTGTGAGTCATGACATTGACATGGACTGAAGAGATGGTTACATACTCGTTACTGCATAATATATAGAGTCCTTCTACGTGGACATTTTATTGGACATGTTTATTGGACATTTTTTAATTTTTTTTTTTTACTTGTGACTCCCAAAAAATGTATAGTATTTATTCTAACAATAATTTTTACAAAACATAGTGTTTTAGGTGTAATATGGATACATATACAAAAACAGAGTTATACAGTCTGTATAACCCTGTTTTCGTATAACCCTATTTTTGTACCTAAAACACTATGTTTTGTAAAAATTATTGTTAGAATAAATACTATACATTTTTTGGGAGTCATGCAAAAAAAATAAAAAAATTTGAAAAATGTCCAATTTTTCGGTCTAAAAAAAAACCGGTCTACCAAGACTTTTCCTAATATATATATATATATATATATATATATATATATATTAACGGAGTAAAATGCAAAAATGATCACTGTACTCTTAGCATATATGGACATTGTGACGCCCCCAAAATAGGTATACATCACCCATTTTGAGTCAATCAATAACATAAATACGAAACAATTATAACTTTATTAATACAACATATAAACTGTGAGTTTAAATACAAATATTGTCATCTAGACAATATTCACACTCAAATAAGTCCTCATTATAATTATTGGTAAATTATTTAACAAAAATAGTGAGGACTACTAAGACAACTTTCTAGGTTCATCATTCCACACCCCGACTAGAACTCTCTACATTTTCGTCTCCTGAGAAAAAAAAATGGAACAAAAAAGAAAAGAGTGAGCTCAACTAGCCCAGTAAAGAACATTATAACTAAGATAATATAAAACAAATTATCGTTAGCCTTCAACAGGGAAAAATCTGAGAGAATATAATAGACAACAAGTTTCAGATCAATATTCGCAGCGGAAATAATAATTCATAGAAGAGTTATGTAGAGAATGAAATCTACTATTATCTATGAATGTAAAAGTCCATCATCAGTATTTTTATCTCTGTAACATCAATCAATACACATCTTGAATCACATATTCATCTCTGCACTACAGACCAAAGATATTCATCAGTTGGTCATGTTCATCTCAACACCTGTTCATCTTTGCATTACGGGCCAAAGATATTCAGTTATATCATCATTTAGGACTGAGGATGATGAAAAATATTTTAAAGAAAACGAATCCAGTGAATCAAAAGAATAAATATTAAGGATTCGTATTTCGATTTATCCATATCCAAAAATACCTCAATAATAATCATAGTGGAGTAAAATTCAAGAATGATCAAAACATGGATACAATCAAAGCTAGTATCCATAATAGATATTTTGGACGAAAAACAAAAATTTAATTTTTCTGTGAATAGTGCCGTATTCGTGAATAATACCGTATACATGAATAGTGCCGTATACGTGAATAGTAACCCAGACACAAAAAGTTCTAAATTTGATTAAAGGTTCAGATCAATACTTCGACATAATGATATTGAAAGAAATAATAGCATATATGAAGAAAATAACATCCCTTACTTCGAAAAAATAATACTTCTAAATTTGGAATACTGGGATATAAGGTTGAAGGAACTTGACCAGATAACAATACTCAAAGTCTCAAAATACTCACAAGAATACGCTCGATAATATAGAGAGAGAAAGAGAGAGAAATCTTTAGTTTCTGGTGTGATTTTCAATTCTAACCTAAGAACCATATTTATAGAAAAATGCTTAGAACACCAAAGCAGAAAATTTAATAAATAGTATTATTATTTTTCTAAAATATCCTACGCACACCAACTGAATTCAAACATCAACCACCCACTCAACAAAGTAAGAAAAACGTTATTCATAAATAAAATATTTTAAACTTCAAAAATTAATTATTCTAGAACTTCGGAACTTCAATAATTCATAATAAATAACCCTTTTATCAGAAAAATTCAAATCACATGTCCTTTCCATAGGAAATTCCATTATTTACAACTTTGTAGAAGAATGTTTTTCCAAATTCCAAATAGAAATTGACCGAAATCTACAAACGGACGATTTTACAGGCTATAATCAAATTTCAGTCAAGAAATGGGGTCCACCGACACACAAACATGTGTTAATTATTTAATGCAACAAAAATACTCTTTCTCCTCATATACTCATATATCCCACATTTATTGTAAAAATATCACCATTATTATATTATTAAAATATAATAATATATTTAAATGATTTATTTTATCAGAAAAAGATAAAATATTAATTTTCAATAATTGTCACATTAAAAATTTTCTCCAACTATAACCACATAAAATCAATATTTTTCTCATCATATAAATCAATAATTAATTATTCACAAATAATATTATAGAATCACAATATCGATGACCGAGACAGGTTCTGGAAAGAGGGACTTTCCAATAAGGATCTCTCCTTACTAGCGCACAATTAGATGACCAAACCTCTCCTTAGACAAAACTTTCTAGACATTGCCAATAATGTTATCCAATAATATTATTCAGATAATATGAATTATTGTCTCGATAATAGAAAATCTTGTAGTAGTGACAATTATCAAACAACAAGATAATATAAAATATCAACGCAACAATTATTGAATCAATAAAATAAAATAATTTGAGCATAATTAATTACTATAACAATTGTTGAGTAGTGCTTTCTTACGTAAGAATTAATAATTGGTGCAATACCGTGTGCTACTGTATTTTATCCACCGAGTATTTCAACAGTATTAACGGTAACAACTACGTCATTATTTATAAACAACTTATACTTGTCGTTTTCTTCATCCAATCGTTTTCCATGATGGGGCCCACATTATTAAATTTCAAGTACCGTCGCATTTAATATTCCCCGACAATGAAGAATATTTCACGACCAAACGAATATTCCCTGACAAAAATGAATATTTTATAACCACCTGCTTATTTAAGATATTTGCGCATTTTAGCCATAACTAACCACATTAATCAAATCAACCCTTACTATTTCAAAACAATAAATAGAGGAAATTAAATTTCATTTATTAATAATTTGGGGTCTTACAACCTCTCCTCCTTATGAAATTTCATCCTCGAAATTGACGTACGTACCTGGTGTTTCAAAAAGATGAGGATACCTTGCTTTCATTTCCGTTTCCAACTCCCAGGTCATTTCCTCTATAGCATGGTTCCTCCACAAAACTTTGACTTATAGTATGACCTTTGTGCGTAGGACATGCTCCTTCCTATCCAAGATCTTGACAGGTACCTCCTCATACGTTAAGTCTTCGGCTATCTCGTTCGGTTCTAATTCAATAACATGGTTTGGGTCTTTCACATATTTACGAAATATAGATATGTGAAAAACATTATGAACACGAGACATACTTGGAGGTAACGCGAGTCTATAGGCTACATTTCCTACTCGGTCAAGAATCTGAAATGGACCAATAAATCGTGGATTGAGCTTTTCTCTCTTCCCAAATCTTGTAACTCCCTTCCATGGAGCCACACGCAACAATACATGATCCCTAATACTAAATTCCACGTCCTTTCGATGAAGATCCGCATAATTCTTTTGTCGATCCTGTGCCGTTTGTATATGTTGTCGAATCATTTGGATCTTTTCCGTAGTCATACGTACCAAATCGGGTCCCAACAATGTTGCTTCACCCACCTCATCCCAACATATTGGAGAGTGACACTTTCATCCATACAATGCTTCAAATGGAGCCACACCTATACTTGCGTGATAACTATTGTAGTAGGAGAATTCCACTAATGGTAAATACTTATCCCAACTCCCTTTGAAGTCTAGGACACAGAGTCTTAATATATCTTCAAGAGTTTGAATAGTCCTCTCTGATTGTCCGTCCATTTGAGGATGGTATGCCGAACTAAATCGTAAATCCGTGCCCATAGCTTATTGCAAACTAACCCAAAATCTTGAAGTGAATCTTGGGTCACGATCCGAAACTATGGATACTGGCATGCCATGCAATCTCACAATCTCATTTATATACATATGAGCAAGACGTTCAAGTGAATAAGTCTCTCGCATCGGCAAGAAATGAGCAGACTTGGTTAATCTATCAACAATAACCCAAATAACATTTATGCCTTGAGAAACCGTGGGAAGACCCGTAACGAAATCCATAATAATGTGTTCCCACTTCCATTTCGGAATCTCAAGTGGTTGCAATGAACCCTTTGGCACTTGATGCTCTGCCTTTACACGTTGACAAGTTAAACACATCGAGATAAACTTTGCAATCTCTCTCTTCATATTGTTCCACCAAAATATATATCAAAGATCACGATACATTTTGGTACTTCCAGGATGGATCGCAAATGGTGTATTGTGTGCCTCCATCATAATCTTGTACTTCAAATCAGAATCGTTAAGAACACAAAGTCTGGACTGGACTTAAAGTATTCCTTCTTCATCGATTCTTGTTTATGGAATAACACCTTCTTGCACTTTCTTCTTCATCCGCATCAGCTCCGGGTCTGTGGCTTGAGCAACTTTAACTTTTTCGATTAAAGTTGGTTCTATACATATACTTGACATCATTGCATGGGTCCCCGGAGTCTTGAATTCTATCTTCATCTTTTTGTAAATTACACAAAATGGGCCTTTGTGTTGACAACATCGCACTCGTTCCCGCATATGATCTTCTACTCAACGCCATTACTACCACGTTCGCTTTTCGTGATGGTATTGAATAGTGTGGTCGTAATCTTCTTTCAATGACTCGAGCCAACGTCGTTCTTGCCGCATGTTGAGTTCCTTTTAGGTGAAGAAATATTTGAGGCTTTTATGATCCAATATATCTCCACTTTCTCCCCATATAGATAGTGTCTCCATATCTTTAAGCCTTGAAAATGATCAACGCCGAATTCTAGATCATGAGTAGGATAATTCCTCTCATATTCTTTAAGTTGTCGCGAGGTATAAGCTATGACTTTCCCACGTTACATGAGAACACATCCTAATCCTTTACCTGAAGCATCGCTGTAGATAATAAATCCATCCGAACCAGATGGTATTATCAGAACAGGTGCCGAAATGAGTCTCCTATTAAGCTCTTGGAAACTCTTCTCGCACTCCTCGCTCCATACGAATTTTATATCTTTCTGAGTCAGCTGAGTTAATGGAGTAGCGATTCGAGAAAATCCTTCCACGAATCTCCGATAATAACCAAATTAAAGCCCGTAAAAACTGCGTGGTTCTTGGCCACCGCCTTCTGATTGCTCTAACTTTGTATTGCTTCAATCTTCACGGATCAATGGATACTCCATGTTTTGACACCACGTGCCCAAGGAATGCTACTTCCTCGCCGTAACTCGTATTTCTTCAACTTAGCATAAAGCTTGTTTTCATTAAAGCCTTTGGAGCACCGGGCCTCAAATGGTGCTCATGATCTTCTGACTTTTGGAATATATGAGGATGTCATCAATAAAGACAACAACGAACTGATCTAAATAATCCTTGAATACTCGGTTCATCATATCCATGAAAGCCGCAGGAGCATTAGTCAATCCAAAAGACATTACTAAGAATTCATAATGCCCGTACCGAGTTCTGAAGGCAGACTTTGGAATATCCTCAGTTCTAATCTTCAGCAGATGATATCCAGAACGAAGATCGATCTTTGAGAAGAATAGTGCTCCTTGTAACTGGTCAAACAGGTCATCAATACGATGTAGAGGATACCTATTCTTAATGGTGACATGATTTAATTCCAGGTAGTCAATACAAAGTCGCATAATCCCGTCTTTCTTCTTTACAAATAAAACAGGAGCACCCCAAGGAGATGTACTAGGATGAATGAAACCGATGTCCAACAACTCCTGCAGTTGGACCTTTAACTCCTAAAGTTCAATAGGAGCCATTCGATATGGTTGTTGATCGATTTCGCAATCAATGAATACGTGCAAGTATACACGGTCAACAAGTAATAAAGTGAAAGTAGAGTATCGTTCCCACGAGGAATTATTTAATAAAAATTACAAATTACTAACTCTTAACCAAATCAATTTTATTTAAACCATCGCAAATTGTGAATTTTCTAGTTAAGAAAACTAAATTAAACAATTAAAAGAGATTAGTCTAAAAGAAAGCAAATAAACAACTAAGAATTGATTAAATTTAGGTAAATAAGGATTAAGACTCCAATATCCCCAATTATGAACTATAAATCAATTATCTAATTATTCCAATTATTATGTCTACTGAATTATTAACAGGAATTCTCAAATGCCAAAAGCCCTTTCTTAAGTGATCATTTGCCTTCTATTTAACCCAGATTAATTTTGCTATATCTCTATGCAAAATAATTGAATTAAACTCGTTACAACTCCAATTTCTTATGTGTTACATGCGGCAAATAGATATTCTCATTCTATTCACAAACCTAATTATTCACTGTGCAAATAACTAAGTCACATGATATCATGCCCAGTTCTAACCCTAGAATTCCTTTCTCAATTTCTTCTAGAGTAACAAGGTAATTACTGATCAAATAATTAATCAATAAGCATAAGGCAAGATAAACAACTCACTTTGACACAAATAATTGGAATAAATTAAATAACTAATTCATAATCATAAAAAGTTCAATTGAAATCTTAATGAAAGAGTTAGTTCATAATTAATGAATTAAAATCAAGAATCCACAATTGAATAGACATTAAAAGATAAAAGTATGATAAGAGAAGAGAATAGAATCATTGTCGTGAACTGATGTTCCCTCTCGCTTCTTGATCTTCAGTGTTCTTCAATTTGCTTCAATCTCCAATGGCTAATGAAGAACTAGGGTTTAGATTTTAATTTAATGGAGTGTTTAATCTAGTCTAATCTATGTAATCTCCCCTTTATTTTATACCTTACATCATGTATTTATAGGTTACAAGTCTAATTTTGAGCTTAGGAACAAACCCAATCCAATTTGGAGTCAAAAAGGTGTCAAAATTCGCCCAAAACGTGTCTAGGCAGCACCAAGCCCTTCCCCAAGCACCCCAGCGCTGGGCACGGTGCTGAGAATCTGCTCCCTAGCACCCCGGCGCTGCAAATAAGCCTAATTTGGGCGCCCCGGCGCTACCACTTTTTCTGACATTTTCTGCTCTGACATCCTTTGGAAAAATGGCCATAACGTCTTCGTCCGAACTCCAATTTTGATTATTCAAGATGATCCGGAAAGAGAAGAAGTAGATCTACAACTTTCATTCTTTAAGTTTTTCGAAATAAGGTCCGGAGAAATACTCAAATTGGCTCTGAAGTGACTGCTGTGTAAATGGCAAGCCGAAAACCATGATGTTCGACGTCCGTTGGTACAACGATCATAAATCTTGCATCCAAACTCCGATTGGAATAATTCAAAATGTTCCGGAAAGCTAAGACGATGCTCTTCAATGTAAGATAAGTCCAAACCAAGAACATGAAGTAAACATGAAAGCCCAAATGATGTCCGGTTTGCTTTTCTTTGCGTTTTTTTTGCTTTTCCTTACCAATAGTCGCTCACCTTTGCTCCCCAAACGATAACCTATAAAATGAACACAAAATACATGAAAAGTAACTAAGACACCTAAATATAAGCAACTAATTCAAGTAAAGATACTGGGGATAAGTGTATATAAAATTCACTTATCAAATGCCCCCAAACTTAAACTGTTGTCATCCCCAAGAATACAACATTATGCAATGCAATGCAATGAAATGCAACTAATCTATATGCCTCTTAATCCAAAGTAGATTTTGATAGAATCAAATCTATTCACTCGACCTTAGAGCAATCAAGCAAACACGACAATACTTCATATCAAAACCAATCAACAATTTCCTAGTCAATCATCAAGTCTTAAACTCATTATTACCGTATATAAGGTGTGTGTGCTCAATAACCATGCTAACCGATATAAAATCAAATTTAACACATAACAAGTCTCTTGAAGGCATCATACGAAGGTAAACTCAAGAAATCCAAAAACAAGCTAGATCCAACTAAAATCAAACAATTACCAAAATCGAGGGTCAACATGGGATACTCATGCTTTATTTTCATCTACGGGGGCTTTTTGCTTTTTTTTCCCGCTTTATTCTCTTTTTTATATACACATAGCTATGCAATATCTTATTCCCTTAAGCTTTTCAATGCTACCTTAACGAGCTTTCACCACCACGACTCCCAAACCATTAAGACCTTAGGGCGCTAGGTGTAAAAGACAATCCCTAAGAACTTATTTACTCAAGTAACAAAGGCCACAAAACTAGACAAGCATGTCACGGTGTTTATTCATACTTTTTTTTCTTTTTTTTGTTTGTTTTTTTTTTTTTCTTCTTTTTTTTTTATATAGCTTATATTCCCAAATATTCCCCCAAACTTAGGTTCTTGTCTAACTTTAGTCATCACTACTTATTCTTGTCATTCTTTCATTCAAACTAGCATTATCCTTTAGAGTTCCATTATGTATCAATTTAAACTCAATCAATCAACAAGTTGTTTTTTACTTTGTATATCATTATTATACTAGTTTCAAACGAGAAAAGATTCAATTCATAACAAGAAATCACATCAAAGCTCTAATAGTCAAGATTATACTTGTCTACCCAATTCCAATCTCATCATTGGCCCAAAATAAACTTAACTATAACAAACCACTGACTTATGCAAAATGAACATAAGAATTAACTATTATTTTTGAATTTTTGAATTTTTGAATTTTTTTAATAATGAACTTAAACTATATTAACAACATATGCAAAATAACATAACATAAACATGAAACTAAACATGCAATAACATACTAAACTAAACTCCCCAAACTTAGCAATTACAATGTCCTCATTGTAGAAGAATATAGCGATAAGTAGAAGAGAACTTCCATAATCGGCCTAAGCGTGAGGTCTTTGGTGGCGATGGTAGCGACGATCATTTTCCTATCCATTGAACGTCCAATACCGCAATGAAGAGAGACAACATGTATTAGATTATAAGAGAACTTACTAAGCAAATTAATTCCTATCTACTAAATAAACTAGTAAAGCATATAAATATAAAAATTCACGGGTTCTTGCGCCCAATGGTAACGATTTATAGTCTTTTCAGCCTGACTTTGTCTGGTCAATGCTATTCAATTCCTCTTCGAAAGTTGAGGAACCCTTCATCCATCGGAAATAATATAGCTTTTGGTAGGTTCCTATTTACGATAGCCATTGTATTAAAGTCACCTAGCATGCTTTGTTTAGATAAGATCACATTAAAGAACGTCCAACATCTAGGTATTTTGTCCATTGTGTCTGCGAATAGATTTTGGAATTGAGGCTTGTCAGACACAACAATCTCTTCTTCTATCTTCTCCAACTCATTGAACCATGGCTTTGAAGTTGTACTCGCTTTTACGTCACAAGGAGTATCACCGACGACATACTACTAGCGGACAAGGTTTTGCAAATCTAACCGGATTCTTGAACTTTGGCGGAGAAGAACTTGGGGCACTAATAACATCGGCTCCTCCTCGTTGGTAATCATAGTTAGTTCTTCACCGACCTTATTTTCATTATCCCCACTTGTCTCCTCTTTTTCAACATCTCGTGTCTCATCCAACAGAGATTTGGCTCTGGCACTTCATCAATTTCGTCATCCATGTCATAAAGCCAAGTGTTTGGAGGAAGGTTGTTTATGACTTTGGTCATTTGCTCTATCCGATCCGCAAGTTTTATAATCGACCCCGCTTTGATTAATCCTCTCTCCTCGAACTTGGACCACAATTCCTCCAACCTTGAATTTTCTTCTTTTAATAGAGGTTGAGATGAGAATTCCGTGTATGTTGGATTTGGAGTAGAGTATTGGTCTTGATAGTTGTAGCTCCATGAAGAATCCGGGTGATACCCCCAAACTTGTTCATAATTATCATATGCATACCTTGATTGAGGTAGTTACCACCATCTTGATCGGCCAAGATTGATGGTGCATTGATTACTTTCGGTGATTACCAACACAATAGTCACATATAATCGCCATCCTTCGACTCTGTTGGGATGCGAAAATGTCCAACTTCCTCGAAAGTTCTTTAATTTATCTTTATCATTGCGGAAAGTGTCGCGAGTCTGTCAATCTCCATTCCCCTTGGTTGAGTCACGTTCGTGTATGGCCATTGATACTCAAAGTCATTCATGGTACCTAAAATGAGAGAAATATAAGAAGAGAATTAAAAATAATTAAAAAATGTTTAAATTAAGACTAATTTGATTGAAATTAATATTGGTAAAAAAATATTAAACTAATTCCCCGGCAACGGCGCCAAAAACTTGTTGATCGATTTCGCAATCAATGAATACATGCAAGTATACACGGTCAACAAGTAATAAAGTGAAAGTAGAGTATCGTTCCCACGAGGAATTATTTAATAAAAATTACCAATTACTAACTCTTAACCAAATCAATTTTATTTAAACAATCGCAAATTGTGAATTTTCTAGTTAAGAAAACTAAATTAAACAGTTAAAAGAGATTAGTCTAAAAGAAAGAAAATAAACAACTAAGAATTGATTAAATTTAGGTAAATAAGGATTAAGACTCCAATATCCCCAATTATGAACTATAAATCAATTATCCAATTATTCCAATTATTATGTCTACTGAATTGTTAACAGGAATTCTCAAATGCCAAAAGCCCTTTCTCAAGTGATCATTTGCCTTTTATTTAACCCAGATTAATTTTGCTATATCTCTATGCAAAACAATTGAATTAAACTCACATAACTCAATTCCTTATGTGTTACATGCGGCAAATAGATATTCTCATTCTATTCACAAACCTAATTATTCACTGTGCAAATAACTAAGTCACATAATATCATGCCCAGTTCTAACCCTAGAATTCCTTTCTCAATTCCTTCTAGAGTAACAAGGTAATTAATGATCAGATAATTAATCAATAAGCATAAGGCAAGATAAACAACTCATTTTGACACAAATAATTGGAATAAATTAAATAACTAATTCATAATCATAAAAATTTCAATTGAAATCTTAATGAAAGAGTTAGTTCATAATTAATAAATTAAAATCAAGAATCCACAATTGAATAGACATTAAAAGAATCCCCGGCGCTGCAAATAAGCCTGATTTGGGCACCCCGACGCTACCACTTTTTCTGACATTTTCTGCTCCGACGTCCTTTGGGAAAATGGCCATAACTTCTTCGTCCGAACTCCGATTTCGATGATTCAAGATGATCCGAAAAGAGGAGAAGCCAAATTGGCTCAAATTGGCTCTGAAGTGACTGCTGTGTAAATGGCAAGTCGAAAACCATGATGTTCGACGTCCGTTGGTACAATAATCATAACTCTTGCATCCGAACTCCGATTGGAATGATTCAAAATGTTTCGGAAAGCTAAGACGATGCTCTTCAATGTAATCTAAGTTCCAAACCAAGAACATGAAGTAAACCTGACAGCCCAAATGATGTCCGTTTTAACTTTCTTTATTTTTTTGCTTTTCTTTTCTTTACCAATAGTCCTCACACCGCCTCCCCAAACGAGCAACCTACAAAATGAACACAAAATGCATAAAAAGTAACTAAGACACATAAATATAAGCAACTAATTCAAGTAAAAGATGCCGGATAAGTGTATATAAAATCCACTTATCAATGGTGTTTTAGAAATGGGCTTTGTACCAGGTTCAAGATCAATAAAGAATTCAACTTCATGTTCTGGGGGTAGACCAGGAAGTTCTTCAGGAAATACGTCAGGAAAGTCACTAACAACAGGAATATTATTTAAATCTGACGTGTCTTTATTCAAATTCATAACATGGGCTAAGAAAGCTTGACATCCGTTTTTCAATAAACGAATAGCTTTATGACTTGATATGACAGTGATTGATTTTAGTGGTTTAGTTGCTTTAATTTGAACAACAGGTTGATTAGGAATATGAAAACTAACAACCTTATGAAAACAATCAATTTTGGTATGATGAGTAGTTAACCAATCAATCCCTAAAATCACATCAAAAGCAAGTATCTTTAAAGAGATAAGGTCAACAGGTAATGTGATGGTGCCAACTTGGATAAAACAAGATTTATAAACAGTGGATGTGGTGAAAGTTTCTCCCAACGGAGTCTCCACAGATAGGTCAAAGTTTAATATCTCTAGAGTTAATTTTAAATGTTGAGAACAAGCAGGAGAGATAAATGAATGGGTAGCACCGGTATCTAATAAGGTATAAACTTCGCAAGAATTTATGATTAGTTTACCGTGATCACCTCGTTTGGGTTCCTCGATTTTGACCACCACGACAAAACGCTTCTTCCGAGGCTGCTGACTTTGACTTTTCTCGGGATAGCCTTTTGAGTCACCATCCCCGCTTGACTTGGTTTCACATCTTTATCTGATCTCGAAGCGATATGTCCTTCTTTTCCACAATTATAACATACCTTGAACTGCTGGGCGCCAATGATATGTCCCTCTTTCCGCATTTATAGCATCTGACCGGTGGGTCGCTTCTCCTCCTTAGAACCATTCTTTGCACGTCTTGACGTCTTCGCATTGTCATTGTTGAATCTCCTCTTTTTTAAATCTCCCCACTTCGCTTCTTCTATTTTCATGGCCATGATTACCACCGAGTGGTTGTCGCTCTTATGTCATATTCTTCTTTCTCCGTTGGTTATCGTTGTTACGATGGACTGCTTATCACCATTATGATCTGATCTGGTTGTGGTCCTCGATTGAACGTACTCGTTATCTCGCCTAAATAATTGAGCCCTGACAACATCTCTGAATAGAGAAAATTTATGAAAAATGAGATATTGGCGTATCTTAGGGTTTCAAACCTCTCGAAACATCCGCGTCATACGTTCCTCATTCTCCACCCAACGAGGTGCGAACTCGATAACTCCGCGAACTTCGCCTCGTCTTTGGGACAATCATGTTATTTTATTCGATCTAATAAAATCCACTTCCTTCATATACTGAATACTTTCGGAAAGTACTTGTAAGACCCCAACTTTTTGAATAAAGATGAATTTTCTATAATTATCATTTTTGAGTGTTATGGAATGAATTTAATATAATGTTATAGTTAGGGGTAATATTTATAAATTTTACAAAGTATGCAAGTTGTCATATTATATTCGATTGGTCAGAAAATATTCTTTTTGTCGGGGAATATCCGTGCAATAATTGACGAATCATTGGTGGACCCCACAATGTAATTATTATTTGGATTGAGAAAGCGACAAAAATATATTTTATGAAAATAACGGCGGAAGTTTTACTGTTAATACTCTTGAACTACTACTCAAGAGTAAAAATACGATGTCGTGTATGGTTGCGTAGTAGCATTACGATATTGATTATCGATGCTTATGTGAGAAGTCACTCCGGTTTGATTCAATTATTGTCGATATTTTATATGATGATGAAGTTTTGTTTTATTCATTATTATTAACGTAATAAAAGCGAAACATCTTTTATATAAAATAGAATACTTTTATAAAGTTATTCATTTTATTAGGTTAATAGTAAAATCTTTTATATAAAGCAGAATACTTTTATAAAGTTATTCGTTTTATTTGATAATAATTAGATTATATTATATTTTATTATGCATAGTGTTGCATAGTATTGTATAGTGTTTTGCGTAGTAAAATTATAAATAGAATATATTATATTTTATTTAAAAGATTTTGCTTTTAAATATGGACCATCGATTAAAATAAATCAATCTGGACCATTCATGAGTTAGTTACTATGCATTCCATTTTTCTATAAATAGAAGCTCATTCCTTCATTATTTTCTTACGAATTCAATTTGAACTCCGGAGAGAAAAATTTTAGAGAGAAAGAAAAGAGAAGTCTGCTACCTTTCTTTTCTATATTTAGTTTCTTTTACTATAAGGATATTATTCTTTTGTATTCATGAAGAGAACTTTTGTTATTCTATTTCTTATTATTCTGTTGGAATAACCTGTATACGCGGGCTACCCTATACTTGGTTACATTCTTCTATTATTCTGTTAGAATATCCTGTCTGTGTGTTTTACACCAGATCTGGTTCCGTCTTTATTATTATTTTGGAATATCCTGTCTGTGTGTTTTACACCGGACCTGGTTCCATCTTTATTATTATATCTTTATTATTCTGTTGGAACATCCTATCTGTGTTTTACACCGGACCTGGTTCCGTCTTTATTATTCTGTTGGAACATCCTGCATGCATACGTGCTTTCTGTAGGACTGGTTTCGCTTTTATTATTCTGTTGGAACATCCTGTCGGTTTGAATTTCACCGACTTGGTTCATTATTATTATTACATTGGAATAACTTTATATCATGCCAATCACCGCATGCATGATGATTTCTTTTGTTATTCCATTCGTTATTATACTCAATTGATTAAAATTTTGACTTATATACTCCATTAAATTAGTGGAATATCTCTTGATATTTGCGCTTCATCCAAAGATCTTTTCATGGAAATATTCTTCCGAGCATTCTTGAATTTTACTTTACAAAGAAGTATCATGTTGACAATTTGGACGTTATTAGTTCCTGAATAACTTAATTCTTGAACTTGTTTTATTGAATTCTTATATCATTGTCATCTTCCTCATGTTAATATTTTTTAAAAGTCATAGATTTCCACCAGTAATCTGCCTCATTACGGAACATAAAAGTGGCGAATGGAACCTTCTGTTCCTCCGTGCATCCCAAGACATCGAATATCTTGGTAATTTGTTTGACCCACGTCTCCGCCTTAATTCTGGTGATTATTATCTTTTCGAATACGACACTATTTTCTTCCAGCTAGAAGTATTATCTTTTCGAGTTAAGGGATGTTATTTTCTTTATATATGATATTATTTCTTTCAATATCATTATGCCGAAGTATTGATCTGAACCTTTAATCAAATTTGGAACTTTTTGTGTCGGGATTACTATTCACGTATACGACACTATTCACGTATACGACACTATTCACGAATACGGCACTATTCACAGAAAAATTAAATTTTTGTTTTTCGTCCAAAATATCTATTATGGATACTAGCTTTGATTGTATCTATATTTTGATCATTCTTGAATTTTACTCCACTATGATTATTATTGAGGTATTTTTGGACATGGATAAATCAAAATACGTATGTATCCTTAATATTTATTCTTTTGTTTCACTGGATTCGTTTTCTGTAAAATATCTTTCATCATCTTCAGTCCTAAATGATGATATAACTGAATATCTTTGGCCTGTAGTGCAAAGATTAATGATTTTCTTATGAATATCTTTGGCCCGTAGTGCAAAGATGAACAAGTGTTGAGATGAACATGACCAACTGATGAATATCTTTGGCTTGTAGTGCAAAGATGAATATGTGATTCAAGATGTGTATTGATTGATGTTACAGGGATAAAAATACTGATGATGGACTTTTAAATTCATAGATAATAGTAGATTTCATTCTCTACATAACTCTTCTATGAATTATTATTTCCGCTGCGAATATTGATCTGAAACTTGTTATCTATTATATTCTCTCAGATTTTTCCCTGTTGAAGGCTAACGATAATTTGTTTTATATTATCTTAGTCATAATGTTCTTTACTGGGCTAGTTGAGCTCACCCTTTTCCTTTTTATGTTGTAATAATAAAGTTGTAGTTATTTATGTACCATGTATTTGACAACTCAGAATGGGTGATGTATACCTATTTTGGGGGTGTCACAGTTGGTATCAGAGCTTAGGGATATGATCTCTGGCGGAGATCGGGGAATAGAACTAGGAGGGAGAGCAGGTAAATCCTTCGCTAGTGTGTCCTACCTAAGCTTAATTGTTAGTTAGTTAGTATATAGGGATATTATGTGATATGTTGATTTCCTTAATTAACCCTTGTTGTTTTATGGAAGTATTTGAGAATGTCGATTGAGAATGTTAACAGATGGAGTAAATGAGACCGTGGAGATGCTTGTCTTTCTCACCAATGAGGAGAAACGTCTGACAGTAGAATAATGTTCCTCCTGTAAACAACACCATTGATCGACGATGAGCAACCATGAATGTTTAGAAGCTTTTGATGTTCATGCAAAATCGACGAGGAGACTCGTGTTCAAAATCTGAGGAGGAAATGATAACAACGCATTTGCGGTTTATCACGTGACCAAGATTCAAGGTGTTGGGACCACCATAATTCAGGGAAAGCCGGATCCGATGTCTTGGGATGCACGCGGCGGAATGTAGAAGTTCCATTCGCCACTTTTATGTTCCGTAATGAGGTAGATTCTTCGGTGGGAATCTATGAAGGCGTACCCATCCAAATTGCACTTAGTATGTCATGGGAGACGTTTGAAACTGCTTTAATGATAACAATCTTGTGGCCCCCAAAATAGGTATACATCACCCATCTTGAGTCGCCAAATACATGGTACAAAATTCAAATACAAACTAATAATCTGATAGTCATGTAAAATACGACAAAATATATCTTTGTGAGTTTAAATACAAATATTGTCTTCTGAGCAATATCCACTCTCGAATAAGTCCTCATTACATTTATTGTCACACTATTTAACGAATAGTGAGGACTACTAGCTAATACTATCATCCCACCATCACTCCATTCCCCGACTCGTCCCAACTACGTTCTCATTTCACGAAAAAACAAAGAAAGAAAGGGTGAGCTCAACTAGCCCAATGAAAAATATTATGACTAAGATAATGCGAATAAATTATCATTAGTCTCCAACAATGTTAAATTGATAAAATACAATTGACATCAAGTTTAATCTGCGGTGGACAAGCAATCCGAAAGAAAAGAGTCAAGTAGAGAAGAAAATCTACTATCTTTTATGATTTAAAGGTTTTTTCATCACTTTTATCGCCGAGACTCATTAAATAAATAATCCACATCATCCACATGACTACGGCCAGGATATTCATTAGGGTCACGACCACAAATTCCATGTACTACGGGCCAAGGATATTTGTGTATTCATCAATGGTCATGATCATGCCAACAACTGTCAATCAATGCACTACGGGCCAATAAGGACTTTTATCACATCATTTGTAACATTACGATCATGATTATCTTAAAAAAAATCCACAGTCATAATCATACCAAGTCCATCTATGCACTACAGAATACAGATGACTTTCAAAAAAAATAAACATGAGGATGATGACAATTATATAAGAATTCAATAAAACAAGTTCAAGAATTAATTTGTCCAGAATCAATAACGTCCCAAATTGTCAACATGATACTTACGTAGAGTAAAATTGAAGAATGCTCGTAAGAATATTTCCATGAAAAGATCTTTGGATGAAGCGCAAATATCAAGGATATTCTACTAATTTCATGGAGTATAAAGTCAAAACTTTAACCAACCGAGTATAATAAAGAATGGAATAACAAAAGAAATCACCATGCATGCGGTACTTGGCATGACGAGTTTATTCCAACAAATAATAATAACGGAACCAGTCGTGTGAAATTCACACCGGCGGGATGTTCCAACAGAATAATAAAGACGGAACGGATCCGTGTAAAACACACGAGATAGATATTCCAACGAGAATAATAAAGACGGAACCAGTCCCCAATTAAAACACACAAGCGTGATATTCCAATGTAATAATAAAAAGACGGAACCAGTGCGGTGTAAAACACATAGATGTGATATTCCAACGAGAATAATAAAGAGGCGGAACCAGTCCCGTAAAAACACACGAATAGGATATTCCAATGTAATAATAAAGAAGAAATGTCACCAAGTATAGGGTAGCAGCGTATCTGAGTTATTCAATGTAATAATAAGAAATGGAATAACGAAATTCTCTTCATGAATACAAAAGAATAATATCCCTTACCGTAAAAGAAACGAATATAAGAGTAGTTAAGTAGCGAATACTATTCTTCTTTCTCTCTTACGGTTTATCTCTCGAGAGTTTCAAATGAATTAAGTAAAAAATAATGAACGAATGAGCTTCTATTTATAGAAGAATGGATTGCATAGTAACTAATTCATGAACGGTCCAGATTGATTTTGTAAGACCCCAACTTATTATAAATAAAATTGAATTTTCCTTTATTCATTATTCTAAATTAATAAGGGTTAATTTGATATAATTCTTTGGTTATGGGTGAAATGTGCAAAGTTTACAAAATAAGCAAGTGGTTATAAAATATTCATTATTGTTAGGAATATTCGTTTGGTCGTGGAATATTCTTTTTGTCGGGAATCTCCGCATGCGGCAACAGCGATCATTAATGGGGCCCCTAAGCGGAAAAACGGTTGGATGAAGGAAAACGACAAAGATTGAGTTTTATAAATAACGGCGTAAATTATTACTGAATTAACAACATTGGGTTACCCGGTGGTTAAAATACGATGTCTGGCGTGGTTGCATGTGAAAGACATTATCGCGCAGATATTATTGAATTATTGATCCTTACGTGAAGAAGGCCTTACTCGATAATTATTCTGATGAGTTCTTTATTCAATATTATATTTTATTGATTCAATAATTCTTTGCGTTGATATTTTGTATTCTTTGTTGTTTCAATAATTGTCATTACACGGTATTTTCCATTATCAAATCAATAATTCATATTATTTGAATAATATTATCGAGATAACATTATTGGTAATGTCTAGAAAGTTCTACATCTGAGAGAGGTTTGGTCACCTAATTGCTTGTAAAGTAAGGAGAAATCCTTATTGGAAAGCCCCCTCTCTTTCTGAAACTACACGGTTGTCGATCTTTGTGATTACATAATATTATTTTGAATAATTAATTATTGATTATTATGATAAAGAAAATATTTATTTTATGTGGATATAGATGGAGAAAATTTTTAATGTGACAATTGTTGAAAATTAATATTTTATCTTTTTCTGATAAAATAATTCATTTAAATATATTAACGGTGATATTTTTATAATGAATGTGGGATATATGAGTATATGAGGAGGTAGAGTATTTTGTGGCATTAAATGTTTAACATATGTTTTGTGTGTTGGTGGACACAATTCTTGACCGAAAATTTATTATAGACTATAAAATTGCCCGTTTGTGGATTTCGGTCAATTTCTGTTTGGAATTTGGAAATTTTTTTTTCTGTAAAGTTGTAGAGAATGGAATTTCCCATGGAAAATCGCGTGTTTTGAATTTTTCTGATAACCGAGCTATTTTCTACGAATTATTGAAGTTTCGAAAAATAAAATAATTTTTATTAAATTAATGGGTGGGACCCACTTTTTGGTTGGTGAGTAAAACACATGGGTTTCTTTGAATTCTTCCAACATGGGCGCCCAAAATATTCAAAGCATGCGTGGGATTTGGAAAATAAATAATAATAATTTATTAATTTAGTCTCCTTTAGGCGTTCTAACATTTTCTATAAATAGAGGGCTAAGTTAGAATTGAAAATCACACCGTAAATAAAGTTTTCTCTCTTTCTCTCTAAATTATCAAGCGTATTCTTGTGAGTATACTTTGAGTGTTCTTTATCTGGTGTGTTTTACATCGACTATATCAAAATTCGATCGAGAAATGCGGTTATTTTGAGGTAAGGGGTATTGTTTTCTTCTTAAATGATATTTTTCTTCAATATCATTATCTTGTCAAGTATTGGTGAACTTTTTTATCAAATTTGGAACTTGTTGTGTTTGGAGTTACTATTCACGTATCGACCTTTATTCACGATATCGACCTTTATTCACGAATCTGGCCTATTCAATCAAAAATAAAAATTTTTTTTTGTACAAAATATCTATTACGGATACTAGCTTTGATTGTATCCATGTTTTGATCATTCTTGAATTTTACACCAATATGATTATTTTCAAGTATTTTTGGACATGGGTAAAACAAAGTACGAATCCTTAATCCTTAATCCTTGTCATTTTGTTTCACCGGATTCGTTTCTTTAAAATGTGTTTTCATCATCCTCAATCCTAAATGGTGATATAAATGAATATCTTTGGCACAGTGCAAAGATGAGCGATTAATCGATGAATATCTTTGGCTGTAGTGCAAAGATGAGCAGTGTTGAGATGAACATGACCAACCTGGTGATATAAATGAATATCTTTGGCTTGTAGTGCAAAGATGATTAAAGATGTATATTGATTGTTATTACGAGGATAAACTATTGATGATGGATTTTTAAACCTTAGAAGATGGTAGAATTCTTTCTCTACGTGACTCTTCTAAATGGATTCTTTATTTCACGCATTTGTTGATCTAAAACTTGTTGTCTATTGTATTACTATTAGATTTTTCCTGTTGAAGACTAACGATAATTTGTTGTATATTATCTTAGTCATAATATTCTTTCTTTGGGTTAGTTGAGCTCACCCTTTTCCTTTTTGTTCCATTTTTCTTCTCGGGAGGTGAGAACATAGCGAGGATCGAGTCGGGGTATGGAGTGATGGTTCTAGGAAGATGTTTTAGTTTGTCCTCACTATTTCGTAAAATAGTGTATGAATAATTAACGAGGACTTATTTGGGTGTGTATATTGTCTGAAGACAATATTTGTATTTAAACTCACGATTGTATTGTAAGTATTACTACGACATACGTATTATCAAAGTTGTAGTTTGCTTTCTATACCATGTATTTTGGCGACTCAGAATGGGTGTTGTATACCTATTTTGGGGGCGTCACAGATTTACTTTAATCTGACGGTCCATATTTAAAGCAAAATCTTTTAAATAAAATATAATATATTCTATTTATAATTTTACTATGCAACACTATGTAACACTATACATAATAAAATATAATATAACCTAATTATTATCAAATAAAACGAATAACTTTATAAAAGTATTCATTTTATATAAAAAGATGTTTACATTTTATTACGTTAATAATACTAATAAAACAAAACTTATAAATCAACAATAATTGAATCAAATAATGTGAGATCTTGTCAGTGAACTATTATAGCAATAATTGAACAAAACTGAGTGACTTCTCACATAAATATCAATAATCAATCTGGGTATTACTCTTATGCGAACCACGCCGTATTCTTTACTTTACTACCGAGTAGTTCAACAGTATCAACGGTAAAACTTCCGCCGTTATTTTCATAAAAATATTTTTGTCGTTTTCTCAATCCGACAATAATTCCGTTATGGGGTCCACCAATGATTGTCTTGGTCATGAATATTCCCCGACACAAAGAATATTTCCCGACCAATCGAATATTATATAACAACTTGCATACTTTGCAAAATTTATAAATACTACCCACAACTATAACATTATATCAAATCCACACCATAATATTTAAAAAAAATATTTCGAGAAATTTAAATCTTTATTCATAAAATCTGGGGTCTCACATTGAAAACTGCAAAGTCCCACATAGGGTACTAAAGGGAAAATTGAAGTCTTTATATATGGGATGTTCGCTTCGATAACAACGATTGGGCACCCCACTTTTGTGGAAGGAGAGGACTAGCCAAGACTTGGTTCGAACCCACACAGCGTTGCATCCGTCCAAAGCCCGGTTGGTTAGTCATGATATATAACTTTTTTGGACAAAATTTGTTTAATAATTTATCAGATTTTGTTTTAAGGGTTATTATCAATACTACATAGTTTTGACGCATCCTAACGGTAATAAACTATCGGATGCGTCGGGTCTTTGCACAAAAATCTGTTTAATAATTTTCCCGTTCTGCAGAAAATATCCCGTTCCGTTTAGTAGTAACCTTTCCCGTTCTGCACTTCAATAATTTTTCCGTTCCGTTCTGCGACAATTATTTTCCCGTTTCTGGTTGTAAGTATACTCATGCATTATTTTTATGCATTATTTATAAAGTTCAGTACATAACATTGAAATTGGTTCAATGTGTTCTTAATTTTGAAGTGCTTCTAATTAAGAACTAGAAATCTTTAGCACTAGTGAGGAAATAAATTTGCTTTAAGGAAACTTTGTGAATTCAAAGGATTCGGATTTATTATTAATATTTTTCTGTGTTATATATATATATATATATATATGCACACACCATCGAATAATCGATAATACTAGAAATAATACTAGAGCATGATTTAATTCCTTAAAGCTTTAACATTTTGCTTTAATTTACAGGTGATAGTGTACGAAAACTGTAAAGAACAAATTCCTGCGCATGCATGAATCCATTGCAGGCATAAATGACATACAAACCATATATATCAAATAATTAAACATTGGAATTCCATCATTTTTCAACCAACGAACATAGAGAGATAACGCGTGAAGATGAAATATATTTTCTTTGATTAAAATACTAAATTGTAGCATGAATTTATCATTTGTGTAGATATAATACCTCATTTTACAACATAACAATTGTTGCTATTTTATGGTACAATTAGCGGTGCCAGACTATAAATTTTAGGTCAATTTTGTACTGCTACTTGTACTTTAAAAACGATAAGATTATGCACTAAAAATTATTCTTTTGATAGAAAAATTTACTACTAGTGAAACTTTAAAACCAAAAGATCACAATGGTACAATTTCCGACGTGGTTAGAATATGTGACAATATATAGTTTTGTTGATTGATTAATTAACGGTGTTTAAATTTTCATTTACCGGTGAACCAACTTAATTACTTACACTACACAACACTTCTAAAAGTTTGGTGGCAACTTTCTCGTGTTCTATACTAAAATGTTACTCCCTCCATCCCAAAATAATAGACGTTCTAGAGAGTTTCACAAAGATTAAAAATAGTTATAATTTTACTATTTTACCTTTAATTAATATTGCGTCTTCTTATTTTCCTTCTGAATCTGAATCTGATAATAATGGTGGAGAAAGAAGGGTAGAGAAGAAAAACAAATGCCAAAATATTATTGGAATTGTAGTACTCCCTCCGTTCCTTAATATATAAGTCGTTTTAGAGAAATGCTTTTGTTCCTAAATATAAATTATTTGAGAATTTCAAGTAAGCATTAATTGCTTAGTTTCCAATATTATCCCAAGTAATAAATATAACTTTGCTTCTCTCATTATTTTTTGTCCAATAAATAACACTCTCTTCTTCCAATATATATAAGGGCAATATAGATACTAGCTCCGTTCCTAAAAGATTATCGTTTAAGATTTTGGCACATGGATTAAGAAAGTATCATTTACCAAGTAAAATTTATTTAAAATTTCATCATTACCCCTTTATGGGAAGTTGAAAATTATTAATACAAGGGAGAAAATTTCTTGGGACAATAAGAGAAGGTAGGGGTAATATAGGAAAGTAAATAATTTATTCTCCTCGAAAGTTATAAACGACAAATTTTTTGGAACAAATTTTTTCTTCGAAAACGATAATCTTTTAGGAACAGAGGGAGTAATTGATAGTATATTTAATGTTATACAATCAATTTCTTAATACTTGTGCATAACTTTAAAACGACCTATATTAAGGAACGGAGGGAGTACTACTCAACTATTAAAGTTTGTGTGTTTGTCTTGTTAATTATGATTAATGATGTAAATGAACTGAGTTGAGCTGAGTATTGAGTTGTTCAGATTTAATTTATAAAATATATAGGTCATGTTTGTTTGCAAGGATTATAATTCCGGGATTATAATCTCAAGCCTATTAATTCTAGAATTAAATAGTCCTCGTCACGTGTTTGTTTTTTTTATACGATTCATGGGATAACTTAAAATTAAATAATATCATGTTATGTTTGTTTTTTTTCAAGATTAATTAAAGTATTAGATTAAAAAATATCGTTTGAACTATTATACCCTTACCAATAATAACATATTTTAAATTTATTTATACATAAAAAAAATATTTACTGATTATATATACAACCCCACCCCCACCCCCACCCCCACCCCACCCCACCCCCACCCCCACCCCCACTCCCACTCCCACTCCCACTCGCATTCCTCAAATATAATATTTACTGATTATGTATACACTCTCACCCCGTCCACACTCCCACCCCCACTCTGCACCCTCCACCTTCACCACACCCAAAAAAAATAATATTTTTTGATTATTTATACACTCCCACCCCCATCCCACCCACCCACCCATCCACCCACCCCCACCCATCCACCCCCACCCCAAACCCCACCCCCTATCCCAAAAAAATAATACTCCATCCATCCCAAAATAATAGACGTTTTACAAGTCCAAAGCTAAATTGTTCACTTTTATTCCAATACTACCCTTTCTTCTTAATACTAGCATCTTCTTCAAAAAAGAAAAAACTCTTGACATTCTTGTTGGTTTTCAAAGGTATTAATTAAGGGTAAAATAGTAAAATTCCATCTATTCTTAATCTGTGTGAAAATTCCTTAAATGTCTATTATTTTGGGATAGAGGGAATATTCAATAATTATGTATACACCCCACCCCCACCCCCACCCCCACCCCCACATAAAAAAAAATATTTGGTGATTATTTAGTCATTTTCATATTAGTTTTTCATTTAGGGTTTATTTCTATACTTTTTTGTCACCTATTATTTATTTATTTAATTATTTAAAATAATTATATAAATTAAATTAAAATTACTTGAAAGTAATATTTAAAACGAGACAACAAATAATAAAAGAGTAATGCTACAGACACAAATTATTTTACAAACATTTTACAAACTGTTGATGTGGCATACTCCACCTCAGCATATTGATCAACATATTGTTTCTGTAAGACCCCAACTTATTATAAATAAAATTAAATTTCCTTTATTTATTATTTTGAAATAGTAAGGGTTAATTTGATTAATATGGTTAGTTATGGGTAATATACGCAAATATTTCAAATAAATAAGTGGTTATACAATATTCGTTTGGTCGTGGAATATTCTTAACTTTGTGGGAATATTCGTGATGCGACAATGTAGCGACTTATGTGGGCCCATAACTGGAAAGTGATTGGATGAAAAAGCGACAAATATAAGTTGTTTATAAATAACTAGCAGGCGTAGTTATTCTGAATTAATCTTTATTGAAACACTTGGTGGTTAAAAACACACGATGACACTAGCGATATTGCATAAATTATTGATTCTTACATGAAAGGCCTTTTTCGATAATTATTACGATAATTACTCGTTCAAGATATTTTATTTTATTGATTCAATAATTGCTTTGCGTTGATATTTTATATTATTTTGTTGTTTCAATAATTGTCATTATACAAGATTATTTTCCATTATCGAGACAATAATTCATATTATCCCGAATAATATTATTGGATAACATTATTGGAAATGTCTAGAAAGTTACATACAAGGAGAGGTTAAGTCATCTAATTACAATTACGTCGATGGAAAAATTCTTATTGAAATCCCCTCTATCACGAGAATGCACGGTTGTCGATGATTGTGATTCTGTAATATTATTTGTGAATAATTAATTATTGATTTATATGATGAGGAAAATATTAATTTTATGTGGATATAGATGGAGAACATTTTTAATGTGACAATTGTTGAAAATTAATATTTTATCTTTTTCTGATAAAATAATTCATTTAATTATATTATTATATTTTAATAATATAATAATGGTGATATTTTTTTTACAATGAATGTGGGATATATGATTATATGCGGAGGAGGAGTATTTTTGGTTACTAAAAAAATGTAAAAACATGTTTTTCATGTTGGTGGACCCCATTTCTTGACTGAAATTTGATTATAGCCTGTAAAATCGCCCGTTTATGAATTTCGATTAATTTTTGTTTGGAATTTGAAAAATTTTTCTTCTGAAAAGTTGTAGAGAATGAAATTTCCTATGAAAAAAACATGAGGGTTGAATTTTTCTGATAAAAGGGCTATTTATTGTGAATTATTGAAGTTCTGAAGTTCCAGAATAATTGATTTTTGAAGTTTTAAATATTTTTTAAAAGAAAAACATTTTTTTTTATTTGGTTGGCTCCACTTGCACATGTTAGTTGCTGATTTCAATATCTAGAGGTGGGCGTAGGAATTTGGTTGTTATATATTATTAATTTATTAAATTTTCTGCTTTGGTGTTCTAAGCATTTTCCTATAAATTGGGTGCTTAGGTTAGAATTGAAAATCACACCAGAAACTAAAGTTTTCTCTCTTTTCTCTCTCAATATATTGAGCGTATTCTTGTGAGTATTTTAATACTTTGAGTATTCTTTATCTGGTCTGCGAGTTCAAGTCATAGCTTTATATCAGGTGTTTATTTAAATCTTTTCTTTCGAGGTAAGGGATGTTATTTTTTTTCTTAAATGATATTATTTTCTTCAATATCATTATCTTTGAAATATTGGTTTGAACTTTTAATCAAATTTGGAACTTTTTGTATGTCGGGTTCTTATTCATGTATACTGACCCTATTCACGTATATGACCTTATTCACGAATCTGGCCTTATTCATTGAAAAATAAAAATTTTCCTTTTCGTCCAAAATATCTATTATTGATACTAGCTTTGATTGTATCCATGTTTTGATCATTCTTGAATTTTACTCCACTATGATTATTTATGGGGTATTTTTGGACATGAATAAACCGAGATATGAATACTTAATATTTATTCTTTTGTTTCACTGGATTCGTTTTTTTTAAAATATTTTTCATCATCCTCAGTCCTAAATGATGATATTATTGAATATCTTTGGCCTGTAGTGCAAAGATTAATGATTATATAATGAATATTTTTGACCCGTAGTGCAAAGATGAACAGTTGTTGAGATGAACATGACCAACTGATGAATATCTTTGGCTTGTAGTGCAAATATGAAAATTTGATTCATGATGTATATTGATTGATGTTACAGGGATAAAATATTGATGATGGACTTTTAAATTCTTAGATATTAGTAGATTTCATTCTCTACTTAACTCTTCTAAGAATTATTATTTTCTGCTGCGAATATTGATCTGAAACTTGTTGTCTATTGTATCTTATCAGATTTTTCCCTGTTGAAGACTAACGATAATTTGTTCTATATTATTTTAGTCATAATGTTCTTTACTGGGCTAGTTGAGCTCACCCTTTTCCTTTTTGTTCTATTTTTCTTCTCAGGAGGCGAGAATGTAGCGAGTACGAGTCGGGGTATGGAATGATGGTTCTAGAGAGAGTTGTTTAGTAGTCCTCACCATTTTTGTAAAAAAATATATCAATAATTATGAGGATTTATTTGGGTATGGATATTGTCTAGAAGACAATATTTGTATTTAAACTCACAATTTTATTGTTGTATTAATAAATTGTAGTTATTTCTGTACCATGTATTGACAACTCAGAATGGGTGATGTATACCTATTTTGGGGGCGTCACTGTTGGTATCAGAGCTTAGGGATATGATCTCTGGCGGAGATCGGGGAATAGAACTAGGAGGGGAGAGACGAGTAAATCCTTCGCTAGTGTGTCATACCTAAGCTTATTTGTTAGTTGGTCAATATATAGGGATATTATGTGATATATTGATTTCCATAATTAACCCTTATTTTATGGCATTATTTTAGAATGTCGACTGAGAATGTTAACAGTGGAGTAAATGAGACTGTGGAGACGCTTGTACTCACTCAACGAGGAAAAAGCGTGTAACAGTTTGTGGCAATGTTACTCCCCGTGAAACAACACCAATGCCCAAGCGGATGATGAGCGATGGGATATTTAGAAGCTTTTTGCGATTCATGCAAAATCGACGAGGGAGACTCGTGTTCAAAATACGGGAGGAAATGATAGCAATCCACGGGTTATCACAACCAACAAGATTCAAAGAGTTGGGACCACCGAATGCAGGAAGCCGGATCCGATTAAAAGCGGAGGCGTGGGTCAAACAAATTACCAAGATATTCGATGTCTTGGGATATATGCGGAGGAGCGAAGGTTCCATTCGCCACCTTATGTTCCGTGATGAGGCGATTCTTGGTGGAAATCATGAAGCGTACCCATCCAGTACTTTTCAAAGCGTGTCTTGGGAGACATTTGAAACTTTTCAATGACAAGTACTTTCACGAAAGTATTCGTCATATGAAGGAAGTGGAGTTCATTAGATGGAACAAAATAACATGGCGGTCCCAAAGAGGAGGCAAAGTTTGCAGAGTTATCCAGGTTTGCACCTCATTTGGTGGAGAATGAGGAATGTATGACGCGGATGTTTCTGAGAGGTTTAAAACCCGGCATACGTCAGTATCTCATTTCTCATAAATTTTCTCTCTATTCAGATGTTGTCAATAGGGCTCAATTATTAGTGCGAGATAACGAGTACGTTCAACCGAGGGACCACAACCAGGATCATACCGGAGATAGTAGTCAACAGAACAACGATAATTAGCGGAAAAAGAAAAAGACGGACAAAAATGGTAACCACTCTGGTGGTAATCATGGCCATGAAAATAGAAGAAGCGAGTCGGGGGGAGATTTTAAAAAGAGGAGATTCAACAATGACAATGCGAAGACGTCAGCACCAGCAGCAATTGGTTCTAAGGGAGGAGAATTACCACCGGTCGTATGCTACAAATGCGGGAAAGAGGGACATATCAGTCTAAACTGCCCACAACAGTTCAAGGTATGCTATAATTGTGGAAAGGAAGGACATATCGCTCGAGATTGTACGATAGCAAAACCTAGTTCAGCGGGGACGGTGACTCAAAAGGCTATCCCAGAAAAGTCAAAGTCAACGGTTCCTAGAAGAGCGTTTGTCGTGACTGGTCAAAATACAAGGAACCCAAACGAGGTGATCATGGGTAAGCTAATCATAAATTCTTGCGAAGTTTATACCTTACTTGGTACCGGTGCTACCCATTCATTTATTTCTCCTGCTTGTGCTCAACGTTTAAACTTAACTCCGGAGAAATTAGACTTTGATTTATCTGTGGAGACTCCGTTAGGAGAAACTTTCATCACATCCACTGTTTATAAATCTTGTTTGATCCAAGTTGGTACCATCACATTTCATGTTGACCTTATCTCTTTAAAGATACTTGCTTTTGATGTGATTTTAGGGATTAATTGGTTAACTGCTCATCATGCCAAAATTGATTGTTTTCGTAAGGTTGTTAGTTTTCATGTTCCTAACCAACCTATTGTACGAATTCAAGTAACTAAACTATTAAAATCAATTACTGTCATATCTAATCATAAAGCTATTCGTTTATTGAAAAACGGATGTCAAGCTTTCTTAGCCCATGTTATGGATTTGAATAAAGACACATCAAATTTGAATAATATTCCCGTTGTTATTGACTTTCTGGCGTATTTCTGAAGAACTTCCGGTCTACCCCGAACGTGAAGTTGAATTCTTTATTGATCTTGAACCTGGTACAAAGCCCATTTCTAAAACCCCATATCGAATGGCTCCTATTGAACTTCAGGAGTTAAAGGTCCAACTATAGGAATTGTTGAACATCGGTTTCATTCGTCCTAGTACATCTCCTTGGGGTGCTCCTGTTTTATTTGTAAAGAAGAAAGACAAGAGTATGTGACTTTGTATTGACTATCGGGAATTGAACCATGTCACCATCAAGAATAGGTATCCTCTAATTCGTATTGATGACTTGTTTGACCAGTTGCAAGGAGCACAATTGTTTTCAAAGATCGATTTTCGTTCTGGATATCATCAGTTGAAGATTAGAACTAAGGATATTCCAAAGACTGCCTTCAGAACTCGGTACGGGCATTATAAATTCTTAGTCATGTCTTTCGGATTGACTAATGCTCCTGCGACTTTTATGGATATGATGAACCGAGTATTCAAGGATTATTTGGATCAGTTCGTTGTTGTATTTATTGATGACATCCTCATATATTCCAAAAGCCGTGAAGATCATGAGCACCATTTGAAGCTGGTACTCCAAAGGCTTCGTGAAAAATAAGCTATATGCCAAGTTGAAGAAATGCGAGTTCTGGCTTGAGGAAGTAGCATTCTTTGGGCACGTGGTGTCAAAACATGGAGTATCTGTTGACCCGTCGAAGATTGAAGCAATACAAAGTTGGGAGAAATCGAAGATGGTGACCGAAGTACGTAGCTTTTTGGGCTTAGCTGGTTCTTATCGGAGATTCGTGGAAGGGTTTTCTCGAATCGCTACTCTGTTAACTCATCTGACTCGGAAGGATACAAAATTTGTGTGGAACGAGGAATGCGAGAAGAGTTTCCAAGAGCTTAAGAGGAGACTCATTTTAAGACCTATTATGATGATACCATCCGATGCGGATGGATTTGTTATTCTGACGATGCTTCGGGCAAAGGGTTAAGATGTGTTCTCATGCAACGTGGGAAAGTCATAGCCTATGCCTCGCGACAACTTAAAGAATATGAGAGAATTATTCTACTCATGATCTAGAGTTAGCGTGATGATCGTTTTCATATTAAAGATCTGGAGGCACTTATCTATCACGGGGAGAAAGTGGAGATATATTCGGACCATAAAAACCTCAAATATTTTCTTCACTCAAAAGAACTTAACACGCCATGCAATGAACGTTGGCTCAAGCTATTGAAAGATTACGACCACACCATTCAATACCATCCTGGAAAAACGAACGTGGTAGGTGGCGCATTGAGTAGAAGATCATCACACAGCGAACGAGGGCAATGTTGTTAGCCTGCAAGGCCCATTTTGTGTGATTTACAAAAGATGAGAATAGAATTCAAGACTCCGGGGACCCATGCAATGATGTCAAGTATACGTATAGAACCAACTTTAATCGAGAAAGTTAAATTTGCTCAAGCCACGGAATTCGGGGGCGATGATTATGAAGAAGAAAGTACAAGAAGGTGCTATTCGAAGCAAGAATCGATGAAGAAGGAATACTTGAGTCCACTCTGGACTTTGTGTTCTAACGATTACGATTTGAAGTACAAGATCATGATGGAGGCACACAATACACCATTTGCAATCCATCCTGGAATTACCAAGATGTATCGTGATCTTCGACATACATTTTGGTGGAATAATATGAAGAGAGAGATTGCAAAGTTTATCTCGACGTGTTTAACTTGTCAACGTGTAAAGGCGGAGCATCAAGTACCTAAGGGTCCGTTGCAACCACTTGAGATTCCGAAATGGAAGTGGGAACACATTACCATGGATTTCGTTACGGGTCTTCCCACGATCTCTCAAGGCATAAATGCTATTTAGGTTATTGTTGATAGATTAACCAAGTCTGCTCATTTCTTGCCGATACGGGAGACTTATTCCCTTGAACGTCTTGCTAGTATGTACGTGAATGAGATTGTGAGGTTGTATAACATGCCAGTATCCATAGTTTCAGATCGTGACCCAAGATTCACTTCAAGATTTTGGGTTAGCTTGTAAAAAGCTATGGGCACGGTTCTACGATTGATTGACATACCATCCTCAAACCAGACGAGACCAATCGAAAGAGGACTATACAAACTTTTGAAGATCTATTAAGTCTTTGTGTCTTAGACTTCAAAGGGAGTTGGGATAAGTATTTACCAATGGTGGAATTCTCCTACAACAACAGTTATCAGACAAGTATAGGTGTGGCCCCATTTGAAGCATTGTATAGACGAAAGTGTTGCTCTCCAATATGTTGGGATGAGGTGGATGAAGCAACATTGTTGGGTCCCGAGTTGGTAAGTATGACTACAAAAAAGATCCAAATAATTCGATAACGTATACAAACGGCACATGATCGACAAAAGAGTTATGCGGATCTTCATCGAAAGGATGTGAAATTTAGTATTGGGGATCATGTATTGTTGCGAGTTGCTCCATGGAAGGGAGTTACAAGATTTGGGAAGAGAGGAAAGCTCAATCCACGATTTATTGGTCCATTTCAGATTAATCTTGACCGAGTAGGAAATGTAGCCTATAGACTCGCGTTACCTCCAAGTATGTCTCGTGTTCATAATGTTTTTCACATATCTATGCTTCGTAAGTATGTGAAAGATCCGAACCACGTTATTGATTTAGAACCGGATGAGATACCCGAAGACTTAACGTATGAAGAGAATTACTATCAAGATCTTGGATAGGAAGGAGCATGTCCTACGCCTGAAAAGTCATACCACAAGTTAAAGTTTTGTGGAGGAACCATGCTATAGAGAAATGACACGAGAGTTGGAAAGCGAAAATGAAAGCGAGGTATCCTCACCTTTTTTTAACACACCAGTACGTCACGTCAATTTCGAGGACGAAATTTCATAAGGAGGGAGGTTGTAAGACCCCAACTTATTATAAATAAAATTAAATTTCCTCTATTTATTATTTTGAAATAGTAAGGCTTAATTTAATTAATATGGTTAGTTATGGGTAATACATAAATATTTCAAATAAGCAAGTGGTTATAAAATATTACGTTTGGTCGTGGAATATTCTTCTACTGAGGAATATTAAATGCGGCGATGCTAGCGATAATTTATGTGGGCCCCATAACCGAAAGCGATTGGATGAAGAAAACGACAAGTATAAGTTGTTTATAAATAATGGCGTAGTTGTTACCATTAATACTGTTGAAATACTCGGTGGTTAAAACACAGTAGCAAACAGTATTGCATAAATTATTGATTCTTACGTAAAGAAGGCCTTCTTGAATAATTTTTACGGTAATTCTTTATTCGATTATTTTATTTTATTGATTCAATAATTGCTACGTTGATATTTTATATTACTGTTGTTTCAATAATTGTCATTATACAGTATTTTCCATTATCGGAGCAATAATTTATATTATCTGAATAATATTATTGGATAACATTATTGGCAATGTCTAGAAAGTTCTTTCTAAGGAGACACTACAAAAAAAAACAGGTCATTGGCGACGGCCTTATTAGCGACGGCAGTATCCCCGTCGAGAATGACCTCAGTGGCGACGGCTAGACCGTCGCCAATGTAGCCCGTCGAGAATGATCATTCCCGGTCCCAAATTTGGTGGGATTTTTTTCGTGCGCGTGGGAAAAGGTCATAGGCGACAGCAATGCCGTCGCCATTGAGTCACATCTTATTGCCGTCGAGAATGATGCTATATTTAATCCCTAGATTTTATTTTTCTTTTGCTCTCTTTCTTTCTTTCTCCCGCTCGACTCCTCTGCTTTCGTCATCGCCTTCTGCACCTTTCTTTGTCGCTTTGTACACCAACCCTCATCGTCGTGATCGCCGACGCCATCAATGTTGCCGTCCACCTCTCCATTTCTTACTCCCACCGGGCCTTCCCCTTTCTTGCTCCCCTTTCCTTGGCCTGTGACCTGCTGCCTCGACTGAGTCCCTCTTGGTTCGGCTGGTTCTCCATTTCTCATAGAACAATTAGTAAGTTAATTTTTTTTCTTATGCTTTAATTTATAAGTTCCAATTTATTTATATATGTTAGGGTTTAATTGGGTCTTCAATTTTCTTATGTTGGCTTCTATTATTGTCTTTGCTGCTAAGTAGTATATATTCTACCTTTTTTTGAGCATTATCCATCTCTATTATATGTTAACTTATAATATATACTAATGTAGAATTAATTATGTGTTAGCAATTTATAATTTGTGATGTGTAAATTAAAATGGTTCTGTAATTTGTAAATACATCAGCTATGTGTTCATGGTTTAAAACGTATGGTACTTGTTATTCACTATAACGGCCTTCAATCTTATGGTACTTAAAATAGCAATTTATTCAAGGCATTTTGGGCATAGTTTAACACTAAATCACCATAACAGCCTTCAATCTTACAAACACAAGGGTTATCACAACATGTACTTGTTATATCTATGTGTTCATGGTTTAAAACATATGGCTGCAATGCCTTAAGATTTTTGTTCAAAACAGCCTTCAATAGGTATTTGACATCACATGAAAACATGATTTGATAACCTGGTTGACATGCTTTGAGTAATCTTTTACACAACATTTAACATGCATAGCATATATCCGGATGACACAAAATAAACTACAAATTAACATACCTCAAGTCATTTAAGTTAGTCATTCAAGCTCTTAAAAAAGTGAGTGGAAATTTGTCTCGGCTGTTTCAAATAGGCTATGTTACTACCTTTGCTTTTAAGTCATTTTACCAATTTGAGAATGCTATCTTAGAATTCGTATACTTAGCCTTCAAGTTCTAGTACATTAGACCCAATGCTTTAGCATATAAACCATATTAATATCAAGTAAATCAGTCATTACCTAGCTTGCTAACACAATCATCTTCTAATTAATTTAGCTCACACATGGAACCATAAAACTTCCAAATTACTCACACTATATCATGTCATATATATCCTATAAGTATTCATGTCTTTATTCGATTATTAGCATGATAACATAGCCCTTGGTATTAACTGCACAGTTAGTACCTCATTATCTCAAATCAGTTCTAACGTAAATATTTACTCAAACAGTTGGAGAGCATGATTTTTAGTTTATATGAAACACTCATTTTGTTAACCTTGCTATACTTTTAGTTTGTTGTGGAGAGATTTGATTTTAGTTTAACTGATTTATATGTAACCTTGCTATGATTCATGTCTTTTCCTATTTGAGGGTGGGTTAATTAAGAAATTTACCAGCTCATTATACTTTCACATGTGCATATATTTTCATATAGTTTAGGAAGCTTAGAAACCCGTTTGAGATTCACTTAGTATGAGTGAATCTCAAATAGTCCCCTTTTGGGACTGTTCTTGTATGTTTCGATCTCACTTGGTTTGTTTAACGATTGACTTGAAACACGCCTTTATATTTTTTGAATTTTCGGCGATATATATCTCTTGATGTTCTTGGTGCATATTTAGACTACGATGTGTTAGTCTATTTCGTGTACTTGAAGACTATGGGGAGGTGCTGCCGAAATTTCTGAAAAATTTAAAGATGTGTTCAAGTTGTTGGCATCAGTGAGGCGACACATCCGGGAATGGGATAGAAGCCTAACTCGTTAGAGGTGGAGATGAAGTTAGGAAACTCATAAGCTTGCATATACATTAACTTGGAGACTTGATTGTGTTTGTTTGAATTTCCATATATATAACAGACAGTTGTCCGAGATGTCTGTTGATCGAAGTTGGATGGAACGTAGGGTAGCCACTGATAAGAGTGGGCTTAGCTCTGAGTACCGTAGTGGGGTTGAACAGTTTCTCAATTTTGAGTTTGAGCAAGTCAGCGACGATGAGATTAGATGTCTTTGTAAGAGGTGTGTGAATGAAGTGTGGAAGGAAAGGAGTGATGTCATGTGCGACTTATTTGCGTATGGGTTCAAGCAGGGTTATACGACATGGATCTATCATGGGGAAACTTGGTTGGATGAACATGAATCAGAACCGGAATCTAGAGGTGACGAAATCTTTGACTGTACTAACATGATAATGAAGTCGCTAGTTCAAACTTCCAATGGAATACGTGACGGGGGATGCAAGAAGGTCGAGCAAGAGCCAAATGATGAGGGCTAAGGGTTTCTATGAGTTATTGCATGAAGCAATGACGCCTAATTGTATTTATGAGCACAAAAAGCACACCCGTCTTATCTGCCGTAGTGAGTAAGTTTTACACTTCAAAAACGCGAGTATGATCAGTATGTGAGAGAGGTTTAATGAACTATTAAGCATTGTGAAGGAGTCTTTTACTGCAGCAATAAGTTACCGAGTCGTGCTACGACGTGAGGAAAATGGTTAAAAGGCTCAATCTAGGGTATGAGAAGATCGATGCTTGTGAGAATGACTGTATGTTGTATTACGGTGATGTCAATAAAGATAAGAGGTCATGTGATATTTGTGGTACAAGTAGATACCGTGAAAGTGAGCAGTAAGAAAAGGGAAAAGACATGCCGAGAAAGATCTTACGTTACTTTCCTATTGCCCCGAGGCTTCAGCGGTTGTTCATGTCAACACATACTGCCGAGGATATGAGGTGGCACTCTACACGGAACATAGTCGAAGGTCAACTGACACACCTAGCAGATGGGTTTGAGTGGAAAAATTTTGATAACAAGCACCCCTCGTTTGCTGAAGAGGTTCGCAATGTTAGGCTTGGACTTGCTACGGATGGGTTTAATCCGTTTAACGAGCCTTACACAAAGCCCTACTCAACTTTTGGTCGGTGATTATTGTGGTGTATAACCTCCCGCCTTCGATGTGCATGAAAGATCTCTACATGTTCATGCCTCTACTGATTCCCAGTGATAAGAGTCCGAGTAAAGACATCAATGTATATCTCAAGCCGTTAGTCGATGAGTTGAAGATGTTGTGGGAAAAAAGGGTTCAAACTTATGATGTATTTCTTAAGCAGAACTTTGACATGAGGGCAGCTTTACTGTGGACAATAAATGACTTCCCGGCGTTAGGAATGATCAGTGGATGGTCGACTCATGGGGGCTTGTCATGTCCGTGTGCATAAGGGGTCGATTAAAGGCATGCACTCAAACATGGGGGAAAATGAGTTTCTTTGCAACATCCAGACAGTTTTTGCCAATTGAACATCGGTATCGACGGATGAGTAGACAATTCAATCGAAAAATAGAGAAACGTCAAGTACCTAGTCGTCTTTCTGGGTCAACAGTGTTGAGCTGGATTAGTCATTTGAAGTTTCCACCTCCAGGGAAGAATCACAGATTAGAGCGAGCTTATGGTTACAAAAAGGTTCACAACTGGACACACAGATCCATGTTCTTTGACCTGCCTTATTGGGCTACACTCTGCATCCGTCATTGTATTGATCCGATGCATATTGAGAAAAACGTATTTGATAACATTTTTTATACAGTCCTAGATGCTAGTGGTAGAATAAAGGACAACAACAAGTCGAGGCTTGATTTAGTAGAAATGAACATTAGGAAAGATCTGTGGCTGTATCAGGAGGGTAGTAAGACGGTAGCGCCTAAAGCTGAATATACTTTGACCAGGGAATAGTTGATATTGATATGTAATTAGATCAGTGGACTGAAGCTCCTAGATGGATATTCTTCGAATATAGCAAGGTGTTGTAAAGTCGAAGAATTGAAGTTTGTGGTCTCAAAAGTCATGATTATCACGTATTCATGCGAAGTTGATCCTCGTGGCATTTATCGACTTATTACCAAACGTGTGGTTGAAAGCACCGACAGAGCTTTCTAATTTCTTCGAGATCTATGCTTGACGGAGCTTCACTCAAAGACATAGATAAAATGGAGATGCAGATAGTGGAAATAATGTAAAGTTAGAAATGATCTTCCCCATCGTTTTTTGATTCAATGGAGCATTTGCTATTCACTTTGCCATACGAAGCTAAGTTTGGCGGTCCGTACAATATAGATGGATGTATCCATTCGAGAGGTAATGACATTAATGGTTTTAATACGGTAAAATGTTCATTCTTTTTTGCTAATCTATATATCACATAGGTATATGCGACGTCTAAAGCAAAAGGTGAAGAATAGAGCCCATGTAGAGGGGTCAATTGCTGAAAGTTATGTTATGGAGGAACTTGTTAATTTTTACTTGTTGTACTTTGAGCCGAATGTTCAGACGAAGCACAATCACTTACGTCGGAATCAGGCTGTTGCACATAAGAAAAATGGAGAATTAACGGCCTTTAGTCATCCTGTACGCATCGGTGGTAAAAAAAGGCGATTCTTGACCGATAATGAGTATGCAACTGCCACATTGTATGCACTTGTCAATATGAATGAAGTAGCGCCATACATTAAGTAAGTAGTCATAACTATATATGTCTGGTGTAATTGTGTCAAGTTCCTTTACAAACACGTTGAGTATATAACTGTGCTGCAGTCAATGTGATGCTGAATTATGTGAAGCGAATCCGAGTATATCGGACGGGGATTTGCAAAATTTGAGAAATAGAGAATTTGTGCAATGGTTTAAAGATCATGTAAGTCTCAGCTTTATAAGTTCAATGAATCTACCATCATAGATTTATTCTTATGGCGTAATTAACTTTAGAATATGTTGTGTTAATGTACATTAAGTCCTCACAGATGAGTTAGCTGACAATCGGCTAAAGCTTATAGCCGATGGCCCTGAAAGATCTGTAGATACTTATGCATGCTGCATTGTCAATGGCTACAGATTTAAGTGTTGTGATATTGGGGAAGTCGCTTCTGCTGATTCTGGGGTTGTGGTGAAAGGTAGTTGCTACGATAACATTTGGGATGACTGGTATGGACGATTGTTAGAAGTTGTCGTGCTCAAATATTTGGGTCATAAAGAATTAGTTTGCTTCAATTGTCATTGGTTTGATGTTGAGAATGGAGTTAAAGTAGATAAAAAATCAGGACGGGTGACTGTTAACGTTAAGTCAAAACTAAGACTGATGAGTGGTATGGACGAGCCTTTTATTTTATCAAGTCAAGCAACACAGGTGTACTACGCGCGGAGTGTTAAGACCCCTACAAGCCCATGACATGCTGTTATAACCACCAGTGCCCGTGGTTTTCAAGGCACAACTTCTCGTCCAGACGATGAACCTTTACAAGTCGAGTCTGCTAGTGTCACACCTGCTGATGTAACAATTATTAGTGAGTCTAGTGAAGAAGAAGATGATTTTGTCGCTGTCGAAAGTGAAGACGATGTTGTTGAGGAGGTAGATATAATTGAAGAAATCGTTGAGGACGACGAAGATGGTGATGACAACGATAGTGAAGATCTATTCCTCGAAGATGACGATTATGATATTGATGGCTTTGACGATATAAATGATTAGGAGTATGTACTCTTTGAGTCCTTTTAGTTGTATTCAAATGTAATAGTTTGTAGTAGTGCAATCATTATCTTCAACTTATATTAATCTACTAAAGGTGTTACTATTTATGCTGTATGCTTTTAGGTTACTATTTATGTTGCATTCTTTTAGTTGTATCTGTATGTTATCCTCTTTGTTATTGTGCTCAAATATAGTATTTACGAATGTTTAATAATATTTTTTTATGATTTGACAGTATACATACATATGGATCGCACACCACATGGCAATCGCGGTGAGCGTGCAGGTCGTGGGGGCCGTGGCGATTCTACGTGTGATGATCATGCCGGATCGTCAGGTATAATTACATATTTTATTGGGATACATCTTATTTTTTTATTTTATATTGTATTGACATTATATTCGTTTATATAAATATTGATGTATTTCACTATATAGGGGATCGACGTAGGCCTCCGAGGGGACTAGCACGTGGCTTGCTAGGGAATCTCCCCCAGGCGCCGCTTATATGTCGTGTTGGGACTCATAGGTAATTAATTTCATAATCCTATATAGTATTAATATAACATAAGTATTTAGTTCTTATTTATTCATTATAATTTTCAATGTATTAATTTCAATTGTAGTATCCTTGACGCCACGCCAAGGAACACGTTGCTTGGGATCGTTCGCAACCGATTCTCAAGCTCGTGGATGAAGTGGGAGGATGTAGATGACCGCACACGAATGCTGATTATTGATGAGTTTAGGGTAGGATGTCAATCATTCATATGCTAGTTTTATATTCCATTTGAATAGACTGTTACCTCTTTGATTTATGTTGCATACTAAGCTTCTTAATGTGTAATGTGCAGAGATATTATCGTTTTGAGGACCGGCAGGAAGCCCATAGCATGACTGTTCTGCACAGATACTTAGAGATGAATTGGCATAAGTGGGTCTACGATTTGGAAGAAGAAGGCCCAGGGCGAAGATGGTGATGGATGTATTACTTAAGGATGTCCGCCGATTTCATATCTATTTGCGGTGTGGGACCGGATGTGCGATATTTGGGGCGGCGAGGCCTTCAAGAAGATGTCGGCACAACGTTCAGCTGCCCGACAGCATAGTCGTCTCCCACACCGCACTGGATCTCAGTCGTATGACCTGTACCGGGAGAGACTTGAGTTGAGTTTAAAGCATACACCCTCCCGCTTGGAGTTTTGGTGGCACGCCCACCAAAAGAAAGGTGACGGTCGTTATATCTCACCTGAGGCAGAACGCATTGCTGTAAGTTATGTAATTATCTTATTTAGTATGTTTTTAAAATTCGGATATTCTTTTGTATTATTTTATTTTATTCTTTGCGTATCATTTACTAATGTGTTTTTTTTTCAGCGGAGGTTCGAGGATCTTGCAAAGGGCTTGTGGGCGCGGCGGAGAGGTGACACTCCGAAGATCCAAAGTCTGCGCGTCTTAACGAGAGATAGAGGATCGGCTGCAGTTCTGAGGGGGACCAAGAAGGCAGTAGAGTTGTAGGCATTCCCCATGTCCCAGCTTACACCCTAGTCCCTGCTGTGAGATCTCGGCGGCGCCCATCCACTGGAGGTAGTGGTGCGAGTGGATCGGGTGCCAACCCTTCATTATCTGATGACTTCTTTTGGCGGATCATAGAGGGGTGCATGATGAGCGGTGTTGTGCAGTCAGGCGCACCATCATGCGAGCGAATCTACCAGCTGGCTCAGGAGGTTGTCCATGGATCTATAGATCCTATAACCGCCGTTGACGACCTCATGGGTGTAGTACGGAATGAGGCCATCCGCGTTTGTGCAGTTGTCTTGGCCAACATCTTCGCAGCACATCTTCGACAAGTAAAAATAATTAAATTCTGTATTTTTTAATTTAATTTATGTAATTTATAATTGTAATTTGTAATTGTATTGCTATGACACGCAAACACACACATAACACATATCATATATACACATAGCACCGCGTAGGTATTTGACACACGTTAGAACTTACGGGACTCGATTCCGACGTACGGAAGCCGAGTTATCGCTCAGTTTGTAAAACTCGCCAACACTTAGGCAAAAAGCCGAAAAAGAGTTCAAAACCCGCATCGGCCGTTCGAACGACACGCAAACACACACATAGGACCGCGTAGGTATTTGACACGCGTTAGAACTTACGGGACTCGATTCCGACGTACGGAAGCCGAGTTATTGCCCAGTTTATAAAACTCGCCAACACTTAAAAAAAAGCCAAAAAAGAGTTCAAAACCAGCATCGGTCGTCCGAACGACACGCAAATACACATATAGTACCGCGTAGGTATTTAAAACGCGTTAGAACTTACGGGACTCGATTCCGACGTACGGAAGCCGAGTTATCGCCCAGTTTGCAAAACTCGCCAACACTTAGGCAAAAAGCCGAAAAAGAGTTCAAAACCCGCATCGGCCGTCCGAACGACACGTAAACACACACATAGGACCGCGTAGGTATTTGACACGCGTTAGAACTTACGGGACTCGATTTCGACGTACGGAAGCCGAGTAATCGCCCAGTTTGCAAAACTCGCCAACATTTAGAAAAAAAGCCGAAAAAGAGTTTAAAAGCCGCATCGGCCGTCCGAACGACACGCAAACACACACAGCACCGCGTAGGTATTTGACACGCGTTAGAACTTACGGGACTCGATTCTGACGTACGGAAGCCGAGTTATCGCCCAGTTTATAAAACTCACCAACACTTAGGCAAAAAGCCGAAAAAGAGTTCAAAACCTGCATCGGCCGTCCAAACGACACACAAACACACACATAGCATCACGTAGGTATTTGACACGCGTTAGAACTTGCAGGACTCGATTCCGACGTACGGAAGCCGAGTTATCGTCCAGTTTGTAAAACTAGTCAACACTTAGGAAAGAAGCCAAAAAAGAGTTCAAAACTTGCATCGGCCGTCCGAACGACACGCAAACACACACATAGCACCGTGTAGGTATTTGACACGCGTTAGAACTTACGGCCCTCGATTCCAACGTACGAAAGCCGAGTTATCGCCCAGTTTGCAAAACTCGTCAACACTTAGGCAAAAAGACGAAAAAGAGTTCAAAACCCGCATTGGCTGTCCGAATGACACGCAAACACACACATAGCACCACGTAGGTATTTGACACGCGTTAGAACTTACGGGACTCGATTTTGACGTACGGAAGCCGAGTTATCGCCCAGTTTGCAAAACTCGCCAACACTTAGGAAAAAAGTTGAAAAAGAGTTCAAAACCTGCATCGGTCGTCCGAATGACACGCAAACACACACATAGCACTGCGTAGGTATTTGACACGCGTTAGAACTTACGGGACTCGATTCCGAAGTACGGAAGCTGAGTTATCGCCCAGTTTGTAAAACTGAACATGAATAAGAACACAAACAAAACTAACTTAAATATGCTCTATTTTCGAATTCGTTATTAATATTTTAATATTCTAGGGTCTTGTTGATGAGACTTTGGCAGGTGGAGGCAGCGGCACAGGCGATGCCTGCGGTGGAGATTGTGATGATCGCTGGGCTGATGTTGATGAGACTATTGAGGGTGGGATCGGTAGTCAGATCGGAGGTGGGACCGGCAGTGGGACCGTAGGTGGGACCAGCAGTGGGACCGTAGGTTGGACCAGCGGTGGGACCGGTGATGGGACCGGCGGCGATGGTGATACCGAGATTCCTGATCTTGGGTTGTAGTACCCATTATGTTTATATTTTGACTTTCATATATGTATATTTATACAGCTTTTGAGTTGTACAGACTAGAGTTTAGAATCTAGTTTGGTTGATGGTATATGTATCTAACTATATTTTGATTGTTTATGATTACATTGATGGTTGATATAGCAAAAGTTATTATTGTTATTGATATGCGTTCGTGAAGAATTCTTTATAATTTTTCTTTAGTTTATAACAGGTATAATTATATATATATGTAAATGAACAGGAGTATTTTGGATTTTTGCAATAATTTTTTTTTTTAAGAAACTCATTGGCGACGGGCATAGGATCATTGCCGACGGCTATGCCATCGCCTATGACTGGTTTTTAATTTTCTTGGAAAAAGCTTATTGACGGGCTATTCGTCATGCAACCGTCGCTAATGACTCATTCGACAAGCCAGTCGGTCGTTCAGAATGACCCCGTCGGAATGACCTCTCTTCTTGGGCCAAAATGACGGCCGGAGCTGTGGCGACGACCCATAGGCGACGGATTTGGGCGACAGACAATCACCGCCCGATGACCTCATTAAAATGACGAGGGGATCATTGGGGACGGCACTGTCCGTCGACAATGACCTATTTTTTTGTAGTGAGAGGTTAGGTCATCTAATTGCGCGCCAGTAAGGAGAAATCCTTATTGGAAAGCCCCCTCTATCTTAGGAACTGCCTGATTGTCAGTATTGTGATTCTGTAATATTATTTGTGAATAATTAATTATTGATTTATATGATGAGAAAAATATTGATTTTATGTGGATATAGATGGAGAAAATTTTTAATGTGACAATTGTTGAAAATTAATATTTTATCTTTTTCTGATAAAATAATTCATTTAATTATATTATTATATTTTAATAATATAATAATGGTAATATTTTTCTACAATGAATATGGGATATATGAGTATATGTGGAGGAAGAGTATTTTTGGTTACTAAAAATGTTAAAAATATGTTTTTCATGTTGGTGGATCCCATTTCTTGACTGAAATTTGATTATAGCCTGTAAAATCACCCGTTTATGGATTTCGGTCAATTTCTGTTTAGAATTTGGAAAAATTTTCTTCTGCAAAGTTGTAGAGAAAGAAATTTCCTATGAAAAAAATATGAGGGTCAATTTTTTTTTGACAAAAGGGCTATTTATTGTGAATTATTGAAGTTTCGGAGTTCTAGAATAATTGATTTTTGAAGTTTTAAATATTTTTTAAAAGAAAAACGTTTTTTTTATTTGGTTGGCTCCACTTGCACATGTTAGTTGTTGATTTCAATATCTAGAGGTGGGCGTTGGAATTTGGTTGTTATATATAATTTATTAAATTTTCTGCTTTGGTATTCTAAGCATTTTCCTATAAATAGGGTGATTAGGTTAGAATTGAAAATCACACCAGAAACTAAAGTGTTCTCTCTCTTTCTCTTTCAATATATTGAGCGTATTCTTGTGAGTATTTTAATACTTTGAGTATTGCTATACTGGTCTGAAGTTCAAGTCATAACTTTATATCCTGTGTTCAATAAAAAGCATGTCTTTCGAGGTAAGGGATGTTATTTTTTTTTCTTAAATGATATTATTTTCTTCAATATCATTATGCCGAAATATTGGTTTGAACTTTTAATCAAATTTGGAACTTTTTGTGTCGGGATTACTATTCACGTATACGGCCCTATTCATGTATACGGCACTATTCATTGAAAAATGAAAATTTTCCTTTTCGTCCAAAATATCTATTATTGATACTAGCTTTGATTGTATCCATGTTTTGATCATTCTTGAATTTTACTCCACTATGATTATTTATGGGGTATTTTTGGACATGAATAAACCGAGATACGAATCCTTAATATTTATTCTTTTGTTTCACTGGATTCGTTTTCTTTAAAATATTTTTCATCATCCTCAGTCCTAAATGATGATATTATTGAATATCTTTGGCCTGTAGTGCAAAGATTAATGATTATATAATGAATATCTTTGGCCCGTAGTGCAAATATGAACATGTGTTGAGATGAACATGACCAACTGATGAATATTTTTGGCCTGTAGTGCAAAGATGAAAATTTGATTCATGATGTATATTGATTGATGTTACAGGGATAAAATATTGATGATGGACTTTTAAATTCTTAGATATTAGTAGATTACATTCTCTACTTAACTCTTCTATGAATTATTATTTTCCGCGCGAATATTGATCTGAAACTTGTTGTCTATTGTATCTTATCAGATTTTCCCTGTTGAAGACTAACGACAATTTGTTCTATATTATCTTAGTCATAATGTTCTTTACTGGGCTAGTTGAGCTCACTCTTTTCTTTTTTGTTCCATTTTTCTTCTCAGGAGGCGAGAATGTAGCGAGTACGAGTCGGGGTATGGAATGATGGTTCTAGAGAGAGTTATTTAGTAGTCCTCACCATTTTTGTAAAATAATGTATCAATAATTATGAGAATTTATTTGGGTATGGATATTGTCTAAAAGATAATATTTGTATTTAAACGCACAGTTTTATTTTTGTATTAATAAAGTTGTAGTTGTTTCTGTACCATGTATTGACAACTCAGAATGGGTGATGTATACCTATTTTGAGGTGGTGTATGCCACATCAACAATTTGTAAAATATTTGTAGAATAATTTGTATCTCTAACATTATTCATAATAAGATAGAAGATAAGACATCATATTTAAATTTAAATTTGTTTTAATCAATATTTACCCTTGCTTGCATCTTCAACTAGTATAAGAATGTGCGCAAAAGTAACTTTAGGGCACAACTTTGAATTACTTTATTGTGTCTATTTATATACTAGCTTTAATTTTACATGTACTACCTAATTATTTTAATGCCCTAATTAATTAACCTTCAAATAATTAATTAATGGAAATTATTTAACCCTAGGGTTGAGTGCAGCAACTAAAAACAAACTTCCTCGTTGCGTGCATGGCGGCAAACAGGCACAAAACAACCGTATCTTCCATTCCACACTATCACATGCCTTTTTCTGAACATTGTAAACTAACCATAACACCACTGTCAACTTTTTTTTAGCCCTAATTAACTTTAAAAAATGTGCGTTTAATCAAATTTGACCAGTTTCCCAATGATCATAATTTTTTTTATCAATTAAAAGAAAGAAACAGTACGTAGCTAGCTTTGACTTGTGCTTGGACTTAATTTGGACCCTCTATAAAGCCCCCTCTTTTGTTCCATAAGCTTCCTCTCCTTTGTGTAGAACAAAAATGTTCCCTTAAGAAAGAATTAGCAAAAAGCAAAAATGGTTTTCATAAGGCTCATTAGCTTTCTCTTTGTACTTAAGTTCATTTTACAAAGCTCTGCTGCAGATATCCACCAAGGTAAATTACCATTTTCTTCAATTTTTAGTTTTTTCCATATATGTGTGTATCTATATCTATCTATCTATCTATCTATCTATCTATCTATCTATCTATAATATGTTCTCATGTTAGTTTCTTAAATTAACCTTTCGTACATTTTTTTAGTCACGGAGAAAATAGAGGTCACTGCTGGAAATGGGTTCGGAGGAAGGAGTTCTTCAGCTATTGGAAAGGTAACTTCAATTCCTCCACCCTCCCTTTGGAAATGACAAGTCACAAATTTTATTTTAATTTACCTAAAAAGTTAATCTATTAGGTTGAGGCTCTACCATACTTATTAACCCATCTATACTCTTGAATTTATCCAATGTGTGATTCATGTGAAATATCCCAACAAATTTTTTTCCCATATATTATTGTTTGTGGACACACTGAAACATAAATCTTTTAGTAATTTTATGTGTCCTAGGTCATTTTTTAACTATGTATGTAAGAAAAATGACGAAGTCAAATAAGAGTTTCATTTTCGGGCAAAATTATAAGTTTTTACATATATTGCTTATTTTTTATCATTTAGATTGTTGATTGGAAAAAGAAAAAAAAATCATGTTACAGGACATTATGGGCGATGTTCCTACACCTCGAGAAGCTAGAAACGGCAAAATTGGAGGAAGAAAAATGATGAAGAGAAGGGTCTTGCTGAAAGAGATGGCAAAAGCAAAAGAAATGGCTATTGAAGGGGCATCAAAGATTTCAGGTGCAACCCATTCTGTTGGAAACTGTAGAGATAAAGGGAAGAGAAAGATGAACATAGAATGTAGAAGTACTCATCCTCATATGAAGAGATTTAAAATGAGCAGTTTTGTGGTTATCAATGCTGATTATCATCCCCCAAAATCTCACCCACCTTCACATAACTGAGGAAATTTTGTTAGGTTAGCTACAAGAGATATAGAGCGAAAATCCCCCCCCCCCCCCTTTTGACCTGTGCCAATTTCTTTTTGTTCTTTGGTAGATGCTCTAGTTAAACAAGTGGAGAGGCTATCATACTTGTATGTACTAATAGAGATTCAATCAAATTTTTATTTTAATGTGCAAGAAACTTGCTTATATTATATTTTCTGTGTAGTGCATTTAGTCTTCTTAATTAGCTTGTGGCATTTATACCAAATTCATGTCTCCTTGGGCAAGGTAGGATCTATACTTCATTTCTAAAGGGTAATTAAGAAAACTACTTGAGAATATTATGCTTGTTTGTATACAGGAATGGATATGAATATTTCAAAGAAGCCACTTGGATACCCACAAGAGCACATCCCTCAAGAGGTCTCTCTCCCTTTCTCCGAGTGTTGATTTTCTTTGACTAAAATGTAGACCTCTTAATTTCCAATGTTTGTATCTGCATAATATCCTCGTTCTTGAGTTTGACTAGTTATCAAATCTCTTCTTCAAAGTACAAATATTAGAGTAAAATCGTACTTTTAAGGTATAATTAATTAGCATTGAAAAACAGACCCAAAAAATATAATTTTGCCTTACTAATTGTACCACAAGGTCCAAAAGATAGTGATTTGTTATACAAAGGCGCATGCATCGCATCTACACTTACAAAGTTATAATTCATATTTCAACATTTTAGTCATTTTCTTTCGTATAGATATATCCATATAATGGAAACTGAAAAGCTGATTTTTATCTGATACATTCTTTTAAATTATTTTGCAGACTAATAAAAGAATGGTGACAAAAATCTCCTTCAACTCTCCAAGGCTGAAAAATCTTCCAAATACAAACCAAATCTTCTCCCAACATTCAAAGGGTGATTCAATTAGGTTTAGCTTGGAATGTTCATCAAGGTTAAAAAATTTGTTTCCAAAAGTAAATGATGAATCAAGGAAGCTTTTGGAGGCCACTAAAGAGATTGCACACCTGATGAATAAAGATTATCGTGCACCGTATGGCGGTAAGCCTCCGATCCATGATTAGGAGCCTTCAGATCAAGGATATGGGATGCCTGTTATGGTTAGGATTTATCTTTTTGTTAATAAGTGTCCTATATATTATTTAGGATAATGCTGTTAGTGTTTGAATTGTTCTTGAATAATGTTGTTAGTGTTTGAATTGTTCTTGAATAATGTTGTTAGTGTTTGAATTGTTCTTTGTACACGTTTCTTGTTGAGAACGTGGGCTGTTATCTTTGTACACGTTTCTAGTCGAGAACGTGGGTTGTGTTTGTTTATTTTGTAAGGCTATTTATAGCCAAAGTAGCTCTTCAATAAAATATTATTCCAGTATCAACAAACTGGTATTAGAGCTTAGAAAAGAAGTTGCAATTTTAAGTGATTTGCATTGTGACGCCTCCAAATTCGGGTAGTTGAAACCCTTATTCAGTGCTTCAAGATATCAAACATTCAACATATTATAAAATCAAACTTAATAAAGTTATTACATCAAAGTTTTGCTAATCCCAAGTACGTAGACCTTTAAATGCTTATTAAATGGTAGTTAAATATTTACAAACATATAAACTATCTATTACATCATATTTCAGCTATTCCGTAGCTTTTCCTTTGTCTCTTCTAGACCCTTCTATTATCCGGGTCCCTTGAACCTCGGACATGGTGCGTCACGATACATCATCTTCATATATATTCTATAAACTAATGCGGAATTATAAACATAAATTGTTCATGGTTCTGTAACATTTCCCAAGGTCTATAACCTTTATCTTAATACATACCTTTAATGATCATTCACAAGGTTTACATAATCAACCTATTTAAGGTAACATAATAGTTGACACATAATAAGTTATTCTTAGAATTTATCTTTGTCTCTGTCTTTCCTCGAACCTTCGTCTTAATCTGAAAATGTTATCATGATATAGCAAGAGTGAACAACTACTTTGCCCAACAAGTTTAAATATAAGAAGAATAAATCATGATTGAAAATGAACAAGCTTTCAAGTTTTCAACAATGTAATATAATTGTGAAAGAGCATGAATCAATTTCAATGATTGAATGACTGAATCAATAATGCTGAGTGGTAAACAATGACCATGAACAAATTTAACTGAATCTTATGGTAATCAAGGTGATCAACCTTTCATACGTGATGAACATATACAACATGCACTAAGTGCGAATCAATAATCAAAGATGTTGAATAATTGATAATAATTAATCCACTAGCATGCTTACAAAATATATAATAATTCGAGTTTGAGTTAGGAAACTTTTCTTGCCATCGATTACTGCTATGCAATCTATTATAATCTTTTTATTGAAAAGACCTATCATTGTTAAGATTAATCTTCCAATTAGCATAATATGCTTTATCTCATAACATTACTATTTTAATAACATATTATCTAACATTTAGCCACATAATAAATATTGATCTTACATTAAGTCCTTAGTAATATTATCATACCTTGAAAATATTACTATCATCTTAAACTCATTTCATATCATTAATATTAATAATATTTTATTCATTTCTTAGTATTATTAATCAATTAATACTACTTTAATCATATAATAATATCTTAATCGTTTACAAATATTATTAACCCTTTAATAATATTTTAATCACTTACTAATATTATTAATTATTTTATAATATTTAAACTATTTATAAATATTATTAACCTTTTAATAATATTTTAATCACAATTTAATAATATTAATCATTTAATAATATCTTAATCATCTAATATTATTAATTATTTAATAATATTTTAATTTAACTTTAATCTAATATTGTTAATCATTTAATAATATTTTAAATCATTATCTAATATTATTAATCATTTAATAATATTTTAATTTAACTTTAATTTTATATTATTAATCATTTAATAATATTTTAATATAAAATTTATTAATAACATGTTAATCTAATATTATTAATTATTTGATAATATTTTAATCATTTATTAAGCTTATAAACAATTTATTTTAATTGTTTACCCTTTGCTAATTACTTTATTTAACAACCCTAAAATACCATAAATATAACATGTGACGCCCCCAAAATAGGTATACATCACTCATCTTGAGTCGTCAAATACATGGTACAAAATTCAAATACAACTTAATAATACAGCTGTCGTGTAAAGTACGACAAAACGTAAATTGAGAGTTTTAATAAGAATATTGTCATCTAGACAATATACACACTCAAAAGAGTCCTCATTACATTTATTCTCACACTATTTAATAGAATAGTGAGGACTACTAATACTATCATCTGGACCATCACTCCGTTCCCCGACTAGTCCCGGCTACGTTCTCATTTCCTGAAGAGAACAATGAAAGAAAGGGTGAGCTCAACTAGCCCAGTAAGAAATATTATGACTAAGATAAATGCAGAATAAATTATCGTTAGCCTTCAACATTGTTAAACTGATAAAATATAACAAACATCACGTTTAACTGCAGCGGAACAAGCAATCCATTAAAAGAGTCAAGTAGAGAATAAAATCTACTATCTTTTATGATTTAAAAGGTTTTTCATCACTTTTATCGGCGAGACTCGACAATAAATAATCCACATCTTCCCCTCACTACTGGCCAAGGATATTCATTAGTATCACAACCACAAATTATCCATGCACTACGGGCCAAGGATATTCGTGTATTCATTAATGGTCATGATCATGCCAACAACAATGTCCATCAATGCACTACGGGCAATGAGGACTTTTACCACATCATTTATAACATTACGGTCCATGATTATACCGAATAATCCTCAGTCATAATCATACCAAGTCCATCTATGCACTACACAGCCACATATGACTTTCAACATAATATAAACTCGAGGATGATGACAATGATATATGAATTCAATAAAACAAGTTCAAGAATTAATTTATCCGAGAACTAATAACGTCTAAATTGTCAACATGATACTTCTTTGTAGAGTAAAATTCAAGAATGCTCGGAAGAATATTTCCATGAAAAGATATCTTTGGATGAAGCCCTTGAAATATCAAGGATATTCCACTAATTTCATGGAGTATAAAGTCAAAACTTTAACCAACTAAGTATAATAAAGAATGGAATAACAAAAAAAATCACGAGGCATGCGGTAGAATCGCATGCATGAATGATTATTCCAATAAAATAATAAATAATGGAACTAAAGAGTTATGCGTAAGCGCATGACGTGATATTCAACGTAATAATAAACAACGGAACCGTGTCATGCGTAACGCATGCATGTGATGTTCCAAAAGAATAATAAAGAATGGAATAACGTAAGAATTTTACCATGTATGCGATCTTGCAGATGATTAGTTATTCCAATATAATAATAAAGAATGGAATAACAGGAGTTCTATTTATGAAGACGAAAGAAAGAAATAATACCCCTTACCGTAAAAGAAGAGTATTCCGACAAGTAGGGCGAGGATATTCTTGAAGAAAACTTACACTACGCTCAAAGCTTCTTAAAACTCTAAAGAAATAAGCTCAAGATTATAGAAGAATTCTCTGAACTTCTGGTGTGGTTTTCAATTCTAACTAAGCATCCTATTTATAGAAAAATTGAAAGGATACTATGCTGCACTATACAATAAAATATAATATATTCTATATATATATATATATATATATTATTTAAAATCTAATAAAACAAATAACTTTATAAAAGTATTTTGTTTTATATAAAAAGATTTTACTATGCAAAACACTATGCATAATATAATATTATATATTCTATTTATAGTCTAATAAAACGAATAACTTTATAAAAATATTCTGTTTTTTATAAAAAGTTTTTCTGTTTTATTACATTAATAATACTAATAAAACAAAACTCATCATCATTATTATAATTCACACTATTAATCGACCAGGTCGTTCCCAAGAAAGAGGGAGCTTTCCAATAAGGATTCCTCCTTATTGACGCGCAATTAGGTGACCAAACCTCTCCTTGGCAAAACATCTAGACATCGTTAATATTGCAAATAATAATATTAATAACTCTGTCACCTCAATATATAAAATATCGACAATAATTGAATACAACTGAGTGACTTCTCACGTAAGCATCAATAATCAATACCGTGTGCTTTACTTTTAACACCGGGTGTTTCAACAGTTAACGGTAAAACTTTCGCCGTTATTTTCTTAAAATATTTTTGTCGTTTTCTCAATCCGACAACAATTCCGTTGTGGGGTCCACCAATGATTGTGCCGTTGTACGAATATTCCCTGTTAAAACGAATATTTCCCGACCAATCGAATATTATATAACAACTTACGTACTTTTTGCAAATTTATAAATATTACCTGACAACTATAACATTATATCAAATTCATTCCATAATATTCAAAAATGATATTGTCAAGAATAAGCATGTTAATGTTATTCCTATTTATATATGATTTGATTATATATATATATATATATATATATATATATATATATATATATATATATATATATATATATATATATATGAATGAATATGCAAGTATGCTTGCATTTAGAAAAAAAGTAAAAGTCCTTTGATAGATTATAGAAACATATGTACAATGACTTATAATGAATTGATCAAATGTGTTAGGTTGATCCTACATAAGCAAAATTGACTTTGTAAAGTCCTTAAAAAGAAATAATGTACAAGGACTATAAATATAGAAAGATCAAGCATGTTAGGTTGATCTTATGATGTAATAGATAGGCTTATCTAATCGCCGATAAATAAAACCTTTGCAGAGATATCGTAGTCTTCCAGGAAAGTAAAGGAAAACTCGAGAGCTATCGAAGCAGAATCGTAGTCTGCAAGATAGTAGATCTCGGAGTTCGTAGACTTCCAGGAGAGACGAGGAAGGATCGGAGTGTGTCGAGGAGAACTTCCTCGTAGTAGTAGTCTCTTCGAGGAAGTAATGTTTAGAATCGTGAGAGACGACGCCTGATCCGATCCGAAGAGCATCTGCCAAAGCTGTCGAGAATCGTAGACTATACTCAGAGTCGTAGAGTCTACTAATCATACCAGAGGCAGAGATCTTAGTCGAGCAAGATCAGATGAAGACAACATGCACAACGATAGAAATCGTAGAGTGTCAAGATCTGATCTAAGAGTCGTAGTGTCTGCACAGCCAAAGCTGAATCGTAGAGTGCAGAACTAAGACTTCAACAGATGTGCTCACATTGCCAAGGCAGAATCATAGAGCAAATACGATTCTCAATGAATGAGCACTCCCAGAATATCCAAAGGAATGAAGCCTCTGCTTGGTAATACAAAGATACATCTCACCAAAGAAATCAGAGGGCACTCAACGAATGGCATACAATCTAACAGAAGATCTAAGCACCAACCCAATCAGCATCAAGATTGAGTAGTGAAGCCATTCGAAATAAAGTCTTCCACAAGGAGAATGAAGAAGGCTTGATGGCGACTAAGGAAAAGTCGGTGAAGTGTAGTAGTATTTATCAAGTGAGCGGAAGACAACGATCTTGGAAGCAACCAAGATCGTAGTGTTTGCCAAACAAAGAAAGAACTGATGGAGTCCACAAAGAGATACTGGTCAACTCTGAATAACAAGGCTAAAGTGATTAAACATTGGGTCAGTCCATTGATGATAAGTGAACGGGAGATCACAAGGAGAAAGCGAGCTGGACACGCCACAAATCTGAAGTGTCTTGTTATTCAGAAAGAGCCAGAGCGAGGAGTCAAGCCATCAGTATCTAAGAACAGTCAAAGCAAACAAAAGAGATGAAGCACTGCACAAGAGAAGGAAGAAGTGTTCCACATTGAAGATCGGATGAACACTCTTCATGATAATAGTGGTGTCTCTGTCAGTCAACAACACACTACGATCAAGTCCATAAAGACAAGCATCAGAATTGTAGAGTTCGGATAAATGAAGACCAAGCATTAGCAATGGTTCAATCCCGAAGGTAATATTTTTGAACAAGAGCTCATTGAGAGCATCGATGTAAAGGACAACCTCGATCGAGAAATCGAAAGGAGGAAATAAAGTCTTCAACCCCGCCTAAGATATCAAAGTGTCATATCCGATGAGGGTTGGTGAAACAATGAAGCTACGCAGTGTCGAAAAGTCGTAAAAAGATGTCATGTCACATCTTCAGTCTACACCAAATAACTCGAGATCTGTGAAGTCATTTGAATAGCTTCCAACGGCTACTTTCCAACGGGAAGATTGGAAAGCAGTATAAATCAATAGAGCCTCAAAGATCAAGAGATGCTGATGATTGTGAAGTTGCAGAATCGTTGAGTTGGTGAATGCTATAGTTGACTCTACGAGTTCCACCAAAGATCAACAGAACAAGTCTTAGTGATAGTAAGACTACCAAGGTGGAAGTGAAACAGCTTTGAAGTAGAGCTCAAACAGATCAAAGCTTCACTCAACAAAGATGAGAATGCCACTAAAGATGGCAGCCAAGCTGAGAGCCGAGAAGGCCAAAAAGATAGCATTCAAGAAAGTGGCTGAGTACAAAGAAGATCAGGAGAGCCACTCTACGAATCACCATGAACCCAAAGCTGAAACTTAACACGTGCAGAACCATGTCTGCAAAGCATTCAAGAAGGGTTTAGGGATTGCTAAGTGCCATTCAAAGACTACTAAAAGCACAGAGACTTATCAAATCCAGATGGTGATGGTGCATAGCTGAAATCAGATAAAGATAAGCTAAAAAGAGTAAAAATCAGCTACATCAAAGAAGGTGTGGTCCAGACTCGAAGCAGAATATAAAGAGGACCACATCAAGCTGCTAAGTACAAGAGATGTTTAGAGCTTGAAGACAAATTAGCAGCTCAGCACTAACAACAATAAACGAACAACCACAAGAAGCTGTAGCTCGAGGGTCCTTGTCCTGGGAGGACTAAATGAAGTTCCAAGCTCTCTTTGGGTTTGAGGAGTTCTAGGGAACTAGAGGAGTTCCAAGGTCACCGGCCTTGAAGAGTTTTTAGTGAACTAAAGTTCCAAGGTCACGGCCTTGAAGGAATCTTAGTGATTCGGTCTTGCCTTCCTTAGTGGAAATTCGCTAGTTGAAATTAGAAGAGTGGATTAGGAGCTTGAGTCTCTGAACCACTTAAAATCCCTTGTGTCTTTTACTTTATGTCATTTACTTTATGTACAATAACTGCTATAACTGTTATGTATGTTTTAACTGCTTAGCATTGAACTAACTCTACGAACAATGTATGTATGACCATGAGTATATCAATGAAGGGGATCTTTTACTTATTCTGCTGTACTTGAAAAGATTCTTATGTTTGTCATATGCTAAATTATTAGCAATATAAAATAAACATGAAAAGTATTTGAAATTAAATAGATCTATTCAACCCCCCTTCTAGATTTATTGTGCTTATTGGGAACTAACAATTGGTATCAAAGCAGGTTCTCATGCTGTATTCAAAAGCTAATCGCTTTGAGTCTGATCCTAGGCACAAACATTTTTCTAAACTTAGTTTAGAAGTAAGTCACTTGTTATATGCAGATGAGCTCACACGTTGGAAATATTGTGTATAGGTAAATGTGCATTTACACCTGAAGCTGCTTAGATTAGTCTATGTCTTTGATTATCATATCAATAAGACCAATCCTTGCTCGATATCAATCTTGTTGTCTGAAGACCAGGCTAGAAAGCTCAAGAGATGTCAACAGGAAAAATTCAGACATCCATCAACCTAAAAAGATAAATGGGCCATACATGCTAAGTAATGCTTATCCAAAGAAGAAGAATTTCTCAACCACATGCTTGGTCAAATCGCAGCTAGATGTAAATCTTATGTACTCAAGGATGTCAAAGAATTAGAGATTCTGACACTCTCTTAGCTTACATCTTCAAGACCACGATTGATTGAAAGTCAACTAGAGCAACAAGCTGTCAGGAGCAAATGAGAAACTATGCACATCAATGCCCAACCTCAGTATGTCAAGTTAAATGACTGTTAAGGAACTAACAGTAGAAAGGTACAGTTCCTCACTAGCATAACTGTGTACATCATATTGCACATCCTTATGAACTATAACAGTATTCTTTCAAGAAATCATATTCTACCTAAAAAGGTGAATAGAGAAAGTGCACTAAGGATGGAAACTCAATTGCCTATAAACTTTCTCTCCATCCAAGTTTTAGGTTGAAGATGACATCTTGAAGGAAAACTGAAATGGGTCATAAGAGCATCACAAGTTAAATTAATTTTATGAGAAGTAATCTTTGCTGATGGGTTAATATGTATGTACAAACCTACGTTCTAAGTGTTTGATAACTCACAGAGTATGATCAGCTCTACAAGAGTATCTTGATGATTTATAGAAATTGATCACCTCCATGAATCAACCAAATACAAATAAATCGTAGAATTGATTCTCACTCTGTGAACATTTAAACCCTATGAACATAACCATGCAAATGATGAAACCATCAAAGAAAAAGAGTGTGTTATTAAAATGGCAAATCTTACACACACTCACCATCACGCTTCTCAAAATGTATCATCTAAATTAGTTACATGCATGAACATGGGTGTTGGTGATAGATATGATGGTTATCTAAATATACGAGGAACAGGGGTTTAGAAAACTAACCTAGCAGGACCCATTTAATTATGGGTACAAAAAATAAAAATGTATCTAACCTGCAGGTACATGGTCTATCCGGCCACACTAAGGAATGTTTGAAGTAAGACTTCATCAAGAAGACTCAACCAATGAGAGGCTAAGGATCTGCTCAAAAATGATTACGATAAAATTCCTAAATGTCCAAGCCTGTCCTTGAAGACCCACTAAGCTAACCTGAATGAAGCTCGCATGGCTGCTAATCTGTATATGGAAGCAGGTCGTTCAACCAAAGATGAAAAGGGCCTTATATGCTCAAATTAGGCAAAGCATACTATATGAGAGGAATCCTCAAGGAAGCTCATAACAGAGGATCATCGAGCATCAGTCAAAGAGAACTCATTACGGAAGCAGAACTTCACAAACACAAGACTATCAAAGAAGACTACGTTCGTAGTACTGACTAATAATCGTAGAGTGATCAGTCCTGAAGATATTCATACCTAGGATATAAAGAAATCTAATTGATAATGGTGATTCCAGTCAGAATGAGATATGCATGATTGCCCTCTGCTACACATAAAGAAGAAGAACTTAGGTCTCTCTGAGAAGACAGTATCAACTATGGGGAGCAAAGAATCGCTAACAAAGATCTGAAGCTCTAAACCATCGAGATATACTATGAAGCTGTGTACCAGCTACAGAGTCCCAAAACTTTGTGGGTGATGAACCAAATAAAGATCCATAGTCAGTAGAAACATCTCAAAACGTACTACTGACAACCTTTCAGCCACCCAACTCAAAATTGTGGAGTACCTACAATCAAACATCTGATTGTAGTGTAAGAGCAAGAGGACACCACAATTGCAGCCAGCGCAGATGCCTAAAGTTGGAAGAGAGACTCCCCAATAGAAAAGGTCAAATGAGATATCAGTGCAAATCACTTCTAAAGTATTTCATCTGGAAAGCACCTCAGGGACAAACCTGACCCTTAGCTCACTCTAAGAGGTTGGCCCTTCCTAAGCTACCTTGACCCAGAAAGAATGCTTAGTAAAGTTAATCTCAAGGACCAAGTTAGTCAACAATTGTAGAATAGAGTTTTTAGAGAACTCAACGATCGTGATGAAATCTCAACGATCGTAGTGAAAACACAACAATCGCAGAAGCAGACTCGACGATCGCACTAGCTTGGAAGAACGAGACAATTGCTCTACCGTTTTGAAGTATGAAGAGATTAGTTCAAATGCAGTTTGGAAAAACATCTTGCAAACGCACATCAGAACTTAAGTGCCCAAACTGGTTTAGAGTACATCAGTGGTTGAGCTATGCGGTTTTGACATAAGGATAAATGTCAAAATCACACACTGCAACATCTTTCAGAAAATTAATCGTTGAGTCAATAAAGGAAAACGTAGAGTCAATAGCTGTCCTATCATGCTACTCTACGAACTCAAGAGGTTAAAGGTCAATCCACGTCAGTAAAACGTCCACTCTTCTAAAAGAGACAGCTAACTGACAAGTTACTGGGGAGTTACAGCTCGTTACTGGGCATCGTGCAACCAATAACCAGTCGACACATCACAACGTATGTAGTATAAGAAGGAACTTCCATAAAGACAAAGTCAAATCTACAAACAGTTACCAAAATCCCTTGAACTTCTCTCCCTCCATTTTCAAACCCTAGAATTCTCTTCGAAGGCCAAACCAATCAAACTTCCAGAGCCCAAAACACACTCAGCTAAATCTCTCTAAACCACATACCATATACCTTGAATTCCTAAAATGGCAGAATGGAAAGTCATAACAGGTATTCAACTCGGAACCAAGTCATTTGAGAAATCCAAAAAAAAGTTCAGAGACATTCTTGAACTCGTGAAGAAAGCTGGATTCTCAGAATGTCTTAAGGCAAGCACTCAAGTATACACTGAACTGGTTAAGGAATTCTACTCAAAGGTATCCATAAATGCCAAAACTCTTTCAACCAAGGTTAAAGGTCAGTCTCTAAAACTGAAGTCATCCGATATCAATCAATGCCTAGATTTTCCTGACCGAGGACTGAAAAATCTTGATGAGATTGACACTGAAAAAGCCAAGAAGATTATGGGGTACCAAAGAAACCCTAGTCTGAAGGACATGAAGAAAAAGGAGTTTCCAGATGAATTTGAGTTCCTTGCTGAGATAGTGGGAAAATGTATCTTCGTGAAAAGACAACGCACACGACATTAATCGACTCGACCAAAGATTTGAAGATTATGTCTGCAATAGTTCTGAAGAAGCCAATCAATTTTGGAGCCATCTTGTTCGACCAAATCTCCAAATGGATAGAAAAGGCTGAGTTGAAGAAATCTACAGACAAACCCCTGACAAAGGTATTCCATGGAAGATTGTTGAGTATAGTGCTAAAGAAGAAGCTGGGCAATAGAATCAAGGATGATGAAGGAGAACCCTTAAATGTTCACAAAGTAATGTCTCCACAACTTTTCGTAAACTGGAAGAAGAATCCCAAGGAAAACAGGAGGCTGAATACTGGGAGCAGCAACAAAGCCTCTACAAAGAAGAAGAATATAAAGGAGGTAGAGAGCTCTGAATCTGATTATTCTGTACCAACAGCAACCACACCAGCCAAGAAGAAACCAAAAAGCACAAGGAAAGCTGAGGCCCCTCCAAGAAGTCTATCCACAGAAGAAAAGGTTGAGGATGAAAAGGACTCAACTGCAGAGACCACTAAGAGAAGAAGTAGCAGATTGCTTCAAGGGCCACCCAGAAAGAAAGCAAAGGTGATAAATAGGCCATCTTCAGTTCCCCAAGGAAGCCTATCCTCAAAAGACAAGTACGTAGAGTCAGATAAAGAGAAGGAAACTGAAAGCCCCAACAATGTGTCCCCAAAGAACGAATCCAGCAATGAAGCTGAGGCAGCATTCATGGAAAAAAATTTGGAATCTGCTGGTAAAGGAAAATGTACAAGCCAATTTGCTAACTCTCAGAGTACTCACTTGAAGATGAGAAGCTGCAAGATGACCCATCTGAAGGTCAAGATACAAGAACTCAAACTTGTTCTCATGATGGATCAAATGATGATGAGGTTGAGAAAGAAGCATCAGCACCTACTAATGATGAACTTCAAGAAAGTCTATATGCTGACTCAAAGAACTCAGAGTCTGAAGAAGAAGAAGAAGAAGAAGAAGAAGAAGAAGAAGAAGAAGAAGATGTATCTGATTCACCCACAATTGAACCACCAAGAAGAAGAAGAAGTCACAGATTGATAGCTCAATTTGCCTCAAAGAGGAGAAATGATCAATCTACTGAAATGATTGAACTAAGTGACGGTGAATCCACATCAAGGGAAGAAAATTCTGATGACAGGACCAACTTTGAAGGAGATGATTCCAAGGAAGTCATTGCTGAAGAAGATTCTGAAAGTAAAGGTCAGCAAGAAGAGTCTATTGATAATTCTGATGAAAGGAAGCAACAAAGTTCAAGCTCAGGAAGGGAAAAGATAGAGAAAGATTCCATCTCTGCAAATCAGGAATCTGAGGAACTAGAATACTATCCTGTTCTCTCCCCAGCCAGAATAAGCAGAAGAATTGTAGTGGAAGTCTTTGATGAGCCACCAGCAGAACCACCTGCAAGATGGATAAGTCAAGGAAATGAACAACTTCGAGTTATAAGAATGACCACAGATGAAGTACTTCACAATTGGAAAAACATGGAATTAGACTGCACAAAAATATTGTATAACTCTGAAGACCTCTTGATGAGATGGTTCTTTCCATGGATGCCATGGTTGAAGGCACATACTAAGAGAGATGAAAGTTACTTCAGCTGGTGCTACTCTCATTTTCCAAGCATGGAACTGGTGGCACAAAACTTCCTAAGAGTGAAGAGTTTCGCTACAATGATGATCACAAACTAGTCTCACTACAAAGTGTACAGACATGCTGGAAATAACTATATCCCCTACGATCGTAGAGTGGACTCAGAAGGAAGAAGGATCATGACCAATGATATAATCGAAGAGTCAGTCCACTCTACTACTGATGGTTTCCAAGTTCAAGATACAAAGCTTCCATCTGATCAACCACTACTGACAGACATTCCTACATCCTCAACCAATGATTGAAACTCAACGATTCTTCAAATTTTCAATACCTTCAAAAATCTGTCCAAGGAAGAAGATCGTAGAGTCCAATCTGATACTCAACCAGGGGCTGCCCAATTAAATGATCAAATATCTGTGAAGAAGGAGCTGATAAAGAATTCTGATGAACTGATTGAGAGAATATCTCTATTCACTAAAGAATCAAAGAAGCTGACAACAACAGAAGGTAACTTAGTTCAAGAGAGACTCCAAGAAATGATGGTTGATGTATCCCTCAAAGTTAGAGAAAGAGATCATCTATCTCAAAGCTCTACATGATCAAAAGGCTGAAGCTCTACTCGCACAAAAGGCAAATGAAGAGCAACTCAAAGTCCTCACTGACAAGATTGACAACATGAATCAGTCATTCTCTGTGCAACTTGAGTTAGGACAACGAGAACTTAAGAATGAGATTGGTAACTCCTCTTACCTGATGGAGCAGCTTACGTACAACATGGAGCAGCTCTATCAAATGATTAATGACAAAAAGGGGGAGAAAAAGAGGCATAGAAAGAGGAATAATATAAATCATTCAAGTAAGGACAAGAAGAGCAGGAGCAAACAAAAAAGGAAGACAAAGAAGAAGGAAGCAGAACAAGAAGATGGTTCATCATCTAAGGGGGAGCCAAAGGATGATGAGACTAAGACTGAGGGGGAGCCAGAAGAAGAGGAGAAGGAGGAGAAAACAAACCAAACAAATGAGTAGCTGATCAACAGACATCCTAGAAACATACACGGAGACAAAGAGGTACATCTCTAACTAGTTAGGTATGTTCAGGATCCAGGATGTAAAATGTCAGTGTATTAAAATTCCACATCATTATAAATGACATTCATGATTATCTGTTTTAGAAATACAGCTGCTCACTGTATATAAGATTCATTCATAACATGCATATGCACTTATTATTTTTGTCATAATCAAATAGGGGGAGATTGTCAGGAATAAGCATGTGAATGTTATTCCTATTTATATATGATTTGATTATGATATATATATATATATATATATATATATATATATGAATAAATATGCAAGTATGCTTGCATTTAGAAAAGCTGTAAAGTCCTCTGATAGATTATAGAAACATATGTACAATGACTTAGAATGAATTGATCAAATGTGTTAGGTTGATCCTACATAAGCAAAACAGCTTTGTAAAGTCCTTAAAAAGAAATAATGTACAAGGACTATAAATATAGAAATATCAAGCATGTTAGGTTGATCTTATGATGTAATAGATAGGCTTGTCTGATCGTCGAGCACTGCACCAGATATCGTAGTCTGCCAGGAGAGTCAAGGAAAACTCGAGAGCTATCGAAGCAGAATCGTAGTCTACAAGATAGTAGATCTCGGAGTTCGTAGACTTCCAGGAGAGACGAGGAAGGATCGGAGTGTGTCGAGGAGAACTTCCTCAGGGCCGTAGTCTACTGAGGAAGTAATGTTTAGAATCGTGAGAGAAACTTCGCCACTGGCCGATGAGCATCTCGCTTAAAAGCCAAGTCAAGAATCGTAGACTATACTCGAGTCGCAGTAGTCTACTAATCATACCAGAGGCGAGATCGTGAGTCAAGCAAGATCGATGAAGATCGTGGCGCCCCCAAAATAGGTATACAACACCCATTCTCGAGTCGCCAAAATACATGGTATAGAAAGCAAACTACAACTTTGACAATACAGATGTCGTGTAGTAATACGACAATACAACTGTGAGTTTGAATACAAATATTGTCTTCTAGACAATATACACACCCAAATAAGTCCTCATTAATTATTCATACACTATTTTACGTAAATAGTGAGGATGACTAAAACATCTTCCTAGAACCATCACTCCATACCCCGACTCGATCCTCGCTATGTTCTCACCTCCTCGAGAAGAAAAATGGAACAAAAAGGAAAAGGGTGAGCTCAACTAGCCCAAAGAAAGAATATTATGACTAAGATAATATACAACAAATTATCGTTAGTCTTCAACAGGAAAAATCTAACGAGTAATACAATAGACAACAAGTTTTAGATCAACAAATGCAATGGAACAAAGAATCCATTGTAAGAGTCACGTAGAGAAAGAATTCTACCGTCTTCTAAGGTTTAAAAGTCCATCATCAATAGTTTATCCTCAGAATAACAATCAATATACATCTTTAATCATCTTTGCACTACTGTGCCAAAGATATTCATTTGTATCACCAATTGGTCATGTTCATCTCAACACTGCTCATCTTTACACTACAGCCAAAGAAGATATTCATCGATTAATCGCTCATCTTTGCACTGGGCCAAAGATATTCATTTATATCACCATTTAGGACCGAGGATGATGAAAAACATTTTTAAAGAAACGAATCCAAAGAAACAAAATGACAAGGATTAAGGATTAAGGATTCGTACTTTGTTTTACCCATGTCCAAAAATACTTGAAAATAATCATATTGGTGTAAAATTCAAGAATGATCAAAACATGGATACAATCAAAGCTAGTATCCGAATAGATATTTTGAACAAAAAGAAAAAATTTTATTTTTCTATGAATAGTCTTAGTATTCGTGAATAAGGTCGTATACGTGAATAGTCCAGATACGTGAATAAGAACCTTGACACAACAAGTTCCAAATTTGATAAAAAAGTTCACCAATACTTCTAAGATAATGATATTGAAGAAAAAATATCATTTAAGAAGAAAATAATACCCTTTACCTCAAAATAATCGTCTTGACCGAATTTCGATATAGTCTTGTAAACCCAGACCAGATAGCAACACTCAAAGTATACTCACAAGAATACGCTCGATAATTTAGAGAGAGAAAGAGAGAAACTTTGTTTACGGTGTGATTTTCAATTCTAACTTAGCCTCTATTTATAGGAAAATGTTAGAACGCCTAAAGGAGACTAAATTAATAAATTATTATTATTTACCAAATATTCAAGCCCACCACCAAAGAATCTGATTTTAGCCACCAACCACATGTTAAAGATGCTCACCAACCTTTGAAAACGTTTTTCTTGAAAATAATAATTAAAATTTCCAAAATCAATTATTTTAACTCAAAACATCAATAATTCACAATAAATATCCCTTTTATCAGAAAATTCAAATCTACGCGACTTTTTATAGGAATTTCAATTCTCTACAACTTTGCGTAAGAAAATTTTTCCAAATTCCAAATGTAAATTATCCAAAATCCACAAACGGCAATTTTACGATCTATAATAAATTTTCTATCAAGAATCGTGTCCACCAAATACACAAAACATATGTTAAACATTTAATGCCACAAAATACTCTACCTCCTCATATACTCATATATCCCACAATTATTATAAAAATATCACCGTTAATATATTATTAAAATAATATATTTAAATGTATTATTTTATCGAGAAAAGATAAAATATTAATTTTCAACAATTGTCACATTAAAAATTTTCTCCATCTATATCCACATAAAATAAATATTTTCTTTATCATAATAATTAATTATTCAAAATAATATTACAGAATCACAAGATTGATAACTAGGTGTTTCAAGGGAAAGAGAGGGCTTTCGAATAAGGATTTCTCACTTACTGGTAGCGCAATTGATTAGGTGACCAAACCTCTCCTTAGATGTAACTTTCTAGACATTACCAATAATGTTATCGATAATATTATTCAAATAATATGAATTATTGATTTGATAATGGAAAATACTTGTGTAATGACAATTATTGAAACAATAATAATATAAATATCAATCAAACAATTATCAATCAATAAGATAAAATAATGAACAAGAATTCTCGTAACAATTATTGAGTAAAGCCTTCTTCACGTAAGGATCAATAATTCAACAATCATCGCAATACCGGTAATATTCGTGTAACCACGCCGACATTATTTTATTTTAACCACGAATAACCCAACAAAGGTTAATTCGGTAATAATTTACGCCGTTATTTATAAAACTCAATCTTTGTCGTTTTCCTTCATCCAACCGCTTTTCACATGGGGCCCACCAATGATCTGCTGCTGGTCAGACGGAGATTCCCGACAAAAAGAATATTCCACGACCAAACGAATATTCCCCGACAATAATGAATATTTTATAACCACTTGCTTATTTTGTAAACTTTGCACATTTCACCCATAACCAAAGAATTATATCAAATTAACCCTTATTAATTTAGAATAATGAATAAAGAAAAATTCAATTTTATTTATAATAAGTTGGGGTCTTACAACCTCCCCTCCTTATGAAATTTCGTCCTCGAAATTGACATACGACTGTATATCGAAAAGGTGAGGTACTTGCTTTAATCTCCGATTCCAACTCCCATGTCATTTCCTCAATTGCATGGTTTCTCCACAAAACCTTAACTTGTGGTATAACCTTCGTGCGTAAGACATGCTCTTTCCTATCCAAAATCTCAACAGGTATCTCCTCGTAGGTTAAATCTTCTCGCTATCTCGTCCGGTTCTAATGCAATAATGTAGTTCGGTCTTTCACATATTTACGAAGCATAGATATGTGGAATACATTGTGAACACGAGACATACTTGGAGGTAACGCGAGTCTATAGGCTACGTTCCCTATTCGGTCAAGAATCTCAAATGGACCAACAAACCTTGGATTGAGCTTTCTCTTTTTCCCAAATCTTGTAACTCCCTTCCATGGAGTAATACGTAATAATACATGATCTCCGATATTAAACTCCACGTCCTTTCTATGAAGATCAAGATAACTCTTTTGTCGATCTTGTGAAGTTTGAATACGTTGTCGAATCATTTGGATCTTTTACGTAGTCATGCGTATTTAATTACGGTCCCAACAATATTGCTTCTCCCACCTCGCCCCAAAGATATCGAGAACGACATTTTTCGTCCATACAACGCCTCAAATGGAGCCATGCCTATACTTGCTTGATAATCATTATTGTAGGAGAATTCCACCATGGTAGGTACTTATCCCAACTTCCTTTGAAATCTAGGACACGAGTCTTAATAGATCTTCAAGGGTTTGAATAGTCCTCTCCGATTGTCCGTCCGTTTGAGGATGGTATCTTTGTCGAATCAATCAGAACTGCGTCCCATAGCTTTCTCGCAAGCTAACCCAAAATCTTGATGTGAATCTCGGGTCACGATCTCAAACTATGGATACTGGCATGCCATGCAATCGTATAATCTCATTCACGTATATACGAGCAAGACGTTCAAGGGAATAAGTCTCAGCGTGTCGGTAAAGAAATGGGCGGACTTGGTTAATCTATCAACAATAACCCAAATTACATCTACGCCTTGAGAAACTTTGGGAAGACCTCAGAACAAAATCCATAGTAATGTGTTCCCATTTCCATTCCTAATCTCAAGTGGTTGCAATTCACCTTTTGACACTTGATGCTCCGCCTTTACACGCCGACAAAGTTAAACATCTTGAGATAAACTCCGCAATCTCTCTCTTCATATTGTTCCACCAAAATGTATGTCAATATCATGATACATTTTGGTACTTCCAGATGGATTACAAACGGGTGTTGTGTGCCTCAATCATGATTTTATGCTTGGTCGTAATCGTTAGAACGCAGAAAGTCTAGAATTGACTCAAGTATTCCTTCCTCATCAATTCTTGCTTCCTAATAGCTCCTTCTTGCACTTTCTTCTTCATACGCATCGCCTTTGTGTCCGTAGCTTGAGCAGCTTTTAACTTTATCGATTAAAGTCGGTTCTACTCAGATATTCGCCATCATCATGTGGGACCCTCGAGTCTTTAATTCTATCTTCATCCTTTGTAAGTCGATAAAATGGGCCTTTGCGTTGACAATATTGCACTTCGTGATTGCATATGATCTTCACTCAATGCGTCGCCTACCACGTTCGCTTTTCGGATGATATTGAATAGTGTGATCATAATCTTTTAATGACTCCACCAACGTCAGGCACCGCATGTTGAGTTCTTTTGGGTGAAGAAATATTTGAGGCTTTTATGGTCCGTATAAATCTCCACTTTCTCTCCATACAAGTAGTGTTCCATATCTTCAACGCTAATACAATCTGCCGCTAATTCTAGATCATGAGTAGGATAATTCCTCTCATATTCTTTGAGTTGTCGTGAGGCATAGGCTATGACTTTCCCATGTTGCATGAGAACACATCCTAACCCCTTTCCAAATTTCTTTTCCGTAAGCATCAGTAGATAACAAATCCATCCGAACCAGATGGTATTGTCGTAACAGTCCGAAATGAGTCTCCTCTTAAGCTCTTGGAAGCTCTTCTCGCATTCCTCGCCCATAAGAATTTTTCATCCTTCCGAGTCACCGAGTTAACTGAGTAGCGATTCGAGAAAATCCTTCCACAAATCTCCGATAATAACCAAATTAAGCCCGTAAAGTGCGTGCTTGACTTGGCCACCGACTTCGGTTGTTCTAACTTTGTATTGCTTCAATCTTCGCCGTCAACAGATACTCCTTGTTTTGACACCACGCGCTCAAGGAATGCTACTTCCTCAAGCCGAACTCGCATTTCTTCAAATTGGCATAAAGCTTGTGTTCACGAAGTCTTTGTAGTACCACTTCAAATGGTGCTCATGATCTTCACGGCTTTTGGAATAGATGAGGATGTCATCAATAAAGACAACAACGAATCGATCCAAATATTCCTTAAATACACGGTTCATCATATCCATGAAAGCGGCGGGAGCATTAGTCAATCCAAAAGACATGACCAAGAATTCATAATGCCCGTATCGAGTCCTCGAATGCCGCCTTTGGAATATCCTCGCTTTAATCTTCAAATGATGATATCCGTAATCGAAGATCGATCTTTGAAAAGAATTGCGCCCTTGTAATCGGTCGAACAGGTCATCAATGCGAGGTAGCGGATACCTATTCTTGATGGTGACATGGTTCAATTCTCGATATTCAATACAAAAGTCGCATCGACTCCGCTTTCTTCTTTACGAATAAAACAGAGCACCCCAAGGAGACGTACTGGGGCCAGAATGAAACCGATGTCTAATAACTCCACGTAGTTGGACTTTTAACTCCACAAGTTCAATAGAGCCATTCGATATGGGGTTTTAGAAATGGGCTTTGTATCTTTCTCAAGGTCAATAAAGAATTCAACATCACGCTTACGGGGTAGACCGGAAGCTTTTCAGAAATACATCGTGGAATTCTTTAACCAAAGAAATATTATTCAAATCGACTTGTCTTTATTCAAATCCATAACATGGGCTAAGAAAGCTTGACATCCGCTTTTCAATAAAACGAATAGCTTTGTGGCTTGATATGACAAATGATCGATTTTAGTGGTTTAGTGGTTTGAATTGTATGGCGGGTTGGTTAGGAATATGAAAACTAACAACCTTACGAAAACAATCAATTTTGGCATGATGAGTGGTTAACCAATCAATTCCTAAAATCACATCAAAAGCAAGTATCTTTAAAGAGATAAGATCAAAAGGTAATGTGATAGTGCCAACTTGGATCATGCAAGATTTATAAACTGTAGATGTAACGAAGGTTTCACCCAACGGAGTTTCAACAGATAAATCAAAATCTAATTTCTCCGGAGTCAAGTTTAAACGTTGAGCACAAGCAGGAGAGATAAAATAATGGGTAGAATCGGTATCTAGTAAGGTATAAACTTCGCAAGAATTCAATATTAGCTTACCCGTGATCACCTCGTTGGGTTCCTCACGCTTTTGTCCAAATACGCGACAAACGCTTCTTCCAGAACCAATCGATTTCGACTTATCCGGGACAAATTTGGAATCACCACTCCTGCTGAACTTGGTTTCGCGATAGTACAATTTCCACAGTTGTAACATACCTTGGATTGTTGTGATGGCCTTAATGATATGTCCTCCTTCCCGCATTTGTAACATCTAACTCAAGGCCGTTTCTCCTCCCCTAGCATTTGTTGTTGGTCTTTGGTCTTTGCCGTTGATATCTTCCCGCTCATTGTTGAATCTTCTTTCTGAAATTTCCACCGAGTCACCTCTCCTATTATCATGTCCACGATTACCACCGAGTGGTTACCGCTTTTGTCCGTATTCTTTCCTCCTCATTTGGTTATCATCGCTCATGACTACCCCGATTGTGGTCCCTCGGTTGAGTATACTCACTATCTCGCTTAATAATCGAGCCCTCGCTGACAACATCCGAATACGAGAGAAAATTTATGAGAGATAAGGTATTGACGAATCTCCGGTTTTAGACCTCTCGTAAACATACGCGTCATTCGCTCCTCATTCTCCACCAAATGAGGTGCAAACACGGATAACTCTGCGAACTTTGCCTCGTCTTCGAGACACCGCCATGTTTGTTCTGCTCGAGTCTAATAAACTCTACCTCCTTCATATGACGAATACTTTCTCGGAAAGTACTTGTCATTGAACAGCTTCAAAATCTTTCCCAAGACATGTTAAGTGCATCTGGTCAGTACGCTTCTACGATTCCCACCAAAGAATCTGCTTCACCACGAAACATAAAGGTGGCGAATGGAACCTTACGTTCTCCGTGCACCCCAAGACATCGAATATCTTGGTAATTTGCTTGACCCACGTTTACGCCTTGATCGGATCCGGCTTTTCATGGAAATCTGGTGGTCCCAACTCCTTAAACCGCTTGGTGATGCATCGTGCATTGCCATCATTTCCACCCGTATTTTGTACACGAGTCTCCTTTATGCGATTTTGCATGAACTGCAAAAAGCTTCTAAACATCCGCTGTTCATCATTTGCTCAATGGCGTTGTTCACAGGAGGAACATTGCCACTGCTGCACGCTCTCCTCGCTTGGTGAACACCTGGCGTCTCCACGATCCTCATAAACTCCATTGTTAACGCTTCTCGCAGCCCATTCTTAAATCTTCGCCATAAAACAAGGGTTAATTAAACAAATTAACATATCACATAATATCCTATATTATGACCGACCAACAAATAAGCTTAGGTAGGACACACTAATGAATGATTTACTCGTCTCTCCCTCCTAGTTCTATTCCCCGATCTCCGCCAGAGATCATATCCCTAAGCTCGATACTTAATCGTGGCGCCCCCAAAATAGGTATACAACACCCATTCTTCGAGTCGCCAAAATACATGGTATAGAAAGCAAACTACAACTTTGACAATACAGATGTCGTGTAGAATACGACAATACAACTGTGAGTTTGAATACAAATATTATCTTCTGCAGACAATATACACACCCAAATAAGTCCTCATTAATTATTCATACACTATTTTACGTAAATAGTGAGGATGAATAAAACATCTTCCTAGAACCATCACTCCATACCCCGACTCGATCCTCGCTATGTTCTCACCTCCCGAGAAGAAAAATGGAACAAAAAGGAAAAGGGTGAGCTCAACTAGCCCAAAAAGAATATTATGACTAAGATAATATACAACAAATTATCGTTAGTCTTCAACAGGAAAAAATCTAACAGTATCACAATAGACAACAAGTTTTAGATCAACAAATGCAATGGAAGCAAGAATCCATTAGAAGAGTCACGTAGAAAAGAATTCTACCGCCTTTCTAAGGTTTAAAAGTCCATCATCAATAGTTTATCCTCGTAATAACAATCAATATACATCTTTAATCATCTTTGCACTACAGCCAAAGATATTCATTTGTATCACCAAATAATCATGTTCATCTCAACACTGCTCATCTTTGCACTACAGCCAAAGATATTCATCGCTTAATCGCTCATCTTTGCACTGAAAGCCAAAGATATTCATTTATATCACCATTTAGGACCGAGGATGATGAAAAACATTTTTAAAGAAACGAATCCAAAGGAAACAAAATGACAAGGATTAAGGATTAAGGATTCGTACTTTGTTTTACCCATGTCCAAAAATACTTGAAAATAATCATATTGGTGTAAAATTCAAGAATGATCAAAACATGGATACAATCAAAGCTAGTATCCGAATAGATATTTTGAACAAAAAGAAAAAAATTTTATTTTTCTATTGAATAAGGCCAGATTCAGAATAAAGGTCGATATCGTGAATAGTTCCAGATAACGTGAATAAGAACCCCGACACAACAAGTTCCAAATTTGATAAAAAAGTTCACCAATACTTGGCATAATGATATTGAAGAAAAATATCATTTAAGAAGAAAATAATACCCTTTACCTCAAAATAATCGTCTTTCCGATCGAATTTCGGTATAGTCTCGATGAAACCCGCACCAGATAAAGAACACTCAAAGTATACTCACAAGAATACGCTTTCGATAATTTAGAGAGAGAAGAGAGAAACTTTGTTTCGTGTGATTTTCAATTCTAACTTAGCCTCTATTTATAGGAAAATGTTAGAATGCCAAAGGAGACTAAATTAATAAATTATTATTATTTACCAAATATTCAAGCCCACCACCAAGGAATCTGATTTTAGCCACCAACCACATGTTAAAGATGCTCACCAACCTTTGAAAAACGTTTTTCTTGAAAATAATAATTAAAATTTCCAAAATCAATTATTTTAACTCAAAACATCAATAATTCACAATAAATATCCCTTTTATCGAAAAATTCAAATCTCATGACTTTTTATAGGAATTTCAATTTCTACAACTTTGCAGAAGAAAATGTTTCCAAATTCCAAATGAAATTATCCAAAATCCACAAACGGGCAATTTTACGATCTATAATAAATTTTCTATTCAAGAATCGTGTCCACCACACACAAAAAACATATGTTAAACATTTAATGCCACAAAATACTCTACCTCCTCATATACTCATATATCCCACAATTATTATAAAAATATCACCGCTAATATATTATTAAAATAATATATTTAAATGTATTATTTTATCGTAAAAAAGATAAAATATTAATTTTCAACAATTGTCACATTAAAATTTTCTCCATCTATATCCACATAAAATAAATATTTTCTTTATCATAATAATTAATTATTCAAAAAATAATATTACGTAATCACAAAGATCGACAACCGTGCCGCTCCTGTGAAAGAGGGGCTTTCCAATAAGGATTTCTCCTCATCTTGGCGCGCAATTAGGTGACCAAACCTCTCCTTAGATGTAACTTTCTAGACATTACCAATAATGTTATCTCGATAATATTATTCAAATAATATGAATTATTGATTTGATAATGGAAAATACCGTGTAATGACAATTATTGAAACAATAATAATATAAATATCAATGCAAAGAATTATTGAATCAATAAGATAAAATAATGAATGCGAATTATTCGTAATAATTATTGAGTAGTGCCTTCACGTAAGGATCAATAATTCAATAATACTGTAATACTGTGCTACTTCTTTGTGTAACCACGCCATGACATCGTATTTTAACCACCGTAACCCAACAATGGTTAATTCGGTAATAATTTACGTCGTTATTTATAAAACTCAATCTTTGTCGCTTTCCTTCATCCAACCGTTTTTCGTTATGGGGCCCACCAATGACCAAGCATTGTCAGACGGAGATTCCCGACAAAAAGAATATTCCACGACCAAACGAATATTCCCCGACAATAATGAATATTTTATAACCACTTGCTTATTTTGTAAACTTTGCACATTTCACCCATAACCAAAGAATTATATCAAATTAACCCTTATTAATTTAGAATAATGAATAAAGAAAAATTCAATTTTATTTATAATAAGTTGGGGTCTTACAAAGACAACATGCACAACGACAGAAATCGTAGAGTGTCAAGATCTGATCTCAGAGTCGTAGTGTCTGCACAGCCAAAGCTGAATCGTAGAGTGCAGAACTAAGACTTCAACAGATGTGCTCACATTGCCAAGGCAGAATCATAGAGCAAATACGATTCTCAATGAATGAGCACTCCCATAATATCCAAAGGAATGAAGCCTCTGCTTGGTAATACAAAGATACATCTCACCAAAGAAATCAGAGGGCACTCAACGAATGGCATACAATCTAACAGAAGATCTAAGCACCAACCCAATCAGCATCAAGATTGAGTAGTGAAGCCATTCAAAATAAAGTCTTCCACAAGGAGAGAATGAAGAAGGCTTGATGGCGACTAAGGAAAGTCACGTTAGTGTGTAGTGGTCATCAAGTAGTAGGAAGACAATGATCTTGGAAGCAACCAAGATCGTAGTGTTTGCCAAACAAAGAAAGAACTGATGGATTCCACAAAGAGATACTGGTCAACTCTGAATAACAAGGCTAAAGTGATTAAGCATTGGGTCAGTCCATTGATGATAAGTGAACGGGAGATCACAAGGAGAAAGCGAACTGGACACGCCACAAATCTGAAGTGTCTTGTTATTTAGAAAGAGCCAGAGCGAAGAGTCAAGCCATCAGTATCTAAGAACAGTCAAAGCAAACAAAAGAGATGAAGCACTGCACAAGAGAAGGAAGAAGTGTTCCACATTGAAGATCGGATGAACACTCTTCATGATAGTAGTGGTGTCTCTGTCAGTCAATAACACACTACGATCAAGTCCATAAAGACATGCATCAGAATTGTAGAGTTCGGATAGCTGAAGACTGAAGCATTGGCAATGGTTCAATCTGAAGGGTAATATTTGAACAAGAGCTCATTGAGAGCATCGATGTAAAAGGACAACCTCTGATCAAGAAATCAGAAGGAGGAAATAAAGTCTTCAACCTGCCCAAGATATCAAAGTGTCATATCTAACAGGGTTGGTGAAACAGTAGACTGCAGTGTCAGAAAGTTAGAAAAAGATGTCATGTCACATCTTCAGTCTACACTAAATAACTCGAGATCTGTGAAGTCATTTGAATAGCTTCCAACGGTTACTTTCCAATGGGAAGATTTGGAAGATTAGAAAGCAGTATAAATCAACAAAGCCTCAAAGATCAAGATATGCTGATGATTGTGAAGTTGCAGAATCGTTGAGTTGATGAATGCTATAGTTGACTCTACGAGTTCCACTAAAGATCAACAGAACAAGTCTTAGTGACAGTAAGACTACCAAGGTCGAAGTGAAGCAGCTTTGAAGTAGAGCTCAAACAGATCAAAGCTTCACTCAACAAAGATGAGAATGCCACTGAAGATGGAAGCCAAGCTGAGAGACGAGAAGGCCAAGAAGATAGCATTCAAGAGAGTGGCTGAGTACAAAGAAGATCAGTAGAGCCACTCTACGAATCACCATGAACCCAAAGCTGAAACTGAACACGTGCAGAACCATGTCTGCAAAGCATTCAAGAAGGGTTTAGGGATTGCTAAGTGCCAGTCGAAGACTACTAAAAGCACAGAGACTTAGCAAATCCAGATGGTGATGGTGCATAGCTAACATCAGATAAAGATAAGCTGAAAAGAGTAAAGATTAGCTGCACCAAAGAAGGTGTGGTCCAGACTCGAAGCAGATTATAAAGAGGACCACATCAAGCTGCTAAGTACAAGAGATGTTCAGAGCTTGAAGACATCTTAGCAGCTCAGCACCAACAACAACAAACAAACAACCACAAGAAGCCAGGGCCTGAGGGGTCCTTGTCCAGAGGGACTAAATGAAGTTCCAAGCCTGCTGGGCTTGAAGAGTTCCTAGGGAACTAGAGGATTTCCAAGGCTGCTAGCCTTGAAGAGTTCTTAGTGAACTAAAGCTCCAAGGCTGCTGGCCTTGAAGGAATCTTAGTGATTCAGGGTGCTGCCATTCCTTAATGGAAATCCTGCTAATTGAAAGCAGAAGAGTGGATTAGGAGCTTGAGTCTCTGAACCACTTAAAACCCCTTGTGTCTTTTAATTTATGTCATTTACTTTATGTACAATAACTGCTATAACTGCTATGTATGTTTTAACTGCTTACCATTGAACTAACTCTACGAATAATGTATGTATGACCATGAGTATATCAATGAAGGGGATCTTTTACTAATTCCGTTGTGCTTGAAAAGATTCTTATGTTTATCATATGCTAAATTATTAGCAATATAAAATAAACATGAAAAGTATTTGAAATTAAATAGATCTATTCAACCCCCCCCTTCTAGATCTATTGTGCCTACTGGGAACTAACAGATATTTATAGAAAAATCATCTTTATTAAAAAAAAGTTGGGGTCTTACATAACACCTCATCAAAAATGACCAAAATAGCCTCCATAAATCTGATTACATTATCTTTAGGGTCTTTTGTCAAAAACATTACAGTTTTACCTTTTATAACATCACTTAACTTATTTTATCCATTTATTCATAAATCAATCATTCACATGAAAAATACAAAACAGTTTCAAAAATTCTAATTTTCTGAGAAATATCAGTTAATATTACCCTTATATATGAACATATAATATTTTTGGAATTTTTCAATTTCGTTTATTATGCTTAAAATGGCCAAAATAGTCAGATGTTGCAACAATTTTCATGAACTGAGTTTTTGTCCAAAACTTCCAAAACTTTTAAGGGATGTTCCTGTTATGTATATGTATTTCCTTTAAACATTTCACAATTTTTGGAGTTATACACTAAGAGTTATTCCCTTTTACTTTTTAAGTAGTCATTTCTCGTAAAATCCATAACTTTCATCCTACACATCCAAAAATCACCATCTTTTTACAGAACACATTTAACTCATGATATTATCATTCTAAATTTTTCCAGAATTTTTAGAGAAAAATAATCAGACAAAATTTCCCCTGCTATATAAATTGCCCCAAAATAGTCCTTTTTTTTTTTTTCTCCTTTTCAAAAATTTGGACTGTTTTGCTTAAAACAACCCCCATGGCTTGAAAAATCATCATAGTTGAGTGTTAAGACTTGGGTTTACTAGTCAACTTACACATCTAGCACCCCTCTTTGACGGAGCACAAATAGAAGGTGTAGATCTTAAATGGTAGATGATCAAAGTGAAGAAAAGTTAGTTTTTTTTACCCTTAAGAACATAGTTTTCATTTCTTCCTTTTGATCAACATTCTGACTCTCAAAATGGTTAGATCCATACATGAAATACTAGGAAACTTGTAGATCTAAAGTTTTTGAGTTTAGAACATTTACTCTTTATTTCATCATACTAACAAAAGAAAGGAAAACAAAGCTTAAAATCTAGGGTTTTTTACCTTGATTTTATGGCATACCTCCTTTCTCTTCCAAAATAGTTGATAAACTTTGGGTGCATGAAAGATCACACATTTCTTGCTCCTAGGGCTGCCGCAATTTTACTCTCTTTTTCACTCTTTTTTTTTAAATTTGCTTTGTTAAGTTAGAATAAGATGAAAGAGAAAGAGAATAAGGTTTTGTTTGGGAGAATTATATAGATATAAAATACGTATGCATATTATTTCCCAACACTTCTCCTTCTATTCTCACTCGATCATTCTTGCTTTGCTTGTGGACTTGGATAAAATAAGTGGCCAAATTAATTAGTGACACCTAAGGGGAGTTGTTAGCTAAACTTTGACAAAATGGGAAGTAAAATGATTTAACCCATATGCTAATTTCTCTCCTCTTTTGGCCGGGTATAGCCCCCTTCTCTATCCCATTTTTTTATTTATTTTTAATGCCAATTTTTGCTTAATCAAATATCCACAAAGTCCTTCACTTGTTGGGCTAAGTTTGGGCATCCTTTTCTTTCTTTTGGCATTCCTTAAACAATTACTTGTGGCATGTAATTTACCATGGGTCCAACACTATAATTTTATCTTACCCTACTTATTTAATTAGGATTTCCATTCAACTTATTTTGGAATTCAGATAATTACTCATGTACATTTAATTTTTATAACCCCGTTAGACTTACTTTGATTAAGTTATAAAAATGAATTAGTTGAGAGGTATAAAATAAATCTTTTAGGTAAATTTACTAGTATGTAATTTAAATACTAAAAATCTCAAATAATAATAACCTTTAGGTTAATTAATTCTTATATCTAATATATAAAAATTAGGCTATAAGGTTTTCAATTTGTAGGAATTCAAGACCAATGGCAAAATGGTCTTTAACCATTATTAGGGAAGGGAAAGATGACCTTAAGTCATCTCAAGGAAATTTTTAGAAATTTCCTCCAAGGACACATTGGTCATAATCAATTTTTTCTTTAAGGACAAAGTTGTTATCTAAACAAAATTAGGAAATTTCCTTCAAGGATGCTATGGTCATTAACAAATTTTTCTTGGGACAAAATGGTCATTCCCCTATTACTAAGAAACTTTCTAGCAATTTCCTTCCTAGCTAGGGCACAAAAGTCATTAATAATTTTTTTAGGGCAAAATAGTCTTTTGCCACTTCAAGAAAATTTCCTAATAATCATTACGCATCATTACTAGTTGGGTCCACTCTTATTTACCAACACTGTCCTACATTTAACTCAAATATGAATTGTTCCTAACCATAATTATTCTACTAATCACATGTCCCACATAAGTCATAATGTATTTATCATCATTGATAAATAATTATTATTAGACATTTAATTAATTCATGTCTTCTTAAAGCATTCTAATACGGTTTGTTGTATTCAATAAGCATCTCATAACATCTTTTTTTTAAAAATTTATTTTCTTAATAAATTTTCCACGTACGTACAAAATCTACTTCTAGGCTTTGAATTTTCATAACCCTTATTTTCTCAATTCTTCTAATTTAATTTCTTTGCATTGCTTAAAAATTTTAAACCATATAGGTTTTTCTCAATTTTTTTTAATTATTCCTCTATTTCAAGTCTAGGTTTTATTCTTTAACCTTTAATTTAATCGTTCAAGATCTTATAAATTTTTGAGTACGTACTACTAAAAAAATGGTCATTTGTGATGGCCAAAATCCATCATAAAAAGTAGGAAAACAATCACGAAAGGTTTACGTGATGGCATTAAGCATCACAACGGCCGTCTTGTATACGCCCATCATGAAAAGTTTTACGTGATGGTTTTGGCAATCACGCAAACGCTTAGTGTTTTTGTGATGATTGATACAATCACATTAATACATAATCTATTGTGATTGTCAAAGTCATCACAAAAGACTTTAGGGATCAAATAAGAACGTGAATATCTATTTACGTATATTTTATTTCACTATATTAATTGTATCTATATTAATTGTATCAAATGATACTTGTAGGATTCGAACCCTCCCCCCATTTGCAAACTAAATAACGAGTATTACCACTACACCAAAGCCCATATAATGATTATAATTTTAAAACAAAATATAAAAGTAAACATATGTGAGTTGACTTACTAAACAAAATTATTTCCACATAAGATTTGGTGATTGCAATGACAGTCACAAATACTCTATAATGATGGTAATATTAGTCATCACTGAGAGCCATCATATATTTTATTGTTTTGTGATGGCTTAAAAATGTCATCACAAAATACCTTCTTTTTGTAATTGCAAATAAAAGTTGTCACAAAAATCTATCTTTTTAATGATTGTCACGGCCATCACAAAATATTGTTTTGATTATTTCTTATATTAAAATATTAGTGATAGCTTAATTGCAATCACGAAAAGGGTATATCTATAAGTGATGACTTAATGCGTCATAAAAAGAAAATTTATTCTGCGTGAAAAAATTGGTGTGATTGACATGACCATCACAATTATAATACTTTGATGGAAAGATTAGTCATCATTAAGAGCCATCATATATACTATTATTTTGTGATTGATTAAAAAGTCCATCACAAATTACTATATTTTATGATTGTTTTTAAAAACTGTCACAAAGTTCCGTCACGTATTTTTGTTTTTCTAGTAGTAAGTTGTCACAGAGAAGCCATCAGATAAGAGAGATTTAGTGAAAAGGTTTACCTGCTCCCATCAACCCACACCTTCAGCCATCATTTGCAAGCTTGATTTCCAGAAACATAGGGATATGCCAATGGCCTATATGCGGCTGGACTTAGAATGAGACTATGATTTTAGGACTAGAGGTTTAATATATATACTACACATTCAATTTAGACCTCAACATTTTTAATGTGAGTTCATTTTTGGCGTCACAAGGCCAAATTTGTTAACTTAATGTTACCATCTTGGTTTACAATATCGGGCCATTAATATTATTATTCTTCAATTAGTTAGGTTAGGATATTGATTAGTTGGATACTAGCAACCTATTATTTTTCATAAAACTTATTATTTCAATTGCACCCAAATATCATAATGATAATTAATATTAAACATTTATTTTTTTAAAATTAATTTTCTTCCATACTTTTTAAAATACACATTTTATTGATTCACCATGAGTTATTAAGCCACACAAGGTTCAATCATCCAAGCTTAAGCTTTTTATCACATTATAATCTTGCTCATTGATTATTCTCGTATTATAATTTTATTCTTACTATCACATCTTATATTTTATGCATGACACAATTTTATTGCAGTACACTTTTTATGCTCACATGACAATTATAATTGCACATAACAAATAAATAATTAAAATAATAACAATAATTAATCCATTACATTATTTAATCATTTCCTCATTAATTTATTTAATAAATTACTTAGGCCTTCTTTATGCCACACTAGACATATTACATAAACTTAAATAAGCTCATCATCATTATGACCACCTTACTTTACTTAATTCAATTTAAATTGAATTAACACGCTTCATGTCACACAAAAATATATAGGTACTCGAAATAAATATTCAAACATTTTTATTTTTATTATTAATATTATTTATAAAGTTCATGGGTATTACAGTAGCACTTATGAAAATTTTCAAATTCCCACAATTAGACATCATGTATGCTTGAGAAGACATATCGTAGACCCTCTGGATCTTATAGTTTTCTGACCAGTGCCCATTTGCTACACAATGACCCAAGTTGTTGCACAATGTCGCCCATTGCTAGTTGCACAACGCAGCTCAATGCTGCTCAAATGACCAAGTGTCAAACTGATTGCCGGCTAAGTGCATCTAGCGCCCTTGGCTGCCGCATGCCCTACAAAGTCTGAGAGTTGAGGCTTGACTTGACGCATACTTTATGGGCGTCCCGCATGCTAAGTGCGTGTCAACCCATTAAAGGGCTAATAGTGAGCCACTATAAATAGCCAGGCATAGTCTAGGGCCAGCACATCTGATACAAATTTTGAATTTTGAAAAATAATTTTGTATTTTTAGGATGATCAATTAATTAGGGTTTTTATTATAATGTATTATAAATTCTTTAGGCTGATCGTAACGTTACTAATAAAGGCAAAGGTAAATGATTATAAATTAGAAATACATTTAAATTTTAAATTTACAACGTGTTATGAATTTTTTAGATGAATTTTTTAGAGAGAATTCAAAGAGCAGAAAAGGAAATTTGTAGAGTGTACGTTTTATGTATGAGCCTTTTACTAATTATACATCAGTTTTCAGTACTAAATAGTTAACTTTGATTAGTTAATCTCAAGCTATATTGCTGCGGAGGAACAATCCTGTTAATTTTAACTAAAAAACTTAGCCTAGAATTAAAATATTTAGGCAAATATGGTTAATTGCATAAGAAACCATAGAAGAACTCAAACAACAACAAAAATACAGCTAGTAACACTTTATTTAACATTTAACCCCAAGCAGCATGATGAACAAACCTTGCCTTTCATCTATCCTTATATGGGAACAGGATCTATGAGCACGGAGGTTATCAAATCTTTGGTCCTAGTTTTCGAATTTGAGTAGCCATCAAAATCGTCGTACAGAAGATTTATGACGCGTGCCAGATTGAAAACTCTAGTAAGAAGAGGCATTGCAACCGCCGTGGGACGAAGGCATTCCTTGTTCATATCCTTCCAAGCATTTACAATTTGTTTCTGAAATTCTGCATAAACATCTTCCTTTGGAACACCATGTTGTTTCATGTAGCACTCAACCCCTGAGGCTACATGTCCTCTCTCCTGCTCTATCTACAAAAATCAGGCGATTAGAGCTGTTTCCAAATATATTAGAACTTCCGTCGTTATTTTCATAAAAATATTTTTTTCGATTTCTCAATCTGACAATAATTCCGTTGTAGTGGGGTCTTAAATGATGATTATCAATACGCTTTAAAGTATTCCCCACATACAAAAGAATATTCCCCGACCAATCGAATATAATATAACAACTTTAACTTACTTTGCAAAATTTATAAATATTATCCACAACTATAACATTATATTAAATCCACAGCATAATATTCAAAAAAAAAATCAAAAAATTTAAATCTTTATTCGTAAAATTTGAGATTTTACAACAGTCATGTAACATACAATCAAATTAGTAGATAATATATACATATCCAACTTTTATGACGAAAGATTTTTTCAATAGCCCTGACAAAAACTACCAAATTCTGATATTTTGTACAAATGATTATTTTCTTAATAAACATTCATCAAATTGATTTAAGAGCCAATAGACTTGCCAGATGAGACATGATATCCATCTTGTCTAGTTTTTCCTAGCAACATATTCATGAAAGGTAGAATTCATGTGTTGTAATGTCGCATCAATCTCAACTTCAAATGGTAAGCCACACCTCATCGTTGGATATCATCAATTAAGTTGAGCTGTTTTATGGATTATCGGCAGGTGCCAATAACATCTTCTTCACTTCTTCTTTTAGTAGTTTATATTTGCCCTCTATATCATCATCTTCTTTTAGTAGTTTAAGGGTTAAATACAGTTGATTACATGAAATACCATAAAATTCATGATTAGGCCTCCAAAGAATTTGGGCTTACACTTTATTACATCAAATGTCTAATTTGATACAATTTAACCTCTAATTTCAGAATTCGACCAAAATTGGCCGAAAAAAACTAATTTTCCGGCCATATAAGAATTGTTTATGGTTTGATAGTACCAAATACGGGCTAATAACACTTATGCTACATCAAGTATCACCAAATTCACAATTTACTACATTAAGACCTAATTAAGTATAAATTTTGTATAAATACTTATTTTGACGATATAAATTTTTATAAATCCTTATAAATAATTATTATATGTTAAATTATTAAAATTAAATATTAATACAAAGATTACCAAATATAATTTTTTATTTTAAAATTAAAAAAGACTTAATTATCAAAAGAATCAATAAACTTTTAAACATACAAATTATATTTTTAACACGAATAAAATTAAACTTTTAAACAATTGACAAAATTGCCCAAAATTTAATTAATTAAATAATACCCTTTTTATATTGAAAAAGCATAAAAAAGAAGAAAGAAAAAATTGGAAAAAAAGAAAAAAAAATGAGTCATTTGCTCTCTCTCCTCTCTTGCTCTTCCTTAATCGTTCAAAATATTTTGTTCCTTCAAATTTGGAAATTTTAACAATTGTATGTATATATAAATTTAACAACTTAAATCTTGCAAATTATAAATTATATCATAAATTATAAATTTTAAATAAGAAAATTTTACAAATTAGTATGTATAAATTTTACAACTTAAATCTTGCAAATTATAAAGTATATCATAAATTATAAATTTTACATCATAAATTTTACAAATTAGTATGTATAATTTTTACAATCCTAAATCTCATAAATTATAAATTATATCATAAATTATAAATTATAATGTCTTAAATTTAACAAATTGTATGTATAAATTTTACAACTTAAATCTTGCAAATTATAAATTATATCATAAATTATAAATTTTACACCTTAAATTTAACAAATTGTATGTATAAATTTTACAACTTAAATCTTGCAAATTATAAATTATATCACAAATTATAAATTTTACGTCTTAATTTTTGCAAATTATATCACACCTTAAATTTTACAAATTATAATTATATTTTATAATTTTATTTATAAATATTTATAATTTTAAATTGTATTAATAATTTTATATCGTATTTCTACAGTATTAGTTACTTTTTTTAAAGGGCCAAAAATTATTATATATATAATTTTAATTTTATTCTTTGGGGGCTGAATCATGAATATGATGATACTTGATGTAACGGAACTGTAAATAGCCCTTTTCTAAATTAGGTCAAACCGTATTTTTATACGATTAACTGGTATTAAATACACAAAACCCGATTGAATTCTTGGGTGGGTCGGGTATTTTTGCTAATTTTGGTCGGATTCGAAAATTGGGGGCTAGCTAAATTGTATCAAATTTGTCACTTGATGTAGTAAATTGTAAGTCTAAATTCTTTGGGGGTCGAATTATAAATTTGATAATACTTCATGTAACAGAAGTGTAATTAGCCTTATTTTTATTAAGTAATTGTCCATTCATAACTAGAGATGCATTCTAAAGTGACGACTTTTAAGGATAAAAGAATTCACTTTAGATTGAGGATATATTTGATTGCAAGGATTAAGGATAAAAGAAAGCGTTGAAGAAATTGAAGAAATGTCAAGAAAAGATGCATTTGAACTATTTTATACCGATGGCTCTAGCACCATTGATGCCAAAAAACTAAACGATGCAATGAGGGCACTAGGTTTTGAAATGACCGAAGAGAAAATAAATCAAATGATAGCTGATGTAGATAAGGATGAGAGTGGTGCAATTGATTTTGATGCATTTCTGCACATGATGACAGCCTTCCGAGTCATCGACCAAGATAAAAATGGAAGGTCGTTGTTGCAGATATTCAACATATTTTCACGGAGTTGGGCGAGAGTTTTACTACTTGAGACATTCAAGCTATGGTTGAGGAAGCAGACCACTATTGTGATGAAAAAGTTAATTTTGACAGTTCATGAAAATGATAAAAGTATTCCAATGTGTGAAAGATTCGAGTATGCCAAAAAAATTATGTCACGTGTCATTGACATCAATGGAGATAACACAAGAGTTTCTTGCGTTTGAATGAATCGGAAGATCAAAAGGTTTTACAATATTATGAAGAATAAATTTGGTTTATGGGAAGCCTTGTTAGCAAACTAAATCAAATTTATAAATATCTTCTAGATTGTTCATGAATTATCTTAATTAGTATTAGTACATGAATGAGTAATGTATATAGTACATGATACATGTATGTACATGAATGTATTTAGAAGTGTCTTGGAACATGTATGGTTAGATTCATGTGTATGTATTTGGACATGTAGTAATTATTAAAGTGACTCTAGAACTGTCATATGAGTCCTATAAATAGTCTTGTATGTAAGTCATTTTAAGTAAGTGAATTAAATTAAATATTTTAATATTTAAACACTCCTTTTTATTATATAACAACAAGCACTGCAAAGAAAATTCAGAACATAAGTATTATTTAATTATAATTTTTTTTTTAATATTTTTATTTCTTTGTGATTTTTTTAAGAATTTGACCTAACTTAAACAAAGGATCCGCCCCTGGGTTCATTCAACCACGCGCTCCATTTTTTTTATTTTTTATTTTTCATTTTTCATTTTTCATTTTTTATTTTAGGCACTGCATGCATGCATAGTTTGTTTCTTCCATTTTTCAATTTTCTCCCCAAGTCCTCATCATGACATGATTTCATTATACTATTATACTATTAATTGGTTGGCTTGCTAATTTCCATCTACTTCTAAACTGATAGGCGATCTTTACCTTGTTATTATATTCTTATATTTGCCAATGTGATTAAGCACTTTATAACTATAGTTATTAATTTATCACTATATCGACCGGGTGTTGTTATTTAATATAATACATACACCTTTGGTTGGCTAGCTTGCTAATTTCCACCTACTTTCTAAACTGATGGGCGATCTTTACCTTGTTATTATATTATTTTTGTTTTTTTTAAAAAGCTAGAAAAGTCCTAGATTGGGGTTGTTGGAAAATTTTAGAAAATTGTTTAGGTTGATCGTAACGTTACTAATAAAGGCAAAGGTAAATGATTATAAATTAGAATCTTTATCATAAATCAAAATTTAATATTAGATATAGAATATTTTAGTTTCCAATAGAAATATATATATATATATATATATATATATATATATATATATATATATATATAAATTTTAAATTTACAATGTGTATTGATTTTTTTTAGAGAGAATTCATGTAACTACCCGATTTTTTTTTAGTAATTATTAAAATAAGAATTTAATAAAGTTCTTATTATGAGACCGGTCGGGTTTGAATAAAATATATGGGATATATATATAATTTCTTGTATATGCACACCTAGAGGGGGGTGAATAGGTGTCCAAATTAAAACGTGTTTCACAATGACTAGTTTTTAATGTAGGTGAAAGTTTCCGCTTTAGTATATTTTATCTATCAGCACTATACTATTATGTGAATCAGTTTAGATGTAAAAAGAGACTCAAAACAATCAAACCACAAGAATTAACAAACCACAGACACAAGAATTTTTTAAGTGGTTCAGCCCCTATCCTCTAGCCTAGTAGCCTAATCCACGTACAATACAATAAAAAGAACTCCCTGCTCAAAGTAGCTTCACTGTAATACCCTGAAAAAAAAATTAAAATAAAATTAATAAATGACATTTAAATTTTAAATATTTTAATTGGACTTTTTATTTTATTTGGGTTAAACTAGTCATTTAATTTATGTGGACTAGTGATGGATAAATTAATTTGATAAAATTTGGGCCTTAAAATATGTTGAATTTAATTTATATATGAATAATATTAAATCCTATTAAAACTAGAAAATTTAAATTTATAAAATTTATTAGTAAATAAATAGCTAAACCTAACCTTACCTTCGTTATACGAACTGAGAGAACCGAATTAGGCGTGGCGGCAGGAAAAAAAAGAGAAGAAGAAGAACCGTTGCGCTGCAAGATCTCGTGTTTTTCTCCTTCTCTCTGGTAAGTTATATTTGTTAATGATATGTGGTGTTGAGATTAGATATATTATATGTGAATATGCACTTGATTGATTTAATAGTAAAAAGAGTGCAGAGTCATTATATAAGTACATTCATGGAGGGAGTCATCAATATATATGAGAACAATAGTAAAAGTATTAAAAGCGGTCTTTTCAAAAAAAAAAACATTAAATTACTTATATTCATGTGAATAGTTTGATTTGTATAATTTGTATAAGCATGCATATAAGTATAGAGACTAAATAAATGACTGATTATGGTTGGTGAAGGCCAGTGGGCGGTTTTAATTAGTATATGTATATCAATGTAATATTTTAAAAGTATTAAATTATGGTGTCAAGCTTATAAACTAAATCGAAAACTGTGTATATTAATTTAAACTAATTAATTATGTTGATAAAGTTATAAAATTTATTTTTAATAAATTTAAAAATATTGCGTTAATAATGATTAGATTTATAATAAAATTTTGTTTTATTTTATTAGATCGGATTGAAGGAGATTAACATAATCTTATTTAAACTTTTGGATATTACATTACTTAATCCAGGTACGGATTCCGTACTCATTCAGCGATATTCTTTAATTTTTGATTTGTTCATTTTGTTCCTTGTTTCGAATTCTGTTATTATTTCACATAATTGTTTCTTGTGAAATTCATATAATAGTTTTATTTTGGAGTTGATACATTGGATATATGTGTATATGTACTATTTGAATTAGGTTATCATGTCTAGTATTTATTTTGATATTTGTATAGCAATATATGTTGTTACATTTTTTTGGAGACATTATTATTTGATTTGGTTCAACATATACATTAGAATCTCATTTCTATGGATATTGTGTCGCATGTGTTATGACGCGGTATCTATTTTATTGGTATTATGTCGGATGTGTTGTGACACGGTATCTATTTTTATTGGTATTATGTCGCATCATGTGTTGTGACATGATATTTTTGTTAGAATATACCGTAGGGTATACCTAAGCTATAACCATCTGTGGGGGTATCACATGCATGTCTTCTTGGCACGAGAGACATGACACTTTTCGTGGCGGTGTGATTAGTCAACAACGTCTCCGTTTGGGCTCCGGAGGGAGTGAGCCATTTGGTGTTTTGTTGTGGGAGGCGTATGGGTTAACACTACTTTTATGTTCTGTGAATTGGTGTTGTTGTGGGAAACACACCTATTCGATTTGCATACATTTGAATTCACTATCCAATGTGTGATTTGCCTGTGTGGCATTATTTTGACATGCCTGTGTGACATTATTTTGACTTGCATGTGTGACATTATTTTGACTTGCCTGTGTGGCAATGTATATTTCTGAGCTCAATCGGTATGAAATAACACCCAATCATTTGATTTAGTCTATTATTTCATTGTATTAGTTTTGGTTGTTTCTATTCAGTTCAATTAATTGAGTTAGTTATTTCGGTTCATTCTTTACTCTTCTGTTTGTTTTCGTTAATTCTGTTGATTCAGATATATTTTATTCAGAACTTGAAGATTATATTTTCATCGGTATTTAAGCTTGAGGCTTTGTTCAGTATTTTGACTCGATTGATTACGTATTTCAGTTGTGCATCTTTGTATATCTATATCCGTACTAGGTAATTAGCTCATGTTGTGTTTTTCTTCCGTCAGGTTTACATGGGTGATATTAGGCTAGTGTGATAAAGAGAGTTGCCTTTGACCATCTAGATTAATTAAAATTTTAATTTTGATTATTTTTGAAGCTATGTGGAGAATTGTATTTAGTAATTCATTGATGGATATCATTATTAAATATTTGATATTATTAGTGCTCTATGTACTTATTTTAAGGAGCGGGGTGTTACAGATGGTATCAGAGCTTAGGTTCTTTCTGTGTAAAAAATCTATTTAGGTTTGGCTTATGAGTTATGGGCAAATCACTGGGTAGAGACGTAAGAGGTTAATTCATTTTTTTTTTCTCTGTTTGGTTGGTCTTAATTTTGGGTAAGTGTCATCCTTTCTTCGAGTTGTAGTTAATTTGAGAAATGTGAGATAATTTGTTAAGATTATCATTGTTATACGTTGGAGCAATGATATTAGTTAATAATTGTGATTGAATCTTTGAGGTGAATAAAGCTATACTTTGTACAGATAAGAAACGATCTTATATGAGATGCAATTATGATGTGAGTATTTGTATCAACGAGTATTTGATTTTGAAAAATTATTTGTTAGAGTTATTTTTGGTGACAATTTATTATGATCTTAGAATTAAGGATTTGAATTGATTTGAGTTATGCTTTAATTTTTGTTAAATTTATGGATAATTTGAGGTATGTGTATTGGTGGGATAATATGATAATGTGATAAATTATTAAGTATATATAAAGGATCTTTTATAAATTTGAGTTGTTGATATTCGAGGTAATTAGATTAATCATTTAGAGTTAATGATCAATTTTGTGGCTATTTTCTAGTAGGATGTTGGAGTTATATTCTATGAAGTTTCTATTTGATAGTATGGGGAGACATTGAAATTTATTCTATTAAGGTTTGCAATAAAGGATAATTGATTTATTATATGATTAGATAGTAACTGATGAAATTCAATTGATTTTGAGAGATGTTAAATAGTTGTAGTTTGTTTATTCAGATTGTAGAATATGTGACTTGGAGGTTAATATAGTGATAAAGAGATCTTAGTAGTATATTCTTTGGTGTAATAATATTTGAGGACTAGTTCAAATTAAGGATGGGATGTTTTGAAGCTTTTGAAGTTCTTGAGGAGAGTTGATAATATAGTTTGCATAGTTTCTTTGTTTATCTGAGAGTTTTGCATGAATTTATGTAAATAATAATAATAATAATAATAATAATAATAATAATAATATGTTAGATCTTTGTCATGTGTGAAACATAAATATTTTACTTAATTAAAGATAATTTTAAATATTTTAAGTATTCAATCGTATTTAGATGAAGAAAATTAAGTAATTTCAATTATCTTTTCAAGAAAGACGTTTAAAGAATGAAATTCAAAAAAAATTGACGGGGCTATAACAACGGTAAATCATGTGATTTAATTTGATGCAACGCGAAGAACCTTACCAAGGCTTGACACGGTAGTTGACGAATCTTTTACAAGTACATGAATAATTACGTGGACCGATGGACTTACCAGCGTTGATTGATACAAAAGGTTATGCTACGTCTTAACTAAAATTTTTGAATAATTATGCAATTTAAATAAAAATAAGAATAAAACTTTCTGTATCTTATTTGAATTTCGAGGACGAATTTTTTTAGGGGCAAAGAATGTAAGAACCCAATTTTTTTGTTAATAATTGTATATTAATTAATTTTTATTTTATAACAGTGTAATTCGAATGTTCAGTTTGAAAGGGAAGCTTAGTCCGTGTTTCACTGACCCTTTTGAAGTTCTTGAGAGAGTTGGAGACGTGACATATCAGATGACTTTTTCTTCAGAGTTATCTCATGTACATAATGTCTTTCATCTTTCGGTGTTAAAAAAATATAATTATCGTCCGCTTCATCTTTGTCTGCATACACCATTACATAAGATTCAGGAAGATTTTACTTGTGAGGAGCATGCCGAGGTAATTTTGGATCATCAAGGGCGGATTATGAGGAATACGACTATTCTATTTGTTATGGTTTTGGTAGAGGAATCATTCGGAGCGAGAAGCTACTTAGAAGATGGAGTGTATTTGAGCGGAGTGTATCCGCATCTCTAAAAAAAAATTTAGGTTCGTTCCATTCTTTTGATTCCGGGGACAGAATCCTTTTTAGGGGGAGGTGATGTAATATCCCGAAAAATAAAATAAATATATAAATGACATTTAAATTTAAATTTTAAATATTTTAATTTATTTTTTTATTTTATTTGGGTCAAACTAGTCATTTAATTTATGTGGACTAGTGACGGATAAATTAATTTTATAAAATTTGGGCCTTAAAATATATTAAATTTAATTTATATATGAATAATATTAAATCCTATTAAAACTATAAAATTTTAATTTATAAAATTTATTAATAAATAAATAACTAAACCTAACCTTACCTTCGTTATACGAACTGACAAATACGAATTCCTCTACATTTTTTATATATACAAATTTGAAGAAGAAAAAAAATCCACTTTGCCTTTGCTTCTCAAAGCTTGTTCTCGGCCAGTGGCGGAACCAGAACATTTTTAGAAGGGGATCAAAATACATCAATAAAAAAATTATTTATTGACGCTTGCAGTGCTTCTTTCAAATTTATTTTGCCCAATTATAGTATTTTATAATTTTCTATTTCAACCATTGTAAACCTATGAGTTGTGAGTCTAATAACTTTAAATGTGTATATATATATATATATATTAATTTCTCCCAAACTATGAGACTATTAATCAGACTTTGAATTTTTTAGTCAACTAATTAGCTACTTTTTATAGATAAATTACAAATTATAATATTATATATTCAAAACCTTATATTGTGGTTCTGGTCATCTCCAACTGAGAGTAGCCATTCAAAGCAAGAAAATGAATTAAGTTATTCTCATTTACAAAAAAATTGATACCAATGTATGATTAAGTCAATAAGACAAATAAATGTAATATTAATTAATTAATTATCAAATTTATTTAACATTATTTTATCTTATAGTAATATTGTTAATTTATTATAGGTAAAAAATATGAAAAAAACAATAAATTAATACCATATCATAACAAAGATCAAATTTAACTAATATTAACATGGTTTAGATTTTAGTTGGGGGTCATATGACCCCTCGACCCCAAAGTTCTGCCCATGATAGGAATTATTAGAAAAATAACTACCGGCTAAAGACTTTAACATAAATATAAAAGAGAGAAATTTTAAAGTGGTGGTGTTTAACAATCCATTAATAAACTTACTACTATAATGATCATAACACTTTATTTAACATTTAACCCCAAGTAGCATGATGAACAAACCAACTGCCTTTCATCTATCCTTATATGGGAACAGGATCTATGAGCACGGAGGTTATCAAATCTTTGGTCCTAGTTTTCGAATTTGAGTAGCCATCAAAATCATCGTACAGAAGATTTATGACGCGTGCCAGATTGAAAACTCTAGTAAGAAGAGGCATTGCAACCGCCGTGGGACGAAGGCATTCCTGGTTCATATCCTTCCAAGCATTTACAATTTGTTTCTGAAATTCGGCATAAACATCTTCCTTTGGAACACCATGTTGTTTCATGTAGCACTCAACCCCTGAGGCTACATGTCCTCTCTCCTGCTCTATCTACAAAAATCAGGCGATTAGAGCTGTTTCCAAATATGTATTGTATTCCATAAAATATTTATTTAGTAACAATCTAATTGTAGATAAATAGATAAAAATTAAGTGGCAACAATACATAGGAGCGGGATAGCTGATGAATTTGTAGGATTTGACTACCAGAGCTATATATCTCTATGTTTTTGTTATATATATATATATATATATATATATATATATATATATATATATATATATATATATATATATATATATATATATATATATATATATATATATATATATATGAGCATTGATCACTGGTAGAGAGTTTGGGGTCAGTGTAAATGTGTGGATTCTATCTTGGAATATTAGGGAAGCAAGGAGGAGATAGAAGGAAGTGTTTCCAGAACTAAGAAAGGTGATTAACAAGTATGGTTTTGCAGGTTGTATGCATGTTTACAGGAGATTAAGTGTACACATATAGGATATATATGAACAAGCTAGAAATCAGTTATGTGGACGCCAGATCGATTAAGTTGACTGCTTTCAATTTTCAGTAATTAATTATATAGTAGCTCAGGAATTTGGATATCTGCAGGGACGATCTACAGAGTTTGTGGAAGGAACAAAATCATCAAATATTGGATGGTTGATTGATAATAGAAAGCTCATATTGTTCATGCTCCTTACTGATATGGTTGGGCTAGTGGAATTAAAATTTCAGATTAGTGATTCTTTTCAGAGATTCAGATTGAGGTCGTGTATTCATAATTGGTGTTATTTAATTAGACTAGGTCATGAGTCTCAGGATTTTAGTTTTAGTGTGATTTTCATTATCTGATAATTTGTTTTGGTTTTAGATTTATGTATTGTATTTCAATTGTGGCCATTTCCAAATCTTTTGGAATTGTTACTTGATGTACTCTCAGGTTTTTAATATATATATATATATATATATATATATATATATATATATATATATAATATGTACCTCATGCCCCACAATGTCGTCAGTGAGTCGATTAATCACGGACGAAGCCCTAACAATTAAAGGATCATTAGATACCCATTCGAAGGCCTCCTTGGTTGCCAAGTCCGTCATTCCGACAAAGGAAGTGGTTGATAGCATCATATAACCTGCGGATACGAGTGCCACCTCCATATGCTCCTCCATTGTTGGAATGTAGCCTTTGTGAAGCCATTTAGCTTCTTCAAAGTATGCTTTAACTAATCTTTTGAGCTGAAATTGTTTAAGAAAATAAAATTTTAATAGTGTTTAAAAATTGATATAAATTTTATAATTTAATTGCTGAATAAATTTCATGACTAGCTTATATGTGACTCACCTCATATTTTGCATAGTGGACACGATATAATGGTCTTCCTGCCCTGGCCATTTCTTCCTCCATTTCAGTATAGACATCTAAGAGAGCTTGATAACAAAGTCTCATGTATTCTGGTAGCTGATCTAATGCACTAATATCCCACCTAAACATTTATTGATTTCATATATGTAAGAAAATTAACTTACAAAACTAGAATTTTTCTATCAGACATTGAATAGACTAAAATGCAAAGTTGTCCCCTCAATTAATTTATCTACTTGTGACCTTTTGGTCCACAAGTTTAGGTATTAGCCGAAAAACTCACTCAATTAGTACTGCGAAATTATACTTTTTGATCAGTTTTGCAACACTAACTATACCTTAGAAAGTTCAATTCTTCCAATAATTATTGTACCTTTGAGGGAGAGATTTGCTAATTTGTCAAACTCAAAGACGACAACATAACATAGGAATAATTTTACATTTCATCCGTGAAGAGCACAAGTTCACAAGTTCTTTAAAACTACCATAATTAAGCGTACCTTTCAATTGCATCCGTGAAGATCACAAGTTCTTCGAAAGTACCATAAGCGTCATATATGTCATCAATAATCGATGCCATTGAAATTGCCTTTGTCATTAATCTTCGTGCCAGGAGGTATTGTGGCTCAAAATAAACCCCTAATATCCAAAAGTAGCACTCCACCATTCTATCTCTTGCAAAAGGCAGTTTTTCTGCAAAATTTAAATCTTTCCACCACCTGAAATTCAAATTATTCATACGGAAGTTAACTATCTTTTACAACCCTAACGATTAATATATATATATATATATACACCTGGTAATATAGCTTAGCTCTCCTTGATGAACTTTTTGCAATTTGTTAAAGTCTAATTTTGCAAATTCTAAGAGCACTTTATCATGTGAATCATGTTCATGATAAATGGATATGTAACGCCTGGCTTCCAGCCTTGTTAAACCCTTGCGGATGGGCATCTTAAGTGCATGAGTAACATGGGCCGCAAGAGGATGATTTTGTAAGTGAGATTTGAGACGGTGAAGTTGAGAGGTGGTGAATGCAAGTGCTTCTTCAAGTATATCTTCTCCGTGAACCCTAAGATGTGTTGCTTCAAACAAGCTTAACATTCCTCGCACATCCTTCGTCAAGCACTCCTTGAATTTCCCATCATTGTCCCTGAATTTGCGGAACACATCTGGTTTATACATGTTTCCAACAATCAATTGTGGCAACATATATGATTTTCAGTTTTGTCAAAAATATTGAGTAAAAGGACTTTTCGAAATATAAATATACAAGTTACTGCCTCATTTATGAAAAAAAAATAAGCCATCTCCTTTCCTTTTACATTTTTAGTACGCTGCTCTTATATTTTGGAAGAAATTAATGTAGTGAAAAAAAATTACTAGTCCTAATATTTGCTTAATAAATATGCATAAAATTGATTCAAGAGCCAAATGAATTATCAGAATAGACATGATGTCAATCTTGTCTATGTAATCGAAAACAAAGCGCAAATATTACAGGCTCTTGCGTAATGTAATATTGTGAATATATTAACATATTGAACTGGACCTCAATTTTATAAACTTGTGCAACCAAAAGACCTCGAGAGTCCAACAATCTGCCTGTTGTCCATAAAATATAGCAACTAGCAAGGAATATCATAACTCATCGAAGCAGTATGCACTGTATTTTATAAGAAAATATTCCATCTGTTCTAAAATATAAGATATTTATTAACTTTGTGAGTTAATTTTAAATATTTTTAAATTCAAAATTGATAAGATTTTATTAGTAATTACAAAATGAAAAATATTATAACTAGTAATAATTTTTAGATAATTTATAATTTTAATCATTAAATAAAATTTATTGAATCAATATCAATTTTGAAGTTAAAAATACTTTAAATTAACTCCAAAAACTTAATATTAATGATACTATATTTTGAAACCTAAGAAGTAATTGTCATAAATGCATGAAACAGTATGGTCGTCACAATATTCATGTGCTTTCATTCTACTATTCCATTTTGTTTTAGAATGGCAAGAATAGATGTATGCCTTATGATTCCATTCCTAGCAAGATGTTCTAGAAACTCATTCTTATTAAAAAATAAATCCACCTCCTGATCACTAGATTTTTTTTTGTTTGTTTTTTGTAAAATTTCTAATATAGGGGTAAAATTAAAAATTTATAATTTTCTCACTCAAATCTCAATCTCATATCATTCCTACCTTCTCTCTCTATATATAATCTTCTTAAACTAATTAAGAATCTATTTTACATTATTTTTTGAAATAATTAAAGAATTAATTATTTATAAACTATTTGTCTTTAGTAAAGTCTATTAGGATGTAAATTACTATTGCGAGTTCAGAGTTCAAAGCAGTAAAATAATGTTGTAGCCATGTAACACAGAACTGCATTTGTGGATAATACATACATATCCAACTTTTATGAGGAAAGATTTTTCCTATAGCCTTGACAAAAACACTACCAAATTCTGATATTTTTGTACAAATGATTATTTGCTTAATAAACATGCATCAACTTGATTATTTGTTGTCTATTGTATTTTATCAGATTTTTTTTCCTATTGAAGACTAACGATAATTTGTTCTATATTATCTTAGTCATAATATTCTTTACTGGGCTAATTGAGATCACTCTTTTCCTTTTTATTCCATTTTTCTTCTCAGGATGCGAGAATGTAGCGAGTACTAGTCGGGGTATGGAATGAAGGTTCTAGAAAGTCGTTTTAGTAGTACTCACCATTTTTGTAAAATAATGTACCAATAATTATAATGAGGACTTATTTGGGTGTGAATATTGTCTAGACGGCAATATTTGTATTTAAATTCACAGTTTTCATGTTGTATTAATAAAGTTGTAGTTGTTTCTGTGCCATGTTATTGACAACTCAAAATGGGTGATGTAATGCTATTTTGGGGGCGTCACAACATTATTGGGAGAAGATAAATATAATGATGTTGATCTCAAATTTTATACTACTACTACTACTACTACTAATGAAATGACACATGTCTACATAATATTGGAATATTTACTAGTCATTGTTTTTTTTTGAAAAATTCGGGTAAATTATAGAAATTATAAACGAAATATTTCATAATTTTTAGTAATCGTGTATTCTCCTACATTTTTTACCTTCTTGGTATTCGTGAGAAGTAATTGATCAAGACAATAAAATACTTAAGTTCTTATAGTAGTATTTTATTTTAACAATATATATAGTAGTATATTATTTTTTTTCAATAACATTATAGTAGTGTACTAATATAACTGTAGTACTCTATTTATTTTGTTTCACCGTGCTCTAAAATTTGTGAATATATTAATAATTGTAGTATATATATAATATGAATAGGTGAAAATTCAGTGGGGGCAGGTGCCCCCCTGCCCTAGCCTTAGGTCCGCCCATGCATCAACTTGATTTAATTAAGAACCAATAAACTTACCAGATGAGACATGATATCCATCTTGTCTAAGTAATCGAAAACAAAGCGATACAAAGTGAAGGTCATGGTCTTTTTTGCTAGCAACATATTCATCAAAGGTAGCATTCATGTGTTGTAATGCCGCGTCAATCTCAGCTTCAAAATGGTAAGCCACACCTAATCGTTGGATATCATCAATTAAGTTGAGTTGTTTTTGTGGCTTATCGACAGCAGCCAATTGCATCTTCTTCACTTCCTCTTTTAGTAATTGACATTTGTCATCTGTGTCATCATCGGCTCTCTACACAAGTATATTTAATTAACAATTGACCATCCATAACAAGAGATGCATTCTAAAGTGACGGCTTTTAAGGATAAAAGAATTTACATTGGATTGAGGATATATTTGATTGCAAGGTTTCATTGGTTTTAATGTAAGATAAATGTATACATATATTTTGGAAAAATAAATTAACAATTGTTAACAGCATGCATGCTTGTGTGCCTCAGACTCTCCTTTTACATTCTTTCCAAATTTCAAAAGAACCACTGCAATATATATATTGGATGAAAAGGTTGAGTATAATGGTATAAACTAATTTGTTTTACCTTTTGATCAAAGCTAGAGTATGTGAGGAAATGGTCTCCCCAAACGCTTGGATGATAATTTGCAGAGCGACGTGCAATCTGAGGTGCAATGGAAATATTAAGGATTGAAGGAGAAGAGGATGAAGCATCCATATAAATTTAAGCCGGGGTTATATATGGAGGAAGAATTTAAGAAATTTGTACTAAATAAGCTTGCAAAAGTTTGTCATAGAATTGAGCTATGTTTGCCGTATTTATAGCATAATACTAGTCTAGCTTTTGATCAAAGCTAGAATATGTGAGGAAATGGTCTCCCCAAATTATAAATAAGGGTAACATGATTTTCAGTTTTGTCAAAAATATTGAGTAAAAGGACTTTTCGAAGTATAAATATACAAGTTACTGCCTCATATATGAAGAAAATAAGCCATCTCCGTTCCTTTTACATTTGTAGTATGTTGCTCTTATATTTTGAAACAAATGTAGTGAAAAAGAAATTCTAATATGGTTATTAATTACTAGTCCTAATATTTGCTTAATAAATATGTATAAAATTGAACAGGCTCTTGCGTAAATATTTAATTGGTCCTACCGCAATTAAAATAGATTTCTCACGGTTGAAATTGTCAATGCGTGGCTCTAATATAGTAGTAATATATATCGTGATTATGTAAACATATTGAAAAACGTGTGTTCAAAAATTTCTGAGGTTAGTCCAAAAATATTAAACTTGTGCAACCAATAGACCTCGACAGTCCAACAATCTGCCAGTTGTCCATAAAATATACTCCTCCATTACTAAATAAATGTCGTTTAAGATTTTCGCACATAGATTAAGAAAGTCATTTAATACTATTATTTAATAATTAAAATATGTGTAAAATTTCATCACTACCTCTTTATGGGAAGTTGAAAACTATTAATACTAATGGTGAAATTTTTTTGGGACAACGAGAAGGCTGAGAGGCGGTACGACTTTCGTGGCCTAAAGCGACAAAAAAAAAATTGGGCCTTTGCGAAATCTTATTAAGATATGTATAAAAAAATTAAGAACTTTCTCTGAATAAAAAAGCATAAATACGAAAGAATACCAAATATAATAACCGACTATTTCAATATTTTCAAAGCATCATTCAGATATCACATTATCACTAATTCAAAAAAGTAATCAGTTCAAAGACATAATATCATCAACCGAGGGGGGTGGATGATATCATCAACAGCTCCTCTTGAATAACACTCACTTATAATGGGCAAATTATAAATAAAGAAGCATAAAATTTTATAGTTCGGTAATGGAATGTAACTCATCAATTTCAAATAGATTCACAGAGATCAATCAGGGGTAACATTAAATAAAATTGTCAATGGAATTATTAAATTACAAAAGGAATGTGACGCCCCAAAATAGATATACATCACCCCTCTTGAGTCGCCAAATATATGGTACAAAATTCAAATACAAACTAATAATACAAAGAAATGATGGTGCAAAATACGACAAAATATATCTTTGTGAATTTAAATACAAATATTGTCTTCTAGACAATATCCACTCTCAGAATAAGTCCTCATTACATTTATTGTCACACTATTTAACAGAATAGGTATACATCACCCATCTTGAGTCGCCAAATACATGATACAAAATTGTTTAAGATTTTCGCACATAGATTAAGAAAGTCATTTAATACTATTATTTAATAATTAAAATATGTGTGAAATTTCATCACTACCTCTTTATGAGAAGTTGAAAACTATTAATACTAATGGTGAAAATTTTTTGGGACAATGAGAGAAGGTAGAAGTAATATATGAAAGTATATAATTTATTCTTCAAGAAAGTTGTAAACGACAAATAAATTGAAATAAATTTTTTCTTCTAAAACGTCACTTATTTAGGAATGGAGGGAGTAACAACTAGCAAGGAATATCATAACTCAACGAAGCAGTATGCAATGTATTTTATTAGAAAATACACTATATGTTCTAAAATATAGGATATATTTATTGATTTTGTTAGTTTTTATTCTTTTTGATTTTAATGATGACAATATGCTTAAGTATGTTGGTTATTTAATAGATTGTATGAATTATGTTTTGGGTTGGTCTGATATTGGCTTATTGAATACGATATAGTAATGACCAAGTTTGATATGTCCAACTGATATAACTTACATAATCTTCTGAAATATATCTAGCTCAGAAGTTTTATAATTCTGAAAAGTATCTTTTTAATATATGTTTAAAAAATTGTTGTATTGGAATATATTAAGGAATCTGTTTTAAATTAAAATTCCAGTCTTTTAAGGAGACAGGTTTAGCTATTAAATTTTGTGTAGAGTATGGTCTCTAACAAACTTATTTTTAATATCTTTTTGACTCCTTTAATATAACATATTTTATATTAAAAGAGTATATAAAATATTATAGCTGTAAAAAGAATATATTATAGCTGTAAAAAGATTGTTGATACTGCTATCTTTTATTGAACTAATCATCCTAACTAACTGAGATAGTCGTTGATTACTACTTTGTAATTCTGTAATTGGTCTAACTCTGTCCGTATTAGTTATGTTCTTCGTCTGTTATAAACGGACAGCTAATTCCAGTTTGTTTTAGTATAAATTTTGGCCACGACTTTAAACCAAAAACTGCAGAATATTAAAGCATAAAACAAAAACAAAAGAACAGAAAATCACGCCAAGATTTTTACGTGGTTCAGCCCCTATTCTCTAGTCTAGCAGCCTAATCCACGTCCAATACCAAATGATATTGGAGACTCACTTTATTAAAATAATATTCAAAGAATTATAAAGAAAATAAAACTCCTGTTAATGATGACGATTGATTGGACACCTCTGCCCCCTTTGCAACACCTTTCACCTCTGAGACTTTGAAAGCTTGGTTGAACAGACTAAATATTAATAAAAAAAAACCAAGCCAACCTAGATTTGTACTATGTTTACAATAGATATTGAAAGAAGGAATACAAGAACAACACTGTAAACTGAGACTTAAAGAGTGATAGAGATTTGTATGTCTCTAAGATTAGTTTTCTTGATGAGTTTTTGTTCTGCAATCTTGTTGTTCCTATTAGCCGAGCAAACAGAATATATAAAGGAGAGAAGGGCAACGGCTAGAACATGTAACGTTCCAATCCAAGCAACGACTAGTTCTTCTTAATTGAAATAGGAGATATACGTTAGCAATAAAATCTCATCCTAATATAAAATCTAACAGATAAGATATATAACAATATAAAACAGCTCAGTAGATATATATGAGATATACTGCTATGAAGGAGTCAACTAATATCCAAAGACTAGTTGAAAGAGTCCAACTAACTGTTAGCATGTTTCCTTCAAAAACACCGCTCTATCAACTTTGAATAAGATTCCATAATTATATCAACTCCTAGAAAATCTCAAAGTCACGTTTAAATTGGTAACCATATGAAAGTCCAATAATAATCTAGAAGGGGGTTGAATATATTATTACTGATTAAAAATTAACTTAGGCCTTTTTTGAATTTTTTTTTTTGATAATTAATTTGCAAAGTGTTAGAAATTAATATGCAAGATAGTAAAAATTCAATCACACAATGCACAGAGATTTCTCACGGTTGAAATTGTCAATGCGTGGCTCTAATATACTACTTCCGTCCCACAATAAGTGCTTTTTTTAGGCTTAATATTTTTTCCCAAAATAAGTTATGTGTTAGAACTCCAATACAAATTTTACAATATTTTTTCATATATGCCCTCCATTATTCTTGACTCTTCGTTTCCTCCATTACTCACTACAATTAAATGACACTCATTAACTCTTCAATTCCAAAGAAAGTATATTAAGGGTATTTTTGTCATTTTAACTTATGTATTGATATGTGTGATTTAAGCTAAAAAAACACTTATTATGGGACGGAAGTAGTAGTAATATATATCGTGATTATGTAAACATATTGAAAACGTGTGTTCAAAAATTTCTGAGGTTAGTCCAAAAATATTAAACTTGTGCAACCAAAAGACCTCGACAAATTCAACAATCCAAATTGTCCATAAAATATACTCCTCCCTTCCTAAATAAATGTCGTTTAAGATTTTCGTACATAGATTAAGAAAGTCATTTAATACTATTATTTAATAATTAAAATATGTGTGAAATTTCATCACTACCTCTTTATAGAAAGTTGAAAACTATTAATACTAATGGTAAAAATTTCTTGGGACAATGAGAGAAGGTAGGGGTGATATAGAAAAGTAAATAATTTATTCTCTAAGAAAGTTGTAAACGACAAATAAATTGGAACACATTTTTTCTTCTAAAACATCACTTATTTAGGAATGGAGGGAGTAGCAACTAGCAAGGAATATCATAACTCAACGAAGCAGTATGCAATGTATTTTATTAGAAAATACACTATATGTTCTAAAATATAGGATATATTTATTGATTTTGTTAGTTTTTATTCTTTTTGGTTTTAATGATGACAATATGCTTAAGTATGTTGGTTATTTAATAGACTGTATGGATTATGTTTTGGGTTGGTCTGATATTGGTTTATTGAATACGATATAGTAATGACCAAGTTTGATATGTCCAACTGATATAACTTACATAATCTTAATTATGAAATATATCTAGCTCAGAAGTTTTATAATTCTGGAAAATATCATTTTAGTATATGTTTAAAAAAATTTTGAATTGGAATATATTAAAGAGTTTGTTTAGTTAAGGAATCTGTTTTAAATTAAAATTCCAGTCTTTTAAGGAAACAGGTTTAGCTATTAAATTTTGTGTAGAGTATGGTCTCTAACAAACTTATTTTTAATATCTTTTTGACTCCTTTAATATAACATATTTTATATTCAGTTCTTTGAATTGTTGTTTAAAGAATATATTATAGCTGTAAAAAGATTGTTGATACTGCTATCTTTTATTGAACTAATCATCCTAACTAATTGAGATAGTCGTTGCTTACTACTTTGTAATTCTGTAATTAAGCACACCTAGAGGGGAGGTGAATATGTGTAAATACTCAAAAGTGATCTACATTGGTCAATTTTTAAAGTTTACTATTGCATGCTATGGGTCCAAGTGCAAATTAGGGTTCACTTGACCTAATTGAATTAAATGCACAAATTAAGGTTCGCGTTATGATTAAATAAAAAGACGGAAGAGCCGGAAATAAAGAAGCAAGACCTGAGATAATCTTTCACATGTCCCGAGGCAGAAGACACGTGGAGATGACTCATTTTGGGAATTGATTGAGGGATTAGATTGGTGGCTAGAAGGGCAGGACGATCTGGACATTACTCTAATGACTAGGGGTAAAATTGGAATTTCTCTAAGGACATGTGCCTAGCACATGACCACCCTCCAAAAAACCCTATAAATACCCTTTCCACTCCATTGGGAAGGGGACTTCTCTAGAGACTTAGGACTTGGACCTTTTTGGAAGACTAGGAGACCTGGAGATTCTCTCTCAACCCGAAGACTCAAGAAGGGTCTCTGAATCCTTGCTACCCTAACAAGGTTCTCGGATTCTAAGAGTTCTGTCACGTGTCGTTGGAGTAATCGCTCACCCGTTCTTCTCCCCTCTTCAATCAATCAATCAATTCCGTACTTTTCGTGGATTTCTCTCCTCCTCAGCCAACACAAAACCCTAACCCTAGCAAGGTACGATTTTCTTGCCCACATTTATTTGGCGACTCTGCTGGGGAGGTGTAGAATTCGTGAAGGGTATGCCCACAACTCGAAGTGGGAGAACTACAGGAAGAGCTTCACCAACAAATATCATTACCTCACCGAATCCAGTTCCAAGGCAAGCAAATCAAGCTTTCCAAGGCGCAAACCTGGATCTTGACCAACTAATTATTGAAGACGCTTCGGAAGGAAGTTAAACATCACCATACATGGCCAATCAATAACAAACGAATACCAGACAGATAAACGCAGGAAGGCAAGGTGAGAATACAAGCGGAGAACAAGCAAATGCTGTACAATTGGAGATGCTCAAGGCGTTGAAGGAAGCACGGGAAGAACAAGGGATGATGATGGCCATGATGCTAGAGATGCAGAGGAAGCAAGAGGAAATGGGGAATTTTCGCCAGCAGTTGATGCAAATCCCCACTTTCATATTAAAAAATTGGTAACCATATGAAAGTCCAATAATAATCTAGAAGGGGGGTTGAATATATTATTACAGATTAAAAAATTATCTTAGGCCTTTTTGAATTTTTTGATAATTAATTTGCAGTGTTAGAAATTAATATGCAAGATAGTAAAAATTCAATCACACAATGCACAGAGATTTTTCTGGTTCACAACATACATCCCGAGTATGTTGCTACGTCCAGTCTCAAGCTCCTCTCCAGGACTTGAGATCATATTATTATTAGTATTAAATACTCCTTCAACAGGCGGAGATGCCTTTACAAAGTTTTATAAACAAACTTTCAACTGTTCCCAACTAATCTATCTTGGACAACAAGCTCCCTGCTCCCTCCTCAAGCTTAGTTGTACCTTCTTTTGAGTTCATTTCTATTCTATGATCTGGTCTTGAAACAACAGCCTCTTCCTCACCTTACAAGTTCACTAGAGACCAAACTTCCAGGTGACCTCTCTAAGACTCTTGTCTTGGTCGAAGAATTACTCATTTTTCTCACAGGTACATAAAATAAACTAACTCTACCTTTTTCCTTTTTACAAAAGTTTTTACAACAATTTGCTTCTAAAATAAGCAGATAAAATTTAGTACAGATTGATGTTTCTCAAATAAGCAAATATCAATTAAAGAACAAATATATTTATAAAAGTTCAAAGACTTTTATACTTGAGAAAATATGCTTCTTTGTAAGTAGATAATAATTTGTGCTTTGATCAAATTAAGCTTCTGTGTAAGCAAATATGTAAATTATGCACTGTTATAAAACTTTAAATAACTTTTATATTTTGTGTGAAAAGTGCTTCTTGACTAAGCAAATAGATCAATATAGCTTTAGCTCAAAAATGCTTCTGTTTAAGCAGATATATAATTTAATGCAAATTTATAAAGAAATATTTATTCTTTAAGGAGTAAAGAAAAGTTACTTTAAGTTTAAATATAAAAGTATAAATAACTTTTATATTTAGAGTGAAAATGCTTCTGAGTAAGCAAATAAGTTGTTTTAAGCTTTGAATCAAATATGCTTCTATTTAAGCAGATATATTCACTTCAGTTTGTGAAATAAAAGCTTAAATAACTTTTATATTATGCAACAAGCACTACAAAAAAATGGTGATTTTGCAAAAAACAGTTTTCGTTGCTAAATGTGCGGAATTTCGTTGCCAAATGCCATTTGCAACGATTTTTCGGTCGTTGGACATTTCGTTGCGCAATGAGCGTTGCTAATTGTCTAGCAACGATTTTTTATTGTTGCAGAAAGTAATATATTTCACAACGAAATTTTGTATTCATATAAAATCATAAATCATTTAGCAATAAAATATTTTGTAGCAAATTTATTAAGAAATTGTTACTGAAAACCAATTTTTGTTGCAAAATACGCCTAATTGGCAACGAAAAGAATCTTTTTATTTTCTAACGAAGATAAAATTCGTTGCATTTGATACACATTTGCCAACGAAGTTTGTCATTACTAAACAATATAGAAATTGTTGCCTTAATTGGTTTTCGTTGCTAATTGTGTACTTTTTGGTAATGATGTTTGTTGCTAAATGTACAAAATAAACCAGTTATATATTAATTTAGAACGAAATTTTGCGTTGCCGTTGATTTTTTTTATGGATAATTATGATGAACTAGTTGATAACCCGTGCAATGCATGGGTTAGTTTGAATAATGATTTTAATAATTTGTCAAGTATTCATGTCAAAAAAACAATGCATAATTCAATAATTATTTTTACCCGTAACCGTAATCGAATACACTATATATTTTAATTAATTAATTTAATAATGGTATTTTCAAATTTTTAATTGGCTATATCTAAAAATTGAATATCTTAATAAAATTATAATAATTAAATTATCTTACATAAAATTGGTCAAGATATATTATCTTAAACAATTTTTTTAATAAAAAATAAAAAAATTATTTATGTGTATCATCATTTATGTGTATTTGTATATAAGAATAGAAGAATAGACGAGTTATCAAATTAAGTGAGTTAACTCCCTTAATTAATTAAGAGTATAATAGAAGAATAGATGAGTTATCAAATTAAGTGAGTTGACTCACTTAATTAATTAAGAGTGGACTCAACGATTTTTTCAATTGATTTGATTTCAATTGATTGTCAAATTGATTTCAAATTAATTGGCTATTGATTTCAATTGATTGTCAAATTGATTTCAATTGATTTCAAATTAGGGATTGTGCTGTATTTATATATATAAAGTAATTAACAACGATACTATTCGAAGGTGATTGTTTTTAGAGAGCAACAAAAGTTTTTGTCAATTAGCAACGAAACTATACGTTATCGTTTACTTTTCATGTGCAATGAAATTTGTTATGATTTACAACGATATAAATATTGCATTTTCTTGTGTTATGTAACGAATGTCAAAATTATTTTATAAACAGAAAAAATTATGTCTCAATAACCCCATAACAAATTATGACAGAAATAAAAAAAAAACTAAAATATTAGTAATTAAATAAAATCATCTGATACATGATCATTCATCATCTTTACAATCAAACTTCGTACGACTGAGAACTACAAAGCCCGTCTTAGTTGACACTATCTGCCATCAAGAGGTTAACACTAGAAACATATATGAAAAAAAATCAAGAAAGAAATGTTTATAATAGGAAACAATACTTAAGCTTACACAAGTGTTTCAACCATGGTTCATCCTCCAGGTATTCTGCCAATATTAAAACAGTATCAGTCACTACACCAATAAAGAGGTTAATTAAGGAATTTAAAGATATAATAAACTATAAACAACGACAATTTAGCTACAATATATCAAAACTTACCTCTCCTTCTCTTAAACTTAACCTGGTACACCTTAAAGTATGCCCTTGGCTTTACAGCTTTGGCAAAGACCTGAAGTAACAAAATCATAAGATAAGCTTCTAAAAGGTAGGAGCAAATTGAAAAACTGTACTTCATAAATTCAAATTATAAAGGGACCCATGGAAAAGTGAGAAGTAAAAAAATGATCAAGATATCCTAAAACATAAATGACTTCCCAACCAAACTCTTCATCATATGGTAAAATAAGTAAATATCAATTTCATTTATTAGCTGTATTTTGCAGATTAAATTAGCTCAAATAGAGCACATACAAAATCAACCAAAAAAGAAAAAATTAACATGGAAATTTTTTACTCGTCTCAAACATTGTAGCATACTAGCAGACGTCCAATACTTGAACATTGTAGCATACTAGCAGACGTCCAAGACCATGAACATTGTACTAATAGCCCAACTTAGGGAAGACGTTACAACAAAAAAATTAAATAGGACATAAAGATAATAAAGTTTAGATACCCATAAGAATTTGCACGCCACAAAATCAAGCATACGATATACATTACAAACAACGCACTGGAAAATCAAATATGAATCAATCTGAGTTAATCATCATCATCAAGAACACTTCGTCGCATCTGGATCTGAGATAGAACATCAATATATAAAAATGAATGAGTAAACAACCAAATTCATGCAGAAAATAAGCAAGCATGTCAAAGGAATGTCTTGAAGACATATTTTAATGACTTACTGTGACTTTGGTCTGCTTAGTTGTTTGGGTATTAATTTGTTCCAAAGAATGATATGAGCCTCTTTCGTAAACCTATAAATAAACATGTTCATTTGTTAAGCTTAGCTAACTTGAATGAACAAGAAAAACAAATACATATATTTAAACTAAAAATAATAAGCAAGACTCAAAGTGTTACCTTCTCAACTATCTGTCCCATTCGAAAGCAATTTCTCTCAAAGATAACATCTTCAACTCCTCTGCCTTCTCAGGCTTCACCAACGCAATTCAAGCAACTACATGTATGATATAAGAGGTTGAAGGATAATAACGCAGAGTAACTAATAGGAAAAAATTAAAATATATATAATGCAAGCAAGACGGGCCTGAAGTGCCCTTGACAAAGATTTTTACCACAGAAATTTAAACTCCCTTCCTCTCTCTCTCTCTCTCTCTCTCTCTCTGACTTGTGTTGGCCTCTCACACTTGTATTATACCTATCTCAAAGCTCAAAAGTTAAAGGCCTTTCTCCTACAATTTATTTTTAAGATAGTTAACCTCTTTACTTCAAATTAAAGTAAATACTTAACCCCTAGTTCTCTAAAGAACAAAAAAATAATATTTAGAGAACATAGGAATCAGAGAAGATATAAACATAGATTAATAGTTCACTTAACAATGGCACAACATTTGAATATCAAGATCTCCCAATCCAGTCCTGATAAATATTGAACTAAATGGCATATAAGATGCATAAGATCCCGTCCACCCCCAATGCATCAACTACATATCAATTAAGAATAGGGAAAAACCCCAATTCTTTCTCCTCCACCTTAAAACCGAAGCTTAGAAAAGAACCAATGATTCTTACCACTTTTGAACCTCTCCTCAAGCCTAGCCTTAGTATCTTTGGCGGCAGTCACCTTCTTGTCACGCGAGTGAAGTGCGTCGAGAGTGACCACGTCTTTGAGATCCACGTTGAGTGTGTAGCAAGTGGGCATGATGTGATTGTAGCTGACGAGCTTGATGAATGCCTTCACGCAAGACTTCTTGGCGGTCTTCTTGGCCGAGTCCTTTTGAATCCCCTTCTTTAGGTATTTGGCGTTGCCGGCGACGAGGCACCGTACGAGCGGTCACGGGTTTCGTCATCAAACGACTTGATGATAACGCCTTTACGACCAGCGAATCGGCTGTTGAGCATGACGACGGCCTTGTTTGGTTTCAAGAATTTCACCATTTTCACTCTTGTTTGCTTTGGTCGCTCTGTATCTTAGTTCACTAAAAACCCTAGAGTTTTCGAAAACATATGTGATTTATAAGGTGGGGTTAAGGTTTCAAATGGTCCCTATTTGTGGCCATAATTACGTAAACACCATTTTCATTTTTATTTTATGGATTTCGAAATTCCTATTTTAGAAAAATATGAGTAAAAATAAATTTCATAAACAACATCAACAATCTCTTAATTATAATATAAACAACTTTGATCACTCGTTCCTTTGCCTAAATTATATTCAACTTTCTCAATTATATTCATTTTGTTCAAATTTTCTTGGAATAGGCTCTTCTCTTAACCAAATTAATTAATTTTAAAATAATTTTTATAAATAAAAAAAACTTTATTTTTTAAAAAAAATTAAAACTTCAATGACTGTCGTTGGGAGTAAAGGCTCTCACAATCTAATTTGAGAAAAACTACTGAACGCCATTTGAAATGGTGTTGAATTTTTGAATATTTATTTTTGGCAAAAAATCAGAAAGGCAACCAACGCCACTTTAAAAAATATTTTTTAAAAAAAGAATTTTAAAAAAATTATCTTAATTTTTTTTAAAACGATTTTATTTTTTTTAAGAAATTTGAAAAAAAATAAAAATGTGATCCAATGTCAAACTAACCAGCATTGTAACTTTTTTTGAATTTTTTTATAAAGCAAATTTGTAAAAAAGAAGAGTAAGATGTAACATCACTTTAACTGACGTTGGAATATCTTTTTTTTTTATTAATTTCTTTGATCTCTTGTACATGCATGTTTACAAACATCAATATTTCTTTGTCATCGGCGTTGGAAATGAAAGAGTATATAAGACTTCAGCTATAAAAAAAAAAAAAAAAATTCTAACGCCAATTAAAGTGACGTTGCATCTTACTCTTCTTTTTTACAAATTTGTTTTTTTTAAAAAATAAATAAATAAAATAGGGATAAAATTGATATTACATTAATATGGGTCAAACTAACTTATTAGGAATGACTTATAAGTTATTTTTAAATAACTTGATTCTATTTTAGTACATAAAACATAATAAATTTTTCTTCATCTTTTATGGTTTCTCTTAGAACTGATAGTGTTATAATTTAATTTTATAATATATTTGGAAAATAGGTAAAAGGAGAACTAGGAATAGGTAGGGGTATACCATTACTATTCTTTTTTTATGTTTTATTTTTGGACTTAAAAATATGTTCATGATTTAAGTTACTCCCTCCGTCTAAGAATAAAAGTTCTTATTATTTTATGTTATCTCAAGTTAAATATTTACTTATATTAAATAATCTATTTTTTTTACAATAATTTGTGCGTAATATCCTTAGTATTAAATTTCATATTTTTATTATTTTAAATATTTATATAATATCACTAGTCATGTGTAGAAAAATTTGCAATTAGATGAAAATTTAAATATAAATAATTTTATCATTTGACATTTATTTTAAATTCGCATAAAATCAATCATCACTTTCATTCTCGGAGTGAGGGAGTACTTTTAAGTATATCCTACTTCTATCTAGAAATAGGAAACATTGGGAAGCATATATATAATAATCAAGTTTGATGGGGTTGGGTTTATTTGGGTCAGAGGCCCGAAATTAACATGTTTGGCAATCAGTTGTCACGGGTACTTTTTCAACAACCATAATCTATACCGTTGATTGCAACATTGGATGACACATATTGAAATGGATTTCCCCTTGCCGCTACAAGCTATAACGACATGAGTAATTACTCATTTGCCCCTCATTTGCTCATGTGCTACATTGTCTACCGCTATAAGTTATGGCAGTAGTTTAGTTAACTAATAAATTAGAATGGCTCAGTGGTAGCTTAATGGCCCAATAACCTATAGGTCTAAGGTTTGAAACCTAGCTGTTATATTTTTACTTCTTATGTTATATTTTTTCTGTATTAGATAAATTCTATTACCATCTATATATATACCCATCTTAAATCTCCACATTAAACTAAATATATATAAGGGAATATATATATAAAGTAACTATGAATATTTATATAACGTAACTATGAATATTTTAATATATATATATATATATATAAATTTATCTCTAAATATTCATATAAATATTTATAAACAAAGATTCATATAAATTTATATTTAAAATTTATAAACAAATATTTATTTATAAATTTATAACTATTTCATCTAAAATTTATAAAATTTAGATATAAATATTTTTATAAATATTTATATGAATATTTAGAGATAAATTAATAAATATTTATATGAATATTTGTTTACATATATATATATATATATATATTTACATATAAAAATATTCATAGTTACTTTATATATATTTAGTTTAATGTTGAGATTTGTTTAATATTTTATTTAATTTGACAAGAAATTTTGAAAAGAATATATATGTATATATATATATATATACATATCAAGATAATAAATTTAAAAATATTGGAGACTACAAAAATATTTTTTTTTTGTAAAGAGAAACATTTATATATATATATATGGTAGTAAAATTTAACTAATACATAAAAAAAATAGCACATGAAGCATGAAAAAAATTTAATAATGACTTATAAGTAAAAAAAAAAGTTAAAATTTAAGTTATTGTCAAACACTAAATAATACACAAATGACTTATAACTTAGTTTGACCAACTTATAAGTCATTGTCAAACACCCTCTAATTCAAGATATAAAGAGAAATTAATATTTGATTATAAAAAAAAATTAGAAGTCAAGAAAAAGGACATTTTAAAAAAGGGGAGTTAAAAAAGAACTTACACACCATTGGTGCAACTTAATTTGTCTATGCCAGAACCATTTACGCGACTTAATCAGTGGTCGATTTTTGGGGCAATTTTGGGAGCGATTTCGATTCCTTTCTCATCCCTTATCAAAAAGTATATATGTAAAATAACGAGTTGCAAGAAAAATTCATATAAATTATTTTAGAAATTAATTATATTTTTTTTCAAAATTATAAGTGTCTTAATATGATCATTATAAACTACATCCAATTAATTACAACCTTTAATTTTTTGTAAATTAGAAATATATATATATATATATATATATATATATATATATATGATGAATATTTTAATTTCAAAATTATAAATTTAAAAAAATAAAATTGGGCATTTATTTTGAGACTTGATTTGAGTGAAATATTTCAACGTGTATAAAATTGTGTCTAAATAAATAAAAATTTAAATGAAAAATGATGCATTTTTTTTTGGGGAAGAGGCATGCTTATTGGGTTTGTCTTAATTTTGGGTAACAATTTACTAGGCGTTGCAAACAAATGTAACGAAAGAATGGTTGCCAATGAATGTGGCCTATATTAGGGAACGAAATATAGCAACAAAAAAGTTTTCGTTGCCAAATGTCTATTTTTTTGTACTGAAGTATTTTATGAATACATGAATTTATGATCAAATACTTGTGATGACAGATATCAAGTATAATAAATAAATCAATTAAGCAATACTTGATATAACAAATATATTTGTTTAACTCAGATAATATATAACAATATTTTATCTATTATGTGATTTTATAAATAAAATCACTTAGTACTATAAGGAATTGTACGATTTGATTCCCTCGCTTAAGAGGAATATCTCCGTAGCCTTGCGGCGTCTAAGTATGACAAAATTATATTCTCACAATTGATATTTATATAAATATTTTCAATAGATCACTACGATTTTTAAATCCGGTTCGGATAATTCACTCTTTTTGGAGGAATATCTCATTGTCGTTTTGAACTATCAAGTGTCGTATCTATTTTACGATATTTATGTAAATAATATCAATAAAAAGTTACTTAAGACTATAAAGAATCGTACGGTTCGAATTTCTCGATCTCCGTAGAGGTATATCTCTGTAGCCTTGCAGCATCTAAGTATCTTTTTATTTGATAAATAGATGAAATATAGATATATAAAATTGTGTATAATAATTTATATTCGTATATCTATAAATATAAAGCAAGTAAGAAATAATTCAACTAAGTTAACTCAAATGACTTATCTCAATTACTTGGACCAATTTTCTCTTCTCAAATAATCCGAACTTTTGTAAGAAGAGATAGAAAGCTTTAGAGAGAGTATGTAGGCAAGGAGAGTAAGCTTTTCTTTTCAAGTGAATTGGCAAATTGAAAATGAAAGAAAGACCTTCTATTTATAGAATTTTGAAATCGGGGGCAAAATGATAATTTTCAAATTTTGATTTTGAATGAATAGATGAGATTGCTTTAATTTAAAATGAATGGCTCGGATGAGAACATCACACGGATTGCAGAATTCAACAATTCGCCCGTGCTTTATTTAGACAACCTTGGTGTAATTAATTCGATCAAAGTGATTTGAAATCTGCCAAGTCCATACACACACACGACTACTGTATATATATATACTATACGATACACTTTAATATATATATATATATATATATATATATATATCATATAAGTTTTATATAAGTATGTATAATATATATAAGTATATATATATATATATATATATATATATATATATACTATGGTTTGTATATATAAAAAAATTACTCTAACTCAAATGATGACATAGTAGAACCAAATTGTATTAAGATACCCAATAAAAGCAAATTGTATTAACAATATATATTAATTAAATTTCCAGCAATAAAGATATACATTTTAAGCTTCTTGGGCAAGAAATACTTCATGCAGTTCTACAGATTTCCTTAATCGGATTTATTATCCAAATTGGGCAAAACTAACTATATTATATTCAATAGACCAATATTATATCAACCCAAAATATAATCCATGCAATCCATAAAATAACCAACATGTATAACTATATTGTCATTATTAAAATAACTAATAATAAAAATTAGCATTACTCTAACTCAAACAGATGACATAGTAGAACCAAATTCCTTAAGATACCCAATAAAAGCAAATTGTATTAACAATATATATTAATTAAATTTCCAGCTATAAAGATATATGTGGGCCCAAGTGTAAAATTAGGGTTCACATGACCTAATTGAATTAAATGCACAATTAGGGTTCCACGACCTCATTAAATGTGCAAATTAGGGTTCGCATAACCTAATGAAATAAAGACAGAAAAATTGGAAATAAATGTGCTAGACCCGGGAAAGCCTCCACGTGTTCCAAGACAGAAGACTTGTGGATGCAACCCGTATTGGGAATTGATTGAGGGATTGGATTGGCGGCTAGAAGGACAGGACAATTTAGGCATTACTTTGATGATTAAAGGGTATTTCTGAAATTTCCCCTTAAAGACATGACTAAGGGTATTTCGGGAATTTCTCTTAAAACATGTGCCTGGCATGTGACTGCTTCGCAGGAAAGCTCTATAAATAGCCTTCTATCCTAAGAAGGAAGGGACTTTTTGCCAAACATTACACTTGGACTCTTGGAAGCTCTGTGCACTTGGAATTCTCCCCCAACTCGAAGACTCAAGAAGGCTCTTGGAATCCCTGCTACCCTAACCCGGTTTTCGGATTCTGATAGTTCTGCCACGTGTCATTGGAGTAATCGCTCACCTGTCGTTCTCCCCTCTTCAATCAATCAGTCAATTCCGTATTCTTCGTGGATTTCTCACCTCTCCAGCCAACACAAAACCTTAACCCTAGCAAGACACGATTTTCTTGCCCACAATATACATTTTAAGCTTCTTGGGCAAGGAATACTTCTTGCAATTCTACAGATTTCTTTAATCGGATTTATTATCCAAATTGGGCCAAACTAACTACATTATATTCAATAAACCAATATTATATCAACCCAAAATATAATCCATGCAATCCATAAAATAACCAACATGTATAAATATATTGTCATTAAAATCACCAATAATAAAAACTAACATACTTTATATATATATATATATATATATATATATATATTCATCTTGCTCGACAAAAAAGGGTACGACACAAAAAGATGAAATTTATTATTGAGTACATTCAGAAAGCGAGTCACGTTCAGTGAGCCTATTGACATGCAAGTAAATCTCCATTAGGGTTCCTTTAGGCGAGTCACGTTCAGTAAGCTTATTATCCAATAAACATCTAAATAGTTATTTTAGTGTCATCACATAAATGATTATGAGATCAATCATCATTTTCAATAGAGCAAGCATAATATGAACTAATCTATCTGGAATAAGTAACCTCACATCAGTGGTCCAACGATTAGGAGCATTTTAGTTCGAGCTTTCTAAAATTTAGATCTCATTAGCATGATCAACATCATGATTCTAAAAGTATTGCTCCAAAATTATGGGTTTATCTCATTTATTTAATTCAACTAATTAATTAAACATGGATAAAAAATCTATTTGTATTAAATAAATTCTTTTATTAATAAATGAATAAGATTACAAAATAAATGTTCATCACATCTAATGTGATTGACTTGAAGGAATGCTACTTTCACAAAGATGGTCAAACTTTTGTCAAAGCAGTAAAATAATGTTGCAGCTGTAACGCCCCCAAAATAGGTATACATCACCCATATTGAGTCGCCAAATACATGGTACAAAAATTCAAATACAAACTTAAATATACAACTGTAAGTAGTAAAATACGACAAAACATAAACCGAGAGTTCAAACAAGAATATTGTCTTCTAGATAATATCCACTCTCAATGGAGTCCTCATGAAAAAGATACAAACTCAAATTCACCTCATTACATTTATTGTCAAACTATTTAATGTAATAGTGAAGACTACTAATGCTATCATCCTGGATCGTCACTCCGCTTCTCCAACTCGTCCCAGCTATATTCTCATTTCCTGAAGAGAACAGTGAAGGAAATGGTGAGCTCAACTAGCCCAGTAAAAAATATTATGACTAAGATAATGCAGAATAAATTATCATTAGTCTTCAACAATGTTAAACTAATAAAATACAATAGACATCAAGTTTAACTGCAGCGGAACAAACAATCCATTAAAAGAGTCAAGTAGAGAATAAAATCTACTATCTTTTATGATCTAAAAAGTTTTTCATCACTTTTATCATTTGGACTCACTCAATAAATAATCCACATCATCGAATCACCCCTGCACTACGGCCAAGGATATTCTTTAGTATCACGACCACAAATTATCCATGCACTACGGACCAAGGATATTCGTGTGTTCATCAATGGTCATGATCATGCCAACAACTGTCCATCAATGCACTACGGGCCAATGAGGACTTTTACAACATCATTTGTAATATTACGATCCGATTATAATCCGGAATAATCCTCGGTCATAATCATACCAAGTCCATCTATGCACTACAGCCACCATGATGACTTTCAATAAAATATAAACATGAGGATGATGACAATGATATAAGAATTCAATAAAAATAAGTTCACAAATTAAATTATCCAGGAATTAATAACGTCCAAATTGTCAACATGATACTTCTTTGTAGAGTAAAATTCAAGAATAATATTCATGCACCAAAAATAATTTGAACAGAAAAGAATCAATTTTTTGTCGTGAATAATACTCCATGAATAGTACTTTGGGAATAAGACCTCGTGAATAGTGCCTCCACATGAAAAAGTACTCCAAATACCGAGTGAATAATATTCGGGTGAATAGCAATTTCTTGAATAAGAACTCCGTGAATAGTAATTCGTGAATAGTATTCCTAGAGTAAAGTGCCCCAAATACCCGAGTGAAAATACTAGAGAGAATAGTAAGGGTGAATAAGAACTCAGAAATAGTAACTCGTAATGTAAAATACCAAATAAAATGATATTTCATGATTTAAGTATAAGTCAAAACTTTAACCAACCGAGTATAATAAAGAATGAAATAACAAAAGAAATCACCATACATACGCAGATTGACAGATAAAAGTTATTCCAACGTAATAATAAATAACGGAACTGTCAAAAGGTAATAGTAATACGCACCGGCAGTGATATTCCAATGTAATAATAAAGACGGAACCAGTCCGACGTAAATGCATGTAGACATGTGATATTCCAATGTAATAATAAAGATGAAACCAGTCCGACGAAACGCGACCGGCTGTGATATTCCAATAGAATAATAAAGAATGGAATAATGTAAGAATTTCACCAAGTATGCGGTATTGCATAAACAAAGTTATTCCAACATAATAATAAAGAATGGAATAATGTAAGTTCTCTTCATGAAGACGAAAAGAAAGAAATAATACCCCTTACCTCGTAAGAAACTGGATAATCGAATAAGTGAGGTATCGTGCTTCTTCTTCTATAGATTTTCTCTCTACAATTTCTCTCTATAATAATTGCTCTATAGCTTTAGTGAATTGGTGAGAAATGAAGAAGAATGAGCTTCTATTTATAGAAAACATAGTTTCGATAATCGCACGCTTTGGGGCTCAAATATTACAAAGACAATACCTTCCTCTTTTTCTTCCTTTTTAATTTAGTCCTGCAAGTATTATCAAACTTGCACTACCTCCCCTAATAGTAAATAATGTGATTCTATAGTAAATTATGTGACTCAATAGTTCTAGACATATGAAAATATAAATTACAGTATAGTACCTCCATCTATACCTCTATTTTTAACTTAGTAATGCAAGTATTATCAATCTTGCACCAACTCTCCTAATAGTAACAAGAATGTGAATCAATAGTACACACATGTGAACAAATAGTTATAATCATGTGAAGCAATAGCAATCAATTGCTCATTTATCTGGTTAAATATTTGATTGGTCAATATAACCTCCAGACATCAATTATTATCGAAATAAATGTCAATTTTCACTAACACAAATAATTTCAACACAATGAAACTATTTTTATCAACAATATAAATTTTGAAATTTTGAAGTTTGACTTTTTCTGAAAAAGTCAACTGTTGACTTTTTGACCAAAAAGTTAATCCCGAAAAATTTTGTGTTTATAGACTATTTTTACTAATTTCATCGTTCAACTCAAATATCACGCCCAAGTCTCCAAATTCAACTCCTAACACAACTTCAATTTTAATAACATTCATCATTAATATTATAACTTACAATATTTATCAACCGTGTCGCTCCTGTGAAAGAGGGACTTTCCAATAAGGATTTCTCCCTATCATGCCGCAATTAGATGACCAAACCTCTTTCGATGTAACTTCTGTACATTGTAAATATTGCAATTTAATAATATGAATAACTTTGTCGCCTCAATTATTGATTTAATAATATAACATATTATGCAGATGATACTACGACAATAATTGAATCAATAATATGAGAGATATGACGCAAAGAATTATCGTAGTAATAATTGAGTATAACTCGAGTGACTTTCACGTAAAGATCAATAATCAATACCGCAAGGCTACTACGCAACCACGCCAGACATCGTATTTTTACTACCGAGTAGTTCAACAAAGATAATTCAGAAAACTTCCGTCGTTATTTTCATAAAAATATTTTTTTCGATTTCTCAATCTGACAATAATTCCGTTGTGGGGTCCACCAATAATTGTGTCGCCGTACGAGTATTCCCCGACACAAAGAATATTCCCCGACCAATCGAATATAATATAACAACTTGCTTACTTTGCAAAATTTATAAATATTATCCACAACTATAACATTATATTAAATCCACACCATAATATTCAAAAAAAAAATCAAAAAATTTAAATCTTTATTCATAAAATTTGAGATTTTACAACAGTCATGTAACATACAATCAAATTAGTGGATAATATATACATATCCAACTTTTATGACGAAAGATTTTTTCAATAGCCCTGACAAAAACTACCAAATTCTGATATTTTGTACAAATGATTATTTTCTTAATAAACATTCATCAAATTGATTTAAGAGCCAATAGACTTACCAGATGAGACATGATATCCATCTTGTCTAGTTTTTCCTAGCAACATATTCATGAAAGGTAGAATTCATGTGTTGTAATGTCGCATCAATCTCAACTTCAAATGGTAAGCCACACCTCATCGTTGGATATCATCAATTGTTGAGCTGTTTTATGGATTATCGGCAGGTGCCAATAACATCTTCTTCACTTCTTCTTTTAGTAGTTTATATTTGCCTCTATATCATCATCATCTCTTTTAGTAGTTTAAGGGTTAAATACAGTTGATTACATGAAATACCATAAAATTCATGATTAGGCCTCCAAAGAATTTGGGCTTACACTTTATTATATCAAATGTCTAATTTGATACAATTTAACCTCTAATTTCAGAATTCGACCAAAATTGGCCGAAAAAAACTAATTTTCCGGCCATATAAGAATTGTTTATGGTTTGATAGTACCAAATACGGGCTAATAACACTTATGCTACATCAAGTATCACCAAATTCACAATTTACTACATTAAGACCTAATTCGTATAAATTTTGTATAAATACTTATTTTGACGTATAAATTTTTATAAATCCTTATAAATAATTATTATATGTTAAATTATTAAAATTAAATATTAATACAAAGATTACTAAATATAATTTTTTATTTTAAAATTAAAAAAAAAGACTTAATTATCAAAAGAATCAATAAACTTTTAAACATACAAATTATATTTTTAATACGAATAAAATTAAACTTTTAAACAATTGACAAAATTGCCCAAAATTTAATTAATTAAATAATACCCTTTTTATATTGAAAAAGCATAAAAAAGAAGAAAGAAAAAATTGGAAAAAAAGAAAAAAAAAATGAGTCATTTGCTCTCTCTCCTCTCTTGCTCTTCCTTAATCGTTCAAAATATTTTGTTCCTTCAAATTTGGAAATTTTAACAATTGTATGTATATATAAATTTAACAACTTAAATCTTGCAAATTATAAATTATATCATAAATTATAAATTTTACGTCGTAAATTTTACAAATTAGTATGTATAAATTTTACAACTTAAATCTTGCAAATTATAAAGTATATCATAAATTATAAATTTTACATCATAAATTTTACAAATTAGTATGTATAATTTTTACAATCCTAAATCTCAGAAATTATAAATTATATCATAAATTATAAATTATACGCCTTAAATTTAACAAATTGTATGTATAAATTTTACAACTTAAATCTTGCAAATTATAAATTATATCATAAATTATAAATTTTACACCTTAAATTTAACAAATTGTATGTATAAATTTTACAACTTAAATCTTGCAAATTATAAATTATATCACAAATTATAAATTTTACGCCTTAATTTTTGCAAATTATATCACACCTTAAATTTTACAAATTATAATTATATTTTATAATTTTATTTATAAATATTTATAATTTTAAATTGTATTAATAATTTTATATCGTATTTCTACAATATTAGTTACTTTTTTTAAAGGGCCAAAAATTATTATATATATAATTTTAATTTTATTCTTTGGGGTTGAATCATGAATATGATGATACTTGATGTAATCTGAATCAGAAATAGCCCTTTTCTAAATTAGGTCAAACCGTATTTTTATACGATTAACTGGTATTAAATACACAAAACCCGATTGAATTCTTGGGTGGGTCGGGTATTTTTGCTAATTTTGGTCGGATTCAAAAATTGGGGGCTAGCTAAATTGTATCAAATTTGTCACTTGATGTAGTAAATTGTAAGTCTAAATTCTTTGGGGGTCGAATTATAAATTTGATAATACTTCATGTAACAGAAGTGTAATTAGCCTTATTTTTATTAAGTAATTGTCCATTCATAACTAGAGATGCATTCTAAAGTGACGACTTTTAAGGATAAAAGAATTCACTTTAGATTGAGGATATATTTGATTGCAAGGATTAAGGATAAAAGAAAGCGTTGAAGAAATTGAAGAAATGTCAAGAAAAGATGCATTTGAACTATTTTATACCGATGGCTCTAGCACCATTGATGCCAAAAACTAAACGATGCAATGAGGGCACTAGGTTTTGAAATGACCAAGAGAAAATAAATCAAATGATAGTCTGATGTAGATAAGGATGAGAGTGGTGCAATTGATTTTGATGCATTTCGCACATATGATGATGACCTTCCGAGTCATCGACCAAGATAAAATGGAAGGTCGTTGTTGCAGATATTCAACATATTTCCACGGAGTTGGGCGAGAGTTTTACTACTTGAGACATTCAAGCTATGGTTGAGGAAGCGCACTATTGTGATGAAAAGTTAATTTTGACAGCTTCATGAAAATGATAAAAGTATTCCAATGTGTGAAAGATTCGAGTATGCCAAAAAAATTATGTCACGTGTCATTGACATCAATGGAGATAACACAAGAGTTTCTTTATGCGTTGAATGAATCGGAAGATCAAAAGGTTTTACAATATTATGAAGAATAAATTTGGTTTATGGGAAGCCTTGTTAGCAAACTAAATCAAATTTATAAATATCTTCTAGATTGTTCATGAATTATCTTAATTAGTATTAGTACATGAATGAGTAATGTATATAGTACATGATACATGTATGTACATGAATGTATTTAGAAGTGTCTTGGAACATGTATGGTTAGATTCATGTGTATGTATTTGGACATGTAGTAATTATTAAAGTGACTTTCTAGAATCGGCTATATGAGTTCTATAAATACCTCTCATATGTAAGTCATTTTAAGTAAGTGAATTAAATTAAATATTTTAATATTTAAACACTCCTTTTATTATATAACAACAAGCACTGCAAAGAAAATTCAGAACATAAGTATTATTTAATTATAATTTTTTTTTAATATTTTTATTTCTTTGTGATTTTTTAAGAATTTGACCTAACTTAAATAAAGGATCCGCCCTGGGTTCATTCAACCACGCGCTCCATTTTTTTTATTTTTATTTTTCATTTTTCATTTTTCATTTTTATTTTAGGCACTGCATGCATGCATAGTTTGTTTCTTCCATTTTTCAATTTTCTCCCCAAGTCCTCATCATGACATGATTTCATTATACTATTATACTATTAATTGGTTGGCTTGCTAATTTCCATCTACTTCTAAACTGATAGGCGATCTTTACCTTGTTATTATATTCTTATATTTGCCAATGTGATTAAGCACTTTATAACTATAGTTATTAATTTATCACTATATCGACCGGGTGTTGTTATTTAATATAATACATACACCTTTGGTTGGCTAGCTTGCTAATTTCCACCTACTTTCTAAACTGATGGGCGATCTTTACCTTGTTATTATATTATTTTTGTTTTTTTTAAAAAAGCTAGAAAAGTCCTAGATTGGGGTTGTTGGAAAATTTTAGAAAATTGTTTAGGTTGATCGTAACGTTACTAATAAAGGCAAAGGTAAATGATTATAAATTAGAATCTTTATCATAAATCAAAATTTAATATTAGATATAGAATATTTTAGTTTCCAATAGGAAATATATATATATATATATATATATATATAAATTTTAAATTTACAATGTGTATTGATTTTTTTTAGAGAGAATTCATGTAACTACCCGATTTTTTTTTTAGTAATTATTAAAATAAGAATTTAATAAAGTTCTTATTATGAGACCGGTCGGGTTTGAATAAAATATATGGGATATATATATAATTTCTTGTATATGCACACCTAGAGGGGGGTGAATAGGTGTCCAAATTAAAACGTGTTTCACAATGACTAGTTTTTAATGTAGGTGAAAGTTTCCGCTTTAGTATATTTTATCTATCAACACTATACTATTATGTGAATCAGTTTAGATGTAAAAAGAGACTCAAAACAATCAAACCACAAGAATTAACAAACCACAGACACAAGAATTTTTAAGTGGTTCAAATTTCTATCCTCTAGCCTAGTAGCCTAATCCACGACAATACAATAAAAAGAACTCCCCGCTCAAAGTAGCTTCACCGTAATACCCCAAAAAAAAATTAAAATAAAATTAATAAATGACATTTAAATTTTAAATATTTTAATTGGACTTTTATTTTATTTGGGTTAAACTAGTCATTTAATTTATGTGGACTAGTGATGGATAAATTAATTTGATAAAATTTGGGCCTTAAAATATGTTGAATTTAATTTATATATGAATAATATTAAATCTTATTAAAACTAGAAAATTTAAATTTATAAAATTTATTAGTAAATAAATAGCTAAACCTAACCTTACCTTCAAGTATATTCTGAACCGAGAGAACCGAATTAGGCGTATAAGAGAAAAAAAAAAGAAGAAGAAGAACCGTTACCGCAAGATCTCGTGTTTTTTCTCTTCTCTCCAGTAAGTTATATTTGTTAATGATATGTGGTGTTGAGATTAGATATATTATATGTGAATATGCACTTGATTGATTTAATAGTAAAAAAGAGTGCAGAGTCATTATATAAGTACATTCATGGAGGGAGTCATCAATATATATGAGAACAATAGTAAAAGTATTAAAAGCGGTCTTTTCAAAAAAAAAAACATTAAATTACTTATATTCATGTGAATAGTTTGATTTGTATAATTTGTATAAGCATGCATATAAGTATAGAGACTAAATAAATGACTGATTATGGTTGGTGAAGGCCAAGGCAAGGGTTTTAATTAGTATATGTATATCAATGTAATATTTTAAAAGTATTAAATTATGGTGTCAAGCATATAAACTAAATCGAAAACTGTGTATATTAATTTAAACTAATTAATTATGTTGATAAAGTTATAAAATTTATTTTTAATAAATTTAAAAATATTGCGTTAATAATGATTAGATTTATAATAAAATTTTGTTTTATTTTATTAGATCGGATCAAGGAGATTAACATAATCTTATTTAAACTTTTGATATTACATTATTTAATCCAGTAACACTGGATTCCGTACTCATTCAAATGATATTCTTTAATTTTGATTTGTTCATTTTGTTCCTTGTTTCAATTACGTTATTATTTCACATAATTGTTTCTTGTGAAATTCATATAATAGTTTTATTTTGGAGTCGATACATTGGATATATGTGTATATGTACTATTTGAATTAGGTTATCATGTCTAGTATTTATTTTGATATTTGTATAGCAATATATGTTGTTACCTTTTTTTGGAGACATTATTATTTGATTTGGTTCAACATATACATTAGAATCTCATTTCTATGGATATTGTGTCGCATGTGTTATGACGCGGTATCTATTTTATTGGTATTATGTCGGATGTGTTGTGACACGGTATCTATTTTTATTGGTATTATGTCGCATCATGTGTTGTGACATGATATTTTTGTTAGAATATACCGTAGGGTATACCTAAGCTATAACCATCTGTGGGGTATCACATGTACGCTTCTTGCACGAGAGACACGACACTTTTCGTGGCGGTGTGATTAGTCAACAACGCCTCCGCTTTGGGCTCTTCGAGGAGTGAGCCATTTGGTGTTTTGTTGTGGAGGCGTGTGGGTTAACACTACTTTTATGTTCTCGTGAATTGGTGTTGTTGTGGGAAACACACCTATTCGATTTGCATACATTTGAATTCACTATCCAATGTGTGATTTGCACGTGTGGCATTATTTTGACATGCCCGTGTGACATTATTTTGACTTGCATGTGTGACATTATTTTGACTTTTTTACGGTGGCAATGTATATTTCTCGAGCTTTAATTCCAGTGTGAAATAACACCCAATCATTTGATTCATCTATTATTTCATTGTATTAGTTTTGGTTGTTTCTATTCGCCAATTAATTGAGTTAGTTATTTCGGTTCATTCTTTACTCTTCTGTTTGTTTTCGTTAATTCTGTTGATTCAGATATATTTTATTCAGAACTTGAAGATTATATTTTCATCGGTATTTAAGCTTGAGGCTTTGTTCAGTATTTTGACTCGATTGATTACGTATTTCAGTTGTGCATCTTTGTATATCTATATCCGTACTAGGTAATTAGCTCATGTTGTGTTTTTCTTCCGTCAGGTTTACATGGGTGATATTAGGCTAGTGTGATAAAGAGAGTTGCCTTTGACCATCTAGATTAATTAAAATTTTAATTTTGATTATTTTTGAAGCTATGTGGAGAATTGTATTTAGTAATTCATCGATGGATATCATTATTAAATATTTGATATTATTAGTGCTCTATGTACTTATTTTAAGGAGCGGGTGTTACGGATGGTATCGAGCTTAGGTTCTTTTCGTGTAAAAAATCTATTTAGGTTTGGCTTATGAGTTATGGGCAAATCACTGGGTAGAGACGTAAGAGGTTAATTCATTTTTTTTTTCTGCTTTGGTTGGTCTTAATTTTGGGTAAGTGTCATCCTTTCTTCGAGTTGTAAGTTAATTTGAGAAATGTGAGATAATTTGTTAAGATTATCATTGTTATACGTTGGAGCAATGATATTAGTTAATAATTGTGATTGAATCTTTGAGGTGAATAAAGCTATACTTTGTACAGATAAGAAACGATCTTATATGAGATGCAATTATGATGTGAGTATTTGTATCAACGAGTATTTGATTTTGAAAAATTATTTGTTAGAGTTATTTTTGGTGACAATTTATTATGATCTTAGAATTAAGGATTTGATTTGATTTGAGTTATGCTTTAATTTTTGTTAAATTTATGGATAATTTGAGGTATGTGTATTGGTGGGATAATATGATAATGTGATAAATTATTAAGTATATATAAAGGATCTTTTATAAATTTGAGTTGTTGATATTCGAGGTAATTAGATTAATCATTTAGAGTTAATGATCAATTTTGTGGCTATTTTCTAGTAGGATGTTGGAGTTATATTCTATGAAGTTTCTATTTGGTAGTATGGGGAGACATTGAAATTTATTATATTAAGGTTTGCAATAAAGGATAATTGATTTATTATATGATTAGATAGTAACTGATGAAATTCAATTGATTTTGAGAGATGTTGAATAGTTGTAATTTGTTTATTCAGATTGTAGAATATGTGACTTGGAGGTTAATATAGTGATAAAGAGATCTTAGTAGTATATTCTTTGGTGTAATAATATTTGAGGACTAGTTCAAATTAAGGATGGGATGTTTTGAAGCTTTTGAAGTTCTTGAGGAGAGTTGATAATATAGTTTGCATAGTTTCTTTGTTTATCTGAGAGTTTTGCATGAATTTATGTAAATAATAATAATAATAATAATAATAATAATAATAATATGTTAGATCTTTGTCATGTGTGAAACATAAATATTTTACGAATTAAAGATAATTTTAAATATTTTAAGTATTCGAATCGTATTTAGATGAAGAGAAAATTAAGTAATTTCGAATTATCTTTCGAAGAGTACGTTTGCAAGAATGAAATTCAAAAAAAATTGACGGGGCTATAACAACGGTAAATCATGTGATTTAATTTGATGCAACGCGAAGAACCTTACCAAGGCTTGACACTTTAAGCTTGATTTAATCTTTTACAAGTACATGAATAATTACGTGAATGAGATGGACTTACCAAATATTGATTGATACAAAAAGGTTATGCTACGCCTTAACTAAAATTTTTTGAATAATTATGCAATTTAAATAAAAATAAGAATAAAACTTTCTCAGATCTTATTTGAATTTCGAGGACGAATTTTTTAAGGGGCAAAGAATGTAAGAACCCAATTTTTTTGTTAATAATTGTATATTAATTAATTTTTATTTTATAACAAAGTAATTCAATGTTCAATTTGAAAGGGAAGCTTAGTCCGTGTTTCACTGACCCTTTTGAAGTTCTTGAGAGAGTTGGAGACGTGACATATCGATGACTTTTTCTTCAGAGTTATCTCATGTATATAATGTCTTTCATCTTTCGTTGTTAAAAAATATAATTATCGTCCGCCTTAACGCCGCATAACACCAATTGCTACATAAGATTCGTGAAGATTTTACTTGTGAGGAGCATGCCGAGGTAATTTTGGATCATCATATGGGCGGATTATGAGGAATACGACTATTCTATTTGTTATGGTTTTGGTAGAGGAATCATTCTTGAGCGAGAAGCTACTTAGAAGATGGAGTGTATTTGGTAGGAGTGTATCCGCATCTCTAAAAAAAAAAAAATTTAGGTTCGTTCCATTCTTTTGATTCCGGGGACAGAATCCTTTTTAGGGGGAGGTGATGTAATATCCCGAAAAATAAAATAAATATATAAATGACATTTAAATTTAAATTTTAAATATTTTAATTTATTTTTTTATTTTATTTGGGTCAAACTAGTCATTTAATTTATGTGGACTAGTGACGGATAAATTAATTTTATAAAATTTGGGCCTTAAAAATATATTAAATTTAATTTATATATGAATAATATTAAATCCTATTAAAACTATAAAATTTTAATTTATAAAATTTATTAATAAATAAATAACTAAACCTAACCTTACCTTCGTTATACGAACTGACAAATACGAATTCCTCTACATTTTTTATATATACAAATTTGAAGAAGAAAAAAAATCCACTTTGCCTTTGCTTCTCAAAGCTTGTGCTCTCGCCAAATATGGTGAACCGTAACATTTTTAGAAGGGGAGTCAAAATACATCAATAAAAAAATTATTTATTGACGCTTGCAATGCTTCTTTCAAATTTATTTTGCCCAATTATAGTATTATATAATATTCTATTTCAACCATTGTAAACCTATGAGTTGTGACTCTAATAACTTTAAATGTGTATATATATATATATATATATATATATATATATATATATATATATATATATATATATATTTAATTTCTCCCAAACTATGAGACTATTAATCAGACTTTGAATTTTTTAGTCAACTAATTAGCTACTTTTTATAGATAAATTACAAATTATAATATTATATATTCAAAACCTTATATTGTGGTTCGTGTCATCTCCAACTGAGAGTAGCCATTCAAAGCAAGAAAATGAATTAAGTTATTCTCATTTACAAAAAAATTGATACCAATGTATGATTAAGTCAATAAGACAAATGAGTGTAATATTAATTAATTAATTATCAAATTTATTTAACATTATTTTATCTTATAGTAATATTGTTAATTTATTATAGGTAAAAAAATATGAAAAAACAAATAAATTAATACCATATCATAACAAAGATCAAATTTAACTAATATTAACATGGTTTAGATTTCAGAGTTGGGGGTCATATGACCCCCTCGACCCCCGAGTTCTGCCCATGATAGGAATTATTAGAAAAATAACTACCGGCTAAAGACTTTAACATAAATATAAAAGAGAGAAATTTTAAAGTGGTGGTGTTTAACAATCCATTAATAAACTTACTACTATAATGATCATAACACTTTATTTAACATTTAACCCCAAGTAGCATGATGAACAAACCAACTGCCTTTCATCTATCCTTATATGGGAACAGGATCTATGAGCACGGAGGTTATCAAATCTTTGGTCCTAGTTTTCGAATTTGAGTAGCCATCAAAATCATCGTACAGAAGATTTATGACGCGTGCCAGATTGAAAACTCTAGTAAGAAGAGGCATTGCAACCGCCGTGGGACGAAGGCATTCCTGGTTCATATCCTTCCAAGCATTTACAATTTGTTTCTGAAATTCGGCATAAACATCTTCCTTTGGAACACCATGTTGTTTCATGTAGCACTCAACCCCTGAGGCTACATGTCCTCTCTCCTGCTCTATCTACAAAAATCAGGCGATTAGAGCTGTTTCCAAATATGTATTGTATTCCATAAAATATTTATTTAGTAACAATCTAATTGTAGATAAATAGATAAAAATTAAGTGGCAACAATACATAGGAGCGGGATAGCTGATGAATTTGTAGGATTTGACTACCAGAGCTATATATCTCTATGTTTTTGTTATATATATATATATATATATATATATATATATTGAGCATTGATCACTGGTAGAGAGTTTGGGGTCAGTGTAAATGTGTGGATTCTATCTTGGAATATTAGGGAAGCAAGGAGGAGATAGAAGGAAGTGTTTCCAGAACTAAGAAAGGTGATTAACAAGTATGGTTTTGCAGGTTGTATGCATGTTTACAGGAGATTAAGTGTACACATATATAGGATATATGAACAAGCTAGAAATCAGTTATGTGGACGCCAGATCGATTAAGTTGACTGCTTTCAATTTTCAGTAATTAATTATATAGTAGCTCAGGAATTTGGATATCTGCAGGGACGATCTACAGAGTTTGTGGAAGGAACAAAATCATCAAATATTGGATGGTTGATTGATAATAGAAAGCTCATATTGTTCATGCTCCTTACTGATATGGTTGGGCTAGTGGAATTAAAATTTCAGATTAGTGATTCTTTTCAGAGATTCAGATTGAGGTCGTGTATTCATAATTGGTGTTATTTAATTAGACTAGGTCATGAGTCTCAGGATTTTAGTTTTTAGTGTGATTTTTCATTATCTGATAATTTGTTTTGGTTTTAGATTTATGTATTGTATTTCAATTGTGGCCATTTCCAAATCTTTTGGAATTGTTACTTGATGTACTCTCAGGTTTTTTAATATATATATATATATATATATATATATATATATATATATATATATATATATATATATATATATATAATCATATGTACCTCATGCCCCACAATGTCGTCAGTGAGTCGATTAATCACGGACGAAGCCCTAACAATTAAAGGATCATTAGATACCCATTCGAAGGCCTCCTTGGTTGCCAAGTCCGTCATTCCGACAAAGGAAGTGGTTGATAGCATCATATAACCTGCGGATACGAGTGCCACCTCCATATGCTCCTCCATTGTTGGAATGTAGCCTTTGTGAAGCCATTTAGCTTCTTCAAAGTATGCTTTAACTAATCTTTTGAGCTGAAATTGTTTAAGAAAATAAAATTTTAATAGTGTTTAAAAATTGATATAAATTTTATAATTTAATTGCTGAATAAATTTCATGACTAGCTTATATGTGACTCACCTCATATTTTGCATAGTGGACACGATATAATGGTCTTCCTGCCCTGGCCATTTCTTCCTCCATTTCAGTATAGACATCTAAGAGAGCTTGATAACAAAGTCTCATGTATTCTGGTAGCTGATCTAATGCACTAATATCCCACCTAAACATTTATTGATTTCATATATGTAAGAAAATTAACTTACAAAACTAGAATTTTTCTATCAGACATTGAATAGACTAAAATGCAAAGTTGTCCCCTCAATTAATTTATCTACTTGTGACCTTTTGGTCCACAAGTTTAGGTATTAGCCGAAAAACTCACTCAATTAGTACTGCGAAATTATACTTTTTGATCAGTTTTGCAACACTAACTATACCTTAGAAAGTTCAATTCTTCCAATAATTATTGTACCTTTGAGGGAGAGATTTGCTAATTTGTCAAACTCAAAGACGACAACATAACATAGGGAATAATTTTACATTTCATCCGTGAAGAGCACAAGTTCACAAGTTCTTTAAAACTACCATAATTAAGCGTACCTTTCAATTGCATCCGTGAAGATCACAAGTTCTTCGAAAGTACCATAAGCGTCATATATGTCATCAATAATCGATGCCATTGAAATTGCCTTTGTCATTAATCTTCGTGCCAGGAGGTATTGTGGCTCAAAATAAACCCCTAATATCCAAAAGTAGCACTCCACCATTCTATCTCTTGCAAAAGGCAGTTTTTCTGCAAAATTTAAATCTTTCCACCACCTGAAATTCAAATTATTCATACGGAAGTTAACTATCTTTTACAACCCTAACGATTAATATATATATATATATATATACCTGGTAATATAGCTTAGCTCTCCTTGATGAACTTTTTGCAATTTGTTAAAGTCTAATTTTGCAAATTCTAAGAGCACTTTATCATGTGAATCATGTTCATGATAAATGGATATGTAACGCCTGGCTTCCAGCCTTGTTAAACCCTTGCGGATGGGCATCTTAAGTGCATGAGTAACATGGGCCGCAAGAGGATGATTTTGTAAGTGAGATTTGAGACGGTGAAGTTGAGAGGTGGTGAATGCAAGTGCTTCTTCAAGTATATCTTCTCCGTGAACCCTAAGATGTGTTGCTTCAAACAAGCTTAACATTCCTCGCACATCCTTCGTCAAGCACTCCTTGAATTTCCCATCATTGTCCTTGAATTTGCGGAACACATCTGGTTTATGCATGTTTCCAACAATTAATTGCATGCGGGTACAATATACTCCGTTGGTTCCAAATTAGAAATAGGGATTTTCAGTTTTGTAGTAAATGGACTTTAATTTCCAAGTATAAATATACAAGTTACTGCCTCATTTATGAAGAAAATAAGCCATCTCCGTTCCTTATACATTTTTAGTAAGTTGCTCTTGTATAGTGATTTTTTTTTCTAATATGGTTATTAATTACTAGTCCTAATATCTGCCTAATAAGTATGCATAAATTCAAGAGCCAAATGACTTACCAGAAGAGACATGATGTCCATCTTGTCTAAGTAATCGAAAACAAAGTGATACAAAGTGAAGGTCGTGGTCTTTTTTGCTAGCAACATATTCATGAAAGGTAGCATTCACGTGTTGTAATGCCGCATCAATCTCAGCTTCAAAATGGTAAGCCACACCTAATAGTTGGATATCAGAAATTAAGTTGAGTAGTTTTTGTGGCTTATCGGTAGCTGCCAATAGCATCTTCTTCACTTCCTCTTTTAGTAGTTGACATTTGCCCTCTGTATCATCATCGGCTCTCTACACAAGTATTTTTAATTAGTAATTGGCCATCCATAACTAGAGATGCATTCTAAAGTGACGACTTTTAAGGAAAAAAGAATTTACATTGAATTGCGGATATATTTGATTGCAAGGTTTCATTGGTTTTAATGTATGATAAAATAAAAATAAAATAACAACTGTCGACAGCATGCATGCTTGTGTGCCTCAGACTCTCCTTTTACATTCTTTCCAAATTTCAAAAGAACCACAACAATATTATATTGGATGAAAAGGTCAAGTATAGGAAGAGTATAATGGTATAAAATAATTAATTTTACCTTTTGATCAAAGCTAGAATATGTGAGGAAATGGTCTCCCCAAATGCTTGGATTATAATTTGCAGAGCGACCTGCAATCTCAGGCAGAATGGTGTGGGTAAGGAATTCGTACTTTGGTTAGGGTTTCGTATTGGTTGAGGAGGAGAGAAATCCACGAAGAGCACATAATTGATTGATGGATTAAAGAGGAAGAAAAGAACAGGTGAACAATTACTCTAATGAAACGTGACAGAACTCTTTGAATCCGGAAACCTTCTTAGGGTAGCAGGGATTCTAAGAGTCTTCTTGAGTACTTCGAGTTGAGTGAATGTCCAAGTCATCTAATCTTCCAAGAGTCCAAGTTCAAAGTTCAAAAAGAGGTCTCTTCTCCATAGAATGAAAGGGCTATTTATAAAGTTACCCGGAAAGTAGTCACATGTCCTCAAGAAAATTCCACAAATACCCTTTGATAATCAGAATAATGCCCAGATCGTTCTGTCCTTCTAGCCACCAATTTAATCGTTCAATCAATTTTCAAAATGAGTCGCCTCCACGAGTCTTCTGCCTCGGAACCCGTGGAGACTTTTCTCGGGTCTACTACATTTATTTTCGGCTTTTCCGCCATTCATTTTCTTATATTGTGAACCCTAATTTGTACTTTTAATGGTCAAAAAATTCTAATTATGCATTTAATTCAATTAAGTGATATGAACTCTAATTTGCAGTTGAACCGGCAAATGGAAATATTAAGGATTGAAGGAGAAGAGGATCATGCATCAATATAAATTTCAGCCGGGGTTATTACTTATTATAGCTTACTACTAATCTATATGTTTCATGTAACGACCATGCTTAACTCGAAATTCTATGCTCTAAATGTTTTTAACTAGGGACACATGACAAACTTTATTGTGTCATTATATTATTTAGTTGTTAAATAGTATAAATTTTTGTAATGAAATAATCCATCAAAAGATATTCAAAGTGCAGTTCAAATTTAAATTTTTGTATGAAAATTTGTATACCCTCAAAAGTCTATACTTTAGTAGAGATCAGTCCACTGTTTTTATTTATTTAAAAAAATGAAAGAATCGCATATAATATACTTTCCATTACACCTCTACTCTATTATTTTTCTCTAATATATTTAACGACATAAATGTTACTCGAATTAAATTTAAATCTTAAATCCTAAATTTGCGGCTGAATTTACTGGATCTAAAAGTTCAAAAAGGGAAGAACTAATAATACTAATAATGATACTTCGACTGTTTTAAAATATAAGATCAAAATAAATTTTAGTTTTGGAATTATAAACATACAAGTGCGTGTTAACAAACTAAACCAACTTAATAAAGTCTTCTAGATTGTTCATGAATTGTCTCTAAGAAATTATCGCTTCTTTGTATTGTCTCCTTCTTACCCTTTTTGTAAGTTGATACTACAATTAATTTACTTACCAAGAGATCGGAGCTACAATTAATTTACTTACCAGGAGATCGGAGCTAGTGTATGTGAGAAAATGGTCTCCCCAAACGCTAGGATGGAAATTGGTTGTGTGTCGAACAATTGTGGACGGCACAACCGCATTATTTTTGGCTGAAAAAGAACAAGACGAAGCAAGAATATTCACATCCATGTTCAGATAATATATAGAAAAGGAATATTGAAGAGGAGATGATATTAATTTTGGTGTGAATTTGGAGGCTAATGTTTGTGGTATTTATAGTAGTTTGTTCTCTACATATGTTTCATTCATACCATAATAACCAACTAATTTTAGCCTTTGCTCATGTTGGCCACCTTGACATTAGGGTTTGGTTAAAGCAGGGACAGACCGAATAGGGCCCATGATCCCAATGATAAGAGTCACATGTAAAGTAACGGCCCAACACAATTAAATTCGATTCTACTCGACTTTTAAAATCTGAGCAAGATTCGAATTCGTTAATAATATAATCCAAATCTGAGCATTAAAAATAGTTCAAATAAAAAATGAGTAGAATCTGAGCAAGGTTATACTCGACTCGTTTAAAATTCAAACTACTCGATTTTTTCATTGTGATTCGATACATACTCGATTAGATGTTCGATATATTCTCTTATGATATATACAAATTTAAATCAAATTAGGATAATTAGTTATTATTTTGTTTTGTTTTTAATTTTAATTGTGATTTTATATTTGTAAAGTATAATAATAAATATATTTTCTCATTTTTAAGTAAAGTAACAAATTCAATTTATAATTATATTTATTATAAAACTAGTTATTATGTGTAGATTCGAATTCGAGTTTGAATTTGAAGCTCGCGAGTAGTTTGAATAAATATTCGAGTCGAGTCGAATCTGAGTAGGAATTTTCAAATATAATTCGAATTCGAGTACGAATTTATCATTTTGAGTCGAATTCGAGTAGCTCTCTGTTCGCTTCGGTTCGACTCGTTTACACCCTTAGTCACATGCATTGTAAGACTCCAATTTTTATAAATAAAGATATATTTTTTATAATTATCATTTTTGAATATTATGGAATAAATTTGATATAATGTTATAGTTGTGGGTAGTATTTATAAATTCTGCAAAGTATGCAAGTTGTTATATTATATTCGATTGGTCGGGGAATATTCATTTTAGCAGGGAATATTCGTACAATGGCTCAATCATTGGTGGACCCCACAACAGAATTATTGTCGGATTGAGAAAATGACAAAAATATTTTTATGAAAATAACGGCAGAAGTTTTACCGTTGATACTGTTGAACTACTTCGGTAGTAAAAGTACGATGTCTGGCGTGGTTGCATAAGAACTTTACTGTATTGATTATTGATGCTTACGTGAGAAGTCATTCAGTTTTGTTCATTTATTACTATAGTAATTATTGCATAGTATCTCACGTTAATTGATTCAATTATTGTCGATATTTTATATATTGTTAAAATCAATAATTGAGACGACAAAATTATTAATATTATTATTTGCAATATTAACGATGTCTAGAAGTTCTGTCAATGAAAGGTTAGATAATCTAATTGCGCGCCAATAGGGAGAAATCCTTATTGGAAAGCCCTCTCTTTCCTGGGAACGATCTGGTCGATTAATATTGTGAATTATAATAAAGGTGATAAATGTTGTTAAAATTATTAAGATAGTTTTATGCAGTTTTGCTTATTATTTGGATTTTCATTTGTCCATTTTTAAATAATCGGTAGAAAGTTATTCAGTATATTTATAATGGGACCACTTGTGATTAAAAGATGTTGGGGGAAGGGGGACACGTGGGGCCCACGTTGGAAGAAAAAATGGGTGGGGAGAAAATCTTGATAATTGTTAACGGGTGGGAAATGGGGTGGGGAAATGGACTTGCTTTTTTGAAAGAAAAGGAATTAGTATTATATGTTTATGACATGTGAGTTATAATACATTATATTTGTCTTGTTTGCTCTCATTGGTGGAAGGTTTGAAAATTGCATCTGTGGTTTAGCAAAATAATTCATCCGTGAAATCATTCGGTGCACACAGATTAACAGTATCCCTTAAATTCTCCTATAAATAGGATGCTTAGTTAGAATAGAAATCACACCAAAAATTCAGAAAATTCTCTTCTATAATCTTGAGTGTGTCTCTTTAGAGTTTTAAGAAGCTTTGAGTGTGGTGCAAGTTTTCTTAACATATATCCTCGCCCTACCAGTCGGAATACTTTTCTTTTACGGTAAGGAATATTATTCTTTTGTATTCATGAAGAGAACTGTTGTTATTCCATTTCTTATTATTACATTGGAATAACTCAGTATACGCTGGCTACCTATATACTTGGTGACATTCTTATATGATTCATCTTTATTATTATTACATTGGAACATCCACATCTCATGCTTTTACGCTGGACACAGTTCCGTCTTTATTATTCTGTTGAAACATCCTCGCTCATGCTTTTACGCCGGGACTGGTTCCGCTCTTTATTATTCATTGGAATATCCTCGCTCAGTGCTTTACGCCGGACTGGTTCCGTTATTATTATTCTCCGTTGGAATAACTTTGTCTATCACAATCCGCATGCATGGTGATTTCTGTTGTTATTCCATTACTTATTATTCTCATTGAAACATCCCGCATGGTGTGAATTTCACCGACTGGTTCCGTTATTATTATTACATTGGAATAATATGTCCGCATGGCAATCGCATGCATTGTTGTAAGACCCCAAATTTTTTTAAATAAAAAGGAATTTTCTTTATTTATTATTTTGAAATAGTAAGGGTGGATTTGATTAATGTGGTTAGTTATGGGTAAAATGCAAAATATTTTAAATAAGCAAGTGGTGATATAATATTCATTATTGTTTGAGAATATTCGTTTGGTCGTGGAATATTCGTCTCGCTTCTGGAATATTCGTATGCGACGGCAAGCAGACCATGTGTAAGCCCCATAACTGAAAGCGATTGGAGAAAGAAAACGACAAAAATAAGTTGTTTAAAAATAATCTACGTAGTTATTCTGCTTTACCTTTGTTGGAATACCCGTTGGTTAAAAACACAAGATGTCTGCGTTATTGCGCGATACTGCATTATTGCACCAATTATTGATTCTTACGTAAGAAGACACTACTCAATAATGGTTACGAGAATTACTTTATTCAAAGATTTTATTTTATTGATTCAATAATTGCTTGCGTTGATATTTTATATTGTTTGTTGTTTCAATAATTGTCATTACACGATATTTTTCATTATCGAACCAATAATTCATATTATCTCGAATAATATTATTAGATAACATTATTGGCAATGTCTAGAAAGTTCCTGCTTCAAGGAGAGGTTTGAGTCACCTAATTGCTTGGCAGCCAAGAAGAGAGAAATTCTTATTGAAAGCCCCTCTTCTCTGAAACCTGCTGTTGTCAATATTGTGATTACAGAATATTATTTGTGAATAATTAATTATTGATTCATATGATGAGAAAAATATTGATTTTATGTGGATATAGATGGAGAAAATTTTTATAGTGACAATTGTTGAAAATTAATATTTTATAAAATAATTCATTTAAATATATTAACGATGATATTTTTACGATGAATATGGGATATATGAGTATATGTGGAGGAGTATTTTTGTTACCAAAAATGTTTAAAACATGTTAAACATGTCGGTGGACCCCATTTATTGACTGAAATTTGATTATAGCCTGTAAAATCACCCATTTATGGATTTCGGTCAATTTCTATTTGGAATTTGGAAAAACTTTCTTCTGTAAAGTTGTAGAGAATTGAATTTCCTATAAAAACTCATGAGATTTGAATTTTCTGGCAAAAGGGCTATTTATTGTGAATTATTGAAGCTCAAGTTCAAATAATTGATTTTTGGAAGTTTAAAATAATTTAAATAAGAAAACGTTTTTTAAATGTTTTTGGGCATCTTTAACATGTGTTGATGGCTGAGATCAGATTGTCTAGATGGGCGAGAGAATTTATTAAATATATTAATATTATATTAAATTTTCTGCTTTGGTGTTTCTAAGCAATTTCCTATAAATAGTGCTTAGGTTAGAATTGAAAATCACACCGTAAATCAAGTTTTCTCTCTATATTATCGAGCGTATTCTTGTGAGTATTTTGAGTATACTTTGAGTATTGCTATACGGTGCAAGTTCAAGTCATAGCCTATATCCTGTTTCAACTAAATCTTGTCTTTCGAGGTAAGGGATGTTATTTTCTTCTCAAATGATATTATTTCTTCAATATCATTATCTTTGAAATATTGGTTGGAACTTTTTATCAAATTTGGAACTTTTTCATGTCGGGTTACTATTCATGAGTTACTATTCACGAGTTACTATTCACGAGTACTATTCACGAAAGCGTGAAGATGTTTTTTGTGAAATTTCTATCTTTTGGTGTCTGAGTTACTATTCACGAATACTAAGACTATTCACGAATCTGACACTATTCAATTTAAAATGAAATTTCTTCTTTTTGTCCAAAATATCTATTATAGATACTAGCTTTGATTGTATCCATGTTTTGATCATTCTTGAATTTTACACCAATATAATTATTTTTGAGGTATTTTTGGACGTGGATAAAACAAAGTACGAATCCTTAATCCTTAATCCTTGTCATTTTGTTTCACTGGATTCGTTTCTTTAAAAAAAAAATATTTTTCATCATCTTCAGTCTTAAATGATGATATTATTGAATATCTTTGGCCAGAAGTAGTGCAAGATGAATGATTTATGATGAATATCTTTGGCGAAGAAGCAAAGATGAATGATTTCGATGAATATCTTTGGCCCGTAGTGCAAAGATGAATGATTTCGATGAATATCTTTGGCCCGTAGTGCAAAGATGAATGCAGTGTTTAGATGAACATGACCAATCGGTGAATGTCCTCGGCTCAGAGTGCAAGGATAAATATTTGATCCCAAATATATATTAATTGATGTTACTGAGGATAAAATAGATTTATGAACTTTAAAATTCATACATGTAAGATAGTAGTTTGCATTCTCTACTTAACTCTTCTAATGAATTATTATTTCAGCTGCGAATAATGATTTAAAACTTGTTGTCTATTGTATTCTATTAGATTTTTCCTGTTGAAGACTAACGATAATTTTGTTGTATATTATCTTAGTCATAATATTCTTTATTTCGGGCTAGTCGAGCTCATCCTTTTCCTTTTTGTTTCATTTTTCTTCTCGGGAGGCGAGAATATAAGCGATAATTAGCCGGGGTATAGAATGAAAGTTCTAGGAGAGTTGTTTAGTAGTCCTCACCATTGTTGTAAAATAATGTATCAATAATTATGATGAGGATTTATTTGTATGTGGATATTGTCTAGATGGAAATATCTGTATTTAAACTCACAGTTTTACTATTGTAATAATAAAGTTGTAGTTGTTTCTGTACCGTGTATTGACAACTCAGAATGGGTGATGTAGACCTATTTTGGGGGTGTCACAATTGTGATTTCTTTTGTTATTCCATTCGTTATTATACTCAGTTGGTTAAAATTTTGACTTCTATACTCCATGAAATTAGTGGAATATCCTTGATATTTGCTCTTCATCCAGTATCTTTTCATGGAAATATTCTTCTGAGCATTCTTGAATTTTACTCTACACAGAAGTATCATGTTGACAATTTGGACGTTATTAGTTCCTGGATAATTTAATTCGTGAACTTGTTTTATTGAATTCTTATATCATTGTCATCATCCTCATGTTTATATATTTTTGAAAGTCATCTCGTGGCTGTAGTGCATGCATAGATGGACTTGGTATGATTATGACTGAGGATTATTCTTAATATAATCATAACCGTAATGTTACAAATGATGTGATAAAAGTCTTCGTTGGCGTAGTGCATTGATATGATAGACGAGTTGTTGGCATGATCATGACCATCACTTAATACACGAATATCCTTGGCCCGTAGTGCATGAAAATTTGTGGTTGTGATATTAAAGAATATCCTCGTCAGTAGTGCGGGGGTGATTCGATGATGTGGATTATTTATTAAGTTGAGTCCCAAATGATAAAAGTGATGAAAAACCTTTTAAATCATAAAAGATAGTAGATTTTATTCTCTACTTGACTCTTTTAATGAATTGCTTGTTCCGCTGCAGTTAAACTTGATGTCTATTATATTTTATCAGTTTAACATTGTTGAGGACTAATGATAATTTATTCTGCTTTATCTTAGTCATGATATTTCTTGCTGGGCTAGTTGAGCTCACCATTTCTTTCACTGTTCTCTTCAGGAAATGAGAACGTAGCCGGAATTAGTCGGGGGACGGAGTGATGGTCCGAGATGGTGTCTTAGTAGTCCTCACTATTCTATAAAATAGTGTGATAATAAATGTAATGAGGACTTATTCTGAGAGTGGATATTGTCTAAAAGGTAATATTTGTATTAAAACTCACAGCATGTATATTGTCGTATTTTACACGACTGTTGTATAATTAAGTTGTATTTGAATTTTGTACCATGTATTTAGCGACTCAAAATGAGTGATGTATACCTATTTTGGGGCGTCACATGCATAGTTACGTATATTCATCTTGATTGTTAAGAATCACATGCATAGTTCTATAATTATAATTTGATTTCTTTATCACACCAAGAGTTGGAAAATAATTTTAGTAAATATTTAGAGGGTGGTGAGAAGGATATAGGGTGTTGTGAACTCAGAAAAATTTATAAAATTGATAAAGAGGCTTCAAACTTATTAATAAATATAATTTCACATGTCAAATTAAATAGATTCATATTTTTAAACGAGATCTAATTAATTTGATTCATATAAATACCTAATCATAATGAAATAGTTAACTATGATTATTCAATCAATCTGCAGACTGGCACGATTGAATTCTGCCAAATTTTTTAGTTTTTTTCCCTCATTTTAAGGACTTATTTTTCAGCGTTTTAATTGGTGACAATAATTTTTTTAATTTTGGTGTAAGGTTGTCACCACAACTTATTATTCCATTACTCATGTTGAAAACTACTAAAAATCTATATATATTATTGACATTTTTGGAGTTTAACTGAGTTATTTATTTGAAAAGATTATATATATCATTTGAATTCTTTTTACTTTTATAGTATTGTCATCTTTTGTAACAAATTATAGTATTAATATATTTCAATCCTTTGTATTGTTTGTTCAACCAAAAAAAAAAGTCTAAAGATATTAAAATCCGATAAAAAATGATATACATGTCGACAAATATAATGAGAAGTTGGATAGCAACTAAAGTGGAACTCGACACGATAAAATACAATAATAATGTTTCAGGAGATATCCATATTATTGATATTTTTAGAGTTCAACTATGTTTCGGGAGTATTTGTAGTATCCATTAATTGTTTTTATAACTGACACTCTTCTTGATTTTATCTCTATTATTTGTTTGAATTGATTATCGTTTGAATTTTTTTAAATTTTGTGATCTTTTCATCTTTTATAACAAATTATATGATAAATATATTTTAACCTTTTATATCTTTGTTAAAAAAACTGTCTTAAGATATTAAAATTTGACTAGTTTATGACATTGTTCCTAATATAATCTCCTCTTCTAGCCAGCTATGCATACTACATGGCTATGAAATGTATCAAGGGTTTTCCATCCATGCCAAAGACAATTAAGAAACTGTGTATACACTGAAAAAATCAATTATTTGGTGGGGTTTTAGCCATTGATATTTCATTTAATTGAGGGGTTTTAGCCATTGATATTTCATTTCAATGAGCAATACTTGTGGGGCACTTAATGACAATATTCTCCTTTGGCTTTCTTTTGTGGATGATATTCTTCACTATTTTCCAATGGAGATATTCTTCACTATGGAGATATTTTCAATGGAGATATAGTGCCATATAAATCACCTGTTGGCTATATTGTCAGTGCCATATAAATCACCTGTTGGCTGTATATTTTCTCATGTGTATATAGTGCCATATATTTTCTCATGTATATATAGTGCCATATAAATCACCTGTTGGCTGTAGCGTCATTGTTATTGTCAAGCACTCTATACACATATTCAAGGAAAGACCCCATTCATTCATTCTTCTACTTTCTGGGACCTACCCTGCCCTGCCCACTCCCACCAATTCACCATCTTTTCCGGATCCCGCCAATTTTCCCCCACCACCTTCTACTATTTATAGATAGTAGTACCCATATAAATCACCTGTTGGCTATATTGTCAGTACCATATAAATCACCTGTTGGTTATATTGTCAGTGCCATATAAATCACCTGTTGGCTATATTGTCAGTACCATATAAATCACCTGTTGGCTATATTGTCAGTACCATATAAATCACCTGTTGGCTATATTGTCAGTGCCATATAAATCACCAACAAGTACCATATAAATCACCTGTTGGCTATATTGTCAGTACCATATAAATCACCTGTTGGCTATATTGTCAGTGCCATATAAATCACCTGTTGGCTATATTGTCAGTGCCATATAAATCACCTGTTGGCTGTATATTTTCTCATGTATATATAGTGGCATATAAATTAATATTAATTGCGACAGTCAACATTTGTGAACTAACTACAGTTATACCTAATATATATTGAAAATTCTAGGCGGACATTGCTTGGCGACCGGTCCAGCGACCGGGCCAATTTTTTTTTTTTTTTTTTTTTTTTTAAATGTCTCCCAAATAATTTATAAGATTTATTAGAACTGGAATTTTTACAGAATAAAGTGTTTTAGATGTCATTTGGATACATGTAAAAAATATGTCTGTACATTTTATTCTGTAAAAATTCCAGTTCTAATAAATCTTATAAATTATTTGGGAGAAAAAAAAAAAAATAAATAAAATTGGACCGGTCGCCAAGACCAGTCGCCAAACCCGGTCAACGTAGAAGAGCTCAATATATATATATATATATATATATATATATATATATATATATATATATATATATATTTTCCAACTATTGTAATAACAATATCTATAAAATATTCTATGGCTGTGGAATGGAGTGGGTATGTGTTTAAATTTTTAGTTACATCTAAGTTGCCTTTAGAAACGGCAATTGATATATATTGAGAGATCAAAAATGATTTTATCATAAAAAATATACATTTACTGATATTTTTGTAATTATTTTAAAACTAAATATTTTAAGTGACGTTTACTATGGGGCAACAACATTTTTGCTATAATAAAATCAATTATTTTAAAAAATATGAGAGGAAATATTTTTACTGGCTTATAGGTTCAGAGATATACAGAGACACATTTTCAGCGCACAAATCAATACTTATATATAAATACAGCAAAGGCTATCTTTTCAAATCAATTAATACTTTAATACTTATATATCATCACAACCTATCTTCCAAATCAATTTCAATTAAATCAATTTCAAATAATTAATTAATCTTTTAATCAATTGAAATCCTCCAACTCAATCAATTTCAAATCAATCTTATATTAATTTTTGTCTCTTCCTCTTCTTCTTCTCCTCCTCACTTCAGTTTCTTCTTCCACCCCTCTTCCACTTCCCCCCCTCCTTCTTCCACTTCTTCCACTTAATATATATATATATATATATATATATATATATATATATATATATAACCCACTTCTTCAATTGTGGTTGGATATATGCAGGAGTCGCTTGATTCTGTTATTTTTGTGAAGATTTATATTATAGGTTCTTTTCGCAGGCTTCAATTTTTTATCTATGTCAATGTATTTTATTTTATTTTTACTAGATTATTTTATCTATGTCAATTGTTCCTTGGCTGTAAATAAATATGATTTTATTAATACATGTCAAATGGATTATACCAAATTGTTTTTCTCACAATTTACTTTTTAAAACATGCATTGCTTTGGAATGAGAAAGCTTAAAAACTTGCAGCTTATGGTGAACATTATTTATTGTATTTCTTAGATTTTCATCTCAAAAGTAGTTTTGAAGAAAAAGAAAAGCAATGAAGATTGGGCAATTAGAAGGAAACATCAGCTCTAAGGGGATAATTTAGTCATCGTTAAGCTTAGAACAATTCGCCGTAGAGTAATGAATACACAAAGTAAATTTATATTTTTGTTGTTGAATTATTGGGCATAAAATTAGTCTGTGATTTAGGCTGCTTAAATTTGATTGGTTCCTCTAAAATTGTTAATACTTTTGATGTTTGAAACTATCTAAATTTATTTTAACATATTGATTGGTTAAGTTAAATGGTATTTCTTTTGGTTACTTATTTTTGATTTTTTTTTCTAATAATTGGCAAGTCTCACACTCTCACTTACAATATTGATACTTGAATGGTCTTTTTAAGTTTATTTGTTGATGATTATAGGAGATAGTAGATTGTATTGTTGTGCATCAGAGTGCTGGGACTTAGATTATGGGTTTCGAGTCGGACTTAGCTTTTTTGTGAAGGAAGATAGCAATTTGTCCGTAATCGACTTTGAGCAATTGAATGTTGTTGAATGTTTGTTTCTAATGTCATATAAAAATATATTGAAAAGTTTATTTAAAAATAACTTATTATAAAAAAATATTTTTTTCATTGTAATTTTAATAAATTATATAACCCGTTATTCAAACTAGCCCGTGCATTGCACGGACTATCAACTAGTTTTCAACAAATTCACAAAGGTATTGATGAGTGTGTAATTCAGCGCACAAATTTTCGACAAATATATTACGGAGTTAAATTTACGACTAATTTAGAACTCTAAAAGATAGAATAAATTAAGTACCTTACATAAAAAATTATAATTACGACTAATTTTTAATTTTTTTTTTATCTTTTTATTTAGTTTGTTCTCCAAATTTTATAAAAAATTATAATCGTACTTTACATAATTTACACACACGCAGTATGTGTACCATTGGATGCCAGTATAAGTAATTAATAGACTCTACTCTAAGCTCTACGATTGAAACATAAAAAAAAATACTTTCTAAAAATAAATAAATAAATATTAAAAGTGAAAAGAAAAAACTAAAGACATAACTTTGCCAACCCTTTACGGATGATGAAGTCAAATATCTCGATCCGACAAGTCTACGTAGGTGGTAGTGGTAGTGGTAGTGGTAGGGGTAGGGGCTATGTATGTAGTCCATATTAAACAACTCAAAATTTTCATTAGCAAAAGTGAAAGGAGAATCCAAATCTAACACACCCAACATAAAAAATTCCATTCTAAAATTTCCTCCTCTAACTTTTTTAACAACATCACAAGTTTTTTCATGGGTTGGCCTTCCTACGCGCCCGCGCCCGCGCCCGCGCCCGCTAGAGAAAGTCTTGAATCCGGATTAAATAATTAAATTTATTATATGACATATATATCTAACACTATTTAGGATATGCACTAAATTATTTTCTAACATGTTAATAGAACTAGTATCATTATTTGCATTATCTAAATTAATACTCATTATTTTATTATTAATTTTAAAAATACAAATGATAGACATAATAATATTGTTTGACCAATATGAGAATCTATCAAATGAGCATTAATACAAATATATCTAATTTCATATTGAAGAGCTAACAAAATATCACTAGTTAAACCGTTGGGTATAACATGAATCCATATTGAATTTGGATTTAGATAATTACCTAGAATCTGTTTTGATTTAGAAAAATTATCTTTTCTACATATACTCAATTTAGTATTTCTAATCCTATTTGGTTATGGATGACCTATAAATGTAGGTGCTATGATTTTGGAGAAGAGATATTTAGACATTCAGAAACATTATAAGAATTCTCATAGTTCTATCTTTATCTTGTACTCTTCAGATATTTATTTAGTGGATTTCTTTTGCATTCTCCGTGGTTTTTTCCGATTTGAATTTCTACATAAAATCTTGTGTTATTGTCTTTATCTTTATGCGTTGATTTATTGTGTTTGTCATAGTTTGTCATAACAAACCGGTATCAGATTCTGGTTATTATCGATTCATACTATGGCGTTGAGTTCGAATTCTTCAACTACTGATTTATGAAGTGTTATAGGAAATGTTAGCGGAAGCTACAACTACTGATTTATGGAAGAAATTAGAGTCTCTCTATTTGATGAAATCCTTCTCCAATAGATTGAGAATTAAACAACGTCTTTACACCTTGCATATTTCAGAAAGTACTCAAATCAAATCTCATATCACTGAGTTTAATTCAATTGTAACTGTGTTAGAAAATATTGATGTTAACATCGATGATGAAGATCAAACCCTATTGTTGTTAGTCTCATTACCTCATTCATATAAGCACTTTAGAAACATTATGTAAGACCCCAACTTATTATAAATAAAATTGAATTTTCCTCTATTTATTATTTTGAAATAGTAAGGATTGATTTGATTAATGTGGTTAGTTATGGGTAAAATGCGCAAATATTTTAAATAAGCAAGTGGTTATAAAATATTCATTTTTATTGGGGAATATTCATTTGGTCGTAGAATATTCTTACTGTCGGGGAATATTCATACGATGACGCAGCAGCTTATGTGGGCCCCATAACTTGAAAGCGATTGGATGAAGAAAACGACAAATATAAGTTGTTTATAAATGACTACAGTAGTTATTACAAGTTAATACTTGTTGAAATACTCTATGGTTAAAACACACGAAGATACTCAGATTGCACCAATTATTGATTCTTACGTAAGAAGGAACTATTCAATAATTGTTACGATGAATTACTGCTCAATATTTTATTTTATTGATTCAATAATTGTTTGTGTTGATATTTTATATTATTGTTGTTTCAATAATTGTCACTACACAAAGATTTTCCATTATCTGGAGCAATAATTCATATTATCCTAATAATATTATTAGATAACATTATTGGCAAATGTCTAGAAAGTTCTATCTAAGGAGAGGTTTGGTCATCTAATTCCATGGCTACCAAGAAGGAGAGAGATCCTTATTGAAAGCCCTCTTCTTTCCTAGAACTACCCGGTTGTCGATGATTGTGATTCTCGTAATATTATTTGTGAATAATTAATTATTGATTTATATGATGAGGAAAATATTGATTTTATGTGGATATAGATGGAGAAAATTTTATCTATATTTTATGAGGAAAATTTTATTGTAACCGAGTTAGAGAATATTGATGTCAACATTGATGATGAAGATCAAGTCCTATTGTTGTTAGTCTCATTACCTCATTCATATAAGCACTTTAGAGACACTATGATCTATGGTAGATACACTATTTCAATTGAGGATGTTAAGACGAATCTTATGAGTAAACAAATGAAGTTCAAAAGGTGACAGTACACACAGATCAAAATCTCGGAATAAGAATTTCAGCTGTAACTATTGTCATGCAAAGGGGCATATAAAACGTAATTGTCCGAAGTTGGAAAATAAAGAACAGAGAGGAGAAAATCATAGTCAGATTCATATTAAACAAAATCAGCAGAATCAGGGGGCAAGAAAGTCTGCTTAGGTTAGTGTTACTGAGGATAATGATGATTTTCTATTAGTAGCCGATGACAAAGAAAGACTTAGCAGAGATTGGATTTTGGATTCTGGGTGTTATTATCATATGTGTCTTACTCGTGATTTGTTCTCCACAGAATTTTTTTGATGGGAAATAATTCTAAATGTAAAGCAATTGGCAATGGTACAGTTAAAATTAATATGCATGATGGAATAATCAGGACATTAATTGTCAAATGTTAGACATGTTCCAGGTTTGAAGAAGAATCTCATATCTCTAGGTACACTAAATAAAAATGGGTGTAAGTACACAGCTAAAGGTGGAGTTGTGAAGATTAGTAGAGGCTTTCCTGTGTTGATGAAAGGAATCAAGGTCAGTGCTTTATAAGTTGAAGGGTTCTACAACTACAGATTTAGATGCAATTTGTTTTTCAGTTAATGTAGATGACACCACCAGGTTGTGGCATATAAGGTTAGGCCATATGAGTGAAAGAGGCATGGATGTTTTGAGTCAGAGAGGTCTTTTGTCTGGATAACAAATAAGAAAGATGGACTTCTATAAGCATTATCCCGGGGGAAACATATTGATGTCAGGTATTATTTTGTTCGAGACATTGTTGAAGATGGTGACATTAAAATTTTTAAGATTGGTACTGCAGAAAATCCAGCTAACATGTTAACGAAACCGGTACCACATACCAAGTTCGAACATTACTTGGACTTGGTTAGTGTTCGATCCACTTGAGTTGTGCATTTTGAGAATATGAGAAAGTTCACTGTTTATGCTATATTTGGAGGATTCAAGTCAAGGTGGAGATTTGTTGGGTATAACATGTGTTAGTTCCCAGTAGGCACAATATAGATCTAGAATGGGGGGTTGAATAGATCCTTTTGATTTCAAATTCTCTTCTGGTTTATTTTGTATTGCTAATGACTTAGCATATGACAAACATAAGAATCTTTTCAAGCACAGTGGAATAAGTAATAGATCCCCTTCATTGATATATACATAATCATACATACATTGTTCGTAGAGTTAGTTCAATGGTAAGCAGTTAAAATATACATAGCAGTTATAGCAGCTAATGTACACAATGTAAATGACATAAAGTAAAAGACACAAGGGGTTTTAAGTGGTTCAGAGACTCAAGCTCCTAATCCACTCTTCTGCTTTCAACTAGCAGGATTTCCACTAAGGAAGGGCAGCACCCTGAATCACTTAAGATTCCTTCAAAGCCAGCAGCCTTGGGACTTCAGTTCACTAAGAACTCTTCAAGGCCAGCAGCCTTGGAACTTCTCTAGTTCCTTTAGAACTTTTCAAGCCCAAAGAAGCTCTTTGAACTTCATTTAGTCCCTCCCACAAGGACCCTCAGCCCCAGGCTTCTTGTTGTTGTAGTTGTTGTTGTTGTTGGTGCTTTGAAATGCTTAAGATGTCATTAATCTCCCGATCATCTTCTCAGATTTAATGACTTGATGTAGTCCTCTTTGCATTCTCGCTTGAAGTCCGACCACATCTTCTTTGGTGCAAATTGATCTTCACTCTCTTGACTTCATCTTCATCTCGATGTCACCGCCACACTATCACCATCTAGGTTTGCTAAGTCTTTGTGTTTTTAGTAGTCTTCGTCTGGCACTTAGCAATCCCTGAACCCTTCTTGAATACTTTGCAGACATGATTCTGCACTTGTTTAGTTTCAGATTTTGGTTCATGGTGATCTGTAGAGTGGCTCTCCTAATCTTCTTTGTATTCAGCCACTTTGCTGAATGCTATCTTTTTGGCCTTCTCGGCTCTCAGCTTGGCTGCCATCTTCAGTGTCATTCTCATCTTTGTTGAGTGAAGCTTTTATCTGTTTGAGTTCTTCTTCAAAGCTGCTTCACTTCCACCTTGGTAGTCTCACTGTCACTAAGACTTGTTCCGTTGATCTTTGGTGGAACTCGTAGAGTCAACTATAGCATTCACCAACTCAACGATTCTATAACTTCACGATCATCAGCAACTCTTGATCTTTGAGGCTCTGTTGATTTATACTGCTTCCTAATCTTCCCGTTGGAAAGTAGCCGTTGAAAGTTATTCAAATGGCTTCACAGATCTCGAATTATTTGGTGCAGACTGCAGATGTGACATGACATCTTTTTCTGACTTTCTGACACTGCAGTCTACTGATTCACCTACCCCCATCAGAGATGTCACTTTCATATCTTGGGCAAGTCGACAACTTTATTTCCTCCTTCTGATTTCTTGATCAGAGGTTGTCCTTTTGCATCGATGCTGCTCTCAATAAGCTTTACTCGAATATCAATCTTCAGATTGAGCCGTTGTCAATGCCTCAATCTTCAGTTGTTCGAGCTCTACGATTCTGATGCGTAACTTCATGGACTTGATCATAGTGTCTTATTGATTGTTGCTTCTTGACTTGTAGAATCAACACTACGATCTTGAAGAGTGTTCATTCGATCTTTAATGTGGAACACTTCTTCCTTCTCTTGTGCAGTGCTTCATTACTTCTGTTTGCTTTGACTATTCTTAGATACTGATGGCTTGACTCCTCGCTTCCGCCCCTTCCGAATAACAAGACACTTCAGATTTGTGGGCGGTCCACTTTCGCTTTCTCCTTGTGATCTCCTGTTCACTTATCATCAATGGATCGACCCAATGCTTAATCACTTTAGCCTTGTTATTCGTAGAGGTCGACCAAAGATCTCTCGTGATGCTCCATCGCTTCTTCTTTGTTTGGAAAACACTAAGATCTTGGTTGCTTCCACGATCGTTGTCTTCTGTCTACTTGACAGCTACTGCACTTGCTGACTTTCCATAGTCATTTATTGAAGTCTTCTTATGATCATCTTGTGGAAGACTTCATCTCGAATGGCTTCACTACTCAATCTTGATGCTGATTGGGTTGGTGCTTAGATCTTCTGTTAGCTTGTATGCCATTCGTTGAGTGCCCTCTGATTTCCTTGGTGAGATGTATCTTTGCATTACCAATCAGAGGCTTCATTCCTTTGGATATTCTGGGAGTGCTCATTCATTGAGAATCGTATTTTCTCTACGATTCTTTCTTGGCATTGTGAGCACATCTGTTGAGGTCTTAATTCTGCACTCTACGATTCAGCTTTGGCTGTGCAGACACTACGACTCTGAGATCAGATCTTGACACTCTACGATTTTTTTCATTGTGCTTGTTGTCTTCATCTGATCTTGCTCGACTACGATCTCTGCCTCTGGTATGATTAGTAGACTCTACGATTCTGAGTGTAGTCTACGATTCTTGACTTGGCTTTGGCAAATGCTCTCATCGGCTCGTGGCAGCGTCATCTCTATGATTCTCGAACATGACTTCCTCAAAGAAAGGCACACCTCAAGGAAGTACTCCTCGACACACTACGATCATTCCTCGTCTCTCCTGGCAGTATATGAACTCCGAGATCTACTATCTTGCAGACTACGATTCTGCCTCGATAGCTCTCGAGTTATCCTTGACTCTCCCGCAGCAGACTCGATTTCTCAAAGCAATGATCGGCGAATGCATGTGCCTATCTATTACATCATAAGATCAACCTAACAAGTTTGATCTTTCTATATTTACAGTCCTTGTACATCATTTCTTTTTTAAGGACTTTACAAGGCTATTTTGCTTATGTAGGATCAACCTAACACATTTGATCAATTCACTCTAAGTCCTTGTACATATGTTTCTATAATCTATCGTAGAGACTTTATGACTTTTTTAATGCAATCATACTTGCATATTCATTCATATATATATATATATATATATATATATATATATATATATATATATATATATATATATATATATATATATATATCATAATCAAAACATATATAAATAGGAATAACATTTACATGCTTATTCCTGACAACATGAATTCTTGATGGATTTGGATTTAGGTATTACCTAGAATCTGTTTTGGTTTAGAAAAGTTATCCCTTCTACCTATACTCAATTTAGTTTTTCTAATACTATTAATTTGTTTATGAATTTTCCTATGGCCTATAAATATAAGTGATAGGATTTTCGAGAAGAGATATTCAGACATTCAGAAATATTCTAAGAATTCTTATAGTTTTCTCTCTTTATCTTGTACTCTTCAGATATTTATTTAGTTAATTTCTTCTATCTTCTCCGTGGTTTTTCCCGATTTGGATTTCCATGTAAAACCTTGTGTTATTGTCTTTATCTTTCTGCGTTGATTTATTGTGTTTGTCATAGTTTGTCATAACATAAATAAATTTTAATGTCGTGAAAAGATTCAATTAGTTTTTTTTAGCTTTATTATATAATTTAATTGAATCACGTTTAGTAGTCATTCTATTTACTTGTTTATATTTCGGTTGCGCCTTGAATGTAATCGGTGCAGCAAAAAAAATTAATAGGAGTTCCTTCTCAATCACTAGCTTGACTTACCACTCCTTTTGTAATTTATAATCATAACTCCAATTGTGACCGGAATGATTTATTTGTGCTTGGGAGCTCTCATATGTTATTTTATGCTTTTGTAAATTAGTGTCAAATAAGGTGTTACATATTTTTCATTGGGCCTTTTTAACACCTTGGACAACCAACACTTCGATGAAATGATCTCAAATAGCCGATGTACGTTTGTTTTGCTCACCGATAAGATCTGGAAATAACGTAATCAAACCCGGAATCGCAGTACTTTCAAGTATAATAATATTTGGATCATTTTGGATAAATTGTGGTATTTGTAGAGTGTTGGAGAAATCTATTATAGTAATAAGTAAATTCTAGTATAATAAATAAATACATGAAAAAAAATGAAAATTATAATTTCTGAGTATAATAACATATAAGTATACAAAGTTATTGTGATGACCCGAGAAATCGAATGACCTTGTAATAGGTTTTTATTGTGAATATCTAATAAAATATAATTTTATTGATATTATTATGTGTTATGTGTTTTAGGTCGATTAATGACATAGTTTGTGTTACGTGGTTAAGTATGAGTGTTAAGAATTTTTGGGAGAAAATAATTTTTTTGGAGAAAAACGATAAATCACTTTTCATAAAATGCAGAAAACGCTTTTTCATTTTTTCGAACTTTTCAAATTAAGACATACCGTTTATTTGAAAAAAGGAGACAGAATCTCCAATAAAAATATATTATCAGAAAAGACGTAAATCACTATTAACGCTAAAAACGCGTTTTCATATTTTTGTATTTTTCGTATTTTCGTATTTTCATATTTTCGAACTTTGACATATTGTTTGTACGAGAAATGGGGATTAAAAGTGAAATCGAAATTTAGAAAAGAGAATGTCAATATTTTAACTAAATGTAAAAGTTAGAGAAACTAACAAAAAAAAGAAACTAATAATAATAATAATAATAATAATAAGTTAAGAAATAATCAAGCCAAGTGAAGCCTAAGAATTTCAAATGGCTTGGCTTGGAATAAAAATAGCTTGGTAATGTTTAAGATGGCTCGGCTAGAGTGAATATGATGTGGCTTGGATTGAGCCAATGTGTGTGAGCCATGACTTGGAGATGGAGCCAAGTCTTGGAGCCAAAATTTTGTAAAGACATGTGTCACTTAATCAAGGACTTGATGGCCATGTATCTTGCAAACATTATTTGAGCATCAGGTGAAATGAATTTGGAAAAGGATGAGGTAGAGAGATCATCGTCTTCAAGTCCCATAAAACAGAGTTGGCCAATTTCTTTTTCTTGTTCTGTTTTGGACTTACTCATAGGAGTTGAGCTACATTTTTTATTCTTCCTTTGTTTCTTTCTTTGAAGTAGTCTCTCGAGTTTTCTTGAGAGCATTTCAATTTTTCATCAAAATCTTCGTGATCACTTTCATTGTTGCTCTCGGCTTGAAGTGCCAATGTCTTTTTTATTGGTGTTTCATCTTCTTCATTGTACCTTCTTAGTTGATTTTCAAATTCTTCAAGCTCTTCAAATAAAGTTAGAGTTTTCATGGTACTGATTGTTGTTAATCTTAAAAAGTTGTAATCTTTGGTGTGAATCGTTTAAGGCATGATTCTCAACAGCTTTATATTGGTTTCCTTTTGTTCAATTTTTCTCCCTAGCATGTTGAGTGAGTTTATTAGCGTGAGAAATCTCCCTTGAGCTTCATTAATTCTTTTATCTTTCTCTAAATTGAAGAACTCGTACTCTTGCATCAACATGCTAAGTTTCACTTCTTTCACCATTGATCCTTCATGGCTCATGATCATTTCTTTGGATGTTTTGCATGTAGAGACCTTCACTTGGCATAATATGATATATTAAACCATATCATAATTATATTACATTTATCTATAATACCATACATTAAGCCATTCATATATAACATTGATCGATATGTAATATTGTACGTGTTAGTTAAATAAATAATTATTTATGTACGTATACTCAAACTAGTCAGTTAAATTAATTGATTGTATTATAACCTAGACAAAAATTCTAATTTGACATTAACAACACACCCATATTCAACCCCCTCCCATTTCAGGCGTGAACATATAGAATTTTAAAAAAGTTTACCCTAGTTCCCAAGTAACATTAATCAACGACAAAACTAAGGATTTTCTCACTGTATTTGACATTTTTTACTTATTACACCATTAAACTTTTAATTTTATGAAATTTACCCTGTACTAATAAAAAGTTCGAAATTGTACCACTCTATTAAAAAAATTAGAGGGACGTTAATTCCAATTGGCAAAACTAAGGATTTTCCCATTATAGTTGGCACTTTTTACTTATTAACCCACTAAATTTTAAAAATATGCAGTTAACCTATTAATTGTACTAATAAAAATCCTCAATTTCATGTGTGTTGCAGGGATGGTTACTCTATACAAAAGGGGCACAAAAGCTATGAACCACACACATACACCGCAAAAGCAAGTGCACATTTCCAGAGCAACGGACGACGATCTGCTGTGAAGAGAAGCCAATAACCAGGGACGGAGCCAACAGGTAATTGCAGGGGCCATGCCCCCCCCCCCCAAGATTTAAAATTTTTTGGAATAATTACATATTATAATACATTTTTAAAATAATTACATCAATAGTGCACCCATATAATATTTACATAACTAATACACTTTCATATTTATTTACATATTCTAGTGTAATTAGGATTCTTTAATTTAGGGAATTATAATTCAATTAGAATTCCTTAATTTAGGGATTAGTTATACCTTCTTCTCTTTTTTTTCAAGTTATTTAACAAATTCAACCTTTTAATAATAATAATGAAGAAGAAAGAGAGCAGCGACAAGAAGGCGAGCAGCGATCATGGGTGATGCAGTTAAGGTTGATTGGAAATCGGACAATTGTTCTAGATAGTGCTGCTTTTAACGGAACTCCATCTTCTGAATTTTCTATTCAAGAAATCTTCAGATATCATTGTACTTAAATTTGGTTTTACTGTTTTCAGAGCATGAATTGAGCAATTCAAGATGAGACGCTGTTGAAACTTACAGTTCCTATTATGTTTGTACAGGTGAAGCCATCAACTTTTGTTATAACATTTTATGTGTGTGTGTGTGTGTGAGAGAGAGAGAGAGAGAGAGAAATGACACTCGTCAAACATATATCTGCAGTGTAAGCATCCCTTCACGTTCATGCTACTTTTAATATGGTGATTTTATTTCATGAAGGGTAGCAAAGATGGGTTTTGTCCATTGGAAAAGATGGAGGGTGTTAGGAAGAAGATGAATTCTGTCAATGAATTGCATGTGATTGAACGTTACCATCTCTCTGTTTCTGCAGTTTTTTCATAATGCAGTTGGTAGCCAAACCTTCATACCAAGGTAACCAATTCTGTTTTATTAAGTTTCCAATTTATTTTGCATGTAATACAGTTGGTAGCCAAACCTTCACGCAGTTGGTTGCCAAACTTTCAGACCAAGGTAACTAATTTATACTGCAGGTGTGAAGGTAGATTGGTTATCTTGGTATAAAAGTTTGGTTACCTTGTATAAAAGTTTGGTTACCAATTCAGTTTTATTAAGTTACCAATTTCGTTTAAATGTGATGGAGTTGGTAGCCAACCATTCATACAAAGGTAACCATTTTATTATTTATGAGTAACAAAATAGTTATAAAAAAAATTTCAGAACATTAATAGTTACATTTATTTATTTTTAAACTTTTTGTAGGGCGAATCTTCTTCTTATTCTCATTGGCGTTTTGGACAACGGAGATTCACGGCGGTGTAGCGGTGGACTATTATTTCAAAGTGTATGTGAGGGAGATAAAGATTTGAATTTGAATATTTAAATTTGAATTATTATTTTGAATTTGAATTTGTTTTTGTTGTTAGATCTAAATATTTGAATTTGAATTATTAATTATGGCAGTTATTTGTCCTTGATTTTAGGTTTCCTTATTAATGTGAATTGTACTATTTTTGTAATATGGGTCATAATTACACTCTTTTTGTAATTATTTGATTGATGCACTTTTCTTGTAATTACTTTCTATTTGTTGTATACTTATGTAAAGGACCCAAAAAAGTTTTAGTACTAAGCCCACTTATAATTGTAAGATTAAATTTATAAGTTCCACCTATAATTTTTTTGAAGTACTAAAGCAGAAGGCCCACACCATTTCATTTTTGGACCTTTTAATTTTATATCAGTTCATTACTTTATTTTCTCCGTCATTTTTCCATTTGGCCATTTCAGTTCTTGCGACAATGATCGTGTCACCGGCTCATCAAGCGTTCTCGCCTTCAGCCCTAACATAGATCCAAATTCGTTGTTGCACTTCAGCAATTCTGCAATTAAGTACATCAAAAATAGATTGCTTTTCTTCAAAGGTGCTTCCGCAGCATTCATGTAAGATATTCATATCAATTATGGGTTAACCCCCTTCCCTATTTGTTGTTCCTCTGAGTTCTGAAGTGAGATTGCTTATTCATCCAGTGCTTCAGTGCTATTTCTTATTAATATTGACTATTGAGAGTTAAATAGACATCTTGTAACTTGTAAGTGGTCATAAGCACTGGCACAAGACACAACACGTTCCAGACTTCCATGGAATATAGATATAGTTTTAAATAATCAACAAAAGTACAAAACTAGTTTTAAATAATAATGTTAAAATAACAAAACTATTGTCTGTTATAGTTTTAAATAATAAAAAAACTATTCCAGACTTCCATAAGCACATCTTCTGATTAACAAATAAAAAAACTAGTTTTAAATAATAATGTTAAAATTATACAATGTTATCTTAATTTTAATTAAAGATATATTCTTACCTGTGATTAGGAAACCTTGGTGATTCATTAGTTTTGGTGGAGACCCTTGCTCTATTGCTCTGATTTGTAATCGTATAAAAGGTACTAATTTCTCTCTTCTTGAGTTCTTTCTCTAATTAAGCTGTGTAGCTGTTCTTTGAATCAGATTTGTTTATGTGAATCATATTTTTCATTGTGCATTTGCGTAGTGTAGATAATTGAATTTTTTGTTTTTTGTTTTAGAGTAATGGGAAAATCACATACCATTGATTCATTTTTCAAGAGAAAGCAATCAAATCATGTTGACACCTCTTTGCTTACCCCTGAGCCTAATGTTCAAACATATCTTCTTATCCCTGAACAAGAACAACGTTCTCTAAAATCACCAAGAATTGAAGGTAAAGAATGGAATATTAATTATTTGGAGTGTGATCCTGGAAAACGTATCGAAATATATAAATGTCCTAGTGATCTACTTGATGAAGTTCGACGAGCTTACATCAATTACGGTCCATATCAATGCATTATTCCTGAGTACCCTTTATCTGGATCTGAAAAGCATCCTCGCCGCTTTCAATCATCATGGTTCAAGGTATTTCCATCTTGGTTAGAGTATTCCCCTTCAAAGGATGCCGCATTTTGTCTACCTTGCTATCTCTTTAACAAAGAAGGTGCACAACATGGGCAAAGTAGTTTTTCAAAAAATGGATTTAATAGTTGGAAGAAAGTAAGGGATGGGAAGAATTGTGCATTTTTGAATCATGTGGGAAAATATCCAAATTCATTACAAAAAATTGCTCAAAAATCATGCGATGATCTAATGAATCAATCACAACATATTCAAAAGTTATTGAGAAACAAACTTCAACAAATAAGTCTGAAACAATCGATTGCGACTTAAAGCCTCAATTGATTCAGTTCGCTATCTTACACTCCAAGGTATGGCTTTAAGAGGTCGTGATGAAAGGAAAAGTTCCATCAATCGTGGTAATTTTCTTGAATTAATAAGCCTTTTTGCTGAGTATAATGAAAATGTTGCAAATGTTGTGTTAGAAAGGGCTCCTCAAAATGCCTAATATACGTCACCCCAAGTCCAAAAAGAGATTTTACTTGTTTACTCAATGAAAATTAGAAAGGCAATTTGCAAGGAAATCAGTGATGCAAAATTTTGTATTCTTGTTGATGAAGCTCGAGACCAGTCAAAAAGGGAGCAAATGGCTATTGTTATTAGATTTGTTGACAAAGATGGTTTTATTCGGGAGCGCTTTTTTGGTCTCATACATGTATCAGATACGAGGGCGCTAACTCTAAAGAACGAGATATTTTCTACTCTTTCCCGTTATGATCTTGACTTTCATAATATTCGAGGTCAAGGTTACGACAGAGCAAGTAATATGCGAGGTGAATGGAAAGGGTTACAAGCTCTAGTTGCTAATGAATGTCCGTATGCATATTATGTCCATTGTTTTGCTCATCGTTTACAATTGGCATTAGTTGCAACATCTAGAGAAGTTACTTTTGTACATCAATTTTTTTCAAAATTGTACAATTGGCATTAGTTTCAACGTAACGATGAATTAAAAGCTGCCCAATTATCCGATATTGCTCATTTGATTTCCATTGAAGAGCTTGAGACTGGGACAGAAATGAATCAGATTGGTACTTTACAAAGGGCTGGAGATACACGATGGGGTTCTCACTTAAGGTATCTTTCTAGCTTGATAAAGATGTTCAGTGCAACTTGTCAGGTTTTATTGAACATCATCAATGATGGAACTTGGGATCAACGTGGAGATGCTGATTCGGCTTACACTTCTTTGACTTCTTTCGAGTTTGTGTTCATCTTGCATCTTATGAAAGCAATTATGGAAATCATTGATATGCTTTCTCAAGCTTTGTAGCGAAAGTCTCAAGATATTTTAAATGCTATGCACCTTGTGAAAACCACAAAGAAACTTATTCAGAAGTTGAGAGATGATGGATGTGATACTTTCATAGTGAAGGTGAAGTCTTTTTGTGAACGGCATACAATAGATGTCCCAGATTTAGATGCTTTATATGTTGAGAGAAGAGGTCGAGCTCGACATCAACAAGATAAATTTACAGTGATTGAGCATTATCGGATTGATATATTTGCGTACTATAATAGACTCTCGCCATAAGAGTTAAACAATAGGTTTAGTGAGCATGCGGTGAAGTTACTTGTTCTAAGATCTATATTGGATCCGTAAAATGGGCATACGTCTTTCAATATTGATGATATTTGTAAGCTTGTGGATGAATTTTATCCCAAAGACTTCACAGAGCATGAGAAAGAGGACTTAAGGATACAATTGCAAAGATTACGAGTTTGATGTACTCCAACATCAAGAATTTCAAAAGTTGTCCACTATTTCTCGATCTCCACAATGGTTGGTGAAAACTAGAAAGTCAACAATCTATCCACTAATCGATGATCGATCGAAGCTGTTCTAACTCTTCCGGCTTCTACCGCAACTGAGCGTGCATTTTCTACTATGAGTCATGTCAAATCTGAACTTCGAAACAAGATGGAGGATGAATATCTTACAAATTCTCTTATTGTCTACATTGAAAAAGATATTGCGAAACAGTTCAGTACAGAATCAATCATAGATGGATTTTGTTATTTGAAAGAACGTCGAGTGCAATTCTGACAAAGCTTTGATATGTTCTAAAAGACTTTTTTTGTTATGTTTTGTTGTCTTTGTCAAAGAAAATTCTATTCCTATATTATTTTTGTTTTAGTAAAAATATATTTTGTAATGGTGGACGAATATATATTTTTTTGGCCCCCCCAAGACTAAATCCTGGCTCCGTCCCTGCCAATAACAAACCTTCAATTGTTTGAAATCTTCTGGCGAGATGAATCAGAACAAAAGCCCCAATTGTTTACCCTAGTATGCTGAGCTTCATCATGTTTGTTTATAAGAATTGAGCTAATGTGCATGGGAGCTTCGTCATGTCTTACATGGTCCTGCTGTTGGGTTTAAAAATCTTAACTGATATTTTCATTTTAGGTTCATTTTATGTTGAGTTTGTTTTAAAGCTTCATTTTATCACACAACTTAGATCCATCTTGTAAGATAGGTTTCGATGGTCTGCCATGGCTAGGTTGATGTTTATGGTGGTGATGGATGATGGTTCTTACAATGTTAATGGAGGAAAAAAGTTGGGTACCTGAATATGTAGAGAGAAGGAAAGAAAAAAGGAAATAAAAGAAGTTGGTTCTTTAATACGTAGAGAGAGAACGAATGGAAATAAGAAATCTATTTACATGTTATTGTTAGAGGTTTAATTTCACTATTTTAATTAGTTTAATGTGGTAATTGAATAAATTAAAAGTTTAGTGTCGTAATAAGTAAAAGGTGTCAAGTACAATGGAAAATCATTAGTTTTGCATTGAAGCAAGTTAACGTTCATCCAATTTTTTTTAACGGAATGGTCTAATTTCACTATTTTAATTAGTTTAATGTGGTAATTGAATAAATAAAAAATTTAGTAGTGTAATAAATAAAACTTGTCAAGTACAGTGGAAAATTATTATTTTTGCCATTAATCAACATATCTAAACCCCCCCCCCCCCCCACACATATATATATATATATATATGGAATTAATCGATGTGGCCGGGTTGCATTGGTACTCGCTCAACCAACTTAAGGTTGTAGCCAGCTTGATCCATACATTGTAACGAATTTCTTTGTTAGCATGAAAGGCTCAACGAAGAATAGCAATCTCAGCAAACTGTTAGGACTAACGACTATAATATCTTCAGCACGATAAAGATAGGAATAAAATATATGCCGAATTAAAGGAGTCAAAAATACACTACAAAAAAGGCTAATTTCGACGTAAACAATTCAGTCGGTCTTAGAATAGTCCTGACGAAATATTCTGTCGGACATAATTCCCTCAAAAATATCATAATTACGACCGAATTCAGTCGAAAATAAGTGCTGGTAAAGGCGCCAAAAAAGTTCGTCAGCGCGAATTAGTTTCTCGACGGAATACTATTATTTTCGACAGAATGTGCGTCGAACTTAGCTTATCCTCGACGGGCATAAGTCTGACAGAATTCCGTCGGAAATAATTAAAATTTTATTTCGCTAACAAATCTGCAAAATCATTTCACACGCTGCTGCTCTCTCTCTCTCTCACCCGCGATTGAACCATCATCTCTCTCTCAGACGAACCTTCCTCTCTCGCTCGTCGCTCCCAGCCGCCACCTCCGTTCTCACCCCCTGCCCTTCCACCACTACATCACCGAAGACAGGCTTGGCATACCGGCGTCGGCAGCTCCCCCTCCGATTCTCTCTTTCCCTCCTCATTTCTCCTCTTGTAATTCAAGGTACATACTGAAATTCTTAATTTTTTTTAGCTAGGGTTAATATATATAAGTTTTAATCTACTGACTTTGATTGAAATTTAGATTAAGTTATATGGTTAATTTATCATTATGCTTGAGTTAATTTTCAATCTGGAATTGGTTTAAAGTTAATATATCATAATTTTGGGCTTAATTCGGCAGTATAATTTAAGTTCAGCAGTACAATTGCATCCAGGATTTCGTTCTAATTTGGGGTTAGCAGTTTAATTGCAATATTGTATCTGATTTGGTTCTGTTATAGTGAATTTGGTTCAGTTATTATATATATTAATTTGGTTTAATTTGGTTATAGCATATCATTTTAATGCCTTTTGTTGCCATATGAAGCGAAATGCAATGTTATTGTCATCAAATTGAAGACTTATAATTTACAGTGTTGTGTGAATATTGCATTGTGGTTGGTATATACTTGCTTTTTTGGTTGTGATTTCTGCCTTTTCCAGCGTCGTGAATTTCAATTTATGAATCAATTGAAGAGTTCTCTTATCTGGGTGTTGAATATTATTTCCGACAGAATAATTTCTGTGGAAGTTATAGATGGTAATAAATAATTATTTAATTAACTATAAAAGACAATTAAGACTTAATTTGCCACTAAAACTAAGTAGTAATACTAGAAAAATTAAATAAATTAATACAAAATAAAATACTAGGAAAATTAAATAACTTTAATAAATTATATAATATAATATAATAAACTATAAAATAAAATAAATTTAATAACATAAAATAAATTTAATAAAATAAAATAAATTTACTTTATTATTTAATATAATATAATAAAAATAAAATTAATTTAATTTAATACAATAAAAATTTTACTTTATTATATAATATAATATAATAAAAATAAAATAAATAAATAAATCTAAATTAATTAATTAATTTAATTTAATTTAACTAAATTAAATTAAAGTAAAGTAAATAAAATAAAATAATATATACAAAATAAATTAAAATAACATAAATTAAACAAAATAAATTAATAAATTAAATTTAAAATAAAATTAATAATAAACTAGAATAAAATAAAATTTTAAAATTTAATTTAATATCATTAAATGTAAATTAATTAATTTAAATAATATAATATAATAAAAAATAAAATAAAATAAAATAATTATCTTAAACTAAGTAGCATTTGCTTAGTTTTCTATTACATAAAAAATATCCTAATTAAATAAAATCAAAGCTAATAAATTAAATAAACATAAATTAAAATAACACAATATATTTGAAATAAATTTACATAAAATAAAATAATAAACTAAGTAGAATTTGCTTAGTTTTCTATAATTAAAAGTAACTGAATAATAAGTTGTCTACATATTCAATAAATAAAATAAAATACATGTTGACTGCATGGGTAGCATTTACCTAGTTTTTCAGGAGAAGGCTCTTTGGGTCGCGTCTCAGGATACTCCCACTAGCACTACTGGCCGGTATCGAGTGATGGGGTTGTCGAGGATACCAGCCTATACACTACTTGGAGGTATAATATTTTAGTTTATTTCTTATGTATGAATAAAGTAAACTTAAGTATAATATTATTCATGTTATATTTATTTTTGTAGGCTTCTGCCAAATCTCACGTCTCGAGGGACCCGTGGGACAATCACATACTGCTACCGGCTTGGATTTGCTTTGTTCCAACGGGTTGTGGCTTCCTGCTCGGAGAGGTTTGAGACGGATCCGCTTATCAAGTCGGGACACCTCGCCAAATTGCTTCGCCTCCATCACTTATGGCAGGATATTGCAATCCATGCCACCGCCGAGAAAGACGGGTATCCTCCTGGAGAAGTTCGCCGCTCTACGCGACGAGATTGTTTGGATGGTGGTTACCTTACTACTAGACGCGCGTTTGGTAATTCTTTAGTCACTTCTAATACTGTATATACTATTCATAATATAATTCAAGTATATATTTTGCATGTTATGTAATTTTCATTTAATTAGTTATCTTTAACTATATTATATATATGGACTAATGAGTTACATTATATTGTCTCAACAGGGTGAAGATCGGGTTGTTTCTTTGAAAGGCTAGTATCTATCTACTTTGACCGTGACTTAGTTTTGTATATGATTTGTACATATTTACTTAGTTTTTAACTTAATTAATGTGATGTAAATTTTAATAGTTTAGCTGATTCTTGATGCATTATAGCTTTTATTTATGACTACTTTAGTTTGACATATTTACGTTAGTTTAAATGCATATTTGATATACTTTAGTTGATTAGAACTTTAGTTTAATGTCATATTCATGTTGGCCTTGGTAATTCATATTCATGCTAGCCATGGATTATATTTATGTGTTATGTGTTGTTGGGAAAAAAATAGGTTTACTGGTACAAAAAATGTGGGTATTATTACCCTGGATATTGCCAAAACAGGATACATATTAAAAAAAAAGGGATAACCTCGACGGAATAGAGATATCCTCGATGGAATTCCGTCGAGATTAAGCACATTCTAATTTTTTATGGGATGTCACGTGGCAGGTTTAGACTCGACTAAATATTCTCGACGGATAGGCTTCAGTCGACTATAGCTTAATCTCGACCGAAATTTCAGCTTGGGTTAGATCGATTAGAGGATAGATATCTCCGATCAAATATCGATTTTTACTTTAATTTTGACGTGTTTATATCCGACCGAATATTCCGTCGGAATTAAGTATAATTTCGACGGATTATGCTTAATTCCGACGGAATATTCCGTCGAAAATAACCCTTTTTGTTATAGTGTTAAAGATAGAGCCCATATAACCTTAATAGCTCGTTTCCTTAAAAGACTGCAATATCAAATTTGAAACAAATTCCTTAGTTAATCAATCTCCTTAAAACACTCCAAATTAAATTTGAATTGATTTCATAGCAAAGCAATTATATATATATATATATATATATATATATATATATATTTTTGATCAAGTCTGGATTTGTTATATGTATCCAAATCACACCCAAAACACTGTATTATGTAAAAATTCAAGTTCCATAATTTATTTATTTTTTAGTTGTTTAAAAATAAAAGCAAAAAAAAAAGTCCGGATTTTAAATCTGTCCGGGCTCCCGTACAGGATCTAGACCCTAAACGGTCCAGATCTTAAGCTTACCCCTTATCCAACTCACCTGTGCTCACCTCCTCTTTAGCGACGGAACTGACGACGGTTCAGTCATACAACCGTCGTCTATACTTTTAGCGATGCTATATGTTGTCCGTTGTTAAAAGTATAGACGACGATTATATATGACCAAATGTCAATCGTCCGTCAAAATTAGCGGGGGTGAGCTCGGGTGAGTTGGATAAAGGGTGAGCTTAAGATCCGGACTCTATATATATATACACCAGTATAGCAACATTTAAAAATATACTTTCCAGCTATATTAGTTTGCTTAAAGGATGGCAAATTAAAATTCAAACAGACTTCTAATTAAAGGTAACTTCCTTAATATTCTTTAATTGACAAATTCTATTTTGAAAAGAATTCTAGTACTTGCCATATCCTTTTATCAAAACAACCCAAAATATAATCTATGCAATCCATAAAATAATTTACATGTAGAAACATATTGGACCAACACAACCTAAATTGATTATAAATCATTACAAAATCAATTCAGTCCATTAAATAAGTTATATGCATTGTGATCATTAAAATCACAAAATATGAAGAGTAACAAAAAAAACACTTTATTCCAATACATTATAACTTCGAGAATAAAATATAGCATGGCATGGTAGTATATATAAGGGATAAAAACGCTTTATTCCAATACATAACTTCAAGACTAAAAGAGCACAAACAATCCAATTAAATTTCAACATTATATTGGAACAGGATCAATGAGAATCGAGGTTATAAAATCTTTGGTCCTGCCTTTTGAATTCGTGTAGCCATCAAAATCTTCGTAGAGAAGATTTATGACACGTGCCAGATTGAAAACTCTTGTGACAAGAGGCATTGGAACGTTAACCACCATTGGATGGAGGATTTCCTTATTCATGTCCTTCCAAGCATTTTCAATTTGTTTCTGAAATTCAACATAAGCATCTCCCTTTGAAGCACCGTACTGTTTCATGTAACACTCAACAGCTGATGCTACGTCTCCTCTCTCCTGCTCAATCTACGTCTCCTCTCTCCTGCTCAATCTACACACTCAGCAGCTGACGCTACGTCTCCTCTCTCCTGCTCCAATAAGGGGAGGGGAGGGGGAGGGAGGGAGGGGGCTGTATCAGGTTGTGAGAGAGGTTTCAAGTACTTCAAAGCAACAATTGATTATACCATCATTAAAATGCATGCAAAAAACAAATTGAGCACAAGTGTCAACTATTAGGATGAAAGAGTTCATTTTTCCAATTGAGAGGCTACTTTGCAATTGACTGTCAACTTGAATAGATAGATATGTAATTCAGCCCTATAAATACTGTTTTGAAAATTGAATGTTAAGTTCACTTTCTTTATATATATATATCGACTAGCTATAAGTAAAACTATATATTTGATATAAATTCATACCTCATGTCCCGCCATGTCATCTGCGAGTCTGGCAATTATGCATGAAGCTCTAACAAGTAAAGGGTTATTAGACACCCATTCAAATGCCTCCCGGGTAGCCAAATCCCCCATTCCGACAAAGGAAGTGGTTTCAACCATTATAAAGCCTGCTGATACGAGTGCCACCTTCAAATACTCTTCTAATGTGGGAATGTAGCCTTCGTTAAACCACTTGGCTTCGTCATGGTAGGATCTAACTAGTCTTTTCATCTGAAAATGGAAAAATGAACAATAAATAATTATGAATATTGATAGGCTTAATGAAGGGTTGTTTATATTGCCAGAATAAAAAAGATGATTCCATAAAAAAAAATTAGCAACATTTTTGCAATTGTTCTAGGGTCACTGTATACATTAGCTACACTTACTAATCTAGCTAGCAACACAAATATTTTTGTTGTGGCTATATCAACCGTGTAACTAAATATAATTAATTATCTCGTAGGCCACTAACCTCATCTTTTGCATATCGAACACCGTGTGATGGTCTACCTGCAATGGCCAGCTCTTCCTCCATTTCACTATAAACATCTAAGAGAGCCCGATAACAAACCTTCATGTAATCTGGTAGCTGATCTAAGGCATTGATATCCCACCTGAACTATTATTGATTAATTTATACATAAGAGAATAAATTTACAGACTTAATTGCACCATGCATTGGAGCTTGTACCTTTCAATTGCATCCGTGAAGAGTACAAGTTCTTCGAAGGTACCATACACATCATATATGTCATCCATAATTAATGAAATGGCAATTACTTTTGTCAGTATCCTTCGTGCCAAGAGGTATTCGGGTTCAAAATACACCCCTAATATCCAAAAGTAGCACTCCACCACTCTATCTCTTGCAAAAGGAAGTTTCTCTGCAAAGTTTAAATCTTTCCACCACCTGAAATTCGTTATTTATATTGAACTTAATTTTCTTGTACAACCCCTAGTCATCAAGTCTAGCTAGCTTTGTTAATTAATGACCTTAATATATATATATATATAGGGATTCCATCCACAAAGAATCCATTGCCTGTTGAGGAGCAACCCATTTTGGCCAAATTGCCACAACCTGTCTCCGCTTATAAAAAAAAAAAAACTAACAAGCCGCTACAGGTTGTAGCAGCTGGGCCAAAATGGGTTGTTCCCCAACAATCGATTGATGTGGATGAAATCCCATATATATATATATATATATATATATATATATATATATGTGTGTGTGTGTGTGTGTGTGTGTGTGTGTGTGTGTGTGTGTGTACACAAGAAAAGTGTTTATAGCGAAAAGTAGCTATGGTAGGTATAGTATCATCATGTACCGTTCATTGCATTATTTGAGGAATTAATAAAGACATTGCATGCACTATTATGGTGCGTATGGGACATTGCATTCCATTCTTAGTTCGCTCCCTCTAGTTTGCTAGAGAAAGTCGAGCTATATATATATATATATATATATGTGTGTGTGTGTGTGTGTGTGTGTGTGTGTATTTTTTAAATCACACCGGTTGAATCTTAATTATAGTTTATGATACAAGATGAGTTGGTTTAAATACATAAACTCCAAAATCATCTTGTGCTAGCTATGCATACCTGGTAATATAGCTTAGCTCCCCTTGATGAACTTTTTGCAATAGGTTGAAGTCTAATTTTGCAAAATTTAGTAGAAGTTCATTATGTGAATCATCTAATTCATGGTAGATGGAAATGTAATGCCTCGCTTCTAGCCTATTTATTCCCTTATGAATGGACCTGTTAAGTCCATGAATGACTTGGCGGGCAAGAGGATGATTTGTTAAGTTGGATTTGAGATGCTCAAGGTGAGAAGTGGTGAATGCCAATGCTTCTTCAAGAATATCTTCTCCACGAACCATAAAATGTGTTGCTTCATACAAGCTTAACATTCCTCTTACATCCTTCGTTATGTACTACTTGAATTCTCCGTTATTGTTCTTGAATTTGCGAAACACACCTGTTCTTAACATTAATCACAGACAACTTAATTGTGAGCAATATTGCAAAAATGAAGTTGCTAAAGTATTAAGTGCCTCTTAAAATGATAAATGTCGTTAGAAATATTTTAAAATGTCCTTAAACATATATATATATATATATATATATATATTTACTATGACAACTTTTGGTAAGAGAAATGAATTACCTGAAGAGACATTATATCCATTTTGCCTGAGTAATCCAAAACAAAGCGCTAGAGTGTGAAGGTCACCGTGTTTTTCACTACCAAATGTAGCATTCAGGTGGTGTAATGCCGCATCAATCTCAGCTTGGAAATGGTAAGCAACACCTAATCGTTGGATATCATCGATTAAGTTGAATTGTTGTTGAGGCTCATCAGCAGCTGCCAATAGCTTCTTCTTCACTTGTTCTTTCAATTGTTGAAATTGTTTTTCTGTGTCAGCATCGGTTGTCTGCACAGGTAAAAATACTACACATTTTTTAGCTTCCATTGACCATCCATAACTTAATGATATTTATACCGGAGACACATTGAATGTGTCTACTGTACTAGGATCTTAGGATCCCCTCCATTACACCTGTATTTCATTAATTTTCTCCAATATATATTTAGCGACATAAATATTACTCTAAACTAAACTTAAATCCTAAATACGTCACAAAATAAATGATCAAAATGATATTTGGAACTATAAACATACAAGTGCGTGTTTCTGTTAGCTAACTAAACTAAATTAATAAAGTCTTCTAGATTGTTTATGAATACTCTAAGAAATTATTGGTTCTTTGTAATTAATTTACTTGTCAGGAGATCAGAGCTAGTGTATGCGAGAAAATGGTCTCCCCAAACGCTGGGATGGAAATTGGCTGAGCGACGAACAATTGCAGACGGCACAACCGCATTATTTTTGGCTGAAAAAGAACCAGATGAAGCAAGAATATTCACATCCATGTTCAGATAATATATAGAAGAGGAATACTGAAGAGGAGATGATATTAATTTTGGTGTGAATTTGGAGGCTAATGTTTGTGGTATTTATAGTAGTTTGTCCTCTACATATGTTTCATTCATACCATAATAACCAACTAATTTTAGCCTTTGCTCATGTTGGCCACCTTGACAATATTTAGTTTATGTAAATTTTAGATGTGACGCCCCCAAAATTAGGTATACATCACTTATCTTGAGTCGCCAAATACATGCTACAAAATTCAAATACAACTTAATTATACAACAGTCATGTAAGATACGACAAAATACATACTGTGAGTTTTAACTTGAATATTGTCATCTAGACAGTATTCAAACACAAATAAGTCCTCAATACATTTATTATCACACTATTTTACAGAATAGTGAGGACTACTAATGCTATCATCCGGATCACCACTCCGCTCCCCGACTGTCTCCTCAAGACGCTCTCATTTCACAAGAGAATAAAGAAAGAAAGGTGAGCTCAACTAGCTCAAGAAGAAATATTATGACTAAGATAATGCGTAATAAATTATCCTTAGCCTTCAACAAAGATAAGAATTGATAGAATATAATAGACAACAAGTTTTAGATCAAAAAGCTGCAATGGATCAAGCAATTCATTAGAAGAGTCAAGAGAGAATAAAATCTACTATCTTATATGGTTTAAAATATTTTCATCGCTTTTATCGCTAAGACCCAAATTTTAACAAATAAACCACATCATCGAATCATCCTCGCACTACGCCAAGGATATTCATTAAATCATCAACTAAGCATGACTATACCGAATAATCCCTGATCATAATCATACCAAACACTGTCCATCAATGCATTACAGGCCACTGAGAACTTTTACCACATCACTTATAACATCACAGTTCACGATTATACCAAATGATCCATGAAAAGATACTGAATGAAGCGCAAATGTCAAGGATATTCCACTAATTTCATGAAGTATAGAAGTCAAAACTCTAACCAACCGAGTATAATAAAGAATATATATGAAATCGCAAATGGATTTTCACCGCCATGCAAAGAATCCACGATATCTGATCATTTCTACAATTTAATAAGGAATGAATACAAAGGATCATTCACCATGCATGCGATAGAGACCGCATTTACATAAAAGTTATTTCCAATGTAATAATAAATACTAATAATAAATGATGGAACCAGTCCCACAGAAATGCACAAACAGGATATTCCGATAGAATCGTAAATACTAATAATAAATGATGGAACCAGTCGTGAAATTACACCGACGGGGATATTCTCGCGTAATAAGAAATCCGGAAAAATAAAAGAAGATCACCAAGTATTGGGTAAAACCGTATATACAGTGTCATTCCACCAAGTATAGGTAAAACCGCACATACAAAGTTATTCCAATGTAATAATAAAGAATTGAATAACAAAAGAAGATCACCATGTATAGGGTATGCCGCGTATACAGGTTATTCCAACAGAATAATAAAGAATTGAATAACAAAAGAAGATCACCGTGTATAGGGTATGCCGCGTATACAGGTTATTCCAACAGAATAATAAAGAATGGAATAACAGAAGTTTTCTTCATGAATAAGAAAGAATAACACCCCTTACCGTAAAAAGAAACTGAAAATAGAAGTAATGAAGTAGCAGAGTTTCTTCTTTCTCTCTATAATTTTCTCTCTCTAGAGTTTCAGTGAATTCGCAAGAAAATAATGAAGGAATGAGCTTCTATTTATAGAAGAATGGAATGAATAGTAACTAATTCATGAACGGTCCAGATCGATTTACTTTTAAACGGAAGGTTCAGATTAAAACTTAAAGCAACGGTCCATACTGATTCACTATTAAAACTTTTAAACAAGCGATCCATATTGATTCACTATTATTACTTTAAACCAGCGATCCATATTGATTCACTATTATAACTTTCCACCAGCGGTCCATATTAATTCATTCAACCAACGGTCTGAAAAATTAGCACATCTCCTTATGAAATAATATTGTACCCAAATACTCGAATGCACAATAATAGAGTGAACGGTAATCGGGTGAATAGTAACTCGTGAATAGTACTCTGACACAAAAAGTGTCCCAAATACCCGAGTGAATAATACTAGAGTGAATAGTAACCGAGTATTTTATGACAACTGGTCTACTTAAAAAAAATATCATATATCACCCTTAACTTTAACCTTTTATCGATTTAACCAGTTACTAATATAGAAAAATTGAATACTTTTATTTCATAAAATTCGGGGTCTCACATTAGAGGTCTATTTAATTCTTAATTTTGGAGTCAAATTAGAATTAAAAGGCCTAGTATTTAAGAAAATATACTTATATGTGGAGTAAAATGTAAATGTGGCATTTGAACTTTTGAACTTTAGGCGCCTTTTCGAAAGGGGCCTCTTTCCGTCAACAAATTTGGATATTGTTCCCTCAGGTGTCGTATGTGCATTGACTTGCCTAAGTGACACACATAGCACTGCAGATATTAACCCTCATGTGTCTCATGTGCGTTGACTTGCCTACATGGCACACGTGGCACTGCTGATGTGTATTTTAATGCAATTAAATCTAAAAAATACGTGGCACACGTGACACCGCTGACGTGTACTTTAATGAAATTAAATCCCAAAAATATAGTGTTCCTCAAATTTGATCCCAAAACTTTAAAATTTTGACCATGAAACTACCCGAGCACTACATGCTAACTATTAGATTATCCCAAGAAATAAATTATATACTAAATTAATTTCTATTCAAATCGAATTACAAAATTTTAAAGTTAATTAATTTATTTAATATAATTTTAATTTTATCTAATATTTTTTTTTTGAAATTATATTAATTTGTGACTATTTAAATTTTATAAATTAATTTAATCAAATTTAAGAAATTATCATTTTATTAAAAAATAAAAAAATAGGTGCTCTCTCTTGCCAAGTTTGTTTATAAAATTAAATAAAACACAGTAAAATGACATAAACGCATACCCCATAATGAAGACAGATAGTACTTATCCAACTATACTGAAAAACGGAAGGTAAACAAATTAACCAACAAAAGACATGAAAGTCAATTAAAAATTTAAAACACAAACACCGTGAATAACGTGTGACCCGCCTATTAAAATGAAATAAATGTATGAGAAAACATGCCCATGTGACAAAAGGGGCCATAAATCAAAATCAGCAATTTGGAAATATGAGCGGATTTTTTTTATGAGAAAATTTATAGATGAGTTTATTTTTGTGGAACGGACAATGATATAAAAAATGTGAAATAAAAGTTATTTTAGAATTATGTAAAAGTATTAAGAAAATAATTGTATAGTATTAAATATAATATTAATTGTTTATATTGTCCTTATATTAGAAAAATATAGTGTTATTTATTGGGCAAAAAATAGTGAGAGAACTAAAATTATATTTATTACTTGGGATAATATTGAAAACTAAGCAATTAATGTTTGCTTGAAATTCTCAAACGACTTATATTAAGGAACAAACACTACAGGAAAAATCTCTATCTGCGACCAAACATTTCAGCGACCACACTTTCCGGTCGCTGGTATGTAAGACCCCAACTTTTTATAAATAAAATGAAATTTCCTCTATTTATTATTTTGCAATAATAAGGGTTGATTTAATTAATGTGGTTAGTTATGGGTAAAATGCGCAAACATTTTAAATAAGCAAGTGGTTATAAAATATTCATTGTTGTTGGGAATATTCGTTTGGTCGTGAAATATTCTTGATGTCGGGGAATATTCGTACGACGGCACAGCCTTCTGTGGGCCCCATAACGAAAAGTGTGACGTCCCCAAAATAGGTCCATTCCATCTAACCCATTCTGAGTCGTCAAATACATGGTACAGAAACAACTACAACTTTATTAATACATTTATTGTGAAAAATATGACAACATATGTACTGTGAGTTTAAATATAATTATTATCTTCTAGACAATATCCATACACAAATAAATCCTAATCATAATTATTGATATATTATTTTACAAAAATAGTGAGGACTACTAAGACAACTTTCTAGAACCATCATTCCACACTCCTCACTCAGACTCTTTATTACATTCTCGCCTCCCCGAGAAGAAAAATAGAACAACAAGGAAAAGGGTGAGAGCTCAACTAGCCCAAGAAAGAATATTATGACTAAGATAACATAGAATAAATTATCGTTAGTCCTCAACAGGAAAAAAATCTGATAGAATATAATAGACAATAAATTTCAGATCAATATTCGCAGCGAAAAATAATAATTCATAGAAGAGTTAAGTAGAGAATGAATTCTACTATTATCTATGAATTTAAAAGTCCATCATCAGTATTTTTATCCCTGTAACATCAATCAATATACATCTTGAATCAAATATTCATCTTTGCACTACAGGCCAAAGATATTCATCAGTTGGTCATGTTCACATCAACACATGTTCATCTTTGCACTACGAGCCAAAGATATTCATAAGAAAATCAACCATCTTTGCACTACAGGCCAAAGATATTCAGTAACATCATCATTTAGGACTGAGAATGATGAAAAATAATTTTAAAGAAACGAATCCAGTGAAACAAAAGTCAAGGATTAAGGATTAAGGATTCGTAATTCAGTTTATTTACGTCCAAAAATACCTCAATAATAATCATAGTGAAGTAAAATTCAAGAATGATCAAAACATGGATACAATCAAAGCTAGTATCCATAATAGATATTTTGGACAAAAATGAAAATTTAACTTTTCTGTGAATAGTGTCGTATTCGTGAATAGTGTCGTATACGTGAATAATGCCGTATACGTGAATAGTAACTCCGACACCAAAAAGTTCTAAATTTGATAAAAAGTTCAGATCAATATTTTGGCATAATGATATTGAAAAAAATAATATCATTCATGAAGAAAATAATATCTCTTACCTCGAAAGATAGTACTTCTAGTTGAAACGCCGGATATTGACTATGACTTGAACTTGCACCATATAGCAATACTCAAAGTATACTCAAAATACTCACAAGAATACGCTCGATAATATAGAGAGAGAAACTTCAGTTTTTGGTGTAATTTTTAATTCTAACCTAAGCACCCTATTTATAGGAAAATGCTTAGAACACCAAAGCAAAAAATTTAATATAATATTAATATATATATATATATATCAAAATTCCTACGCCACTCTTGAAATCTGATTTCAGCTCAATAAGCACATGCTAGGGCTTCCCACAAAACAAAAAAAAACGTTTTTCGTACATTAAATATTTTAAACTTCCAAAAATTAATTATTTCGGAGCTTCGGAACTTCAATACTTCATAATAAATAACCCTTTTGTCAGAAAATTCGAATCTCGCTAATTTTTATAGGAAATTCAATTCTCTACAACTTTGCAGAAGAAAGTTTTTCCAAATTCTAAATAGAAATTGTCCGAAATTCATAAACGGGCGATTTTAGAGGCTATAATCAAATTTCAGTCAAAAATGGGGTCCACCGACATGTTTAACATGTTTTAAACATTTTTGGTAACAAAAATACTCTTCCTCCACATATACTCATATATCCCACATTCATCGTAAAAATATCATCATTATTATATTATTAACATATAATAATATATTGCGCATGCAAGTGAAGGTCAGGGACCACCTTATAAATGCCGTGGAGCGGAGTGCAATTGATGTTCCTATTATTTTATCAGAAAAAGATAAAATATAAATTTTCAACAATTGTCACATTAAAAATTTTCTCCATCTATATCCACATAAAATCAATATTTTCCTCATCATATAAATCAATAATTAATTATTCACAAATAATATTACGAATCACAATAATCGACAATCAGTAGGTTCGAGAAAGAGGGGCCTTAGGTAAAGATTTCTCCTTCTTGGTAATTGATTAAATAACCTCTCCTTAGACAAAACTTTTTAGACATCGTCAATAATGTTATCTAATAATATTATTCAGGATAATATGAATTAATACTCGAATAATGGAAAATACATGTAGTGACAATTATTGAAATAACGATAATAATAAATATCAACACAACAATTATTGAATCAATAAAATAAAATATTGAACATTAATTATCGTAATAATTATTGAGTAGTGCCTTCTTTACGAAAAGAATCAATAATTGGTGCAATAATGCGGTAATCTTCTTGTGTTTTAACCACCGAGTATTTTAACAGTATTAATCTGTAATAACTACACCGCTTATTTATAAACAACTTATACTTGTCGCTTTTCTTCATCCAATCGCTCATACATATGGGGCCCACACAAGAAGGTCATTTGCTACCACATAATACGAATATTTCCCGACAATAAGAATATTCTACAACCAAACGAATATTCCCCGACAACAATGAATATTTTATAACCACTTGCACATTTCACCCATAATTAACCACATTAATCAAATTAACCCTTACTATTTCAAAATAATAAATAAAGGAAATTTTATTTTATTAATAAAAAGTCGGGGTCTTACAAAAAGTGATTGGATGAAGAAAACGACAAGTATGAGTTTTTATAAATAACAGGGTAATTGTTACCGTTAACACTATTGGAATACCCCCGGTGGTTAAAACACAGCAATACTGCTTAACATTACGCGATTGCACCAATTATTGATTCTTACGTAAAAGTACTACTCAATAATTGTTATGCGAATTATCGCTCAATATTTTATTCAATAATTGTTGCGTTAGTATTTTATATTATTGTTGTTTCAATAATTGTCACTGTACAATATTTTTCATTATCAGATCAATAATTTATATTATTTTAATAATATATATTATTAGATAACATTATTGGCAATGTCTAAAAAGTTCTGTCAAGGAGAGGTTAGGTAATTGCGTGCCAGTAAGGAGAAATCCTTACCGAAAGGCTCCCTCTTTCCTGGGAACAACTTGGTTATCAGTAATGTGATTTTGTAATATTATTTGTGAATAATCAATTATTAATTTATATGATAAGAAAAATATTCATTTTATGTGGATATAGATGGAGAAAATTTTTAAAGTAACTGTGACGCCCCCAAAATAGGTATTCATCACCCATTCTGAGTTGTCAAATACATGGTACAGAAATAACTACAACTTTATTATTACAACATAAAAACTGTGAGTTTAAAATACAAATATTGTCATCTAGACAATATCAATACCCAAATAAATCCTCATCACAATTATTGATACATTATTTTATGAAAATGGTGAGGACTACTAAACAACTCTCTCTAGAACCATCATTCCATACCCCGAGCTACTCTTTCGCTTACATTCTCGCCTCCCGAGAAGAAAAATGGAACAACAAGGAAAAGGGTGAGCTCAACTAGCCCGAAGAAAGAATATTATGACTAAGATAACATAGAACAAATTATCGTTAGTCCTCAACAGGAAATAATCGATGAGAATATAATAAACAACAAGTTTCGAGATCAATATTCGCAATGAAATAATAATTCATAGAAGAGTTAAGTAGAGAATGAATTCTACTATTATCTATGAATTTAAAAGTCCATCATCGAAATTTTATCCTCAGAACATCAATCGATATACATCTTGAATCAAATATTCATCTTTTGCACTACAATGTCAAAGATATTCATCGATTAATCATGTTCACTTTCAACACTGCTCATCTTTGCACTACGGGCCAAAGATATTCATAAGAAAATCAACCATCTTTGCACTACAGGTCAAAGATATTCAGTAACATCATCATTTAGTACTGAAGATGATGAAAAATATTTTTAAAGAAACGAATCCAATGAAACAAAAGACAAGGATTAAGGATTAAGGATTTGTATTTCAGTTTATTCACGTCCAAAAATACCTCATAAACAATCATAGTGGAGTAAAATTCCAGAATAATCAAAACATGGATACAATCAAAGCTAGTATCCATAATAGAGATTTTGGACAAAAACGAAAATTTAACTTTTCTGTGAATAGTGTCGTATACGTGAATAGGTAGTATACTTGAATAGTAACCCCGACACCAAAAGTTTTAAATTTGATAAAAACTTCAGATCAATACTTCGGCATAATGATATTGAAAGAATAACATCATTACGAAAAAAATAACATCCTTTACCTCGTAAAGACAGTACTTCTGGTTGAAACACTGGATATATGCTATGACTTAAACTTGTACCGTATAGCAACACTCAAAGTATTAAAATACTCACAATAATACGTTCAATATATCGAGAGAAAGAGAGAAAAACTTCAAGATTCTATTGTAATTTTCAATTCTAACCTAAGCACCTATTTATAGGAAAATGCTTAGAACACCAAAGCGAGAAAATTTAATATAATATTAATATATAAATAAAATTTCTCATGAAACCTTAGACTTCCGAATCCAACCACTTAGCATGTGATTAATGAGGCTCATTAACATATAAAAAATATTTTTATTATTAAAATATTTTAAAATTCAAAAATTAATTATTTCGAAGTTTCGGAACTTTAATAATTCATAATAAATAGCCCTTTTGTCAGAAAATTCGAATCTCGCGATTTTTATAGAAAATTCAATTCTCTACAACTTTGCAGAAGAAAGTTTTTCCAAATTCCAAACAAAAATTGGCCAAAAATCCACAAACAGACGATTTTACAAAGCTATAATCAAATTTCGATCAATAAATGGGGTCCACCGACATGTTTAACATGTTTTAAACATTTATTATAACAAAAATACTCTTCCTCCTTGTATACTCATATATCCCACATTCATTATAAAAATATCACCATTATTATATTATTAAAATATAATAATATATTTAAATGAATTATTTTATCAGAAAAAAATAAAATATTAATTTTCAACAATTGTCACATTAAAAATTTTCTTCATCTATATCCACAAAAAATTAATATTTTCCTCATCATATAAAATGTGACGCCCCCAAAATAGGTCCATTCCATCCAACCCATTCTCGAAATCGATAACATGGTGCGTAAACAACTACTGACTTTATTAATATATTTGTTGTGAAAAATACGACAACATATATACTGTGAGTTTAAATACAATTATTGTCTTCTAGACAATATCCATACCCAACTAAATCCTCATCACAATTATTGATACATTATTTTACAAAAATGGTGAGGACTACTAAGACAACTTTCTAGAACCATCATTCTACACCCCGACTAGTACTCGCTACATTCTCGCCTCCTGAGAAAAAAAATGGAACAACAAGGAAAAGGGAGCTCAACTAGCCCAGTAAAGAATGTTATGACTAAGATAACATAGAACAAATTATCGTTAGTCCTCAACAGGGAATAATCTGATAGAATATAATAGACAACAAGTTTCAGATCAATATTCGCAGCGGAAATAATAATTCATAGAAGAGTTACGTAGAGAATGAAATCTACTAATATCTATGAATTTAAAAGTTCATCATCAATATTTTATCCCTGTAACATCAATCAATATACATCTTGAATCAAATATTCATCTATGCACTACAGGCCAAAGATATTCATCAGTTGGTCATGTTCACCTCAACACCTGTTCATCTTTACACTACGGGCCAAAGATATTCATAAGAAAATCAACCATCTTTGCATTATCGGTCAAAGATATTCATTAACATCATCATTTAGGACTGAGGATGATGAAAAATATTTTTAAAGAAACGAATCCAGTGAAACAAAAGACAAGAATTAAGGATTAAGGATTCGTAATTCGGTTTATTCACGTCCAAAAATACCTCAATAATAATCATAGTGGAGTAAAATTTAAGAATAATCAAAATATGGATACAATCAAAGCTAGTATCTATAATAGATATTTTGGACAAAAACAAAATTTTAACTTTTCTGTGAATAGTGTAAGATTAAATGTGAATAGTCTTGCATATCGTGAATAAGTAATCCAACACCAAAAGTTCCAAATTTGATAAAAAGTTCAATTCAATATTTTGGCATAATGATATTGAAAGAATAACATCATTACGAAAAAAATAACATCCCTTACCTCAGAAAGAATAGTACTTCTGACTGGAATACTGGATATAGTGCTGAAAGAACTTGCACCGTATAGCAATACTCAAAGTATTAAAATACTCACAAAATACGCTCGATATTATAGAGAGAGAAAGAGAGAGAAAACTTCAGTTTCTGGTGTAATTTTCAATTCTAACCTAAGCACCCTATTTATAGCAAAATACTGAGAACACCAAAGCAAAAAATTTAATAAAATATTAATTTATATTAAAAAATTTCGACGCCCACTCTTATCAACTGAATTCAGCTCATATCACATGTTAAATGAGAGCCACAAAATGAAAAACACGTTTTAGTAATTAAAAATATTTTAAACTTCCAAAAATTAATTATTTCGGAGCTCCGGAACTTCAATCATTCATAATAAATAGCCCTTTTATCAGAAAATTCGAATCTCAAAATTTTTTATAGGAAATTCAATTCTCTACAATTTTGCAAAAGAAAATTTTTTCAAATTATAAATAGAAATTGACTGAAATCCACAAACGGTCGAGTAAGGAGAAATCCTTACCTGAAGGCCCCTCTTTCCTGGGAACGGCCTGGTTGTCATAAATGTGATTCTGTAATATTATTTGTGAATAATTAATTATTAATAAGGAAATATTTATTTGATGTGGATATAAATGATGGATTTATTTATTTATGTGGTTAAAAAATGAAGGAATTAATGTTGAGGTGTTTTATCAGTATTTTGTCGGATTTCTGTGTTCTTAAAGCTCTTTTGCGTAAATTATAATTTTTAATCCGATCGTTGGATCGTTGTGATTTTTGGATATGTTATACATATATGAGTTGAGTATATGTCCATAAATTTTGAACCGTTGAAAATTAACGCATGATTTGTTATGAATTTTAAAAGGTGTTGAAACAGTGTTTAAAATCATCCATTTGTGGATTTCGGATATTTTTGGTCTGGAATTTGGAAAAACTTTCTTCTACAAAGTTGTAGAGAATTTGATTTCGTGTGAAATAGACATAAATTCATATTTTTCTGATAAACGGGATATTTTCTATGAATTGTTGAAGTTTTGGAAAATAAAATAATTTTTATTAAATTTATGGGTGGTACCCATTTTGGTTGGTGTGATTTAAAGCATGAAGGCTGCTGGGATTTTTCAAGAGTGGCATGTTGGTCTTTGATGGCTAGCATGCGTAGAATTTATAATAATAATAATATTAATTTATTATTTTAGTCTCCTATGGCGTTCTAGCATTTTTCTATAAATAGGTGCTTAGGTTAGAATTGAAAATCACACCAGAAAGAAGTTTTCTTTCTCTAGATTTATCGAGCATATTTTTGTGAGTATTTTGATACTTTGAGAGTTCTTATTCCGTAAAAGTTTCACGTAAACTTTTATATCCAAAGTTCAATCGTAAATGCGATTATTTTGAGGTAAGGATGTTATTTCTTTCATGAAATGATATTATTTTCTTCAATATCATTATGCCAAAATATTGGTTGAACTTTTATCAAATTTGGAACTTGTTGTGCTCTGGATTACTATTCACGTATACGACACTATTCACGAATACGGCACTATTCACCGAAAAATAAAATTTTTCTTTTTTGTCCAAAATATCTATTATGGGTACTATCTTTGATTGTATCCATGTTTTGGTCTTTATTTTAGGAATTCTGCTTCATATTTGATTATTATGGAGTATTATTGAATTTGGATATACCGAAAGACGAATCTCTAATATTTGTCCTTTTGTTTCACTGGATTCGTTTCTTTTAAAATATTTTTCATCATCCTCAGTCCTAAATAATGATACTACTGAATATCTTTGGCCTGTAGTGCAAAGATGAATGATTAACTGATGAATATCTTTGGCCCGTAGTGCAAAGATGAACAAGTGTTGAGATGAACATGACCGACTAGTGATATAAATGAATATCTTTGGCCTGTAGTGCAAAGATGAATATTGATTGTTGTTACAGGGATAAAATAATGATGATGGACTTTTAAATGTTAGAAGATAGTAGAACTCATTCTCTACGTTACTCTTCTAATGGATTGTTGTTTCCGCTGCATTTGTTGATCTAAAACTTGTTGTCTATTATATTCTATCAGATTTTTCCCTGTTGAGGACTAATGATAATTTGTTGTATATTATCTTAGTCATAATATTTTTTACTGGGCTAGTTAAGCTTACCCTTTTCCTTGTTGTTCCATTTTTCTTCTCAGGAGGTGAGAATATAGCAGGGACTAGCCGGGGTATGGAGTGATGGTTGCAGATAGTTATTTTAGTAGTCCTCACTATTTTGTAAAATAGTATTTCAATAAATGTATTGAGGACTTATTTGGGTGTAGATATTGTCTAGAAGACAATATTTGTATTTAAACTCACAGTTTGTGTTGTCGCATTTTGCACGACAATTGTAATAATGAAGTTGTAGTTTTTTGTGTACCATGTATTTTGGCGACTCAGAATGGGTGTTGTATACCTATTTTGGGGGCGTCACAGTTGGTATCAGAGCTTAGGGATCTGGCGGAGATCGGGGAATAGAACTAGGAGGGGAGAGATGAGTAAACCCTTTGCTAGTGTGTCCTACCTAAGCTTATTTGTTGGTCGGTCATAATATAGGGATATTATGTGACATGTTAATTTGTTTAATTAACCCTTGTTTTATGGCAGTATTTAAGATGGCAGCTGAGAACATTAACAATGGAGTGTATGAGACTGTGGAGACACCTTTAGTCACAAACCAGAAGAACGTGCAACAGGAAGGCAATATTCCTGCTGTAAACAACACGACCGAACAAACGATGAATGATGGGATGTTTAGAAGCTTTTTGTAGTTCATGCAAAATCAGACGAGGGAGACTCGTGTACAGAATACGGGTGGAAATGATAGCAAAGTGCGGTTTGTCACAGCCAAGCAGTTCAAAGAGTTGGGACCACCTGAGTTCATTGGAAAGCCGGATCCGATCAAGGCGGAAATATGGGTCAAGCAAATTACCAAGATATTCGATGTCTTGGGATGCACGGAGGAACAGAAGGTTCCATTCACCACCTTTATGTTTCGTGGTGAAGCGGATTACTGGTGGGAATCTGTGAAGCGTACCCAGCCAGATGCACTCAACATGTCTTGGGAAAGATTTCAGAAACTTTTCAATGACAAGTACTTTCCTGAAAGTATTCGTCATATGAACGAGGTAGAGTTTATTAGACTGGAACAAAACAACATGACGGTGTCCTAGTACGAAGCAAAGTTTGTGGAGTTGTCCAGGTTTGCACCTCATTTGGTAGAAAATGAGGAACGTATGACGAGGATATTTCTGAGAGGTCTGAAACCCGAAATTCGTCAATACCTTATCTCTCATAAATTTTCTCTGTATTCAGATGTTGTCAACAAGGCTCAATTATTAGAGCGAGATAATGAGTATGTTCAACTAAGGGACCACAACTAGGGTCATACCAGTGACAGCAGTCATCGGAGCAGTGATAACCAGCGCGGAGGAAAGAATACGGACAAAAGCGGTAACCACTCTGGTGGTAATCGTAGCCATGATAATAGAAGAAGCGAGTTAGGGGGAGATTTCAAGAAGAGAAGATACAACAATGATAACGTGAAGACGTCAGCATCAACTAGTTTTAGGGGAGGAGAACGACACGACCACCGGTCGTATGCTATAAATGCGGGAAAGAGGGTCATATCATCCCAAACTGCCCATAACAATCCAAGGTATGTTATAACTGTGGAAAAAAAGGACATATAGATCGAGACTGTTCGGTAGCAAAACCAAGTTCAGCGGGGATGGTGACTCCAAAAGCTGTCCCGGATAAGTTAAAATCAGCGGTTCCTGGAAGAACGTTTGTCGTGACTGGCCAAAACGCGAGGAACCCTAACGAGGTGATTATGGGTAAGCTCATCATAAACTCTTGTGAAGTTTATACCTTACTAGATACCGATTCTACCCATTCTTTTATCTCTCCTACTTGTGCTCAACGTTTAAACTTGACTCCGGAGAAAATGGACTTTGACTTATCTGTTGAAACTCCGTTAGGAGAAACTTTCGTCACATCCACTGTTTATAAATCTTGTTTGATCTAAGTTGGCACCATCACATTACCTATTGACCTTATTTCTTTAAAGATACTTGTTTTTGATGTGATTCTAGGGATTGATTGGTTAACCATTCATCATGCCAAAATTGATTGTTTTCGTAAGGTTGTTAGTTTTCATATTCCTAACCAACTGACTCATAAGAATTCAAACTACTTAAAACCACTAAAATCGAATCCATTTTGTCATATCAAGCCACAAAGCTATTCGTTTATTGAAAAAGCGGATGCCAAGCTTTCTTAGCCCATGTTATGGATTTGAATAAAGACAAGTCGGATTTGAATAATATTTATGTGGTTAAAGAATTTCCTTATGTATTTCCTGAAGAACTTCCTGGTTTACCCCCAGAACGAGAAGTTGAATTCTTTATTGACTTTGAATCGGGTACAAAACTCATTTCTAAAATTCCATATCGAATGGCTCCTATTGAACTTCAGGAGTTAAAAGTCCAACTACAGGAGTTGTTTCATATAGGCTTCATTCGTCCTAGTACATCTCCTTGGGGTGCTCCTATGTTATTCGTAAAGAAGAAAGATGGGAGTATGTGACTTTGTATTGACTACCAAGAATTGAACCATGTTGTAAGACCCCAAATTATTAATAAATGAAATTTATTTTCCTCTATTTATTATTTTGAAATAGTAAGGGTTGATTTGATTAATGTGGATAGTTATGGGTAAAATACGCAAATATTTGAATAAGCAAGTGGTTATAAAATATTCATTATTGTTGGGAATATTCGTTTGGTCGTGGAATATTAAATCTTTGTCGGGAATATTAAATGCACTGACAGTAGCGACCATGTGTGGAGCCCTATAACGGAAAGCGATTGGATGAAGAAAATGACAAATATAAGTTGTTTATAAATAACAGGCGTAGTTATTCAGATTATCTTCATTGGAATACCCGGTGGTTTAAAACACACTAATCGCGTTGTTGAGCAAGATGGCACTGGTATTGCACCAATTATTGATTCTTCTTACGTAAGAAGGCACTACTCAATAATTATTACGATAATTCTTATTCAAGATTTTATTTTATTGATTCAATAATTCTTTGAATTGATATTTTATATTCTTTGTTGTTTGAATAAATTGTCATTACACGGTATTTTCTATTATCAGACAATAATTCATATTATCTGAATAATATTATTTGATAACATTATTGGCAATGTCTAGAAAGTTACATCTAAGGAGAGGTTTAGTCACCTAATTGCTTGCCAAGATGAGGAGAGATCCTTATTGAAAGCCCTCTTTCACTGAGGAACGACACGGTTGCCAGATCTTGTGATTCTGTAATATTATTTGTGAATAATTAATTATTGATTTATATGATGAGAAAAATATTGATTTTATGTGGATATAGATGGAGAAAATTTTTAATGTGACAATTGTTGAAAATTAAAATTTTATCTTTTTCTGATAAAATAATTCATTTAAATATATTATTATATTTTTAATAATATAATAATGGTGATATTTTTACAATGAATGTGGGATATATGAGTATATGAGGAAAAAGAGTATTTTTGTTGCAATAAATATTAAAAACAGATTTTGTGTGTCGGTAGACCCATTTCTTGACTGAAATTTGATTATAGACTGTAAAATCGCCCGTTTGTGGATTTCGGTCAATTTCTGTTTGGAATTTGGAAAAACTTTCTTTTGCAAAGTTGTAGAGAATTTAATTTTCTATAAAAACTCGCGAGATTCGAATTTTTTGATAAAAGGGCTATTTATTATGAATTATTGAAGTTTCGAAGTTCCGAAATAATTGATTTTTGGAAGTTTTAAATATTTATATTAACAAAAACGTTTTTTGCATGTGTGCAATTGCTAAATTCTGAATTCAAAGGTGTGCGTAGGAATGGTTAATATAAATAATAATATTATATTAAATTTTCTACTTTGATGTTCTAAGCATTTTCCTATAAATAGGGTGCTTAGGTTAGAATTGAAAATCACACCAGAAACTGAAGTTTTCTCTCTCTATATTATCGAAGTATTCTTGTGAGTATTTTGAGTATACTTTGAGTATTGCTATACTCTGTGCAAGTTCAAGTCATAGCCTATATCATCCTGTTTCAACTAAAAGTCTTATCTTTTTCGAGGTAAGGGATGTTATTTTCTTCTCAAATGATATTATTTCTTCAATATCATTATCTTTGAAATATTGGTTGAAACTTTTTATCAAATTTGGAACTTTTTATGTAGGGGTTACTATTCATGAGTTACTATTAATGAGTTACTATTCACGAGATACTATTCACGAGTACTATTCACGAAGCATGAAGATGTTTTTTTTGTGAAATTTCTATCTTTTGGTGTTGGAGTTACTATTCACGCATACATCACTATTCACGTATACGGCACTATTCACCAAAAAATGAAATTTCTTCTTTTTGTCCAAAATATCTACTATGGATACTAGCTTTGATTGTATCCATGTTTTGATCAGTCTTGAATTTTACTCCACTCTGATTACTTATGAACTTGGATTATTTAAAGTACGAATCCTTAATATTTGTTCTTTTGCTTCATTGGATTCATTTCCTTTAAAATATTTTTCATCATCCTCAGTCCTAAATGATGATATTACTGAATATCTTTGGCCTGTAGTGCAAAGATGAATGATTTCTTGATGAATATCTTTGGCCCGTGTGCAAAAGATGAACGGTGTTGAGATGAACATGGTATTGATTAATATCTTTGGCCCGTAGTGCAAAGATGAACAGGTTTTGAGATGAACAAGACCGACTGATTAATATCTTTGGCCCGTAGTGCAAAGATGAACAGGTGTTTAGATGAATATGACCAACTGATGAATATCTTTGGCCTGTAGTGCAAAAGATGAATATTTGATTCGAGATATATATTGATTGATGTTACGAGGATAAAATATCGACGATGAATTTTAAATTCATATATAGAAGATAGTAGTTTGCATTCTCTACTTAATTCTTCTAATGAATTGTTGTTTCATTGCGGTTGTTGATTTAAAAGCTGGTTGTCTATTGTATTCTATTAGATTTTTCCCTGTTGAAGACTAACGATAATTTGTTGTATATTATCTTAGTCATAATATTCTTCTTTACTGGGCTAGTTGAGCTCACCCTTTTCCTTTTGTTCCATTTTTCTTCTCGGGGAGGTGAGAATGTAAGCGAGTAATGCAGCCGGGGTATGAAATGATGGTTATAGGGAGAGTTGTTTAGTAGTCCTCACCATTTTTATAAAATAATGTATAAATAATTGTGATGAGGATTTATTTGGGTATGTATATTGTCTAGAAGACAATAATTGTATTTAAACTCATAGTTTATATGTTGTATTAATAAAGTTGTAGTTATTTCTGTACCATGTATTTGGCGACTCAGAATGGGTTGGATGAAATGGACCTATTTTGGGGGCGTCACACATGTCACCATCAAGAATAGGTATCCGCTACCTCGCATTGATGACCTATTTGACCAGTTGCAGGGAGCACAATTCTTTTCAAAGATTGATCTTCGTTCTGGATATCATCAGCTAAGGATTAAAACTGAGGATATTCCAAAGACTTCTTTCAGAACTCGGTACGGGCATTATGAATTCTTAGTCATGTCTTTTGGATTGACTAATGCTCCTGCCGCCTTCATGGATATGATGAACCGAGTATTCAAGGAATATTTGGATCAGTTCGTTGTTGTCTTTATTGATGACATCCTCATATATTCCAAAAGTCGTGAAGATCATGAGCACCATTTGAAGCTGATACTTGAAAGACTACGTGAAAACAAGCTATAAGCCAAGTTGAAGAAATGCGAGTTTTGGCTTGAGGAAGTAGCATTCCTTGGGCACGTGGTGTCAAAACATGGAGTATCTGTTGATCCAGCGAAGATTGAAGCAATACAAAGTTGGGAGCAACCGAAGTCGATAACCGAAGTACGTAGCTTTCTGGGCTTAGCTGGTTATTATCGGAGATTCGTGGAAGGATTTTCTCGAATCGCTACTCCGTTAACTAAGTTGACTCGAAAAGATACAAAATTCATATGGAGCGAGGAATGCGAGAAGAGTTTCAAAGAGCTCAAGAGGAGACTCATTTATTTTTGTTACAGCAATACCATCCGATACGGATGGATTTCTTATCTACTGATGATGCTTGAGCAAAGGTTAGGATGTGTTCTCATGCAACATGGGAAAGTCATAGCTTTATGCCTCGCGACAACTCAAAAGAATATGAAAGGAATTATCCTACTCATGATCTAGAGTTGGCGGCAGATTGTTTTCAGCGTTGAAATCTGGAACCTTTACACCGTATGGGGAGAAAGTGGAGATTTATACGGACCATAAAAGCCTTAAATATTTCTTCACCCAAAAAGAACTCAACATGCGGCAATGACGTTGGCTTAAGCTGTTGAAAGATTATGATAACACTATTCAATATCATCCTGGAAAAGCGAACGTAGTAGCTGACGCATTGAGTAGAACATCATATGCGGGTACAAGTACAATATTGTCAACGCAAAGACCCATTTTATATGACTTGCAAAGGATGGAGATAGAATAAAGGCTCCAGGGACCAACGTGATGATGGCGAATATCTGAGTAGAAATAAACTTTAATCGATAAAGTTAAAAGGCATTCAAGCTACTACGGACACAGGACCGATCGTATGAAGAAGAAGGTGCAAGAAGGTCTTATTACGGAAGCAAGAATCGATGAAGAAGGAATACTTGATTCAACTCTAGAACTTTGTGTTCCTAACGATTACGACTTAAAGCATAGAATCATGATGGAGGCACACAACACCCCTTTTCATGATCCATCACAGGAGTACCAAAATGTATCATGATATTCGACGTACATTACGGTGGAACAATATGAAGAGAGAGATCACGGAGTTTATCTCTAGGTGTTTAACTTGTCGGCGTGTAAAGCGAACATCAAGTGCCAAAAGGTCCATTGCAACCACTTGAGATTAGAAATGGAAGTGGGAACACGTTACCATGGATTTTGTTGCGAGTCTTCCCAAAGTTTCTCAAGGCATAGATCTTATTTGGGTTATTGTTGATAGATTAACCAAATCGCCCATTTCTTGCCGTCGAGAGACTTATTCCTTGAACGTCTTGCTCGTATGTACGTGAATGAGATTGTCGATTATATGGCATGCCAAGATCCATAGTTTGGATTGTGACCCAAGATTTACTTGAAGATTTTGGGTTAGCTTGCGAGAAAAGCTATGGGCACGAATTCTGATTCGATTGAGATACCATTCTCAAGCAGACGGACAATCGAGAGGACTATTCAAACTCTTGAAGATCTATTAAGACTTTGTGTCCTTGATTTCAAAGGGAGTTGGGATAAGTATTTACCATTGGTGGAATTCTCTTACAACAACAGCTATCAAACAAGTATAGGCATAGCTCCATTTGTAAGACCCCGAATTTTATGAAATAAAATTATTCAATTTTTCTTATAAGTATTATTCAGTAAATGGTTAAATTGATAAAAATTTAAAGTTATGGGTGAAATATGCAAATTTTACAAAATACACAAGTGATTATAAAATATTCATTGTTGTCGGGGAATATTCGTTTGGTCGTGGAATATTCTTTTTATCGGGAATATCCGTACGACGGCGTAGTTATTTGTGAGCCCCATAACAGAATAACTGTCGGATGAAGAAAACGACAAGTTTGAGTTTTTATAAATAACGGCGTAGTTATTACTGATTAACAACTTTGTTGGATTACACGGTGGTTAAAATACGATGTCTGCGTTATTCCACGATGGCACTTTGGTATTGCACAATATTTTGAATTATTGAATCCTTACGTGAAAGGCCTTTACTCAATAATTGTTACGATAATTCTTGTTCAATATTTTATTTTATTAGTTCAATAATTGTTGCATTGATATTTTATATTATTGTTGTTCAATAATTGTCAACTTACGATATTTCCATTATCGGATCAATAATTCATATTATTTGAATAATATTATTAGATAACATTATTGGCAATGTCTAGAAAGTTACATCGAGGAGAGGTTTGGTCACCTAATTGCTTGCGCGATGAGGAGAAATTCTTATTGGAAAGCCCCTGCTTTCTCAGAAGCTGCACGGTTGTCGATATTGTGATTACGTAATATTATTTGTGAATAATTAATTATTGATTTATATGATAATAAAATATTTATTTGATGTGGATATAGATAATGGATTTATTTATGTGGTTATAAATGAAGGAATTAATGTTGAGGTGTTTTATCAGTATTTTCTCAGATTGGAGGTATTCAAAATTCAAATTGGTGTTCTTAAAGCTTTACTGCGTGAGTTATAATTTTAATCCGACCGTTAGATCGTTGTGATTTTTGGATATGTTATACATAAATGAGTTGAGTATATGTCCACAAATTTTGAACCGTTAAAAATGAACGCATGATTTGTTATGAATTTTGAAAGGTATTGAAATGGTGTTAAAATCATCCGTTTGTGAATTTCGGATATTTTTGGTCTGGAATTTGGAAAAACTTTCTTTCTGCAAAGTTGTAGGGAATTCGATTTCGTGTGGAATGGACATAAAATTCGTATTTTTCTGATAACCGGGCTATTTTCTATGAATTGTTGAAGTTTTGAAAAATAAAATAATTTTTATTAAAATTAGGTAAGACCCACTTTTGTTTTTATTAAACATGTGGGCTGCTAATTGTTAGATGGCTGCTGATTCAAGGTGGTGGCTGGTCATTGTTGGCCTACGAAGAAGAAAATAAGATATATATTATTTTATTAAATTAGTCTCCTTTGGCGTTCTAGCATTTTCCTATAAATAGATGCTTAAGTTAGAATTGAAAATCACACCAGAAACATAAGTTTTCTCTCTATATATTATCAAGCATATTTAGTGAGTATTTAAATACTTTGAGAGTTGCTATTTAGTACAAGTTTCCTTCGATTTTACATTCCGGTCAGAAATACTGCTCTTTCGAGGTAAGGGATTTTAAGGGTTGTTATGTTTTTTCAAGTTTCGTAACTTTTCAGACTTTTAAAAATTCTGGAAAAATTTGAAATGATAAATTGATGAGTTATCTTGATTGTGTCCAAAAATGGCGATTTTTGGATGTATAGATTGAGGGTTATAAATTTTATGAGAAAAGACTATTTTAAAAGTAACCGCTTATAACTCCTTGTGGTTAACTCCAAAATTGGTGAAATTTTTATTGGGAGTACATGTATATAACATGAGTATACTCTGTAAATTTCGGAATTTTTAGACAAAAGTACAATTTATGATAAATGTCTAAATATTCGTCGGTTTTGGTCATATGAAAAATAGAAAATGACTTTTTAAAAATTCTGAGAAAAATATATGTTCAATATGGGAATATATTCTGCTAAATCTCAGAAAAAAAAATATTTTTAGAACTGATTTGGTATTTTTCATGAAATTAGTCTAGTTATGAGTAAATGAATTAAATATGTTATATGAAGGAAGAAAATTGGAAAATATGATTTTATGGCTTGAGAGTCATATATGAGGTATATGCAGATTTTTGATGAGGGTTTTAGTTATTGGTGATGAAATATTATGAGTTTGTCATTTTATGATGATTAAATGCATTAATTAGTAAAGTGTAAACAATTTAATTAAATTGTTTATAAGTTTTAGAAATTATTAAATATTGTCGTAATATTAAGTATTAAGATTTTGATATTATTAAGTGATTTATAACATTTGGATTAAGGTGTTATAAATATTGATATGGATTTTATTGTGAAACTTTATCTCTTTTTGTAAAGTTACTATTCACGCATATCTGACGACTATTCACGAATCGACACTATTCAATAGAAAAATATAATTTTTCTTTTTATCCAAGATGTTTATTATGGTTACTATCTTTGATTGAATCCATGTTTTGATAATATTATTTTTATTATCATATATAACATTTTATAATCCCAGGTGAAGAAATTTCTCTTTGACTTGAGTGTAAAGATGGGTAGATTATTGGTATGATCGTGACTATGGGTTCTCTTTGGCCAGTAGTGCAAAGTTGAATCATTGACTAGTATGATCATGACCATTGAATTTACAATTGAATATCTTTAGCTTAAGTGCAAAAGGTGAATTGATCGACATGGTTATAATTATTATATAAATTCGACTTTCCCATGACTTTCCCGTTGTATGAGAACACATCCTAACCCTTTGCACGAAGCATCACTTGTAGATAACAAATCCATCCGAACCGGATGGTATTGTTATACAAAGTCTTAAATAAGTCTCTCTTAAGCTCTTGGAAACTTTTCTCGCATTCCTCGCTCCATATGAATTTTATATCCTTACGAGTTAGTCAAGTTAATGGAGTAGAGATTTGAGAAACCCTTCCACGAATCTCCGATAATAACCAAATAAGCCCAAAAGCTACGTCTTGATCCACCAACTTGGTTGCTCCCAACTTTGTATTGCTTCAATCTTCGCTTCGGATCAACGAGATACTCCATGTTTCGACACCACGCGCCCAAGGAATGCTACTTCCTCGCCGAACTCGCATTTCTTCAAATTGGCATAAAGCTTGTTTTCACGAAGCCTTTGGAGTACCAACTTCAAATGGTGCTCATGATCTTCACGACTTTTGGAATATATGAGGATGTCATCAATAAAGACAACAACGAATTGATCCAAATATTCCTTGAATACTCGATTCATCATATCCATGAAAGCGGAGAGCATTAGTCAATCCGAAAGACATGACTAAGAATTCATAATGCCATCACAGAAGTTCTAAAGGCGATCTTTTTGGAATATCCTCGGTTCTAATCTTGGTGATGATATCCGAGCGAAGATCGATCTTGAAAAAATTGTGTCCCTTGAAACCGGTCAAACAAGTCATCAATACGAGGTGAGGATACCTATTCTTGATAGTGACATGGTTCAATTCCGATAGTCAATACTGAAAGTCGCATACTCCCCGCTTTTTTTCTTTACTGAATAAAACAGAGCACCCCAGGAGATGTACTTGGGGCCAGATGAAACCGATGTCCAACAACTCTCGTAGTTGGACCTTTAACTCCTAAAGTTCAATAGGAGCCATTCGATATGGGGTTTTAGAAATGGGCTTTATACGGTTCAAGATCAATAAAGAATTCAACTTCACGTTACGGGGGTAGGCGGAAGTTCTTGAGAAATACGTCGGAAAGTCAATAACAACAGGAATATTATTCAAATTTGATGTGTCTTTATTCAAATCCATAACATGGGCTAAGAAAGCTTGACATCCGTTTTTCAATAAACGAAAAGCTTTATGATTAGATATGATGATGATTGATTTTAATGGTTTAGTTGCTTGAATTAGCATAACAAAGTTGGTTAGGAATATGAAAACTAACAACCTTACGAAAACAATCAATTTTGGCATGATGAGTAGTTAACCAATCAATCCTAAAAATCACATCAAAAGCAAGTATCTTTAAAGAGATAAGGTCAACAAGTAAGGTGATGGTGCCAACTTGAATCAAACAAGATTTATAAGCGATTGGATGTGATGAAAGTTTCTCCCTAAGCGGAGTTTCCACGAGATAGGTCAAAGTCTAATTTCTCCTGAGTCAAGTTTAAACGTTGAGCACAAGCGGGAATGATAAATGAATGGGTATACCGGTGATCAAGTAAGGTATAAACTTCGCAGAATTTATAAATAAGCTTACCCGTGATCACCTCGTTTGGGTTCCTCGCATTTTGACCATCCACTACAAGCGTTCTTCCGAGAACCGATTGACTTTGACTTTTACGGGATAGTCTTTTGAGTCACCGTCCCCATTGAACTAGGTTTCGTTCTGCATAATCTCGAAAGCGATATGTCCTTCCTTTCCATAATTATAGCATACCTTGAATCATTGTTATGGGCGCTTTGATGATATGTCCCTCTTTCCGCATTTATAGCATATGACCAATGGGTCGTTCTCCTCCCTTAGAACTAGTTGCTTGAAACCGTATCGTCTTCACATAGTGGTTGTTAAATCTCCTCTTTTTAAAATCTCCTCCCGACTCGCTTCTTCTATTTTCATGGCCATGATTACCACCAGGAGTGGTTACCATTTTGTCCGTCTTTTTTTCTTTCTCCGCCGGTTATCATTGTTTTGTTGACTTCCATCTCGGTATGATCCTGGTTGTGGTCCTCGGTTGGCCGTACTCGTTATCTCGCTTCTAATAATTGAGCCCTGCTTACAACATCTCGAATAGAGAGAAAATTTATGAGAAATGAGATCTTGACGTATCTGGGGTTTCAAACCTCTAAGAAACATCCAGCGTCATCGTTCCTCATTCTCCACCAAATGAGGTGCAAACACGGATAACTCTGCAAACTTTGCCTCGTCTTTGAGACACCGCCATGTTGTTTTGCTCTAATCGATGAACTCCACTTCCTTCATATAGACGAACACTTTCGTGAAAGTATTTGTCATTAAATAGTTTCTGAAACGTCTCCCAAGACATCTTTGTAATGCGGTACGGATGGGTATCTTCACTGACTCCCACCAAGAATACGCCTTCGCCACTGGAACATAAAGGTCGCGAATGGAACCTTCATTCCTCCGTGCATCCCAAGACATCGAATATCTTGGTAATTTGCTTGACCCATGTTTCCGCCGTGATCGATCTGGCTTTCCTTAAATTCGGGTGGTCCCAACTCTTTGAAATCGCTTGGTTTGTGACAACCCATGAATTGCAATCATTTCCACTGTATTACGAACACGAGCCTCCTCTTCCGATTTTGCATGAATCGTAAAAAGGTTTTAAACATCCCTCATTCATCATCTCGCTTTCGGTGGTGTTGTTCACGGGGAGGAACATTGTCGACTGTTGCCGCGTTCTCCTCATTGGTGAGTACATGCGTCTCCACGGTCTCATTTCCATTATTAATATTCTCGGTCGACATTCTCAAATCTTGTCGTAAAACAAGGGTTAATTAAGGAAATCAATATATCATATAATATCCCTATATCTTGACCAACTAACAAATAAGCTTAGGTAGGACACATTAGCGAAGGATTTACTCGTCTCTCCCCTCCTAGTTCTATTCCCCGATCTCCACCAGAGATCATATCCTAAGCTCGATACCAACCGTGACGCCCCCAAAATAGGTATACATCACCCATTCGAGTTGTCAATACATGGTGCGAAACAACTACAACTTTATTACTACAACAGTAAAACTGTGAGTTTGAATATAAATATTATCTTCTATAGAAATATCTATACTCAAATAAATCCTCATCACATTTATTGATACATTATTTTAAAAAATGGTGAGGACTACTAAAAAACTCTCTCAGAACCTTCATTCCATACCCCACTCGTACTTTCGCTTATATTCTCGCCTCCACGAGAAAAAAAAATGGAACAAAAAGGAAAAGGGTGAGCTCAACTAGCCCGATAAAGAATATTATGACTAAGATAATATACAACAAATTATCGTTAGTCTTCAACAAAGAAAAAAATCTAATAGAATACAATAGACAACAAGTTTTAAATCAATATTCGCGGCGAAATAATAATTCATTAGAAGAGTTAAGTAGAGAATGCAAACTACTATCTTCATGTATGAATTTAAAAGTTCATCGCCTATCTTTTATCCCCGTAACATCAATCAATATATGTCGAAATCAAATATTCATCTTTGCACTTCAAGCGAAAGATATTCATCACCGGTCATGTTCATCTAAACACCTGGTTCATCTTTGCACTACGGGCCAAAGATATTCATCAGAAATCATTCATCTTTACACTACAGGCCAAAGATATTCAATAATATCATCATTTAAGACTGAGGATGATGAAAAATATTTTTAAAGAAACGAATCCAGTAAAATAAAATGACAAGGATTAAGGATTAATTATTCGTACTTTGTTTTATCCATGTCCAAAAATACCTCCAAAAATAATCATAGTGGTGTAAAATTTCAAGAATGATCAAAACATGGATACAATCAAAACTAGTATCCATAATAGATATTTTGGACGAAAAGAAAAATTTTCATTTTTTGATGAATAGTGTCGTATTCGTGAATAGTACCGTATATGTGAATAGTGTCGTATACGTGAATAGTAACCCTGACACTAAAAGTTCCAAATTTGATTAAAAAGTTTAGATCAATACTTCGGCATAATGATATTAGAATAAATAATATCATTTAAAAAAAAATATCCCTTACCTCGAAAGATTAGTACTTCTAGCTGGAATACTGGGTATAGTGTTGAAGGGAACTTGCACCGTATAACAATACTCAAAGTATTAAAATCCTCACAAGAATACGCTCAATATATAAAGAGAGAAATAGGGAGAAAACTTGATTTTACGGTGTAATTTTAATTCTAACCTAAGCACCTATTTATAGGAAAATGCTTAGAACACCAAAGCGAAAAATTTAATAAAATATTAATATATATATATATATATATATATATATATAAATTCTACTATACACAAAAATCGATTCAAACCATCAGTCACCAAGAGTGACTCACCTTGCCTAAATAAAGAAAAACATTTTTCTTATTAAAAATATTTAAAACTTCAAAAATTAATTATTTCGGAGTTTCAGAACTTCAATAATTCATAATAAATAGCTCTTTTATCAGAAAAATTCAAAACTAGCGACTTTCCATAGGAAATTCCATTATCTACAACTTTACTGAAGGAAGTTTTCCAAATTCCAAGCAAAATTTACCAAATCCATAAGCAGGCGATTTTACGTGTTATAATCAATTTTCGAATCAAGAAATGGGGTCCACCGACATGTTTAACATGTTTTAAACATTTATTGCAACAAAATACTCTTTCTCCTCGTATACTCATATATCACACATTCATTGTAAAAATATCACCATTATTATATTATTAAAATATAATAATATATTTAAATGAATTATTTTATCGAAAAAGATAAAATTTCAATTTTCAACAATTATCACATTAAAATTTTCTCCATCTATATCCACATAAAATCAATATTTTTCTCATCATATGAATCAATAATTAATTATTCACAAATAATATTACGTAATCACAATATTGACAACCAGGCGGTTCAGGAAAGAGGGGCTTTCCAATAAGAATTTTTCCTTCTTGGCGCGCGCCAATTAGGTGACCAAACCTCTCCTTGAAGCAGAACTTTCTAGACATTGCCAATAATGTTATCTAATAATATTATTCAGATAATATGAATTATTACTTGATAATGAAAATCTTGTGTAATGACAATTATTGAAACAACGAATAATATAAAATATCAACGCAAAGAACTATTAAATTAATAAAATCTTGAGCGAGAATTACAAAGTAACCATTATTGAGTAGTGTCTTCTTCTTACGTAAGAATCAATAATTGGTGCAATCTGAGTGTCTTCTTGTGTTTTAACCAATTTAGTATTTTAACAAGATTAATCTTGTAACAACTACTGTAGTTATTTTTAAACAACTTATATTTGTCATTTTTTCATCCAATCGCTTTCCGTTATGGGGCCCACAAAAAGACAAATAGCCGTCGTCACGAATATTCCCGAAGCGATTTAATATTCCACGACCAAAACGAATATTCCCCGACAACAATGAATATTTTATAACCACTTGCTTATTCTCGAAATATTTGCGTATTTTACCCATAACTATCCACATTAATCAAATCAACCCTTAATATTTTAAAATAATAAATAAAGAAAATTAAATTTCATTAATAATAAGTTGGGGTCTTACGGGCAATGTCTAGAAAGTTACATCTAGGAGGTTTGGTCATCTAATTGCTTGCCCAAAGAAGGAGAAATCCTTATTGGAAAGCCCCCTCTTTCCTGGGAACTGCCTGGTTGTCATTGTTGCGATTCTGTAATATTATTTGTGAATAATTAATTATTGATTTATATGATAATAAAATATTTATTTGATGTGGATATAGATAATGGATTTATTTATGTGGTTATAAATGAAGGAATTAATGTTGAGGTGTTTTATCAGTATTTTCTCAGATTGGAGGTATTCAAAATTCAAATCGGTGTTCTTAAAGCTTTACTGCGTGAGTTATAATTTTAATCCGACCGTTAGATCGTTGTGATTTTTGGATATGTTATACATAAATGAGTTGAGTATATGTCCACAAATTTTGAACCGTTAAAAATGAACGCATAATTTGTTATGAATTTTGAAAGGTGTTGAAATGGTGTTAAAATCATCCGTTTATGAATTTCAGATATTTTCAGTCTGGAATTTGGAAAAACTTTCTTTATGCAAAGTTGTAGGGAATTCGATTTTGTGTGGAATGGACATAAAATTCGTATTTTCTGATAACCGGGCTATTTTCTATGAATTATTGAAGTTTTGAAAAATAAAATAATTTTTATTAAAATTGGGTGGGACCCACTTTTGTTTTTATTACACATGTGGGCTGCTATTTGTTAGATGGCTGTTGATTCAAGGTGGTGGCTGGTCATTGTTGGCCTACGAAGAAGAAAATAAGATATATATTATTTTATTAAATTAGTCTCCTTTGGCGCTCTAGCATTTTCCTATAAATAGATGCTTAAGTTAGAATTGAAAATCACACCAGAAACATAAGTTTTCTATCTATATATTATCAAGCATATTTAGTGAGTATTTAGATATTTTGAGAGTTGCTATTCAGTACAAGGTTCCTTCAGTTTTACATTCCGGTCATAAATACTGCTCTTTCGAGGTAAGAGATTTTAAGGGTTGTTATGTTTTTTCAAGTTTCGTAACTTTTCAGACCTTCAAAAATTCTGGAAAAAATTGAAATGATAAATTGATGAGTTATCTTGATTGTGTCCAAAAATGGTGATTGTTGGATGTATAGATTGAGAGTTATGAATTTTATGAGAAAAGACTATTTTAAAAGTAATCGCTTATAACTCCTTGTGGTTAACTCCAAAATTGGTAAAATTTTTATTGGGAATACATGTATATAACATGAGTATATTCTGTAAATTTCGGAATTTTCAGACAAAAGTACAATTTATGATAAATGTCTAAATATTCGTCAGTTTTGGTCATATGAAAAATAGAAAATGACTTTTTAAAAATTCTGAGAAAAATATATGTTCAATATGGGAATATATTCTGCTAAATCTCAGAAAAAAAATATTTTTAGAACTGATTTGGTATTTTTCATGAAATTGGTCTAGTTATGAGTAAATGAATTAAATATGTTATATGAATGAAGAAAATTGGAAAATATGATTTTATGGCTTGAGAGTCATATATGAAGTATATGCAGATTTTTGATGAGGGTTTTCGTTATTGGTGATGAAATCTTATGAGTTTGTCATTTTATGATGATTAAATGCATTAATTAGTAAAGTGTAAACAATTTAATTAAATTGTTTATAAGTTTTAGAAATTATTAAATATTGTCGTAATATTAAGAATATTAAGATTTTGATATTATTAAGTAATTTATAGCATTTGGATTAAGGTGTTATAAATATTGATATGGATTTTATTGTGAAACTTTATCTCTTTGTGTTGGGGTTACTATTCACGTATACGGCACTATTCACGAATACGACACTATTCACCGAAAAATGTAATTTTTCTTTTTATCCAAGATGTTTATTATGGTTACTATCTTTGATTGAATCCATGTTTTGATAATATTATTTTTATTATCATATATAACATTTTTATAATCCTGGTGAAGAAATTTCTCTTTGACTTGAGTGTAAAGATGGGTAGATTATTGGTATGATTGTGACTATGGGTTCTCTTTGGCCAGTAGTGCAAAGTTGAATCATTGACTAGTATGATCATGACCATTGAATTTACAATTGAATATCTTTAGCTTAAGTGCAAAGGTGAATTGATCGACATGGTTATAATTATTATATAAATTCTGACTTTCCCATGACTTTCCCACGTTGTATGAGAACACATCCTAACCCTTTGCCTGAAGCATCGCTGTAGATAACAAATCCATCCGAACCAGATGGTATTGTTAGCACAGGTGCCGAAATAAGTCTCCTCTTAAGCTCTTGGAAACTCTTCTCGCATTCCTCGCTCCATATGAATTTTATATCCTTACGAGTTAGCTGGGTTAATGGAGTAGCGATTTGAGAAAACCCTTCCACGAATCTCCGATAATAACCAGCTAAGCCCAAAAAGCTACGTACTTCAGTCACCGACTTCGGTTGCTCCCAACTTTGTATTGCTTCAATCTTCGTCGGATCAACAGATACTCCATGTTTCGACACCATCGTGCCCAAGGAATGCTACTTCCTCGAAGCGGAACTCGCATTTCTTCAACTTGGCATAAAGCTTGTTTTCACGAAGCCTTTGGAGTACCAGCTTCAAATGGTGCTCATGATCTTCACGACTTTTGGAATATATGAGGATGTCATCAATAAAGACAACAACGAATTGATCCAAATATTCCTTGAATACTCGATTCATCATATCCATGAAAGTCGCAGGAGCATTAGTCAATCCGAAAGACATGACTAAGAATTCATAATGCCCGTCTTAGAAGTTCTAAAAGGCGGTCTTTGGAATATCCTCGCCTAATCTTGGTGATGATATCCAAAACGAAGATCGATCTTTGAAAAAAAATTGTGCCCCTTGAAACTGGTCAAACAAGTCATCAATACGAGGTAGAGGATACCTATTCTTGATAGTGACTTGGTTCAATTCCCCGATCGTCAATACAAAAATCGCATACTCTCGTCTTTCTTCTTCTACGAATAAAACAGAGCACCCCGAGGAGATGTACTTGGATTTAATGAAATCGATGTCCAACAACTCCCGTAGTTGGACCTTTAACTCCCGAAGTTCAATAGAGCCATTCGATATGGGGTTTTAGAAATGGGCTTTGTACCGTGTTCAAGATCAATAAAGAATTCAACTTCACGCTCGGGGTAGGCCGGAAGTTCTTCAGAAATACGTCGAAAAAATCAATAACAACAGAATATTATTCAAATTTGACGTGTCTTTATTCAAATCCATAACATGGGCTAAGAAAGCTTGACATCCGCTTTTCAATAAACGAATAGCTTTTTATGATTAGATATGACGATGATTGATTTTAATGGTTTAGTTGCTTGAATTAAATAAACGAAAGTTGGTTAGGAATATGAAAACTAACAACCTTACGAAAAACAATCAATTTTGGCATGATGAGTAGTTAACCAATCAATCCCTAAAATCACATCAAAAGTAAGTATCTTTAAAGAGATAAGTTCAGCAATGTAAGGTGATGGTGCCAACTTGAATCAAACAAGATTTATAAACAGTGGATGTGATGAAAGTTTCTCCTAACGGAGTTTCCACAGATAGGTCAAAGTCTAATTTCTCTGTAGTCAAGTTTAAACGTTGAGCACAAGCAGGAAAGATAAATGAATGGGTAGCACCGGTATCAATGATTATGTATTTCTTTGAGACATTAATATCTTTGGCCTGTAGTGCAAAGATGAATTATTGATGAATATCTTTGGCCTGTAGTGCAAAGATGACCTGTTGTTGAATATCTTTGGCCCGTAGTGCAAAGATGACCTGTTGTTAAATATATTTGGCATGTAGTGCCAAGATGACCTGTTATTAAATATCTTTGGCATGTAGTGCAAAGATGAAATGATAATGAATATCTTTGGTTCGTAGTGCAAAGATGAATTTATTAGTATGATTATGAACAGGAACTGTGATTTGGTATAACCATGATCTTTGATGTTTCAGGTAAAGACATGTGATGAAATTATCTTCGTCATGGATGAGAAGAGGAATTTAGAATTATAATTATGAGTTATTCATATGATTGTGGACATGAACTGTTGATTGATGTTACAGGGATAAAACGTTATTGGTGGACTTTTAACATGGAGAAGATAATAGACTTTATGGTCTATTTTACTCTTCTAATGGATTGTTCGTTCCGCTGCAACTATGGTTGGAAAGTTTTATCATCTACCATATGTTCTAAATCTCTGATTTATTACTGATGAAGGCTATTGATAATTTATTTATTTTTAGTCATGATATAGTTGTTGAGCGGAAATAACAGGGGAATAGAACGGTGGTCTATAGTTGTTGAGGTTCTCCCTAAAGAGTATGGAAATGATTTTATTGAGGACTTTAGATAAGTGTGTTGTATTTTATAAGTCATTTAATAGTTATATTTGGTGAATCAAATAGGGTCAGGAGAACCCAACTTTGGAATGGTGTTTTGTCACTATCATACAAGATGTCTAATGACGTACAATCTCGTGTTATCATAAGACAGGGTTGTGCACATCCTCTTGCTGAGTATATCTACGAGCACTACCTGTATGATCTTGGAGTTTGGTTGAAATATAATTTTCAATTGCAGACAGTGGAGAGTTATATGTCAAGAGAAGACTCAACATTGGAAAGAACATGATAGTAATCTTCTCGTTTTTCTTTGAGGTCTATTGGATCAACCAAGGATAATTATGTGGACATATGATATCTATCATAACCTAGACGCATGGCCTCCCATGTACGAAGGTTTCCTTGAGTACTTCCCAAAGATTTTAATTTCTAGAACAGTTATTGACTGTACCTTTATGTAAGGTGTCGTTGGGACATGAGTCAAAGTTGGTATATATTTGTATCAAAACTCATAGCATAAGTGTTATTGCATTTTGCACAACAATTGTGATATTGAAGTTGTAGTTATTTTCTGTAACATGTATTTGGCGACTCAGAATGGGTGGGTTGTTGTATACCTATTTTGGGGTTGTCACACCATTTGAGGCGTTGTATGGACGAAAATGTCGTTCTCCAGTATGCTGGGACGAGGTGAGAGAAGCAACGTTGTTGGGACCAGAATTAGTACGCATGACTACAGAAAAGATCCAAATGATTCGACAACGTATACAAACGGCACAGGTTCGACAAAAGAGTTTTGCGGATCTTCATCGTAAGGACGTGGAATTTGGTATTGGGGATCATGTACTATTACATGTTTCTCCATGGAAGGGAGTTACAAGATTTGGAAAGAGAGGAAAGCACAATCCACGATTTATTGGTCCATTTCAGATTCTTGACCGAGTAGGAAATGTGGCCTATAGACTCGCGTTACCTCCAAGCATGTCTCGTGTTCATAATGGTTTTCACATATCCATGCTTCGTAAATATGTGAAAGACCCGAACCACATTATTGAGATAGCCGAAGATTTAACGTACGAGGAGGTACCTTTTAAGATATTGGATAGGAAAGAGCATGTCCTACGCACCAAGATTATACCACAAGTTAAGGTTTTGTGGAGAAACCATGCTATTGAAGAAATGACATGGGAGTTGGAGTCAAAAATGAAAATGAGGTATCCTCACCTTTTTGAAACACCAGGTACGTACGTCCAATTAAGACCCCAACTTTTTATAAATAAAATCGAATTTCCTCTAATTATTATTCTTGATTAATAAGGTGGTAATTTGATATAATGCTTTGGTTATGAGTGAAATGTGAAATTTTTGCAAAATAAACAAGTGGTTATTAAAATATTCATTTTTGTTCTGGGAATATTCGTTTGGTCGTGGAATATTCTTGTTGTTTAATAATATTCGTAATGCGGACGGCAGACCATTTATTGGGCCCCATAACGGAAAAAAACGGTTGGATGAAAGAAAACGACAAAGATTGAGTTTTATAAATAACGACGTAAATTATTACCGATTAACACCGTTGATGGACCCTAGTGGTTAAAATACAAGATGTCTGCGTTGTTGCGAGAAGATACTTGCAGATTGCACAATATTGTTGAATTATTGATTCGTACGTAAGAAGGCACTACTCAATAATTGCTATAGGAGTTATTGTTCAATATTTTATTTTATTGGTTCAATAATTGCTGCGTTGATATTTTATATTATTGTTGTTCAATAATTGTCACTGCACAGTATTTCCATTATCAGATCAATAATTCATATTATTTGAATAATATTATTAGATAGCATTATTGGCAATGTCTAGAAAGTTCTGTCTAAGGAGAGGTTATTTAATTGCGCGCCAGTAAGGAGAAATCCTTACCGGAAGGCCCCCTCTTTCCTGGGAATGGCCTGGTTGTCATAATTGTGATTCTGTAATATTATTTGTGAATAATTAATTATTGATTTATATGATAAGGAAATATTTATTTGATGTGGATATAAATGATGGATTTATTTATTTATGTGGTTAAAAATGAAGGAATTAATGTTGAGGTGTTTTATCGATTTTTTTGTTTGATTTTGTTCTTAAAGCTTAAAGCTTTATTAAGTGAGTTATAATTTTAATTCGACCGTTGGATCGTTGTGATTTTTGGATATGTTATACATATATTAGTTGAGTATATGTCCACAAATTTTGAACCGTTAAAAATTAACGCATGATTTGTTATGAATTTTAAAAGGTGTTGAAATGGTGTTTAAAATCATCCGTTTGTGGATTTTGAATATTTTCGGTCTGGAATTTGGAAAAACTTTCTTCTATAAAGTTGTAGAGAATTCGATTTCGTGTGAAATGGATACAAAATTCATATTTTTCTGATAAACGGGCTATTTTCTATGAATTGTTAAAGTTTCAGAAAATAAAATGATTTTTATTAAATTTATGGGTGGGATCCACTTTGGTTGGTGTGATTTAAAGTGGGGGCTGCTAAATTTTCAAAGAGTGGCATGTTTGGTTATGATGGCTAGCATGCGTAGAAAAAATAATAATAATAATATTAATTTATTATTTTAGTCTCTTTTGGCGTTCTAAAGATTTTCCTATAAATAGGTGCTTAGGTTAGAATTGAAAATCACACCGTAAACAAGTTTTCTTTCTCTCTATATTATCGAGCGTATTTTTGTGAGTATTTTGATACTTTTTGAGAGTTGCTATTCCGTTCAAGTTTCACGTCGACTTTATATCCAAATTTCAAATAAAATACGGTTATTTTGAGGTAAGGGATGTTATTTCTTTCGCAAATGATATTATTTTCTTCAATATCATTATGCCAAAATATTGGTTGAACTTTTTATCAAATTTGGAACTTGTTGTGTTGGGGTTACTATTCACGTATACGACACTATTCACGAATACGGCACTATTCACCGAAAAATAAAATTTTTTCTTTTTGTCCAAAATATCTATTATGGGTACTATCTTTGATTGTATCCATGTTTTGGTCTTTATTTTTGGAATTCTGCTTCATATTTGGTTATTATGGAGTATTATTGAATTTGATATATCTTAAATATTTAATCTCTAATATTTGTCATTTTGTTTCACTTTGGATTCGCTTTTTTAAAATATTTTTCATCATCCTCACCCCTAAATGATGATACTACCAATATCTTTGGCTCAGAGTAGTGCAAAGATGAATGATTAATCGATGAATATCTTTGGCCCGTAGTGCAAAGATGAACAGTGTTGAGATGAACATGACCATTCGGTGATATAAATGAATATCTTTGGCTGTAGAGTGCAAAGATGAATATTGATTGTTGTTACAGGATAAAATAATGATGATGGACTTTTAAATGTTAGAAGATAGTAGAACTCATTCTCTACGCTACTCTTCTAATGGATTGTTGTTTCACGCATTTGTTGATCTAAAACTTGTTGTCTATTATATTCTATCGATTTTTCCTGTTGAGGACTAATGATAATTTGTTGTATATTATCTTAGTCATAATATTCTTTATGGGCTAGTTGAGCTCACCCTTTTCCTTGTTGTTCCATTTTTCTTCTCGGGAGGTGAGAATATAGCGAGGACTAAATAGGGGGGTATGGAGTGATGATTGAAGATAGTTATTTTAGTAGTCCTCTCACTATTTTGTAAAATAGTATTTCAATAAATGTATTGAGGACTTATTTGGGTGTGGATATTGTCTAGAAGACAATATTTGTATTTAAACTCACGGTTGTGTTGTTGTCGTATTTTGCACGACAATTGTAATAATGAAGTTGTAGTTTTTTTTGTACCATGTATTTTGGCGACTCGTAATGGGTGTTGTATACCTATTTTGGGGGCGTCACAGGTTAATATCGAAGCTTAGGGATATGATCTCCATGAGATCGGGGAATAGAACTAGGAGGGAGAGATGAGTAAACCCTTTGCTAGTGTGTCCTACCTAAGCTTATTTGTTGGTTCATTATAATATAGGATATTATGTGACATGTTAATTTGTTTAATTAACCCTTGTTTTATGGCGATTTTTAAGATGGCAAATGAGAACGTTAACAATGGAGTGTATGAGACCGTGGAGACACCTTTAGTCACAAACCGGAGAACGTGCAATGGAAGGCAATATTCCTCCTCAGAAACAACACGACCGAACAAACGATGAATGATGGGATGTTTAGAAGCTTTTTGCGCTTCATGCAAAAATCGCATTTAGGAGACTCGTGTACGTATTACGGTGGAAATGATAGCAATGCGCGGTTTGTCACAGCCAAGCAGTTCAAAGAGTTGGGACCACCTGAGTTCATTGGAAAGCCGGATCCGATCAAGGCGGAAATATGGGTCAAACAAATTACCAAGATATTCGATGTCTTAGGATGCACGGAGGAACAGAAGGTTCCATTCGCCACCTTTATGTTTCGTGGTGAAGCGGATTACTGGTGGGAATCTGTGAAGCGTACCCAGCCAGATGCACTCAACATGTCTTGGGAAAGATTTCAGAAACTTTTCAATGACAAGTACTTTCCTAAAAGTATTCGTCATATAAAAAAGGTAGAGTTTATTAGACTGGAATAAAACAACATGACGGTGTCCCAGTATGAAGCAAAGTTTGCGGAGTTGTCCGTGTTTGCACCTCATTTGGTGAAAATGAGGAACGAATGACGCGTGATGTTTCGAGAGGTCTAAAACCCGAAATTCATCAATACCTTATCTCTCATAAATTTTCTCTGTATTCAGATGTTGAGAATAAGGCTCAATTATTAGAGCGAGATAATGAGTATGTTCAACCGAGGACCACAACTGTGGTCATCTGGGGTGGCAAAGCCGATCATCATCGAGCGATGATAACCAAATGGGAGGAAAGAATACGGACAAAAAGCGCGGTAACCACTCGGGTGGTAATCGTAGCCATGATAATAGAAGAAGTGAGTCAAGTGGAAATTTCAAGAAGAAGATTCAACAATGATGATAACGTGAAGACTTCAAAGATCAACTGGTTTTAGGGAGGAGAACGACCACCGGTCAGTATGCTATAAATGCGAGGAAAGAGGGTCATATCAGTCCAAACTGCCCACAACAATCCAAGGTATGTTATAACTGTGGAAAAGAAGGACATATAGCTCGAGACTGTTCGATAGCAAAACCAAGTTCAGCGGGGATGGTGACTCCAAAGGCTGTCCCGGATAAGTCAAAATCAGCGGTTCTTGGAAGAGCGTTTGTCGTGATCGCCAAAAACGCGAGAAACCCTAACGAGGTGATCACGGGTAAGCTCATCATAAACTCTTGCGAAGTTTATACCTTACTAGATACCTGGGTTCTACCCATTCTTTTATCTCTCCGCCAGTGCTCAACGCTTAAACTTGACTCGGGAGAAAATGGACTTTGACTTATCTCGTTGAAACTCCGTTAGAGAAACTTTCATCACATCCACTCGCTTATAAATCTTGTTTGATCCAAGTTGGCACCATCACATTACCTATTGACCTTATTTCTTTAAAGATACTTGCTTTTGATGTGATTCTAGGGATTGATTGGTTAACCATTCATCATGCCAAAATTGATTATTTTCGTAAGGTTTTTATTTTTCATATTCCTAACCAACCTGTCATATGAATTCAAACTACTAAACCACTAAAATCAATCACTGTCATATCAAGCCACAAAGCTATTCGTTTATTAAAAAACGGATGCCAAGCTTTCTTAGCCCATGTTATGGATTTGAATAAAGACAAGTCGGATTTGAATAATATTTATGTGGTTAAAGATTTTCCTGATGTATTTCCTGAAGAACTTCCTGGTTTACCCCCAGAACGAGAAGTTGAATTCTTTATTGACCTTGAACCGGGTACAAAACCCATTTCTAAAACCCCATATCGAATGGCTCCTATTGAACTTCGTGAGTTAAAAGTCCAACTACGGAGTTATTAGACATCGGTTTCATTCGCCCTAGTACATCTCCTTGGGGTGCTCTCTGTTTATTCGTAAAGAAGAAAGAGATGGAGTATGCGACTTTGTATTGACTACCAAGAATTGAACCATGTCACCATCAAGAATAGGTATCCGCTACCTCGCATTGATGACCTGTTTGACCGATTCAGCAAGGAGCACAATTCTTTTCAAAGATCGATCTTCGCTCGGATATCATCACCTAAGATTAAAATCGAGGATATTCCAAAGACCGCTTTCGTAACTCGAGACGGGCATTATGAATTCTTAGTCATGTCTTTTGGATTGACTAATGCTCCCCTTGCTTTCATGGATATGATGAACCGAGTATTCAAGGAATATTTGGATCGGTTCGTTGTTGTTGTCTTTATTGATGACATCCTCATATATTCCAAAAGCCGTGAAGATCATGAGCACCATTTGAAGTCGATACTTGAAAGACTTCGTGAAAACAAGCTTTATGCCAAGCTGAAGAAATGTGAGTTCTGGCTTGAGGAAGTAGCATTCCTTGGGCACGTGGTGTCAAAACATGGAGTATCTGTTGATCCGGCGAAGATTGAAGCAATACAAAGTTGGGAGCAACCGAAGTCGATGACTTAAGTACGTAGCTTTCTGGGCTTAGCTGGTTATTATTATCGAGATTCGTGGAAGGATTTTCTCGAATCGCTACTCCGTTAACTCAGGTTGACTCGAAAGATACAAAATTCATATGGAGCGAAGGAATGCGAGAAGAGTTTCCAAGAGCTCAAGAGGAGACTCATTTCGCACTGCTCGCAATACCATCTGGTACGGATGGATTTGTTATCTACAGCGATGCTTCGGGCAAAGGGTTAGGATGTGTTCTCATGCAACATGGGAAAGTCATAGCCTATGCCTCGCGATAACTCAAAGAATATGAGAGGAATTATCCTACTCATGATCTAGAGTTAGCGTGATTGTTTTTATGCTGAAAATCTGGAGACACTACCAGTATGGGGAGAAAGTGGAGATTTATACGGACCATAAAAGCCTTAAATATTTCTTCACCCAAAAAGAACTCAACATGCAAGAACGACGTTGGCTTGAGCTCATTGAAAGATTACGATCACACTATTCAATATCATCCTCGAAAAGCGAACGTAGTAGTCGATTTATTGAGTAGAAGATCATATGCAGGCACGAAAGTGCATTATTGTCAACGCAAAGACCCATTTTATATGACTTGCAAAGGATGGAGATAGAATTAAAGACTCCAGGGACCAACGTGATGATGGCGAATATACGAGTAGAACCGGCTTTAATCGATAAAGTTAAAGCTGCTCAAGCTACGGACTTGGAATATGCGTATGATGAAGAAGAAGGTGCAAGAAGGTGCTATTCTGGAAGCAAGAATCGATGAAGAAGGAATACTTCGATTCAACTCTAGACTTTGCGTTCCTAACGATTCTGACTTAAAGCATAGAATCATGATGGAGGCACACAACACCCCTTTCGCAATCCATCCTGGGAGTACCAAAATGTATCATGATATTCGACATACATTCTGGTGGAACAATATGAAGAGAGAGATCGCGGAGTTTATCTCGAGGTGTTTAACTTGTCAACGTGTAAAGACAGAACATCAAGTGCCAAAAGGTCCATTGCAACCACTTGAGATTCCAAAATGGAAGTGGAAACACGTTACCATGGATTTTATTACAGGTCTTCCCAAAGTTTCTCAAGGCATAGATGCTATTTGGGTTATTGTTGATAGATTAACCAAGTCTCTTCTCATTTCTTACCTATACGAGAAACTTATTCCTTGAACGCCTCTTGCTCAGTATGTATGTGAATGAGATTGTGAGATTGCATGGCATGCCAAGATCCATAGTTTCGGATCGTGACCCAAGATTTACTTCACGATTTTGGGTTAGCTTGCGAGAAAGCTATGGGCACGGATTTACGATTGATTCGGCATACCATCCTCAAACGGACGGACAATCGAGAGGACTATTCAAACTCTTGAAGATCTATTAAGACTTTGTGTCCTTGATTTCAAAGGAGTTAGGATAAGTATTTACATTGGTGGAATTCTCCTACAACAACAGTTATCAAGCAAGTATAGGCATGGCTCCATTTGAGGCGTTGTATGGAAGAAAATGTCGCTCTCCAAGATATCTTTGGGGCGAGGTGGGAGAAGCAACGTTGTTGGGACCGAAATTAGTACGCATGACTACGTAAAAGATCCAAATGATTCGACAACGTATTCAAACCACAGAGATCGACAAAAGAGTTATCGCGGATCTTCATCGTAAGGACGTGGAATTTGGTATTGGGGATCATGTATTATTACGTGTTGCTCCATGGAAGGGAGTTACAAGATTTGGAAAAGAGGAAAGCTCAATCCACGATTTATTGGTCCATTTCAGATTCTTGACCGAGTAGGAAATGTGGCCTATAGACTCGCGCACCTCCAAACATGTCTCGTGTTCATAATGTTTTTCACATATCTATGCTTCAGAAATATGTGAAAGATCCGAACCACATTATTGAGTTAGAACCGCATTTGAGATAGTCAAGATTTAACGTACGAGGAGGTACCTGTTAAGATCTTGGATAGGAAAGAGCATGTCCTACGCACCAAGATTATACCACAAGTTAAGGTTTTGTGGAGAAACCATGCTATTGAAGAAATGACATGGGAGTTGGAGTCAAAAATGAAAATGAGGTATCCTCACCTTTTCGAAACACTGTGTATCGTACGTCAATTTCGACGACGAAATTTCATAAGGAGGGAGGTTGTAAGACCCCAACTTTTTATAAATAAAATCAATTTCCTCTAATTATTATTCTTGATTAATAAGGTGGTAATTTGATATAATGCTTTAGTTATGGGTGAAATGTGCAAATTTTGCAAAATAAACAAGTGGTTATTAAAATATTCATTTTTATCGGGAATATTCGTTTGGTCGTGGAATATTCTTTTTCGCTTGAGAATATTCAATGCACGGCAGCAGCATCCATTTAGTGGGCCCATAACGGAAAAAACGGTTGGATGAAAGAAAACGACAAAGATTGAGTTTTATAAATAACGGCGTAAATTATTACCGTTAACACTGTTGGATTACCTGGTGGTTAAAATACAGTAATACGCGTTGTTGCACAGTAGCACACGGTATTGCACAGTATTTTGAATTATTGATCCTTACGTAAGAAGGCACTACTCAATAATTGTTACAGTAGTTACTGTTCAATATTTTATTTTATTGGTTCAATAATTGTTGCGTTGATATTTTATATTATTGTTGTTCAATAATTGTCACTGCACAATATTTCCATTATCAGATCAATAATTCATATTATTTGAATAATATTATTAGATAGCATTATTGACAATGTCTAGAAAGTTCTGTCTAAGGAGAGGTTATTTAATTGCGCGCCAGTAAGGAGAAATCCTTACCGGAAGGCCCCCTCTTTCCTGGGAACTGCCTGGTTGTCATTATTGTGATTCTGTAATATTATTTGTGAATAATTAATTATTGATTTATATGATAAGAAAATATTTATTTTATGTGGATATAAATAATGGATTTATTTATGTGGTTAAAAATGAAGGAATTAATGTTGAGGTGTTTTATCAAGATTTTGTCGGATTTTGTTCTTAAAGCTTTATTACGTGAGTTATAATTTTAATCCGACCGTTGGATCGTTGTGATTTTTGGATATGTTATACATATATGAGTTGAGTATATGTCCACAAATTTTGAACCGTTAAAAATTAACGCATGATTTGTTATGAATTTTAAAAGGTGTTGAAATGGTGTTTAAAATCATCCGTTTGTGGATTTTGAATATTTTCGGTCTGGAATTTGGAAAAACTTTCTTCTATAAAGTTGTAGAGAATTCGATTTCGTGTGAAATGGACATAAAATTCATATTTTTCTGATAAACTATTATTTTCTATGAATTATGAAGTTTCGAAAATAAAATGATTTTTATTAAATTTATGGGTGGGACCCACTTTGGTTGGTGTGATTTAAAGCATGTAAGGTCATGGGATTTTTCAAGAGTGGCATGCTTGGTTTTGATGGCTAGGATGTGTAATGAAAGAAATAATAAAAATATTAATTTATTATTTTAGTCTCCTTTATGCGTTCTAGCATTTTCCTATAAATAGGTGCTTAGGTTAGAATTGAAAATCACACCGTAAATAAGTTTTCTTTCTCTCTATATTATCGAGCGTATTTTTGTGAGTATTTTGATACTTGAGAGTTGCTATTAGCTCAAGTTTCATTATCGACTTTATATCCAAAATTCATCGTAAAAATACTTGCGGTATTTTGAGGTAAGGATGTTATTTTTTCATAAATGATATTATTTTCTTCAATATCATTATGCCAAAATATTGGTTGAACTTTTTATCAAATTTGGAACTTGTTGTGTCGGGGTTACTATTCACGTATCTGTTACTATTCACGATACTGACTATTCACTTCACAATAATTCAAAAAAAAAAAATTTTTTTTTGTCCAAAATATCTATTATGGGTACTATCTTTGATTGTATCCATGTTTTGATCTTTATTTTTGGAATTCGCTTCATATTTGGTTATTATGGAGTATTATTGAATTTGGATATCTTTGAAATACGAATCCCTAATATTTGTCCTTTTTTGTTTCACCGGATTCGCTTTTTTTTAAAATATTTTTCATCATCCTCGGTCCTAAATGATGATATACTAATGAATATCTTTGGCCATGAGTGCAAAGATGAATGATTAATCGATGAATATCTTTGGCCGTAGTGCAAAGATGAATGTGTTTGAGATGAACATAACCGATTTGGTGATATAAATGAATATCTTTGGCACAGTGCAAAGATGAATATTGATTGTTGTTACAGGGATAAAATATTGATGATGGACTTTTAAATGTTAGAAGATAGTAGAACTCATTCTCTACGTTACTCTTCTAATGGATTGTTGTTTTCGCTGCATTTGTTGATCTAAAACTTGTTGTCTATTATATTCTATCAGATTTTTTCCTGTTGAGGACTAATGATAATTTGTTGTATATTATCTTAGTCATAATATTCTTTACTGGGCTAGTTGAGCTCACCCTTTTCCTTGTTGTTCCATTTTTCTTCTCAGGAGGTGAGAATATAGCAGGGACTAGCCGGGGTATGGAGTGATGATTGAAGATAGTTATTTTAGTAGTCCTCACTATTTTATAAAATAGTATTTCAATAAATGTATTGAGGACTTATTTGGGTGTGGATATTGTCTAGAAGACAATATTTGTATTTAAACTCACAGTATGTGTTGTCGTATTTTGCACGACAATTGTAATAATGAAGTTGTAGTTTTTTTTTTTCGTACCATGTATTTTGGCGACTCGAAATGGGTGTTGTATACCTATTTTGGGTTATAAACACGCGACATACTTGGTAGTAAAGCGAGTCTATAGGCCACAGTTCCTACTCGATTGAGGATTTCAAATGGACTAATAAATCAAAGGTTTGAGCTTTCCTCACATCGCCGATTCTCGCTTTTGGAATAACAACTTCTTGCAACTCCTTCTTCATACGCATCAGCTTCGGTGTGTAGCTTGAACAACTTAACTTTATAGATTAAAGTCGATTATACTCGTATATCATCACGTGAGTCCCTAGAGTTTTTCATCTTCATCTCTATTATTTGTAAGTTATACGAAATGAGTCTTTGAAAATATCGTACTCGTACTCGTATACGATATTCTACTCAACACGTCAACTACCACGTTCGCTTTTCCCAAGATGGTATGGTCAGAACATGTGCCAAAATGAGTCTCTTCTTGAGTTCTTCGAAGCTCTTCCCACATTTCGTGCTCCATTCGAATTTTGTATCTCTACGAATCAGCTGCATTAATGGAGTAGCGATTCGAGAATATCCTTCAACGAATCTTCGATACTAACCAGCTAAGCCTAAAAACTACGTATTTCGATTGCTGACTTAGGTTGCTCTCAACTGTGACTCATATCCCAATCTTGAATAGCACGTCACAATGGCACCTATCAGTTTACTACCGCACAAATATGACGTCCCTAAAGGAGAGTCTGGCTTCAGTGCATTCCACAAAGGAAGTCACCATATAGAGGCTCGGGTACCAACTTCTATAGTTGGTTTTTTAACTCCTGAAGTTCAATAGGAGCCATTCGATATGAGATTTTAGAAATGAGTTTTGTACCGGGTTCAAAGTCGATACAAAATTTAATATCACGCTCTGGGAGTAGGCCAAGAAATTCTTCAAGAAATACGGCAGGAAATTTACTAACAACAAAAATATCATTCAAATCTGACGTATTATTGTTCAAGTCCATAACATGAGCTAAGAAAACTTGACATCCGTTTTTCAATAAACGAATGACTTTATGGCTTGATATGAAAGTGTTTGACTTCAAATGGTTTGGTTGCTTGAATTCGAATAACAGGTTGCTTAGGAATATGAAAACTAACAACCTTACGAAAGCAATCAATTTTGGCATAATGAGTAGTTAACCTTAAATCACATCAAAAGCAAATATCTTTAAAGAAATAAGGTCAACAGGTAATGTGATAGTGCCAACCTAAATCAAGCAAGATTTCTAAACAATGGATGAAATGAAAGTTTCTCCTAACGGAGTCTCCACAGATAAGTCAAAGTCTAATTTCTCCGTAGTCAAATTCAAACGTTGAACGCAAGCAAGAGAGATAAAAGAATGGGTAGAACCGGTATCTAATAAGGTATAAACTTCGCAAGAATTTATAATTAACTAACCCGTGCTAACTTCGTTCGGGTTCCTCGTATTCTGACCGGTCATGACAAACGCTCTTCCAGGAATCGTTGACTTTGAATTTTCTGGAACAGCCTTTTGAGTCACCATCCCCGCTGGACTTGGTTTCGCTATTGTACACTCTCGAGCGATATGTCATTCTTTTTCACAATTATAACATACCTTGAACTGTTGTGGACAGTTTGGACTGATATTTCCCTCTTTCCCGCATTTATAGCACATAATCGGTGGTCGTTCTCCTCCCTTGGAACCAGTTGTTGCTGGCGCTGACGTCTTCACATGGTCGTTGTTGAATCTCCTCTTTTTAAAATCTACTCCTGACTCAGTTCTTCTATTCTCATGGCCGTGATTACCACCAGAGTGGTTACCACCTTTTTCCGTATTCTTCTTTCTCCGCTGGTTATCGTTGTTATGATCACTTTGTCACCAATATGATCCTCAAGTTATGGTCCCTCGGTTAAGCGTACTCGTTATCTCGCTCTAACAATTGAGCCTGCTGACAACATCCGAGTAGAGAGAAAATTTATGAGAAATGAGATATCGGCGTATGTCGGGTTTCAAACCTCTCAAAACATCCGTCAAGTCATTACGTTCCTCATTCTCCACCAAATGAGGTGCAAACTCGGATAACTCTGCGAACTTTGCCTCGTCTTTGATATCTGCTCATATTGTTCTCGCTCTAGTCTAATAAACTCTACCTCCTTCATATAGCGAATACTTTTCAGAAAGTACTTGTCATTGAACAGATTCAAACGTCTCCCAAGACATCTTTGAGTGCACCGGATGGGTACGGTTCACAGATTCCCACCAGTAATGTGCCTCACCACGGAACATAAAGGTGGCGAATGGAACCTTTTGTTCCTTCGTGCATTCCAAGACATCGAATATCTTGGTAATTTGTTTGACCCACGTTTACGCCTTAATCGGATCCGGCTTCAAGGAATTCGTGGTCCCAACTCTTTGAGGAATTGCTTGTCAGAACAAACCGTAGCGTTCTTTGTCATTTCCACCTGTATTTTGTGCACGAGTCTCCCTCGTCTGATTTTGCATGAACTGCAAAAAGCTTTTAAACATCCCGTCATTCATCATCCGATCGATTATGTTGTTCACAGAGGAACATTGTCGACTCACTGCACGCTCTCTCTCATTGGTGAAAGACAAAGCGTCTCCACGGTCTCATTCACTCCATTGTTATCGTTCTCAGCTGCCATTCTTAAATATTGTCATAAAACAAGGGTTAATTAAACAAATTAACATACCACATAATATTCATATACTCTAATCAACCAACAAATAAGCTTAGGTAGGACATACTAGCGATGGATTTACTCGTCTCTCCCCTCCTAGTTCTATTCCCCGATCTCCGCCAGAGATCATATCCCTAAGCTCTGATACCAACTGTGACGCCCCCAAAACAGGTTCATTCCATCCAACCCATTCTGAGTCGCCAATAACATGGTACAGAAACAACTACAACTTTATTAATACATTTGTTGTGAAAAATACGACAACATATATACTGTGAGTTTAAATACAATTATTGTCTTCTAGACAATATCCATACCCAACTAAATCTTCATCACAATTATTGATACATTATTTTATAAAAATGGTGAGGACTACTAAGACAACTTTCTAGAACCATCATTCCACACCCCGACTAGTACTCGCTACATTCTCGCCTCCTGAGAAGAAAAATGGAACAACAAGGAAAAGGGTGAGCTCAATTAGCCCAATAAAGAATGTTATGACTAAGATAACATAGAACAAATTATCGTTAGTCCTCAACAGGGAATAATCTGATAGAATATAATAGACAACAAGTTTCAGATCAATATTCGCAACGAAAATAATAATTCATAGAAGAGTTACGTAGAGAATGAAATCTACTAGTATCTATGAATTTAAAAGTTCATCATCAATATTTTATCCCTGTAACATCAATCAATATACATCTTGAATCAAATATTCATCTTTGCACTACAAGCTAAAGATATTCATCAATTGGTCATGTTCACCTCAACACCTGTTCATCTTTGCACTACAGGCCAAAGATATTCATAAGAAAATCAGCCATCTTTGCATTACCGGTCAAAGATATTCATTAACATCATCATTTAGGACTGAGGATGATGAAAAATATTTTTAAAGAAATGAATCCAGTGAAACAAAAGACAAGGATTAAGGATTAAGGATTAAGGATTCGTAATTCGGTTTATTCACGTCCAAAAATACCTCAATAATAATCATAGTGGAGTAAAATTCAAGAACGATCAAAACATGGATACAATCAAAGCTAGTATCTATAATAGATATTTTGGACAAAAATGAAAATTTAACTTTTTTGTGAATATTGTCGTATTTGTGAATAGTGTCGTATACGTGAATAGTACCGTATACGTGAATAGTAACCCCGACACCAAAAGTTCCAAATTTGATAAAAAAAAAAAGTTCAATTAATTATTTTGGCATAATGATATTGAAAGAATAACATCATTATGAAAAAAATAACATCCCTTACCTTAGAAAGAATAAGATTCGATTTGGAATACTGGATATAGTCTTTGAAAGAACTTGCAGACCGTATAAAGAATACTCAAAGTACTAAAATACTCACAAAAATACGCTCGATATTATAGAGAGAAAGAGAAAAACTTCAGTTTTAATTGTAATTTTCAATTCTAACCTAAGCACCCTATTTATAGGAAAATGCTTAGAACACCAAAGCAAAAAATTTAATAAAATATTAATTTATATTAAAATTTTCCAACGCCCACTCTTATCAACTGAATTCAGCTAATATCACATGTTAAATGAAAGCTACAAAATGAAAAACACGTTTTAGTAATTAAAAATATTTTAAACTTCCAAAAATTAATTATTTCGGAGCTCCGGAACTTCAATAATTCATAATAAATAGCCCTTTTATCAGAAAATTCGAATCTCGCGAATTTTTATAGGAAATTCAATTCTCTACAACTTTACAGAAGAAAGTTTTTCCAAATTCCAAACACAAATTGACTGAAATTCACAAACGGCCGATTTTACAGGCTATAATCAAATTTCAGTCAAGAAATGGGGTCCACCGACACACAAAACATGTGTTAATCATTTACTATAACAAAAATACTCTTCCTCCTCGTATACTCATATATCACACACTCATTGTAAAAATATCACAATTATTATATTAATATAATATAATAATATATTTAAATGAATTATTTTATCAGAAAAAGATAAAATATTAATTTTCAACAATGTCACATTAAAAATTCTCTTCATCTATATCCACATAAAATCAATATTTTTCTCATCATATAAATCAATAATTAATTATTCACAAATAATATTACAGAATCACAATATTGACAACCAGGCAGTTCCCAGGAAAGAGGGGGCCTTCCGGTAAAGATTTCTCCTTACTGGCGCACAATTAAATAACCTCTCCTTAGACAGAACTTTCTAGACATTACCAATAATGTTATCTAATAATATTATTCAAATAATATGAATTATTGCTCCGATAATAGAAAATAATGTGTAGTGACAATTATTGAAACAACAGTAATAATAAATATTAATGCAGTAATTATTGAATCAATAAAATAAAATACTGAACAGTAATTATTGTAACAATTATTAAGTAGTGCCTTCTTACGTAAGAATCAATAATTGGTGCAATACCGTAGTATTCTTGTCTTGACAACGCCAGACATCTTGTTTTTTAACCAATTGGTATTCCAACAAAGATAATTCAGTAACAACTACGCCGTTATTTATAAACAACTTATACTTGTCGCTTTCTTCATCCAATCGCTTTCTATGGGGCCCACAATAAGGTCACATTGTCTTACGAATATTCCCGACGGTAAGAATATTCAACGACCAAAACGAATATTCCCCGATAAAATGAATATTTTATAACCACTTGCTTATTTGAAATATTTGCGCATTTTACCCATAACTAACCACATTAATCAAATCAACCCTTACTATTTCAAAATAATAAATAGAGGAAATTCTATTTTTATTTAAAAAATTCGGGGTCTTACATAAATCAATAATTAATTATTCATAAATAATATTTATAGAATCACAATATTGACAACCAGTGCGTTCCTTAAAAGAGGGGCCTTCCTAAAAGATTTCTCCTTCAAGCGGCGCAATTAAATAACCTCTCCTTAGATGTAACTTTATAGACATCGTCAATAATGTTATCTAATAATATTATTCAGATAATATGAATTATTGCTCCGATAATAGAAAATACTGTGTAGTGACAATTATTAAAACAAAAGTAATAATAAATATCAACACAAAGAATTATTGAATCAATAAAATAAAATATTGAACAAGAATTATTCTTAATACAATTATTGAGTAGTGCCTTCTCACGTAAGAATCAATAATTGGTGCAATACTGCGTATCTTCTTGTGTTTTAACCAATTTAGTATTTTAACAAGATAATTCAGAATAACTACGTCGTTATTTATAAACAACTTATACTTGTCGCTTTTTTCATCCAATCGCTTTCCCAAGCATGGGGCCCACAACAAAAGTGCTGTCAGCATTTAATATTTCCCAACGCAAAGAATATTCCACGACCAAACGAATATTCCTCGACAAAATATGAATATTTTATAACCACCGCTTATTTAAGATATTTACAAGATTTTACCCATAACTAATCATATTAATCACATCAGCCCTTACTATTTCAAAATAATAAATAGAGAAAATTAAATTTCATTTATTAATAATTTGGGGTCTTACAGTAACCATTGTTGAAAATTGATATTTTATCTTTTCTAATAAAATAATATATTATTATATTAAAATAATATAATAATGGTGATATTTTTACAATGAGTGTGTGATATATGAATAAATAAGGAGTATTTTTTTTACAATAATTGTTTAAAACATGTTTTTCATGTTGATGGACCCCATTTTTTGACTGAAATTTGATTATAGCCTGCAAAATTGTCTGTATGTGGATTTCGGTCAATTTCTGTTTAGAATTTGGAAAAACTTTCTTCTGCAAAATTGTAGAGAATTAAATTTCCTATGGAATGGATATAAGATTTGAATTTTTCTGATAAAAGGGATATTTATTATGAATTATTGAAGTTTCGAAGTTCCGGAATAATTAATTTTGAAGTTTAAAATATTTATTTTGAGAAAAACGTTTTTTGTAAGTTGGTGGGCCCCACTTATGTGGTAAACATGCTGAAATTTAGTTTTGTTAATGTATGATTTATATATATATATATATATATATATATATATATATATATATATATATATATATTCTCCATCCACAAAGAACTAGGTTGTTGGAGAGAAGAACCCATTTTTACCAAAGTAAAAAGCTTGTACTAGGCCTTAGACAATTTTTTTTTTTTTTTTATAATATGTTTACAAGCTCTACCGACTGGCCAAAATGAGTTGCTCCCCAACAACCGGTTGTATATATATATATATATATATATATTAATATTTTATTAAATTTTCTATTTTGGTGTTCTTAGCATTTTCTTATAAATAGGGTGCTTAGGTTAGAATTGAAAGTCACACCAGAAACTGAAATCTTCTCTCTATATTATCAAACATATAAATAAATCTCTTTTCTTTTTCTCATTATTGCTTCATAATAATTTTCTCATTCTATGAAGTTTATTTTTATTTTTATTTTATTTTTGCTAAATGTGAAGTTTATTTTTTTCGTTTGTGTGGGACTTATTTTTTTATGGGATTCAGAATTTGTTTCTCTTTTGTAAGGTGGTTTCATTATTATCTTCGGGAGATTTTGTTCTGAAAATTTATTTTTCTTTTTTTCGTTTGTGAGAAGTACTTTTTTGATGCGTAAATTGTTAAAATTGTTCATATTTAAGTGTGACATTTATTATTATTTGTAACATCATTTAGTTGTTATTATTATTTATATAATTTAATTGTTTTTCATAAATATTTGTAACATCATTTAGTTGTTGCTACGATTCGTTTGGTTGAAAGAATTACCTTTTTAATTCTTATTTTTTTCAATATTTTCGTTTTTAATAACAAATTATAATTTTTAATATATTTCAAATCTTTTTGACTATTTGATAAAAAATAAATAAATAAATAAATAAGTACTCCCTCCGTCCCGAATTATCTGCTATTTTAGCAGAAAAATTTTGTCCCACAATATCTGCTTTTTTAAGATTTCAATGCATTTTTTTCCTTTGTTTTTCAAGTTTGCCCCTTTACCCTAATTGTTGATAGTCATTACTCATTCAAGCCTTTCCTCTTTTTTAAGCATCCTTTTCATATTCCCACCAATAAGACCTTCCTGACACACTCTTCCATGAACAATCTCTTTTTACTAAAGTCATAATTGCAGAAAACAAAAAACCAGCACATAAGAGTATTTTAGTATTTTTATCACACATATTGGTATCTGTGTAGAACTCTAAAACAGCAGATAATTCGCGACGGAGGGAGTAGTACTTATGAAAGTCCATGTTTTTCTGACCTGGATCAGATTGTCGATTGGATAGGTAAAAATTAAAATCGGTCCATCTTTCGGTCCGATTTAGACCAATTAACTGGTTTAGTCTAAAAACGGTTCAAAACCGATGACCCAACGGTTCAACCAGGTGACCCAGTGAACCGGTAACCGGGTCATGGGAGCCTCCACCCCTTACCGAAGAAAAATCCAACACTAAGATTTTCAGACCCACAATTCAACAAGCCTTTAGCTGCAACATCTCCTTCTCCTTCAAAATCAACCCTTTTGCAAAATCCATTAATGAATTGAACAAGGCTGAAACAGAATCAACTGGAGAAGGGTTAAGCTAATACCCACCTTTAGCAATGGTGATTGGGTCATCAAGAAACCCATCCATAAATTCTCATGGCCGCTTAGACTCTAATAAATTGATTTGTTGAGCAATTTTATGAATTGGGCTATTCCCAATTTCATGGATCCAGTTTGCCCCCATCTCAATTCTATCACCACCGTACTCTGAAGTGTTAATCCGTCCCCCAATTCTTGTCCCACCTTCCACCACACAAAGCTCGAAAGATTCTGTAGATTTGTGGGCTGTGTAGAGCATGTTAGCAGCGGTGAGACTAGAAGAAAGAAGAAGAGAGACTGATGTAAACAAATGTGAGGTGAGATAAACGAATAATTGAAGAGAAGAGGAGGAATAAATAAGGAGTGTTTGGTTGGTGTGTGTCAAAAGCCTGGACTAAAAAACTTTAATTCTGATCCGGCTAATTTAATAGGTATTATTTGTACTAAAAAACTTTATTTTTTAAAAATAAATTGATTAATTTACATATTTATTAAATATTATATATAATATATGACAATAATTAATATATTTAATTATTTATTATATATTAATGACGTTACTGGGTTAATAACAGTTCGATCACTAGTTGAACTAATAATGCATATACCCGGTACCTTTTCTAATTCGATGAACGATAAGAATCTCGTATGAAATGTAGCCGTCTAACTATCATATATTAAAATTGATTTCTTCAAATCCCTAGTCACGGAGACCATTGCCAAAAAATATGATATAATTTGTAACTACTTTTAGGTCATATATCTTCGGTTATTATGAAAGTTAATTTTATAGTAAGTTGGTCAATTGATTAATACAGTGTTGACACGCAGAGAAAGATCAATTTTCAAACGGCATGTCAACACTATTTTAATTAATTAATCAAAAAATTAATTTCATGCCAACAAGTCATCCAAAATAAGTAGTACATTACATACGTTTTTTTCCACTGCAAATCATTTTATTGGAGTATATGTTTTTTGGGGTCGCACGCTAAAAAGTCTTGGTCTTGAGACAAATGCCTAACCAACCCATCCAAACTTTTGTAAGAAGTTCCACCCATTTTTGTACTAACCAATGCGGCCTTACTCAACTCCTTAGCTCTTGCTATTCTCTCACCTCGTTCCTCATTACTCACCGCTTTTGCCACCAACCGAGCCAACTCATCTGAGTCAGGAATCATGTTCGCGCCCTTGCACACTCTAATTCCCACCTTAAGCTCATCCAAAAGATCAGCATTGACAAATTGATCCGCCCCCATTGGCCACGCCAGCATCGGCACCCCCGCCACAATCGACTCGAGCACCGAGTTCCACCCGCAGTGAGTCAAGAACGCACCCACGGCTCGGTGACTCAATATCGACACTTGTGGGGCCCACCCTTTTATAACGAGTCCTCTACCAGCCACACGCTCTTGGAATCCTAATGGGATCATGCCGTATTCTCCTTCCACGTGTCCCTCGGTGGGGATTTTTGATGACCAAAGAAAGTTGACCCCACTCTTCTCCGATCCCAATGCCAATTCCTCCATTTGCTTGTTGGTCAACACCGCTAGACTCCCAAAGCAAACATAGACCACCGTTTGATCGTCAAATTTGTCAAGCCAAGATGTGATATCACTGGCCAAAACGGAGCTGGACCCACCTCTTGAAACTCGATCAATTTCAGGAGGGAGTAATGGTCCAACCGACCACACCCGATCATGACCCAATGATTCCCTCAAGTAATCCAAATAAACTCGTTCCAACTCACTAAACGAGTTAATCACGAGTCCCCAACTCGCTATATTACCAAGAAACGCATCTTTGAGAAATTCCGATCGCGAGCCACCGGCGACGAAGCTACGATACACTGGTGACAGCTCCCACCAAGGGTAGACCGGGGAATTCGGAATTTCCGGGAAAGAAATCAGCTCATTATCATCGCCGGGATCAATTCTTTGCCGCATATCACGCCAAAGGGAAAAAATAACCGACATAGCCAAAGCGCCGGACGGACAGAAAACGAACCGTCGAATGCTGAGCTGGCACGCGAGGCGGTGGGTCCAGCCCAAAAACATGTCGGAAATTATGGCCACGGGCGGCGATGGGTGGCTCTGAAACCAATTGAGCATAGGATTGTAGAGCTCCCCCAAGGAAGGCATCATAACACCGAATGAACCGACCGGGAGGTCTTTCACGTTTTCAACGCCTGCCGGAATTGATGGGATCACCGGAAAAGGTAAGACCAGGGATTTAATTGATGGGTGTTTTGAAAGAAGAGGGTCTAGGAATGAGAGATTTTTTGGGGTTACGAGAATGGTGATGGTTAAGCCACGGATAGCGAGTTGGTGGGTTAGGTCCAGGAGGGGTATCATGTGCCCCTGCGCAGGATAAGGGAAGACCAGGATGTGTGCACCAGCGCCGGCTACTGCCATGACCGGTGTTGCAGAGGGAAGGATGAAAGAGGGGAGAGAGAGAAATGAAGAACGGGAATATTTGGGGAAGTGAGAGAACTGGTGTTAAGATCAGATCTGAGAGGTGGTGACGAAAACAAGGTATTTGCTTTGTTTGGTTTGGAAATGTGTTTATATAGTCACTTTGGTGCAACTTTTTCCTATGCCTTGCTCACTATACAAACAAAGAACATTAGTATTCTTCTTTTTTGGAAACAAATATTATGTGCGCACAAACACCATTAATTGTCGTGGTGGCTGAAATTACGGCCTAACAAAACTCTCTTCCTCTTTCTATTTTAATAATTTAAAAATTAAAATAAATTTAAATTATTTCAAATCAATTAGATCAAATTCAAATTGGGTTATATATATATTAGTGGTCCTGAATTTAGTGTGTCAAATATAGATTGTCAATTTGTGACTGCTGTTGCGGAAAATGGGTTCCTAGTTCCGTCATGGGTGATCTAATTGAATCAAACACCGCCTATTTTTAATGGAGTAGTTCTAGGGGGACATTTTTTTGTGATATTATCTACCGACAATTTTTTTTTTTTGGTTTTTTTTTTTTGTAGTACCTCTTAAAAAATATATATATATAGTATTTATTTTAACTGAAATTTTTGTAAAAAACAGTATTTTAGGTATAAATTAGATACATACAAGAAACAGAGTTGTACATATATTTTACACCTAAAACACTGTTTTTTACAAAAATTTCAGTTGAAATAAATACTATACATTTTTTAAGATGTACTACCAGAAAAAAAAATGTCGCTAGACAATGTCACCAAAAAAATGTCCCCCTAGAATTTCTGATTTTAATGCTTCTCGAGTATTTATTACGTTTTGAAGAATAAATATGAATTTACAATACTGCTTTCATTCTTTTATTATTGCACTAAATATAAAAAATTAATAATTATACATATACTTTGTCAAATTAATGAAAATACATACAAAAATATCAATATAAAATAATACAATATTCTTAATTTTATCATTATAAATTAAATTTTATGTCATCAATATTAAATGAGTTTGAAAGTTTTTTACTTGCTCTTTCCTAGTGACCTTTTCTTACGCGTCGGTTAGGTAGATGAAGTTGTTCGCTCATGCTTCCTTTGCGTAAGAAAGTTGTTTTATCGACTGATAAACTTGATTCTCGTAAAAAGCAAACACTCAATATATGACAGATAGAACAAGTTATTTAAACAGTGGCTACCAACTTGACGCAAAAATTAGCTTAAGGATAACTCAGTAGCACAAATGGAGACTAACTCAGAATCCCCAAACTACAGAACCCTAGAAGGAGAAGACGAAGACTCAGAAAATTCCCCAAATAAACGACCCAAAACCCTAACCCTAAATTCACCTTCATCCTCCAAAGGCAAATCCAAAATTGAAGACGAATTGAACTTCCACAGCTGCGGAATTTGCTTATCGGAAGAGGGAAAAGCCATTAGAGGATGGATCGATAGCTGCGACCATCACTTCTGCTTCGTATGCATCATGGAGTGGGCCAAGGTCGAGTCTCGTTGCCCCATGTGCAAGCGGCGGTTCGCCGCCATTCGCCGCCCGCCCAAGGACGGCGTGTTTCCGGCCGAACGAATTGTTAATGTCCCGGTTCGTGATCAGGTAAGTAAATTTGTTTATTGAGTTATTGAAATGCTAGAATTCAATCTCAAAGAATGAATCCTGTACTGCCAAACAGAGCCTAAATTTTTTGATTCTGCTGCTTATTTTCTCGTCCTAATTAAGAATACCCATTTACATTTTGACATTTTGTGGTGCACTAAAATGAAAGAGTTTGTTTTAATATGCTAAGTGAAAAAGATTTATAATGTGTTTTTGATATTTCCATATAGTCCTCTCAAGAAAGTGAGTTCACCTTCACGTGAGAGGGGACATGTGAAAATATCAAAAACTTATATATAGAAATAGTGCTCCCCTATAAATATCCTAGCAAGTAGTGTAATTGTTTCTTTATATTTTAATCGAGCTCAAGCTGATTTTAGTAGAGCTCAAAACCCATGTTCAAGCTCGGCTAGGAAAACTGTTGTGTAAAGTTACAAGCATAGGAGCTTCTTCTATTTGAACCAAGTTCTACTGAAGCTAGGGGCAAGCTGGGTTAGTACTTAGTAGCCGTATAAAATGAGCTTTAACAAGCCAAACTCGAGCAATTCTCATTTGTTTGTATACATATTGAGGGAGTGAGGTAAAGATCCAAACGCTGGATTATTCCGCTTTAAAGTGATTTCTTAAAATTCAGCACATTCACACAGCGACTTAATATCTAGTTTAACAAAGAAAAATGGCAAACCCACAAAGAATAAAAAACTAAATTGTATCCATTAAACAGGAAAAGACCTTTATTTGTCACCCATCCATCCATGAGGAGAAAAAGAAGAATACTCCCCAAAAACTACATCATATGATTAGAGAGGAGAAAATTTTAAGAAATTAAAAATATCATGCATTTCAAGTTTCTAGTTAACTTCTGGGCTATATAATTATTAATAATTATAACTAAGTTGGTTAAAAAAATACAGATAAACTATCTCTTGACAACGGAACAAAAGGGCAAGAAGCGAAACCCCCATTTACTTTCTAGATCCACCGCTACTACCTTCCATCTAAAGTAGGACACACCCCCAGTGCTTCTTGTTGTCTCCCTAATTCTCTCTCCTCTTCATCACAGACATATGTCAGACACCTTCTTTCTGACTGAAATATAGATTACACCCCAGACTTTGTGTCAGGTGAGGTTTGAGCCCTAACATATAAAATGTGTCCCCTTCACCTTCAAGCTTAAGTTTGGCATTCTAGTTGCACCCTCCGAACTTTTAACCGGTCAAAAGTGACAGGAAGTTCAAGTCATCCAACTTTTTGAAAGCTAAAATAGGAATAACAGATTAAAAAAATATAAACGTTATCCCCAAAATTCAAATCTAGCTTAACACCTAAATTTAAACCCTAATCCTAATCTCAGACCCATCTTTGATCATCTCATTCTCTCTTCTCCTTCCTTCATTTCATTCTCTCTAGCGATGAACAGCCATGTTGGAACACTAGGTCCCAACAAATTCTACTACAACAACCTCACAATGCCTCAAACCTGCATCGATGTGAAGTGAATCGATCCACCAATTTTGTTCCTCGACATACTAATGTGGTGGGATGGAAGAAGCCAACTGGTCTATGGGCTGCTTGAACTTCAAGTGCAATCGCCTCCAAGGTTTCATCGAAGATGATAAAAAGATAATAAAGGTATCTTAAATTTGGTTGAGAAAATAGAGTTTGGCACTTGACCCATATGGAAAATTTGTTGATGAAGATGATAAAAAAGACAACATCTCAATTTATGATGGTTCGAGCTGAAATAAAATAAGAGTTAATACATAGGTCTTCAAGTTGCAAGAGAACGAGTTAACTCGGTGTGACTCGGGATGTGAAGTAATAGAGAGATGCCGAATTTTGAATCGCTCTAATCCGGAAAGAAGGAAAGAAGGGGAGATGAATTTTGATGGAGTTTTGATGGAATAGTGTTAGAATATATGTGCCTATCCATGGCTTCTCTCTGGCACCAAGTAAATTATAACTTCTTTTTCTTCTTCTTTTTATTTATTTATTTTTTTCAAAAATCTGGTCAAACTAGATCTGACAGGCGACAGCTAGAGTTTAGTCCCAAATTTGGAGTTGTTGATTTAGAGTTATTTGGATGGGTGTATGTCTTTTAATGGTTGGTTGAAGTAACAATGATGATGAACAGTCTTTGTGACTGCAATTTTGCGACAATTTGCTAAAAAAAAATTTTTTTTTTTGGGGGGGAGGGGGGGTTAATGGTGGATTTATATGAAACTCTTTTTTTGTTAATTGATTATATGAACCTTTGTTGGGTTGTTAATGGCTAATTAAATGAAACTTTGTTAGAAAGTACTTGAGAATTTGAATTTGTTAACTTACTACATAATTCACATCAAAGTATCAAACATGCTTCAATTAAACACACTCCAAGAGTGTATATGTAGAGCAAGGAAGGAAAAATCATTGCTTTAACAATCATTCCTTATCTTCCTACAGTAGAAATTGCATTCCATCTTCTCTCAATCTGCTTCTCTCTATTTCAATTTGATTTGGATTGCTGTTAGGGCTTGACAAATGTGCAAATTTGTGTTTTGAAGATGATGAAGGGTATAGTGGTAAAATAATCCCTTTGAAGCATGTGTATGATGATTTCGGTCAGATTTTACCTACAAAATGTTCGGAGGGTGCAACTAGAATGCCAAACTTAAGCCTAGAGTGCAAGGGGACACGTATTGAATGTTGGAGTGCAAACCTCACATGACATGGTGTAATCTGTATTTCAGTCCCTTCTTTCTTGATTCTCCCTTTGTTTCTCTCTCTTAGGAGTATTATATTTTCATATTTGCATTGCTTTGCTGTGATCTTGGATGATGAAATGAAAGTAAGGTGATCTTCTCCTTCTACCCAATGTTCGAAAAAACTAAAAGCTATACGACGCGTTTTTCTCCGGACGGGACGAGGCGAGGCGTAAGCCTCGAGGTGGAGCGAGGCGGAAGCCTTGATTTGAAGACCTAAAAGTCCCCAAAAAATATAAAAAATGCTAATAAAATCATAAAATAATTCATCATTATAATAAATGTCATAAAAGACATAAATAACCAACGTCGCGTTAATGTATCATTACAAAATATCAAAACAATAAAATATCATCAACTACTTATATAGTGATCATCCATCACTATATAAGTAGTGTATCATTCGTATCCAACGACTTGAAAAATGGATCAAATCATAGATCATCCCCACCATCATCTCCATCATCATCCCTATCATCACTAAGAGGATCCTCCATAGAACCATCATCTAATAGCTATGTCATCCTCCTCATCGTCAGTGCTAAGAGGATCAAACTCCGGTTCAATCCTTTCACTTTATCTATAAATAAACAAGTGAATATATATTTAATCTAAATGAGTATGTTTTTTTAAAAGCATACTTTAAAGACAACTTAAGTAATGACACTAACCTTTTGTTTTAGTTTTTGACTGCAAAGTCTTTCTCTTTTGACTTCCTTGTTTACTACTTGTTCCTCGAGTCCCTTTCCCTCGAAGTGTAATCTCCCTCACATTAGTCTCTTCTCGTCCAACTGTCCATTCACCCTCCTCCTCCTCCTCCATATCATCATTCCCATAAGTCACTCCCGAGATATTTTCATCTTTTTCCCCCACAACCCACTCATTATCAGATGACATACTATCAACAACCAATGGATCCTCTTCTTCCGTTGGTGCCTTTTTCTTGATGTGTCGATGTTTCAATTTTTTATTGTACATAATGTAAGCCAATGAGTTAAGCCTGGATGCGGACAGTCGATTCCTTCTCTTTGTATGTATCTATATTACAAGTAATTGAGCATTAGTGAGATCTTAATAAATAGATTTGAGAATATAAATGATTTATATCTAATAAATACCTAACTAAAAGTACTCCAATTATGCTTACACGCCGAAGATGAGCAAGGTAAACTCAAAATTTTCACTGCAAAGTTTCTTAATTCCGGAGATCTCCAAATGAGATCCACCAATCAGTTGGATCAATATTAAAACATGTATCAATCTTACCGGTACAACCAAGAGCACGTTTAATCAAAATAAAAGCATGGCCATATATTAATCAACGATACTTACCTGGAGCACGTTTCTTACACGTGTTTTTGGCATTTGTGTAGCCAATTAACCCTTGCCTCAATCGGAATGCATCTAATTGCAAATCAATTTTCTCTCTTTCCTCGGAGTTAGGAATAAGCTTGTCCATACAAGCATACAATCCCACCTTAACTTCTACATTGGCATAGAAATTGTCATATTGAAAATGAGGATTCAAAAAATATGTAGCAGCGTGCAAATGCCGATGCAACTAATTGTCCCACTTAGCATATATTATGCTCTATATCTCTTTATATGCGGCCTCCTCATTATCCAAATTTTTTGCAATCTTTTCTTTTGCATTGTCCATGGCACCATATAAAAATCTCATTTCCGGCACCTTCTCTGAATCTGCCATCTTCAATACACTTACTAGAGGTTTTGTGTAAGGCTGTAAAATGAGCAAACAGTTCGGATCGATTCGTACTCGTTCGACTAAAAGTTCGTTTCGAGCTCGACTCGAAATATAAATGGGTCAAATATGAGCAAATTTTAAAGTTCGATAAATTACTCGAACCTCCTCAAATTGTAATTTTCTATTGATACTCGGATCATATTCGGTCGAAAAGTTCAAACTGCTCGGGCTCAATTCGGAATTGTGCTCGACTCGGTAGCTAAATGAGCCTCAATCAAACCTTATTTTATACTCGATAAATTTTGTGAACCAAATCTGAGCAACTCAATACTTGGATCGACTCGGTTCGTTTACACCCTTAGTTTTGTGGTCTTAATTACATATCCCACACTATCCTAAAAATTCCTATCACTTGGAATGATTTTTCTCACCTCTCTACTTTCAGGTTTTTTTGCCCAAGTACAATTTGTCTACTCCCTAGATGTAAACATAGCCTCTAAAGGCTATCTCAAACTATGCATACTCTGCAAAGTTAAATAAACAATGGCAAATCTAGTGTCGGTTGGCCGAGCAAGGTCTTTATTAGTGTTGGCCCTCATCAATGCCAAGACTCATCCATGATTATATATGAAGTTGCTTACCTACAATTACATAACGGCATTCATCAAAAAATAATAATAACTCAAGTATTCATTGAATTAAAAAAAAATTATAACCAAATAATAATAATAGACTAATAGTAATTACCTTCTTTGCCTTTGTCTAAACATTTTTATGTTGAGGCAACTCTCCAAGCTACTCAAGCATTAAATCGATGCAATGTGCGGCACACGGTGTCCACCACATATGTGGCCTCTTCTCCATTAACATTCTCCTCGCCGCCTTATAATTAGATGCATTGTCAGTGACAACTTGAATAACAATGTCTTCTCCCACTTCCTCAACAACCTCATCAAGTAGTTTAAACATCAAATTGGCATCTTGAATTGCATCAGATGCATCAACAGATTTCAAAAATATAGTGCCACGGGGGTTGTTTACAAGAAAGTTTATTAGTTGTTTTTCCCTAATATCTTTCCAATCATCCGACATGATTGATACCTCCGTATATACCCAAGTCTTCTTTACCTTCTCAACAAAGGCATTTGTAGTCTTCTCTTCCTCCTTCAATATCCAAGAGCTAAGCTCGTATAGAGTAGGTGGTTTCAAACCTTGACCATAGTTCCCAATTGATCGGCACATATTTATAAATGAAGGACTATCTGCAACATTAAAAGGAATCCCGTTTTCAAAGAAGAATCTACCAATATCAAGACAGACTGCATTACGACCTTCCTTTGAAAATACGATACGCTTTGTAGTAGCATCATCATCAACAGCATCAACATCTACAACAAATCTGTCCATGGGTCCCCGAACTCCCCTCGCGGAGGCACTATCCACACTTAAACCTCCCAAGGATGGATGACCACCATAATAAGACTCACTTTATATTTTTTTCAGCTTCATTTCTTTATCTTTCCTCCTTTGAGTCGATATTTTTCTTTAGTAATGAAGCAAGCTCTTCCTTCACTTCACTTGGTACTTTTTTGCCAGCCTCAACGTTACTATGATTACCCACAAGATGATTTTTCAGCCTTGTAAGCCCTCCTTTACAAATTTTCTTACAAAAATTGCATTTCACATATAAATGAGATTTATTAACTCCAGGAGCTTCGGTGCCATATTTTCAAGTTGGATCTTTCTTACCCATAATAACAATTCACTGTAATAAAAAAAAATTTATAAAGTCATTAACATATAGTACCCAACCAAATTGCATATACATAAAGTCATTAACTAAAATTCAGTATAATAGCTCTACTTCCTTGATTTGATATAGACAATTATTATAATTCAGTACCCAACCAAATTCCATATACAATTCATGATGTAGGACAACTCTGCTACTACTTCATTAAAGCACCTTGTTACGCCTCGAGGCGCGAGGCGACGAGGCGCACGCCTCAGTCAAATAAAGCCCAAGCCTCTGAATTTCTCATTAAGGCGTAGGCCTCGCCACATCTAGCTCCCGCCTCGCCACAAGGCGCGCCTCGATCACAATTTCGAACATTGCTTCTACGTACTATATATTATACAGATTTCGGAGTGTATATCTTTCTATCACTCTATCTATAGTCGCCTAGCTGGTTGCCGCCTAGGGAACTTTTGCAGGAAGGACCTGCCAGGCAGGCGCCTAGGCAGCTGTTTGTAAAACCCAACCAAGTATGTTGTGCATTTTTATAATAAAAATCACGCATGATGGTACTCTTTTGGTGGAATTTAGGACAATTTCCATGCGATTCTGACACCTAGTATTCTCGTCACTACGAGATTCTGTTCCTCAAATGATAGATTATATATTTAGTGCCTTCTCCATTGAAAATCTCTCATCATTTTTTTTACATGTTTTTGACTTGCAGGTCTACCATTATTTTGGAAATGCCACAACTGGACCTCCTGATCCATATTCTGAAGTACAGTGTACTGTCTGCCAAAATACGTCAAATGACAGTCTTCTGTTGTTATGTGATCTATGTGACTCCGCTTCACATACATATTGTGTGGGTCTGGGTGCCACTGTACCTGAGGGTGACTGGTTTTGCCAAGACTGTACTCTTTTGAGGGATGAACACTCCAAGGATGACAAGGATCCTGACTGTGAAGGTCAAACTGGGTCTGAGCCCAACTGTGGAAATCAAACTAAATTTGAGAAATTTCACCAAATTCCATCATCTGAAACACGTGTATCTATCCTTGACATTGTCAGAGAACCCAGTTTGCATGAGGCTGAGAGATCTTCATCAAACAGACATTGCTTGTTATCTACCGTTGTCCCTGAGGAGGGGTTAAGTGTAGCAGATACCATAACTGATCATGGCTCGGGAAAACAGTCTTTTGTCAGACACGGTGCAAGTCAGTTGGGTGCAAGAACATTGGGGCACTGCCGCAATGTGCATGGTCGTATACGTGCATTACGTGAAAATTGGAATAGATTCCGACAGGGATCCTTAAGCTTCTCTTCCAACTCCAATGATAAATATGGCGTAGGTTCAGTACCTCGTGGACGTTCAGGTCAACCAAATTCCTCATCTTGCTCGAGTCAGCAGTCGACACCTCAAAAGGGTTCTTCCTGCAACACGTTACCTAATAGTGGCACAGAAGATATTGATAAAGCTTGGAAGATGATGGATGTAGCAAAGTCAATAGAAAAGGATCGGAAAAGAACCAACATTGTTCATCATGCCTCGAAAGGGTCAAAACATCCTTTGAGGAAAGTAAATACCCCAAAAGAAGCTGATAGTGGGACCTCAAAGGTTCTTGCATCAAGTAGTATTGGAAATAAGAATTGTGATGACCTCAAATTGGAAAAGCATTACCAGGACTGTGCTATTGTTAAAACAAATGACAGGCATAAATATCATATGTTTAAGGGGGAAAAACCAAGTGGGGTTCCAAAATTGATTGAGGGTTATCCAGATACTCGTTCAATTGTTTATTCTGAACTGTCATCTTCAATGAAGGTCCGGTGTTTTAGTCAAGTTAGTATTCGTCATGGAAATGGTGGGAACCTACCACAAAACGAATTTCTTGGAACGCTCTCAACTGTTCTAGATAAAAAAGATGGGCGCTGTAGTTCAGTGCCTGTTGCTGAAAATAATTCTCATGCCAAACAGGAGCTTCATACATCTTCCTCCTCTAATCTCAAGGAAAAGAATAAGGTGGAAAGAAGAAGTGTTGATAACAAGGCAACAAAAGATAACGATGCCAAGAGTGAAATTCAATCTCTAGTCAAGCTCAACTTGAAGCTTCTAAGCAGAGATAAGAAGCTAGGTATGATCATTTCGTTCTAACTATATCTTCTATATATGCATAAGCTTTGATTTCGTTGTTGTAATAGTAGTTACTAACTTCTGGATTAGAAGGGTAAACAAACCGTGTTATGATTTCGCAATGCCAAACATCTTTAATTTGGATATATTCTCATCACAAATGATCAATTGATTTGTATGCCACAGAAATGTACACTTGGACATGGCTTCCTCATGAGTAAAAAGGTTCCATGCATAGTTCATAATCTCCTACATTGCCCTTCCAGTAACAGATTTTGGAGGTCGTGGCTTGTTATTGCTAACCAGTGATTTACTTAAAATAAAAATTTATCTTGTGGAAGCTATACTTTAGTTACTTGTATAGGTTATGGAAAAAGAAACATAAACTACGATGTTATGGAAAATGTGATCCATATAAAATTACTCCGTGTTTCAGTACACTGAATGTTGCTTGCTAAAATGGGAAATACAGCAGTTACACTCATGCACGCACACACCCAAACAAAAAAAAATAACTTCAAATTGGATATTTTGTGTTCTTGTTTCCATCTAGAGTTTGCTTGTAGCATAAAAGCAGTATGTCCATTCCTCAGCAATCTTCGTTTTGATATTTTTCTGTAACATTTTGAATAGAGCAAAACAATTCTTGTGTGTGCAGAAGTTGATGCATTTAAAGAAGTTGCTAGGCTTGCCACGCACACCATATTGGCAGCATGCGGTATAGGGCACCCAAAGCCTGGTGTCCGGTCCTTCCCGAGCTCAATTTGCAGCCACGTAGACAAAGTTGAGCAAGTAAGAAGGTCCACTCTAATGCCTAGTTCTTGCAGGGAATGCTTTTTCGTCTTTATAAAAGATGTTGTCAACACCTTCATGGTTGAGAAATTGGATCATCCCAAAAATAACGGCTGACACCATTCTTTTCGGGTAATCAGCAGGAATGATCCAAGTTGATGAAGTTATTCTTCTCTACTAGCTTGATTCCAAGGGATTAAGATTGAGTTGGCTGATTTAGTAGGAATTATTGTTATTGTAAGTAATTAATTTTTGTTTTCATAATATTTTTATAGATTTACATAGAATAATACCTAGACAAAGAAGTGAAGCAATACCATCAACTTTTTCAAGAGATTTTTGCAAAGTCTTCTCTTAAAACTCCCTCTAATGGTGTATGTCCATCACAGTCATGTTATTCGCTGCTAGTGTAAGATTCTCTTACACTGTCATCTTAAGTTTGGATTGAAGGAATGAAATTAAAAGTTGGAATGAGTTATTTCATATGTTCTCTCTCTCCCAATGAACCAAATATAATTTTTTTCATTTTTCATTTTATTCTCACCTTTATTATTCCAATTCAAACGTATTATTACTCCAATCCAAACGTAGCGTCAGTGAAAATCTTTATTATTCTAATTCAAATGTAGCATCAAGAAAAAAGAATAATTCTTTTTATGTTTTAGTTTAATGGTGATGGTATAATGATGATAAACTTGAAGATAATGTATTATTTTAAATCATCATTTCAAAAATATAAACTATTTTTGAAATATAAAAAAAAATTCAACAAGTGGTAAGAACTAGAAGTCATTGTTGTCTCTAACGTTTGACATCAAGTGAAGCATACCTTGGTAATGGAGTACTGCAATGAATTTAGCTTTAAACGAGACATAAGGTTTTTTGATTATAGTGGTGCATTTGGGTCCATTGCAAAAAAACTAAACCTTGTTGTTGGTTGTTGCTGTCACTGGAATAATATAGAAAGAGAATAACTTGTCTTTTGCCTTGATTACAAAATATGATTATGAATTTGTCAACCCATATTTTAAATTTCAAACTTATCTTTATTATAATTCAAATAAATAAATTATTATTAGATATACCGTGCATACATAATCACTACGCATTTTGTTTTTTTGAGGGTGAGGGTGGGGGTGGAGGTGGGGGTGGGTGTGAGTGGGAGGTGGAAAATGTATATATAATTACTGAATATTATTTTTTTTTTGAGTGGGGGCCAGGTTGTATCATATTCACTGAATATTTTTTTGAGAGTGGGGATGGAGGTGAGGTTTTATACATAATCACTTAATATTTTTTTTGGCCGTTGCTGTCGCTGGAATAATACAGAAAGAGAATAACTTGTCATTTGCCTTTTGGTCCTCGGTTGCATTAAGACATTTTGAATGGATAAAATTTCAGAGAGGAAGAAGTTTGAAGGCAGAGACGGCTTATGAATCAATCAATTAAGAAACTATTTTCCATCATAATTAGTGTTTGCTCTTCATATCCTGTCTATATTATTATTTACCTATTTTCTAAGCAGTTAACATAAATGAATTAAAAGCAGCAACTGAATAACAAAAGAACGCCAGAAGAAACCTTATCTTTTATATTTCTTTTTTCACTTTCCTCATCACTGATTCCCTCCTCTCAAACATATTTACACCTTTTGGCTAATAATACTATGTCTTCTATAAAAAGAAAACCAAGCAACTAACAACAAAACATATATATATGTATATATATATATATATATATCCTGAACTTCCCCAAAAACCTGAAAGGATATTATAATTTTTCAGTTCCCGTTTATTTAGACAAGCAGGTACTTACCTGTCTCAAAACTGACATGAGGCTCCGAGCCTCTGGTTCCATCTTGAGCTGATGCTTAAAGTTTTCCTATTAGCAAACGCAGGGGAAAGAAGCTCGACGAATGTGTCACGGAAAAGAAACCATTCCTCCTCCTTCATATCGGCCAGCTTCACAAAGCTTGTTGTCTGAGGTATAAACTCTTTCGCACTTCTTCTGTTACCGAATGAAGTATCCAATGGATAAGTGGCGTCCTGCCTCCCACTTCTGCTTCGCTGGCCCTTTTCACTGAACCCAAACTTTTTCAGAGACATGGACAGCTTTGAAATAGTAGTTGGACCCTGGTTCTGATTTGGCTGCACATTGGTGAAAACTTCAGTAGCTGGCACCTCGTCCGCCTCAGTTTCGTCCATGCTTTCATCAAGTTTAAAGAGTGGATTCCAACCATTTAAGCCCTTGAGATCGTAATGAAGGGAATCTTCACTCGATGACTCCGGTGATATGTTTGGATCAGAGACCATCACTGCTGCATCTTCAAAATCTAAATCACATGAATTTCCACCCACAAGTCCATACTCTGAAAATGACATTTCCCTCTCTGCTATGATTTTCCTCGTCTCCAGGCATATAACCTCAAGCTCACTTGGTACCTCCACATTGCCTTGAAACTCCCTACTCATCATCTCTCCAATATCAGCAAGGCACAGCCCAAAAGCTGCTGCTTCTTTGAGAAAAATTGTGCAGAGTACCAGAACCCGTAGGCATGCCTCCCGAATCATGGGTAGTTCCGTCCGCAGCATCTCAGAATCACGAACAGGATTAAGATTCCTTATGTACTCAAGCTCGTCCTCCAAGAAGGGAATAGATGCCTGAGGCCAGTGTATCCACTCAAAATATGGGTCTTCCAAGCTCTCTGGCAGACAAAGGCCATGATCAATAGGAATGAGCTCAACCTGACCAAACCTCCCAACACCATCAAGCCTCCTAACCAGAAGATTTCCTGCATGCCTATCAGTGTTAAAGATCCTAATGTCTAATATCCCTATTCTATGTACCGCGGCAACTGGAAAGCTTGAACTCCCGTGGTCACTGGCATCAAAATCATGGGGAATGAATTGCTGGAGAGAAGCAATCTTGCTAACCACATTCCTGTTCTGAAGTTTGTTTCCGTTAACGCTGTCATTGACATTAAAGATAGAATGTGTGATCTTTACAAGAGCAGTTGAAGGCACCTTGGCAAAGTGATCATGGTCCAAAAGGTAGGCTGCTACTTCTCGATATCCTGTTTCACCAACCCTCACGGAATGTTTCAGGCCTGGCTGTCCAAGAGCTTTGCCTAACAATCCTTTTGGGTTGTTTGGTGCAAAAGGCTCCTCGTCTGTTGGTTTCACAATGGCAACGCTCTCGCCCTTGAGGTTTCTGAAGTAATACGCACCTCCTAGCCCACTATTTACAGGAATAGGTTCAATCCCATTTCTAATTGCCTTCATAATATCCTTAACCAGTTCATTTGTTCTAGCAAAGAGCTTCGAGCGTCCAAGAATCTCAATAACACCACTCTTATCTCTTTGTTGGAGAGCCTTCCCAGTAGGAGACAGGCATGGAGTTGATGAGCTCCTGTGCATGTGATTTCTGGTGAGAAGAAGTGGGGAATCATTTCGGATTGAACTAAGGTCATTGTTCAATATCATGTCACCAAAAGTTAAGGAACTCTCATCAGTAGGAACATTAAGGGAGAGTTGCAGCCTCCTTTTCACTGTATGGACATTATCCCCACGATCCAACTCCATTCCCAAAACGCATCCAGTTTCAGTTTGCACAAACACACGTCTCTTAGCAGGTTTCCCCTCCACTCTCCTATCCCCGTCATAATCACCACAGCACGGACCGCTAAAAACTGCAACAGCCATCTGGGCTTGAACTGCAGTGTTCAACTTCGGAGACATTATCCACAAGGAAGGAAAAAGTGTTAAGAGAGGTTGAGAGTGTCAACTTCTCCCTCAACCAGGCATCAAACTCAATTGCTGACGCCAATCGAATGAGAGAGATAAGATTCCACCACAAAATCATTAATCAGTCCTCACATACATAGAATGATTCTGCACTGAATTGTGAATTCAATTACCAGCAATTGTAGCGAGACAGCTACACAAACATATTTAGCTGAAGGTAAAGACCTGCAATGACAGATGGAAAGAAAATGAGGAAAAATAAGTGGGAAGGAATAGGAAAGGTAACGAAGTCACGTAATCTGCTTATAGGAAATATAAAACTTCTCTTTCACAAACATTTCCTTACTATAATACAACTAATGGGTTTCTTTTAAGTTTAAAACTTCTTTTTCTATTTCTTTCATATATCTGTCCTCACTTTCCCAACAGAATCAATCACAGAAAGTTTCAAGCTATTATTTTCTTTCTTCCAAACTACAAAACCTACTTCCAGACAAATCCTTACATTACCAAATATGGAACATTTCAGAGGATCAAATGTCCTGTTTCGCAGTATAAAAGGAAATTGAAACCATTCCACATGTTACTTATTGCATCTCTCTTGAAATTATTACGCTGTAAATCATTGACCGAGGACATTTGAACTTGTAATCTTAACAATAACATATTGTGTAAACAATTCTGGGCGGAAGAACACCAAAAGAACATAGATTCTAAATTAAGCATGTTAACAAATTCAGAAATGTGAACAATAGATCAAATCATAAAATAACTACAAAGTTCAGCCACAAAGGAGGAGGGTAAAGGCAAGAATAATAAACAGCAAGTAGAAGCACATATAGTCATATACATAAATAGATAACAAACTTTAGCATAAGAAGATATCAAAAGAACTTAGGTTCCAAATTAAGCATGTTAAAAAAAATCAGAAATGTGCACAGATATCAAATCATAAAATAAATAACAACAAAGTCGGCCACAAAAGGGGGAAGGATGAAGGAAGGAGAGAAAGAAAAAAAAAGGTATACAATATTAGAGAAATAGAAGCACATATAAAGTAATTAGTTAACAAATTTAAACCTAGGAAAAAATTCAGAACTCAAAAGAGAGGCAATATGAAAGACTAATCGATCAAAAATTACCAGAACTTCTTCCATTTTTAGAATCAGGAAACTTATCTACCAATATACATATAAGGAAAATATATATATTATAAATATAAATAAACATAAAACCTCCAAGAATCTAACAGAAATTAAAATCACTCGGTCAATAAAATCACTGATACACAAACACATCAATAGAATTTATCTATAATTACATAAACACAAATATCATCAACAGAAACTAATACTATTAGGTAAATCAATATGGTTCCACTATTTCAACTTAAATCACTCTTTTGCGTTTTTCAATGTCCTCAAACTCACTTTACCAATAGTATTTCACTTTCATTTTCGTTTTCTTCAATTTTCTTACATTTTCCGATAAACCAAACGTATCCAAATCACACTACAAATAACTCAAACAAATATCAATAAAAATAACAGAACAAATAGTTACGCTATTTTCACATTAAAATTTCAAGAACACCGCCATATAAATTCGGATTCAAACTCACCGGAAATTGAGGAGAGAGAAACACCGCCATTGATGATAAATAAAGAGAGAAAGACAGCAAGTAGATTCGTCGGCCGGTGATCGGACTGGGAAATTCTCCTCTTCTTCTCCAATCCAAAAACCCTCTCTCTCTCTCTCTATTTTCTCTCTCTTCTTTTATTTAAGTCTGTTTTTTTTTTTATTTCTTTGCAAAATCTCGGATCACGTGAATGAAAGAATAATAAGGTAGTTAATTATAAAGACTCATGGAGTAGTATTTATGGTCAAACTATGAATCGAAGCGGCTATTAGTTGTGAAATTACGGAAAAGGACTAATGTAATGGCCTTAATAACAACATGCTCCTCTGACAAATTTTCACATGACTTGTCCATTTTGTCCTTTTAAAAATTTTCTTTATTTTCTGCTCACATGCAATGCACCTCGGACAGGACAGATCTTATAATAATCATCATTATCTAATACTACTACTTTATTATTAATTAATTAATTAATTAATTTTATATAATAATCATCGTTATCTAATAGAACTTGTATTCTTTTATTATTAATTTAATAATATATTCTCCTTCGATCCCATAAACAAATGGCTGATTACTCTTCTTTTCGTTTACTTTTTTTTTTTAGTATTAACTAGTCATTATTCGGTCCAAATAAGTTAAAAAATTACTTATTTTTAGTATTAACTATTCATTTAATTTATAATTTAAAAATTAAGTTAAAACAAGTTATAAAGGTGTTCAGTTCATAATGACTTATAAGTTAAAATAATATATAGATTATTAAAAAAGACAATGATAAAAAGAAAGACAAAATAAATATTATATTTGGTGAAACTAACTTATTTTAAAATGATTTATAATTTTAAAAGAATTATAAATTATTTTAAAATAAGTCATAAATAATTATTATTTTTTTAATTTAAAAATTAACTTATAAATTATAAATAAGTAATTTTCAAACACCCTTTTAATATTTTTGACTCTTGTAAGTCTCATTATAGAATACTTGGCCAAAGTGTGACTCGTTACTATCTGACACGATGGCACGAGGCCATAAAATGATATTTATTAATTATTTACATTCTATTTTTTACTTTTATTTGATAATTTATTCTATTTTAGTTTAATTTTAAAAAAAAAAAGAAATATTTTATCTTAAGGGTCTGGGTCAAAAAGAAAACTAAGAGAAACCTAGAGAATGAAAGGGAATCCCAAGAAACTTATTTTTAATCTTATGTAACACGTGTGAATTTTGATTTTTGTTGAAAGATAAGTTCAATTTTAAACTTATAATCTTACATAATAAAAAGAAAAGTTTTGTCTATTTGAGATATTATTTAATACACAAAATACAATATAAGACCTCTACAATTATCTATTTTATTATCATGTTATTGCTATAAAATCAACAATTTAATATTATTTAAAATAAATATGTAACTAAAATATATTTTATTTTTTTAAACATAACTCATGTTTTGAATTTATAGAGTATGGGTGAGCATGGTGAGATTTAATACGGTTTGAAGATCAAATCGCACACGAAACTATTTAGGTGCGGTGCGGTGCGGTTTGACAAATTCAAAATCACACATGAAACTGGTTGTGATTGGTGCAGCACAGTTTTGAATCGTTCGATGCAGTTTTTTTGTGCGATTTCGATTCCAAAACCAATTAAAACAACAAAATTTTATATAATTTAAATTAATAATTTAGCATCACACAATATTAAATATCAATTTGATAACACACACAATCTTACTTAAAAATATTATAGGTTATTCTATCAACATGGACACATGATGCGGTTTTGATTTTATACTTGCGTAAATTTAAATTTTTAACTCACTTAAAACTGTTACATACGTCAGAATAGTTGGTGCAATTTTTAATGCGATTTCAATTCTAATTTGAATAGTTAGTCAGCCCTATTATGAAGACATGGAGGAAGTATAAACTTTTAGAAATTCTAGGGGGACATTTTTTGTGGACATTTTTTAGCGATATTTTTTTTTGTAGTACCTCTTAAAAATTGTATAGTATTTATTTCAACTAAAATTTTTGTAAAAAAATAGTGTTTTAAGTGTAAATTAGATAATATCTGAAAGCAGGGTTTATGCAATTATGCACTTCCATTTTTTTTATATATCTAAATTACTCTTAAAACACTATTTTTTATAAAATTTTCAATTAAAATAAATATTATATATTTTTTAAGAGCTACTACAAAAAAAATCAAAAAATAAAATAAAAAATCGCTCAAAATATCCCCAAAAAATGTCCCGCTAAAAAGAACTCGTAAACTTTAGATCTTTTCTTTCAAATCTCTTTTGATGTGCACGTGGAAATATTTGGGTGGGTTTATACGTGGCAATATCACCATGGAAACAACTAAAGCCTGTCGACGACATCCTTTTACCGTTTGGGGCCAATAATTCAAGTAAATTACGAAATTAATTATATCCGTACGGTGGGGTTTGATTCCTTGAATAAAAATTTGATATAATATAATAAAATTAGAAAATTATTATTTTTAAATGTGTTTTTTTGATATTTCCACGTATTTCCTTCTCACATATAAGTGAGATCTACTGTATACTTATATAAGAGAGGATCATGTGAAAATATCAAAAATACATAAAAAAAAATATCAGTTCAATATTGTGTTTGGTTATTATATGATTATATGTAATGAATAAATTAAATTATAAGTTAAAATTAATTAAGATAGGCCCTAATTGTTTGGTCTAATTACCCAACCCAATTAACTACGCAGCCCACAACAAACTTTCACCCTAGCCAACAATCGGAGAAAAGAATTGGTGGGATGGATGGATCTGTCTAGTTATATCAAGGAACAATTACATGGGCCGCCTGATGCTAGTGACTAATTCTTGGGCTGCATTTGGGCCTCTTTCTTATGCTGGTTTGAATTCGATATAAGCTTGATTTTAATTACTTAATTTTCAATATTACCCTAAGTATTAAATATAACTTTGGTTCTCTTACTATTTTTTATCCAACAAATAACACTTTCTTTTCCTAATACAAGGATAATATAGACAATTGATATTATATTTAATGTTATACAATTATTTCCTTAATACTTGTGTACAACTCTAAAACGACTTATATTAAAGGATGAAGGGAGTAATAAATTGTGTTCATAAATGATATTCTACATTTTTAAAGACACATTTTTAAAATATTACCTTTCAAGTAAAAAACTACTCCTACTCTCTTTGTCCTTAAAAGAATGACTAATAGTACAAATTTTTTTTATTTCCAAAAATATAATGTCTTTTAGTAAGCTCCATTAATATATATATATATATATATATATATATATATATATATATATATATATATATATAATAAATACTCATCGTTTTATTTAATCTTGTGGGGGCACTAAAAATAAATTTAGAATTTTTTTACTTTGTTTCCTTTACTTTTTACTTTTTAATATGTGTGTAAATTGTACTTTGTCCATCCTTTTTAAGGACGGATGAAATATTTTTCAAGAAATATATTATTAACATTTATTTGAAGTATTAGTTGTATTTATTTACCCGGTTTTTCTTATTCTCTTCTCCAAATTAAAACTTTTTATTAGATTTGAGATTTTGTACCAATATTATTTTAATCTTGTAGAATAAGTATACTTTTTGACGATTTAGATTTATTTAACTTTCAATTTAATATAAAAGTCATTAATAAATAATAATAATGGTCATACACAATTGTGTATATTTTATTCATGTTGTCATGCACAGTCTGTCAAAATTACGTCGTTTTGACATATTTGCTTTTGATTTTAATTGAGAAGGAGAGAAGCTAAAAAAACAAATCTGCCAAAATGACGTAATTTTAACAGACTGTACATAAATAAAACATACATAATTATGTATCACCTTATTATCCTTAATAAATATTACTAAATTATATGAAAATTTATATATTTACATATATTTTTATAAGGGTTGACTTATCGACCCTATATTAGTTAGATAACCTTTAAGATATCTCATTTTTTTTCACTTAACGATAAACATCTTGTTAATAAAAGAAATAAAGATATAATCAATAAATCAATGAACGGAGAAAATAGAGGCTGTGTATGCCACAATAGGGGGTTGTGTGGTTGACACATGTATGAATAAAGTGGGGTCACCTATAGTAAGTGAGAGTAGATCCTTTGTCTCATTTTTTTTTGTTTCTTTATGTCCTGTCACTTAAAATTTGACACCTACCCTTTTACTTAACATAAATTAATTTTAAAATTAAATAAAAAATTAAATATCAAAATTTAAGTGAGAGACACAATAGAGACAAAGAAAATAAGGTCAACTGCTCTCATAGTAAGGACCACCAAAAAAGGGTGAGACGCCCAACACGTGGGTATTGGCTCAATTGGTACCTCAGGCCTCTCAACCCAACCCCCGAATTAGTTAAAAAAAAAATAAAAAAATGAGTGTTTTATAATTTAACTTATTTGTATCATATCTGTACCCTCTCAGAATTAACAAAAAAAGAAAATAAAAATTATTTTACAAAAATATTTAATTTTTATCTTCATAATAAAAAATAATAAGATTATATTATGTTGTTTGCTATAATAATTTTATCATCAAATTATAACTAAATCACTAACTTATTCTTTAATATTCCTAAATTTTGTAAATTAATTTATTTTTTTTTTGAGAGAGAAGAATATAAATTTATTTTATTTAGTGAACCAAATTATTGGTAACATTTTTGTGAAATATTTGAACCTTACTATTTGTAAAATGGGACCCACTAACGACAGGTCACTTCACAAGCAATGCACATGCCACTCGCTAAAGCCTTGTTTACCTTGCTTTTAGCGGGTACTTAATTTATTTTTCTCCCTTTCTTTTTCATCTTTTATAAATGTGTGGGTCCCACTCACTCTCTCTCTATCTATCTCGTCACCACGTGACACCGTCACGAGAAAGAGAAATTGGGAGAGAGAGAGCGACGCACCGCCATAGTCTTCCATGCACGTGCCCTCACGTACACCTATTGGCTACTGGCCATGGGTTTTTATGGCCCTATCAAACCCCAAATCATGCCATACCTTTATTTGCTTTTTCTATTTTCACTGATCCCGAATTTGCCCCTGTACCATTTTGTAGTCTACTCATTTTTATTAGTATTAATATTAATATTATGAAAGTTTATATTATGTCGAATTAATTATAATACCAAATTTGCATAACAATCTTCGGTTCTTCACAATCTGGTTTATATATCGAAGAAAATATTATATTTGAAATTTGGGTCGAGCCTGTCATTTGATCGAATTGTCGTATGCGGGGATACGAAAGTAGCTAATTTTATTTTATGATGAATAAAAGAGGTATCGTAAATAAGTCTGTAAAATGAGTAAACAGTTTGGGTTTATTTTATACTCGTCCGATTACAAGTTTGATTCAAGCTCGACTCAAAATATAAATAATTCAAATATTAACAAATTTAAAGTTCGATAAATTACTTGAACCTCCTTAAATTTTAATTTTCTATTGATACTCGGATCATATTCGTCGAAAAGTTTAAATTGCTTGAGCTCGATTTGAGATCTTGCTTGAGTCGGTAGCTAAACGAGTCTCAATCAAACCTTATAAAATTTTATACTCGATAAATTTTGTGAATCAAATCTAAATAGCTCAATACTCAGTTCGACTCAGTTCATTTAGATCCTTAATCGTAAATAAGAACACAAAAGTTGTTTGTATTATTTCATAATAGTTAAATTAACAAATATTTATGTTGTTAAATACTGGTTTAACAATAACGTTAATACTTTAAGTGAGTGAGAGACTTTGCAATACCTAATCTACAAGTTATATATTTGATATATATAAAAAAAAATTCCCAACGAAAAGATGAATCGGGCTATAGTGACAATCCGAACCGTCGCCTTAGATATAACGACAAAAAAAATCGTTGCTAAAGTCGGTTCGTTTTTGATCTGTTTTTTTTGGTCCACTGGGTGTTATGGGAAAGAGGACAGTGACCTCGTTTTGAAAGTGGATTTCACAGTGTTATCCTAACTTAGATATTTTAAAATAAATCGTAAATTACCATGCTCTAAAATTTACTATTTATCATTGGATTATCTTAACGTATCATAGACTCACTTAAAAAATTAAGACTAAATATATTATTGTTAATAACTTAATTCTTGATATATAGACAATTATTTTTACGTGTTTTAATATAAAATTGGAATGTTACATTAAACACTAACACACTATATATCCCAGCCAAACCATCTATCCATAAAAATATTGATTAATTCGATGGAGTTCAACTAATATTTAATAAATTTTGAATCAAATTGTGTTTATTTGTATTTATTTATGAAATATTTGGTGCGTTTAAAAATTATTCATCTACTATAATTTAGTTCAAATATAATTTATATAACTCACAAATAAAATAATATTAAAAATTCAAATATAACTTTTAAATATTAAAATTTAAATATATGACACTAAATATTAGTGTTACATTAATACTCGAACACACGCATATTCATCCGTACTCAAATGACGACAATAAAGAGTATTTACAGAGCCCAAAATTGAAGGAGCATTGTAAATTGTAAAAGTCATGAGGGATAATTTCGTCATTTCGAACAGATATCCATTTCAACTAACCACAACGGCTTCATATCGGAGCCGTTATACAAATTTAACGTCCGTTAACTCCGTTCCGTTGTCACGGACATCAACACAACATAGACGCTAGAGCCGATGGAGAGAGAAAGCGGTCCCCACCGCACGCGAGCCGGCAGCAGTGGCAGATGAACGGCAGGGGATGGGCGCACGTGAGCTGCTGATTGCAGAGCTTCTCAACTTCCACAGCTCACGTGCGTGCTTGTAAATGTTATACTTCAATTACTCTTTTTTTTTAATAATTAAATTAAATTACTTCCTCAAATACGGCTCCTTTTAATTTGGGCCCCCACGTCATCATATATACATAGACGTATGCACAAGGATCGGCACCATGCCCTGATCACATGTCTATCAGGCCTTGGCCTAGTTTGCACATATAAACCAAAATTGCCAATTTCACGTAACGCTATAAATGAATTGAGTCGATCTAAATATTAAATTATTTAAATTTAATTTATAAAATTTATTGAGTATAAATTTAAATTTAATTGAGGTTCGTTTAATTATCGAGTTGAATTGAACTCGATCAGTTTGAATTTTCGAACAAATATAATCCGAGTTAAATAGAAAATTATAATTTAAAAAATTTTGAGTAATTTATCGAACTTTAAAATTTGTTCATATTTTGAATCGAGTTCGAATCAAACTTTTAGTCACGCTATTAGGAATCGAATCTGAACTGTTTGTTTATTTTACCGTCTTAATTATATGTTAAGAGTATTATATTAATTATTAAATTAAGTACTTCAACTATTAAATGTAGTAAAAAAAATACTAAACCAAAACCAAACAATTTATGAGAAAATAAATTCATATAAAGAGAAAACAAGAATAATATATAAAAGAAGGTATGAGAGAGGGTCCCCTTAAGTTGGACAAAGACCCTCCCAGATGGCCAGATCTGAGTCTCATTGGAGGGTTGAATTTTTGACTAAAAAAAAGAAAGAAAGTCACACACGACAAGACGACAAGTTGATAAAAATGAAAATGATAGTGTGATGTCAAAAATAAAAGTATAAAATAATAATAAAATAAGATTATTATGTTATTTCTCATATAAATAAGAATTTTGCCATTATAATTAAAATTAATGGTGTTTGTCTTTTTCATTTTTTAAATAAATTTAAAATATATGCAGTGACGAAGCCATAAGCTTTTAATAGTGGGGTCAAAATTATTACTAAATTATAAAAAAAAATTGGCGGAGGTTGGGCGTAGGCGCTTAATAATTTTTTTAATACTTTATATTTTCGGGTGTGTATATATATATATATATATATATATATATATTACAATAAAAATATAATGAGTAATAATATATGGTATATATACACTATATTGACTCATAATATACTTTTTTAATTATAATTGTTCATAAGTAAGTAATTTATTATTTATTTTTAAAAATAATATAAATTAGATTATTATTTAGTTTAAAATATTATAGAGAGATACATATATTGAAAGAATATGAGTCATATATGATTAAAATTTGATTGACAAAGTTATAAATTTTCAATTTAACCCCGTATAATAGAAAATTTATAAAATTTTAGTGGGGTCAATTTATATATATTATTTAAAATTTTTAAAATTTACCTTACATTATAAAATAAAAAAATTTTCTAGTAGGGTCAATTGACCCCACAAAATTAACGTGACTTCGCCACTAAATATATGTATATAATTTTAGAACAACTAATTTTTTTAGACACTGAAAAAAACAAGATTAGAGAAAATTCATTCATTCAATTACAAGTATATGAAGTACATCTATCATAGAATTGAGACGATATTTACTCTATTTAAACATAAAATTTGTTATAAATATGATTTAAGTAAAAAAGTTTTAAAAAAACTATAAAAGGCAATTGTTATAGACATGACTCATCCAATTCTGAGTATATTTATTAAATAATTATGTAACATTTCAGTCTCCCATTAAAAAATATATTTAAAATTTGTTTGAAATTAAGTTATTAATAATATAACTTTCAGTTATAATGTTTTTGGTGAGTCTGAAGTGGGTTAAGATGATCCAAAAAGAAATTATTGAACTAGTGATTTAAAAACTTATTTTGATGAATTTGATTTGGACTTAGAATTTAATCCAAGAATTATTTCAAACTCGAAATTGACCCGAGTCGGGTCATTTCATTTTGTATCAAAGTCGACTCTCGAAAGTTCTGATTATCTGATCGGGTTGTCAGGGGTGTGGACACAAAGACTGATAATATTATCCAACAATGAAGAGAGGTCCGAAAGTGAGGATATAAACCAACCGGTATTATCCCACAATGACTAGAGATGTAAAAATATGTGAGCCGTGTGTGTGATCAATTACAATAATGATAGAAATTTTAATGGGGAGTTTGTAACACTTCAATTCCATATCGAAATATATGGAGAAAAATTGTCTATATATTAAAAATTAAGTTATGAAGGATAGTATCTCCAGTCATGACTTTTTAGACGAGTCTGTGGTGAGTTAAGATAACCCAAGAAGATAATATTGAGATAGTGATTTAATGCTTTATTTTAATGGATTTGATTCGATTCAGATTTGAGATATGACCCAAGATTTATTCTGGACTTGAGATTAACCCGGGTCATTTTATATGGTATCAGAGCCGACTATCGAAAAATTAGATCAGAATATCTGATCGGGTTATCATAGATGGGAACATGAAAGCTAGTAGTATTATCCTATTATGGAGAGGGGTTCAGAGGTAAGGATACAAAGTTAGTCGGTATTATTCCACAATAATTAGGGAGGCAAAGATCCGTGAGTCATGTGTAATCGATTCTGACAAGTATGTTAAAAATTTAAGTGGGAGAGTTTGTAACACATCAGTCTTACATCTAGAAATATGAGCAAATTTATATGTATATAAGGAATTAATTAAGTTGCCAACAATAATATATTCAGTCATGACCTTTTAAGTAAACTTATAGTGGACTAAGATAATTCAATAAGATAATATTGAGTTAGTGATTTAAGATTTTGTTTTGATAGATTTGATTTGATTCTATTTGACCTAAAATTTGTTCCGAACTTAAGATTTAATCCAAATTATTACAAATTATCATAAATAAAATTAATTCTTAACATAAAAAATTAAAATTCTCACAAAAACAGAGAAAGAACCAGAAGTATCTTGAAGTTAATAGAAAATAAAATGTCACCTCAAAAAAAAAAAAAAAAAACCTCTACAAAAAGGAGAAAAAAAAATTAGAAACAAATGAAGTCGTAGTTACTAGTGCCGGAGTATTTTAATAGGGAAAAACTGGATCATGGTTAATGGTGGGACAACCCTCATCACAAGGTGAGTTGTCCACGTGATTTGGGAGGCGGGGACGGTGTGGTAGGCAACCGTTTTAAAATCACGTGACTCCTCCCGTATTCTACGGACTAACATCCACGTGCCCCCCCTCAACAATTCTTTATCTATTTAAATAATAATAAAATTATTAAATCCAGTAATTTTGTCAAAAAAAATTAATTATTTTTTAATAACTTAATTAATTCTAAATACTCAAACAAAGATTTGTTAACCGATCCCTAAACGGATACCACAGGAACAGAAGAATCCTAATTAATTAATGAATTTATTATAATTAATTAATTAATTAATTACTAGTACTATTAAATTATTCTTCCGTCTCTTAATATAAGTCTTGCATAAATATTAAAAAAATAATTTTATAACATTAAATATAATATCAATTGCCTATATTGTTCTTGTATTGGAAAAAAAGTTTTATCTATTGGACAAAAATGGTGAGAGAACCAAAATTATTTTTAATATTTGGGGTAATATTAGAAACTAAGTAATTAATGATTACTTGAAATTCAGAAACGATGAACCCAGTCGCGTCGATTATTGAATTGCTCATGATTCACAAAATTTATCGAGTATAAAATAAGTTTTGATTGAGATTCGTTTAACTACCAAATCGAGTCCAAACGATTTGAACTTTGAGTCCTTTACACTACTATACAACAATTATAAAGTAATTACAAAATTAGTGTATCCACAAAATAATTATAAAAAGAGTGCATAATAACCACGTTGGAAAAAATAAGAGGAACCACGGTACGTACTACGAGTGGGAATTTTTTTAGGTGGTGAATCACAACGTTAGCCACCGGTTAATGGCGCGGACACGTCTATGGCACAATTTCTTTCACCTTCCGGTGGAAGCGAAGATGGGTTATGCGAACTTGCCAAGCACGTACGAGGGGTACAGAAGTCGGCTGGGAGTGAAGAAGGGAGCCAAATTGGACTGGATCGAGTGACTATTTTTTTCTTAATTACCTTCCTATCCAATTGAGGGAAAAGAATATTATATATCCTACCACCTCTCTTAATTTGTACAGGTTGAAAAAAATAATTTCAGATAACACTTGAAAAATGTTCTTAAATTTTTTATAATTAATTGGTAACCCAATAAAATTGAATTGGTTACTTTTGTATGAACGTTTAACTACCAATTGTACTATGAAAAAAAAAATGTAACGACGGCGATCATTGCAGAAACCAATAAACTTGTTCATAGTTGCACATGTTGAAAAAAACAAATCCAGATAACACTTGAAAACTGTTCATAAATTTTTTATAATTAATTGATAATCTAATAAAATAAAATTGGTTATCTTTATATGAAGGTTTGGAGATTCTATTAATTTAACGAATTTTAAAATTTATTTATATTTTAATTATTTCTATTTTGAGTCGAGCTGGAATGAGTACGAATGAAATTCGAAATATTTGCTCATTTTATGTCTTATTTAAAATGATTTATATTATCGGACGAAGAGAATATTAATTAAACAAATTTATTAGGCAAATCATTGGAGCTTGCATAATTTTCGGGCAACACTTTGCTCCTTCCAAGAAACGTACCTTGTCCTGTGAAAAGGTTGTCCTTATATTGCTTCTGACAACCACTCATGTCAAATCCGAATATAATGAAAAAGCAAAAAATAAATAAAAATAAAAATAAAAAGTAAACGCTTACTACTATGGTAAAAAAAATAATACTAATATCGGTTACTCTAATACTCCCTTCGTCCTAAAATAAAAATTCTGGTCAATTTTTTACGCATATTAAGAAGATGAATAAAATAATAAAATTACTTATAATAATGTCATTAAATATGAAGAGAGAATTAGAATAAGAAAAATATGAAATATTTAATGCTACGGATATAATAAGAAAATATATGTAAAAATTTAATTATTAAAAAAAAATAGATATTTAACATGGGACTATCCAAAACAGTAATAAAGACTTTTATCATGGGACGGAGAGAGTATTTAAAATTTATTAATCATATAATTATCTTAACAAACCAATATCGGCGGTTGTTTTGATATGAAAAATAATATATATTTCGAATATTTACGTCAATTATTAGATTGTTAGTTATATAGATAAATATTTCACCTGTCACTTAATATAAGTCGTTTAAAAGAAGTGTTTTTGTCCCTTAATATATATAAGTCGTTTGAGAATTTTAAGTAAACATTAATTGTGTAATACCCCAACTTTTATGAATAAAATTGAATTTTCTATAAATATCATTTTTGAATATTATGGAATAAATTGGATATAATATTATAGTTGTGGGTATTATTTATAAATTTTATAAAGTACGCAAGTTGTTATATAATATTCGATTGGTCAGGGAATATTCGTTTTAGCGAGGGAAATATTATGCGACGCAAGACAATCATTGGTGGTTCCTACAATGTAATTATTATCGGATTGAGAAAATGACAAAAATATTTTTATAAAAAATAACGATGAGAGGTTTACGATTAAAAGCTGTTGAACTACTTTCGGTAGTAAAAGAAAAGACGATGTCTGGCGTGGTTGCATAGTAGCACACGGTATTGATTATTGATGCTTACGTAAGAAGTCACTCAATTTTGTTCAATTATTACTACAGTAATTGCTGCATAGTATTTTACGTTATTTGATTCAATTATTGTCGATATTATATATATATTATTAAATCAATAATTGAGACGACGAAGTTATTAATATTATTATTTACAATATTAACGATGTCTAGAAGTTCTGTCAAGGAAGGTTTGGTCACCTAATTGCGCGTTAATAGGGAGAAATTCTTATTGAAAAACCCCCTCTTTCCTGGGAACGACTTGGTCGATTAATATTGTGAATTATAATAATGATGATAAATGTTGTTAAAAATATTAAAGTATTTTTTATTAAGTATTTGTTGTATTTATGGATCCCCCATTTATCCATTTTTCAAAATAATCTGTAAAAAGTTATTTATTATAATAAATGTGGGCCCACATGTGGGGGGCACATGTGGGGCCCATATGTAGAAAATTGTATTGATGGGAGGTTGTTTTTCAAGTGGGATGTCACGGAAGGGGTGGGAGAAAAAGTCAGGAGAAAGTTATCATTATTAGTATTATTATATATATATATATATGTTATAAATAACATGTGTTATATATATATATATATATATATATATATATATATATATATATTTATATATTATATTTTTTTGTTTTCCCAATAATGGTTTTGAATTCAAGCACTGATTATGGCAACAGACATCCGTAATTTATAAAATTATTGCGTCCGTATTATTTTCTAAACAGTACCCCTTCTATTCTTTTATAAATAGGATGCTTAGTTAGAATTGAAATCACACCAGAAATTCAGAGAAATTCTCTTCTATAATCTTGAGCGTATTTCTTTTCGAGTTTTAAGAAGCTTTGGCGTAGTGCAAGTTTTCTTCAAGAATATCCTCGCCTCTACCAAATTGAATACTCTTCTTTTACGGTAAAGATGTATTATTTCTTTTGTATTCATGAAGAGAACTTCATTATTCCATTATTTATTATTACATTGGAATAACTTTTATACTGCTGGCTACCTATACTTGGTGAAATTCTTACATTATTCCATTCTTTATTATTACATTTGGAATATCACTCACATGCGCTTTTACTGTGGGACACAGTTAAATCTTTATTATTACTTTGAATATCACATGCATGCGTTTCGTCGGACTGGTTTCAAGTTTATTTATTATTACATTGGAATAACTTTGCATGTGTGGTCTATCGCGTACGGTGATTTCTTTTGTTATTCCATTCCTTATTATACTCGGTTGGTTAAAGTTTTGACTTTTATACTCCATGAAATTAGTGGAATATCCTTGATATTTGCGCTTCATCCAGTATCTTTTCATGGAAATATTCTTCTGAGCATTCTTAAGAAGTATTATGTTGACAATTTGGACGTTATTAGTTCCTGAATAAATTAATTCTTGAACTTATTTTATTGAATTCTTATATCATTGTCATCATCCTCATATTTATATTTTGTTGAAAGTCATCATGACTTTAGGGTGCATAGATGAACTTGGTATGATTATGACCGAGGATTATTGGTTGTAATCATGACCATAATGTTATAAATGATGTGGTAAAAGTCCTCATTGGCCCGTAGTACATTGATGGACAGTTGTTGACATGATCATGACCATTGATGAATACACGAATATCCTTGGCGTGTAGTGCATGGATAATTTATGGTCGTAATACTAATGAATATCCTTGGTAAATAGTGCGGGGATGATGTGGATTATTTATTAAAATTTGAGTTCCAATGATAAAAGTGATGAAAAACCTTTTAAATCATAAAAGATAGTAGATTTTATTCTCTACTGACTCTTTTAATGGATTACTTTAGTTCATTGTGAGCTTAAACTTGATGTCTATTATATTTTATCAGTTTAACATTATGAAAGACTAATGATAATTTATTATGCATTATCTTAGTCATAATATTTCTTACTGGGCTAGTTGAGCTCACCCTTTCTTTCACTGTTCTCTTCAGAAAATGAGAACGTAGCCGGGACTAGTCGGAGAACGGAGTGACGGTTCAGATGATAGTATTAGTAGTCCTCACTATTCTGTTAAATAGTGTGATAATAAATATATTGAGGACTTATTTTGAGTTTGTATACTGTCTAGAAGACAGTGATTGTATTAAAACTCACAGCTCATGTTGTATATTTAAGTTTGTATTTGAATTTTGTACCATGGATTTGACGACTCAGAATAGGTGTTGTATACCTATTTTGGGGGCGTCACAAATTGCTTAATTTTTAATATTAAGCCAAGTATTAAATACAACTTTATTTCTCTTATTATTTTTTGTCCAAACCAATATTGACAGTTATTTTGATATGAAAAATGATATATATTACAAATATTTATGTCGATTATTAGATTGTTAGTTATATAAGTCGTTTCTTAATATAAGTCGTTTTAGAGAAGTGTTTTTATCCCTTAATATATATAAGTCGTTTGAGAATTTTAAGTAAGCACTAATTGTTTAATTTTAAATATTAAGTCAAGTATTAAATACAATTTTATTTCTCTTATTATTTTTTGTCCAATAAATAACACTATCATTTTTCAATACAAGGAAAATATAGTCAATTGATATTATATTTAATATTATACAATCATTTTCTTAATACTTATGCACAATTCTAAAATGACTTATATTAAGGGACGGAGGGAGTATTAGAGTTAATTTTTTTTTTTTAAAAAAAATGTGTAATAAGTGAGACTCTTTTATAATTCATACTAATCTCATATATTGGTAACTGGTAAATGGTAAATTTCACAATTGTAATTTGATTTAAATTTATCCCAATACATAACATAACTCTTCAAATAGAAAGTAAATCGTTTATCACTTTATTTATAAAATTAGTACTTTTAGATATGACTTTATCCTAAAATAATAATATGTATTCATTATATTTTAAAATTAAAGATACATTTTGAACTTTTAAGTTAATTTTTAAATTTTCAAATTAAAATTAATATGAATTAATTTAAGTCTGAAAATCAATAATATGACAATTAACAATATTTTTACTATTATATAATAATTATATTTAATTGTACTATTAAATAAAGTCATAATGATTTTAAATTTTCAATATAAAAGGTCAAAAAGTATATTTTATTTTCAAACGGAAGAAGTATTTACTTAAAGGAGAATTAAATATTGAATAAATAAAAAGATGATATTGAATAGATAAATATTAAAAAGTATTTTGACAAGAAAACATTTAGGTCCTACTTTTTAAATTTAATTCAAATGTCAGTGTCCAGCGTGCAAGATTACTGTAAGTTTTTCTGCTCAAGGACTATTATCTCATATAAAATAATAATAATAATAATAATAATAATAATAATTATTATTATTAATTATTATTATTATTATTATTTAATAGTAGTCACAAAATATTTATATTTACAAGTTAATTTATTATTTTCATTAAATATTTATTTTATAAATAATAAATGAATTCTATAGTCGTGTAAAGAGGATCTTATTAAAATTATAAACAACGTATTAAAATAACAATTTCTTAAAAATAAAGAGAATAGTACTTTCAACAGTTCATTATATTTGTTAATGCAATATATAAATGAAATTATTATTTTAATTTTAAAAGGTAGCATTAATGCATCAATATTAATAATATTTAATTTATTTTTTCCAACTAATTGCGTAAAGTCGTGGAAACAGGGAACCATGTTACATAACTATTCTTTCACTATTCTTTCTCTTTTAAATGATTGAAGATATTACACAAATCAAGCCATATATATATATATATATATATATATATATATATATATATAAAAGAAAGAATCCATAAAGCAACCGTGTTCATGAACCTAATGTGCTGTCTTTACGTATTGGAATCTTACCTTTGATTTTTTTTCTTCTTGAATATTATATGAAAAATCTCTCCAACGGACACATTCGTTTACGAACCGACTATGATAATGGTTATATATATATATATATATATATATATATATATATATATATATATATCTGTGGGGGGTGGGGGTGAGGGTAGGGATAGGGGTGGGGGGGTGGGGGTGGGGGTGGGCGTGGAGGGATTTCTTGCGCATCTACTATCTTTGTATCGAAGTAATTTTAACCGGAGAAATAATACAGTACATATAGGTGGAGGTGGGGGTGGGGGTGGGGGTGGGGGTCAACTGTTGCGCCTCAACGTATTTTTTGAATTTTTTAAATTAAAAATGAATCAAATCTCCCAATTATTTATCATAATTTATATTATAATAAAAAAATTATATTTTTAAATGGTGATCATCATATCTTATAAATTTATATAAAGGTGTTGATGGCCATATAAATTATTATAGACACAATTTATTATAAAAGGGCTCGCATTATATTTAACAAAAGTATGTGCGGCATGTATATTAATTTTTATAGAATTTAGAATACATGACATATATGCTTTAATCACTATGTTTATTTGAAAGTGTGACCATCATTATAAATACAATTATAAACAATAATTGTAAAATTTCAATTTATTATAAATAAAATTAAATTTTCTCTATTCATTATTCTAAATTAATAAAATATTAATTTGATATAATGCTTTAGTTATGGGTGAAATGTACAAATTTTACAAAATAAATAAGTGGTTATAAAATATTCATTTTTCTCGGGGAATATTATTTTGGTCGTGAAATATTCTTTTTGTCGGGGAATATTAAATGCGACGGCCTAGCGACCATTCGTGGGGCTCATAAATGAATAACCAGTGATGGATGAAGAAAAAAACGACAAAGTATGAGTTTTTATAAATAACGGCGTAGTTATTCTTTATTAACAATTGTTGGAATACACAGTGGTTAAAATACGATAATATGCATAGTTATGCTGATGCTTTGCGGTATTACGCAAATATAGTTGAATTATTGATTCTTACGTAAGAAGGCCTTTTCGATAATTATTACGATGAATTCTTTATTCAATATTTTATTTTATTGATTCAATAATTGTTGCGTTGATATTTAATATTATTGTTGTTTTAATAATTGTCAACTTGCTGATATTTTCCATTATCGGATCAATAATTCATATTATTTGAATAATATTATTAGATAAGCATTATTTTAACATGTGAAATTTCTTTGGAATTTTTGGTTCAATTGTGTTTGGTTGGTGGTGGAAAGATCGTGGGAGAAAAAATAAGTTATATTATTATTTTATTATTTTAGTCTCTATGACGTTTACAGCATTTTCTATAAATAGGCGCTTAGGTTAGAATTGAAAAGCACACGAAACAAGTTTTCTTTCTCTCTCTAGATTATCGGCGTATTTTTTGTGAGTATTTTGATACTTTGAGAGTTCTTTGTTAGGTACAATTTTCCTTCTATTCTATATCCATATTACGATCGGAAATCTGTTATTTTGAGGTAAGGGATCTTATTTTCTTCTTAAATGATATTATTTTCTTCAATATCATTATGTCGAAATATTAGTGAACTTTTTAATCAAATTTGGAACTTTTTTTTATGTCTGGGTTACTTATTCACATATACGACACTATTCACGTATCGACACCTTTCATCACGAATACGGCCTTTATTCACCAAAAAATGAAAATTTTCATTTTTGCCCAAGATGTCTATTTTGGCTACTATCTTTGATTGTATCCATATTTTGATCGTTATTTTGAATTACATTTCACAATTGATTCTTGTGAAGTATTATTGATCTTGGATAAAACCATTATACTGAATCCCTAATATTTGTCCTTCCATCTCACCGGATTCGTTTTTCTTTAAAGTATTTTTCATTATCCTCAGTCTTAAATGATGATATTGCTAAATATCTTTGGCACATAGTCAAAGATGAATGATTAACTGATGAATATCTTTGGCCCGTAGTGTAAAGATAAGCAGGTGTTGAGATGAACATGACGCCAACTGGTGACACAAAATGAATATCTTTGGCTCAGAAGTGCAAAGATGAATATTTAATTAAAGATGTATATTGATTGTTGTTACAGGGATAAAATATTGATGATGAACTTTTAAATCTTAGAAGATAGTAGAATTCATTCTCTACGTGACTCTTCTAATGGATTGATGTTTTCGCTGCAGTTGTTGATCTAAAATTTGTTGTCTATTATATTCTATCAGATTTTTCTCTGTTGAAGACTATTGATAATTTGTTGTATATTATCTTAGTCGTAATATTCTTTACTGGGCTAGTTGAGCTCACCCTTTTCCTTTTTGTTCCATTTTTCTTCTCAGGAGGTGAGAACATAGCAGGATCGAGTCGGGATATGGAGTGATGGTTCTAGAAAGATGTTTTAGCAGTCCTCACTATTTTTGTAAAATAGTGTATGAATAATTGTAATGAGGACTTATTTGAGTGTTGATATTGTCTAGAAGATAATATTTGTATTTAAACTCACAGTATGTGTTGTCGTATTTTACACGACAATTGTATTAATAAAGTTGTAGTTGTTTTTCTGTACCATGTATTTGGCGACTCAGAATGGGTGTTGTATACCTATTTTAAGGGCGTCACAATTGGTATCAAAGCTTAGGGATATGGTCTCTGGTGGAGATCGGGGAATAGAAATAGGAGGGGAGAGATGAGTAAATCCTCGCTAGTGTGTCCTATCTAAGCTTATTTGTTGGTTGGTCATAATATAAAAATATTATGTGATATGTAAATTTGTTTAATTAACCCTTGTTTTATGGCGATTTAAGAATGGGCTGCTTTGAGGCGTTAACAATGGAGTGTATGAGGCGTGGAACAACCTTTAGTCACAAACCCGGAGAACGCGTGCAACACGAAGGCAATATTCCTCCTGTAAACAACACTACTACAAAGCAAGCGATGAATGATGGAATGTTTAGGAACTTTTTGCGATTCATGCAAAATCGATTTGAGGAGACTCGTGTACAAAATACGGGTGGAAATGATGCAGCAACGCTGCATCATCACCAAGCGATTCAAGGAGTTGGGACCACCCAGATTTACGGGAAAGCCCGATCCGATTAAGGCAGAAACGTGGGTCAAGAAAATTACGAAGATATTCGATGTCTTGGGATGCACGGAGGAACAGAAGGTTCCATTTGCCACCTTTATGTTCCGTGGAGAGGCAGATTACTAGTGGGAATCTGTGAAGCGTATCCAGCCAACCGCACTCAACATGTCTTAGGAAAGATTTCAGAAACTATTCAATGACAAGTACTTTTCAGAAAGTATTTATCATATGAAGGAGGTAGAGTTTATTAGATCGAAGCGAGAACAACATGGCGGTTGTCGCGATGACGAGGCGAAGTTCGCGAGTTATCCGTGTTTGCACCTCATTTGGTAGAGAATGAGGAATGTATGACGCGGATGTTTTTGAGAGGTCTAAAATCCAAGATTCGTCAATACCTTATATCTCATAAATTTTTTCTGTATTCAGATGTTTTCAACAGGGCTCAATTACTAGAGCGAGATAATGAGTACACTTAACAGGGGATCACAACCGGTCATCATAAGTGTGGCCCGATCATCTGGAGCGATGATAACCAAATGAGGAGGAAGAAAAGCGGATAAAAGCGGTAACCACTTCTGGGTGGTAATCGTGGCCATGATAATAGAAGAGGTGAGTCTAGTGGAAATTTCAAAAGAGAGATTCAATAATGACGGGAAGACATCAGCAGCAACACCAACATCAACTGTTGCTAGGGGAGGAGAAACGACCACCGATCGTGTGTTTACAAATGCGGAAAAGAGGACATATCATTGGCCCCCACAACAATCCAAGGTATGTTATAAGCTGTGGAAAGGAGGGTCATATAAGCTCGAGAGTGTTACAGAAAAACCAAGTTCAATGGGGATGGTGACTCCAAAAGGTCATCCGGATAAGTCGAAGTCAATCTGTTCTGGAAGAAGCGTTTATGGGGGATCGGCCAAACGTGAGGAACCCAAGCGAGGTGATCACGGGTAAGTTAATCTTGAATTCTTACGAAGTTTATACCTTACTAGATACCGGTTCTACCCATTCTTTTATCTCTCCTGCTTGTGCTCAACGCTTAAACTTGACTCGGGAGAAATTGGATTTTAACTTATCTATTGAAACTCCGTTGGGTGAAACCTTCGTTACATCTACAGTTTATAAATCTTGCATGATCCAAGTTGGCAATATCACATTACTTGTTGATCTTATCTCTTTAAAGATATTTGCTTTTGATGTGATTTTAGGAATTGACTGGTTAACCACTCATCATGCCAAAATTGATTGTTTTCGTAAGGTTATTAGTTTTCATATTCCTAACCAACCTGTCATACGAATTCAAACAACTAAACCACTAAAAATAGTCGTTGTCATATCAAGACACAAAGCTATTCGTTTATTGAAAAATGGATGTCAAGCTTTCTTATCCCATGTTATGGATTTGAATAAAGACAAGTCAGATTTGGATAATATTTCTGTTGTTAAAGAATTTCCTGATGTATTTCCTGAAGAACTTCCTGGTCTACCCCCAGAACGTGATGTTGAATTCTTTATTGACCTTGAACCAAGTACAAAGCCCATTTTTAAAACCGCATATCGAATGGCTCCTATTGAACTTCAGGATTTAAAAGTCCAACTACAGGAATTATTAGACATCGGCTTCATTCGTCCTAGTACATCTCCTTGGGGTGCTCTGTTTTATTAAGAAAGAAGAAAAAGACGGGGAGTATGCGACTTTGTATTAACTATCGAGAATTAAACCATGTCACCATCAAGAATAGGTATTCGCTACCTCGCATTGATGACCTGTTTGACCAGTTACAAGGAGCACAATTCTTTTCAAAGATCGACCTTCGTTCTGGACATCATCAGCTGAAGATTAAAATTGAGGATATTCCAAAAACTGCCTTCAGAACTCGGTATGGGCATTATGAATTCTTAGTCATGTCTTTTGGATTGACTAATGTTCCTGTTGCTTTCATGGATATGATGAACTGTGTATTCAAGGAATACTTGGATCAGTTCGTTGTTGTCTTTATTGATGACATCCTCATCTATTCCAAAAGCCGTGAAGATCATGGGCACCATTTGAAGCTGATACTTGAAAGACTTCGTGAAAATAAGCTTTATGCCAAGCTGAAGAAATGCGAGTTCTGGCTTGAGGAAGTAGCATTCCTTGGGCGTGGTGTCAAAACATGGAGTATCTGTTGACTGACCCGCGAAGATTGAAGCAATACAAAGTTAGAACAATCAAGTCGATTGACCAGAAGTGTGTAAGCTTTCGGGGCTTATTTGGTTATTATCGGAGATTCGTGGAAGGATTTTCTCGAATCGCTACTCCGCTAACTCACGGTGACTCGGAAAGATACAAAATTAAATATGGAGCGAGAATGCGAGAAGAGTTTCCAAGAGCTCGAGAGGAGACTCATTTCTAATTTTGTTCGACAATACCATCCGGTTCTTGATGGATTTGTTATATCTGGCCGATGCTTGAGTGCAAAGGGTTAGGATGTGTTCTCATGCAACATGGGAAAGTCATAGCCTATGCCTCGCGAAAACTCAAAGAATATGAGAGGAATTATCCTACTCATGATTTGGAGTTGGCAACAGTCGTATTCGCGTTGAAAATTTGGAGACACTACTTGTAAGGGGAGAAAGTGGATATTTATACGGACCATAAAAGCCTCAAATATTTCTTCACCCAAAAAGAATTCAACATGCGGCAACGACGTTGGCTTTAGCTATTGAAAGATTACGATCACACTATTTAATATCATCTTGGAAAAGCGAACGTCGTAGTTGACGCATTGAGTAGAAGATCATATGCGAGTACGAGTGCGATATTGTCAACGCAAAGTCCCATTTTATATGAATTGCAAAGGATGGAGATAGAATTAAAGACTCTAGGGAACCACGTGATGATAGCGAATATACGAGTAGAACCGACTTTAATCGATAAAGTTAAAGCTGTTCAAGCTACGGTCCTGGGTCTGATGCGTATGAAGAAGAAAGTGCAAGAAGGATCTATTCCAGAAGTAAAAATCGATGAAGAAGGAATACTTCGAGTCAACTCTAGACTTTGCGTTCCTAACGATCCTGACTTGAAGCATAGAATCATGATGGAGGCACACAACACCCCGTTTGAAATCCATCCTGGGAGTACCAAAATGTATCATGATATTCGACATATATTTTGGTGGAACAATATGAAGAGAGAGATTGCGGAGTTTATCTCGAGGTGTTTAACTTGTCAACGTGTAAAGGCGGAGCATCAAGTACCAAAAGGTCCATTGCAACCACTTGAGATTCCGGAATAGAAGTGGGAACACATTACCATGGATTTCGTTACAGGTCTTCCCAAAGTTTTTCAAGGCATAGATGCGATTTGGGTTATTATTAATAGATTAACCAAGTCTGCTCATTTCTTGTCGATACATGAGACTTATTCCCTTGAACGTCTTGCTCGTATGTACGTGAACGAGATTATGAGATTGCATGGCATGCCAGTATCCATAGTTTCGGATCGTGTCCCAAGATTCACTTCACGATTTTGGGTTAGCTTGCAGAAAGCTATGGGCACGGATTTACGATTCAGTTCAGCATACCATCCTCAAACGGACGGGTAATCGGAAAGGACTATTCAAACCCTTGAAGATCTATTAAGACTCTGTGTTCTAGACTTCAAAGGGAGTTGGGATAAGTACTTGCCATTGGTGAAATTCTCCTACAATAATAGTTATCAAGCAAGTATAGGCATGACTCCATTTGAGGCGTTGTATGGATGAAAGTGTCGTTCTCCAATATGCTGGGACGAGGTGGGTGAAGAAACTTTGTTGGGACTGGAATTGGTACGCATGACTACATAAAAAATCCAAATGATTCGACAACGTATTCAAACCTCACAGGATCGATAAAAGAGTTATGCTGATCTTCATCGAAAGGACGTGGAATTTAATATTGGGGATCATGTATTATTACGTATTGCTCCATGGAAGGGAGTTACAAGATTTGGAAAGAGAGGAAAGCTCAATCCAAGGTTTGTTGGTCCATTTGAGATTCTTGACCGAATAGGAAACGTGGCCTATAGAATCGCGTTACCTCCAAGCATGTCTCGTGTTCATAATATTTTTCACATATCTATGCTTCGTAAATATGTAAAAGACCCGAACCATATTATTGAGTTAGAACCGGACGAGATAGCTGAAGATTTAACGTACGAGCAGGTACCTGTTAAGATTTTGGGTAAGAAAGAGCATGTCCTACGCACGAAGGTTATACCATAAGTCAAGGTTTTGTGGAGAAACCATATAATTAAGGAAATGACATGGGAGTTGGAATCGAAAATGAAAGCGAGGTACCTCACTTTGCTCAAAACATCAGTCGTCGTCGTCAATTTCGAGGATGAAATTTTATAAGGAGGGAGGTTGTAAAGGCCATGCAACTTATTATAAATAAAATTGAATTTTCTATTCATTATTTTAAATTAATAAGGTGTTAATTTGATATAATGCTTTGGTTATGGGTGAAATGTGCAAATTTTATAAAATAAATAAGTGGTTATAAAATATTCATTTTCTCTGGGAATATTCTTTTGGTCGTGGAATATTCTTTTTGTCTGGGAATATTAAATAAATTTACTATGACCATTTATGGGGGCTCATAACGAATAATAACCGGATGAAAAAATGACAAAGTATAAGTTTTATAAATAACTTGGCGTAGTTAGTAGCAATTAACATGTTAGAATACACGGTGGTTAAAATACGATAATATGCATAGTTACAGACAATGAAGCACTTTGCAGTATTACGATATAGTTGAATTATTGATTCTTAACGTAATAAGACACTACTCAATAATTATTACGATGAATTCTTGTTCAATATTTTATTTTATTGATTCAATAATTGCTGCGTTGATATTTAATATTATTGTTGTTTCATAATTGTCAACGCCGATATTTCCCATTATCGATTAATAATTCATATTATTTGAATAATATTATTAGATAAACATTATTGCAATGTCTAGAAATTTACATCAAGGAGAGTTTGGTTACCTAATTGCGCGCCATGAAGGAGAAATCCTTATTGGAAAGCCCCTTTCTCTGAAACTACTTGGTTGTCATAATTGTGATTACGTAATATTATTTGTGAATAATTAATTATTGATTTATATGATAAGAAAATATTTATTTGATGTGGATATAAATGATGGATTTATTTATTTTATGTGGTTATAAATGAAGGAATTAATCTTTGAGGTGTTTTATCGAAGATTTTGTCGAATGGAGAATTAAAAATCATCCGTTTGTAGATTTTGGATATTTTCTGTTTGGAATTTGGAAAACTCAAAGCTACAAAGTTGTAGAGAATTCGATTTCAGTGCGAATGGACATAAAATTCGTATTTTTCTGATAAACGAACTATTTTCTATGAATTATTGAAGTTTCAGAAAATAAAATAATTTTTATTAAATTATGGGTGGGATCCACTTTTATTTTAACATGTGGGCTACTGGAATTTTTGGTTCAATTTTGGTGGCTGGTCATGGAAGGATGCGTAGGAGAAAAAATAAGTTATATTATTATTTTATTATTTTAGTCTCCTATGGCGTTCTAGCATTTTCCTATAAATAGACGCTTAGGTTAGAATTGAAAAGCACACCAGAAACAAATTTTTTTTCTCTCTAGATTATCGAGCGTATTATTGTGAGTATTTTGATACTTTGAGAGTTACTGTTCGGTACAATTTTCCTTCGGCTCTATATCCGATATTCTGATCAGAAGTACCGTTATTTTGAGGTAAGGGATCTTATTTTCTTCTTAAATGATATTATTTTCTTCAATATCATTATGTCGAAATATTAGTGAACTTTTTAATCAAATTTGAAACTTTTTGTGTCGGGGTTACTATTCACATATACGGCACTATTCACGTATACGACACTATTCACGAATACGACACTATTCACCAAAAAATGAAAATTTTCTTTTTTGCCCAAGATGTCTATTTTGGCTACTATCTTTGATTGTATCCATGTTTTGATCGTTATTTTTGAATTCTGCTTCACAATTGATTATTATATAATATTATTGATCTTGGATAAACTGTTATACGAATCCCTAATATTTGTCCTTCTGTCTCACTGGATTCGTTTTCTTTAAAGTATTTTTCATCATCCTCAGTCTTAAATGATGATATTCTTTGAATATCTTTGGCACAGAGTCAAAAGATGAATGATTAATCGATGAATATCTTTGGCCCGTAGTCAAAGATGAGCAGTGTTGAGATGAACATGACCAACCTGGTGACACAAATGAATATCTTTGGCCTGTAGTGCAAAGATGAATATTTGAATAAAGATGTATATTGATTGTTGTTACATGGATAAAATATTGATGATGAACTTTTAAACCTTAAAAGATAGTAGAATTCATTCTCTACGTGACTCTTCTAATGGATTGCTGTTTCCGCTGCAGTTGTTGACCTAAAATTTGGTGTCTATTGTATTCTATCAGATTTTTTTCTGTTGAAGACTAATGATAATTTGTTGTATATTATCTTAGTTATAATATTCTTTACTGGGCTAGTTGAGCTCACCCTTTTCCTTTTTGTTCCATTTTTCTTCTCAAGAGGTGAGAACATAGCAGGATCGAGTCGGGGTATGGAGTGATGATTCTAGATAGTTGTTTTAGCAGTCCTCAATATTTTTATAAAATAGTGTATGAATAATTGTAATGAGGACTTATTTGAATGTTGATATTGTTTAGAAGACAATATTTGTATTTAAACTCACAGTATGTGTTGTCGTATTTTTGCACGACAATTGTATTATTAAAGTTATAGTTGATTTCTGTACCATGTATTTGACGACTCAGAATGGGTGTTGTATACCTATTTTGAGGGCGTCACAATAATCACAATATTTGAGCAAAAATAACTTCATATTTACCCTATCTCAAGAAGTTGGTTCATATTAAGTTAGGAAAGAGATCATAAGGGATTCTCTTCTGATTTCAATACTTATCTAGATATTATTATCTAATAATAATATTCAAAATAAATATTAATTACAATTAATTTCACTAAATAATTGTAATTATACTTCAGTCCATGAATTAATTAAATAAACCTTTTACTAATAAATTGTAAATATTTCCTCTATAAATGTACATAAATATTTCGAATCAATTAATATAATTCCAATACATTTAAACTAATTTCATAAGTCCATAATTTATCTCTATTTGATCATAAATTGATTTAACAATTAAATCAATCTTTTAATAATAAATATTAAAAGACTAGACTAAGATTCTATGATCAATGATAAATTATCTTACTGAAAAATTTTATAGATGTTTTGACAATAATAATGTTCATAATGATAATTAAATATATTAATCAACATTCCGAAATATTAATTAACACGATATAATTTCACTCATTGGAACATCAAATTGATATATATAACAATATTAAGTTCGCTATAATTTCAAAATTAAGAAAATTTACTAATTAGTATTTATGTGAAAATAGTTAATAAATAAAATATTATCACATGATCCGTTATTTAACATATATTGCTCACCACATTTAGCGATGAATCGGACGACGGTTCGGTCTATCACGTATATCAGAGAATCGTCATCTTAACTTTTAGTTGTAATACAAAATAACTAATTAATATTTTTTATGCTCATAATTATATACGTTTAAAAATAAAAATAAATTTAGGTTTGAAAATATCATTGGTAGATTCTTGGCATGAAGTGAAGAAGTAGGGCCAATTAAGGTAGCTAGATAGGGTTGGGCCAAGGACGTAAGTAAGTTTCTGATATCCTGCACGTGAGTTGCTGTGTCAAACTCACGTGGCCCACTCGAACAAGACAAGCCACACGAATATGACCACACTCCACTTTTGTAGTTCGAGTTTTTGATTTTGACGTACCATCCACATATCTTTTGGCTATTTCTCTACATGCATGCTCTTACTCTACCACTATATAGAGGATAAAACACCTACCTACCTAACACTTGCAACAATTTAAGTTTAAAACTTAAAAGTCGTAAATCAGGACATCTTAAGTTCTGACTCCTACTTACAACAATTATCAAGATAGAAATATTTTTAGGGTTACGGATCGCAAACGCAAGTTGGTTCAAAGAAAAGACTGGTTCAGGCTGGGAGATTAGTCCGACTGCAATTGGAAAACCCCACATTATAAAAAAACAAAAATTAATGAAAATATAGGAAATGGATATTTCCTCTCCTTTAAAATATATATAAGATCAAAATAAATTTTGTAACTCAATTTAAAATATTTTTAAACTTAAAAATGATATAATTTATTTGACTTTTGAAAATGATAAATCCTGCATTAATTATAATTTTTAAATAATTTATAATTTTCATAATTGTATTATTTAAAATTAAATTCATATTAATTTTATATCCGAAAATCTCTCAATTTAACTTCAAAAAGCCATCGTCGATAATATATATATATATTGGAATTTGGAAGTACATAAAAAAATAAAGAATATGCAAGTTACATGAATTTGGTATTAGTGATAATCTATGATAGTGATAGTACTATTTTAAGCCCAATGACAGTTCACGTTCCTGACCTTATGTGTTCTTATATTAAACACATATTTAGTCAAATTAAAATAAGGTGATTAAAGTAATCTAATGAGTGACATAGCGGATGAGGATTGGTGTATTTGTTGGCCAATATTAATTGTACTATTAGTGTTTAATAAAAAAACATGGTACACTCTGTGCATGGAGGTCATGCATGTTCTTTAACTTTTGCATATAAATATATATATATATATATATATATATATATATATATATATATATATATCTGGATCTTAAATTCATTCCTTATCTAACATATATTGCTTCACACTTTTTTTTTTAGCAATAGGCGATAATTCGTCCGTCGCTATAGGTTCTATCTGTCGCTATATGTTATCTGTCATCGCTATATGTTGTCTGTCATTAAAAGCTAAGACGATGGTTATATATATATGATTTTACCAAATCGTCGTCCTGGTTAAATCGCTAAAGGGGGGTGATCAAAGTATGTTAGATAAGGAGTGAGTTAAAGATCCGGACCGTATATATATATGTTAAAAATGAAAATGCACAACTGTGTAAAATTTAAAGTTATACAGTCTACGATAGTAGAGTGAATTTACCCTATTATCATAGAGTAGTACCATCGAATGTAGACTGAATTCTCAAATCGTAGAGTGACTACTCTATGATTATAGAGTGAATTCACTCTACTATCGAGAATGTGTAATTTTAAAAGTTATACGGTTGTGCACCTTCATATTCTCCTATATATATATATATACTAGCGATAACCCGTGTCTGAAGGCACTGTATAATTAAAAAAAATAAAATAAAATTATGAGCACAAAATTGAAATGTGAGTTATTTTGCTGCAACATGTGATGTCTAGTTTCCTCAAGTCTTTGTGTGTTGTCACAAGGGATGATAGACCTTCATCAGTCACTCCCATGCATTTACTTAAACTTAGCTCCCTCAATGAAATACACCAATTTTCAATGGCTTTTAGTCCAGAACATGTAACCTGGCAACCTCTAATTTGATTGATTGCAACATGGAAAGGTTTTGCAAACTCTTCGCAAGAAGCAAGAGTCACCCGAACCACCATAAACCTGAAATCTATAAGCAAAAAGAAAATCATTCACTACTGGAAGGCATAAGAGTTGAGAGACTTACATGAGAGCCATATGCTAAGGTAAGTTGTCGTAGAGATCCAACTTCATTAGTGAGAGAAGAGAAACCCACATGACTTACATTCTCACAACTCGATATATTGAAGGCCTGTTTAGAAAAGATAGGTTCATTAGTAATCCAAAGAAACAAAGAGATGAAGCAGATTGAATCGAATCAATAAATTTGACATTTCTTTAGATGGTTCCCGATCTCTCTCTTCTTGAATAAAAAGAAACACGTGACCAAATAAGATAATATAAATTTTGTTACAATTTTTATATGTATAACAATACAATGTAACTTCATATTTCATAAATCCATTTACTTATATTATTTCGATATCGCATCTCTAATATGCAAATAAAAAGAGAGCATGATAAAAAGACTTCATATTTCATAAATCCATTTACTTCTACAAATATGGTTACCTGTAACGTCTTGAACCCATGTTTAAGGGATGCAAGGTTATCATCATCAATACCAATGCATCCTTCTAGAACCAAATGCTCCAGATTTTGTAGTTTTAAGATTTGTGGTAAGCATTTCTCTGTGATCTTCCCAGGAAGAAAACAAAGAGAAACAATTACTACAAGAATCTCCAAAAGATATATAATAGAAGAGAGTAAGTGAGGACAAAGTAGTTGGTTAATGTAAAGATGCAACTTGCTTCCATGAACTTTGTTTAGCTAAGTAAATCTATCAAGATCACATAAGACTAAGAAATTTACCACGTGAATTTATATACCGCTTGTTTACTTAAATTGTCATTACAACTCAGTATTTTGACGGATATCTGGGACTTGCACTGCTCTTTCTTAACAAACACATGATCCTAAGAGGAGAATTATCTCCTAGTGACACAAAATCGAGACGCATCATGTACATATAACAACCATCTTGAAATTAGATTAGATTAATACCAGTGCATGATGTACATATAACAACATAAAGGCATGGCGTAATAAAAAAATATTACATTATCTAAAGACATATATCACCACAACAATTAATACATACTCAATCATCAACACATATCCAACCACCAAAACATCAAGCTAGTCGGTATTAATTTCAAAAAATTTCGGCAGAATTTCCTTTAAAAATAGACAGAAAATTATAAACCTGTCTACAAAACTTACAATCATCAATACATATCCAAACCACCAAAAAATCCATCATTCCATACCCAAAAATCATCATAACCATGTATAATTAGTTAACTTTACAAAAGACGGAACGCAAAAAATACAAACATGCAGAAAATAGAGAAACAACATGTTGAGCATAAGACCCATTACTTTACAGCTTACACCAAGTATTCTTTACAACTTATACCAAGTAAACTTCAATGTATACCTGAAAATATTTGTCATGGATGTTTTTGTCATGAAAACATTTTTGGATGTATCCTTTAATTTATATTTGTCATGGATGTTTTTGTCCTTCAATTTTTGTCATGAAAATACCTGAAAGTATCCTTTAATGTACACCAAGTATCAGGAAAGATACTCGGATATTTTTGGATGATTTTGGCATGAATTTCGAGATGTGCTTAAAAATTATTGATAGATATTATTTTTATTAGTTATTAATGATTTTGCACATCAGAAAATCTGTGCTAAAACATATTAAAAAACCATCTTTTTGGATTCGGAGGCGGTATATGTCATATATTTTTGAATTTAAGTTGCGAGGTATAAAGAAGATGTTCCTCGCTTAGATAATTATGAAAACTAACAGATGTGCAAGTCCTCGTGTCCATGCAAATATAGAAGTAGAGGTGGCAAACCAGACGGGAGGGCTCGAGTGGCCGGGCCGAGCGCTGGGTCATTAACGACGGTGGGCCAAAAAAAGGACCTAGTTTTGGGGTTTTGAAATGTGAGGCCTGTGGTCTTGGTCATGTGTAGTTACCATGCTTCTTCTTCCCTTATTTTATTAATTTGTTTTACAAAATTTTGCTACACCAAAATAGTAATAATAATAAATATTAAAAATAATAAAATAATTTATAATAAATGATGAATTCTAATACATATAAACATTGTCCACTTAATATAAACAAAAATTCTACTTATTCATTTATGGATAATTACTTTTTACTGAACAGAAAGATTGATTTTTTTTTATTTCTAATATATAATCAATTGTAAATGGTGGGTGTTGCTAATCAATATAAATTTCAAAGGGTTTGAACTATTATTTATTTATTTACAAGTCTTGTGTTCAAGCCTCATAACCCATAAGTATCAAAATTTTGTATAAAAAATAATAATAATTATGGGTCATGGGTCATGGGTCATGGTCATGTGGCCAAAGCCGGGCCACCCATGGATTCCAGGCCTTCATGAGCCGGCCAAAACGCATGTATGGGCTAAACAATCGAAGCTCAACGCCAAACTTCGTGGCGGCAGTTTACCAAATTTGGCTCGGTCTCTTTGCCGTGTCTATATGGAAGCAAAGTTGTTTGTACTTGTTTCTTGTCCTTCCGATGTAGTCAAAATGACGCGTTCTGAAATCCCATGAGCCGCCTCAACTTCTAATGTCTTTCCATCTCAAGATAATCGCATAACTTGCATGGAAAAGTTTATCATAAATCAAAAAACCAAGACAACACTTGCATTTAAAAGATTTTTCTCACATGATAAACCCAACATATATCAACATAAGATATATACGAAGTTAAAAATACTAACCAATATAGAAATCATAAGACCCAAAGAGCCAAAACACTGCAACATAAGCAAATCTTAGCTCAGACATCCCCTAATTATTTCCACATACACCGTAAAAGTAGTAGAAGTAAAGAGGAAAACTAATGGAGGCAGAGTACACAAGTAATCATACAAAGATTACAAGCAAAGAAATTTGTCATGCTATCCATGCACCATAGATCTGTTCCTGCTATTAGTCTTCAACATTTATACCAATATAATCAAAAGGTTAAGGAACATAGACATTCAAAGTTTTCCCATCGAGCAATTACTTGCTAAACAACACGCAGCCTAAACCATCATCCCAACAGCCCATTATATTAAATGAAACCATATTTAAGCAAATTCTTGCTGCAGATTATAGATAAATTTTTTAAGGTTGTTATTTTAGATAAAGAAATAACTTTATTAGGGGTAAAAAAGTGGGGAAGGATAAACATTAGCCATATGTATGATAGAACCTTAACTTTAAACCTTCATATGCATTAGAAAGCTTAGAGACTAGAGGTGAAGAATTGTGATGAAGTCTGTTATTAATGTTCAGCTTCAACAGATTGACAAAGATGCACATGTTCTGGTAAATAAAGGATTCCCTATTGTGAGAGCCCAAATTTTATGAATAAAGATTTAAATTTCTCGATTTTTTTTTAATATTATGGTGTGGATTTGATATAATGTTATAGTTGTGGGTAGTATTTATAAATTTTGCAAAGTATACAAGTTGTTATAAAATATTCGTTTGGTCGGGGAATATTCTTTTTGTCGGCGAATATCCGTACGACGGCACAATCATTGGTGGACCCCACAACGGAAGTATTGTCGTAGTTAAAAAATGACGTAATTATCATTTTATAAAATAACGGATGAAAGTGTTACTGTTAAAACCGTTGAACTACCCGATAAGTAAAAATACGATATCTGGCGTGGTTGCATAGTAGCACACGGTATTGATTATTGATGCTTTACGTAAGAAGTCACCGCTTATACTCAATTATTACTACGATAATTGCTTGCGTCATCATATCTCTCATATTATTGATTCAATTATTGTCACAGTATCATCTGTATACTATGTTATATTATTAAATCAATAATTGAGACGACAATGTTATTCATATTATTATTTAGAATATTGACAATGTCTAGCTGGAAGTTCTGTCAAGGAGAGGTTAGATAATCTAATTGCGTGCCAATATGGAGAAATCCTTATCGGAAGCCCCTTCTTTCCTGAGAACGACCTGGTTGTTAAATATTGTGAATTATAATATTAATGATGAATAAGTTCGTGTTGATTAAAGATGAAATTGATAGTTCCATTGTGTTGGAATTATTAGTGTTAGTAAAAATCGATATTTATTTCAATAATAATTGATGTATGGAGGTTATATTGACCAATCGGGTAATTAACCGGATAAATGAACAATTAATTACTATTGATTCACATGATTATAACTATTTGTTCACATGTGTGTACTATTGATTCACAATCTTTTACTATTAGGGGAGGTTGTGAGACCCCAAATTTTATGAAATGAAAGTATTCAATTTTTTTTATAATTATTCTATTTAGTAAATGGTTAATTTGATAAAAGTTTAAAGTTAAGGGTCATATTTGAAAAATTTTCAAAGTAAGCAAGTTGTCATAAAATAACCTAGAGGTAGTAAAACGATGTCTGGCGTGGTTGCATAGTAGCACACCAGATTGATTATTGATGCTTATGTGTGAAGTCATTCAGTTATACTCAATTATTGCTACAATAATTGCTGCATCATATCTCTCATATTATTGATTCAATTATTGTCACAATATCATCTGCATAATATGTTATATATTATTAAATCAATAATTGAGACGACAAAGTTATTCATATTATTATTTGCAATATTGACAATGTCTAGAAGTTCTGTCGAGGAGAGGTTTGGTCACCTAATTGCGCGCCAATAAGGAGAAATCCTTATCAAAAAGTCCCCTATTTCCTGGGAACGACATGGTTGTTAAATATTGTGAGTTATAATATTAATGATGAATGTTATTAAAAATTGAAGTTTCTTAATACATTATAAACGGCATGACATGCAACAGATAATTGTATTGAGGACCTAAGATGTGTGTGTCGTATTTTATACGTCACTTAATAATTGATTTTGGCGAACAACAATAGGGTGATGAGAACCCGACTTTGAAAGCGTCAAAAGTGCAGCTCATTAGAATGAATATAATAGTAATCTTTTCGTTCTTCTTTTGGGTCTTAAAATATTTGCTGATGTATTTTATATGGCATTGTAATAATTTGAGTTTGGATACTGTCTACAAGACAATATTGTATTAAAACACATAGCTTATCTGTTGTTGTACTCTGCACGACAGTTCAACAGTTGTATAAATGAAGTTTGTATTTGATTTTTATATAGTGATATCTGGTGACTCAGAATGGGTCGTGTGGACCTATTTTGGGGGCGTCACAAATAGTATCAGAGCTTAGGGATATGGTCGCTGGCGGAGATAAGAGTCTAGAACTAGGAGGGGAGAGACGACTTATATACTTCGCTAGTGTGTGACTTACCTAAGCTGAAATTGTTTACTTGATAAGTTGAAAATTGTGATATGTCTATTAACCTTTATTTTGAAGATATATTCTAGAATGATATCCAAATACGTGAGATGAGCAATGGAAAAATCATGATACGAGGGATATAACCGGAAGGTACAATCCGAAAAGAAAGCAAGGTATTCTCATCTCTTCGAACTACCAGGTACGTAAATTTCGAGGGCGAAATTTCATAAGGAGGGGAGATTGTGAGACCCCGAATTTTATAAAATGAAAGTATTCATTTTTTTTATAATTATTCTATTTAGTAAATGGTTAAATTGATAAAAGTTTAAAGTTAAGGGTCATATTTAAAATTTTTTCAAAGTAAGTAAGTTGTCATAAAATAACCGGTAGTAAAAGAACAATAATACGCGTGGTTACATAATAGCACATAATATTTATTAGTGATGCTTATGTGAGAAGTCACTCAGTTATACTCAATTATTGCTACAATAATTGCTGCATCATATCTCTCATACTATTATTTCAATTATTGTCACAGTATCATCTACATAATATGTTATATATTATTAAATCAATAATTGAGAGGACAAAGTTATTCATATTATTATTTGTAATATTGACAATGTCTAGAAGTTCTGTCAAGGAGAGGTTTAGTCACCTAATTGCACGCCAATAAGGAGAAATCCTTATCGGAAAGCCCCCTCTTTCCTAGGAACGACCTGGTTGTTAAATATTGTGAGTTATAATATTAATGATGAATGTTATTAAAAATTGAAGTTTCTCAATACATTATAAAACGGCATGACATGCAACAGATAATTGTATTGAGGACCTAAGATGTGTGTGTCGTATTTTATACGTCACTTAATAATTGATTTTGGTGAACAACAATAGGGTGATGAGAACCCGACTTTGAAAGCGTCAAAAGTGCACCTCATTATAATGAATATGATAGTAATCTTCTCGTTCTTCTTTGGGGTCTTAAAATATTTTCTGATGTATTTTATATGGCATTGTAACAATTTGAGTTTAGATACTGTCTACGAGACAATATTGTATTAAAACTCACAGCTTATCTGTTGTCGTACTCTGCACGACAGTTCAACAGTTGTATAAATAAAGTTTGTATTTGATTTTTATAGAGTGATATCTGGCGACTCAGAATGGGTCGTGTGGACCTATTTTGGGGGCATCACAGAGGTGGTGCAAGATTGATAATACTTGCATGACTAAGTTAAAAATAGATGTATAGATAGAGGTACTATACTGTAATTCGTATTTTTACAAGATTATAACTATTGATTCACATGATTGAACTATTGATTCACATTATTTACTATTAGGGGAGGTGGTGCAAGTTTGATAATACTTGCAGGACTAAATTAAAAATGAAGAAAAAGAGGAAGGTATTATACTGTAATATTTTGAGCCCCAAAACATACAATTATCGAAACTATATTTTTCTATAAATTTAAGCTCATTCTTCCTTCATTTCTCACCAATTCACTAAAGCTATAGAGCAATTATTATAGAGAAAAATTATATAGAGAAAGAAGAAGAGAAGTCTGCTACCTCACTATTCCAATATCCAGTCTTCTTTTGAGGTAAGGGGTATTATTTTTTCGTATTCATGAAGAGAGCTATTGTTATTCCATTCCTTATTATTTTGTTGGAATAACCTGTATACGCGGACTACCGTATACATGGTGAAATTCTTCTGTTATTCCATTCTTTATTATTATGTTAGAATAACTTTGCCTATGCTGGTACCGCATACATTGTGAAATTCTTCATTATTCCATTCTTTATTATTACATTGGAATAACTCGTCTGCATGCGGTCATATAGCATGCCTGTAGAATTCTGTTTGTTATTCCATTCTTTATTATTATGTTGGAATATCCCGTCTGCATGCGGATTACGCACGTGACTGTGTTCCGCTTCTTATTATTACATTGGAATATCCTCGTGCTGCATGCGGATTACCGCATGCATGGTGAATGATCCTTCGTATTCATTCTTTATTAAATTATGGAAATAATATGTCTACGTGGATTACCGCATGGCAGGTGAAAATCCATTTGCAGTTTCGTATATTCTATTATACTAATCTGGGATATCATTTCTTTTGTACTCGTCATGAAATATCGTTTTCTTTGATATTTTTCTATTATGAGTTACTATTCACCCGGTTACTATTCATTCTAGTATTATTCACTCGGGTATTCGGGGCACTTTTTGTGCCGGAGTACTATTCACAGGTTACTATTCACCCAATTACTATTCACTCTAGTATCATTCACTCGGGTATTCGGGACACTTTTCGTGTTGGGGGTACTATTCACGGGGTACTATTCCCGAATTACTATTCATGAGGTACTATTCACCCAAAAAATATATTTCTTTTTGGTCCAAATTATTTTTGGCACATGAATATTATTCTTGAATTTTACTCCACAAAGCAGTATCATGTTGACAATTTGGACGATATTGATTCCTGGATAAATTAAATTATAAATCTTTAAAATATATCCTTGAACTTGTTTTATTGAATTATTATGTCATTGTCATCATCCGCATGCTTATACTGTGATTAAGTCATCTTTGACTTACGTGCATAGATGGACTTGGTATGATTATGATCAGAGATTATTCGGTATAATCATGACCGTAATGTGACGAATGATGTGGTAAAAGTCCTCATTGGTCTGTAGTGCATTGATGGACAGTTTTTGGTATGCTTATGACCAGGGATTATTCGGTATTTTCATGACCATTGATGATTTAATGAATATCCTTAGCCGTGGTGCAGGGATGATTCGATGGTGTGGTTTATTTTTTTAAGCTGAGTCTCAGCGATAAAGTTGATGAAAAACTTTTTAAATCATAAAAGATAGTAGATTTTATGCTCTACTTGACTCTTTTAATGGATTGCTTATTTCCGCTGCACTTGTTGTCTATTGTATTCTATTAGTTGTTATATTATTGAAGGCTAAGGATAATTTATTCTGCATTATCTTAGTCATAATATTTCTTACTGGGTTAGTTGAGCTCACCATTTCTTTCAATTGTTCTTCTTGAAAATGAGAGTATAAATTTGGGACTAGTCGGGAGCGGATTGACGGTCCAGATGGTTGTTTTAGTAGTCCTCACTATTCTATAAAATAGTGTGACAATAAATATAATGAGGGCTCCATTGAGTATGGATATTGTCTAGATGAAAATATTCTTATTGAAACTCTTAGATTATTTTTTGTCGTATTTTACACGACTGTTGTATAATTAAGTTGTATTTGAATTTTGTACCATGTATTTGGCGACTCAAGACGGGTGATGTATACCTATTTTAGGGGCGTCACACCTATGACCTCTATATGAGAGACGCAATGAATTTCAACATACTAATACCTGAATTGCTTAAAATAACTAATTAAGCAGGGTATCATGTCTGTTAAATTTGAAATATGTCAACTTCTATCTCAAGACATAAAATTTTTTCACATAAAGTTCAATCATATAATCTCCTAAATCTGACATCTAAACTACCTTGAGCAAGTAAATCACTATGGACATCTCCATCATAGTTTTTGCATGCCCAAACATATCCACCGTCACTTTTTAGCGCATAAGCCACCATGTCATCAATCAAGCGATGCTCATACCTACATGTCAGTATAGATTCTGAATAAACTATATCTGAAAATACCACACAAAATATGTACAAAGCACAATTACACTAACCAAATTGAATGTTCTTCGAATTTTTACTTCTAGTTCTGTTCATAAACCTCCTCAAAAATGTCTGTAAACCTTCATTGGTCAACTGGGTCTGATAATTTGGCCTGAGTTTTACAAGCTTCTCAAGAAAAAGTTGCCATAATAGAATCATAGCCGAAAACCTTCATTCTTCAGAATTGTATTCTTCGTGCTCAAGTAAAGAGGCCATTTGTGACGCCCCCAAAATAGGTATACATCACCCATCTTGAGTCGCCAAATACATGGTACAAAATACAAATAAAAACTTAATTATACAATTGTCGTGTAAAATACGACAAAACATATGCTGTGAGTTTTAATACAAATATTGTCATCTAGACAGTATCCACACTCAATGGAGTCCTCATTACATTTATTATCACACTATTTTATAGAATAATGAGGACTACTATGACACCATCTCGGACCATCACTCCGCTCCCCGACTAGTCCGAACAACGCTCTCATTTTCCTCAAGAGAACAATGAAAGCAAAAAGGGTGAACTCAACTAGTCCATAAAATAATATTATGACTAAGATAATGCAGGATAAATTATCATTAGCCTTCAACAATGTTAAACCGATAAAATACAATAAACATCAAGTTTAATCTGCGAGTGAATAAGCAATCCATTAGAAGAGTCGTAGTGAGAGCGTGATATCTACTATCTTCATGATTTAAAATATTTTCATCAATTTTTATCGCTAAGACTCAAATTTTAATAAATAAACCACATCATCGAGTCATCCCCGCACTTTCGGGCCAAATATATTCATTAAATCATCAATGGTCATGACTATACCGAATAATCCTCGGTCATAATCATACCAAAAAATCATCCCATTAATGCACTACCTACCAACGGGGGACTTTTACCACATCATTCGTTACATTACTACGGTTATGATTATACCGAATGATCCCTGGTTATAATCATACCAAGTCCATCTATGCACGTAAGCCAAAGATAACTTTCATCACACTATAAGCATGAGGATGATGACAATGATATAAGCATTAATCAAACGAAAACAAGGATAAATATTAAAGATTTTAAATTTATCCAAATATTATCAATCACTTAATAAACTCATCATCTAATATTATTAATATTATAACAAAATTTTAATCACTTCTTAAACTTATAAACAATTTATTTCAATTATTTACACTCTACCAAATAATGCATTTAATCATTCAAAAATGTCATACTCATAAGATTTCATCACCAATGATCAAATTCCTCATCAAAAATCTGCATATACCCTAAATAGGATACCCAAGCCATAAAATCCTATTTTTCAATTTTGTTACTTCACATAACATATTTAATTCATTTACTCATAACTAGTTTATTTACATAAAAAATACCAAATCAGTCCCAAAAATATTTCTTTTCTGGGATTTAGCAGAATATAGTCCCATATTGAACATATATTTTTCTCAGAATTTTTAAAATTCATTTACTATTTTTCATATGGCCAAAACTGCCGAATATTTAGACATTTATCATAAATTGTTCTTTTATCCAAAAATTCCAAAATTTACAGTGTATACTCCTGTTATATATATGTACTCCCAATAAAAATTTCACCAATTTTGGAGTTAACCACAAAGAGTTATAAGGGTTTACTTTTAAAATAGTCTTTTCCCATAAAATCCATAAATCTTAATCTATACATCCAAAAATCGCCATTTTTGGACACAATTTAGAAAACTCATCAAATTATCATTTCAAATTTTTCCAGAATTTTTGAGGGTCATAAAAATTACGAAGGATCATTCACCATGCATGCGGTAATCCACATGTATGTGTTATTCCAATGTAATAATAAAGAATGGAATAACAGAAGAATTCACCATGCATGCGATGAGATATCATGAACGAGTTATTCTCAATGTAATAATAAAGAATGGAACCGGTCATGCGTAAACCGCATACATCTGAGGATATTCAGCGATGTAATAATAAAGAATGGAACCAAGTCAATGCGTAATCCGCATGCATGGGATATTCCAATAGAATAATAAAGAATGGAATAATGTAAGAATTCACCATGCATGCGATAGATCGCATGCATACGTTATTCCAATGTAATAATAAAGAATGGAACCAAGTCTAGCGTAATCCGCATGCAGACGAGTGATATTCCAACATGAATAATAAAGAATATAATAATGAAGAATTCACCATGCATGCGATAGATCGCATGCATAAAGTTATTCCAATGTAATAATAAAGAAAGGAACCAGTGTCTAGCGTAATCCGCATGCATGGATATATTCAAATGTAATAATAAAGAATGGAATAATGTAAGAATTTCACCATGTATGCTGCGATTAGATATACAAAGTTATTCCAACATAATAATAAAGAATGGAATAATGTAAGAATTTCACCATGTATGCAGTATTTGATAGAAAGGTTATTCCAACATAATAATAAAGAATGGAATAACAATAGCTCTCTTCATGAATACGAAAGAAATAATACCCCTTACCTTAGAATAAAGTTGGATACTGGAATAGAGAGGTAGCAAACTTCTCTTCTTCTTTCTTTTTATAATTTCTCTCTATAATAATTGCTCTATAGCTTTAGTGAATTGGTGAAAAATGAAAGAAGAATGAGCTTCTATTTATAGTAAAATATAATTTCGATAATTGCACATTTTGGGACTCGAAATATTACAGTACAATACCTTCAACTTTTCTTTCATTTTTAATTCAGTCCTGCAAGTATTATCAAACTTGCACCACCTTCCCTAATAGTAAATCATGTGAATCAATAGTTCTAGACATGTGAAAATATGAATTACAGTATAGTACCTTCATCTATACCTCCATTTTTAACTTAGTCATGCAAGTATTATCAATCTTGCACCAACTCCCCTAATAGTAAATGAATGTAACTCAATAGTACACACATGTGAACAAATAGTTATATAAGCATGTGAATTAGTAGCAATTAATTGCTCATTTATCCGATTAATTACCCGATTTATCAATATAACCCCCAAACATCAATTATCATCGGAATAGATGTCGATTTCCACTAACACTAATAATACCAACAAAATGGAACTATCCATTTCATCTTTAATCAAACACGAACTTATTCATCATTAATATTATAACTCACAATATTTAACAACCAGGTCGTTCCCAGGAAAGAGGGGGCTTTCCGATAAGGATTTCTCCTTATTGGCGTGCAATTAGATGACCAAACATCTCCTTGACAGAACTTCTAGACATTGTAAATATTGCAATTTAATAATATGAATAACTTTGTCGTCTAAATTATTGATTTAATAATATATCATATTATGCCGATGATACTTTGACAATAATCGAATCAATAATATGAGAGATATGATGCAGCAATTACTATAGCAATAATTGAGTATAACTGAGTGACTTCTCACGTAAGCATTAATAATCAATACCGTGTGCTATTATGCAACCACGCGTATTACTGTACTTTTACTACCGATTAGCTCAACAGTTTTAACGGTAAAACTTTCGCCGTTATTTTCATAAAAATATTTACGCTGCTTTCTCATTCCGATAATAATTCCGTTGTGGGGTCCACTTAATGATTGTTTAAATTGCATCGGATATTCCCCGACAAAAAGAATATTCCTCGACCAATCGAATATTATATAATCACTTGCATACTTTTTAAAATTTTTAAATATTAACCACAACTATAACATTATCTCAAATTCACACCATAATTTTGAAAAAAATATTTTGAGAAAATTAAATTTTTATTCATAAAATTTGGGGTCTTACACCATTTGTTTGTGAATGCCAGTGACATCGATGATTCAGCAAAGCTACGAATAGACTACTAAATTTTACAAAATTTATAATAGTTAGATGAGATTAGAGAAAGCATATTGCCAACTTTAATTACAACTTTAGAATACGAACCTCATCAACATTGAACATAGCAAGTGCAATGCCAGGGCCATTGAAATCATAAACATCAAGTTCAATAGGAATGTCCCCATTATCTGGGATTGGGGGTGGAGCATAAGAACCTTGTAAGCATTTCAACAACATTCAAATTATCTAACAAACAAGATGATTTTACTCACCAAAGGCCATTTTTAGCTTCCCTGATCCTTTAATAACCGTATCAACAAAAGCATGCCGGCCAATGCAAATGGGCTTTTTCCAGCCTAAATATTAGAGAAAAAATTGCTGAATAGAGTGAATGGTGGATGTAAAATATTTAACATACACTCCAGGCTGGGAAACAAAATATTACCATGAAAAATTCTAGGAATGTTCTAGCATATGATGGACTCACGGAAAACAGTACCTGCAAGGCAAGATTAAATAGCCTTCTGATTAGAAAGAAAGACATTAATAAAATAATAAAAATATAACACTAAGAAAATTTAAACCAGAATGAACTAAAGAACTGGTTCGTCATTCATGTTTCTTTTCCTACATGGTATCGATGGTTGAAATGTATGTATGACACTTAACATAATTAAGTGGTGAATGCATAATTATGCATGCAACTAATAGCTAATCACCGTACTTAATATCATTAATGGACCTAAGATGCCCCAAATTCCCATTGCACTAACCATAAAGTCATATGTGCTAATATCATTAAATTTTTTTCTTTATTTTTTCCTTTCTAATTTCATATGTGCTAAACTCTGCAGTCCACCAACTCGGGAATAAATGAAAAAAAAGAAGTGTAATTTGTAGGAGTGCACGCAAAACAAATAGACAAACTGAAAGTGAACTACTCAGTATCAACTTCCAAGTAAATTTTTTTAATAATATCAGATCTAAACTACATCAACATTAAAAGTGAAAATTATTCAGTGAAAGAAAGTAAGGTTGGTAGGCCAAACTAAATTTAAAAACAATTTTAAAATTATTCATTTGGATAGTAAGTACCACTTCCAGACATGTCTTCACCCAGCAACAATTTTGCAAACTATTTTTAAATTCAATGAACAGGGAAAAAGTAGGGTAAAAAGGGAGTCGGAAAAAGTACAGAACTGTAAAGTGCCTAATTGAACAACCAGATTCTATATGAACTGGAAAGATAGTCTGAAAGGAAATGAAGATAAACAAATTTTTCAATATACCAAAATCAGAAGTTGGGTACTCCATTATTTTCTTGGCAAAAAAATGGAGGCTTAAAACCCAAAAACACCACCACTTACCTGAAATTTATGAACCCATATTTTGTTTCTTCACCTAAATGGGGTTTGTTTTCATAACATCAAAAATCGAGTATTTTGGTAGCTGAGCCTTCTGAATAGGCCAACCCAATTAAGCCGGCGAAAACCGCTAGAGAGAGAAAGAAGCGTAGGGTCTCCGATTCTAACAATTTTGGCGCCATAAAATCTGTTGATAAGGCGAACCATGAAGCATCCAAGAGTTTCAAAGGAGGAGGTGAAACAGTAGAGAAGGCGGAAACCCTAGAAGGAGAATGAGAGTTGGCCATGAGAGAGAAGGCAAAGAGGATTTTATGAGAGATAAGAGATTTAGGGGAGATAAGAGCTCTGTGTGCATAAGAAGTAAGAACAGAGAGAGACAGAGGGTTTGAAATTTGAAAACGGAGGACAAGAGAGAGAGAGAGTTGCTGACGTAGGATTTGGATGTGACACTTATGTATTTTCTCTCTCTATTCTGTATTATATTATAGATACACACATACATATATGTATATGTATACATATAAGAAATACCGGTAAGAGAACAAATTTCACTTTCAATTGTTGAATATTGCTAAAATGGTGGTGGTGATTAGACCACAGTTCACGACGGAGCTTGATGATGACGATGGTGGCTAAAAGAGAAACTAATATTTTCTGACGAAGGCACACTAAAACTTACATTAGAATGCTTTGTTTGTCAAAATTAATAAAAATATAAAACTGTTAAATTCACAACAAAAAATGTTATTTTCACAACAAAAATGTCGCTATAGATTCTATAGCTACAGTCTATAGCGACAGTTTTCACCGTCGCTATACATCTACAACGACACTTTTATTGTGGAAATAACAAAAAGTGTTGTGGATGTAATAATTTCCTAAAAATAATTATCTAAAATAAATTTAGATTAATGTATATTCTAACACTTTGGAAGGTACTGACTAAAAATCCAAAGGATGTTGCAAAGTACTTCAACTTATTCTTAACTATCGTTTAATAGGAGTGATATGTATATTATAACAACTTATAAGTAATAACATGCATATACCTAATCACATAACTTAATATAAATATACGCATACACACCAAAATTTTAACTTCAGAATTTAATATAAATACATGTTTATATATCAAAAGTCATTTAAAATTTATCATTATTAATGTGATTATTACCCTAATCAACTCATAATTATTTAAAATTAATATATCTCGTCGGCCTATTATATATATAAGTAATTCTAGGGGGATATTTTTTGTAGACATTTTTTAGCGACAGTCTGTACAGACCCTGTTTCTTGTATGTATCCAAATTACACTTAAAATATTATTTTTTATAAAAATTTCAGTTGAAATAAATATTATACATTTTTTAAAAGGTACTACAAAAAAAAAACCAAAATAAAAAAAAAAATATTGCTAGAAATGTCCCCAAAAAATATTCCCCTTGAAGAACTCTCTCTCTCTCTCTATATATATATATATATATATATATAAAAGGTATTGATATCTATAATATGACGAAAAAGGAAAAGAAAGTAAAGATATTCTCACGCCAAGCTGTTTGTAGGTACGCACCGTAATGTGAATGCTTGGCTTGATTGTCGGAGATAACAATAATTATTAATTAATTAAGAATCATACTTTAATAACATTCACAACGTTGGAGAGATTATATATACACACGGAAAGGATCAATGTTTTATATACGCTTTAATTCTACATACCTTATATACCCTCTTTAACAACGAATCGGACAACGAATCGATCCTTCACTATAAGTTTAGTCCATCGCTATATGTCGTCGTTAAAAGCTAAGACGACAGACCTATAAATTTAGTATATATCCTCTTTAACGATAAATAAATCAATCCTTCGCTATAAGTTTAGTCCTTTTGTAAGACCCAATCTTATTATGAATAAAAATTAAATTTTTTTTATTTATTATCTTGAAATAATAAGGAGTTAATTTGATATAATACTTTGGTTATGGGTGAAATGTGCAAATTTTACAAAATAAGCAAGTGGTTATAAAATATTCATTTTTGTCGGGAAATATTCGTTTAGTTGTGGAATATTCTTTTTATCGGGAATATCCGTACGACGGCGCAGTCAATTGTGGGCCCCATAACGGAATAACTATCAGATGAAGAAAACGACAAGTTTGAGTTTTTATAAATAACGACATAGTTGTTACCGTGAACACTGTTGGAATAACCGGTGGTAAAAATACGATGTCTGGCGTGGTGGTGGACAATAGTAGAAAGGTAAAGCCATCGCAAAGAAAGTCAAGTCTGCTTCTACGGCTAATATTTTCCAATAAATAGATGGCTAAGTTAGAATTGAAAATCACTCCAGAAACATAAGCTTTCTCTTTCTCTCTCAATTATCGATCGATCGTATTTTGTGAGTATTTAGATACTTTGAGAGTTGTTGTTCAAGATCTGAGTTTCATTCAAAGATCACTTCCGCCTTTCATTCCAAGCACCGATTCTTTGAGGTAAGGGATGTTATTTTCTTCTTAAATGATATTATTTTCTTCAATATCATTCTGCCGAAATATTGGTTTAAACTTTTTAATCAAATTTGGAACTTTTGTGTCGGGGTTACTATTCACGTATCTGAGACTTATTCACGAATCGACACTATTCAATTAGAAAAATGAAATTTTCTATTTTTCGTCCAGATGTCTTTTATGGTTATTATCTTTGATTGTATCCATGTTTTGATCTTTATTTTTGAATTCTATTTCACACTTGGTTAATATGGAGTATTATTGAATTTGGATAAACCGAAATACGAATCCCTAATATTGGTCCTTCTGTCTTACTGGATTCGTTCTCTAAAATGTTTTTCATCATCCTCAGTCCTTAATGGTGGTACTTGATGAATATCTTTGGCCTGTAGTGCAAAGATAAATGATTACCTGATTAATATCTTTGGCCCGTAGTACAAAGATGAACAGGTGTTGAGATGAACATGACCAGCTGGTGATACAAATGAATATCTTTGGCCCGTAGTGCAAAGATGTATATTGATTGATGTTATCGGGATAAAATATTGATGATGGACTTTTAAATTCATAGATGATAGTAGATTTCATTCTCTACTTAACTCTTCAAATGAATTATTGTTTTCGCTGCAGTTGTTGATCTAAAACTTGTTGTCGATTAAATTCTATCAGATTTTCCCCTGTTGAAGACTAAGGATAATTTGTTGTATATTATCTTAGTCATAATATTCTTTACTGGCTAGTTGAGCTCACCCTTTTCCTTTTTGTTCAATTTTTCTTCTCGTGAAGCGAGAACATATAGCGAGAACCAATCGGGTATGTAATCGATGGTCCTGAGACAGTTGTTTTAGCGATCCTCACTATTTTTAAAATAGTACATCAATAATTGTAATGAGGACTTTATTTGGGTGTTGATATTGTCTAAAAGAAAATATTTGTATTTAAAGTCACAGTATGTGTTGTCGTATTTTGCACGACAATTGTATTAATAAAGTTGTAGTTGTTTTTCATGTACCATGTATTTGGCGACTCGAAATGGGTGATGTATACCTATTTTGGGGGCGTCACGATTAATATCGAGCTTAGGATATGTTCTCTGGCGGAGATCGGGGAATAGAACTAGGAGGGGAGAGATGAGTAAATTCTTCGCTAGTGTGTCCTACCTAAGCTTATTTGTTGGTCGATCATAATATAGGGATATTATGTGATATGTTAATTTGTTTAATTAACCCCTGTTTTATGGCAGCTTTTAAGAATGACAGCTGAGAATGTTAACAATGGAGTTTATGAAACTGTGGAACAACCTTTGATTACCAACCAAGAGAACGTCCAACAGGAAGGCAATATTCCTCCCAGAAACAACACTACCGAAAACAAGCGATGAATGATGCGATGTTTAGAAGCTTTTTGCGATTCATGCAAAATCGACGAGGAGACTTCGTGTACAAAATACTGGTGGAAATGATAAAGCAACGCCTTTCGATGCATCACACAACCAAGTAGTTCAAGGAGTTGGGACCACCGATTTCGGGGAAAGCTCGATCCGATTAAAGCGGCGTGGGTTAAGCAAATGACCAAGATATTTGATGTCTTGGGTGCATTTGAGAAAACGAAGGTTCCATTCGCCACGCTTATGTTCCGTGGTGTGGCGATTCTTGGTGGGAATCATGAAACAAACCAAATGCCGGTAGACTCAACATGTCTTGGGAAAAATTTCAGAAACTTTTCAATGACAGGTACTTTCCTGAAAGTATTCGTCATATGAAGTAGGTAGAGTTTATTAGACTGGAAAAGAAAAACATAACGGTGTCCCAATACGAGGCGAAGTTCACAGAGTTATCCAGGTTTGCACCTCATTTGGTAGAAAATGAGGAACGTATGATGCAGATGTTTCTGAGAGGTCTAAAACCCGAGATTCGACAATATCTTATCTCTCATAAATTTTCTTTATATTCATATGTTGTAAACAGGGCTCAATTATTAGAGCGTGATAACGAGTATGTTCAACCGAGGGACCACAACCAGGGTCATACCGGTGACAGCAGTCATCGGAGCGATGATAACCAGCGAGGAGAGAAAAATACGGACAAAAGCGGTAACCACTCGGGTGATCATCGTGGCCATGACAATAGGAGAGGTGGGTCAAGTGGAAATTTTAAAAAGAGGAGATTCAACAATGACGGAAAGACATCAGCACCAGCACCAACAACAAATTATAGGGGAGGAGAACGACCGCCAGTTAGATGCTACGGATGCGGAGATGAAGGACACATTCCAAGGTGTGTTTCAATTGTGGAAAAGACGGTCACATAGCCCAATTTTTTTCGGTAGCAAAGTCAAGTCCAACTGGGATGGCGGCACCAAAGGCGACTACGGACAAAACAAAGTTGGTGGTTCAAGGAAGGGCGTTTGTCGTGACTGGCCAAAACGCGAGAAACCCGAACGAGGTGATCACGGGTAAGCTAATCTTGAACTCTTGCAAAGTTTATACCTTACTAGAATCTGGGATTACACCCATTCTTTTATCTCTCCTACTTGTGCCCAACGTTTAAACTTGACTCCAGAGAAATTGGACTTTAACTTATCTGTTGAAACTCCGTTGGGTGAAACCTTCGTTACATCTACAGTTTATAAATCTTGCTTGATCCAAGTTGGCACAATCACATTACCTGTTGATCTTATTTCTTTAAAGATACTTACATTTGATGTAATTTTAGGGATTGATTGGTTAACCACACATCATGCCAAAATTGATTGTTTTCGTAAGGTTGTTAGTTTTCATATTCCTAACCAACCTGTTATACGAATTCAAGCAACTAAACCACTAAAATCAATCATGGTCATATCAAGCCATAAAGCTATTCGTTTATTAAAAAAACGGATGTCAAGCTTTTTTAGCCCATATTATGGACTTGAACAAAAACACGTCAGATTTGAATAATATTCCTGTTGTTAATGAATTTCCTGACGTATTTCCTGAAGAACTTCCTGGTCTACCCCCAGAGCGTGAAGTTGAATTCTTTATTGATCTTGAACCGGGTACAAAGCCCATCTATAAAACCCCATATCGAATGGCTCCTATTAAACTTCAGGAGTTAAAAGTCCAACTACAGGAATTGTTAGATATCGATTTCATTCTTCCTAGTACATCTCCTTGGGGTGCTCCTGTTTTATTTGTAAAGAAAAAAGACGGGAGTATGCGACTTTGTATTACTCTCGAGAATTAAACCATGTCACCATCAAGAATAGGTATCCACTACCTCGCATTGATGACTGTTTGACCAATTGCAAGGAGCACAATACTTTTCAAATATCGATCTTAGCTTTCTGATATCATCAATCAAGAAGATAAAAAGCGAGGATATTCCAAAGACTACCTTCGAACTTCGATGCAGGCATTATGAATTCTTAGTCATGTCTTTTGGAGTGACTAATACTCCTGCTGCTTTCATGGATATGATGAACCGTGTATTCAAGGAATATTTGGATCAATTTGTTGTTATCTTTATTGATGACATCCTCATCTATTCTAAAAGCCGTGAAGATCATGAGCACCATTTGAAGCTGGTACTTCAAAGACTTCGTGACAACAAGCTATACACCACGCTAAAGAAATGCGAGTTCTGGCTTAAAGAAGTAGCATTCCTTGGGCACGTGGTGTCAAAACATGGAGTATCTGTTGACCCGTCAAAGATTGAAGCAATCCAAAGTTGGGAGCAACCAAAATCGGAGACCGAAGTGCGTAGCTTTCTGGGCTTAGCTGGTTATTATCGGAGATTCATGGAAGGATTTTCTCGAATCGCTATTCCGTTAACTTAGCTGACTCGGAAAGATGCAAAATTCGTATGGACCGAGGAATGCGAGAAGAGTTTCCAAGAGCTTAAAAGGAGACTCATTTTGGCACCTGTTCTAACAATACCATCTGGTTCGGATGGATTTGTTATCTACAGTGATGCTTCATGCAAAGGGTTAGGATGTGTTCTCATGTAACATGGGAAAGTCATAGCCTATGCCTCGCTACAACTCAAAGAATATGAGAGGAATTATCCTACTCATGATCTGGAGTTGGCAGCAGTCGTTTTTACATTGAAAATCTGGAGACACTACCTATATGGGGAGAAAGTGGAGATTTATACGGATCATAAAAGCCTCAAATATTTCTTCACCCAAAAGGAAATCAACATGCGGCAACGACGTTGGCTCGAGCTGTTGAAGGATTACGACCATAGCATTCAATATCATCCCGGAAAAGCAAATCGTTGTAGGTGTGATTGAGTAGAAGATCGTATCAAGAATGCGAGTGCAATGTTGTTTACACAAAGGCCCATTTTGTATGACTTATAAAGAATGGAGATAGAGTTAAAGGCTCCAAGTACCCACGTGATGATGGCAAATTCTGACGAGAGAACCGACTTTAATCGATAAAGTTAAAGTCGCTTCGCTACGGACTGAGGTGATGCGTATGAAAAAGAAAGTGCAAGAAGGTACTATTCCGGAGGCAAGAATTGATGAAGAAGGAATACTTAGAGTCAACTCCAGACTTTGCGTTCCTAACAATTTTGACTTGAAGCACAGAATCATGATGGAGGCACACAACACACCATTTGCAATCCATCCTAGGAGTACCAAAATGTATCACGATCTTCGACATACATTTTGGTGGAGCAATATGAAGAAAGAGATCGCGAAGTTTATCTCGAGGTGTTTAACTTGTCAACGTGTAAAGGCGGAGCATCAAGTGCCAAAGGGTCCATTGCAACCACTTGAGATTTCGAAATGGAAGTGGGAGCACATTACTATGGATTTCGTTACGGGTCTTCCCAAGGTTTCTCAAGGTATAGATGCGATTTGGGTTATTGTTGATAAATTAACCAAGTAGGCTCATTTCTTGCCCATACGTGAGACTTATTCCCTTGAACGTCTTGCTAGTATGTACGTAAATGAGATTGTGAGATTGCATGGCATGCCAGTATCCATAGTTTCGGATCGTGACCCAAGATTCACTTCACGATTTTGGGTTAGCTTGCAGAAAGCTATGGGCACGGATTAACGATTCAGTTCGGCATACCATCCTCAAACGGACGGGCAATCAGAAAGGACTATTCAAACCCTTGAAGATCTATTAAGACTTTGTGTCCTAGATTTTAAAGGAAGTTAGGATAAGTACTTATCATTGGTGGAATTCTCCTACAACAACAGTTATCAAGCAAGTATAGGCATGGCTCCATTCGAGGCGTTGTATGGAAGAAAATGTCATTCTCCAGTATGTTGGGATGAGGTGGGTGAAGCAATATTGTTAGGACTAGAATTGGTACGCATAACTACAGAAAAGATCCAAACGATTCGACAACGTATACAAACGGCACAGGATTGACAAAAGAGTTATGCGTATCTTCATCAAAAGGACGTGGAATTTAATATTGGGGATCATGTATTGTTATGTGTTGCACTATGGAAGGGAGTTACAAGATTTGGGAAGAGACGAAAGCTCAATCCAAGATTTGTTGGTCCATTTGAGATTCTTGACCGAATAGGAAATGTGGCCTATAGATTTGCATTACCTCCAAGCATGTCTCATGTTCATAATGTTTTTCACATATCTATGCTTCGTAAATATATGAAAGACCCGAACCACATTATTTAGTTAGAACCGAGACGAGATAGTCAAGATTTAACGTCGAGGAGAGTACAATTGTTAAGATCTTGGATAGGAAAGAGCATGTCCTACGCATGACGGTTATACCACAAGTTAAGGTTTTGTGGAGGAACCATGTTATTGAAGAAATGACCTGGGAGTTGGAATCAAAACTGAAAGCGAGGTATCCTCACCTTTTCGAAACACCAGGTATGTACGTCAATTTCGAGAACGAAATTTCATAAGGAGGTTGTAAGACCCCAACCTTTTAATGAATAAAATTGAATTTCCTCTATTTATTATTGTGAATAATAAGGTGTTAATTTGATATAATGCTTTGGTTATGGGTGAAATTTGCAAATTTTGCAAAATAAGCAAGTGTTTATAAAATATTCATTGTTGTCAGGGAATATTCGTTTGGTCGTGGAATATTCTTACTGTCGGGGAATATTCGATGCAATGCAACCATTTGTGGGCCCATAACGAAAAAAAATTGGATGAAAAAAAAAAGCGACAAGTTTGAGTTTTTACAAATAACTTGCATATTTGTTACTGAATTAACACTTGTTGGAATACACGGTGGTTAAAATACGATGTCTACGCGTGGTTGCACAAAGAAGACACGTGGCATTGCGATTATTTTTGAATTATTGATTCTTACGTAGAAGGCACTTTCAATAATTGTTACGAATTTCTTGCTCAATATTTTATTTCTTGATTCAATAATTGCTACTTTGATATTTTATATTATTGTTGTTTCAATAATTGCCACTGCATAGTATTTCTCATTATCAGACCAATAATTCATGTTATTTGAATTATATTATTAGATATCATTATTGGCAATGTCTAAGGAAGTTCTGTCTAGAAAAGGGGTTTGATCACCTAATTGCGCGCCAGTAAGGAGAAATCCTTATCGGAAAGCCCCCTCTTTCTTGGGAACGACCTGGTTGTCATTATTGTGATTCTATAATATTATTTGTGAATAATTAATTATTGATTTATATGATAAAGAAATATTTATTTTATGTGGATATAAATGATGGATATCTTTATTATGGTTATAAATGATAGAATTAATGTTGAGGTGTTTTATCAGTATTTTGTCGGAATGAAGGTATTAAAAATCGTCCGTATGTAGATTTCGGGCATTTTCTATTTGGAATTTGGAAAAACTTTCTTCTACAAAGTTGTAAAGAATTTAATTTCCTATGGAATGGACATAAAATTAGTATTTTTCTGATAAAAGAGCTATTTTTTTTGAATTATTGAAGTTTCTAAAATAAATGTTTTTTTATTAAAAATATGGGTGGGCCCCACTTTTGGTTGGTGAGAAATGTGTTGAAATTTTATTTCAAAAATGGTGGGCGTAAATAGTAGTAGGTAAAGCCATCGATTAGTCTCGCTATAGCGTTTCAAGCATTTTTCTATAAATAGGGTCTTAGTTATAATTGAAAATCACACCAGAATCATAAGCTTTCTCTCTCTATATTATCGAGCGTATTTTGTGAGTATTTAGATACTTTGTGAGTTGCTATTCAGTGCAAGTTTCCTTCAGCCTTATACCCGATGAATGATTAACTGTTGAATATCTTTGGCCCGTAATGCAAAGATGAACAGGTGTTGAGATGAACATGACCAACTGGTGATACAAATGAATATCTTTGGCATGTAGTGCAAAGATGAATATTTGATTCAAGATGTATATTGATTGATCTTTGGACTTTTAAATCTTAGGCGATAAGAGAACTCATTCTCTACTTGACTCTTCTAATGGGTTGATGTTTCACTGTCGTTGTTGATCTAAAACTTGTTTATCTATTATATTCTATCGAAATTTTCTCTGTTGAAGACTAATGATAGTTGTTGTATATTATCTTAGTCATAATATTCTTTCTTCGGGCTAGTTGAGCTCACCCTTTTCCTTTTTGTTCCATTTTTCTTCTCGTGAGGTGAGAACATAATGCGAGGGAACTAAATAGGGGTATGGAGGAGTGATGGTTCGTGATAGTTGTTTTAGTAGTCCTTACTATTTTTTAAATAGTGTATCAATAATTGTAATGAGGACTCCTTTTGAGTTTGTATCTTTATATTTAGATGAGTATTTGTATCTAAACTCACAATATATGTGTTGTCGTATTTTACACGATAATTGTATTAATGAAGTTGTATTTGTTTATTTACCATGTATTTGGCGACTCGGAATAGGTGATGTATACCTATTTTGGGGGCGTCACAGTTGGTATCAGAGCTTAGGGATATGGTCAGTTGGTATTTGTTTATATGGAATTCTCATATAACAACAGTTATCAAGCAAGTATAGGCATGGCTCCATTCGAGGCGTTATATGGACGAAAGTGTCGCTTCTCCAAGATCTTTGGGGACGAGTGGGAGAAAGCAACGTTGTTGGGACCAGAATTAGTACGCATGACTATAGAAAAGATTCAAATGATCTGGAAACGTATAAAGACCTCACAAGATCGACAAAAGAGTTATGCTGATCTTCATCGAAAGGACGTGGAGTTTAATATTGGAGATCATGTACTGTTACGTATTGCTCCATGGAAGGGAGTTACAAGATTTGGGAAGAGAGGAAAGCTCAATCCACTATTTATTGGTCAATTTGAGATTCTTGATCAAATAGGAAATGTGGTCTATAGACTCGCATTACCTCCAAATATGTCTCATGTTCATAATGTTTTTCACATATCTATGCTTCGTAAATATGTGAAAGACCCAAACAACATTATTGCGTTAGAACCAGTCGAGATAGCCGAAGCTTTAACGTACGAGGAGGTACCTGTCAAGATATTGGATAGAAAAGAGCATATCCTACGAACAAAGGTTATACGACAAGTCAAGGTTTTGTGGAAGAACCATGCTATTGAGGAAATGACTTGGGAGTTGGAATCAGAAATGAAAGTGAGGTACCCTCACCTTTTCGAAATACCAGGTACGCACGTCAATTTCGAGAACAAAATTTCATAAGGAGGGGAAGTTGTAAGACCCCATCTTATTATGAATAAAAATTAAATTTTCTCTATTTATTATCTTGAAATAATAAGGAGTTAATTTGATATAATAATTTGGTTATGGGTGAAATGTGCAAATTTTACAAAATAAGCAAGTGGTTATAAAATATTCATTTTTGTCGGGGAATATTCGTTTGGTCGTGGAATATTCTTTTAAATCGAGAATATCCGCATTTACCGACGTAGCCAATTGTGAGCCCCATAACGGAATAAGCGTTTGATGAAGAGAAAGCGACAAGTTTGAGTTTTTATAAATAACGGCGTAGTTATTACTGTGTGAACATTTGTTGGAATAACCTAATTGGTTAATATACGATGTCTGGCGTGGTTCATGCGATGAAGCACGGTATTGCATAAAGATTTTTGAATTATTGATTCTTACGTAAGAAGGCACTTCTCAATAATTATTACAGATAATTATTTTTAATATTTTATTTTATTGATTCAATAATTGTTGCGTTGATATTTTATATTATTGTTGTTTCAATAATTGTCACAAAGACAAGATTTTCCATTATCGGATCAATAATTTATATTATTTGAATAATATTATTAGATAACATTATTGGTAATGTCTAGAAAGTTACATCTAAGGAGAGGTTTGGTCACCTAATTGCGCCACATGAAGGAAAAATCCTTATTGAAAGCCCCCTTTCCTGAAACTACTTTGGTTGTCATAATTGTGATTCTCAGTAATATTATTTGTGAATAATTAATTATTGATTTATATGATAAGGAAATATTTATTTGATGCGGATATAAATGATGGATTTATTTATTTTATGTGGTTATAATTGAAGGAATTAATGTTGAGGTATTTTATCAGTAATTTTGTCGGAATGGAGGTATTAAAAATCAAATCAGTATTTTTATGATATACTGCGTGAGTTATAATTTTTAATCCGGCCGTTGGATCGTTGTGATTTTTGGATATGTTATACATATATAAGTTGAGTATATGTCCACAAATTTTGAACCGTTAAAAATGAACGAATGATTTGTTATGAATTTTAAGAGGTGTCTGATTCAAAAATTAAATTTATAAATGATTTTGGTAGAAAATTCTAGAATTGAGTGGGCCCCACTTGTGGTTGGTGAAGAAATGTGCTGAATTTTATTTCAAATGTAGCGGTTGGCAATAGTAGAAGGTAAAGCCATCAGGTAGCAGGTCAAGTCTGCTTTGGCGGGCTAACATTTTCCTATAAATAGAGGGCTAAGTTAGAATTAAAAATCACACCAAAAACATAAGCTTTCTCTCTTTCTCTCTCTCAATATTATCGAGCGTATTTATGAGTATTTAGATACTTTGAGAGTTGCTATTCAGTACAAGTTTCATTCAGCATCACTTCCGATCTTTCATTTCGAAGTACTGATTCTTTGAGGTAAGGGATGTTATTTTCTTCTTAAATGATATTATTTTCTTCAATATCATTATGCTGAAATATTGGTTTAAACTTTTTAATCAAATTTGGAACTTTTGTGTCGGGGTTACTATTCACGTATACGGCACTATTCACCGAAAAATAAAATTTTCTCTTTTTCATCCCAGATGTCTTTTATGGTTACTATCTTTGATTGTATCCATGTTTTGATCTTTATTTTTGAATTCTACTTCACACTTGGTTATTATGGAGTATTATTGAATTTGGATAAACCGAAATACGAATCCCTAATATTGGTCCTTCTGTCTTACTGGATTCATTCTCTAAACTATTTTTCATCATCCTCACCCTTAATGGTGGTATTGATGAATATCTTTGGCTTTAGAAGTCAAAAGATGAATGATTACTGATGAATATCTTTGGCATGAGTGCAAAAGATGAATGTGTTGAGATGAACATGATCAACTGATGATACAAATGAATATCTTTGACCCGTAGTGCAAAGATGTATATTAATTTATTTACAGGGATAAAATATTGATGATGAACTTTTAAATTCATAGATGATAGTAGATTTCATTCTCTACTTAACTCTTCTAATGAATTGTTGTTTCCGCTGCAGTTGTTGATCTAAAACTTGTTGTCGATTAAATTCTATCAGATTTTTTCCTATTGAAGACTAAGGATAATTTGTTGTATATTATCTTAGTCATAATATTCTTTACTGGCTAGTTGAGCTCACCCTTTTTCTTTTTGTTTTATTTTTCTTCTCGTAAAAGCGAGAACATAAAGAGGAACCAAATGGGTATAGAGTGATGGTCCTAGACAGTTGTTTTAGCAGTCCTCACTATTTTTGTAAAATAGTACATCAATAATTATAATGAGGACTTTATTTGGGTGTTGATATTGTCTAGAAGATAATATTTGTATTTAAACTCACAGTATGTGTTGTTGTATTTTGCACGACAATTGTATTAATAAAGTTGTAGTTGTTTTTCTGTAGCATGTATTTGACGACTCAGAATGGGTCACACCTTTGCTATAAGTTCACTTTTTATACTTTGTTAGAAATGCAGACCGTGTATATATATATAGAAAATAGATCAGGTTTGGACTCCCTGATGGGAGAAATTTCGGACCCTATATTTTTTTTCTTTTTTTTCTTTTTTTTTAAAAATAACTAAAAAAAAAAAATTAATATTTTATGGAACTGAAATTTTTTCATAATACAATATTTTGGGCGTAATTTGGATACTTATGCCAAAAAATGTATGTACAGTCTGTGCAGATTGTACATACATGTTTTGTTATATGTATCCAAATCACATCCAAAATACTGTATTATATAAAAATTTCAGTTCTATAAAATATTAAATTTTTTTTAGTTATTTTTTAAAAAATACAATAAAAAAAATCGCATTTTAAGAAAACACGGGAGTCCGGACTGGATCCGGACTATATATATATAGAGTCTGGATCTTAAGCTTATCTTTTATTTAATTTACCGAGCTCACCCCCCATTAGCGATGGATGGACGTGACGACGGTTTCGGTCATATAACTTTCGCTACATATTTTTAGCGACACTATATGTTGTCCGTTCTTAAAAGTATAGACGATAATTATATGATCGAAACCGTCATGGTCATCTATTCAAGGAGAGTGAATTCAGATGAATTGAATAAAGGATAAGTTTAAGATCCGGACCATATATATTGACATGGGTAGTAAAAGGTTTAAGAAGGTTGCGCGTTTCCCGGTGCAGGTGAACGCATGGAATACAAAGGAAACGACAGAAGAAACTGATGCGAGGGTAAGAGTCACGTATACTTCTGCTCACAATTACAATTACTCCTTTAATAGTTAAATTTAGTTAATCGGGATCTGTGCACTAATCATCACTCTTATTATCCTTAGCTTTGTTAAAACGCTTCAAGTCAACGAGTAAATGTTTTTAAGTCAATTCTTAGTTTACCACCCTCACGTGATAATACTAATTATACTTGAAAATTTTCAATTATGTAATACTACTATGTACGTAAGTGAATTTTCAATACTATGATGCCTAGTCCAGGCCGCATAGGAGAGCAGATCATCTGTTTTAACAAAAAATCGTAATTTAATAAAAATCGGGATCTCAAACTGGATCCTAGTTATATATATATATATAGACATGAACAATTTTGTTCATGAACCTAATTCATGTCTTTATATTTTTACATGTTTTTAATCTGTACGGCTTAATTGTTAAGTAAAAATAAAAATAATTTTATATTTTAAATAACTTTAATTAGATAAGTTTTGTTATTGCTAGAATCCACTATTTTGAGTGTGACAATTACAACTCAAACCAATATAGTTTTAAGAATAAGAAATGGTAATTCATTTTAATGCTACAAGTAATGAAATTAGTGAAATGACAATATTATTATTATTAATAAAATATTTAAAATTTCATTTTTATGGTAATTTACCCTATATAAGAGTAATTTCCATAGTTTAAATAAAAGAATATAAAAACTCAAGTTGTATTTGAAAAATCATGAAATATTATAAATTAAAAAATTAGGAGACCAGCTGCTGCTTCCAAAAGATTTTTTTCAGATTATTAAACTATTAATTATACTATTAAATATTAATCGGGATCGCCGAAGATAAATAAATTAAAAAACAATTTCCATTATTTAATTAAGAGAATGACATTAAAATATTAGTATTATGGAGCCAACTAAACGCCCCAAAACCGTTATCCCCGAAGCCAAACGTCGTCAGCTCCGCCGCAACGCCGTTAGTGAAACGCCGTTTTTTATATCAAATTTCCGAAAGTCGAAAACGGAGAACACTGTATATAAACAATCTCTCAAACACGAATATATACATTTATAGATAGAGAGAGAATATAGAGAGGAGGAAAATTCTCTCAGACCTTCAATCTCATCTTCATATCATATATATATATAGAGAGAGAGAGGGAAAGGGAATTGGAAGGGGAATTGATCGGCATTTGGATTATAAGAGAATCAACTTGATCAATCTACATAATTTCTACTGTTTGGATCACTTCGCTAACACAATTTCGAGAGAATTTTGTACTTCTGTTTTGTATTTTTCTCGTGTTTGTTCGATGGAATCTGGGCTGAATTACGGAGAGTGAAATCGTTGTGAATCTGTATCAAATTGAGGTACGCAATTCTTCATATTCTGTAACGAAGGATAAATATTAACTCTAAATTAAGAACAATTCAGCTGTATATGTGATCGGAGTGTGTTTAATTTTGAGAATTTCCATGGCAGATTCACTGAAACCAGCTTTTTCTAGCTGAATTCTGCTGTGATAAGATTTTCTCGGGAAGTTGAGGAGTCCAATTTTCTGGTGGAAATTAAGGAGTTCATGTTTTGACTATAATTCAGTAGTGAATTCGAAGCAAAATTTGAATTTTTAAGTGAATAAGTTAATGCGCCTCCGATCTTTAAGAGGAGGGCGCGAAATTATTTTTTTCTTCTATAAAGGTGCAGATCTGAGAGTGCTCCCAGAATTTGAAAATTTTAACGTTCGAATTTTGCTTTGTATTTCACAAGTCTTTGGCTGGGAATTCTGTAATTTTCCGGCCAAAAAATTGGTAACGGAAAATTATACTCAATTATTGATGGAGCTGCCTCAACCTCGTCCATTTGGAGCTGAAGGTAATTTTTAATCATTATTTAAAAATAGATATGCATTTATATATATATTCATATATGTGTAGAATTATGATGTTTTGAGTGTGGTTTAATTTTAATAATTTTCACATTGAATTTGATTTTGGATGAGAATTATGTAATAATAGTGTCATCATGTTTGTTAAACAGGTAGGAAATCAACACATGATTTTCTTTCTCTATATTCTCCGGTGGAGCAGGATCCAAGATCTCCTCAAGGTAAATAATTGTTTCGTTCCATGGTAAATTAATGTAAATTTGGATAAATTGAAGTACTATACATCCGGTACTGGTTTTGTAATGTACCCGTGAGGTGACCCCATTGTAAACCATGGATTTGGATCTGGGTCATGAGTTTTGGTGGGCCATGCTTTGGTCCGCAAAATCATTATATGGTGTTGATTTTCATTCGTTTGTGTTAGTAGAATATTTGTCATAATTTATAGTTTTTGGATGAACATTCAAATTGTGGAGTACAATAGAATTTGGGTTTTAATTTTTAAATGTTTTTGTTGTGTGGTAAAATTTGGGTTTCAAGTTAACAGGATCGTAATCTAAGTAGTTGGGTCTCATATAATACGTATGGCTCAAAATATCACCTTTATAATGAATAATTACTTAAATTATGACTGAATATTCTTATTTATTACGGTAGAGTATTTCTTAGCATGTCATGTACCTTATCACCATTATAACAAATATTTACACATAAATGTAGGTGGATCTGGGATTATGTTTTCTATTTGTTTGTTCTGTTTCGAAATAGGTGAGTTTGATATCGAATCGGAATTAATGACCTCAAGTTTAATGTTTTGATTAATTTTTTTCCCTCATTTGGCAGGGAAAATGATATTTTCAGAATTGTGTATATTTTTAATATTAATTGTAAAAATATGTATGGTATTCTTTATGCTGAAAATTTAAAACTTGCATCGTAAATATCAGCTCCATTTGGTGTATGTGTTTGGAATATTTTTGTGGCGGGACCTAGAAGTGATTGAGAAAGACCATTATCAAGCCTTACAAGTGCATGTTAATCAGATATCCAAAGCCATGCAATTCTTCTAGATTGGCATGCGATCAATGGGGATGAAGTTGGCGTGCGCAGTAATAAGTGATTTTTTTAATTTTGTTTGTTTGTTTGTTTGTTTTTTACTTTTTTTTTTTTTCTGGAAACACACATTTATGAACGTACAATAAATAAATAAATCTACAGCCCCTTAATGCTACTGTGCTCAAAGTTGGGAATAACGTGGACAGCCACAACACCTCATTTTATCACTTGCTGAATAAAATTCCCAGTTCCCAGATCTAACAAAAACGTACCAGCCTGCTCAATTGTCTTGTATTGTCCAAAGTTGGAAGTTTTATTTCCTACTGCTTTTTCTCTCTCTAATTATTAGAAAGTTAATTGTTTTAACCGGAGAAAGTTTTCGTTTTTTCCTTTTCTCCAAGCTTCCATTTTGAAGAAAACCTTGCTTTATTCTATATTTTTCTATTTTTTCTCTCTTTATTGTTTAGTGAATTTGAGCTCTGGCAACTTTTTATATATTCAAACTTATGATCCAATTGGATATATATACAGTTTTAATAGATTTCCTTAGTTTTAATGCATGATATTTTGCCAATTTGCTACTGTAAAAGTTGGCTCATCTATATTTACATATATAAAAAGCAGGTGGCTACCTAAAAACTCATGACTTCTTGCAACCACTTGAACGAGTGGGGAAAAACATAGCCAAGGACGAAAATAGAGCTGAACCAGCAGCTGTTGAAAACCCTCGGCCACCAGCTCCTCCACCTTCTTCAGTGGAGCATATTCTCCCGGGAGGAATTGGGACATACAGCATAAGTCACATTTCTTATATTAATCAAAGAGTTCCAAAGCCAGAAGGCGTGTATGCAGTGGCTGCGGCAGCGCAAGCAAGTAGTAGTGATAGAAATGATGACAACTCAAACTGCAGTTCTTACACAGGGAGTGGGTTCACACTGTGGGAAGAATCTGTGGTGATGAAGAAGGGACAGACAAGGAAGGAGAATAATATTGCTGCTGAGAGACATGTTGTAAGAGGTATAAAATAGTTACTTTGCAGTGTCAATCTTCCATTTGTTCTTTCTGAGCACTAATAAATAAGCCATTTCTGAGCATATTCCCACGCACATGCATTTGAAAATCAATTCTTTGTTGGGGCACATCTGGATATTCCATTTGAATCTTCTCATGGGTAATATGTTTCTTGCATGTGCATGCAATAATCCTTTGCCAGCTTGAGCCGCTGGAACTATCACATGCACTCACCCAAACTGCCCATATGCATCCTTTTTCAAATGTAATCCTTTTTGCAGTATTACATTTTTTAATATAAATTTTTTATTTATAAATATTTTGAAAAAAAATAAACAAATCTTTTTAAGTGTCCCTTAAACCTTAATGAGTACTAAAGAAGTAAGTCATAAGAGGGTCTCATTTTGTGACTCCAGAATATGTCAAAACAGGTGAAAAGGAAATTGACCTCATCATTGGACTATGGAATGAAAGTTGACATGAAGATATTTCTTCTTATCTGATCTCCTGAGGATCTATAAGTTATATCGCTGATCATATTATTTGTTTGGCAGAGGCGGGGCCAAATGTAGGTGGACAGTGGGTGACATCGATGGAGCGGCCGTCACAGTCATCATCAAGCCATAGCCACCTTCATAAAACATTCAGCTCACTATCATCTTCACAGTAAGTAACATTTCCTCTACATTCTCTCATACCCCCTTATTTCTACTTAAGTACCTTCATGGTTTTCCTATTGTGTTTTAATACGTAATTAAACAGGCCATCACTATCTCAGAAGAACCAAAGTTTCATGGATATGTTAAAATCTTCTAATAAGAGTGGCCAAGAAGATGAGGATGATGATGATGATGATGAGTTTGTTATAAAGAAGGAACCGTCCTCCCTCCACAAAGGTCTCTTCTGAGGCACACACAGAGAGGTTTCTTGCAATTCTTTTGTCTTTAGAACATAGGCTCCTCAAATCCTTTATTTTTCACAGGTAATTTGTCAGTGAAAGTGAATGGAAAGGGCACTGATCAGAAGCCTAACACCCCGCGATCAAAACACTCTGCAACAGAGCAGCGTAGAAGGAGCAAGATAAATGACAGGCATGTAATCACCCCCCTGAATGTTCTGAGTTTTATTCGTGTAGATAGAATTTACTAGGGTTAATAATCCCTCCGTTCCTAAAAAATTGTCGTTTTAGAATAAAAAATTTGTTCCAAAATATTTGTTGTTTACAACTTTCGAGGAGAATAAATTATTTACTTTCCTATATTACCCCTACCTTCTTTCATTGTCCCAAGAAATTCTCTCTCTTGTATTAATAGTTTTCAACTTCCCATAAAGGGGAAGTGATGGAATTTTAAACAAATTTTACTTGGTAAATGATACTTTCTTAATCTATGTGCAAAAACCTTAAACGACAATCTTTTAGGAACGGAGGTAGTATTTAATAACATCTTTTGCATTGAAAAATCTTTCTGACGTAATATGATAATCACTCTGGGATGGTTGGGAAGGGGGAACAAACTCCCAGCATAAACATTTTATCAGAAATTATTCTGAAACTAACTTAAATTGTGGTGATTTCATATGTATCTTGATGAATTTCTTTATCTTTCCACATCCACAAATAAATCATTCATTAAATAGAGTTCTATATGTATGAGGAGCATATATAAAATTGTTGTTAACTCATTAATTGTTCCCATTGTAATGACCCGAACCCGAAACAAGCATGAATCAAGGATCAGTCCATTGTTCCAAGAACTCATCATTTTTGGCCCACTGAAAGCCCACCAAAAGTCATGACAAGTTACTGATAATCCTTCTCAACTACCTGAGAATCATGAAAAAGATCAATTTCTGTGTGACAATACATATTTAGATTATTTCTGACTATTTCTCAGCATGGTCCAACTCTTGAGTCTAACATTTTCAGATTAGTACCGCATAATTTTTTATGCAGATTTCAAATGTTGAGAGAGCTCATCCCCCACAGTGATCAAAAGAGAGACAAGGCATCATTCTTATTAGAAGTATGAGACATGCATGTCAGAATATCATTTGTGTTTGTTTTGAAAATTATTGTTTACTCTTCAACTGTAATTCACCGGTTATTTAAATCTTTTTCAGGTTATTGAGTATATTCATTTTCTGCAAGAAAAAGTGCACAAGTATGAGGAACCATACCAGGGATGGAACCACGAACCACCAAAGTTGATGCCATTGGTAAATAAGTATAGATTTTTTATATGTTTTTTCCTCTGTTTTATGAGGTTCAATATTAGGAAAGGATAAATTTGTCTCACTCTCTTGAGCATCTGATATCCTGTATTCACAAGAATTCTACACACTAACGTTATGATAAGATTTGTCAAACTGGTGACTCGAATGTTGTGATTGTAATTTAGACCAAGGAAAATGTGATATAATTGCATGTGTGCTGTGTATCTGATAATCAAAGCTAATGCATTAAAATCTAGTACTGATTGAACTATAGGCCATAAAATTCCTTTCCCTATTATAGGTTTATAATCTTTTTATCTTTGGTCAAGCAGAAAAGCAGTCATAGGACATCTGACGGTTTTATTGATCAATCTCGGGGAACAAATTGTGGTCCTGCATTAATGTTTGCTACAAAGTTTGATGAAACCAATGTCAGTGTCTCCCCAAGCCTGCCCCGGAGTGGACAGAACCAAGTAGAATCTGAGATAAGCACTGCTGATACTTTCAAGGAAACGGATAATCACCGTGGACTAACAAATAAGGCGTTGCCCCTTCCTGTGCCACTGCAACAAACCATGTTCTCTCCTGGAGGAAGCAGCAGTGCAGCAGTCTCACTTCCACCCCGACTGACACCTGATACAGAGAACAGGACATCTCAGCCTCAGTCTCAGTTGTGGCAGAGCAGATCATGTACAACCGACTCCACTGTGGCCAGTGATAAGCTGAAAGACCAGGAACTAGCAATTGAAAGTGGCACAATTAGCGTCTCAAGTGTCTACTCCCAAGGGTGAGAATTTACATCTATCATCACTTCTAGTTCATTTTACTGGTTTATATTCGTAGGCAAACAATGAATCCCTTTTGCATTTCGACATCAAAAGGGGTTGAAAAAAATAGGAGTTTTCATTCACAATGACCAACTAAGCTCATAAAGACACAATCTTGGAGGCACCACTATTTTTGAAATCATCTCATTTTCCTTTTCCTTTTCCTCTTCCTCCTTGAAGAAAGTATCTGAAGTGGTTAATGTGTGGCCTAGACTATATGAATGTAGAACTCATAGGGGTTATTGAAACTTGCTCCATCTATAACCAAGATATTGAAATACATATGCTGAACACATATGGATTTTTTTATACAGGTTGTTGAATACTTTGACACAAGCACTGCAGAGTTCTGGAGTGGATTTGTCGCATGCCAGCATCTCAGTGCAAATTGATTTTGGAAACCGTGCAAATAGCACCCTGGATCCTCCTTCAACATCCATTGTTAAGGTATAAATAGACTTTGAGCCTTCCCTTTGTATTTTTAAGTAAACTTTTTATAAGTAAGTAACTCCTTGCCTCGGACTAAATAAATCAATCATAACTTTTTTTATGCTACAGACTGATGATATTCCCTCTGATAACCAAATGATGCCGCGATCAAGCACCGGGGACCAAGCCTTCAAGAGACTCAAAACTGGCAGAAGCTAGTAGTAAGTAGTATGCCAGTCTAATTATTCTTTTTCTCAATTTAATTAATTAATTTTTTTGTTTAGTTGGGGTTTGGGGTGTGGGGTGTTCATTCATATCTTCTCCTGGTGAAAGAAAATCAACCCAGTTGAGAACAAAAGACCTAATGTACATTCCCTGTTTCTTTCTTTCTTTTTGATTTTTAAGATTTTACGGGATGCACAGCTTTTCCATAACAAACATGTATTATTTATTACTCCATAATTGTTTATAAATCTTAGAGGCTTGACACCGTAATGGTAAGCTCTAGTATAACTTTTCCAGAGTATGTGTTAGACACACAAGGGATTTAAATTGTTTAATAAACCCGTCTTAGTTGCTACTCTCTCTCCGTCACTTAATATAAGTCATTTAGAGTTGTGTACAAGTATTAAAGAAATGATTGTATAGAGTTAAATATAATATTAATTGTCTATATTATCCTTGGAAAATCAGAATATTATTTATTGAGCAAAAAATATTGAGAAACCCAAAGTTATATTTAATACTACTTGGATAATATTAGAAACTAAGCAATTAATATTTACTTAAAATTCTCAAATGACTTATATAAAGGGACAAAAACACTTCTCTCAAACTACTTATATTAGGAACAGAAGGATTACAAAATATGTTTATTCGGACTGTTGTATGCTACGAAAATTGACATGAATTCCATGCATTAATTTTATTCAATATAATGATAAATATTACTCTCTTTGTCTCATATTAAACTTCCTAATTTTCTTTTTAGGATGTTCCTAAATAAATATCCTATTTCTATATTAGTAACTATTTTTATCTTGTTTTTCCACTTAACTCTCATAATCTTTTTAGTCAACTTTTGTTAGAAACTTAAGAAATGATAAAAAAAAAAATTACATTAAGAAATGATGTATTGTTAAACCAACACAAATTATATCCCAACACAAATAATTTACGCCGAATTACAATTGCGGAACTTATCAATACATGAGATTAGTTAGAATTATAAGAGAGCCTCACTTATTACACATCTCTCTAAAAAAGTTGTCGCTAATACTTATTCACGTAATTAACAATCAAAAAAATCCGACCTAAACATTCACAATATATATCATTTCTTAGTTCATTTTTATGACCAATTATACACTAAAATCCAATTAATTTACAAATTTGTGAGTATATATAATATTGTGAGTGAACTATAAATTTGTTCTACTATATTATGAGTAAGATTATTTCATAAAAGGCCAAAGGTATGGGCTTGGATGCAGCCATTGTGCTTGATTTGTTTGTATTTTATATTGGATTTTTTACATAAGTATACAACAAATAGAAAATAATTATAAGAAAAATGCATCAATCAAATTATTATAAAAAGAGTGTAATTAGGACCCATATTACAAAAAATAGTACAATTCATATTAATAAGAAAACTTAAAATCAAGGACAAATAACTGCCATAATCAATAATTCACATTCAAATATTTGGATCTAACAACAAAAATAAATTCAAATTCAAAATAATAATTCAAATTTAAATATTCAAATTCAAATCTTCATCTCCTCAAGATACACTTTGAAATAATAGTTCATTGCTATAACTCACATACTTCATATTACTACCACCATGAATCTCCGTTGTCCAAAAACGCCAAATGAGAATAAGAAGAAGATTAAGCCTTACAAAAAAGTTTAAAAATAAATAGATGTAACTTTTAATGTTCTCAATTTTTTTATAACTATTTTGTTACTCATAAATAATAAAATGGTTACCTTTCTATATATCTGTAATTTATAGAATAATTAGGAGTTTAATGTGACGTGTGGACTCTAAATAGATAAATAAACATGCATCTACGTAAAGACAGTTTTAAACCAACTTAAATATAATATATAATATAAAATTGAAAAATAACTAAAATTAAGCTGAGGCCTCAGATTTAAGCACTTGGTCAAATTAAGTTTGATCTAATTCACGAAAAAGCATGTGACCATAATCAAATTCCAATACTACAAGTTAGAATAAATAAATAAATAAATAAATAGAGTAATTATATTTATTTAATTAAGTGACATTGGATCAGGTGAAGGATTCATGTTATTCAACCATTTCTTACTCAAAGTGGATGTTCCCCCAGTTCATATACTTGAAGTCATTCCAATTAATTACTTCATCTGTTCCCAAAAAACAAAGTTTTTATTTTTATTTTTTGAAAGCAAAAAAAATAATATATATATATATGATTATTTTCCAAGTCAATTTACGATGGAGGGAGACACTAAACAAGATGCACTATAATACCTGCCAATAACCAACAGGGTGCGTATTTGACTCATTCTTCAAGGTTGGCTTCTTGCATCACTCAAAATTAGAATATATATATGGAAAGGATCAAGGATGAAGGGGTGACGGATCCATCGTTATATTAGAGAATCGTCGTTTTAATTTTTTGCGGCGGACAACATATAATAACGGACCGAATTTATAGTAACGGACCGAAACCTTCGCTAAAGAGAGTATGAAAAGTATGTAGAATGAAGGAATAAGCTCTTGATCTTTTTCGTGTATATATATATATATATATATATATATATATATATATATATATATATATATATATATATATATAAAAAATTAAACCTCTACTTAAGGGATTTGATAACAATGGTGGCAACCCATTTTTTTCTTCCCACTGATCTCCAAATTTTGGTACTATCACCAAACAAAAGTCCAGCCACTTTCACACACCGCAAGGCACTATCTCATTAGTTGAGATTGTGAGGGTTAAATGATTTATATGTGGATGAATTTTATTTCGAATGAAAATCATGTGAAATTATAACGATAAAATAAAACAGTATCGTAATATATAACAATACCCTTTATAGTTAGTGTTGGATGCTATCTAATTTATATTTTCTTTCGGTATTAATGTCTCTGAAATGTAATGCAAAATACCTTCTATAGCATCTAGCTTTAGATATGAATCAGTATGTATGGAGTTGATCCGTAACAAATGATGGCCACTTAATTTATCTACACTATACATTTATAGATTCAATGACTGCGATTTAAAAAAATATAACAACACAATGTTGCACTAGGAGTTTGTCATAGGGGATTTGTATTTTTAAAATCGTGACTGTCAAATCTTATAATGAACAAACATTGTAAAATGTGATGGTCATATAACATCTTATAGTCACTATTTATAATTGAATCAACTCCCATTATCTATATAATATATAAATGTATGTTTGTCTATATATATATATATAGTCCGGATGAGATCCGGACTTTCGGACCATAACAAAATCGATCTGGACCTTTTTTTTATTTTTTAAAACAACTAAAAAAAAAAAAATATAGAACTTGAATTTTTACATGTCTGTGTTTTGGGTGTGATTTGAATACATATAACAAAACATGTATGTATGCAATCTGTCAGCATATACATGTTTTGTTATATGTATCCAAATCACACCCAAAACACTCAGACATGTAAAATTCAAGTTTATAATTTTTTTTTTTTAGTTGTTTAAAAAAAAAAAAAAAAAGTCTGAATTTTCTCCCGTCCGGGAGGTCCGGACCTGATCAATTCTCTCTCTCTCTCTCTCTCTCTATATATATATATATATATATATATACGGTCCGGATTTTAAGCTCACCACTTATCTAATATACCTTGCTCACCCCCTTTTAGCGACGGACCGGAGCGACAATTCGATCCGTCACTATATGTTTGTTCGTCGTAAAAGTTAAGAGTTAAAGCAAATAACAGACGACGGCGCCTCGGTCCAATCTAGCTAAAAGTATATCAAAAGTATGTTAGATAAGGAATAAATTTAAGATTCGAACGGTATATATATATATAGAGAGAGAGAGAGTGTGTGTGAGAGAGAGAGAGAGAGAGAGAGAGAGAGAGAGAGAGAGTGTGTGTGTGTGTGTGTGTGTGTGTGTGAGTGTGTGCAGTCATGCACTATATATCATATTAGTCGGGAATATGAGGATGGGCACAAGAATTATTGGGTGATTAATAAAGAATTATTGGGTGGCATACCCTAATCATTCTTGGGTTGCAGTCAATTATAATGTGGCATCAAAGTTTGCTTTTCCTGAAAAATTCAATCACCAAAGCTATCAACCACAACCTCCACATACATCCTAATCATTCATCCTCCACTTTATATCCTTCTTTATATACTTCTTATTGTCACCCCTACCTCTCAAACTCCACCTTCTACACCATTTTATTCCAAGTGATCAGCTTTAAATATGAGATTTAAAGCAATTTAAATATAAAAAATATTATATATTATGAATGTTTAAGTCAACTTTTTAATTGTCAATTAGCTGGATTAATAATTTTTTTTGAAGAAATGTGTAATAAATTATAAATGAGGTCTATAATTTTTACCATGAGATCTGATAAGTTTCGTAATTATAATTTAACATAAATTTATCGTTATCGTGCAATACTTACGACAACTCTTTAAATGCCAAATTATTGATTCAAAATTTATCAGCTTGTGTAAAGAATAAATCAAACTTTTTTAAATTCACAATATATATACGGTCCGGATCTTAAGTTCACTCATTATCCAACTCACCCGAGCTCACCCCTTCTTTAGCGACGGACCCGGCGACGTTCGGTCATTCAACCGTCATCTATACTTTTAACGATGTTATATGTTGTCCGTTGCTAAAAATATAGACAACGGTTGTATGATCGAACCGTCGCCGAGTCCGTCGCTAAAGGATGGTGAACTCGATTGAGTTGGATGAAAAGTGACTTAAAATCCAACACTCTCTCTCTCTCTCTCTCTCTCTATATATATATATATATATATATATATATATCGATCAATCACACTCATCTCTTACTTACTCACGTGCTCATCCCTTTAGCGACGGAACCATGACGACGGTTTCGATCATACAACCGTCGTTTATACTTTTAGCGACGGACAACATATAGCGTCGCTAAAAGTATAGACGACGATTGTATGACCGAACCGTCGTCGGGTCCGTCGCTAAAGGAGGGTAAGCGGGTGGTGAGTAGATAAAGCCAGTATCTTGACTGATCTGCATCAAGATATATATATATATATATATATATATATATATATATATATATATATATATATATATATAAATGTATAAAAACTGATATTTGGCAAATTACTCCACCACGCTAACATGTTTTGTGATGATTTTGAAGAATCTCTTGTTTCTAAATCTATTCTTAACATGTTTTTGATGAAATGAGGAAGAACATTGACAAGTAAAACTGGGGGATGAAATAAAAATCAATTGACAAAATAAATTATATTTAACGTATGTATGTATATATTCAATGTACGTATTCAAAGAACAGTAGAACAAAAAGGAGGAGGATTAATATCTGCATCCTTTTGTGGAGTTTGATTTAACCCTGTAATGGCAGGGTAACTTCTATACATGAATCGAATTATTAGAGAAGATAATGTACTCCGTAATGATTTTGATTAAAAATAAACTCCACCTGGTTCCGAATATCCTCTTAAACGTGCAGTGCAACAAACCTTCCCTTGCAATCATTCAAAATTGCCTCCTCAAAACAAAATTCTCCTTCCTCGTGAATCATCATCATCAGTGAAGAGAATTTTGATCCCTAAATATGGCAGAATTTGCATTGTAGTCCATTGGTCAAAACGGGACCACAAGCTGGCACTCAGAGAATACTTGTTGATAGTTCTTCTGATGGATTTGATGATTGCAAGCATTCTTCTGGGTTGGCATAGAAATAGTCCTCCTCTTTAGGTCTGTCTGGAATCACCAACCTTTTGGTGGGGTTCCCCATGCGATCCGCATGAGCTTCCTTAACAGCACTAGAGAATTCATCCCAATTCAGCGATCCATGATTATATTGATCTATCAAATCCACTAGTAGCCTTCTGTCCAATAGGATTGTCTTCTTGAAACCAAGGAATCTAAAAAACGGATGCAGAACAAAAAAAGTCTCAATTAGAGTGTTCGCTCTAATTGATCAGTAAATACTAGCTCAAATTACTTAACCCAACCCAAAAGGATTCAAAGCACTTTCTAACATATAGAAAATACGAATTCCTAAGCTCAAACGACAACCTCTCTGTCAAATGACAGTTTAGTTCAATGATAGAGAAAACAATCTACTTGCTCCTTATTGGTTTTACCGTTTTAGTAGGTACTTGTTTGGGCTACAGATGTAAAAAAATGATAATCTTTAGAACACTGCAGAGGAAAATGGTGCCAATGGAACTGATTTACACCCAAAACACCGAGGAAATAAAGCCAGCATAAGAACCACGATATATACAGAGCTCAGCAAATACAGAATGACTGAAAAATTAACAAAGGAGTACCACCTGCGATGACCTTCAACAACTTTAGCCATGTTTCCATCATATGTAGGAACAAAAATATCACTCTCCAAAGAAACAAGATAATCCAATGCTGCCATCTGAGACGAGTGATTCTGAAAATATCCAAGGTCGGATGGTCCCAAAAGAGTCTCCTTCCGAACCTGTTGCAGGACATCCATCAGTGAACACTGTAAAAGGAAAAACTAAGTTCCAAACTGGAGAACAGGAGAAGTTGGCTTTGTATTTTCTACTGACCAGTTTTGGATAAGCAGCAGCGAGACTAGCCATTCTCCTCTCTCCACCATAAATTTCTCCTGCAGCAATGTAAATCTGGATGTCACGATCGATGTCCAGTGCCCTTAGTGTAAGAGCAGTTTCCTCGGGGGTTAATGGACATAGACCATCCTTTCTTTTCAAGTCAGAATTTATGATCTTCTCCTTCCACCATGGATAGGCATACCTGTTGAGACGGGTTAGTAAACGTAAAGAGAAGAGACTAAATTTTAAATTCATGCGTCCTTGTGGCTGACAAGGATTTAAGCTCACCTCATTCTTGTCAACTCTTCCACCTCTTCATTGTTGCATCCCTGACTACAGCCCGAAAATGCTAACATGTCCATTTCATATCTGAGATGAAGTACTAGGAAAGGACCATTCTGCCTTAGAAGTTTGATAACCCTCCTACTCAACTCCTCTATCTGAGTTGTAAATCTCAGAGTGCTGAAATTTACTCGGCAACGAAGCTTCTGAATCTCAAGAGGCTGACCATTATTGGCGAGCCGAGCGTCGGTTCTATTCAAATGCACAACTTTGTATTTCTTTATTAGAGGAAGAATCTGCATGGAACAGGAACAATGCCTATTAACTTTGATAAAAGGATCCCAATGAAGAATAAACTTAGGCAAGCAATGGTCAACAACAGACCTGATTATGATAGTAAGAGATGTCAGACCAACTGATGGGCGGCATCGTGTAGAACATTCCTAGTTCCACTCTCTTCTTGAGCCTGGGAGGCAGCTCTTTCAGTATCCGAACCTCGTCTCTCAAGGACGCGATGAAATGATCAACATCAAAAATGTCTTGAAACTCGCTGCCATACCAAAGTGGAAAAAAAAAATTAAAATTGAAAAACATTCGGCAGTTCAGCATACATCAATGACCTTTAAAAGGAAGCGAAGAAGTTTAATGGTTTTGGTTTGGATGTATAATACAAAACAGAAATTGGCACACCTTGGATCAGCCCAAAAAGAAGTTTTATCCAGCTCAGGAACTATTAGTGTAACATTTAAATATCTTGCAATAGCAACCATGTCGCATATCTGTACAGTAAACATGAATTGAAACTAATTAGCTTATAAGAACTACAGCGATCTGATGAGCAGAAAGAAATGATTGTGCCTAATCCACTCACCGCTGCCCTCATTTGATTAAGCCCTCCATTGCACGAAACCATCAGGTAACCATTGTTCTTATAAACTCCTATATAATGCAACACGGAGAATTCAGAACAACAAAAAGCTAAAGACTGGGAATTAACCTATGAGAGGCTTATTACATACAAAAAACAAACTATGTACAATTCTTCAAAAGTTGAAAGGAAAACAACTGAGATTAATATATCCATGAAAGCCCAAACTTCAAGGTGCGACAACAAAATATAACATGAAAAATTGCGACTAACAAAAAAATAAATTAAAGAGAACATTAAATAGCAGAAGCAACTGAAAAAGGCGATAATATACATATTTATAAGAAATGGCAAGAAACAGCTAGTGTCCTCTTCGTCTAAGCATAAAACGAATAAATGAAAGATGCATTCTGTAGCAAATTGTAATGCTATGGTCGTCAGTTTCCTCATAAATAACTAAACACTTTAAAAAGAACTGGCAATACCAAATTATCTAGGGTTATTATATCACCATTTCACTCCCTTGAGAGAAAAAGAGATCAACAGAAACCCGCATTCTCACCTAAAAATGTCACGTTAGGAAGCATATTTGAGTAAACGAAACAGTCAAACAGATCAACAGAACTGCTACAATCTCAATAAAAGAAGAAAGAGTGAAACTACAAAACCAATAAGCCAACAAAAGTACAAAACCAAGCTAAAAGAAGCCAACAAGAATTACTTATACAATATACCACACCTCACTAAACTTGCCAAAAAAAACTTCAAATTTTCCAAATGTCCCACTTATTCTCTTAAAAATTCACCCACTACATAACAACATGATTATATGAGAAACAAACTGTGAACTATTTTTCAAAAGTTTCAACAATCAAAACAGCTGTAATCAAATGCTAACACAAAACTCACTCTTGGGAGGAAGAACTCTAGCTGGAATGGTTTGAACCAACTTAACATCCATAGCAGAATCCTGAGAAAAACAAGAAGGCCAACCCTTTAAAACCATAGGCCCCCGCATCTCCCCCAAAGCTGTTAACTGAACCAAACAAGTCCACAACAACACTGAAGTAGTAGCCCTAATCATCCACAGCTTCATTCTAGACTTAGAAACCATTGAACTCTTCAGCTTCTCAATTCTTTTTCTACTTTCTCCTCCAAATGTCTTCAACCCCATTATTACCCCCATCTCCTTCTCCTCTTCCTTTCCTTCTCCTCCTCACTTTTTTCTCTCTCCTCTATTTTGCGCATAATAACTGCCCTTTATATCCCCTCCCGCCATGCATACACAAAACACAGCAAACCCACAAAAATTTAACCTTGTTAAACCAAAACCCACAAAACAAAAATCCTTGAAATTGATAAAAAAAAAAAATATGGCAAAAGTGAAGATTTGGATGACCTTGTTACAAAAAGAATCTTCAAGATCCGATATTGCTAAATACAGAATTCCCAATCTTTTTCTACCTTAAATGATGATAACTAACAGATTCCTTGCACACAAAAACAGTAACTTTCTCGCACATTACAAAAATGGACCCAAAAGCTGCAAAACTACTGCAATAAAAAATCCCTAATTGGAATATAATCAACCAATTAAACCCACAAAAATCAAATACACATGCGCCAAAAATAGCTCGATTTCTGAACCAATTCGAATCAACTCGATTATGAAGTGTCCACAGATCAAATGAAGTTCGCCGGCATACGATCACCGGGATCTGACGGCGCCGGCCACCGGCGAAGATGGTTAGAGAGAAAAAAACAGAGCAGAGAGAGAGATAACCACGAGAAAGACGAGTTCCCGTATGGACAACAGCTCTTTCAGCGCCTTCTTTAACCATGGTCTAGTTGGAAAAAGTTTTTGTCGGCTGTGCGAGGCTCCATAGTAATTGCCATGAGGTCTTATTTTCTTGTATTTTCTTTTAAATTTCCTAATTCTCTTTTATGACAAAAATTATTTTGGCAATTCATTTTTACAAAAACAATCCTTTTATATTTATATGATAATTCAAGAAAATATGGATTTAGCAATAAAGATAAAGGTTATGTTTATGTGGTATGGAATTGAAATATTTTAATTTATTATTATTAAACACTTTTTTATTGTCTAATTTGTTCATGGGATATTTTGTTTTATATTGATAAATGTACAAACTTATATATAAGGCTTTTTCTTAGGTGATGTTTGATAAAACTGATTAATTAAGATCTGAATGGTTAGTATATCTTAATAATTTAGATCATAATATCTGAACTTAAAAAATTGTTTGGTAACTAAAAAATATTAAACATATATATGAATGATTTTTAAATTTAAAAATATCAATTTTAAAATTTAAAATTTCTCAAATTGATTTTTTTAAAATCAATAATGATCTTAAAATTTTAAATGGCCCTAGAGTGCAATATTTATAGAGACTCCATATATTTAAATTTTTTATTAAAAGACATTTCTTAATGATTTAGATTTATATCTATATCTTATCGATGAAGGGATAAATAAAATTTTATCAAACAATTTTACACTCTTATCTAATCACATATGTTAAAAAGATAAATAAACACCACTTTAGTCTATCTAATGGAGAGTTTAGAGATTTTTTAACCCTTTTGACTACTTGGTGGAGTATTTTTTACGAAATATTTTCTTTTTTTTTATCCTTCTGATTTTTGTATAAATAACTAGATATGTGGTCAATGATTATAACTTATGTTAATATATAGTTGTTAGTAGTTTATATCATAATTGTCATATAAACTAAAGCATATCTTAGGGTGACTTTGTAAAAGTCAAATAAATATTAACATAAAATTTATATAATCTTATGTTCTAAAATTAAAAATATATTTTTTTTATTGATTTATTTTAAAATTAGAGATACATTTATATTTACAAACTATAAAGTGACATAGTATTCAGAATTTGTCGGTACATTTTTATTATTATTTTCAATATTAAATCACCACAATTGAATTCCTAACTAACAACGTTAACGTTATATTTGAGAAACTAGATTTAAAAGTCGTTATTTTATAAATATGTCTCTAATTTTAAAACAGAAGAAATTAAATTATTATTTTTTTGCTCGACTCAATATTGTAAGTAAACATACACATGTTTTTTATTTAAAGGTAATATCTAATTTTCAAAAAAAAGAAGAAGGTAATATCTAAAATAATTACATAAATCGATATATTTCTTTATTTATGTAAGTTGAGGTAATATTATTATAATTCCTTTTGTTGGAAAAATGAGCAATATATAGTCCAGGCCTTCTTTTAAAATTTATAAGGGAATTGTTAAATCCACAACAGAAATTATTATTTTCACAACAAAAGTATCGCTATAGATCCTATAGCGACGATTTTCACCGTCGCTATATATCTACAACGATATTTTTGTTGTGAAAATAACAAAAAATATTATGAATTTAACAATTAGCAATTTACAAATATTAAGGATGTATTATAATTTAATTTATATCTCTAAGAATAAAAAAGTTATTAATTTAATAAAGCGATATGATAATAAAACTGCATGATAATAAAATTAAAGATATTATTTTATTTTATATTACGATCATTGAAATATGATTCTTTTATAAAACAAACAATAATAAATTAATTTTTTTCACAAAAAAATAGTAATAAATTGTGGCTGTGCATAGCCACAAATTGTAATGACAAGTCAATTCTTTATCCGGAAAAGAAGTATAAAGAAAAAATATAAAGGCAGAAAAGAGATTTATTTATTTTTTTATAATAAAAAAAACAAATAAATGTATAGGATAAATGATGATAGGGAATAGGGATTGTAAACCATGGTTAAGCAGAGGTATGAAAAGACCCAATAAATGCCAGCCATCTAACCGGCGACCCGACATGACCTACAGAAATAAAAGACCGGTCAGAGTGACGTGTCAACGATATGAACCAAGCGTCTATCCACACGTGGCGGTATGAGCCGGACCATTTATCATTGCTTCGTATTCTCTTCAGATTCATCGAACCAACTGTGTCCATAGGCGCCGACAATATCTCGTGACTATTTCCCATTTTTTCGCCGGCTAAACCACGAGATATGAGGAGAGCAATCCTTTTTCCTCAATTTTCCTATCCTCATGTTCTTAAACCTTAAATTTTCACACTGTCTCTTATTTAACAATAATTAATTCTAAAATTAAATAAAAAGCGTATATATCAAAATTTAAGTGGGGATATACTTAAAGGGACAAAAGATTGCAACTCTCTCAATGTTTAAAGCTAGATTGATATCGTTCTCGATTTAATAGCTAAACTAGAGTTTAGCTATTAAATCGAGAACGATATCGAATCTAGCTTAAACAGTTTGATTTTTTTGAACGAATATGATCCAAGTATCAATAGAAATTTACAAATTGAACAATGTTCGAGTAATTTATCGAACTTTAAAATTTACTCGTATTTGAATTATTTATATTTCGAGTCGAGCTTGAATCAAACTTTTAGTCGAATAAATATGAATCGAGTTCAAACTGTTTGGTTCATTTTACAACCTTATTTTTATCATATTAATTTGTCAATATTTGTCATTTGATTCTTGAAAAAAGATTTATTTTGCAAAAAAATAAAATAAAAAAATTGACATATTTAACAAAAAGTTGACATACTTAACAACCTTAGAACGAAGTAATAAATCTCATAATCACCTCTTTCTTTGATAATTTGAAAGAACCAATGAAACAATATGAAAATTTTTCTAAATGAAGACTCGTGTGAGATGTGCGTATCGTTTTGAACGTTATAGTCATGAGATTGCTCCGTCTGATGCTAATCAAACTAGAACGAAATAATAGAACTTCTAATAACATCTTTTTTTGACAATTTGAGAGAACCAACTAAACAATAAGGATGTCTTCCTAAATAAGTACTTAATAGGACTTGTGTTTAATAGGACTTGTGTGAGATGTACGCGATTCTCAAAAAACAAACTATCAATTATTTGGCCAACTTTGAACAATTTAAATAAGAAGAATTTATTTACATATACATAATTGCGCAAGTATCTTATATGAAATGTCAAATATATAAGAAATGAAATTTATAATAAGTTTGTAATTATTTATTTATATTAGTTTTTAATATCATATAAAAAATGAAATATGTAATTTTTAAATTTAGATCGTACCTTGCACGAGTCATCAATCTAGTTTTATATAGTATGTCATTCATTATTTTGTTCTTCCATTTGTAAATAGTAATGCTTCTAATGAATAAGATTTTCAGTCTGTATTTGGACTTAATTTGATCGAAATATTGTCAAAGTGCAAATAAAACGATAATAAATTCCAAATTCCACCAGAAAGGAAAGGGAATTAAAATGATAATAAATTCCAAATTCCAATATTAAATTGTATTCGTTGGTAGGCTATCATATTATTCGTTTCCAAAATTATGTGATTTTGCATACTTGGGGTACCAAAAATTATGCTAAAGCTTTGTAATTTTTGGCAAATCTCTTGAGTAACGAAAGATGTTACTTTTCTTTTCTTTTTTTTCTTATTTCAAATATAACAATGAGGGCACGGGAGGAGAAGGTTATCTCACGCTCTTGCATGAGATATCTTTTTATAATAACAATATTTTGGAAAATTATAAAAATATAGTTACGTTTTGTTCATTTCAATGGTTCACATCTTTATTTTACATACTATGCTCACCTTTTTAACAACGGATCGGGCGACGGTTCGGTCCGTCGCTATATCAGAGAACCATCGTCTTAACTTTTAATGACAGACCGAACCGTCACCCAATCCGTCGTCGCTAAAGGAGATATGCAAGGTATGTAAGATCAAAGGATAAGTTTATGCTTATACGTTATATCATACGTTATTCTCTAAAAATAAATCATTCATTTATACGTGAAAATAGTATATCTTCTGAAATGCCTTATATTAAAGTCTTTTGGATCCTTGACGACAATTATTAGTATTAATTTATTTATTTTGACTTTTATTTAAAAAAATATAAATTTTGCGAGAAAGAGATTTTTTCTTTTTTTTTCATTAGCATTGTTTTTATATTTTTTTTTGTGAAAAAAAAAAATTTGTTGCAGGAGTAAGTAAGCTGCCCCCACAACAAGGTAGGGTGCATTGGAAGTAAACCTGAATGTCCATCTCCCAAGAGCCACACAACAGGGCAGGGTACATGGGAGTAGACCCAAATGCTCACGGAAGAGGATCCAACCTACGAGTAAGAGAGTAGCCTTGGATGCCCATCTCCCAAGAGCCACAAAAGAGGCTCAAACCCATGACTCTGTGTCAAACTTACCGCTGAACCAACTCGGAAACTGATATTTCCACATAAAAATTGTCATTGTAGATCTTATAACGACAATTTTTACTATCGTTATACATCTATATAGCGACACTTTTCATATGAAAATATCAATTTTCTTTTAAAAATTATTTTCATGTTAAAGATTCTTGACATCCAGAAAGAGCTTGAAAAAATTGAGGGACAGGGAGCGCTTGTTGATCCATAAATAGAACTGGATTAAAATCACAACCAATTCAGGTTGGACCCTTTTGGGGAAAGTATCGTAACCAGAAAAATTGGACATTTGCAATGAAGACTGAATAATTATCTGTTCAGGCTTTTATCCTTTGAACCACTTTAATAGCCTGTTCAGATAATAGATTGAAACTTATTTTAAACACAACTTATTATTAATATTTGAGACTCAAACACCAGACACCAAAAATAAAACGTTACCGCCACAATGAAACAAATCCTATCAATATGAAAAGTACCGTGTGTAAATACTAGTGAAAAAATCAATTCCCAAGTGTGATTCACTTCTAAAATCCTTATATGAAAACTCAATTGTTTTGACGTACATATATAGACAGAGTATAACTTATTGTATATCGTACAGCACCTTCTTGCTCCCCTAAAATAAATAAATATATATATATATATATATATATATATATATATATATATATATATTTGCGGATCGAAAGTCATATCATATCTCTTTACTACTATTGCTTCACACCTTCTTTAGCGACGGACCCGGCTGACATGTCATTCATCATACAACCGTCGTTTATACTTTTAAGCGACGCTATATGTTGTCCGTCGCTAAAAGTATGAACGACGGTTGTATGACCGAAACCGTTGCTAAAGGAGGGTGAGCACGGGTGAGTAAGATAAGGGGTATGCACTTGATCCTTGCTCATATATATATATATATATATATATATATATATATATATAATTAAAAAGGCAGAACATAAACAAGAATAATGGAACGAATAAAAGAAAGGAAACAATAGAGACGAGTGTAATCGCAAATTTGGAAATAGAGCAACCATCAACAGTCACCCTTCAGTACTAAGTTTTCTTCACATGAATCTATCTATGTACGACATGAATCTATCTTGTGCGGTCACTGGTGTGTTCTTGCCTTGTGTATCTCTTTTGCATCTTCCTGCATATTTGCAAACATTGTAGCACCATGTGGGATGGATGGCTATTGCAAGATCAATAGAGAAAAAAAAAAGAATAAGAAAAAAAAAGGGCAGGATTTTGCTAGCATAAATGGTTCCACTCATCATCGCATTCCTTTTGAATTTGAATTCTTGAATTCAAAATCAACCTAAGAATCTAACATAAGATGGTGCAGGCCAAAGCAGACCGACTTCAGAAACCTGCCCCGTCCATACTTCAGATTTAAAAACTACAAATCCAAACTATTTGATTGGTTTTGTTGGTGAGTAGCAAGGGGGAAGGAAGATCTCCACTCATTTCATTCATTCAGTGCCTGCAGTGAGACTCAACCCACAACAAATGAGGGGGGAAAGCTTGCTTTGCTTGCTGTAGCCCTATTTTAGTTCACAAGGCTTGCTAAGCATAAGCTATTTAAGTAGGCTCGATAAGGGTTATACACATATACTTAAATGCCTCTGAAGAGTTGAGAAGCATTTCAAGGATTCTAGTAAAAGGGAAAAAATTAATACATTGTGCTCACCGAGCTATAGCTTGTCAAAATCATCATCGAATCCCTCGTCCCCGTCATCTAAGAAAGCAGAAAAAGATTATCATTAAGCTAGAATTCAAGGTCATAACACTTTTATTTATATAAAAAAAGAATAAACAAAAAACTCACCAAAAAGAGTAGGTAGATAATTACATGTCTAATAACTATAGACTACCACAACTTTACAAAAATAAGTAGAAGCTAGACCATTCATCAGATCTTGGCTAAGATGTCCAGAACTACAGTACAAAGATCCAGTTACTAATCTCATTCTTTTAATCATGACCTTGAGTCCTATTCATTGTGGCCAAATCATGGAGACTGCTCAAAAACATGCAACTACTATGGTGGCGATAACAAAGAGAGTGAGCCCATCAACTTACGTTACAACTACTAATACACGTAGCTGATTCTTTCATGCAGAAGTTTTCAGAAAATAAAGTTTGTTAATAGACAACCAGATTTGGGACATTGATGGTTCAAATAAACAAATATGTATTAAAGGGGAAACTAAAAGTCTTAAGAATCATTTGTTTAATGGTGACATTCGCATAAAATTAAAAATTTCAAATTAGTAATACACAACAGTATACCTGGGCCATCATCACTGTCACCAAGATCTCCCAGAAGAAATACATCCAAGTCCTGCTCAGTGGCTGATGAGGATACACTCTTACTTTTCTGGCTTACTCCCCCAGCTTCTATTTTAGAATCTGTTCCAACTCTTGAACTCTCCTTCAAGTCATCTTTCATTTCTTCCACAGACTTCTTCTTAGCATCTTCCATGTATCGCATTTCATACCTAAGCAATCAGATATATATCAAATATCTAGCTAACAAATACAAACTCAACTGCAGAAAAGACATAAAAATTGATGAATGGATATCCTGTCTATAACTTATATAATAAAAATTTTGTACTTTGAAACATCAACATGAAGAAAAAGGGCACAGCCTCATGACTGTTAACTTAAATCAAATATATGAAACATTTATGAATGGAAGCCTGAACTGCGTAGCAATATATGAAATCATCCACTAAAAAGGACAAAATTACTCACGGAGCCACATGACTGTTAACTAAAATAAAATATATCCTCCAGAACTTCCTTTCTTTCATCACTCGCGGGCATAACTCGTACCGTAACTTTGAGATCTCCTGCACCATAATACCATAAAATACTGTTTATCCTTCAAACATCACTAATGCAGTTACAAGGTGAATATAAACTTACTCTATACTACATGAAGATTATGCATAATACTCCTTTCCTCTAAAAATGAGAGTCCTACTTTTATTCTTTTCTTTTTCTTTCTTTCACACTTGCAACCCATTACCCATCTCAACTACACCTTTTTTTACACTGGGCGCACTTAAACATAATCTTTTGGATTTTTTCAATATTAAAAGATTACATTTTACTATTTAGAAAGAAAATATTAAGAAAAATTATGTCCAAATATGTCAAAAGCAAACCTTAATATTCGGAAAAATAAAAAATCATCAAAACAAATAAGACTCATTTCCACATGGATAATAATATTCCACCTCCTGCAAATTTGTTCAGAGTTTCCATGAACAATTTCCCATATTAATATTTGTAGACATAGAGAGCATAATGTAACTTTTGAGTAAGTGTCCTCGGTATTGTTATCTGACAGGCTGACACATGCTTGACAACAAATCAAAATTTTAGCTTCTGTGCTTCTTGACTGTGACAACTAAAACCCTTTAGTTGGGACAGCCTCAACGCTCATCACATCCAATAGATTCAGGAAAAGGAAAAGAAGAAAATGATTACACAGAAATATATAGTTCCTAAAATAATCAAGAAACAGAAAATATTGGTATTCAAAATTTCAAATAGTCAAGTAATTCTTGCAAATAGCAATAGAAGCCAAGCTATGTTACTACTCTAAACACGCAAAACTGAAACATGTGAGAGCCTGCAATGGCAAAATCATAACTTGTTTAGTATTTATTATATACCTCTCCATGATGATTATTGTAGAAATGATTATTTTCTGGTTATGACCCCAAAAAGGAAAAGGAAAGGAAATGTCTTCCACTATACATCAATTCCACAAGAATTGAAAAAGAAAAGAAAGGAAGAAGACATTATGTAGGAAAAGAGGTACTTGAAATAAAATCCACAATCAAAAACACGTGAAAGGAGATGGAAGAAATGAGCTTCAATCATTCTAAAGACATGAGATTTAAAAATAAACGAAAATGAAGGCCTTCTTTCTTGGGAGGGGGGAGGGGTTTGATTGGGTTAAGGTAGCTTACTTTTACTGAAGAAAGGACAAGTTTGGCATGTACTTCTTGCCATTTCGTAAGATCCTGACGAACATTTGAGACTGTTGGGATATCAGACATTTCTGAATCATCTGCAAATCAAAGACAGTAGTTCAAAATAAGCTCATTACATGAACTCAAATGGAGTGTCAGGTCGAACACGGGTAGTTTGAAGAATCCGGCAAGTAGTCCTCAAATTTGTCAATTTTTTACACTGAAATGAAGTGTCCAACACTCATACCCTACATAGGGTGCATTATAAATATTAGGTTTTTCGTAAACCATTCGAAGTCGACAGGAATCTAAGCAAAAAATTGTATGATCAAACAGGACTGTACAAGTTTAAAACTTCTTTTCAAGAGGCTAATAGAACCAAAAAGCGTCTACATATTTATATCAGAATATGAGAATGTAAACAATGATTCCTGAAATTAGCAAAATTTATACATATCTAGTTGGTATTTTTGTTAATTGCTCAGAGAACTTCTTTTAATATATAGTAAAAGAACTCCAAAAGAAAAAACAAGAAACACAATAAAGCTTATAGCTTTTAATAAAAATCTAGAGGCAGCTGAGAAACAACAAAAAATAAATGATTATTTCACTCACATGGTGGACACTTTTCTAAACAAACAAACAAAACTACAATTCTAAGAAGAGAAACAAACAAAAGTTTCAATAATTGATTCCACAAAAAACCAAGCATTGCAGCCACATGAGCCAAATTACAATAAGAGGCCCTTTTTTGTTTTTACTTTAAAATTTAAGATTGCCCAAACATCTGGCTATCCTCTTCCCACATTTCCTCAGTGGCAAATAGTGCTTCGATTTCTAAAGAACAACCATACCGCACGTAAATAGAATGATAAATAGCTCATGTCCTAACAATAAAAATGAAAAAAGGATGAATTTAGCATATGGCTTTCAAACATTTTTCAGGAACAAAATAAAGTTCTGTAATCACTTATAAAATCAAACACCAATTATACAACAAACTATACTGCAACACAATGCACATTAACTTAACATCTTAAACTTCAATTTATACATGCATCAAAGGAGAATTCAAATAAGGAAAACAGATCAAGTACCTTGTAGAGGAAAATCCTTAAATGTATTCATTGTAATATCCTTCACAAATTCTCTCAACTCATCCGAAATTCCAAATTTCTCCAGATCCTCCGGTTTAACCGCATTGTCCGGCGCCGGAGCTGAGCCGGAGTCGACGAGATGCGAGAGCGCAGCCGCAGGAATCTGAGCCTTAATCTGATCGGCTCGCTTCAACGCCTCGACTTTGAGCAAATCGGCTCGCTTCGATGCTTCATTCGCGATCTCTTTGGACCTCTTGGAGGCTCCCGAAACAATTTCGGACCATCCAAACGAGAACTCCTGCGATCTCCTCGCGGCTTCTATAGTAAACTCCTGCGATCGCTTCGCGGCTTCTTTTGTGAGCTCTTGTGACCGTTTTGCAGCATCTTCAGCGAATGTTCGAGCTCGCTGCCACATATTCATGGCTGCCGGAGCTGAAAATTGAATGAATTGGTGTGAGATTTTGAAACGGAATTGAATGAGATTCTATTTCGTGGGGGGAAGATGATTTTTCATGATAATTTCATGTGAATTTTTTTGGGGGAGATACCGAGGACAGAGAAAAACTAATAGGGTGGAGTAAGGTGTACGTTTTGAGAGGTGGAATTGAGTTTCTATCAGACACGTGGAAGAGTTGAGACTGTTAATTTTTTTTTACTTTATTTTGTTTCAATTAAACCAATACTGTCTTAGAAATATAACAACAATAACAAAATTTAACCAAACCTCTAATTAAAATTAACTATTGATGATGATAATTGATTTTTATATTTATTTATCTATATATGATTTATTAATAACATCATATTAAATTATTTTAAATAAATTACAAATTAATTAAAAATAACTTAAAATATAACTAGCCACCTTAAAAATGAAGCTAGCCATTTTATTTAATTAAAAATAAATTTATTTAGTTTCATTAAAATTAAAAATACCCATATAAAATTGAACTTTCATCATATTGACTTAAAAATGTAACAAACCATTTTATTTAGTTAAAAGTAAAATTAGAAAACAAAATTATTTTCTTAAGTCAACAAAAAATGTATTTTTTAATTAAATAAAATGGATAAATTCATTTTTAATTATATTAAATGATTAGTTATACGTTTAGGTTGTTACCTTTTTTAAGATTTTGTTGGTTTAATTGAAAACAAAAATAAATTTAATAGGTTTTTTGGAAAAAAAAAATACAAGTTGATTGTTTTTTTTTTTGAAAAAAAAAATGATTAAAGTTCATTGGATTTTTTGTTGATAAACTCTTTTTTTTTATTTTAAATAAATATATATATTTCTCCCCCATTTTAGAAGAGGAACTTGGGAAAGAGCCCAAGCCTGGCTTAGTCAGAGCCCATCCTGAGTTAGATAGAGGCTTTGAAAAGGCTAGCGTTTAGATGCCAAAATCTGCCCTTGTTTGATCTGTCCAAAAGCCTGCTCTAGACTGACCTATCCCTTCGGCCCGGCCTATTTCTCAAATTATAGTTTCAAATTATAAACCATATTACTTAGGTCGACCTATTTTTCAAATTATAATTTCACTAAAATTTTAATTTTTATTATACTTAAAGAGTCCTATTTTAATTTTTTAAACCCAAGTTTGAAACTAAAAATTTTAATTGACGCGACTAATTTGAGTATTAAAAACATTAATTTTTTGATTATAGGCGCTTTCAAAAAAATTTACATTAATAATTATCATGTTAATTAAAATTAATGAAATTATTGAGAATTTTATAACAATAATCAGTAAATATTATTTTTTTGGAGTGTATATATAATTAGTAAATATTTTTTTGGGAGTGTAGGTGTATACATAATCAATAAATAATATATTTTTGGTGGGGACGGTGGCGGGGGTGGGGGCTAACTTATTTTTTTACTTATAAGTTAATTTTTAAGTTGAACTAACTTATTTTTTTACTAAGTTAATTTTTAAGTCAAAAAAATAAGCAAGCAAGTCATTTTAAAATAAGTTAGTTTGACCAAATCTAATATCTATTTCCCCATCTTTATTAATATTCTTTTTAGTAATCTTTATATTTTGATTTTAACTTATAAGTCATGAACCAAACACTTTCATAATTTATTTTAACTTAATTTCTGACTTATAAATTAAATTGATGCCCGAACTCTTTTACTTATAACTAATCATGCTATTAATATGGGGACATAATGATATTTAGTTGACTAAAATCTTATGTTTATGCTAAGGTTGGTAGCAATGAGAGTGACTTAAGTGAGTATTTATGGGTGGTTCTGCTACATTTGTACACATATCCTAGGTGGATTCTGTTAAATTAAATAGTGCTACACAATAAATATTTCTTTTAAACATATTCTAAGTGAATTCGATTACCATGAAGTAAGTTGATCAATTGACTAATACAGTACTGACACACAGAGAGATCACACCTCCCGCCTGTATATCGACATTATATTGGTCAATTAACTAAAATACCCAAATTAATTTCTCTTTTTGTTTTCATGTTTGTCATTAAGAAGTACCCAAAAGCCCAGATCCCTTACTAATAGTGGGGTCTAAAAACATTCAAAACATGACAACAATATAGCCATGGGTCCTTTACATAAGTATACAAGTATTAGAAAGATATTACAATAATAGTGCACCAATTAACTAATTATAGTAATAGTGCAATAATATAAATTAATATCAATAGTAGTGCAATCCACGTCATATAAACCAAATCAACTGAAATACAAACACCTTAATTTAAGGAGAAAACTACTCCACTATTCACGTCAGTTACCTATTAAAAAAAACATTCAAAAATTAACGAAAAAAAACAAATGCTCCATTTCAGACCAAATCCGAAAGCTTCTACAGATAATCATCATTTCCAACAAATTGATCATCTTCAAGATAAGATCGATCGATAAGAAACAGAAGTAGTCATACAGAAGAATCCTAATTCGAAAGCACGGAAAAGCGAAAACAGAGTATCAGAAATCGACATGCACAAAACCGATCAGAGGTTTCCGAAACTGAAAGAAGATATATAAACAAAGATTGAAAATCGAATCTGGATACTGAATACAAAGGTACAAACCAGGTTAATATATATATATATATATATATATATATATATATATATATATATATATATATATTGAAAATCATGTTTTGTTACCTACTTAATTCAACTTCGAGGGAAATATTTATAACAAAAAATATTTGTTGTTCACTACACTTTTGATACGCATACAAAGTTTTGGGGACATTCATATAAAGATTTGTTTACCTAGTTTTAAGTGTTCAAAATATACGACATAATAATTTGTGTTTTGGATATGGAAGCAATGAAAACTTTAGTTTACATTAAAAAAGATACCAATAACTTATAATTTGGTTACTGAATAATGTAATTTTGGTAACCAATTAAATATTTTTTTGTAATTTCAGTAGCCAAATACTATTGGCTATAAATGCCAATTTTGAAAACATTTATATAAAACTATGGCAACAATATTATAAATATTTGGATTCCTTGTTTTTAGTGTTTAATATTTATTATTTCATTTTGAGGGACATTATAATTTGTGTTTTGCTCGTGGAAGTAATTAAAACATTAATTTACATTATCAAATATACCAATAACTTTTATTTTGGTTACTGAATAATGTTAAATTGGTAACCGAGTAGATAACTTTTGTAATTGCAGTATCCAAATACTATTGGTTACAAATGACAATTTTTGAATAATTTATATAACAATTTGGCCACATTCATATAAAAATATTTAGATTCCTTGTTTTCAGTGATTAATATTTGGTATTTCATTTTCAGGGACATTATAATTTGTATTTTGGATATGGAAGCAATGAAAACATTAATTTACATTACAAAAGAAACCAATAACTTATATTTTGGTTACTGAATAATGTTAGTTTGGTAAACAATAAAATAGTTTTTTTGTAATTTCAGTAGCCAAATACTATTGGTTAAAAATGCCAATTTTGGAAACATTTATATAAAACTTTGGCAACACTATTATAAATATTTGGATTCCTTGTTTTTAGTGTTTAATATTTATTATTTCATTTTGAGGGATATTATAATTTGTGTTTAGCTCATGGAAGGTATTAAAACATTAATTTACAGTTACAAATATACTAATAACCTATAATTTGGTTACTGAATAATGTTAAATTGGTAACCGAGTAAATATCTTTTGTAATTTCAGTAGCCAAATACTATTGGTTATAATGCCAAATTTGGAGTCATTTATATAACAATTTGGCCACATTCATATAAAAATATTTGGATTCATTGTTTTTAGTGTTTAATAATTTGGTATTTCATTTTCAGGGACATTATAATTTGTGTTTTGGATATGGAATGAATGAAAACATTACTTCACAATAACATACATACTAATAAGGTATATCTTTGTTAATGAATAATGTTAATTTGGTAACCAATAAAATAGTTTTTTTTTAATTTCGGTAATCGAATACTATTTGTTACAAATGCATAATTTGTAAGCATTTATATCAAAATTTGAAAACCTTCATATAAATATTTGGATTACTTGTTTTTAGTGTTTAATATATAGTATTTCATCTTAAGGGAATTTTTAAATTGTGATTTGTTAATAAAAAACTAAAAGCAATCTGATGCATAATATTTGATACTAAATATGTCTGTTTTGGTTACTTATTAAAGTTGCTTTAGTATCTTAATAGTGTATATGAATTATATAAGTTACAAAATAGTTTGAGAAATAGTAACATTCATAATTCATTACACATACAAATATTTAGAAACATTCATATAAAGATTTGGATACTAATTACATTATTGTGTGAATGTTAATGTTTCAGTATTCAGACCATGGATATGCTTCCAATTGTAGTTTACTTCAACGGAACGTGGACCGATAGTAGCCAATATCAAAATTTCGAAGTTACCGGTCTACTAGCCCCTTCAAATTGTTCATTCACAGAAATGCACAACATGATATGTACGACATTAAATCTAGACTACAGTACAACGGAATTGGCAATCAAATTTCAGATAAAGAGAAACATTCCTCCAATCAAGGTGACAAATGAAGCAACCTTAAGATTCTATATGGAAGTCAGTGGAAGATCAGATGATCATGGCAAATTTCCACTAATTATAGATTATGAACACATCATTGGAGGAACTACAAGCTTACGTAATGTGATAAATGAAGAAGAATATATAGTTCAAGTTAAAGCATGATGAGATTGGCCGCGATGGAATTACGAATTTGTTTCTTTGGGAATACAAGAAGACCAAAATAAATCACAATATGTTGAGCAGCTGTCAATTGAATTAATTGACAAACAGAAGGTCAGAAACCAGAACATATCAAACAGTGCAGTACAATGTGATGAGGTCATTTCAGATCCAAATAAGTTTGAAGTCAAAATACATCAGACTTACATAAACAAGAAAATCCTTTCACAAGCAATAAGGTTACATTCCATAAAGGCGAAACAGACAACACAAGGTTGAAAGAACAAGTGGTCGAGATTTTGTTCTGGTATGCCTAGACAATGAAAATTGCAAATGGAAACTAAGAGCATCAAAGTTTCGGAAAACAACTATGTTCAAGGTAAGAGAATTTAATGATGTACACACTTGTTAAATCAAACATCTTTGCTTGGAGATCACAGACAAGCAAACAGTGAGATGGTTAGTGAGTGCATTAAGCATAAACTAACTAACTTCAAGAAAATTTACACACCAACGGACATTGTGGAAGACATGATGACGGAGTATAACGTTTCCATCTCCTACCAAAAAGCATGGAGATCAAAGGAAAAAACAATGCAAAAAGTAAGAGGAAATCCACACGACTACACTTTGATCCCTTCTTGGTTGCACATGTTGCAAAAAAATAATCCAGGTAGCAATTGCAAACTATTTATTAAATGTTTCAACTATTTTGGGTACTCAAAGTAAGAAGTTTAGTCACTTATCAATACATATATGGGTACTACCTATTTTAATTGAATAAAACTAAACCTGATTTTTGCAAAAGACAAATATATACATGAATTAAAATTATTAAATATAATTTTAGATACCATCTAAACACTATAAAGACATAAAAATATAAGTTATTGTAAAGCGAAAGTAATACACATAGTAATCATATCTACAAATTTGGACAATAATTATTGCATATAATTACATTAACCTTAATTTAAAATTAATTTCAGGATCCATCACATCATTGGAGTTGGAAAAAAATGGTCGCTTCGTAATAGGAGCATCCATCGAAGCATGACAACATTGTTTCCCAATCATTGTAGTTGATGGGACATTCATACAGTCAAACTACGGGGGTACACTGCTCATAGCAAGCACGCAAGATGCAAACAGGAACATCATATCGATTGCTTTTGCAGTTGTTGACAGTGAAAATGAATCATCATGGAGATGGTTTTTCATCAATTTGAGAAATGCTTGTGGTGTTAGAGAAGGACAGTGCATCGTTTCAGACAGACATGAAGCAATTATCAAAGGACTTAACTGTGTGTTCCCTAATGTCATGCACGGTTCATGCACCTACCATATTCTGAAAAATATTAAATACAGATTCAAAAAGAAAGGAGAAGAGATAAAAAAAGCATACAACGCAGCTTGTCGAGCTTACACTATAGAAGAATTCAACATACATATGGCTGAACTTGATGCAATTGATACTAGAATAAGAACATATCTGGATGAAGAAGTTAAGCTAGAAAAGTGCACGAGACTCCATGGAACTGTAAGCAGGTATTCAACAATGACTTCAAACACCGCTGAGTCTATTAACCATGCAATCAAGGGAATTAGAGATCTTCCAGTTGCGTCGATGATTGAATGCCTACGTTGTATGGTTCAAAGGTGGTATTTCACAAACAAACAATTAGCAATATCAACGTTCACACATCTATCCACGACAGCTGAGAGAAGATTGCAAGATAATATCAACGAGTCAAAGAAACTTAAGGTAAGCCATAAAGCCCATAAATTGTTACTACACATTTTTGAAAAAAAATATCATTAACAATTATATGAAACCACAATATGAATTCTTGGTTACCAAAATAAACTGTAAAAATTACTAATAATACATATAACTTTAATTGTTCTATATATTTTTTTTAAAACAAAAAAAATTATTATACATACTAACTAAACTATTAAAATTTGTTGTAGGTCGAGACATCAAATCTAGTGATTTTTACTGTTTATGATGTCACCAAGCAATTTATCGTGGATATGGGAAAAAAGACATGCACATGCCGTAAATTTCAATACCATGAAATGCCTTGCTCACACGCTGCTGCTGTTATTAGCAAACGAAATATGAGCTGTTATGATTTTTGCTCAAAATACTATTCAAAAAAAACTTTGATGGACACATATTCAGCTTCTATCATGCCATTGGACAAAAAAGAGAATTGAAATGTTCCAGACGAGATTAAAAACATATGTGTCAAACCACCAAATACAAGAAGACCAGCTGGACGACCAAAGATTGGAAGGTACAAGCATGTGTCTAAAAATACTATTCAGAATAAATGCAGACGATGCCAACAAAAAGGACACAAAAAAAAACATGCAATAATCCACCAATTTTGGAGCCAAAAACATTGTAATATATTTCATTTTTAACCAAAAAAATTTGTGACAGACTCATTGATGATTACTGAGGTTGCTCAATAGACATTCATATTGTAATCGTTTTATTGATTAAATAAATAAAAATTTATAATGCACATTATTGAAATATGTTAATTTTTCATTAATTTCTTTTTAACAATAAGTAATTATATCTTAAAATCAACAAATGTATATTATAATTATTGATGTATATTTTATTTACTACCTAAAACTACAACTGTTACCTGTAAATGCAATTTTGGATACCAAGTGTAAAATGTAAAAAATTTGCAACTGCCAACAATTTAATTAATAGATTAATTTTAATTAATATAACTATTTGGTAAATCACAAAAAACTGTTTATTATAATATATACATGTAAATGAAATTATAGCTACTATCTTTACCATGTTAAACAACTATAAAAGAACTATTTGGTTACTATCTAAAACTAAAATATATACCTGTAAATGAAATTTTGGATACTAACTGTACCATGTTAAAAAACTATAACATTACTAAAATTAATTAATAGAGTATTTTTAAATTAATATAAATGTTTCAAAAACCTCAAATATTGTTTATTATAAACAATATATATTGTTAGTGAACAATCACTGCCATAACAAATGGAAAAAAACATAAAATAGTGTGTAAAATGTGATATAGTTTCCTGTTATAACTGATTACCCTTTTTAAAATGTTTTATTCTAATTAATATCTTTAAAAAAACAAGTAGTTCTAATTATAAATTAAATAAAATGTTACTGACATATTTATGTATATTTTGGTTACTATTTAAAACTAAAATAGTTACCTGAAAATGAAATTTTGGATACAAAACTGTACCATGTTAAAAAAAATAAAATTAAAAAAAATAATTATCCATACTAATTCCCTAAACATTTTCGGTTGACACATATTCAATTCTATTCATTTTCGGTTGCTGGTGAAGTAGACCAGCTTAGGTCTCTGTTTTACGATTCAAGTCTGTAAGTGAAACATTGATTAGATTTCTGTTTAGCTTTTTCCTCCACTTCCACATTGTTGTCATTTACTTGTTTGGTTTTGTACCCACCTAACCTTTGTACACATTATTACACTAAATGATAACTCTCTTTACAAAGTTTAGTGCCACTGCCACAATTAAATGTTATTTTTTTGCGAACAGAAACTCACTTTATAAAACATTATAAATGCTAACAAAAAAATAAATTTATATGGGTCAACAACTATATCTCATTCTCATTAGTTTGAATACACATTACATGTACAACATTATTAATTTTTTAATGTTTTTTTACAACATGTTATCCAAACTAATTGGATACCAATACCAACTCAAATAGATACCATCATATCAACATTTAGAAACCAACTGTACGATAAAAAAAAATGTTAACAATAATAAGTACGAAAAGTAAATAAAAAACAAAAAACAACAATGTGAGCCACCAAAACATACTCATACTTCCACTAGTAAAAATTAATACATCATTCAACCATCATAATAATTACAAAAAATTCCACAACAAATAACCACATCAAATCAGAATAATTACAACGAATTTCCCCAAAAATAACCATGTCAAAATTCATAATCATACTAGTCTCCAGTAGCTAATCTTCCTGGATATTCTGAGTCAGATTCATATCCAACTAAATGTTTGTTCCTTGCATGATTAAACAAGTTGACACATAGCTTCCTACGGTATTGAAGTATCGGAAATGGTTTTGGCATTTCAGATATCCTCTGATGAATGAAATGTGCCGCAAAACAAATGGTAAACATTCCGCAATCACTGAAAAAATAATAAATATATAACACAAATCAAAACAGACTTCATTATATATACAAAACTGAACAAATATAAGTAATTGGAAACTTACCCTTCAATTTATTCCGGAATACCCTCTGCAAATTCTAGCTCAATGATATCATGTTCTCCTTTGTTGCGGTATGGAACACTATTGAAATCAATATCTGTTCTATTCTTCCAAAACCCGCAATTAGACAAGATTATGGGGAGAATAAAGATGTAAGGCTCGCACACATCCATAATATTTGTGCGCATAACATTCCTATCCTGTTGAAGAGAATTATAAACCACAAATACTCTGCGATCCATGTCAAACACAAGCAGGAACCAATGACCAGGAGCTGACATATGAATGGGAAACATAACAAAATCGACGTTAACCCAGGGTGTGTTGACTTCCATAAGATACCCATGAATGTACTGTGATGCCCCCAAAATAGGTATACAACACCCATTCTGAGTCGCCAAAATACAAGGTATAGAAAGCAACTACAACTTTGATAATACAGATGTCGTGTAGAATACGACAATACAACTGTGAGTTTAAATACAAATATTGTCTTCTAGACAATATACACACCCAAATAAGTCCACATTAATTATTCATACACTATTTTACGTAAATAGTGAGGACAAATTAAAACATCTTCCTAGAACCATCACTCCATACCCCCGACTCGATCCTGCTTTGTGTTTCTCACCTCCCGAGAATAAAATGGAACAAAAAGGAAAAGGGTGAGCTCAACTAGCCCAAGAAAGAATATTATGACTAAGATAATATACAACAAATTATCGTTAGTCTTCAACAGGAAAAATCTAATAGAATACAATAGACAACAAGTTTTAGATCAACAAATGCAATGAAACAACAATCCATTAGAAGAGTCACGTAGAAAAGAATTCTACCGCTCTTCTAAGGTTTAAAAGTCCATCATCAATATTTTATCCTCAGAATAACAATCAATATTCATCTTTGCACTACGAGCCAAAGATATTCATTTAAATCACCAAATTGGTCATGTTCATCTCAACACTGCTCATCTTTACACTACGAGTGCCAAAGATATTCATCGGTTAATCGTTCATCTTTTGCACTACTGAAGCCAAAGATATTCATTTATATCATCATTTAAGATCGAGGATGATGAAAAATATTTTTAAAGAAACGAATCCAAAGAAACAAAATGACAAGGATTAAGGATTAAGGATTCGTGACTTTGTTTTACCCATGTCCAAAAATACCTCGAAAATAATCATATTGGTGTAAAATTCAAGAATGATCAAAACATGGATACAATCAAAGCTAGTATCCGAATAGATATTTTGGGCAAAAAAGGAAAAATTTTTATTTTTCTATGAATAAAGTCAGTGATAATTGAATAAAGGCCAGAGTATCGTGAATAAGTAACCCCGACACAACAAGTTCCAAATTTGATAAAAAGTTCACTAATACTTGACATAATGATATTGAAGAAAAAAATATCATTTAAGAAGAAAATAATACCCCTTACCTCAAAATAACCGTACTTCTGACTGAATTTCGGTATAGTCTTGTCAGTGACAGAAACCCACACCGTATAGCAACACTCAAAGTATACTCACAAGAATACGCTCGATAATTTAGAGAGAGAAAGAGAGAAAACTTAGTTTCTGGTGTGATTTTCAATTCTAACTTAGCCCTCTATTTATAGAAAAATGTTAGAACGCCAAAGGAGACTAAAATAATAAAATAATATTATTAATTTTCAAATTTCCTACGCATGCCTCCACCAACCAAGCCAGCCAAATTAGAAGAAAATAGCATTTCCATGTATTCAACACCTACCAAAAGTGGGTCCCACCCATTAATTTAATAAAATCATTTTATTTTCTAAAACTTCAACAATTAAATAGAAAATAGCTCTAAGTTATCGTAAAAATTCAAAACTCATGACTTTCCATGGAAAATTCCATTCTCTACAACTTTACGAAAGAAAGTTTTTCCAAATTCCAAAATGAAATTGACCAAAATTCATAAACGACGATTTTATAGTCTATAATAAATTTTCATCAAGAATTGTGTCCACCGAACACACAAAAACATGTGTTAAACATTTAATGCCACAAAAATATTCTACCTCCTCATATACTCATATATCCCACATTCATTATAAAAATATCACCGTTAATATATTATTAAAATAATATATTTAAATGAATTATTTTATCGAAAATGATAAAATATTAATTTTCAACAATTGTCACATTAAAAATTTTCTCCATCTATATCCACATAAAATAAATATTTTCTTTATCATAATAATCAATAATTAATAATATTACGTAATCACATGATCGACAACCGTGCCGCTCCTCAGAGAGAGGGGCTTTCCAATAAGGATTTATCCTTACTTGGCCAAGCATGATTAGGTGACCAAACCTCTCCTGTATGTAAATTTCTAGACATTGCCAATAATGTTATCGATAATATTATTCAAATAATATGAATTATTGATTTGATAATGGAAAATCTTGTGTAATGACAATTATTGAAACAACAAATGATACAAAATATCAACGCAAAGAATTATTGAATCAATATAATATTGAGCAATAAGAATTCATCGTAACAATTATTGAGTAGTGTCTTCACGTAAGGATCAATAATTCTACAATCATCATGCAATACCGCAGTGCTCATCAGTGCAACCACGCATATTATCAGATTTTAACCACCGTGTAACCCAACAAAGGTTAATTGTGAATAATTTACGCCGTTATTTATAAAACTCAATCTTTGTCGCTTTTCTTTCATTCAACCGTTTTTTTAGTTATGGGGCCCACCAATGACTTAGCATACAGTCATCTGAGATTCCCAACAAAAAGAATATTCCACAACCAAACGAATATTCCCCGACAATAATGAATATTTTATAACCACTTGCTTATTTTGTAAACTTTGCACATTTCACCCATAACAAAAGAATTATATCAAATTAACCCTTATTAATTTAGAATAATGAATAAAGGAAAATTCAATTTTATTTATAATAAGTTGGGGTCTTACATGTACTCTGCTATATCACCAGAGTCCAACAACATATTCTTGTCACAATTTCTATTATAATATTTCCCAAATAAATTGGTCAACTTGAAGTGGAACCAACAATCAGTTGTTGTAACCCTTATTTGAATTTGGTTTGAGTGCTTAGCCACTTTACGAATGTAATACAAGCATATGTTGATGTGCTGAACAAAAATTAAAAACAAAATAACAATCGAGAGTTAAACAAAGGAAAATAAAAATAATAATGTAACATAATATTTTCCAATAAATATTCAAATAGTTACCAATATAATTCAATAAGGTGACCAAAACTAACAAACACAGTATTCAAAGTTAAAAAAACTCACATCATCATCGTCAAGCCACCGGCACCGGGGTCTTAAGCTTGTAAAACCACATTTTGAAGCTATTGCCACGCACTCGAACACGAATGAAGGCTCAATTTTGTCATTGTTGCAAAACTTTTCAATCCTTCAAAACAAAGAATAATGATGGAAAAACCAAGGAAATTATTTTATATCCTACTAAAAAAACTAATGAAAATATATTAAACTACAATATACATACCTTTTCCGGTTATTTAATCCAATCTTAAACCTATGCTCAAAAAGAACATCTTCATCTTTTTAAGGAATACACATACACATATCTGGAAATGCTGACAGAGATGGGGGTAATTGACGAACATCAACATCTGAAAAGGTAGAACCAGCTGAACCAAATTTTGAAGTAAAATGACTCTTCAAAACAGCACTCTTCGCAACCGTGCGAACAGGCCTTCTAATCGGTCTTGCAGCAGATTTTTCAACTTCAGAACATTGAATTAAATCCTGAGTTGTAAACACCAGCTCATCAAGTATAGAAATATCTGATCCTTCAACTTTATTACCCTGTATAATGTTTTACAATAAATGACACAAAAAACAAGGTCAATATCAAGTTAAAAATACAAAACTTTTGATCAATACAAACATAAACACTATATAGAAACTAACTAATACAACAAATTAATTAAATTCTTTGATAAAAATAATAACAAACCTCAATGGGGTAAAACAACAATTTCCTTTCCACTAGATTGACTTAAAATATCAAAGCTAGGAACATCATCCATCTTCTCAGCCTATTAAAAAAAACAGTTTATAAATATAACAGATTAAAAAAAAATAACATTTTAAAAAAATGATTAACATTTTCATCATCAACATGAATTTTAACCCCTCTAGGAGTATAAACAACTATCTCTTTCCCAGAAGAATATAAACCAACATTCTTGCTCTGAATCTGTTAATAAAAAAACAAAAAAAATTAAGCATTTAATTAATAAGCATGAAAAATAAAATGAAAAACTAAAATAAATGTAAACCTGTGCATCCTCTTCCTCAGACTGATTTCCAACAACACCACCAACAGGAGGATCAACACTCCCTTTAATATTACCAACATCAACATCATCATCAGCAGCAGAACCATCAGCATCATCAACATCATCATTATCAGCAACACCATCACCATCACCATCACCATCACCATCGTCATCATCGTCATCATCATCATCATCATCATCATCATCATCATCATCATCATCATCATCATCATCAACAAAAGAAACATTTTTATGTTTGCTATACCTATACTGACCATTGACCAACTTTCTAATCATCTTTTTAACATCTCTGCAAATCTGCATTTGAAACACTTGCAGTTGGTCTTTTAACTCAACACCCAAATTCTCAATATCTTTTTTCATCTCCATCATCTTACCTTCTAAAGGTTTTACCCGTTTATCAATAACTTCTTCCACGTCAGAAATAGAAAACCCAATATCATTAAACTTCCTTGATGAGTCCACTTTAACATTAGAAATTTTGCCTGCAATATCATTTCCATTAAAAAAATGGAAACCCCCTAAACCCAACCGAACCTTTTCATCAACCGTAGGAACAATATTCTGAACGATCAACTGAAAAATAATAATAACAACAAATATACCATGTCAAAAAGATTAAATATAAAACATAAGCAAAACAGTACAAAAAAAAAGTTAATAGAAACCAATATAAAATATAAATGGAAACCAAATATAAAGCAACTGGAAACCAACATACCTGACCAGATTCAAAAACAAGGTCATTCAATTTCTCATTTTTGGGAGGCTTTCCTAACTCCCTCCATCTAAATAATCTCAACTCTGCAGCATGGTCATCAACACAAAATCCTCTGATTTTTAAAGTAGGTATTGTTTCAAACAAAAAAACTTGAAACACATAAGGCAATCCATTAAGTTTGTAAGATTTACAATGACCATCCCTATAAAAATTGTAAATCACCCCACCGTGCTTATCCTTCCTTACATGACCCTTGACTACAATGGATAGAGAATTCTTTGTCTGTTGAAATGAAAATTTACCCCATGGATAACTTTCAATATCACCATAAGACAAAAAGTTGAACAAAGTTTCATCAATATAATTGTCAGAAACGGAAGCTATAATGAAATTAAAAACCAATAAAATAACAGACATCCTAACTGCCTCATCATCATCATCATCAAAAACAACGCCTCCTATATATCTTGCTAATAGTAGAGCGGGTGACAACCTCATCACCAAAAACTTCTCCACCAATGATTTTGAATCCCCTTAAAACTATCAATATTTTCATTTCCTTGCCAATTCAAACCAGAAATCAAACAAAATTCGGACAATCCAAACCTAACCCTTCTCTCACCAAACAAAAACCACAACTCCCCATCATCCCTTTGATAAACTTCCCTGATCAAGGCCTGATGAATAATCTGGGAAAATATTTGTGGTTGTCCAAACTCTAAAAATTTACCAAAACATGTCAACTTAAACTTATTCAATTGTACCTCAGACAATTTGTTCTTGATAATGTTTGGTACCTCCATATCACACCAATATATAATTTTTGCTGAAAAATTCCGATTACGCTCCTCGTAGAATAGATCCCAAATCTGAAAATGCATAAACTTACATTAAAGCTCATTAATCAAATTAAAAAACTACATTAAAACTTTAAATCAAAGACTGTTAAATGAGCAATATCAATGATAAACAAAATAATTTCAGCAATTGATCATAATAAAAAATCATTTTAATTTTTAAATAAAAAATCATAAACAATCCTTAAAACAACACAAACTCTAATGAAACATTATACATATTAACAAATATTACAAAAATTAGTTTCAAAACATATAGAATAAGGTAACTTGACTAACAATTATCGTGTAACTTATATTGAAATAAAATACATGGGAACAAGAATGGTAGCGGCGGTTTTTTTCATCATTTCACTATTGGTAACAAAAAAACAAATAGCTAGTTACCAAAGATATTATAAATCTAAATAATAACAATGATTTAATGTTGACACCAAAAAAATATCTAATACTCAAAAAGAATAAAAACATTTATTAAAACAAGAACAATTTGAACAATCCTTAAAACAACAAAAACTATAATGAAAGATCAGTTTTAACAACACAAACTCTAAAACATTTTACCAACTATTACAAAAATAAGTTTCCAAACATATAATAGAAGGTAACCAAAAAACAAGTAATATGTATCTCCTATTGAAATAAACTACATGTTAACAAATATGAAATCAAAAGTTTCCAATAATTTCAATATTGTTAACAAAAAATAAAATAACAAGTTACCACCATATTATAAATCTAAATAATAACAACAACTTCAACATCCATAAAACTACTGAACAACAAACAAAACAACAATACAAACCAAAATACCACCATGCAGAAAATAAAAACACTAAAAAAATAATAATAAAAAAAATTCTTAAAAAAATAAATAACAAACCTTCAAATGTTTCTGACGTTGAACCATTTTCCCACTATGAGCCTCAGCTTTATCTTCTTTAACAACTTTTTCAGCAGAACCTTCGAAATCAGAATCAATATACACCATTGATTTCGCCTTCTTCTTCGAATGCCTCCCAATATTCTTAATATGAACTTCTGATTTCAACAATAACCTCTTCCCCTGTTTAGAAGACTTTGGACAACTATCCTTTACTATTAAAGATAACTTCGAATCATCTAAAGAATAATCTTCTGGAACTCTTTTCCTCTTCCTATTCGGTTTCTTAACCCCCATTCCCTCCATGCTCTTCCTCGTAGAGACCATCACGAAAAAAAGAAGAAAGAAATCAAAAAATGTAGAACCGATAAATACGAACAAGCCTAAAAAACTAAGAATAACACGATCTGAAGCAAAATACGACAAGAACGAAGTAAAAATCAAAGGTGGACAACAAAAATCTACCCGAAAACTCGACAAAAACACAGAGAATAAGATGAACAAGGGTTTGTTTAGAAAGTGAACAAAACACAAAATAAGGGTTTCCAGAAGAAAAGATACTATAGACCGACCGAGTAAAATTTAAAATAAACGCAATCCCCAAAACAACGCAAATTCAATTTTTTTTTTTTAAAAAAAACTGAATTGCCATGTCATCAGAAAATTAAAACACATCCCATAATATAAGGAAGTATAAATATGTACTAATAGTGAAAATAAAATTTTAAAGATATTAATTGTGTAAATATTTAATGAGTGCATTTTTATTGTAATTATGTTTTTAAATGTACTATAAAATGTAATTGTTCCTATAGCTATGGACTTAAATGGGGGCCCACACATTTAATTGAAGAGAGTTTTAATTCAGTTGTAACAGGAGATTTGATTTTTCCCAAAAATCCAATATACAGCAAAATGCTACATGGGCCTATGTTGTGTTAGGGGTTAGGCAGAGGTGGGGCCCAATCACCACCTTAGAATGGATTGGGTAAAATGGTGGGACCAAAACTCTGAAGGGCGTGTCTCCTTTCCAACCGACTGGGCCTTTAGTGGGTTTCAGGCCAAGCGCAAAAAACTGGTGGATTTGGGATTGTGACTTCTATTAAGGGACATCCAAACAACAACATATCTTTTCCAATACGAGGGATTGAGATGGATGAGAGGCACCATGGAATTGGAATAGACACTCCATAAAATCACTATTCCTTGCATACATGTGACAAGAAATGTAGATATTATTTTCTTCCTTTCAAATTAAAAGATTATTATTAACTTGTGAAAATTAATTTATCATATTTTTAAAATCAAAAATAAAATAATTTATTAAAAAAATTATAAATTGATAAATCATACAGTGATTGAGTAACATTTTTAGATAGTTTATAATATTAAAAAAATTATAAAACAATAAATCTTACAGTGGATGAGTAAGATTGTTAGGTAGTTTATAATATTTATGATTATATTGATTAAAATTATATATATATATATATATATATATATATATATATATATATATAAAAGACGTATTAATTTTGAGTTTAAAATATCTTAAATTATCTTTAAAAGTCAATAATATATAATTTTATAATATTTTGGAACAAATTTATTATTTTACATGAAAATGTGAAAAGTGGAAATTTGTAACTACTTTTAGATGTTTAATATAGATATCTAATAAAGAAAGGATCGCAGGGGCGACAAGAAAATGATCAACATCTTGAACTTTAGTATACATATGCATGTACACACACACACACACACATATATATATATATATATATATATATATATATATATATATATATATATATATATATAACTTGCTCATATAACTTATTATATGAAGCAAGTTATAAAATTATTATTTTCTCAAGATAAAAGTCTTTTATTTAATTAACTTTTGTATATATTAAAACAAGAATAAAATTACAAAATTATTCATATAAGTATTTGAATTATGTCAAAAAGTCTTTCTAAATTAAGTATTTAATTGTATAATTTTATTCACATGACTAGTAATACTTCATAAATATGTATAGAAAATATAAATATCAAATAATTAATACTAAGGGTATTATAAGTAAACTTTTTTGAAAAAAAAATTTATACTCATTCTCTTCCAAATTATTTGACCATTATTGATTTTTGAAAGTCAATTTAAGATATTTTCAAACTCAAAATTGAGATGACTAATTAAAAATTATGAAACAATAAAACTTACAATGAGTAATATTTTTTGTTAGATTACAATATTTATTATTATAGTGATTATAATTTTAAACATCTATGTCAATTTTGAGTTTAAAAATATCTTAAATTTATTTTAAAAATCAACAATAATCAAATAATATCGAGAACTGCTACTCTATTCGCTCCAAAATTAGAATAAAATTGGTATGACTCATAAAATTATAGAATAAAATAAATTTTGTACTTAATAATTTTTGTTATATAGTATACAATTATCACAATTGTATTAACTAAAATTATATTAATTTAAAATTTAATATATGGTTGGACTTTAAAAATTAAAATGTATATTTAATTTTAAAACAAAAAAATATATAAGATAAGTAAATATTTAATTTATGACTAGTTAAAATAATAATAATAAAAATTTATCCTAGGATCACATAGGGAATAATACTTTTGTATGCGCCTATGCTGTCGATGAACCCTATTTTCTCACTAGTGTTTATACTACCTCTAGTCTCTACCGTCCATAAAGGAGATTTGACATATTAATTAACATTCATCTCACACTTAATACCAACACTTATCACACTTAATACTAAGATTAGTTATTTTCAATCAAGATTAGTTGTGATAAACACATTAATAGGCTGTAATTTTGCACAATCAATTGATTGTGACAATCTTACACAACCATATACATCATATTTCTATATATATTAGGGTTATATTTCACCGTCAACGTTAGCTATCGTACTATTCTAGTTAACAAATTTATAGTCATTCATTTGATTAATTGAGAGCTGAAATTAATTTTGGTCTAGGCCTGGTCGAACCTCCTAGGTGCGGCCAATGCAACTCTTTCTTACGGCCAGACTAATGACTATTATGGCCTCATTTTGACTTATCAAATTGGCCGCTAGTGTAAGACATGCGACCAGTTTGAAAAACCAAAATATTGACTATCACGCTGATGATGGAACAGACGAATAATATATTTAATGTACTTTAATATCTAAACATAAAATATTGACTAAAAATATTTTTTTAAGTTTAAGAAGAAAAAATATCAAACTTAAAAAGTTTGATATCAAAATATCAAATTTATTGTACTCCAATATTTTAAAGTTTGATATTTTTTTTTTCCTATTACGATGTTGAGATATTTGAGTAAACTCAATATATTACCCATCTGTTCCATTTTCATCGTAATAATCAATATTTTGGCTGTTGAAACTGACCACAGATCTTACTAGTAGCCAATTTGAAAAAGTCAAAATGAGGTTATAATAGTCATTAGTCTGGCAGTAAGAAAAGAGTTGCACTTGCCGCACTAAGTGTGGCTAGATCCAAATCAAATTTAATCTCAGCTCTCAATTAATCGAATGAACGATTTCAAATATGTTAGCTGAAATAGTGCTAATATTGATTGTGGAATAGGACTCATAAACATATACATACATGTATATATATATATATATATATATATATATATATATATGTGTGTGTGTGTGTGTGTGTGTATATATAAGAGAGAGAGGTGATTTATTATTACAAATTATGATAGATATGATTGTAAACGATAAATGTATTAAAATAAATTTTTTTTTTTAAAAGACAATTATTATGAAATCGAAAAAATATCTGATTATCAAAAATATAAAATTATCAGTGTAGCAACAACCAACTACCAACTATAAAAATAACCAACTCACATGCATTATTGACATGTAAGATGAGAACTTTAGAGTGTTGATGAAGAGTTTTGGAAGAAAAATAGTGCATAACAATGATCTAGGAAAAATACTAATTAAAATTACCAACCAAAAAAAAAAGAAAGAATTATTCTGTATATATCTAAAGAGAGAGATATGTTGAGGAGAAAGATAGAGATAGATGGAGACAAGTACCAGAAGACCTAATTTTGCAGCCCCTACGTCCCCATGTGCATATGGGCATGTTCCCGTCCATCACACTCAAACAGTAATTGTTCACTCAAGCAATCTACATCAATATCAATGTCAATGCAATTGTCACTTGATGAATTTTCTGTACCTTACTTACTATTTGTACAAAATAAATATCATCCAGTATAACAATTAGCAGTACGGTAAGGACAGAGATATATACATATAGAGAGAGTTTTCCATGCAGCAGCTAAGCTAGCAGTATATATATATATATATATATATATATATATATATATATATATATTAGTATATGTCCGTGTCTGAAGGGCGTAAAAAATAATTAAATTAAAAATATTATGTTACCACATACCACCATAATTTATCATACCACCACAACAATTAATATATAGTCAATCATCAACACATGTTCAAATACCAAAATATCAAGCTAATTAGTACTAATTTCCAAAAAAATCGGTAAAATTTCCTTTAAAAATAAATATTTAAAAAATTATAAACTTGTCTATAAAACTTACAATCATCAACACATATTTAACCACCAAAATATCAAGCTAGTCGTTGCTAATTTTAAAAAATTTCGACAGAATTTCCTTTAAAAATAGACATCCAGACAAATATAAACCTGTGTATAAAACTTACAATCATCCATACATATCCAAACCATCAAAAAAACAATCATTCTATACCCAAAATCATCATAACCATGTATAATTAGTTAACTTTATAAAATACGGAACAAAAAAATACATACATGAAGAAATTAATACATACTCAATCATCAACACATCTAACCACCAAAACATCAAGCTAGTCGCTACTAATTTCAAAAAATTTCGGCAAAGTTTCCTTTGAAAATAGATATACAGAAAAATCTAAACTTGTTTACAAAACTTACAATCATTCATACATATCCAAACCACCAAAAAAACCTTCATTCTATACCCAAAATCATCATAACCAAGTATAATTAGCTAACTTTACAAAGGCGAATACAAAAAAAATACATACATGCGAAAAAATAGAAACTAAGACCCTTTACTTTACGAACACACCAAGTATATTCTTTGACTTACATCATGTATCCTTGATATATACGAAAATAATTGAAATTTAAAATTATCGTAATATGTGAGTTAAAATAAAATAATTATAAATTGAAACAAATGAGCACACATATTTTTGTATGTAGGGGAATGATTTAGATTGATTGCAGATAAAATTTAGAGAGATTGTAACAAATAATCAATTTTTTAAGGAAAAATATGGACTTACAATCAAATAAAGTTTTCTTAGTACTATCTCAACGAACAGTTCATTTGCTTAATGATTTAAATCATAAATTTGTATCGGTGGCAGTATAATGGTGTGTGAGTTTGATTTGAGAGTGTTTGATTGGTTACAGCTATGTGTGTGTGTTTGTGCATGTATTATGTGTGTTGTGTGTCTGCATGAGAAGTAGAGAAATATAGTCTTAGTAAGAGAGACTTTCATACCTAGACAATTGTTTGGTCAGTGGTAGGTTAGTAATCGTCAAAGGTGGACATGTCAGTATTGGATTGCATATCATTTAACTCTCTTAAATGTCTTTTTCATCCCTTTAAATCTCCTCTTCATCAATATCTTTAATGTCCTCGTATCAATCTGAACGTCTTTTTTTCCCTAATGAGGCGAATGCACAACCACCTATATTATTTACATAAACAATAAAAGTAACACTATTTATATTATAGGAATAGTAAAGTTATTTTGATTCAAAGGACATAAAACTAGATTTATATACACGATTACGTCGACCCCATCCACAAAGGTCCATTGTATATATTTTATTGTTTTCGTTGACAAATTCACTCCAATCCTACAAAAGAATGAACCTCATTGTAAAATTAAAAGTTGAAATGTTGAAAAGATTACATAATTTAGTAGAAATAAACTTGTTTAAACTATACCATTTACTTGTCGTAAGAATATCATAATAAAACTTCTGGGTAAACAATATTTGTGGTGCAATTCGACCCATCTTCCGGAAGGAGGACAATAATACGATCTGCAGATGTGCATCTAGATAGTGCCACATAAAGGTGTCCATGACTAAAAACAGGTGTTCGTAAATCAATCCCCACGAACTTGACAGATTGTCCTTGGGCTTTATTGATTGTCATAGCATAAGTTAATCGGATAGGAAACTGACGTCTTGTCATTCGAAAAGGCAAGTCCAAAGATGTTGGTGTCAATGATATTCTTGGAATGAAGAATAAATTGCCAATTTTATCTCCATTTAATATCCGAATTTCGATTACCCTTGAGGCACATCTAACAACCATCAATCGCGTGCCATTACAAAGTCCATCTTTCGGTGCAATATTTCGTAACAACATTATTGGGCATCCAACTTTTAACTCCAATTTAAACGGTGGCAACCCTGAAGGATTCAACGAGTTTAAGTACTCGTTAGGATATCGATTCCTAATGGTATGATCGAGCTCATCACCTTCACACATTTTATCTGCAGCTAAAAAAGTAATTGTTTCTCCCGGAGTAATATTCAGTGCTGCAACATTTATATCACTGACGTCGTCATTGCGAGCAGATAGAATTGTCCGTTCAGTGAGAAAGGTTTGAGTCATTATACCAACCACATCCAATTGTGGATAGATTCTAAATATCAATTCATTTAGATTATGACATCGGTTTATTGTAGATGGAAGTTGCACAATTTCTTGTGGATTGGTCCCAATCTAGAAAATAAAAATATAATTATTCACAAAATGAGATTTAATTCAAAGTATCATGTTATAAAAATTTAATTCAAGGTTGAATGAAAAATTACCTCCATCAAGAATTGAGCAAAATTAATATTTCGAACGTCTGTGTGAGTTAATCGCATGTTTAAACCCAGAGTCAAAACACATATATCTTTCCATAACGAAGACCGAATGATGCACCCACAATTTGCTCATGAACGCCTTTAGGAATAACAGCAATATTTGTCGAAAGTCTCCACCTAGGACAACAAAGGATACCCCCAAAAGGTCTTTTATCGCCTCGATATCTTGAAGGTGCGATTGACCGCCTCAACACAAAGATTTCGGTGTTGCGTAGGAACTTCATCCCATATTATCGACTTTGTTTTTCTAAACAACTCTGCATGCATTGATTGTTTAGTGAACCCACATATTGAATTATCTAGGGTTTCCAAAGGAATACAAAATGTAGAATGTGCGGTCGCCCCTACCAATAACAACGATGCAATACCGGATGAAGCCACGAAGAATAACAATAACATGTCCATAGCTACATTGATTTGGTTGCAATGGTATTGTACAAAAATGTTTTTCCGTCCCCAAAGACCTCCACTCAAAAAGAAAAGTAGTTCTTTATGTTTTCACATCTTGACGTTGTGACAAGAAGATAAGCGTGAAGTTGTGCATCATTAAGTCTGTCAACATTAATTTGTGCATCGATCATTTGTGCCTCATTCTCAAGTTGTTGGTGCTCAAACAAGAATCTATTTCCAACTATTGCATTCCAATTTCCGGTTGGTTGTGGCATGGGTGGAAAGTTAACTAAACTCTTCCCCCCACTAAATGGAGCAATTGATTTATCAAATATAAGCCATAATCTTCAATATGATCATCAGTTGGATTCAAAATACCAAACATAAATACGAATCAACTCGTGTGCTTTAAATCATCACATATATGTTACGAGAATTGCTTCCACAATTCAAATGGATGCAATGGAAAGCATTAGTTTAAATTACTACAAATAGTCTCCTTAATTGGTATCCCGTTCTCATAATTACAGCCTCTTGAAGGCATTGTATCCATTCTTCATCATCTTCAAGAAGTCCTTTTGCAACACATGCTAACTTGAATGTATCATGCATAACATTATTTACCGTCGTGAGGTCAATAAATGAAGTCCTCTAACAACGGTAGAAGTAAACGCAGATAAAACCGCTCACCTGAATTAGTACTAGCAAAGTACATTCTACCAATTGCATAACCCCTTTGTCTTGGAGTCCATTTATCGATAGACTTGTTCCAAACAAATTTTTTTGGAAATTCCTGATAAGTTAATACACTCATTTGATTCATTTATAGCGCAATAATCAAAAAAGCCAGTTAGAGTTGTTTTTTGATGTGCACCTTTAGAAAGGATCATATCAAAAGATTCAGCAGGGTTAAAGACAACACGATGCATCCCAGGCAAATGAAGTGCCAATCTTACAACTGAAGGAATCTCTTCATGTAAAGGATTACCAAACAATCGCCACGTGGCTTCTGGAGGTCCAATATACCTAGCATCAAGATATTGTTGGATCTCATTAATTCCTCCAATTACCATTGTTACGCGATCATGTCCTTTATAAATATACTTGTGAATGTATTTTACACATCTGACTCTGCACAAACTTCAACATTGATATGAAAATTGAACATTCTTGATAAATACGGATTATGTGGCACAACGTCTCTATTATCAATTTCTTGCCCCCTCACGATGTACTTCTGACCAGGATTACGACGACGATAAACAGGGATATCCATCGAGTCCATACTTGTTGATTCAAAGAAATGATCGAGGGTACCGCTTTGATACATACCCATTTTCCATACATGGTGCTTGTGGATTTCGAGCACCATATGGTCCGTACCATCATAACCTATAATTGTTTCAAAAGCGAATGGGTCGGTTTAGGCAATCCAAAATTCAAAGACACACTACTCTATCCACTTGAACACATGTTTGAATTTTATCTGAACCATAAAGGAACAAAAGTGCATGCATGTGCGGTAACCCCCTTTTTTGAAATTCGATTATAAAAACATGCGCCACTTTTCTACCAAAGACGTTGTTTGTTTCTATCTCCTTCATCAAAAAATTTCGCTTCAACTCAAAAACATTGGCCACTAAATCAGGACGGTCAGTAGGGATCTGATTTGGCAATAGTGATTTAGTAATTTCAGGCCATTTGGGATTCGCAGTCATAGGTAGAAAAATATTTGGGTGTTGATTATACCGCGTGATAGCCATTGAATCTTGAAAAATTTCAAACATATTTCTTGCACTACCAGTGAATGAAGATGGCAAAATCATTCGTTGACCAACTTGTTCAGGACCAAGCTCATCTGTACAAACATCTGTAAGACCTTGGTAAAGTTCTGCACGAAGCTTCGATTGATTCAACTTGTAGTATGTCAACCGATTTTGTTCGATGCTATTGAAAGATCTACTACAAATTCTTGAAATAGTTTTCCTGCTCTCAAAATGGTTGAATACTCGATTATCACGTTGGAACATATGATAACCGTAATATTGCAATTGTGTCAATCGAGCGATGAAGGTCCACCTTGGGAAGCGTTCCCACTTATTTCAAATATGGATTCCATCCTAGCTCACCATAAGGGAACAATACCACATAATGCAATGGCAAATAAGTCGGATGACACTCATTAATTTGCATCAAACCATTATCCCCTCTTAAATGTAACATAATATCTCTCATTCCACTTGATTCAGTTCCATCTCCCGGCAATATTACCGCAATCTCATCGATTGTTGGGAAATTATATCGACGCCGGTCTGTTACAGAACTTTAGTGAAGATAGGCCGGTAAATTCACCCCCGTCAATTCTAATTCACTTAAAATTGCATGAGCCTGCCGAAATTTTATAGGAAATGGATTTACTTGCAATAAACAATCTTGTATGGTTTTCAAAACATCTCTTCTCAAGTTAGGATTTTTGTTGTTGCGAACATCTAAAGCAGAATTAGGATCATAAATGTACAGTTGAGAGTAAATTGGTTCACACCCTGGCTGTGGCATAAGCGATCCTGTTCGATGGTGTAATTCTCCATGGATGGTGAATGTTCTAGGCCCCCTCCCGGGAATTAATCTGTAGTCCAAAGTAGCACCAAGACTTGTAAACGCATTAGCTGCATTATACTCTCGTGTGTGCTGACGAAACGATTTTGATTGTTCATCATTGCCGTCATACAATGCTTTAAGCATTAAAGGAGGTGCAATAAGTGGCGGCAGTCTAATTTTTCCTTGTAAACAACATTTACCGAAGAGAGGATTTGATACAGATGATTTTGTTAACTTTTTAGCAAGCCAATATAAGGCAGAACAATGAGGACATGTTCGATTCATCAAGCCGAGGGAATGACGATCTGGAATTTCATGGTTTTGAGGATTAATTGCAACATCCATAGTAACACCTTCTATTGTGTAGGCACTACAGATAAAATTATAGATGTCATACAATTTTTAAAAGGATAACATGAATAAGACAGAAAGTGTGAGAATAGAAAATTAAAACTTAAATCAAACACCTGGTGCCTTCATCCGGATTACGCATTTGTTGGAACATGTTTGTCATATACGATGCCCCTGGGGAACGTGGGGAGAATGGTTCTAAGACTGTTGTAGTGCTTTTGTATAGGTTTTGAGGAAGCAAGTCTTGGAGCATGGTAGTCACAGGTGACAACCTTAAGATATTTGTTGGGGTGCCTTCTTCAAGATTTTGAGGAGGATTTTCTTGATTCATGATGGCCACGGACAACCACCGTGAAATAATTGTGGCTGACGATGACTCTAAAACATTTGTTGGCACTATACTGTCTATTTCAGGATGTGAAATTTTGGTAGACAAAGTCATTGGTTGAAGGCGGGACCTTTTATTTGATTCTCGTTCTAGGCATGCTCGGCGACGGCGGCTTCGGTGGTAAAGAAGGAAAAAATCTAGAAATTTGAGCGGGGTCACAATGTTTTGATCGCTCTCTTTTTTGTGACATCTGAAGTTGTCCGGTTGACGTTTGGAGCACTCATTTTCTTTCCCAAAGATAACTAATTTTTGGAGCAAGCCTTGCATATCATTCGTCGAATGTTGATTTTGATATAACGTTATAGTTTTGTGCCTAAACCACAAACTCATAAAAAAATAATTATTATTTTGTTGATTTATCGTTATATCGATCGTTTTCCACTTTGTATATATAGAACGTGATGTAAAATGAAAATAAAGTGTTACATTAACAGAACTATCTACCCAACCGTTTATCAACTTTATAATTATAATTGGTAACACTATAGCCACAATTGCATATAGTAACATTAAAATTGGTAACAAAACAACATTAAGATAAAGAAACTAAATCTCTTAACTACAAAATTGGTAAAAAAAAACAAAAAATCATAGTTTCTCAGTAATTTAATTGTATACACGAAATAAAAAAATAAGTAATATTAAATGAGAAAAACCAAAAACATGTTGACAAATCAAACGTTCTACATAAAACAAAACTTAAAATTTTTTAAATTTAATAACATCCAAAACCATTGTAAAAACAGAGAAAAAGAATAGGAATAAAAGTGATACCAATTGGCAATCTATATTTGTTGTTCCTTGCTGTGAAAATGTTGATTTACTGCTTTCTTTAAATTTGGCATTCGCCAAAGCATCAGACCTTTTTTTCTCCTTCAGTGCAAGAACACGATAAAAAATATATATAATATTAAATGAGACAAACCAAAAACATATTGACAAATCAAACGTTACTACATAAAAGCGAAACTTTAATTTTTTAAATTCAATAACATCTAAATCCATTGTAAAAAACAGAGAGAGAAAAAGTGATACCGATTGACAATCTTTAATTTTTGTTCCTTGGGTAGAAGAATTTGATTTTGTTTTCCTTTTTAAATTTGGCATTCGCCAAAGCATCAGACCTTTGTTTCTCCTTCTGTGTAAGAACACGATAAAAAAATAAGCATCAGACCTTTTTTCCTCCTTCTGGGTAAAAAAACGCTACTTAAAAGTAAAAAAAAGAATGAAAAAATGAATGTGAAATAGGTGTAAGGATACACTACCTCACGTATCTGGAGACAATTTAGTTCATACTCATTATTTAATTACCACTCCTACATTATTACGATGAAGTATTCAAACTCAGAGGCAAAAAAATGTTGAATAGTAAATAAGTGGGTAAAAAGATAAGACAAAAAGTAAGAAAATGATGAGTAAGAAAAAATTATCATATGATATTTTCGAGGTCGTCATCCATCTGTCATGACATTAATGAAAATAAATTAAAATAAATAAGTTATTAAAAAAATCAATAAGATTTATTTAGAGAGTTAATCAGATAAAAAACTTACACCACCAAATATAACAACATCATCCATTGGTCGATGATTGTGCAGTTAAAACGGTTGTAGCTACACAGTAAATTTCATAAGTTATGGATAATGAACCAAAATAACCAACTCAACCTAAATTACCCTACAAACCAACTCAACATCTATTCCATCATCATAACTATAAACCTCACATTCGTGTGCAAATGTGTGTGCGCTACTGCTGTGAAAGAGAGATATAGTGAGATAATGGAACAGAATTATTTATTTCTGACCATTTCAATACGCCTTTATGAATGCATGCACAAACTCTTTATAAAGATAATGGAACGGAATTATTTATTTCTGACCATTTCAATACATTAACGGATACATGTATTTTTTTAACTTTCTATAAATCTTGGAGTGCTTTCTCCCCAAGTCCCAAGTTTGTCCCAAATCCATTTGTTTTTATTTCTATTTCTATGATTGGATTATTCTTGGGTGCTATTTGCCTTAAGGCATATCTCTGTATTTGAAGATTATATATATTGGTTATTAATTCTCAGTATTAAAGAAAAAGAGAAAAGTTGATGGGAACAGCACAGAAGTCCATTTGGTTGTGTAATAATTCTTTAGGAGAGGGTCAAAGAATACTTTCATCCAAGTTGAACTTCAGTGGGCTGAACAAATTGCGAGTTATTTGTGTTTTTGATCCATGTTCTAGTATAAAGAGAAAGATAAAATGGCTGTGTGAAATTTGATAAGATGAGCATGAAAGCTACCAGGTAGGCAGCAAAAGCATGAATGCACTATTGCTTATCTGCTTCTATTTTGACCTGCAGGTGATATCTTTCATGCAGCACCAAACATTGATCATTCCCAGGATTTTGTACGAAGAGATGTAAAAGAGTGGTTAAATTGGCTCCGAAATGATATTGGTTTCGATGGGTGGCGCCTCGACTTTGTGAGGTAAGGCTGTACCTTCTTTTATGTTAAAATAATTTTTTTGTTGACTATTGTGGTGTGCCACCCAATTTAATTGTGTGTTTTCAATTATTTGTACACCCAATTTAGGCTGTACCTTCTTTTATGTTAGAATACTGAGATTTGAAGCTTTTTTGTTATCTTGTTGAGGTAATCAGTAATCTCCTCCAACATGCAAGTGGTTAATGTGGAATATCAGAATATCTTCTTTTAATTGCTGCTTAAGTGATCTTCTTCCAAAGATTTCTGATTTCAACCTATTTAATCTCTTATCTAAGCTAATGCAGTATTAATTTAAGGGTACACAACATATTTCTTTATGGAATTTTCTTTTCTTTTTTCTTTTTTCCTTCCAAAAATTTTCTTGAAACATAAATGATCACATGATTGTGATTTGCTAAATAAGCATTATTTGAGGGTATTTCCGTTAAAATGCATAGCAAATTACTTAACTGAAGTAACTTATCAATCCAAAAAATTAGCTATTTCTTGATTAGCTTCGCGTAGGATGGGAAGTTAAACAACTGATCAAGTCCTAAATGACTAATGCTAGGGTTATGTGTCCCAAATCGGATTCCTGTTTAGAAATGTCAACTAAGAACTAACATGTTCTTCTGATCAAGTTTCAGAACCATACATTATAATAATAATAAAATTAATAACTTTAATAATCAGATTGAAGGAGGCAGTATTCAACAAAATTGGTGAGAAATTAGGAATATTAACAATGCCTATAAGAAGTAAGAATTAGGAGGAATGAAATGCACATAGAGTTGACAAACTTACTACAAAATTAATAACTCTTACCTGTTTCCTCCACCAGTAGAGTTAGAAGAATAACATCTCAATTCCTTATAGAGCAAATCATTCCCTCTGTTGAAAAATTGAAAACAGAACATCAAATTTCAGATAATCACAAAATTAATACTTAAATAACTAATAACAAAGGTGTAATAACACCATGTAGCAGCTAAAAGAATAGGAAAACTACATTGGGTCAATTACAAAAGTAATGGAAAAGAGCTACTGCATGTTATGAGGAAAAGAAATAGAATGCCCAAAAAGCACATACTTTAAGCAAAAATAATAGAGCGTAATGGAAAAGAGCTCTGGCCAAAAATCACACAAAAATCAATTTGAGGCGAAACTCTGTGGGAGAAACGAAAGTTATGCCAGCATCAAACTCGGGGACCGACGAACAGGTAAGAGTCTCTGAGCCTTAGTCTACTGGCGAGTTAGAAGAATATTATGTTAGAAGAATGGCCTTAGTCTCTGAGATGTTGAAATACATGGACCGGCGAACATTGCCGTTGCTACATCGGCGGGAGAGTGGAAGAGAGAGAGATGACGCCACTGTTGCTAGAAGAGAGAGAGACGTGCGACAGAGGAAGGAGAAGGCGAAATAAGAAGAAGCAGAGGCGGGAATCGAGTAGCGTGCAAGGGAAGCTAGATTTGGGCGGGTTTTTTTTTTTTGTGAAATGAAAGCTCAGCCTTTAGATTAAGTTGTAAAAATTGAGATTCAATCTAAACCGCTATTGTGCTTTAGATTCAAATTAAGTCCTGATTTATTATATATATATATATATATATATATATATATATATATATAGAGTCTGGATTTTAAAATTTCTCTTATCCAACTAACTCGAAGTTCACTCCCTTTAATGCGACGACGAAGACGTGATGGTTCTATCATACAACCGTCGTCTATATTTTTAGCGACGAACAACATATAGCATCACTAAAAGTATAGACGGTTGTATGACCGAACCGTCGCCGTGACCATCACTAAAGGGGGGTGAGCTCGGTGAGTTGGATAAGGGGTGACTTTAAGACCCGGACCGGATATATATATATATATATATATATATATATGGATTCCATCCACAACAACCGGTTGTTGGAGAGCAACCCATTTTGGTCCAAATTGCCATACTTTGTACATGCCCACTTAGAATTTTTTTTTTTTATGCCTACACTGCATATGGCATAATTTGGGCTAAATGGGTTGCTCCCAACAACAACCTAATGTCAGGATGGAATCCCATATATATATATATATATATATATATATATATAGATACATGAAGTCTTTCTCTCTAAGGCGAACTATAGAGAGCGAATCGAAAATCTAACCGGTATCGCGACGATTTTATCCGTCATTAACATAAAAAATCGATTCGTTTTTAATTTGCTCATATGACCGTTATATATATATATATATATATATATATATATATATAAAGAATTTTTAGGGCAGATACTAAGCACACAGTTCAAGAACATATTTCCTTAAATTGTGTGCATATTCCCTTGAACTTGGTGCAAATGTAAAAGTCAAGCAAATATAAATCAATTTAAAAAATATTCTCTTAAACTATGTGTTTAACATGTACCCTAAGCGAGGGCACATGTTAAGAGGAACCTTAATTTAAATCAACATGTATTCTTGAAAGCGTACATGAGCCTTTTGTATTACACAAGAAATGAGTTTAATGAGTATAAACATATTCCAATGTAGAAGAATTAAAGGAATATCACTCCCATATCCCAAATTGAGAGTTCGACATTATTATTAAGAAAAATCTCAAACGAAAGGTTCATTTCAAAATCAAGGTATCTGATGATTGGGTATAATATACCCATGAATTAGATATATTTAGACGTAAATTATTGCATTCTCAAGTTATTTAGTAGCATTTTTATTGTGTTTATGTCTTGTTTTGCAGATTTTGGAGCTGCAGGGGCAATTATGGGAGATTCAAGCATTTAATGGCAATATGGTAATTTCAGAGAAGTCCAAATACGGGCCTACCGAGCCTCTACCGGCATTGATCGGATTAACGCTTTTGACTTCTGTTGGACTTGACTTGGTTATTAAGCTTAATGTGAACCCTAATTGGATTAGGGTTGTGGGAAGCTATAAAATAAATTAAGTCAAATTAGATTTGGGGGATATTTTTATTTCAATCAATTCATTCATTGGAGGCTACACAAGGACTACTTGGAGATTAAGGATTGGCTACAGAGTTTTCTTCTCCTTCTCTTTATTTTCAATTTGTAATTCTTTAAGGATGATTTGCAAACAATTAGTGGTTTTTATTTTCGAGATGAACTAATTCTTTAATTAAGATTTCAATTGAACCTTTTATGGCTATAAATTAGTTATTCACTCATTCTAATTATTTATGTTGAAGTGAATTGTTTATCATGTTTTGAATCTATTGCTTAATTATTTGGCCAATAATTACCTTGTTACTTCTGTAAGGAATTGGGAAAGGAATTCTAGGGTTAGAATTGGGCATGATGACATGTGACTTAGTTATTTGCAAAGGAATAATTAGGTTTGTGAATTGAATGGAAATATATGTTCACCGTATGTAACACATAAGGAATTGGAATTGAAGGAGTTTAATTCAATTGTTTTGCATAGAATATAGCAAGATTAATCTGGATTAAATAGTCAATCGATTGATCACTTGAAAAGGACTTTTGGCATTTGAGAATTCACTCATAACAATTCATGAGAGACATAATAATTGGGATAATTAGATAATTGATTTATAGTTCATAATTGGGGATATTGAAGTCTTAATCCTTATCTATCGGAAGTCATTCACTCAATTATTAGTTTATTTATTCGCTTATTTTAGGACAATATCTTTAAGTGTTTAATTTAGTGTTAATAATTCGTAAAAATCATAATTTATCATTGTTTGAATAAAATTGGATTGATATAGTACTAGTAGTTGGGATTTATTAATTAGAATTCTCGTGGAACGATACTCTACTTTATCATCAGATTACTTGTTCGAATCGTATATACAAGACGTATTCATTGATTCATGTAAATCGATCAACAGTATCAACTTTCACTAAATTGAAATAAATATTTCACACTAACATTGTTGAGATTCACTTATAATTTTGCGGGTCTTAACTAATGAACACCATCACATGATGCCGATGCCCAACTCGTCGCCGTTGGAGTCGAGTGAATTATAATCGCCAACGCCTCCACGAAAACCAATCGTAATATGTATCTGGCCATGGAGATTTATTAGTTGTCCGATTCTGAATTTTACTAATGTATTGAGTCTTATGGTTTGGAGCCCGTATTAAAACAATTAAGATTTTTTTCATTACTATAAAAATATTGTTTGATGTGTGGATCATTGTAAAGTATACAAAATATATAATAAATACATTACATATACTAGATGAATAATGGATATATAGTTACACAAATTACACTTTTTAGTTTATTTTGTATAATAAAGTTATTAATAAAATTCTCAATAGTTTTATTTTCCATATTTTTGTCATATATTTAAATATTATACTCATTTTAAATATATACACCACGGCAATATTATATGGACATTTTCCTTGCCATGACCCTTAAATATCAATTACACATAATATAATATAATATTTAAGACTGACAAGAGTATTTTTCTTTTCCCTTTGACAATAATAAATTGACTAAACATATATAATATGTGACACCCCCCAAAATAGGTATACATCACCCATTCTGAGTTGTCAATATACGGTACAGAAACAACTACAACTTTATTATTACAATAGTAAAACTGTGAGTTTAAATACGAGATATTTTCATCTGTATAATATCCACATACAAATAAATCCTCATCATAATTATTGATACATTATTTTACAACAATGGTGAGGACTACTAAACAACTCTCCCTAGAACCTTCATTCCATACCCCACTACGATTTCGCTTATATTCTCGCCTCCCGAGAAGAAAAATGGAACAAAAAGAAAAGGGTGAGCTCGACTAGCCCAAGAAAGAATATTATGACTAAGATAATATACAACAAAATTATCGTTAGTCTTCAACAGGAAAAATATAATAGAATACAATAGACAACAAATTTTAAATCAATATTCGCAATGAAATAATAATTCATTAGAAGAGTTAAGTAGAGAATGCAAACTACTATCTTCTATGTATGAATTTTAAAGTTCATCGCCTATTTTTTTTATCCCCGTAACATCAATCAATATATATCCGGAATCATATATTCATCCTTGCACTACAAAAGGGGGACATTCACCACCGGTCATGTTCATCTAAACACTGCTCATCTTTGCACTACGGGCCAAAGATATTCATCGAAATCATTCATCTTTTGCACTTACAGGCCAAAGATATTCATCATAAATCATTCATCTTTTGCACTACAGGGCCAAAGATATTCAATAATATCATCATTTAAGACCGAGGATGATGAAAAATATTTTTAAAGAAACGAATCCAAAGAAACAAAAATGACAAGGATTAAGGATTAAGGATTCAGACTTTGTTTTATCCACGTCCAAAAACACCTCAAAAATAATCATAGTGGTGTAAAATTCAAGAATGATCAAAACATGGATACAATCAATGCTAGTATCCAGAATAGATATTTTGGACGAAAAGAACAATTTTTATTTTTCGATGAATAGTCACCGTATTCGTGAATAAGATCAGATATGTGAATAAAGGCTGATATCGTGAATAAGAATCTCGGAGCACCAAAAGTTCCAAATTTGATAAAAACTTCAGATCAATATTTCAAAGATAATGATATTGAAGAAATAATATCATTACCAAAAAAATAATATCCCTTACCTCGAAAGACAAGATTTTAGTTGAAAACCGGATATAAAGGCTATGACTTGAACTTGCACCGTATAGCAATACTCAAAGTATACTCAAAATACTCACAAGAATACGCCGATAATATAGAGAGAAAACTTGGGTTCCGTGTGATTTTCAATTCTAACCCAAGCACCTATTTATAGGAAAATGCTTAGAACACCAAAAAGCAGAAAAATTTATTATAATAATAATATATATAATCAAAATTCTCTACTTACACAAATCTGGTCCAAACTTCACCACACATGTTAAATAATTTTCAAAATGAAAAAACATTTTTGTAATTAAAAATATTTTAAACTTCCAAAATCAATTATTTTGAGTTTTAACTTCAATAATTCATAATAAATATCCACTTTTATCCGAAAATTCAAATCTCGCATTTTTTATAGGAAATTCAATTCTCTACAACTTTGCGTAAGAAAGTTTTACAAATTCAAAACATAAATTGATCAAAATCACAAAACCAGACGATTTTTACAAAGCTATAATCAAATTTCAAATAATAAATGGAGTCCATGTATACATGTTTAACATGTTTTAAACATTTATTGCAACAAAATACTCTTTCTCCTCGTATACTCATATATCCCACATTTATTATAAAATATCACCATTATTATATTATTAAAATATAATAATATATTTAAATGAATTATTTTATCGTAAAAAGATAAAATATTAATTTTTCACAATTGTCACATTAAAATTTTTCTCCATCTATATCCACATAAAATCAATATTTTCCTCATCATATAAATCAATAATTAATTATTCACAAATAATATTACGTAATCACAAGATTAAAGAACTGTGCCATTCCCGTGAAAGAGGGCTTTCCAATAAGAATTTCTCTCTTACTTGGCAAGCAATTAGGTGACCAAATCTCTCCTTAGACGTAACTTTCTAGACATTGCCAATAATGTTATCTAATAATATTATTTAGATAATATGAATTATTGTCTGATAATGAAAAATACTTAGTAATGACAATTATCAAACAACAAAGAATTATTAAATCAATAAAATATCGAATAAAGAATTATCGTAACCATTATTGAGTAAAGGCCTTCTTACGTAAGAATCAATAATTGATGCAATACTGTGCCATCTTCTTGTCAACAACGCCAGACATCGTGTTTTTAACCAATCGGGTATTCCAACAAGATAATCTGTGAATAACCGCTACCGTTATTTATAAACAACTTATTCTTGTCGCTTTCTTCCTCCAATCGCTTTCTTCGCATGGGCCCCACACATGATGTCATACTGGGTCGCATTTAATATTCCCCGACAAAGCATTTAATATTCCACGACCAAACGAATATTTCCCGACAATAATGAATATTTTATAACCATTTGCTTATTTTGAAATACTTGCGTATTTTACCCATAACTATCCATATTAATCACATCAACCCTTACTATTTCAAAATAATAATTAGAGAAAATTAAATTTCATTTATTAATTATTTGGGGTCTTACATAATACTATTCCAAATATTGAAATATCACTTGTTTGTTCAAAATTATATATTTAAAACTGACCCAATAAGTATGTTGAATAATCTCTTTACTTAAAAAGTTAATCTATTAGGTTAAGACAAACTCTCAATATAATTATTAACTCATTTATATTTTTAAATTTTTTTGTCGATGTAAAATATCCCAACAATATTAGATTTTAATGAGGATATACTATTTGCATTATCGCCAAAAAATAATAATAATTATCCTTTTAAATATTGTATATTGGGATAGTTAAATATCAAAGATTTAATGTATCAATAAGTCTTGCCAGACATATTTATGGGACAGGAAAACTGGACAGGTGGAATTTTTTTTTTTTGCTTGTGACTCCAAAAAATGTATAGTATTTATTCCAACAAGGTTTTTTACAAAATATAATATTTTTGGTGTAATTTGGATACACATACTTTTACAAAATATAGTATTTTATTCCTGTTGGAATAAATACTATACATTTTTCGGAGTCATAAGTAAAAAAAAATAAAAAAAATTTCACCTGTCCAATAAACAGGTCCAATTGACCGGTCTGTGTAGAAGCACCCTTAATGTATAAAATTTAATTACGCTTACATTATCTATTGTTAAGCAATAGTCCCCTGCCCCAAGGTAAAAGTTATTATTACTATTTTAGGTAATCACAATTTAAATGTCTAGTTATTTTAAATAATCTATTTTTAAAAATAATTTGTCTATTATACTGTTAGTATTAATTATCATATTTCTATTTTCTATGTATATTTATATATGAAGCATTATTAGTTATGTGCACATATTTCTATTATCTATATATTTATATATGAAGCATTATTAGTTATGTGCAAAAAAAATATGTAAATTTCATCGGATGATTAAACAAATATGTTAGTTTCATAATTTTTTTTGATACATTGACATAAACACCTTTTCTTATTGTTATCAAGGATCGAACCCTAAATCTCATGGTTACCATGAGGCGAGTTATACCGCTGGCCAAATACCATGAAATTTAAATATTATACTCATTTTAAATATATACATCACGCCAATATTATATGGACATTTTCCTTGCCATGACCCTTAAATATCAATTACACATAATATAATATAATATTTAAGACTGACAAGAGTATTTTTCTTTTCCCTTTGACAATAATAAATTGACTAAACATATATAATACTATTCCAAATATTGAAATATCACTTGTTTATTCAAAATTATATATTTAAAATTGACCCAATAAATATGTTGAATAATCTCTTTACCTAAAAGGTTAATCTATTAGGTTACGACATACTCTCAATATAATTATTAACTCATTTACATTTTTAAATTTTTTTATCGATGTAAAATATCCCAACAATGTTAGATTTTAATGAGGATATACTATTTGCATAATCGCCAAATAATAATAATAATTATCCTTTTAAATATTGTATATTGGGATAGTTAAATATCAAAGATTTAATGTATAAACTTTAATTGCACTTACATTATATATTGTTAAGCAATACTCTCCCGTCCAAAAGATAAAAGTTTTTATTACTATTTTAAGTAGTCACAACTTAAATGTCTAGTTACTTTAAATAATCTATTTAAAAAAATAATTTATCTATAATACTGTTAGTATTAATTGTCATATTTCTATTTTCTATGTATATTTATGAAGCATTATTAGTTATGCGCAGAAAAATATGTAATTAAATAACAACTTAAATATAGATAATTTTGTTATCCTTAATTTAGATCGGATGTTTAAACAAATATGTTAGTTCCATAATTTTTTTTTGATACATTAACATAAACACACTATACACATCCTCCTTATTGCTACCAAGGATCAAACCGTTAACCTCATGGATACCATGAGGCGAGTTATACCCCTGAGCCAAATACCATGCAATATTAGTTCCGTAAGTTTGTTTCTTACATTAGAGTGAACCCCCACGTATTACTCATATAAGTAAGTACTTATGGAATTAATAATTTTATTTATAGAAATATTAATTTTCTCTTATATGTAGGGTTTATGTTGTCTATGAGCTTGTCGAGCGTTGAATTACAAGCGTATTTTTGTAAGACTCCAACTTTTATGAATAAAGAATAATTTTTTGAAATATATTTTTAAATATTATGATGTGAATTTGATATAATATTATAGTTGTGGGTAATATTTATAAATTTTGCAAAGTAAGCAAGTGGTTATATAATATTCAATTGGTCGGGGAATATTCGTTTTAACAGAGAATATTTGTACGATGACACAATCATTGGTGGACCCCACAAACGAAAGTATTATAAATAGTTAGAAAACGGCATAATTATCTTTTATAAAAATAACTACGAAAAGTGTTCTTCGTTAAAACTATTGAACTACCCTTAGTAAAAAAGACAATGAATACGCGTGGTTGCATAATAAAGACACCAGTATTGATTATTGATGCTTACGTGAGAAGTCATTCAATATACTCAATTATTGCTACAGAATTATGATCATATCTCTCATATTATTGATTCAATTATTGTCATAAGATCATCTCGCATAATATGTTATATTATTAAATCAATAATTGAGACGACAAAAAGTTATTCATATTATTAAATTAAAATATTTACAATGTCTGTAAGTTCATCGAGGAGAGGTTTGGTCATCTAATTGCGCGTCAATAAGGAGAAATCCTTATCGGAAAGCCCCCTCTTTCCTGGGAACCACCTGGTTGTTAAATATTGTGAGTTATAATATTAATGATGAATAAGTTCGTGTTGATTAAAGATGAAATTGATAGTTCGTGTTGGAATTATTAGTGTTAGTGGAAATCGATATTTATTTTCATATTAATTGATGTCTGGAAGTTTTACTGACCAGTCGGGTAATTAATCGGATAAATGAGCAATTAATTGCTATTAATTCACATGATTATAACTATTTGTTCACATGTGTGTACTATTGATTCACATTCTTGTACTATTAGGGGAGTTGGTGCAAGATTGATAATACTTGCATGACTAAGTTAAAAATGGAGGTATAGATGGAGGTACTATACTATAATTCATATTTTCACATGATTATAACTATTGATTCACGTGATTGAACTATTGATTCACATTATTTACTATTAGGGGAGGTGGTGCAAGTTTGATAATACTTGCAGGACTAATTTAAAAATAAAAGAAAAGTTAAAGATATTGTATTGTAATATTTTGAGCCCCAAAACGTGCAATTATTAAAACTATATTTTTTTATAAATAGATATTCATTCTTCCTTCATTTCTCACCAATTCATTAAAGCTTTAAAGTAATTATTATAGAGAGAAATTATAGAGAGAAAGAAGAAGAGAAGTCTGCTACCTCACTATTCCAATATCCAGTTTCTTCTAAGATAAGGGGTATTATTCTTTCGTAGTCATGAAGAGAGTTATTTTCTTTCAATACTCGTAAGAGTTGTTATTCCATTCTTTATTATTATGTTGGAATAACCTGTCTATGCGAAGTACCGCATATTTGATGTCTATTAATCCATTCTTTATTATTTTATTGGAATAACCTGTCTGTGCGGTCTATCGCATGCCTGGTGAATTCTGTTGTTATTCCATTCTTTATTATTTTATTGAACATCCCGCTCGCGGATTACGCATGACCGGTTCCATTCTTTATTATTCTTCGCTGGAACATCCTTTCATGCGATTACGCATGACCCGTTCCATTCTTTATTATTCTCGTTAGAATATCCTCGTCTGCAAGTGATTACTCATGACCGGTTCCATTCTTTATTATTCTCGCTGGAAATAACTCCGTCTGCATTTGGCCTATCGCATGCGCCTGATGAATTCTTCATTATTCCATTCTTTATTATTCTCATTGGAATAACATGTCTATGTGGATTACTGCATGAATGGTGAATGATCCTTCAGATTCATTCCTTATTAAATTGTGGAAATGATCTCATACTATGTGGATTATCGCATGGCGCTAAAATTTATTTGCAGTTTCATATATTCTATTATACTCAGTTAGTTAAAGTTTTGGCTTTTATACTCCATAAAATTAGTAGAATATCCTGGATATTTGCGCTTCATCCAGTATTTTTTCATGGAAATATTCTTCTAAGCATTCTTGAATTTTACTCCACAAAAAAGTATTATGTTGACAATTTGGACGTTATTAATTTCTAGATAAACTAAAATTTTAAATCTTTAAAATTTATCCTTGAACTTGTTTTATTGAATTATTATGTCATTGTCATCATCCTCATGCTTATATTGTGATGAAAGTCATCTTTGGCTTACGTGCATAGATGGACTTGGTATGATTATGACCAGAGATTATTCGATATAATCATGACCTGTAATGTAATAAATGATGTGGTAAAAGTCCTCAGTGGCCTGTAGTGCATTGATGGACAATTTTTGGTATGATTATGACTAGGGATTATTCGATATAGTCATGACCATTGATGATTTAATGAATATCCTTGGCCTGTAGTGCAAGGATGACTCGGTGATGTGGTTTATTTATTAAACCGAGTCTCAGCGATAAAAATTGATGAAAATATTTTAAATCATAAAAGATAGTAGATATCATGCTCTACTTAACTCTTCTAATGGATTGTTTATTCCGCTGCAGTTAAACTAGATGTCTATTGTATTTTATCAGTTTAACATTGTTGAAGACTAATGATAATTTATTCTGCATTATCTTAGTCATAATATTTTTTACTGGGCTAGTTGAGCTCACCCTTTTGCTTTCATTGTTCTCTTCAGGAAATGAGAACGTAGCCGGGACTAGTCGGGGAACGGAGTGATGGTCCGAGATGGTGTATTAGTAGTCCTCAATATTTTATAAAATAGTGTGATAATAAATGTAATGAGGACTCTATTTGAGAGTGGATATTGTCTAGAAGGCAACATTCCTGTTTAAATTCTCAGCTATGTTTTGTCGTATTTTACACGACGGTTGTATAATTAAGTTTGTATTTGTATTCTATACCATGTATTTGGCGACTCAAAATGGGTGATGTATACCTATTTTGGGGGCGTCACAGTTGGTATCAAAGCTTAGGGATATTGTGACACCCCCAAAATAGGTATACATCACCCATTCTGAGTTGTCAATACACGGTACAGAAACAACTACAACTTTATTATTACAACCTGTAAAATGTGAGTTTAAATACAGATATTGCCATCTAGAAAATATCCACATACAAATAAATCTTCATCATAATTATTGATACATTATTTTACAAAAATGGTGAGGACTACTAAACAACTCTCCCTAGAACCTTCATTCCATACCCCGACTGCATTTTCGCTATATTCTCGCCTCCCGAGAAGAAAAATGGAACAAAAGGAAAAGGGTGAGCTCAACTAGCTCAGTAAAGAATATTATGACTAAGATAATATACAACAAATTATCGTTAGTCTTCAACAGGAAAAAATATAATAGAATACAATAGACAACAAGTTTTAAATCAACATTCGCAGCGGAAAATATTAATTCATAGAAGAGATACGTAGAGGATGAAATCTACTAATGTCAATGAATTTAACAAACATTACAAAGATTTTTATCCTCAGAACATCAATCAATGCACCTCCTGAATCATATATTCATCCTTGCACTACAGGCCAAGGATATTCATCAGTTGGTCATGTTCATCTAAACACCTGTTCATCTTTGCACTACGGCGAAAGACATTCATCAGAAATCATGTTCATCAAAACACATGTTCATCTTTGCACTACGGGCCAAAGATATTCATCATAAATCATTCATCTTTGCACTACAGGCCAAAGATATTCCATAATATTATCATTTAAGACTGAGGATGATGAAAAATATTTTTAAAGAAACGAATCCAGTGAAACAAAATGACAAGGATTAAGGATTAAGGATTCGTACTTTGTTTTATCCACGTCCAAAAATACCTCAAAAATAATCATAGTGGTGTAAAATTCAAGAATGATCAAAACATGGATACAATCAAAGCTAGTATCCACAATAGATATTTTAGATTTAAAAGGAAAATTTTCATTTTTCATGAATAGTCTTAGTATTCGTGAATAAGATCAGAGATATCGTGAATAGTGCCGATACGTGAATAGTAACTCAGACACCAAAAGTTTCAAATTTGATAAAAACTTCAGATCAATATTTCAAAGATAATGATATTGAAGAAATAATATCATTACTGAAAAAAAATAATATCCCTTACCTCGAAAGATCAAGATTTAATTTGGAATATCGGATATAGGCTATAACTTGAACTTGCAATCAGATAGCAATACTCAAAGTATACTCAAAATACTCACAAGAATACGCTTCGATAATATAGAGAGAAAACTTCAGCCGTGTAATTTTCAATTCTAACCCAAGACCCTATTTATAGAAAATGCTTAGAACACCAAAGCGTAAAATTTAATATATTAATAATATATTTAACAAAATTTTCCTACGCACACTAGATTTGCCCAAAGACTTCACCACATGTGGTCTCACCTCACCAAACTTAAAAAAAAAAACGCGTTTGTTATTTAAAATATTTTAAACTTCCAAAATCAATTATTTTGAGCTTCGTAACTTTAATAATTCACAATAAATAGCCCTTTTGCCGTAAAAAATTCAATCTCATGAGTTTTTTATAGGAAATTCAATTATTTACAACTTTGCGTAAGAAAGTTTTTTAAATTCCCAATGTAAAATGATCGAAATCCATAAACGAAGCGATTTTTCAAAGCTATAATCAATTTTCAAATAATAAATGGGTCCACATATATGTTTAACATGTTTTAAACATTTATTGCAACAAAAATACTCTTTATCCTCGTATACTTATATATCCCACATTCATTAAAAATATCACCATTATTATATTATTAAAAATATAATAATATGAATTATTTTAATAGAAAAAAATAAAATTTTAATTTTCAACAATTGTCACATTAAAAATTTTCTCCATCTATATCAATCAATATTTTCCTCATCATATGAATCAATAATTAATTATTCACAAATAATATTATAGAATCACAATATTGACAACCGTGCGCCTTCTTAGGAAAGAGGGGGCTTTCCAATAAGAATTTCTCCTTATCGCACGCAATTAGTGACCAAACCTCTCCTTAGATGTAACTTTTTAGACATTGCCAATAATGTTATCTAATAATATTATTCAGATAATATGAATTATTGCTTCGATAAAGAAAAATACCGTGTAATGACAATTATTGAAACAACAAAGAATATAAAATATCAACGCAAAGAATTATTGAATCAATAAAATAAAACAAAGGAATAAAGAATTATCGTAACCATTATCGAGTAGTGCCTTCTTCACGTAAGAGTCAATAATTGGTGCAATACTGCAAAGCCATCTTGTGCAACAACGCCAGACATCGTGTTTTTAACCACCGGTATTCCAATATTGTAAATGGTAGAATAACTACGCCAAGTTATTTTTAAACAAATTATATTTGTCATTTTCTTCCTCCAATCGCTTTTCCATTATGGGCCCACACATGGCTTCCTGTCGCATTTAATATTCCCCGACAAAGATTTAATATTCCACGACCAAACGAATATTCCCCGATAACAATGAATATTTTATAACCACTTGCTTTATTTTGAAATATTTATGATTTTACCCATAACTATCCACGTTAATCACATCAACCCTTACTATTTCAAAATAATAATTAGAGGAAATTAAATTTCATTTCTTAATTATTTGGGGTTTTACAACCTCCCTCCTTATGAAATTTCGGTCCTCAAAATTGACATACGACTGGTGTTTCAAAAGGTGAGGATACCTCGCTTTCATTTCCGCTTTTCAATTCCTGTGTCATTTCTCTATAGCATGATTCCTCCACAAAACTTTAACTTGTGGTATAACCTTCGTATGTAGACATGCTCCTTCCTATCCAAGATCTTGACAGTACCTCCTCATATGTTAAGTCTTCGCCTATCTCGTCCTGGCTTTTAACTCAATAACGTGGTTTGGGTCTTTCACAAATTTATTAAGCAGTACGATATGTGAAACACATTATGAACACGAGACATACTTGGAGGTAACGCGAGTCTATAGGCTACATTTCCTACTCACCAAGAATTTGAAATGGACCAATAAATCGTGGATTGAGCTTTCCTCTCTTCCCAAATCTTGTAACTCCATTCCATGGAGCAACTTCGCAACAATACATGATCCCCTATACTAAATTCCACGTCCCTTCGATGAAGATCCGCATAACTCTTTTGTCGATCTTGTGCCATTTGTATACGCGTTGTCAATCATTTGATCTTTTCTCGTGGTCATATATCGTTTCAACTCTGGGTCCCAACAATGTTGCTTCACCCACCTCATCCCAACATATTGGAGAGCGACACTTTCGTCCATATAATGCTTCAAATGGAGCCACACCTATACTTGCTCGATAATCGTTGTTGTAGGAGAATTCCACCAATGGTAAATACTTATCCCAACCGCCTTGAAATCTAGGACACGAGTCTTAATAAATCTTCAAGAGTTTGAATAGTCCTCTCGATTGTCCGTCTGCTTGAGGATGGTATGCCGAATCGATCGTAAATCCACTCCATAGCTTTTTGCAAGCTAACCTAAAATCTTGAAGTGAATCTTGGGTCACGATCCGAAACTATGGATACTCGCATGCCATGCAATCTCACAATCTCATTTACGACATTCGAGCAAGACGCTCAAGGAATAAGTCTCCGTGACGGCAAAGAAATGAGCAGACTTGATTAATCTATCAACAATAACCCAAATAGCATTGATGCCTTGAGAAACCGTAGGAAGACCCGTGAACGAAATCCATAGTAATGTGTTCCCACTTCCATTTCGAATCTCAAGTGGTTGCAAACGGACCCTTAGGTACTAGATGCTCCGCTTTTACACGCTGATAAGTTAAACACGCTGAGATAAACTTTGCAATCTCTTTTCATATTGTTCCACCAAAATGTATGTCAAGATCACGATACATTTTAGTACTTCCAGATGGATTGCAAATGGTGTATTGTGTGCCTCCATCATGATCTTGTACTTCAAATCGTAATCGTTAGAACACAAAGTCCGGAGTGGACTCAAGTATTCCTTCTTCATCAATTCTCGCCCTAATAATAGCACCTTCTTGTACTTTCTTCTTCATACGATCATCCGCCTGCCTGGCTTGAGCAACCTTAACTTTTTCTATTAAAGTTGGCTCTACGCGATACTTGACATCATCGCACCTGCTCTCGCATATGATCTTCTACTCAACGCGTCGCCTATCATGTTCGCTTTTCCGTGATGGTATTGAATAGTGTGGTCGTAGTCTTTAATAGCTCGAGCCAACGTCACGCCAGCCAAGCATGTTAAGTTCTTTTGAGTGAAGAAATATTTAAGGCTTTTATGGTCCTAATATATCTCCACTTTCTCTCCATATAGATAAGTGCTTCCATATCTTTAAGCAAAAACGATCACGCCAACTCTAGATCATGAGTAGGATAATTCCTCTTATATTCTTTAAGTTGTCACGAGGCATAGGCTATGACTTTCCCACGCTGCATGAGAACACATCCTAACCCTTTGCCCAAGCATCGTCAGAGATAAAAAATCCATCCGAACCGGATGGTATTGTTAAACAGTGCCGAAATAAGTCTCCTCTTAAGCTCTTGGAAACTCTTCTCGCATTCTTCGCTCCAAAACGAATTTTGTATCTTCCGAAGTTAATCTGAGTAAATGATTCGAGAAAATCCTTCCACGAATCTCCGATAATAACCAAATTAAGCCAAGAAAGCTACGTGATTTCACCAATCGACTTCGGCTGTTCTAACTTTGTATTGCTTCAATCTTCGTCTGTCAATGAGATACTCCATGTTTTGACACCACATGCCCAAGAAATGCTACTTCTCTCGCCGAACTCGCATTTCTTTAACTTGGCATAAAGCTTATTTTCACGGGCTTTTTGAGTACCAAACCGAATGGTGCTCATGATCTTCACGCTTTTGGAATATATATGAGATGTCATCAATAAAGACAACAACGAATCGATCCAAATATTCCTTGAATACTCGATTCATCATATCCATGAAAGTTCGCAGAGCATTAGTCAATCCAAAAGACATGACTAGAATTCATAATGCCCGCATCGAGTTCTAAAGGCGCCTTTGGAATATCCTCAATTCTAATCTTCAAATTGATGATATCCGAATCTAAGATCGATTTTTGAAAAGAATTGTGCTCCTTACAACCGGTCAAACAAGTCATCAATACGAGGTAAATGGATACCTATTCTTGATAGTGACATGATTTAATTCCCTAGTAGTTAATATTAAAGTCGTGATACTCCCGCCTTTCTTCTCTACGAATAAAACAGAGCACCCCAAGGAGATGTACTTAGACGAATGAAACCGATGTCCAACAATTCTCGTAGTTGGACCTTTAACTCTCAAGTTCAATAGAGCCATTCGATATGGGGTTTTAGAAATGGGCTTTGTACCGTGTTCAAGGTCAATAAAGAATTCAACTTCACGTTGTGGGGTAGACCGAAATTTCTTCAGAAATACGCCGTGAAAGTCAATAACAACAGAATATTATTCAAATTTGACGTGTCTTTATTCAAATTCATAACATGGGCTAAGAAAGCTTGACATCCGCTTTTTAATAAATGAATAGCTTTATGATTAGATATGATGTTGATTGATTTTAATGGTTTAGTTGCTTCGAATTCAACAACAAAGTTGATTAGGAATATGAAAACTAACAACCTTACGAAAAACAATCAATTTTGGCATGATGAGTAGTTAAACAATCAATCCCTAAAATCACATCAAAAGAAAGTATCTTTAAAGAGATAAGGTCAACAAAAATAAGGGTGCCAACTTGGATTATACAAGATTTATAAACAATGGATGTGATGAAAGTTTCTCCTAACGAGTTTCCACAGATAGTCAAAGTCTAATTTTTTCGAGTCAAATTTAAACGCTGAGCACAAGTAGAGAGATAAATGAATGGGTAGCAGACCGTATTCTAGTAAAGTATAAACTTCACAAAAATTTATAAATAGCTTACCCGTGATCACCTCGTTTGGGTTCCTCGAATTTTGACTAGTCACAACAAACGCCTTCCAGAACCGCTGACTTTGACTTTTCTCGACAGATCTTTTGAGTCACCGTCCCTCATTAACTAGGTTTTCGCCACTGCAATCTCGAGCGATATGTCCTTCCTTTCCACAATTATAGCATACCGAACTGTCAGGGCGCTTGACCGATATGTCCCTCTTTCCCCATTTTTATAAGATACGACCGGTGGTCGTTTCTCCTCCTTGGAACCAGATTCTTCATTTGCACTGCTCGCTTCACATGGTCGTTGTTGAATCTCCTCTTTTTAAAATCTCCTCTTGACTCGCTTCTTCTATTTTCATGGCTATGATTACCACCAGAGTGGTTACCATTTTGTCCGCCTTTTTCTTTCTCCACCGGTTATTGTTGTTTTGTTGATCGCTATCTCCTAGATGATCCTCGATTGTGGTACCTCGGTTGACCGTACTCAAGTATCTTGCTTCTAACAATTGAGCCCTATTAACAACATCTCAATAAAGATTAAATTTATGAGAGATGAGATATCGACGATGCCGGTTTCAAACCTCTCGTAAACATCCGCATCATACGCTCCTCATTCTCCACCAAATGAGGTGCAAACCTCGATAACTCGCAAACTTCGCCGCATCGAGACACCGCCATGTTGTTCTCGCTTCCACCTAATAAACTCCATTTCCTTCATATGACGAACACTTTCGTGAAAGTATTTGTCATTAAATAGTTTCAAACGCCTCCCAAGATATCGCCGAAATATGTACCGGATGGGTATGCTTCATATACTCCCACCAAGAGTCCGCTTTCGCCACTTTAACATAAAGGTGGCGAATAGAACCTTCTGCTCCTCCGCATCATCCCAAGACATCGAATATCTTAGTAATTTGCTTGACCCATGTTTCTTCCATGATCGGATCAGCTTTCCTTAAATTCGTGGTCCCAACTCTTTCGAATCGCTTGGGCGTGACAACCCGTGAATTGCTATCATTTCTCCTCAGATTTTAAACACGAGTCTCCTCGTCTCGATTTTTGCAGAAACTGCAAAGCTTCTAAACATCCCCTCGCTCATCATCTCGCTTTCAATTGGTGTTGTTCACGGGAGGAACATTGCCACCGCTGTTGACGCTTCTCCTTGTTGGTGAGTGAGTACAGGCCTCTACTGGCCTCATTTCCACCATTAATATTCTCACGACATTCTCAAATCATCGTCATAAAATAAGGGTTAATTAAGGAAATCAATATATCACATAATATCCCTATATACTCGACCAACTAACAAATAAGCTTAGGTAGGACACACTAGCGGAAGGATTTACTCTGCCTCTCTCTCTAGTTCTATTCCCCGATCTCCGCCAGAGATCATATCCCTAAGCTCGATACTTAACCGTGACACCCCCAAAATAGGTATACATCACCCATTCGAAAGTTGTCAATACACCTGCGTAAATAACTACAACTTTATTATTACAACCTCAGAACTCATGAGTTTAAATACAGATATTGCCATCTAGACAATATCCACATATAAATAAATTCTCATCATAATTATTGATACATTATTTTACAAAAATGGTGAGGACTACTAAACAATTCTCCCTAGAACCTTTATTCCATACCCCGACTCGTACTCGCTATATTCTTGCCTCCTGAGAAGAAAAATGGAACAAAAGGAAAAGGGTGAGCTCAACTAGCTCAGTAAAGAATATTATGACTAAGATAATATACAACAAATTATCGTTAGTCTTCAACAGGGGAAAATATAATAAATACAATAGACAACAAGTTTTAAATCAACATTTGCAGCGGAAAATATTAATTCATAGAAGAGATACGTAGAGGATGAAATCTACTAATGTCTATGAATTTAACAGTACATCACAGTATTTTTATCACTGTAACATCAATCAATGCACCTCCTGAATCATATATTCAACCTTTCACTACAGGCCAAGGATATTCATCAGTTGGTCATGTTCATCTAAACACCTGTTCATCTTTGCACTACGGCCAAAGACATTCATCAGAAATCATGTTCATCAAAACACATGTTCATCTTTGCACTACGGGCCAAAGATATTCATCATAAATCATTCATCTTTGCACTACAAAATGAATATATTCCATAATATCATCATTTAAGACCGAGGATGATGAAAAATATTTTTAAAAGCGAATCGATCCAAAGGAAACAAAATGACAAGGATTAAGGATTAAGGATTCGTACTTTGTTTTATCCACGCCCAAAAATACCTCAAAAATAATCATAGTGGTGTAAAATTCAAGAATGATCAAAACATGGATACAATCAAAGCTAGTATCCACAATAGATATTTTAGACGAAAAGGGAAAATTTTCATTTTTCATGAATAAAGTCCAGATTCGTGAATAAGATCAGATATCGTGAATAAGGCCAGATACGTGAATAAGAACTCTTACACCAAAAGTTTCAAATTTGATAAAACTTCAGATCAATATTTCAAAGATAATGATATTGAAGAAATAATATCATTACGAAAAAAAATAATATCCCTTACCTCGAAAGATCAAGATTTCTAAATTTGGAATATCGGATATAGGCTATAACTTGAACTTGCAATCCAGATAGCAATACTCAAAGTATACTCAAAATACTCACAAGAATACGCCGATAATATAGAGAGAGAAAACTTCAGTTTTTGGTGTAATTTTCAATTCTAACCTAAACACCCTATTTATAGGAAAATGCTTAGAACACCAAAGCAGAAAATTTAATATATTAATAATATATTTAACAAAATTTTCCTACGCACACTAGATTTGCCCAAAGACTTCAGCCACATGTGGTCTCACCTCACCAAACTTAAAAAAAACGTTTTTGTTATTTAAAACATTTTAAACTTCCAAAAATCAATTATTTCGGAGCTTCAGAACTTCAATAATTCACAATAAATAACCCTTTTGCTAGAAAATTCGAATCTCGCGAGTTTTTATAGGAAATTCAATTCTTTACAACTTTGTAGAAGAAAGTGTTTTTAAATTCCCAACAGAAAATGATCGAAATCCATAAACGAGCGATTTTTCAGGTTATAATCAATTTTCAGTCAATAAATGGGTCCACAGACATGTTTAACATGTTTTAAACATTTATTGCAACAAAAATACTCTTTATCCTCGTATACTTATATATTCCACAATCATTAAAAATATCACCATTATTATATTATTAAAAATATAATAATATGAATTATTTTATCAGAAAAAAATAAAATTTTAATTTTCAACAATTGTCACATTAAAAATTTTCACCATCTATATCCATATAAAATCAATATTTTCCTCATCATATGAATCAATAATTAATTATTCACAAATAATATTATAGAATCACAATATTGACAACCAAAGCTTCCTAGAAGGGGGCTTTCCAATAAGAATTTCTCTCCTCACTTGCAAGCAATTAATTAGGTGACCAAACCTCTCCTTAGATGTAACTTTCTAGACATTGCCAATAATGTTATCTAATAATATTATTCGGATAATATGAATTATTGCTTCGATAAAGAAAAATACCGTGTAATGACAATTATCAAAACAACAAAGAATATAAAATATCAACGCAAAGAATTATTGAATCAATAAAATAAAACACCTAATAAAGAATTATCGTAACCATTATCGAGTAGTGCCTTCTTACGTAAGAGTCAATAATTGGTGCAATACTGCAGCTATCTTTAAGCAAGAACAACGCGTAGACATCGTGTTTTAACCACCGGTATTTCAACAAAGGTAAATTCAGAATAACTACGCCTTTATTTTTAAACAACTTATATTTGTCATTTTCTTCCTCCAATCGCTTTTATGGGGGGCCACATGATCATATTGCTACTGTCATGCATTTAATATTCCCCGACAAGCATTTAATATTCCACGACCAAATGAATATTCCCCGATAACAATGAATATTTTATAACCACTGCTTATTTTTTTGAAATATTTATGATTTTACCCATAACTATCCACGTTAATCACATCAACCCTTACTATTTCAAAATAATAATTAGAGGAAATTAAATTTCATTTATTAATTATTTGGGGTCTTACAGATATGATCCCTAACTGAGATGTAAGACAAGAACTAGGAGGGGAGAGACGGGAAATTCCTTCGCTAGTATGACCTACCTAAGTTTATTTGGTATTTAATTGGCCGGACAGAGTATAGGGATAATATGTGATATGTTAATTAACCCTTATTTTGTGGTAGTATTTGAAAATGGCATCCGAAAATGTTGAGATAAGCAATGAAGCACATGAGACCTTTGAGTCACCACAGATTAATACCCAGGATAATGTACAACAAGAAGACAATAATCCTCAGGTAAACAACAACGATCAAATGATGAACAATGGGATGTTCAGAGGTTTTATGCAATTCATGCAACATCAAAGCGAAGGCGCCTCCGGCCCAAAATGCAGTGGAAACACCGATAACTCTCGACCGGCCACCGCTAAGCGCCAAGGAGCTGACCACTCGGAGTTTTTTGAGAGCCAAACCACTTAAGGCGAGAGACATGGATAAAGCGATCAACAAGATATTTGATATCTTTGGAATCTCCGAGAGCAAAAGGTTCCTTTGCCACCTCCATGTTGCGAGAAGAGGCATATTACTTGGTGGGAATCAGAAGCGACTCAACTCGCCAGACCAAGATGTCTTGGGAGAAGTTCCAAGAATCGCTCAACGACAAGTACTTTCACGAAAGTATTCGTCACACGAAGGAGGTAGAGTTCATCAAGCTTGAGCAAAAAAAATATGACCGTAGGCACAAGAAGCTAAGTTTGCTGAGTTGTCTCAGTTTGCGTCCCACTTGGTTGATAATGAGGAGAGAATGACGCAGATATTTCTAAGAGGTTTGAAACCCGAGATACGTTAATACCTTATCTCTCATAAACTATGTTTGTATTCAGATGTTGTGAATAAAGCTCAATTATTAGAGCGCGATAAGGAGTCAACCCAACCAAGAGAGAGCAGCTGACAAGTCGATAATACCAGTGGTAGCAGTCATCGAAGCGGTGACAAAAAACGTGGAGGGAATCAACTTGCCAGAAATGGTAATCACTTCGGTGGTAATCATGGCCATGACAATACGAGTGGACATTTCAAGAAGAGGAGATTCAATAATGATGGAAAGACGTCAGCACCAGCACCTATTGTTAAGGAAGGAGAACGACCACCGGTCATATTTATAAATGTGGAGGGGAAGGACACATAAGTCCAAACTTCACGATGCAGTCCAAAGCATGTTACAATTGTGGAAAAGAAGGTCACCTAGCCCGATTATATCGTGCACTAAAGTCAAGTTCAACTGGGATGGAGACATCAAAGGGTGTCCCAAACAAGACAAAACTGGTAGTTCAAGGGAGAGCGTTTGTCGTAACCTCCAAAAAAGCGAGAAATCCGAACGAGGTGATCACGGGTAAGCTAATCATAAATTCTAGCGAAGTTTATACTTTATTTGATACTGGTTCTACCCATTCCTTTATTTCTCCTACTTGCACTCAACGTTTAAATTTGACTGCAGAGAAATTAGACTTTGAATTATCCGTTGAAACTCCGTTGGGAGATACCTTCATTACATCCACGGTTTATAAGTCTTGTTTGATTCAAATCGGTAACCACACGTTACCTGTCGATCTTATTTCCTTGAAAATACTTTTATTTAATGTGATTTTAGGGATTGATTGGTTAATTACTCATCATGTTAAAATTGATTATTTTTGTAAGGTTGTTAGCTTTTATATTCATAAACAACCTATTATGCAAATTCAAACAACCAAACCACTAAAATCAATCACTGTCAACTGTGACGCACCTAGTTCTATTTCCCGATCTCCACAAAAGATCATATCCCTAAGCTCTGATACCAACTGTGACGCCCCCAAAATAGGTATACATCACCCATTTTTATTTGTCAATAACATAGTACAGAAACAACTACAACTTTATTAATACAACATAAAAACTGTGAGTTTAAATACAAATATTACCATCTAGACAATATTCACACCCAAATAAGTCCTCATTATAATTATTGGTACATTATTTTACAAAAATGGTGAGGACTACTAAAACAACTCTCTAGAACCATCATTCCACACCCCGACTAGAACTCGCTACATTCTCACCTCCTGAGAAGAAAAGAGGAACAAAAAAGAAAAGGGTAAGCTCAACTAGCCCAGTAAAGAATATTATGACTAAGATAATATAGAACATATTATCGTTAGTCTTCAACAGGGAAAAATCTGATAAAATACAATAGACAACAAGTTTCAGATCAATATTTGCAGCGGAAATAATAATTCATAGATGAGTTACGTAGAGAATGAAATCTACTATAATCTATGAATTTAAAAGTCCATCATCAATATTTTATCCTCAGAACATCAATCAATATACATCTTGAATCAAATATTCTTCTACGCACTACAAACCAAAGATATTCATCGCTTTCATCTCAACACATGTACATCTTTTGCACTACTACGCCAAAGATATTCATAAGAAAATCAACCATCTTTGCACTACAGGCCAAAGATATTCAGTAATATCTTCATTTAGGACTGAGGATGATGAAAAATATTTTAAAGAAAACGAATCCAGTGAAACAAAAGAACAAATATTAAGGATTCGTAGTTTAAACAATCCGAGTTTAAAAATACTTCATAAATAATTATAATGGAGTAAAATTCAAGAATGATCAAAACATGGATACAATCAAAGCTAGTATCCATAATAGATATTTTGGACAAAAAATGAAAATTTTAATTTTTCTGTGAATAGTGCCGTATTCTTGAATAAAGGCCGATATCGTGAATAAGAACTCCCCACACTTAAAAGACAAGAATTTTACAAGAAAAATACTATCAATATTCCGGCATAATGATATTGAGTTCGAGCCAACGTCGTTGCCGTATGTTGAGTTCCTTTTGGGTGAAGAAATATTTGAGGCTTTTATGGTCTGAATATAGCTCCACTTTCTCTCCATACAGATAGTGGCTCCAGATCTTTAAGCGAAATGATCACGCTAACTCTAGATCATGAGTAGGATAATTCCTCTCATATTCTTTAAGTTGTCATGAGGAATAGGCTATGACTTTCCCATGTTTCATGAGAACACATCCTAACCCTTTATGCGAGAAGCATCGTCAGTGAATAACAAATCCATCCGAACCGGATGGTATTGTCGAACAGTCTTAGAAATGAGTCTCCTCTTAAGCTCTTGAAACTCTTTTCGCATTTCTCGCTCCATACGAATTTTGTATCTTTTCGAGTCAGTTGATTTAACGGGGTAGCGATTCGAGAAAATCCTTCCACGAATCTCCGATAATAACCAGCTAGGCCTAGAAAGCTACGTACTTCGGTCACCGACTTTGGTTGCTCCCAACTTTTTATTGCTTCAATCTTAGCCGGGTCGACATATACTCCATGTTTTGACACCACGTGCCCAAGGAATGCTACTTCCTTAAGCCAGAACTCGTATTTCTTCAATTTGGCATATAACATGTTTGCACGAAGCCTTTGGAGTACCAGCTTCAAATGGTGCTCATGATCTTCACGGCTTTTGGAATATATGAGGATATCATCAATAAAGACAACAACGAACTAATCCAAATAATCCTTGAATACTCGGTTCATCATATCCATGAAACCCGCAGGAGAATTAGTCAATCCAAAAGACATGACTAAGAACTCATAATGCCCGTACCGAGTTCTGAAGGCAGTCTTTATAATATCCTCAGTTCTAATCTTTAGCTGATGATATCCAAAACGAAGATCGATCTTTAAAAAGAATTGTGCTCCTTGCAACTGGTCAAACAGGTCATCAATACGAGGTAGCGAATACCTATCCTTGATAGTGACATGATTTAATTCCCGGTAGTCAATACAAAGTCGCATACTCCCGTCTTTCTTCTTTACGAATAAAATAGGAGCACCCCAAGGAGATGTACTAGGACGAATGAAACCGATGTCCAATAACTCCTGTAGTTGGACCTTTAACTCCTGAAGTTTAGTAGGAGCCATTCGATATGGAGTTTTAGAAATGGGCTTTGTATCAGGTTCAAGATCAATAAAGAATTCAACTTCACGTTCTGGTGGTAGACCGGGAAGTTCTTCAGGAAATACGTCAGGAAATTTACTAACAACATGAATATTATTCAAATCTGACGTGTCTTTATTCAAATCCATAACGTGGGCTAAGAAAGCTTGACATCCGTTTTCAATAAACGCATAACTTTATGACTTGATATGACAGTGATTGATTTTAGTGGTTTAGTTGCTTGAATTCATACAACAGATTGGTTAGAAATATGAAAACTAACAACCTTACGAAAAAAATCAATTTTGGCATGATGAGTAGTTAACCAATCAATCAATAAAATCACATCAAAAGCAAGTATCTTTAAAGAGATAAGGTCAACAGGTAAGGTGATGGTGCCAACTTGAATCAAACAAGATTTATAAACAGTGGATGTGATGAAAGTTTCTCCTAACGGAGTCTTCACAGATAAATCAAAGTCTAATTTCTCCGTAGTTAAGTTTAAAAATTGAGCACAAGCAGCAGAGATAAATGAATGGGTAGCACCGGTATCTAGTAAAGTATAAACTTCGCAAGAATTATGATTAGCTTACCCGTGATCACCTCGTTTGGGTTCCTTGCATTTGACCCGACCACGACAAACGCCTTCTTCAGGAACCGCTTGACTTTGACTTTTCTTGGACATCCTTTTGAGTCACCATCCCCGCTTAGACTTGGTTTCATTTCTTGTATAATCTCGAAAGCGATATGTCCTTCTTTTCCACAATTATAGCATAACTTGAATCTGTTGTGGGCGGTTTGGTGATATGTCCTCTTTTCCACATTTATAAGATACTGACCGGTGGTCGTTTTCCTCCCTTAGAACCGATTCTTCTGGCCGACGACGCCTTCACATGGTCGTTGTTTAATCTCCTTTTTAAAATCTCCTCCCGACTTGCTTTTTTTATTCTCATGGCCATGATTACCACCAGAGTGGTTGCTTTTTTTGTCCGTATTTTTCTTTCTCCGTGGTTATCGTTGTTCGATGATTGTTGTCACCCCAGATGATCTTGGTCGTGGTCCCCGGTTGAACGTATTTCGTTATCTCGCTTCTAACAATTGAGCCCCGTTGAAAACATCCGAATAGAGAGAAAATTTATGAGAAATGAGATATTGACGTATTCTGGGTTTCAAACCTCTCAGAAACATCCGCGTCATACGTTCCTCATTCTCCACCAAATGAGTTGACGTATTCTGAGTTGTTTTGTTCCAATCTAATAAACTCCACTTCCTTCATATGACGAATACTTTCAGGAAAGTACTTGTCATTGAACAGTTTTTGAAACGTCTCCCAAGACATGCTGAGTGCGGATGGATGGGTACGCTTCATAGATTTCCACCAATAATCTGCCTCATTATGGAACATAAAGGTGGCGAATGGAACCTTTTGTTCCTCTGTGCATCCCAAGACATCGAATATCTTGGTAATTTGTTTGACCCACGTTTACGCTTTAATCGGATCCGCTTCCCCTGCACTGCGTGGTCCCAACTCTTTGATCTGTCATTGCGATAAACCGTGCGTTATTATCATTTCCACTGTGTTTTGAACACGAGTCTCCCTCGTCGATTTTGTATGAACTACAAAAAGCTTCTAAACATCTCGCCATTCATCATATGCTAGATGGTGTTGTTTATAGGGAGGAACATTGCCACTGTTGCACGCGTTCTCCTCGTTGGTGAGAAAGGTGTCTCCACGGTCTCATTTACTCCATCATTAACATTCTCGGTCGACATTCTCAAATCATCGCCATAAAACAAGGGTTAATTAAAGAAATTAACATATCACATAATATCCCTATATTCTGACCAACCAACAAATAAGCTTAGGTAGGACACACTAGCGAAGGATTACTCGTCTCTCCCCTCCTATTTCTATTTCCCGATCTCCTCCAAAGATCATATCCCTAAGCTCTAATACCAACTGCGACGCCTCCAAAATAGGTATACATCACCCATTTTGAGTCGTCAATAACATGGTACAGAAACAACTACAACTTTATTAATACAACATAAAAACTGTGAGTTTAAATACAAATATTGCCATCTAGACAATATTCACACCCAAATAAGTCCTCATTATAATTATTGGTATATTATTTTATAAAAATGGTGAGGAATACTAAAACAACTCTCTAGAACCATCATTCCACACCCCGACTAGAACTCGCTACATTCTCGCCTCCTGAGAAGAAAAATGGAACAAAAAAGAAAAGGGTGAGCTCAACTAGCCCAGTAAAGAATATTATGACTAAGATAATATAGAACATATTATCGTTAGTCTTCAACAGGGAAAAATCTGATAAAATACAATAGACAACAAGTTTCAGATCAATATTTGCAGCGGAAATAATAATTCATAGATGAGTTACGTAGAGAATGAAATCTACTATAATCTATGAATTTAAAAGTCCATCATCAATATTTTATCCCTGTAACATCAATCAATATACATCTTGAATCAAATATTCATCTATGCACTACAGGCCAAAGATATTCATCAGTTTTCATCTCAACACATGTACATCTTTGCACTACGGGCCAAAGATATTCATAAGAAAATCAACCATCTTTGCTACAGGCCAAAGATATTCAAAAATATCTTCATTTAGGACCGAGGATGATGAAAAATATTTTAAAGAAAAACGAATCCAAAGGAAACAAAAGAACAAATATTAAGGATTCGTAGTTTAAACAATCCGAGTTTAAAAATACTTCATAAATAATTATAATGGAGTAAAATTCAAGAATGATCAAAACATGGATACAATCAAAGCTAGTATCCATAATAGATATTTTGACAAAAACAAAAAATTTTAATTTTTCTGTGAATAGTCACAGATTCTTGAATAAAGGCCAGATATACGTGAATAAGAACTCCGAACACTAAAAAGACAAGAATTTCACAAGAAAAATACTATCAATATTCCTAAAGATAATGATATTGAAAGAAATAATATCATTTTTTAAAAAATAATATCCTTTACCTCGAAAGAATAATAATACTACATTTGAATATCGATATAACGCTAAAGGAACTTCACATAGATAAAGCAACACTCAAAGTATCAAAATACTCACAAGAATACGCTTTCGATAATATAGAGAGAAAAACTTCAATTTCTGGTGTGATTTTCAATTCTAACTTAAGCACCCTATTTATAGGAAAATATTTAGAATACCAAAGCAGAAAATTTAATAAAATAATAATATAAATATAATTTTTTTTCCTACGCCAACCTTTGAATGCTAGATTCCCACATGTTTAACAACAAAATGAGCCCACCAACTTATTAAAAATGTTTTCTTACAAAAACACATTTTAAACTCCCAAAATATATTATTTCGGATCTTCAGAACTTCAATAATTCATAATAAATAGCCTTTTTATCAGAAAAATTCAAGTCTTATATCCATTCCATAGGAAATTCAATTCTCTACAACTTTGTAGTTTTAAGTTTTCCAAACAGAAATTGACCGAACTCCACAAACGGACGATTTTACATGCTATAATCAAATTTCAGTCAAGAAATGGGGTCCACAAACATGAAAAACATATTTTAAATATTTATTGCAACAAAAATACTCTTCCTCCGCATTTATTCATATATCCCACATTCATTGTAAAAATATCACCATTATTATATTATTAAAATATAATAATATATTTAAATGAATTATTTTATCGAAAAAGATAAAATATCAATTTTCAACAATTGTCACATTAAAAATTTTCTCCATCTATATCCACATAAAATGAATATTTTCCTTATCATATAAATCAATAATTAATTATTCACAAATAATATTACAGAATCACAATACTGGCAACCAGGCTGTTCCCAGGAAAGATGGGAATTTCCAATAAGGATTTCTCCTTATTGGTGCGTAATTAGGTGACCAAACCTCTCCTTAAACAGAACTTTCTAGACATTGCCAATAATGTTATCTAATAATATTATTCAAATAATATGAATTATTGCTCCGATAAAGGAAAATACTGTGTAGTGACAATTATTAAAACAACAATAATATAAAATATCAACGTAACAATTATTGAATCAATAAAATAAAATATTGAACAGTAATTACTGTAACAATTATTGAGTAGTGCTTTCTTACGTAAGAATCAATAATTAGTACAATACCGTGTGCTACTGTATTTTTAACCACCGAGTATTTCAACAGTATTAATGGTAACAACTACGCCGTTATTTATAAACAACTTATACTTGTCGTTTTCTTTATTCAATCGCTTTTTTAAGCATGGGCCCCACAATAAGGTCACTACTGGTAAATACGAATATTCCCAACCGGTAAGAATATTTCACGACCAAACAAATATTCCCCAACAACAATGAATATTTTATAACCACTTGCTTATTTGAAATATTTGCGTATTTTACCCATAACTAACCACATTAATCAAATCAACCCTTACTATTTCAAAATAATAAATAGAGAAAATTAAATTTCATTAATAATAAGTTGGGGTCTTACATTAGACATCGGTTTCATTAGTCCCTAAGACGCCTCCTCAGGGTGCTCTTCGCTTACTATTCATGAAGAAGAAAGATGGAAGTATCGACTTTGTATTGATTATCGGGAGTTGAATCATGTTACCATCAAAAATAGGTACCCGTTGCCTCGCATTGATGACTGTTTGACCCGATTGCAAGGAGCCAAATTCTTTTCAAAGATTGATCTTCGTTAGGATATCATCCGTTGAAGATTAAAACCGATGACATTCCAAAGATCGCTTTCGGAACTCCGATGACGGGCATTATGAATTTCTAGTCATGTCTTTTGGATTGACTAATGCTCCCCGCCGCCTTCATGGACATAATGAACCGAGTATTCAAGGAATATTTGGATCACTTTGTGGTCGCCTCAGATTGATGACATCCTCATATACTCCAAAACCCGTGAAGACCATGAAAGCAACACTTGAGGTCGATATTTCAAAAGCTTCGTGAAAACAAGCTTTATGCCAAGTTGAAGAAATGTGAGTTCTGGCTTGAGGAAGTTGCATTCCTTGGGCACGTGATATCAAATCATGGAATATCTGTTGACCCGGCAAAGATTGAAGCAATTCAAAGATGGGAGAAAACTAAGTTAGTGACCAAAGTACATAACTTTCTCGGCTTAGCTGGTTATTATCGGAGATTCGTAGAAGGGTTTTCTCAAATCACTACTCCATTAACTCAGCTGACTCAAAGAGATACAAATTTCGGTTGGAGCGAGGAATGTGAAAAGAGTTTTCAAGAACTCAAGAGAAGACTCATTTCAACACTTGTTCTGACAATACCATCTGGCTCAGAGGGATTTATCATCTACAGTGATGCTTCAGGCAAAGGGTTATGATGTGTTCTCATGCAACATGGGAAAATCATAGCCTATGCCTCTCGACAACTCAAAGAATATGAGAGAAATTATCCTACTCATGATCTAGAGTTGGCGTGATCAATCATTTTGGCTTAAGATTTGGAGGCATTACACAGATAGAGAGAAGGTGGAGATCTATACGGATCATAAAAAGCCTCAAATATTTCTTCACTCAAAAGGAACTCAACATGCAAGAACGACGATGGCTTGAGTTGTTGAAAGATTATGATCATACCATCCAATACCATCCCGGAAAAGCGAACATAAGAGTCGTATTTATTGAGTAGAAGATCATATCTGATCACGAAAGTGCAATATTATCAACGCAAAGGCCCATTTTTTATGACTGGGAAATGACAGAAATAGAGTTAAAGACTCCAGGGACCGATGTGATGATGGCGAATATACGAGTGGAACCGACTTTAATCGATAAAGTTAAAGCTACTCAAACTACAGACCTGGAAAATAAAGTGCAAGAAGGTGCTATTCCGGAAGCAAGAATCAATGAAGAAGGAATACTTCACGTCAACTCCAGACTTTGTGTTCCTAACGATTCTAACTTGAAGTATAAAATCAAGATGGACGCTCACAACACACCGTTTTCAATCCATCCTGGGAGTACCAAAATGTATCGTGATCTTCGACATACATTTTGGTGGAGCTGAAGAGAGATATAGCGGGGTTTATCTCAAGGTGTCTAACTCGTCAACGAGTCAAGGCAGAGCATCAAGTGCTAAAAGGTCCATTGAAACCACTTGAAATTCCAGAATGAAAGTGGGAGCACATTACCATGGGTTTCGTTACTGGTCTTCCCAAGGTTTCTCAAGGCATAGATGCGATTTGGGTCAATGTTCATAGATTGACCAAGTCTGCTCATTTCTTGCCAATACGAGAAACTTATACACTTGAACATCTTGCTAGTATGTATATAAATGAGATTGTATGATTGTATGGTATGCCAGTATCCATAGTTTTTGATCGAGACCCAAGATTTACTTCAAGATTTTGGGTTAGTTTGCAAAAAGCTATGGGCACGGATTTACGATTTGGTTCGACATATCATCCTCAAGCGGATGGACAGTCGGAAAGGACTATTCAAACTCTTGAACATTTATTAAGACTCTGTGTCCTTGACTTCAAGAGAAGTTGGGACAAGTTCTTACCATTGGTGGAGTTTTCCTATAATAATAGTTATCAAGCAAGTATTGGCATGACTCCATTTGAGGCTTTGTATGGAAGAAAGTGTCATTCTCTAGTATGCTGGGATGAGGTGAGTGAAACAACGTTGTTGGGACTGGATTTGATACGTATGACTACCGAAAAGATCGACAAAAGTGTTATGCTGATCTTCATCGAAAGGACGTGGAATTCAATATTGGAGATCATGTGTTATTACATGTTTCTCCATGGAAAGGAGTTACAAGATTTGGAAAGAGAGGAAAGCTCAATCCTCGTTTATTGGCCCATTTATAATCCTCGAATAAGTAGGAACTGTGGCCTATAGACTCTCCTTACCGCCAAGTATGTCGTTTGTTCATTACGTTTTCCACATATCTATGTTACGTAAATATGTGAAAGACCCGAACCACATTATTGAATTAGAACCAAACGAGATAGAGGAAGATTTAACGTATGAAGAGGTACCTATTAAAATCTTTGATAAGAAGGATCATATTCTACGCTCTAAGGTTATACCTCAAGTCAAAGTTTTGTGGAGAAACCACGATGTTGAGGAAATGACCTGGGAGTTAGAATCTGAAATGAAATCAAGGTATCCTCACCTCTTCGACATACCAGGTACACACCCTAATTTCGAGGACGAAATTTCATAAGAAGGGGAGGTTGTAAGACCCCAACTTTTATGAATAAAGAATAATTTTTTCGAAATATATTTTTGAATATTATAGTGTGGATTTTATATAATGTTATAGTTATGGGTAATATTTACAAATTTTGCAAAGTAAGCAAGTGGTTATATAATATTTGATTGGTCTGGGAATATTCATTTTAACGAGGGAATATTCGTATTTACGACACAAATCATTAGTGGACCCCATTAACTAAGTATTGTCGTAGTTAGAAAACGACATAATTATCTTTTTATAAAAATAACGGCAAAAGTGTTACCGAATTAAAACTGCATTGAACTACCCAGTAGTAAAAAAGTACGATAATCTGGCGTGGTTGCATAAGAAGACACGGTATTGATTATTGATGCTTACGTGAGAAGTCACTCCAGCTTATACTCAATTATTACTACGATAATTGCGATCATCATATCTCTCATATTATTGATTCAATTATTGTCACAAGATCATCTGCATAATATGTTATATTATTAAATCAATAATTGAGACAAAAAAAGTTATTCATATTATTAAATTACAATATTTACAATGTCTGAAGTTTTGTCAAGGAGAGGTTTGGTCATCTAATCAAGGCTACTAATAAGGAGAAATCCTTATCTGAAACGTGCAATTATCAAAACTATATTTTTCTATAAATAGAAGCTCATTCTTTCTTCATTTCTTACCAATTCACTAAAGCTTTAGAGAAATTATTATAGAGAGAAATTATAAAGAGAAAGAAAGAAGTTTCTTCCTCCTCACTATTCTAATATCCAGCTTTCTTACAGGTAAGGGGTATTATTCTTTCGTATTCATGAAGAGAGTTATTTTCTTTCAATACTTGTAAGAGTTGTTATTCCATTCTTTATTATTTTGTTGGAATAACTCGTCTGCATGCGATCTATCGCATGCCCGTGAATTCTGTTGTTATTCCATTCTTTATTATTCTCTGGAATAACTTTTCTGCATGCTTGTCTATCGCATGCACGGTGAATTCTGTTATTATTCCATTCTTTATTATTACATTGGAACATCCTCGTCTGCATTTGATTACGCATGACCTTGTTCCATTCTTTATTATTCTATTGGAACATCCCATCTGCATGCGATTACGCATGACCTGGTTCCATTCTTTATTATTCTGTTGGAATATCACTCATGCGTGTGGATTACGCATGACCTGGTTCCTTTCTTTATTATTCTGTTGGAATAATTAACCTGTCTATATGGATTACCGCATGCATGGTGAATGATCCTTCGTATTTATTCCTTATTAAATTGTGGAAATGATCTGGTTTGATGTGGATTATTTGCGTAAGGCGCGAAAAATCCATTTGGCAGCTTCATATATTCTATTATACTCGATTTGGTTAAAGTTTTGGCTTCTATAATCCATGAAATTAGTAGAATATCCTGGATATTTGCGCTTCATCCAGTATCTTTTCATGGAAATATTCTTTTGAACATTCTTGAATTTTACTCCACAAAGAAGTATCATGTTGACAATTTGGACGTTATTGATTTTTGGATAAACTAAAATTTTAAATCTTTAAAATTTATCCTTGAACTTGTTTTATTGAATTATTCTGTCATTGTCATCATCATCATGCTTATATTGTGATGAAAGTCATCTTTGGCTTACGTGCATAGATGGACTTGGTATGATTATGACCAGGAATTATTCGGTATAATAATGACCTGTAATGTAATAAATGATGTGGTAAAAGTCCTCAGTGGCCTGTAGTGTATTTATGGACAGTTTTTGGTATTATTATGACCAGAGATTATTCGGTATAGTCATGACCATTGATGATTTAATGAATATCCTTGGCCCGTAGTGCAGGGATGACTCGGTAATGTGGTTTATTTATTAAGCTGAGTCTCAGCGATATAAATTGATGAAAACATTTTAAATCATATAAGATAGTAGATATCATGCTCTACTTAACTCTTCTAATGTATTGCTTATTCCACTGCAATTAAACTTGATGTCTATTATATTTCACTATACCAAAAATGGCCTCTAGTGAAGGACAAATCCTTCACTAGAGGCCCTATATCTCTCACAAGTGATTTATTGCGAAGAAATATTTCCTTCACACGAGTGCTCGCATTAGACCTCCTCGCAATTGGGTATCCTTCGCTAAGTAATAACTAAATATTTTTTGTGAAGGATATATTGTGAATAACTTATTCCTTCACAAATTGTATTTAGTAATGGAATATTGTTATTTGGTGAAAGATTGATTTCCTTCACTATTTGAAATTAGTGAATAACTTAATTCTTTCACAAATAATATATTGTGAAGAAAAAATTTATTTAACGAGAGAATATTTTCCTTCACTAATTATAAATTGAGAATCTTTTTTCAAATTAGTTTGAGAAAAATTCCTTCACAAATTATAAATTTGTAAATAAAAAATTAATTACTAAATAATCAAAATTCATTGAAAATTATAATTAATTTTCAAATCAATGATTTCATATTTATTATTATTACTATTATTTCTAGTAATTGCTATAATAAATATTAAATTTAATATTTCAAGTTAATATAAATATCATACCTATAGGTAAAAAGACCGTCATTTATAGGCTTTAGCGACGGTAAATCGATCGTTACCATAAAGCCGTTTCATAAACTCTATAATGACTTGCCTTTTAGGCTTACAAATAACAACGATTTACCTACCGCCACTATAAACTTTTTAGATTTCAAAATAATAATAATTAATAATGCACATTTATTCAACAAACACAAGTACAATATAAAATAAAACATAAAAAATATTATATACATCATTTAAAATCATTCACATTACAACATTACAATGTAATAGTCCACACAACCTCCTTGTAACAAATCCTAAGAAATTTCCAAAATCCACTAGACAGAGCAAACTTTTTAAGTCAAAATAGTTACCTACAAAAAAATTGATATAGAATCCATGGTAGTAGTTTTATGATTGTAACAAAATTTATTAAGCTATACCTCAGAAAAATCAAGTTTTGCAGCATTTGTACAGTCACCCATTAACTTCACCGCCTTGGCATAAAGAATGTTGTCTTGCATAATTTTTGCAAGCTCTAGAAAATGCAAACCATACCTTTCCCGAACCCTCATAGCATAGGTGTTAAGCTCTTTATCAAGATCATCCAATAAACCAATGGCTTGTATGATCATGGTATCCACCTGGTAGAACAATAATAAAGTAGAGGGATTCAAAAGCCATCCAAATAAGGAAAAGCAAAATAAAATAAGAATTATGCTAAAGCCAATGAAACAAATCCTACATACTGGTAGCAGCTAGCTTATAGACCATTTTTTACTTCCTAACATTGCAACATATGAACACTTAGAAATAATATACAGACTCCAGCTAGTAAAAAGTAAAAGGTAAATGGCTTCAATAACCTTCCATTTTTAAGCTTAACGCTGGAGTAAAAGAAAACTATAAAATAATATCAAAGATAATAAACTAGACTATTCACCTTTTCAGGGCTGAATTTTAGCTTGTATCTTGACAGGCTGTAATCATTGGAGCCAAATCTTGAGCACCTAGACCAGATATGAGATCGGTCAATTGACTTCTCACGCCTCTCATCAGTTACATGGCAGCATTGTTGTGAAAACATTTAATTTTCTATAAGAAATTAATTGATCTGAGTTAACAATATAGGAGTGGAAGAAGGGAACCAAAAAAAATGGGGGTCTCATATAATTCTCATAAATAATGGTATTGGGTTACCAGTTTCTCTTTGATGGCATTTCCAAGTTTGGAATCGGCTACAGCTAATGTTTTGCCATCACAATGAGCACGCAAGAACTTGCACAAAACTTTGTTGGGCTTGCTATCAATTAACAATGTGGCAGCTGACAATGCCTCGAGATGTGTTCTCAAACTTGGAGAAAGCTTTTAGCTTCACAATCTGATTTTAGACACCAATGGTTAGATCCATAGTTTCAAAGAAACACCCAAGAATAAAAGCACGAACAACAACCCATAACAACTAATACAAGAAAGCATTTCATGAGCGGAATCAAAGAAGTAACTAATCCAGAACTTTATGCTTGCAAGTTCGCTCTTAAGATAAGCTTGAAAACATGTGCATAAGAAGGGGCTAATACATAGATTGTCAAATGCACCGATGATGAGTAAAATTAACTTTGAAAATTTTTTAGAAGTTGGTGATAAACCAATAAACAAGTGAACAAAATTGTCATACTACGATTTCAAAATGACACAATTTGACCAAAAAATATCTAAGTTACCTAAGAGTAATAAAAAAAATTCTCATTCAGACATACAACATCTTGAACTATGCATTTAACTAATGTTTATTCCATGCCAAAAAAGGGTGTACAAACTCTAAGAAGCAACTAACAAAACAAAAGACTCACTACTACAAAACAATAAATAGACAACGCAGAAAAAACGTTGTGATTTCAATCAGAAAAATGTCGTGGTTAAGGGTGTCATCTATTTGACACCCTTACACAACGTTTTAAAAACGTTGTAGTTAAGCACAATACACAACGTTTTTTAGGGAAAAAATGTTGTAGATTTGTTTTTCAAAAATTTGCATATGCTTAAAAACGTTGTAGAAGGTATGATTCCACAACGTTTTTTGGATAAAAATATTGTTTAGTATATCAGACAACGTTTAGGCATATTTACACAACGTTTTTAAAATATTGTAGATTAAAAAAAAAGAAAAAAAAGGTTGTTCACCTACATTACCAATACACCTGCAATATGCTAATGCCTAAAAGATTAGCATATTGTAGCCTGAATGATTAAAAGAGTTGTAACTTCAATCATTTATCAAAGATTCCAAGATAAATAAATAATTGATTTTTCCTGCCTCATAAATCAAAGATAAATAAATAATTATGTATTATAACAGAAAATACTATCAGGAACTTTAAGTTATCATCGCTGCTTCTTGTAACTTATCATTTTTATATACAACAAAAATATCAACAAAAGATATATATACAATTGACAGAATTCAGAACGCAAGAAGCAAAACAAACAAATCCCATACGGTTGTTACTAGTCTAGTTGAGCTTCATAATTTGATCATTCTCGAGTTCTCACAACGATACTATCCATGAATAAATGGAGTTTGAGAGTACTACTGTACTAGGATGAACTAAGTCCAATTCTTTTCCCAAGGAGTGCAGGTGCCGTCACTAGTTGTGGCAACTGCAGGTTGACTTGCAAATTTGGAGTTGCCGATGAATTTCCACCAGGATAAGGTGGATACACACCAGTAGTTAATTTGATTGACACCAAAACTTGCATTCTGCTGGAATAATGGGTATGCTTGCTGCAACCCAAAAGTCTGTGCATTCAGAAATTTGGAAAGTTACAGATGGGCAAAAAATTTATATTTAATCTAAAACTCTAAGCCAGAAATAGAATCTTACAAGTCCTGCATTCAGTCCTTTGTTATCCCAGTCCTGAACAAATTCTTCTGATGCTAAACGTTTTGTTCCAATTGCTTTATACTAATAGGAATATAACTAACCTGTCAAGGATCACGCATGTTGCATCGAAATTATGGGCCGCTTGTACAGTAACCTCTTTCATTGAGTGTCCTGCTTCAACTACTCTCTCCATCTCAATCTATATTAACATGAAAAGCAGTATCATTTAGTAGAAGTTTTTTATAACTGCTAATTGCATAGTTATTCCCACAGCCATTTTTGATGCAATTCCTGAAATTCAAAATAACACAATTTTACCTTTTCTTTCTCTTTGACATACAGACACAGGAATAAGGTTTATGATTATAAAATAAAAATAAGAAAAAAATGGCAAGTAATTAATCATGACCTGTTGTATTTTCATCAGCTCAAGTATGTCCTTGATCTCATCATTTTTTTCAGTGGCAAGTAATTCAGTTAAGGCCAAAACTTATTGGTACAAAGAAGCTGCGCTAAATTGACATTATAAACATTCCACAGGCCAAATCGCTTAAGTGATCACTGAAAGATGTGGAAACATATAATACATTTCCAAGACACCTTTTGAAGATAGATTTTCACAGATAGTCAAAAAGAGTTTTACACCTATCCTTTGCCTGACTAACGTAAAATTAAAGATAAAGAGGGATACTGCCACAAAAAATTTTCTAAATATTTATGTAGCTAAAATATCCAATTTAATTTTTACAAGCAAATGTTTTAAACAACAATACATCTATAAAAAGAAATGGGATTATATGTAGTAACAAATAGTTCGAGTATTTACATATGCCAAAAATACTATGATAATTAATCAAAGTGTCCATGTTCACTAAATAAATGTACAGTTAGTGGGCTTACTTGAGATGCATTAAGCTCTAGGAGGCCTGGAGCACCAAAACGCCGAGGCAAGGCATTGCGAACCATCTAAACCTCAACTTCATGCCCCAACAAATGATGATAAATGTACCTAGAAGCAGCAGGGTGAACGATTTAAGCACTTGTAATATCTTTATGGAAACCTCAACAAAACAAAAGTATATACACACATACAGAGAACGGGGGTGGGCAAAGAAGTTCACTAGTTACTGAGCTCAAAACCAAGTAAAGATTAGACAACTCAGATTGGAGGCTTAGCTGCTTTACTATGATTAAGCTTTATCTTTGATACAAATTTCAGAACCAAAGTTAACCTTGAATCCACCATTGTGGCCAAACCTTCAGCAAGGACCATTGTAAAGTCAATTCCATCAAACACTTATGCCTATGAATACAGTCCATATATTGTGATATTGCTCTTACTAGCTGCATGTTCAACAAGTAGGTTGCAAGAAAATTTCTTCCTCTGGAAATAAATTTCACCTAAACAAATCAGCACACATCAACATCTATCAAGCTCAACAGAATTAGACTTCAATTATACACACAAGACCAACAGTAACTGAAGTTAAAAGGCATACCACAGGGAGGGCATCAATGAAGTTGCTGTAGATCGTATCAAGAGGGCGTGTATTGTAATCAGCTGGTGTACAGATTGCTACAAGATTTATGGTCTATACCACAAGAAATGTAGAAGTTCAGCACAGAAGTGACCAAAAATTAAAAAGAAGACAGAGAAATTAAGAAAACAATAACTAATACTGAAACATCATAATTAGAAAATTAAATTGAAGCATCAAATGGAATTCAAGGCATAAGGAATATTCTGAGAAATAATATACAGCTATGGAACATCAAGAACAGTTAGAAACTCCCAAATTCATGAAGAAAATTAAGACATGAGAAACAACGCTGAAAATATAACAAAGACCAAATGGAATGTAAATTATAGAGTGAGAGAGAGAAATTCCATCGATGCATCAAAATTAGTTTGAAACTCCAAAAGCTACGACAGAACTAAGTACGGTTCTAGGAAGATACTATGGAGATAATGCAAATTCAAAAAAACTATCCTTAATAATATCTAGTGTTCAAAAATTTTAACATCAGGAAATAAAGCTAAACCTAGAGATAATAGAGCAAATTGAAAATAGTAATACATATAAATAACAGGACTGCAGGAACATTCAAGATTTCTAATTCACAGAAGTAATAGAAACAAGTGCACTTGTTAAATTAACACGTGGTTGAGATACAATGGAAATTATCATACTATAATGTCAATGACTTTAAGGGCAAGATCTAAAATATCTTCAAATAACTTGAAACCACAGTGCAGATGACCATAAGCTCAGAGAAAAATTAGTGTCAAACATAAGTTCAGTAGTTGATTTAGTTATGGAGAAGAATGGTCTAGCTTCAATTATGAGGAAATTAGGATGGAAATACTAACAGACAAACAGAAATTTTTATCAAACAAATAGAGTCAATACAAAAAATTGAACAAGAATGACAGACTTACCCACTTGCATCAGCTATTTCCCTCGAGATCTTCAGTAGATTTATAAACCCTAGCTTCTTCAAACCAGATCCAATCAAAATATCAAGCCGAGAGAAAAACAGCCACGAACTAGGTACGGTTCCAATAGAATCAGAAACCCTAGCTTTTTCAGTCTTGTATTTCTTTTTCAAAGTGTCAATCCAGTTCTTACACTGAACATCAGTACGTAGGGTTTTCTTGGTGTGACCGTGACGGGAGTGAAATGAAAGAGAAAATAGAGGAGAGAGAAAGGGGATTGAGAGAAAAGAATGAGGGGCTTCGCCGGTTGGCGACTTCGATGGGGAAAAAAGGGCACATAACAAAGCAAACAAAGAGAGAGAAAGTACAGAGATTCACTTTCGCGTTTTTTTTCTCTGTGTTTTTTAGATAGATGAAGTTTTTTTTAAAAACGTTATCTATTTAAAACCAAAAATGACCCTTATAAATATATAATGTTTTATAATATATATCTACAACGTTTTGTTAAAAAAATATTGTAAAAAAATCACAACATTTTTTATAAAAACGTCATCTTTTAAGTGTTGTCTTTTTATGGTTTTGTAGTAGTGACTAAAAGTGGAAGAATTTGGTGAGATAAATAATTAATAAAACAAACTTCTGAGTATTTTTCATAACCCTTTTAAATTTTTTCCCTCTGGTTCTATATTCACTAGTAGCTCATCAATTCCAACTTAAGTACCCTCTACTCCTCAAACACTGTATTCAGCAGATCTCGAAGTTTTAAACAAGAAACAATACAAAAAGAGAGCATGAAAATGACCTTTCTAGCTGAGTCAGCAGTAGAAAACTCCTTTGACAAGTCCTGCAACAATAAAAAATAAATTAACCACATATTTAGCATACAAATATGATCTAATAAACTACATATAAGCAAAAAACACCCATAAACGAAAATGAAAGAGAACGAGACTACAAATTACCTCAACTTTGGAGAGCTTTCCTTCATCCAACACTTTGAAAAGGGCAAAGCCCGCAGGAGTCTCAAATAGCACAAACATTGTCTATAACCACAAAATCCTACCTGAAAATCATCAAAATTACCCAAAAATCAAAACTTAAAGAAAACCTATCTACATTAAAGTTATAAAAAGCTCAAAAATTGTAAAAACAGAAAGCATTTGAGATAGAAGGCAAAGTGCTATGAAGTGGTCGGTAATTATGTGAAGAATAAATGATTAACGAAATCTTAAAATGCTTACCACCACTAGCTGCCACTGAATTTGAGGGAGAAACTTTGAAAATGAGAGTAAAAGCTCGAATCTCCCTCTCCTGAACTCTAATTTACTGAGGACCGTAAGATCGAGCTTCGTGGTTGTTGACAAGGAAGAGAAAGGAGCAAAGTACAACCCATGTCATACTGAAATTTGAAAACAATAATAGAATAAGATAGAATGGAAGCCCTAGAATATCAACCTATGTCATACATATAATCATTCTTCCATTTAGATCTGCTCCAAATATCAAAAAATGGAAGCCCTAGAATAAAAAATGTAGAAAAATTAAAATAGAAACAAAGAGATAGATAAAGAGAGAAATGAAAAACCTGATTGAATTTGGTTTAGAGGTTGTAGTTGACTTCATCGAAGGCATGACAGAGGGAGGAGAACTCCTTGCGAGCTTCAGAGAAAGTTAATCGGGAGATAATAAGAGAGAGTGAGAGGGAAATAAAAAATGATTCTGAAAATGTTGAGGGAAATAAGAAAAAAAAAAGATCAATCACTTGACTGACCTAATGTCAATTGAATTGAATGTCGAGACAAATGACTGACCGGTAGTGACTTGGTCTGGCTTGTTTCCCTATCTAGCTTGCTTCCTATCTCGTACGAGTCACGCACAGTACTTTACTTCAAATAAATAAAATTAAGTTTTTTTGATTTTTTTCTTATGGTTTAGTACTGAACTAATTAAAAATAAAATTAAATATTCCAAAAGTCTTTCTTAATTAAAGTCCTCCCAAATTGTTATTTAACTAAATATTAAATATAATATCAAAAAATAAAATTACTTTAAATTAATCTCCAAAAGACTTTTTTGGATTAATATTATATACTTAAAATAAAATTTAAAATCTTTTGAATTATTTAATTTTATTTTATTTTTAACTTTAACTTTATTTAATTATGATTATAAAAATAAATTTTTATGGAAAAATTTTAAAGTTTAACATAGTGTAAAGTTATTTACTTTATAGTTTATTAAAATAAATAGTTGATATTGTAAGTTACTTAAAAGTGTTATTAAAATTAAATTTACTATTGTAAAAAAGTTAAGGTATTTATATTCATCACAATTAATTCAAAAAAAAATATTTAGAACAAGATAATGACCAATTTTATCCTCGCAAAAAACTTACGAATAATGATATATAGTGAGTAATAATTCCTTCACTAAATAGATTTTTTCCTCGCAAATTTTCATCATAAATTGGCTCCAAAATTCTTTCTATCGCCCCCCAATTTTGCGAGGAAAAAATATAAATTCAAGGATGTTTCTTTCATTTAATAACTATATTGTCACTATACTTTTTTCCTTCATTGTTCCTTCGCTAAACAACTCCTTATGTGAAGGAATAAATTCCTTCACAAAATTTCCTTCGCTATAGGCCATTTTTGGTGTAGTGTTTTATCAGTTTAACATTGTTGAAGACTAATGATAATTTATTCTGCATTATCTTAGTCATAATATTTCTTACTGGGCTAGTTGAGCTCACCCTTTTGCTTTCATTGTTCTCTTCAGGAAATGAGAACGTAGCCGGGACTAGTCGGGGAACGGAATGATGGTCTGAGATGGTGTATTAGTAGTCCTCACTATTCTATAAAATAGTGTGACAATAAATATAATGAGGACTCTATTTGAGAGTGGATATTGTCTAGAAGGCAACATTCTTGTTTAAACTCTCAGCTATGTTTTGTCGTATTTTACACGACGGTTGTATAATTAAGTTTATATTTATATTCTATACCATGTATTTGACGACTCAAGATGGGTGATGTATACTTATTTTGGGAGCGTCACAATTTTGATATCTAAACGCATTTGAAAATTTTGTTCATTTCCAAATAGTTTATTCTAAATATAATTTATTTAACTTAGAAACGTTGCTTTTAAAGCATTATTTTTTGGTAGGATGGCCAAAATCAACAAAAACAAATGCTGCAAACCTAAAATAACATAATCTAACTTAAAACCAAACCTACTCTAACCCTTATTTGCCATTTAAAGGAATGGAAACCAATCCATTTAAAGCATTAAGCCCCCCCCTCCACGCCCACCCCACCCCCACCCCCACCCCCACCCCCACCCAATGTCTAGAAGTGCACTTCTATATATTCACAATTAAAATCTTCAATTTCCTAAATTTGAACTTCTTTTCAATGACGGGTCAAGTTCACTAGTCATATTGTGATACTCACTACCCCCCACCCCCTAATATTATACTAAACTAACAACAGACCAATGAGAAAGGGATACGTGGCAAGCTGTAAACCATTTGTAACTGACACGAATATAGCGAACAGAGAAAGTGGAAAGAAAAACACTCTTAGAAGTGAATTTCATAATAAGTTTATTTTATGATTAATACAAATGCGAGATAGAGATCACTTTTTCAGCGCATTATTAAGAAGATAGATTGAATATAAAGTGAATCATATTATCAAGATCAGTATTGAATATAAAGTGAACTTATCATAAAATTCACTTTATGCTAACCGGATCCCTCTAGACTACCTTCAAAGCATGAATCTTACTATATATATATATATATATATATATATATATATATATATATATATATATATATATATATATATATATATAGATCAGTCATCATATATCTTTATTCATTATAGTGTTCACACTCTTTAGGCGACAGTTTGATCATACAATAAAATCAGCCTTATACTTTTAAGCGACGGAGAAACATATATAGCGTCATTAAAAGTATAAAGCGACGATTGTATAACCAAAATAAGCCCTAAAAGGGGTGATACACTAATGAATAAAGAAAGTACTTATGATTGATTCGAATATATATATATATATATATATATATATATATATATATATATATATATATATATATGATTTCTAGATAATTTTATTTTTTTAAATTATTTATCGTTTTATATAATATAGGAGAATTAATTACAATCTTTTTAAAATTACTTCTCATGAAAAGTATTATAAATGGGAGAGAAAGTATGATAATTTAAGAATATTTAAGATAATTAATTATTATATTTAATACTATATAATAATTTTCTTAATTCTTATGTATAATTATAAAACGTTATATATTATGCAGATATAGAGAAGTAATATAGAACCTCCATTTGATACCTAGCAATACTAACATATAGTTGTATTAATATTTAATTTCTAATTTTTAATATCTACACTGCAGAAAAGAAATAAATGAATATCATAGTCAGACAAACAAAATATAAATCACATATAAAATCACACCCTTCATTTTCTTAAAACAAAAGCAATAATTATATTACATAATTTGTTTAATTAGAGACAAGATAATTTATATTGCATAATTTGTTTAAATAAAATAGATAATTTTATTTTGACAAAAAAATACAAGATAATTTATCTAATTAACAATTTTTTATTTTTAAATATTTAAATATAAAAATTAACTTGTTTAATTAGAGACAAGTAGCAATAATTAATAATTAAGCTAATGAAGTTGTGAAGGTGAAAAGGCGGGTAATGTAAAAACTAAAATGGACGGTCCAAATTTATCATTCGTGCCATTGCCGTGGCCGTATAGAATTGCTGTTAACTACAGGGCTATATTTGTCATTTACAATTTTATTCCATCTCTAAAGATATAGAAGATGTTTGGAAAGATATGCGCAGGATATTTGTCAAGAGCTTAGAACTTCCCTTTGCTCTTATTTTAGTGAGAGAAAGAAACTAGAGAGAGAAAATTGAGAGTTCATTTTTTGAGTAGGCAATTGTGATAATTTTACTTGAAATACCGCCGGAAACTTCTAATTTTGCAAAATTCTACGGCCTAATTCTCATAATTTTCGGTTAGAATTCAATATTCTGTAGTTTTACTTACTGCCATTTAATTGTTGTTCAAAATGAAAGATATACACTCAATCGGAGACGGCAGGCTATTCGGTGGCGGTGGTGACCGGAGACTTCGGCCGCAGAACCACCAGCAAGCTCTCAAGTGTCCTCGCTGTGATTCTCTCAATACTAAATTCTGCTACTACAATAATTACAATTTATCTCAGCCTCGGCACTTCTGCAAGGGCTGCCGTCGTTACTGGACCATAGGCGGCGTCCTCCGTAACGTCCCCGTCGGTGGCGGTTGCCGTAAAACCAAACGCTCTTCTAAGCCCAAACAACCACCTTCCTCTGCCTCCGATGCCGCTGCAACCGCCGCCTCTCCTCGGAAATCTAACTCTAATTCCAGCAGCGATAACTCCAGCCTCACCGCAACTACCATCACCGCCACCGCTGAAGTAGTCTCCGGAGGCAGCTCGTCAAATTCTGCTCCAGCTCTGTTCAATTTCCCACCGGACTCCAGATTCTTCATTCCTCAAACCACAAACTTTGATCCTCCGTTGATCGATCACCAGTCGTCTGACGGCGGATCAATCTTTCCGGAAATGGAAACATTCACCAGCTTGATGACGTCATCGAACGATCCGTCGCCCTTGGGTTTTACCATTGCCGACATTTCATCGTATGGGTTGGAGAATCAGAATCAGGGGCAGCTAATAGAGAATCAGAGGCCGAATCATCAGATACAAGAGATGACCGATGCTGGTTATTTAAATCAGACGGCTCAGATTGAATTTTCGGCATTGCAGAACAGGATAAGCAATGGGGGACTCGCGGGAGTGGATTGGCAAGCTGCTGAGGGAGATCATGATCAAGATCAAGACCAAGGCATATTTGATTTAACAGGGACCGTTGATCAAGCTTACTGGAGTCAAACTCAGTGGCCTGATCATAAGGATCACTCGCTTCATTACCTTCCATAACAACTATTCTCACCAATTTAACTCTTCTGATAAATATCATAAAGGTGATTATATTATGATAGACAAATTATGCATATGAATGATTGTGTCTTATGTAAATTTCTTTCCCCCACCCTTTTTTTTCCTCAATGTGTGTGATTTTGGAATATATTTTTGGTTACCCATGAGGGTTTTGCTTAATAAGAATTTGCATAGTAATATGTTCTCATCAATTTCTCAATAGAGATAGATACAAATTCTTTACATCCCAAAGTTTTAAGAAATTGTTTGTCGTAAGCTTGTGAAATGAAGAATCGAGTTATTTTTGTAGCAGGTTTTTAGAAAGATGTTTCTTTTGTGAATAAAATGTTAGTTTAGAATTTAACGACGAATAATATTGCAATCATGACATATAATATATATATATGAAATAAATAAGTAAGAACACACTCAACAATTTGGCTTGGTCTTTATTTGTGTATTGTATTCATAAGATGTTTTAGATACTTTACGATGATTCACACACCAAACTAATAGAATACTCAATTGGGTTGGAAACAATTTTCATGTAAAGGTTATGCTTACGTAACAGATTGATAATTATATTAATATTATCAAGTGTTTATTTTTAGGTAAGTTGATCAATTGATCAATAGAATATTGATACGCAGACGAAACTTTATATTTATCAGCATTCTATTGACCAATTGACCAACTTATTCAAAAATAAACTTCATGCTAACCGCATCTGTTTTTTATCTATAGCATTAGCATCATTGGTTTATATCTGATGTGCCTGCTATAAAGATTTCGCGGGATATATCACTTGATCTTTTTCCATTTTCTTCATCTATATAATCTCAATTTAGCAAAAAAAAGAAGTATTAATTAAATAATTAAAATTACATTTAACAATAATACATAAAATAAATTAAAATAATAAGACAATAAATTTAAACTCGTACTAGGTAGCTTATTAGATTAGCTTAAGGTATATAGTAGAGAGTCGGTTTGTCCTACTATATCCTTCCCACTCATCCTCCACTATCTCCAAGTGTTGAACACCAATTTCAGTACTACTGGTGAGGACGCGATGGTACTGATGTGCGCTGACGTGGATCGGGTGCAGTGGGGTCCAGTAATTGACTAGCTCCTCCTCCCCACTGCATGTGCACAAGTAGACAAGTAGTCCCCATCCCTGTCTGTCTACAGAGATTGAATTATGAATAGTACTAGTAGCCGATGACACGTACACGTTGTGGGTAAATAGTAATCTCTTTGTTCCGTATTATGATTATTATTATTTTTTAAAAATTAATTTAAGAAGTTTTTTAATTTAAATTTAATATTATTTTTTAAAATTTAATTAATAAAATGATAAATATTATAAATTACTTTTTAAAAATATTATCCATTATAAATTTTAATAAGTCATCTCAATTTTAAATTTAAAAATATCTCAAATTGACTTTCAAAAGTCAATAATGATCATAAAATTTAGAACAAAGATAATATATAAATAAAATGCTAATTTCATAAGATTTTGATAATTAAATAAAAAATGTAAATTTATTAAATTAAAAAAGTAAAACAATAATATAATTGGGAGTGATTAACAATGAAAGTTAACTTTGATTGGGTGTTGGCCAGTATGCGCGTGAGGTGATTTTTGCTTTTACGCCACAAGATCAGACGATTAATCGACAAACTTATCCTGAAGTTAACTTCATAATAACCGAATTCAGTTACACTAAATATGATGTCAGCATCCACGAGTAATAAGCGAATTCCTCTTATAATTTTTATAAATTTATGTATTGATAAATTTTATAATTATAAGTGCTCATAAATTATAGCAATACAAAATAGAGTATTTAATTAAGGGAAATTGTACGTGTGGATGGGATATAGAAAATGAGCTCGAAGTTAATGTGAATACGCCCATAATATATGTTTGATACGACCACGTACAACCGACGAGCCATTCACGTAAGAATGTCACTTTCATATTGCACTGAGATTTTTTTTTAATTTTTATTTATTTGCTAAGTAGTTACACTAAGATTTGAGGCAACAAAACCCTACTTACATATATAATGTTAAAATTGCAACTTTGGATCATTCTATCACGACAGACCTCGTTATGGTGATAGGAACGTAGCCTTAGCCCTTGTTCTTAATGAAGATTTCTTTCTAAATAGTAATATGAAAGCTAAGGGATAGAGATTTAAACAATATAATATGACCTTTGGACTAGTGATCAACACACACACACACACACACATACATAGGGAGACCAATCCGTAATAAATATTATAAAAAATAGTCTAACCTTATAACACGATCCTTCTTTCGATGATCGAACGGTTAAATAATCGATCGTCGTCCATGATTTAGTTTTTTCAGTATTTAGCGAGCTTTAATCTGCATGACGGAATAAAATGACCAAAATATCCTCTTTATAAATATCTCTCGTATGCAGTATTAAACTGCGGACGCTAGGTATGGCCAAATATTTCTCATGCAGATGTCAAATTTAATTTTTTTTTTTAATTTTCAATTCTCCCAAATCAAATTCAATCATCATCCAGTCTCTCCCTTAAGCCATCATCACTCATGGAAAAAGAATATACTCCATTGACGATCCATCCCATTTGATCGAAGCAGCTACAAACTTCGCATTATATCCCAGTATACAACTAATTTCTATAACGCTTTTGTTTCCCTCCATTACTTATGTTTCTTTCTTTCTCTGTCTAATAATTATTTTTAGGCTCATTCTGACTCTTCTGCAAGTGATCGATTTCCTCTTCCTGTTCTCAAGTAATAGTGGTATCTCTCTATATACACTCACCCATTTTTTTTGTGGAAACAATTGAGAAATTAACGGGAGGAAGTACTTTGGCTCTGCAAAAAGTTAAAACAGAACAAGACTATGATCTAATAATTCGATCCCTAACTCCCAAAGGGATTTTCGATAGTCAAATCCTTCTCCCGAAGGGTTTTCGATAGCCAAATTCTTCTCCCAAAGATATTTTCGATAGCCGAATCCTTCTCCTGAAGAGTTTTTCCATAGCCGAATCCTTCTCCCGGCGGGGATTTTTTGATAACTTAGAAATAATCGTCTCGGTCTCTCAATTCATTTGTCTTAGAAGTCATTTGGCATCCGTGATTTAATACATCTTCAGCGTACCTGAAAACTAAAAAATAAATTAAATTTGGCCAATACGACGTCGTTGACCAATTGGCCTGCCATACTTAGCGTCCGTAGTTTAATACTGCGGACAATTCTTTTTTAAAAGATGAACTTTTACAAGGAGGGTATTTTGGACATTTGTTACATCTGTAATATTAAACTGCAGAATACTAGAAACTAAATTGCAAACGATCTCACTATTTAACCGTTCGATTGTCGAATGGATGATCGCGATGTGTTGTAAGGCTAGACTTTTTTTGACTCTCCCAAAATAGGTCTACACAACCCATTATGAGTCGCCAAATACATGGTACATAATTTAAATACAAACTTCATTTATACAACTATTGAACCGTCGTGCAAAATACGACAAAACATAAACTGTGAGTTTTAATACAAATATTGTCTCATAGACAATATTCAAACTCAAAATAAGTCCTCCTTACAATTATTATCACACTATTTTATCGAATAGTGAGGACTACTAAAACCACCATCTTGGACCATCACTCCATTCCCCGACTAGTCCCAGCTATATTCTCATTTCATGAAGAGAACAATGAAAGACCCAGTACAGATCATATTATAACTAAGATAATGTAGAATAAATTATCCTTAGTCTTCAATAGTGTAAAATTTGATAGAATAAAATAGACAACAAGTTTAGATCAACAACAGCAGTGGAACTAGCAATCCATTAGAAGAGTCAAGCAGAGCATGGTATCTACTATCTTCTATGATTTAAAAATTCATCATCAATATTTTATCTCTATAACACAACTCAATAAATATTTCACATCAACGAATTATTCATGCACTACGGGCCAAGGATATTCGTAATTAGTATAACCAGTGGTCATGATCATGCCAAACAACTGTCCATCTATGTACTACGGGCCAAAGAGGACTTTTACCACATCATTTATCTGTAACATTACAGGTCATGATTATACCAATACACAATTCTTGGTCATAATCATACGAATCAACAGTCCATCTATGCACTACGGGCCAAAGATGACTTTAACCACAATATAAGCATGAGGATGACCACTACAAGAAAAAGGTTTATCAGCTACCGACTATCAGCGACCGATTACGGTCGCAGATAGACATCAGCGACCGCTTGCGGTCGTTGATAGTCGTCGCATAAAATCTGGTCGTTGGGATGCACATCAGCGACCACTATTAGCTTAATCACTTTATTCTGCGATTATTATTAGCGACCAAAATGACAAATTTGGCCGCTAATCTAAGTCAGTATGGTCCAGAACCAAAACTAACGTGGTCCACGTGGCGTTGGCCGTGTCGGCCGACCGCTTACTACGGTTTGATAGCCTCAAATGTTTGGTCATTGCATATTAATCATCGACCGCATAGCGTGCGATCATTGATATGAAAAAAATATAAAATCAGATTTTTGCTATTTTATAGAATTCCCAAAAATCTGCTTCTGTGTTTTGTACCGCTTTTATCCCAACACACATACACAACAAGATAAACAAAGACACAAACACTATAAACATCCATCGATCCCAATCGAACACATACACCAAAACTAGGATATAAACTATATAAACCTTTAAACACCAATATGATTTGAATAAATATAAACAAATCAAAACTTGTTTAAGTAACATACAGACATCCAAAGAATGAATATACAAGTACAAACTTATACTATAACTACAAAACTGATCTAAAGCAGGTACGTCAAGCACCATCGATCGCCTCCTTGATCACCCTGTAATTAACAAAATAATAAAACAAGTTACAAATATATTAACTATGTTGATACTGATATATATTACGATAATATATACAACAAATTGATTTTATACAAAATAGGTACACAACACCCATTCTGAGTCGCAAAATACATGGTACAGAAAGCAAACTACAACTTTAATAATACATTTGTCGTGCAAAATACGACAACACATACTAAGAGTTTAAATACAAATATTGTCTTCTAGACAATATCAACACTCAAATAAGTTCTCATTACAATTATTCATACACTATTTTACGAAATAGTGAGGATCTAAAAACATCTTTCTAGAACCATCACTCCATACCCAGACTCGATCCTGCTATGTTCTCACCTCTCCTGAGAAGAAAAAATGGAACAAACAGAAAAGGATAAAGCTCAACTAGCCCAATAAAGAAAGAATATTATGACTAAGATAATATACAACAAATTATCATTAGTCTTCAACAGGGAAAAATCTCATAGAATACAATAGACAACAAATTTTAGATCAACAACTGCAGCAGAAACAACAATCCATTAGAAGAGTCACGTAGAGAATGAATTCTACTGTCTTCTAAGATTTAAAAGTTCATCATTAATATTTTATCCTCAGAATAACAATCAATATACATCTTTAATCAAATATTCATCTTTGCACTACAGGCCAAAGTTATTCATTTGTATCACCAGTTGGTCATGTTCATCTCAACACCTGTTCATCTTTGCACTACGGGCCAAAGATATTCATCAGTTAATCATTTATTTTTGCACTACAAGGCAAAGATATTCAGCAATATCATTATTTAAGTCTGAGGATGATGAAAAATACTTTAAAGAAAACGAATCCACTGAAACAGAAGGACAAATATTAGGGATTCGTATAACAGTTTATCCAAGATCAATAATACTTCATAATAATCAATTGTGAAGCAAAATTCAAAAATAACGATCAAAACAAGAATACAATCAAAGATAGTAGCCAAAATAGATATCTTGGGCAAAAAAAAAAATTTATTTTTCGGTGAATAGTGTCGTATACGTGAATAGTATCGTATACGTGAATAGTAATTTCGACACAAAAAGTTTCAAATTTGATTAAAAAGTTCACCAATATTTCGGCATAATGATATTGAAGAAAATAATATCATTTAAGAAGAAAATAACATCCCTTACCTCAAAATAACGATACTTTTGATGAATATATCGGATAGAAAGTCGAAGAAAACTTGTCTTAGAACAACAACTTTCAAAGTATCAAAATACTCACAAAAATACGCTCGATAATCTAGAGAGAAAGAAAACTTGTTTCTGGTGTGATTTCCAATTCTAACCTAAGCGTCTATTTATAGGAAAATGCTAGAATGCCTTAGGAGACTAAATAATAAAATAATATTATTATTATTATTCAAAATTCCTATGCATGCTTTGTTAAATTTTTGGGCAGCCATCTTGGAAAAAATTCAGCAGCCCACATGTGTTAAAACAAAAGTGGGTCTCACCCATAATTTTAATAAAAATCGTTTTATTTTTTGAAATTTCAATAATTCATAGAAAATAGCTCGTTTATCAGAAAAATACGAATTTTATGTCCATTCTGCCTGAAATCGAATTCTCTACAACTTTGTAGCTTTGAGTTTTTCTAAATTCCAAACAGAAAATATCCAAAATCTACAAACGGATGATTTTTAATACCTCTATTCCGATAAAATACTGATAAAACACATCAGCATTAATTTCATCATTTATAACCACATAAAATAAATAAATCCATCATTTATATTCACATCAAATAAATATTTCTTTATCATAAAAATCAATAATTAATTATTCACAAATAATATTACAGAATCACAATTTTGACAACCAGACCGTTCCTAGGAAAGAGGAGGCTTTCCAATAAAGATTTCTCCTTACTGGCGTGCAATTAGGTGATCAAACCTCTCATTGACAGAACTTTCTAGACATTGTCAATAATGCTTATCTAATAATATTACTCAAATAATATGAATTATTGATCTGATAATGGGAAATCATGTATGTTGATAATTATTGAAATAACAATAATATTAAATATCAACGCACTAATTATTGAATCAATAAAATAAAATATTGAATAAGAATTCACTGTAATAATTATTGAAAGTAGTGCATTCTTACGCATTTAATCAATAATTCAATATTATCGCGTAATATCGTGTACTACTCAGCAAAACCACGCCAGACATCAGTATTTTAACCACCAAATATTCCAATGTTAATTCAGAATAACTACGCCAAGTTATTTATAAAAACTCATACTTTGTCGCTTTTCTTGTCCGAAGCGATTACTCATATGAGTCTTTACTTAATGGTCATGGTCTACATTCGTAATTTAATATTCCCAAAAAAAAGAATATTTCACAACTAAAAGAATATTTCCCGACAAAAAATGAATATTTTTTAACCACTTGCTTATTTTATAAAATTTGTACATTTCACCCATAATCAAAGCATTATATCAAATTAATACCTTATTAATTTAGAATAATAAATAGAGAAAATTCTATTTTATTTATAATAAGTTGGGATCTTACAGGCAACCAACACTTCTTTTTTTGAAAATTAGGTAAATCAAATTTTTATCATAGATTTACGAAAATGAAGAAAAAATAAAAATGAAATTACATATATTTACTTTCGTTAATTGTTAGTTTTATAATATTTATTTTTTTAGTGAGATTTATTTGACTATATATTCAGGTGATGTTGCGGCATTAACATATTTACTTACGTAAACAACCTTTCAAGTGATATACAAAAATGTACAAAAACTAGGTAATTACCATCTTTAATTTATTTATTTTTAAAAAAAGTAGGTGATTCAAAATTTTAAGTCAATAAATATACGAAAATGAAGTAAAATATAAAAATGAAATTACATATATAATAGCATTATTGTTAATTTTATTATACTTAATATTTTTTTTATAAGATTTATTTACGATTAACGTGAAAATGTTAGTACTTACCCATGAGAGTGGACCCTGAGATATTTAAAATTAAATTTAATTGCCAAGTATGAACTCATGACAATGAATATAAAGAGTCTAACTCATAGGGTTGGCTGTTGGTCCATCATGATGTTCAAGCTGAAATGGAAAATTCAAACCACTTGACAATGGGGCAGATAGAGACAGGCATTGATATATGATACATATATAAGCTAGTAGTAACAAATTAAGTTGATGGAATGAAATTAATAGAATTAAGAAAATAAGGAGAATTAAGAAGTTAATGATTAAAATTAAGTAGAAAATGATGTATATGAGGACTGCGACTAACGTAAAACTGTAATATTTATATCTCATGTATTCACATGCGTGTGTCGGTATTTATAGTAATATATATATATATATATATATATATATATATATATATATGGCAACAAACAGTACTCTTTCAAACTAAACGAGGTTTTGGCCTCAGAAATTACAGCAGATAAAACGAGTCCTCCATTGTTTACGTTTCCTCGAGTTTTTCCCGTCAGCTTCTGCCATTCTTATGGGGCTGTCATACCATTCTAAAGGCAATCTGTTAAAAGAAAGAGCACAAGTCATTGTAAATGAGGGGAAAAGGAAGAAATTATTTGTACAGCGCATGCGAGAAATGGATGGAGAAGGAAGGAAGAAATTTACATGGGAAATGCAAAAGACCGCGTGCTAGCCGAGCTGCTATTTGACCGAAGAGAAGTGCTACCTGGATGATCACCATAACTGGAATTGCCAGGATCATTGATGGGTTTTTTAGTGAAATCTACCAGAATTTCATCTTCAGCCTTGGCCAGCTTCTTCTCATCAGTTATGGCAAAATCTTGTTCTGTGCTTCCTTCTATGCTGCTTACAGTACTTTTGAATGAATCACAATCAATTGTTTTTCCATTATCTGCGTCCCCTTTAAATGATCCACAACTTTCGGATGCATGCCCATTGTTATCAAGGGCTTTTGAGGAAGAAGACAAGAACATAGAGGTTGCCAAGACTGTGTCCCCGGGAACCTAGAATTAATTTATAATAATAATAAATGTATCGTAAGTTTTTCATTCTTAATTAGTTCGTTCTAATGTATGAACATGGAAAAATTATAGCTAGGCTAGGCACATTATGGTAACCAAAGGTACTCTAGGCTATACAATACTGTCGACACGCAGGCGGGAGGTAATCTGTCTTTGCGTGTCAGGCATGGCACGACACGGCAAATGATGATCAATGGAAAAGATGCTAGGTAGACAATGATGGCAAGTGTCCAAGAATAAACAGATAGGTATATTGCAGGAAGAAGATGTACGTACGTACCTGGTTGTTTTCTTTTTCACGTCTATGTAAAAATGAATCAAATAAAACCGAGGTTTGAGCTTCAAGATTCTCGGAAGAACTGACCTCTGCATATTTAACTCTGGTGCCAACACGTACAGTGCTTTCCATCAACAAGACCTCTGAATTAAATTCCTTTCTAACTTCCATAATGCACTCGTGTTGATGGAAAGATTCCGACACATTTGAAACAAAAGACACTACGTCCGGCGCTTCTGTCCTTAAATTACCTTGTATCTCAAGCTCAGAGTTGAGCAAGCCAGAGAGAATGCTGTGGTCCAACTCACAATTTTCCACACAACATTTGTCGTGGAAAGGAACTTCACCATCGATGCAAATTTCCTTGAAAATCTTATAATCACTCTCTTGGAGTAAAACTATTAGTTCTGCTTCTTCACTGTCCATTAAAATCAAATCAATTTACTTGTCCCCACTTGCCTGATTGATGATTACTGGTTCCAGGTTAGACAATCATTAGTTTTCTCCATTTGCCTGTAACCCAATGATGGAATTGAAAATAAACTTTATATCCCAACTGATCTATATTAATATTAATATTAATATTAATATAATATATATGGTGTGTACGAAAGGTATTGAAAGTTCCTAAAAAAGACGTGATATGATCATAGCATTAACATGATATCGCGTTATAATTTACCAAAAATGGCTCAAATATCGAGTTCTGTCCTATGATATTGGCAAAGATAGAATCAGCCCTCCAAAAGTTCTTACTTCTTAATTAGACTCTTAAGAACAAATTGGGGTAATTATTTCACCCCACCAGAACAGAAATTCAAAAACTCATCATCAAACAATGCAATGGTGCATATCAATTTTGTACCACTGAAGTCGAAAAAGTAATGGAACAATCAAGTACTAGCAAATCAACTCCCACTCGAAACAGTATATATAGGAGCCACGGACCGCAGGCTTAAGCCTGTTCCGGGGTTAGCATAAACTATCAATGGTTTGATATAATTATTTAGGAAACATAAAAAATCATGTAAAGTTTAATTTGCATAATAATCTCCATTACACACTATTAGCCATTTTGATCAACATATTATTGAAAAACTACCAACAGGGACAGATATTCATATTATTATCATACTTAATTTAAACTCTCAACCACTCCATGGAAATAAAGATTCCCCAAAAAAAAGTTTTAATTATACAACATGTTTGGTTACCCCTTTTCAGGATCTCCTTTGAGAAGTATGATTCCCAAAAGATATCAAAGGAGACAAAATATATACTAATCAGATAATATTTGGCTCATATCCTTATAAAATCAACAATAATCAAATATTTTTAATTAAACTATGATAATTGTACCTTTTATTCATCCATGGAAAAACATCTCTCAAATCCCATGTTCATTACCTGAAATTATATAAAAATGTAATTAGTAGCTCTAGAAGATGAACAAGATAAAATCACCCACATCAAGGAAGAAGGGGGGTGGGGGTTAGGGGTGGTGGTGGAGGTGGAGGGGAGATTGGAAAATAATGAGTTATACATACATATACATATATATATATATATACATATATATATATATATATACCACACTCACACAGATAAATATAGTGGAAAAGGAAAGTGCACCATTGTTGAAATTTTTCTATGGAACAGTTGACAGTTGGTCTCTAATAACTAATAAGGCAAAAATCAATATACTTAAGTACAAATTAAAATTCCCATAAACAGAAGATTCTTTACTCTCTCATTGCAGCAGGGGCATAAATAAGAAAAAAAAGGACTTTATAATTAATTCCCCCAAAGTAATATTTTCCATTGAATTTATTTGCAGAAACAGAAGAAAGTAAGTATAGGGGTTTCACTCAAAAGTTGTGCTTGGGCAGGAGCATGACACCATTAATGTTTCTTTTTAGCTAAAGCCCAACTGCTCGTACAATGCAAGTTCTAATTGTGTGATTAAAATTAGATATAAAAAAATAATAATCAATTGTATGAATTGTTTTGGAAATTTGTTTTCTCTCTATTTTTATTTATTTTACCCTCTCTTCCACACTTTATATATAATTAATGTATTATTTGAAAATATTAGTAATATTTAAGAAAATAAATACAAAGAGGGATAAGACAATGGTGTTGTGCAGTTGTAGATATAAACGATTTTGTTACGGATTTTGGGTGGGAGGATGTTATGTGTCCGTTTGTTAAAAATGCGCAATGTAAAATGTCATATTTTAAAGTATAAGATGTAACGTGCAAAATGAGGTAAACTCCATATACAAAATGTATTTAACTCTTGAAAATGTTACTTCATATTTAAGAGAAGAAATACAATATAATGTCTTATAGTGACGACAACTGTACTGATGTGCGGTTCTAGTTATCAAGTGATAAAAAATAAAAATTCATAACACCGCCATATATTAAAATCACACTACATTAATTCTCATTAAAAAAATAAACAATTCATAACACCACCATATACGTGCATCCGGAGAAAAAGATTTGTTAGCTTAGGCAATGAGTTATGGAGTGCTTAATTTTTTCTTTGTACCTAGGACTGCAAAGTATTCGATTCGATTCGAACTTTATTAAACTTTAATCGAACTCAGACATGTTCAAGTAATACGATCGAACCAACACATATATGCGAGTTCGGATTGTTAGTTGTTCGAAAATAGTTCGTGAACATACTCGAGTATTTGGTATATATTACGATAAAATTAGGCCGAATTATAATTACGAGCTTATTAACATATAAAATTGGTAGAAATTATAATAGTGTTCTACTTATTACACATCTCTTTAAAATGATTATCACTAATATTTATTCTTATAATTAACAATCAAAAACTCGAATTAAATATTCTCGATATATATAATTTTGCTTATATCAGTAAGTGCTGATCTTTAGGCCTTGATTGAGGATAAGAATGGGAAAATCCTTGTATCTCTATGCAGTATAATGTTTATAAATCTGTCTCGATCTCATCCAACTATAGCCATGTATCAACATAATTGTGTAGATAAAGGGAGTGGACTTAATTTTATCCTCAATCAAGTCCTAAATATAGGCTAGACCTTACCAATATAATAGCGTGTAAAATTCATAAGAAAAAGTAGTCATGTTGAATGTGAAATTATATGTGAACTCAATTCGACAAGGCTCGAACTGAACCGAATTCGAACCGGTTCAATTTGTTTGCACGCCTAAGAAAAAGGTTATGTACAAACTCTTTCTGATTGCTTAAGATAGTTTATTACTCCCTTTATAGTTGACATTTTGATATTAATATATTAATATTAATATCAAATAAATATATTTTTATATAAAAAAAATAAACATATTTTCCACATAGTTTTAAATTCATCCCTAATACATATTAGAAAATGATAATTAGAGAGTTTTGGTTGATAAGTTTATGATCGACAATTAATTGGACCACCTTATGTTGAAGATGGTGATGTGATGCATGCAACTCACTAAGCATCTCTCTCTTTCAAAAGAATCCTTATGTTAACCTCTTTGAAATTATTTATTTATTTAATTATTTTTTGAAATTATTTATTTAGAAAATGATAATATTTTTAGCCCCCATGATATATATGTTTCATGCTCTATTTGAATTTTCTATTTCAAATCTATTTCCCTGATATTTCTAGTCAATATTAGGGATATATAAATATAGAGAAATAAAATATTTTTTAAAAGTCATAGTTTTATAAATATATCTTTAATTTAATTTAGATACGGAGGAGTAAATATCAAGATAATAAATAATATATAGATTATACAAGATTTTTTATTTATCTTTAATTACTTTTTTATTTTTGTGAGTATCACATTTTACCCATATGATATGATAGAGGGGAGGGGAGAGAAAGAAAGTTTCTTTTAAATAAACTTTATAATTACTTATGATTAAAAATAATAATTATTTAATAAAATGGTTTAGGAAATTGCATGATTATTTATTTCAATTTTGAATTTTGTAGTGTTTCTTGGTAAGAAGATGGAACCAAGCTTTGGGCTGCTAGGGGAGGTATGATGGGCAAGAATGGGCTTCTGGACCACGAAATTATGGTTTGCTATTGGGCTGATTTGGGACTGGCGGTGTTCATTTTTTCTTTTGTAATGGAGTAATATCGTTTGCGATTTCAACTTCTAAATTTGATATAAAATTTATTATATTATTTTAACGATATAATTAGACATATAATATAATACGTGTGTAATATTATTTGAAAAAAATTATAGAATAATAAATATCACCTAAAATGTAATGTAAATTAGAATAATTAAAAAAATATGATTAAATCTGACAATATAATTTTATTAGAATACTATTAATAATCTAAAATAAAGATGTAATAATAATACTAATATATTTGGTCAAATATATTTATTTGTCCAGCTTAAAAGTTCTTATAAATAATTTCAAATTAAAAAGCAATAAATAATACAATTCAGAATAATCAAATTAAAATATTAACATTTTAGACTTTTGTGGTTCGTGACGTTGCCAATTCTAGGTCATGAGTAGGATGTCCCTTCTCATAATCATTTAATTGTCGTGATTTATACGCAATGACATTCCCGTGCTCCATATGCATGCAACCAAGTTCCCTATGCGAAGCATTGCTATAAAATTACAAAATTTCCCGTATCATCGGGTAATGACAATACATGTGCCTCACTCTCTACCACTTAAATAATTTTATTTAAAAAATATATAACAAAGAAAATAGTAAATGAACATTTAAGACCTGTAATTTGAACTTGTAGCATCATCCAAAATAAAAATAAGGGTAAAGTTCAGATAACCACCTGGAGTTTGGGCGCTTTCCCACTTAACCACCTGTAGTCAGTAAAGCTACATTTAAACTCCCGACTTTTTGAGTTAAAGTGAATAAATGCTTTCCGTCTTAACTCCGTTACTTGAGTTGGCTAAAGACTTAATTACCCTCCATATATATATATATATTGAAAGCTTTCATCTTCCTTCTCATCATCCCCAGTCCCAATTTATTTAATTTCTCTGTCTAACTCCTGATCAGCATCAACTGAATCACTCCCATCATAATGTCCGAAATACTCACTCATCATTCTCTCTCTATTACACAAACTTTCTCTCTCCAAAATCATATTGATATTGTTATCATCCAAATATATACATCCAAGGGTTTGCTAATAAATCAAAAATAAAAAACAAGAGCTCATATAAATTCCCAAAAGGCAAATGGGGATATCAAAATCACCCCCTTAACATCATCAAAACAAGTATACCCACCATTTCAATTCATAAAATCAAAGAACCACAACCAAGCCTGAATATGAAAAAACAAGACCCACAAATCACTCCATGTTTCAATGCTGGACTTCAGTGAGATCACTTTTTTTTTCTTTGTCCCTTTTTTTTATAGCAAAAGTTGGGCTGCAGTGACGTCACATGAAAGGAATCATGGACGAGTGTTCATGAAAAATCAGTGAAATTTAGGAATCACAAAAATTCTGAGCAAACTTGATAATAACACATAACTATAAGCAATCAAATTAACTACCAAATGTTGAGGTAACTTGTAGAACTCAGAGCAAATTTCTGGACTAAATTGGTCACGTACTGACTATGTGACTAATTTACGCACTAACCGAAAGTGATTGACTATGTGTTCGATATCAACTAAAATTATTAACATAGAAATGAGACACGAAAACTAAAAAGCTGCGATAGCCATCATACAAAATGTAGACGGTGATGATCATGGTTTGGTGACATAAACTGCAGATGTTGTTACCGAACTAATCACTTCCCTTCAAACAATCAATTTGTCGATGAATTATCTCACTGGCTCAATTCCTCCAGAGCTTGGACAGCTTCAGAATCTAAAGGAACTACTACTCTATTCAAATTCTATTTCTGGTAAAATTCCTCCAGAGATTGGCCTTTTGAAGAAGTTGCAAGTTCTGAGAATTGGAGATAACATGTTATTAGATCAAATTGTTTCGACCATTGAAAAATTAACTGAGTTGAGCATATTGGGACTTGCTTATTGCCAATTCAATGGAAGCATTCCGATTGAAATTGGTAACTTGAAGAATCTGAAATTTCTAGACTTGCAGAAGAATAGTCTCAGTGGCCTCATACCACAAGAGATCAGTGGCTGCAAACAACTTCAAAGATTTGCAGCAGCAAATAACAGGCTTGAAGGGGCATTCCTGCTTCAATGGAAGAGCTAGAATCACTTCAATCCCTTCAGAGCTCAACCAACTGAGTCGGCTCGAGAGTGTCGACTTGTCTAGTAATAACTTATCGGGAGCCATTATCCTCAATTCCCAATTGAAGAACCTTGAGGCTCTAGCTTTGTTTGATAGCCTTTTGACAGGTAGCATTCCCAATGACCTCTGCGTTAAAGATTCAACTTTGCACCATTTTTTTCTGGCTCGAAATCATTTCTCTGGAAATTTCCTTCGAGCTCTTCAAAATTTGACAAACTAGAGAACCTCACAAATCTTCTACTAAACAACAACAACAGCTTCAATTTAACTCTACCTCCCGAAATTAGAAATTTGAGCAACTTGGTAACACTTTATCTTTTCTACAATAAGATCACAGGTGAAATCCCGACAAAAATTGGGAAGTTACAGAGGTTGAGCTTACCAAATCGCGATTGAAGAGCGGATTGATAGCGCTTAGAAGCTGAAGATAGACGAGCGCTCCACGAATCAGAGTTCATGTTTTGAAATTGAAGCTCTTTGGGATCAAAATCAATTAGGGCTCCAACAAATTAAAGAGGAGAGAATTGGGGATTGTGGTTTGAGGAGTGAGAAATGAGAGAGAGAGGATGCACGGTTTGAGGAGTGAGAAATGAGAGAGAGGATTGTGATTTGAGAAAAAAGAAGGGGGTATTTCAGATATTTATCAGTCTTTTTTTGACTTTTATAGTCCTTTCTCACGCGCTTTTGGTGTCTGACATACACGCACGGTTAAGTTGGATGAAAAATGTGACGTTTTCACTTCAACTCAAAAAATCAAGAGTTTAAATGTAACTTTACTGACTACAGATGGTTAAATGAGAAAACGCCCAAATCTCAGGTGGTTAAACTTTATTCTAAAAATAAAAATAAAAATAAAAGTGAGAGAAGTACTTTGCAGTAGTATTTTGATAGTAATTTGGGATTTCTTAAATACTGAAGGGCATACATGTAATTAGGTTCTCCAATTTTTGCGTTAGGATCCTGTCGGGAAATTAGCGATTTCAAAATCCAAGTCTCCGTTGTCTCCACCAAGTCCCTCCTTCATCCAGCAGAGAAATTCAATATTTTTAAATCATCTGTTTCAATTTCTCCCTCTTTTCACTGAAATTGATCTTCTAGGAATATGTACGACCCCCATCATTTTGTAGATTTACAAGACAATGCAGCCGGCTTCGGAGCAGAAGCGAATTCGTGGCTCGCCGGCGGACAAGATCACTCATCGTCTCCAATTCTCCGGCGAACTGAATCATCTTTCTCTACTGCCGCCGGAACTACTTCCGGCAACCTCGATCGTAACCTCTTCAACGACCTCGTCGAGATTGTTCCTCTTGTTCAGTCTTTAATCGTAATCTCCCTCCTCTCTCTCTCTCTTCACTTTGATTTTACTGAACTTGATTTCTTTTAATGCTGCGGATTTATATGATATTAGCAATTTTTCAGTTGAAGAGTGCTTGTAGTTTGATATGAATTTATTTTAGTTTATGTATATGGATTTTGTTTAGGATAGGAAGACCAAAACTTCATTTACTCGTCGTGGCTCCATGATCTACACAAAGACGCCGGCTCGAGAATCGCTCTCCAAGAAGGTGTAATTCTCATACTTTTGCTTATATTTAAGAATATAACGTAGTCACAAAATTCTGCTGGTATTTGCAAAGTTATGTTGATTTCAAGTGCTAATTTGCATTGTTTCATTATGTCTAGTATGTTATTTTTGAATTTGTGTATTTGCCTACATGTTTCCTGTTTTTGGAGCTTATTGAAATCAGATGGAAGTTACTCCCTCCCTTCAAAATTAGAGAGAAAATTTTAAAATGGTGACTTTTAAGTAGGGGAGAGGGTGGTGTCCGCATCCACATCCGCATATGCACGGTCCACGGATACTATGTTTAAAAACCGCACCGCGTAACTGTACCCCACCGTACATGCGAATGCAGTGCGGGTGCGGTGTGGATGTGGTTATAAATGCGGATAAAAAAAATTTAAAATTTTAAAAAAAATAGTTATCAAAATTTGATCCATCAAGATAATAAATAAAAATACCATGATTGCAACTGTTGTTAAAAAAGGTGAACCACAAATAAGTTTGATAATTCATCACAACTACCATATATAATAAAATATTACACAACTTTAGTTAACTAGTAAAATCCGATAAGAAATTTATGAAATGTGACATTAACTCTTAAGCAACAAAAACAGTGAAGGAAAAGTTTTGACAAAAATATTAACGAAAAAGTTTTAACAAAAAACACAGGTTATCGAAACTCAAATCACATACGCATTATAAAGACATGATTTTCTAATAGTTTATCTGGTAATTAATCAATTAATTAATGTACAAACTGTAAAACTAATGCAAACAACGCCTAGTTTGGGAGGAGTGTTCATATTGTGTATTATTATAATTCATGAGAGATAGCTAGCACCTTAATCTACATTTTAGGATATCAAAAATAATTTGCAACTTTTTCATGTGTTGTAATTTTTGGCATTGTGTTTGGAGATTGGCAAGAGAGTTAAATTTAGAGTTTAGGATTTCTAAATATGTATATTTATATTATAACTAAAACAACTTCGTTTTATATTATATATATATATATATATATATATATATATATATATATAAAATAAATTATATCTGTGTGGATACACATGATGCGATGTGGTGCGGATAGTCCTTATATCCACATCCGCATCCACATATGTGCGGATACTAATTTTAAAAATTGCACCGCACAGCACAATAATATGCGGATTTTGTGGATGCAGTGCGAATGCAGTTAAAAATGCGGATTCTTGCTCTCCCATACTTTTAAGGAAATTTTTATGTTTCTAAGTATATTCCTTAGATTTGTTAGAAATGTATTAATAGTGGGATGATGGTTTTCAAGCTACTTATAAATTATAATATTAATAAGGCCAAGTTAGGAACCTCATTTCACTTTATAGTAAAAAATTATTAATGTATCTCTAAATTTGGAACTAACTGAAAAGGAAAATGTATCTAATTTTGGAATGGACTAAAAGGAAAATGTATGTATCTCTAAATTTGGAACAAACTAAAAAGGAAAATGTATCTAAATTTGGAAATTTGGAAGAGTACTTTTTAGTTCAATAAACTCTTTCTATTTGTAGAGTAATGAATATTACTTTAGCCAAAATTACTTTAAAATTGCCTAGTTGATATGGTTGAATCAGCAAGGCATGGGTGGAAAAATTATATTCATAAATGTACTTGCTGGTTTTATTTTTTTGTAGGTTTGCTTGAAAGGTATGAAGTGGATTAATAAATATAAATCTAATCAGATGCTTGGTGATTTAATAAAATTATTTGTACTTCTCAAATTTCAAGTATTCTTTGTTTCTTTAGTGCTTGGCAGTATATTTGTGCTTATAATTTGCATAGGAGAGTGCTAATTGAATGATTTCAATGGACTAGTGTTGCTCTAATTTCTGAAAGGGATATATATATATATATATATATACCTATATATGTTTTTCTTTTCAACTCATAGCTCCTTGTGGTATAAGGAAAGGGAATATTTTATGGAAGGGACCTCCTTTACCTTATGTAGGTTTGTATAACTTGAAGGAAGGAAAGGAAAGGAAGGCGGAAAGCAATCGAGTTTACATTGTTAGGTAGGATGGAGAAGGGATGGGGAGGAGGGAACCATCGTTATGGACTTTTACTTTCCCATACCTATACTCCCCTATAAAGGAATTAATTAAAAGGTTAACCAACTCTTTCCTTTCTCCTTTCCTTCTATATTCCGGGGAGGAGCTTTTTGGCCAGGGTTGGGAAGGCACCCCTGTACTTTTACTTCCCTTCCCCTTTTCTCTCAATCAAACAAGCAGTATCTCATTTACCTCCCTCTTTTACTTCCATCTTCAACCCCTTAACTTCACCTTCCAACCAGACTAGGGCTCATAATGGCAACATTGTAAAAAGAATCTCTTTTTCTCTCTCACTCACTCACTCACTCACTCACTCACTCACTCACTCACTCACTCACACACACACACACACACACACACGCACACGCACACGCACACGCACGTGCTCGCAAACAATAGGCAAATCCTCCCTGACCATCATATCACTTCTGGCTTTAGGAACCTTCAACACCTATATGGATAAGTAATAGTCACTTTCTTCAGATATTCAACCTGAAACATATGACAACCCCAGTCACTTTCTTCCCAGTCATAGGTTGGGTATCTGAAGAAAAGATTGTGAAACCTATTTTTATTGACTCCGAAGCTCATTTTACAAGTAGAATTCAATCCAACACCCCACTTTGTCTTTTTCTGTAAGGGTATGTTTTGAAGCTCAATGATTCATATTGGCTGATGATTCTACAAGAAAGTGAACATGGATCGACAGGGGACAAGCAAGCTCTCAACTAGTAGATGTAAAGCTGAGCAACAATTCTACCTAATAAATGGGAAAAATTAAAGAATAATGTCAGAGGAAAGGGATGGATGTCTAACATGTAAAATCTCATAGAAACTATCTTGTTTAGTTGTTTTCTCTCTTTCTCCTTCCTTCTAACTGAAGTCGACCCACCACCCTTTATGCAATGACCATGCTGATGAGTGAGAATGGAAATAGAACAATTATTGATTAGATCAAGTGTATTCCAAGTTTGGACTTTGGACCTTATAATGCATGAAAATGAATCTAAGAATTTTTTTTGAATAATTACCTTTTGAAGTGTGCTTTCGGATTAGTTAATGCATGGAAAACGAATCTAAGAAAAATAATAATTGAATTATTACCTTTTGAAGTATGCTTTCTGATTAGTTCATATATTCTCTGGATTATATGCCTTGCAGCCTCACATATTTTTATCCTATAAGATTATACACAGAAAAAACTTATAAAAGAATATATAAAATTATACATTTGAAAAGAATTCTTGCGAATGTAAGCTTCCTTGAAGCTCCTCCTCAGCTGCAAAGAAATCCCATCCCACTCTAACGTGGGAGAGAGTATGACTGAGAGAGATCGAGAGTTGGCATGTGGGCTGTATAGGAACTCGTAAATGTCACGACGCACATATATCTTTGTGGTGATTCATTGCTGTCCGTGTTCCTACTTTAACTAGCTTCCTTAAACTTTTATTATTTGTATCTTTGTTTCTAAACTTTTCTTTTACTGACAAAGTGCAAAGTTACTTGATGGTCTTCTTTGTTCATCTCTTCTAGTTGTAAAAGTTGACACTCCTTTTTTTAATGTTACAGATAGTGCAAGTGTTATAAATTTGTAGTGCCTATGATACATTTAGGTATATTTTTGTTTCAAAACTGCACTCTAGAGACTTCTACTCGTGTTCTAAAAATTAGATGGATTGCTCAAGCTGCTATTGGATGTTGACTCACACAATCTTGCATAAGTTACCATCAATTTGTTTTGGGTTTGTAAAGTAAATCTTTGGTGGAATTCTTGGAAGTCTTGTGTTGCATGAAAATATCATTCCTATGAGCTAGACAAATAGCATGATCAATTTCACATGAAAGAAATATTTTGAAAAAAGAGGGTTGGTTATATACTATACCCCCTTTGTTCCAAATTAGTTGACCTCCTATACATTTTTGGATATCCCAACACCTTGTTAACGTACTCTTTACTTGAACTAACAATATCATTTTTCCCTTAATTTGAGAAGAGAAAACCTTAGGGTGGGATCCAACATAAGCTCATGTTGGAATTTGGAACTCTACAGAATTTTCTCTGCCAATTTCATTACTTTTTTTCAGTGATTCAAAGCAAACCAGGGACAAGTAGATTTGGACGGAATTAGTAGTACATGCAATTGAGGATGTGAGGATTGTTGTTCAAACTAATGGTAAATATAGAGAAAATATGATGCAAGTAGTTAATTAGCAAACTTGTAATAAAATTTTTAAATAACACTTCCTCTTTTTATTGATATTTGTATAAAATGACATAAATTTCTGAAGATTGTGATCATAATTTCATTATCACGTCACCACTACTAAATTAACAACTTATTCTTTTTGAGGGTAAACATGGAAGAACAATAGATCCTTAATGTTTGCAAATTTTTGTAAATGGAACTCATTTTGTGGAACAGAGGGAGCAACCGAGCAATTAAAAAGAAAGTAGTTTGTTAGCTTATACCATGTGTCCAGCGCCTACATTTTGGTCTGTTGCTAAAATTTCTAAGACTTGATATAGTTCGCAGAACCTTTCTCATTGGAAGTGACAAGCTAAGCGTAAAATCATCTGATTCTTAATTCAAATTAAACTCATCTTAACTCCACTTATGGTTTCATTCCAGGCAAGTTAACTGTGTATTGAAGTATTATACATGATGCTGATAGTAGATTTTTTGCAGACAACTGATGTGAAAGGTAAGCATGCAGCTCAATCTATTCTAACGAAAAAGCGTAGGGACCCTGGAGACAAGGACCAAGGTAATCATGCTGGCGATAACCAGGATGGATGTGCCAATAGCTTCTCATTTTTCCCCTCAAGTACTTCGCTAACAGAGGACAGAGAAGAGTTGATTGCATTGAGGGATCAAGTGGAAGATCTACAAAGGAAATTATCAGAGAAAGACGAACTTCTGAAATCAGCTGAAATTTTGAAAAGCCAGATGACTTCAACTCTTGCTAAACTTGATGAACTGGAGCACCGGGTTTTTGAAAAGGACTCTGTAGTGAAGTCTACCCAACTACAACTTTCTGATGCAAAGGTTCAACTCTAATGCTTGAGTACCCTTCTTAGTTTTTCTCTCTGTTTTTTTTATTTTCATTTATTTAGGGAACTTTGCACATACTTGACGCAAGTCAATGCAGTTTATTCTTTGTTCATTTCCTTTTATGTGGGAAATTTTGAAGTTTTAATGAAGAAAGTTATTCTTTGTTTACATCTTATAGATATAATATTTGATTATGTTTTCTTAGTGCATTGTTGTGACCATAATATTAGTTGCAGAAAATTATAGCCAAAAGGGAAATACCAATTATTTCTGAGTAACATCTAGCAAACATCCATAAGATACAATAGATGACTATATTGATAGGGAGGGAGAGAAGGCTGTTGGGTAAATTCCATATTTTTTAACAAATATTTTTTAGACAATATTACTGGAAAATCATACTTTTATCTATGTTCATGACACCTATCACAAGATAATGTTTAGAGTGTCTCTAATTTATACTTCAATTGGCATATCAATTAGCTCTTTCTGTTATTTCTTCGTTTTTGATCTTTCCGTTGTACATGTGAATGATTGACAGGTAATAAATAATTAAGTGAAAGAATGAGTTGCCTATGCTACTTTTTTTTTGTTCTTGCTAAATTTGCCTATACTACTTGTCTTTATTAATTGTTTTTTACTTAGATTTATTTTATTTTGTATAGACTCTATGTCAAAGCTGTTTACTGTGAGAGTTACCTTAACATATCCACAATACTGCTTATGTTTATCCAGTTTAGTAATACTATCAATCACCTTTTCGCTTCGCCATGAATAGGGTTCTTCCCCCTAGATGCTTCTTTCATTTTGTTGAGAAAAAGATGAAGACTTAAAGCAAGAGCTAGTGAAAGAGGAGAGAGAAAGAACCAATTGAAGTCCCATTTGCTTTAAGATCGATAATTATTTTAGTCTCACTTGTCGTAGTATGATAAATTTTTATGTTTTCTTTAAAATAAATAGCTTGTGCACAGGATAAATTTGAACGTAAACGATTCCCTTCTCTCTGTTTGATCTTTCTCAGACTATTGCAAATCATCCTTATAACTTTCCTTCCCCAGATTAAGCTTGCTGACAAACAAGCAGCCTTGGAAAGGTTACAATGGGAAGCCATGACTTCCAGCACACAAGTGGAGAAGCTTCAAGAAAACGTGAATACCATGCAAGCAGAGATGTCTTCATTCACGCTCTTATGTGAAGGCCTGAGAAAGAATGATGCCGCCTTATCTACTGAAGATGATGATGCCGCACTGTATCATTCAGATCATGTTATAGATATAGTAAGCTACTGACCATTTGGCAGCACAATTAGTTCATGTTTCATTTTTGGCTGCCATCATATATAAATTTTGCATTTAACAAGTATTTCTTATTAGAATGAAAGATATATACTATCCCTGTCAAACTGTTGCTATCTAACACAATGCTAAATACACATTAATAACTCATGAATTTTCTTATTTCCTCGTTGGTTTTTGGTTTTTGTTCTCTCTTTTTTTTTTGTTGTGTGGTTGAGGTCTCATCTTCTAAATTGTTTGGTATATACTAAAAATTCAAAATTGTTTAAACAGGATTATTTGGATGAGACGGAGATGCAGAAAATGGAGAAGGCACAAGAAGCTTACATTGCTGCTGTTGCTGCTGCAAAAGAAAATCAAGATGAAGAGTCTATTGCTGCGGCAAGGAGTGCAAGGTTACATCTTCAGTCGTTTGTGTTTAAGAACTAAAAGAATGAGCACTGGAAGAATAGTTGTTATGTTACATGTCCAAGACCTGCTGGTGAGAAACTTTTTCACCAGTTCCTTAAGGTATTATTTAGCTGTCTGTCGCCATATCTATAGCTATGAAATATTGTTGAAAAGTATTTCCCAGCAGACCCTTTTAAGAATGTTTGAAATTCTGCTAATTTTTCTGGATCCACTGTAACTGCTAAAATTATTTTGTGAGTTGGGTGGCAATTAATACTAGTGAAGCTTCTCTAATAATGGGATTTTAATCTTTGTCGTTTGTGTTTAAGAACTATATGAAGTTGCAAATTGGTTAATTGTGTTGTCAGGCATAGAAAAAAGTATTTTACTAGTGCATGGAGTCGTGGTCTGCAGTGTACAGTGGCATAAAACGGTTTGCTTATAAACCCTGTTAGGACTTCTGTGGCATGATTCAGTTGTTCAAAAATATGAACAAATTGTTGACAAGTGCTTATCAATAGGGAAGGACTGTATAACGTGTATATAATTGTGAGAGAGTAAACTAGGAAGTTGGTTGTAAAGGAGAGCTACTAATCTGTGGCTAGTGCCTTGAGCTAACAATGTAGGAGTATGTTGCAGGGTAAGTTGTTGAAAGCTAATGAAACTGAGACTAATGCCTTGAGCTAAAGTTGCTGTAGTTTCTAACAGCTGCAGCAATGGAATCTTGCACATCGCCTTGCTGCCTTGCGTGGCTGCTCTTTAGATTCTGGTACTCTCACCTTTAGTTGCTCTTCTAGTGTAGGCATTCTCTGTGGACTGCGTTTACATTCCCAATTCATTCTGCATTTTCACAAATTTCTGAATAATTTAGATTAACGACGTGGGAATTAATGTGTAAAAAATACTGTAGTTTTGTTGCATCTTACGATAAAATATTGTGATTATTGTTGCGACTAGATATAATGACGCACTGTGTAAATAAGTGCATGTATATTTGTAATTTGGGGATGTGTTTACTCGGAACAAAGCTCGCAACTTTGTTGTTGCAACAACACACACACACCGGATCTTAAGCTTATCTCATGTTCTAGGTTCTCCAAAATTTCTACTATTTGTTTGTCCTAATAAAAGTGTGAAGTGTCCCATGACTCCCATCCTAGCTGTTTGTCCTAATTTTTGATTCACGTAAATCGGAGCAAGGCAGGAATAAGATTTAGAAAAGAACTGAATTGATCGGGAATAGACCAACATAAAGAAAAAACTTCTCTACGTCATCACTTCTAAAGTGCGGATTCTGAATGGCTGTTTTTGTCAATTTTTGCATCCGCATTTTTAGTTGTGAAGGCTCTCCCTAATATTTTTAAGGGCAAAACTATAAATTTGGCCACCGAAATTGACACGTTTTATTAAATACCCGATTGAACTTTTAATTTGTTAAATTAACTAACTGAACTAATTACAATTTTCAAATTAGGTCATTTCGTCAAATTTGGTTAACGGCTGTCAAGTTTTTTCATAAGTGGAAGAAAAAAAAAGGGAAAAAAAAATAAAAAATGAGGTGGTCAATCAGAAACAATGACATGGAAATAAAAATAGATTTTTTTAAAAAAACAGAATTTGTTAAAAAATAGAATTTTTTAAAAAAGCAGATTTTTTTTTAAAAATAGAATTTTTTAAAGAGATTTTGTTAAAAAAACATTTTTTTTAAAAACAGAATTTGTTAAAAAATAGAATTTTTTTAAAAACAGATTTTTTAAAAAAATTTCTGCTTTTAAAAAAGTTCCGTTTTTTTAAAAATTCTGCTTTTTAAAAAAAGCTATTTTTTAAAAAATTCTGTTTTTTTAAAAAAAACTGTTTTTAAAAAAGTTCCGTTTTTTTAAAAAATCTTATTTTTATAAAATTCTGTTTTAAAAAATCTAATTTTAACAAATTCTGTTTTTAAAAAATCTACTTTTAAAAAAAATGCTGTTTAAAAAAACTGTTTTAAAAAATCTGTTTTAAAAAAAATTCTGTTTTTAACAAATTCTGTTTTTAAAAAAATCTGTTTTAAAAAAATCTATTTTTTTAAAAAAATTGCTTTTAAAAAATCAATTTTTAAAAAAAATCTGTTTTTTAACAAATTCTGCTTTTAAAAAATTCTATTTTAAAAAAATTCCGTTTTTTTAAAAAATATATATATTTTTTAAAATCCGCTTTTTAAAAATTCTGTTTTTTAAAAACCTGTTTTTAAAAAATTATTTTTTTAAAATCTGTTTTAAAAAATTCTATTTTTTAACAAATTCTGTTTTTTTTAAAAAATTCTATATTTTTAAAAAATTTCATTTTTATTTCCATGTCATTGTTGCTGATTGGCCACCTTATTTTTTATTTTATTTTCCCTTTTTTTTTTGTTTCCACGTATGAAAAAATTTGACAGCCGTTAACCAAATTTGACGGAATGACCTAATTTGAAAATTTTAATTAGTTCAGTTAGTTAATTTGATAAATTAAAAGTTCAATCGGGTATTCAGTAAAACGTGCCAACTTCGATGGCCAAATTCATAATTTTGCCTATTTTTAAGCATTGAATCTGCAATTAGACGACCGCGATTTGTTGTAAAGATAAATTATGAATCGATCTCCATATATCTCCATATGTATGTGTGTATATATGTACACAGAGAAGATCTCCAACGAATTGGTCCGTTGGCCTTTACCATATAATGACGAAGTTTTTAGTTATAGCGACGATTGTCGCCATATCCGGTTCATGCTATGGCGACGGTATGAACCGTCACCATAATTTTAAAAAACCGTCGTCATATATATATATATATATATATATATATATATGAGTTTCAACTGACCACCCGGTCAGATTGAATTTAATATGGCTATGACATTTTTAAGCCATAGCATGATGAACTGCACTGTCAATGCGCCATAGCTAAAAAACTTGTGGCTATAGCTGGTCCGTCAATGAACTAGTCCGTTGGCTATAAATGGTATTCTTTTGTGAGATAGAGGGAGTAGGAATTAGCTACTTACACCGGGAAAGCAAAAGAACTTGAGCTACTATTTGAACGAGTTGACTCGCTATTTGAGCGAGTTGACCCGCTTGAGCTTCTGGGCACTGATTTCCACTTTTTAGTTTCTTCAACCTCTGTTATTTCTTTGATATCCTCATCATCCGGCGGCAAATCTGTACTCCCTTTTTCCTCACCCTACAGGAAACATCAAAATAAATAGTAGAAAGTAAATTCCCCCACACACAAAAATCCATCTGGGTGAAAATTCACTTTATATATATATATATATATATATATCCGGATCTTAATCTCACCCTTTATCTAGCTCACTTTGCTCACCCCTTTTAGCGACGGACCGAGCGACGATTCGGTCCGTCACTATATGTTCGGTCCGTCGCTATATGTTGTCCGTCGTTATATGTTGTCTCGAGTCCTAAAAGCTAAGAGACGACGGTTTACATATATATATACGAATCAGCATCAATCGTCCGATCCGTCGCTAAAGGAGGGTGGGCAAGATAAAGGGTGAGCTTAAGATCCGGACCATATATATATATATATATATATCTGCGTCGAAGTCAAGTCACACTTTATCTTACTTACCCGTATCACTCCCTTTAGCGACGGACCCAATGACGATTTGGTCATACAATGGTCGTCGCTCTATACTTTTAGCGACGCTATATGTTTTGCCCGTCGCTAAAAGTATGAATTTATGCCAACTATGTATGATCAAACTTGGCCACGTCCGGTCCGCTAAAGGGGTGAGACGGTGAGTAAGATAAGGGGTATGCACTTGATCCTTGCTCTGTCTATATATATATATATATATCCCTTCTCCAGTAAACCTTAAACAATGAACCAAAAGCAAATTGGCTATAGCGACGATTTTTTGAGCTACAACGACGGTTCGAACCGTCGTCATAGCTATGTTGTCGGCTTTATATAGCTGGTTCGTTTTTGGTTCGCTAAAAAAGAAGACCGTATATATATAATTTTATTTAAGGAAGATGAAATTTATTAATCCTGAAAATCGGTTACAAGAAAATAGTTAATAAATTCAAGAACAGAGCCTAACCAAGAGAATGGATACACAAACTAAGAAACAAGAGTCGACTCCACCAGTTCATGAGCAACATGATTGCCCTCACGATGAATATAAACAAAACAAAGATCCTCACATAAGTGTTGAGTTATCGTGTGATAGTAAAGTCTCAAATCAAAATACAAGGAGAAAGATTAAGATCATATAATGCTCTAATGGATAATATACTAATGAAAATTGTTAAATTCACAACAAAAAATATTATTTCCACAACAAAAGTATCATTATAGATCGTATAGCGACGGTATACATGTACAACGACACTTTTGTTAACAAAAAATGTTATGAATTTAACAATTCTCTATACTAATATATGTTAACCTTTTGGGTTAAGATACGATTTCAAATAAACATATATAGACTGAATATTCTCAATAAATCAGGGTTTGCCCTCATTATCAAAAATGATAACTCATCTTTAACTACCATGTCTTTTGAATTCTCACAAAAATGAGGTGTTTTAAAATCCAAGGTACAAAAACCCCCATCATAAATGAAATATCTTTTTCTATATCAAGTACCAAAAAAAAAATTACTCTGTCCATTCTTTTTTAATTCAAATGGATGAAAATACAAAGACTAAGAAAAATAATTAATTCTTTGTCTAATTGATCAAATTGAATATAAAATTTCTATATTACCTTCCTAAAATTCTTTAGTAAGATAAAAGAGAGATACATTAGTATTTAATATAGGGATGATATGAAAACTAAATTATATATATTAATAATTTCTTAAATTCTACAAATGACTAGAATAAAAAGAATAAATTTTAGCTTATAAAATGACAGGTAAAAAGGAATGGAGGGAGAAGTACTACTGAAAAACACAAAAATCTAAAAAGAGAAGTTGCTAAATACTTAATATTTAATCTACAATACTTAATTTTTCATCCTTAAAAAAAATTAACTAAACTAATTATAATTTCAAACCTTATGACTTCTCCGCCTTGGTGAACCCTTGTCCCTCCGACCACCCTGATCCGCCGCCGCAGTGGCTTTTCCCTCCTCCACCAAAGTGATCCCTCCGTCATCCCCAAAGCAGAAAACCATATAATCCTCATCGGCAAAAGATGGCCTTGATGATCTTGACTTATTTTCAGTAACATTTGAGATTTTTTTGGCTGCTTGGCTATTTTTCTTCTCCTCTGAAGCTTTTTCGGGATTCTTAAGGCTTTTTCTATCAGCTTTTTGGTTAAAAATCATCCCTCCAATTGACATTTGAATTGGTTCTTCATCTGAAAAATCCATCAGAAAATAACACAAGTCATACCCCATTATCTAATAAACTCACAAAAATAATGCAAGGAAAAGTCTATACATGTACAATTTCCATTACACCTATATATATATATATATATATATATATATATATATATATATATATATATATATATATATATATATATATATATATATATATATATATATATATATATAGTAAGATAAGATTCTTCTTAAATAAGATTCTTCTTAAATAAATAATTCTACTTTAATTAAAACGGCGTCGTTTTGGAGGGGCCTTGATGGACATTTTGTAAATACAATGCCACCACGTATTTACAAAAAATGCCACTGCCATTCCCTCCAAAAACTACGCCGCTTGATAATAAAAGAATGCTATTTAAGCGGAATGCTATTTAAGAGAAACGCTTCGATCCCTAATCGTATATATATATATATATATATACCACGGATGAACCGCGTCGTCATAACGTATGACGACGACTTTCTGTTCTATGGCGACGGTTCGAACCGTTGTCATAGTTTTGGTTTCTTGAACATGACTATATATATATTTTATTGTTAATTATATATATATAATGTGGCGGGTCACTTTTATAATAATATTCAATCGAATGTACTAATGTCTTTGATAATTCGATTAATTTTTTTCATAATACCTAACATGACTTACATTAATGATACGTAACTAGAAATTAATGATTCATCTATTTTTAATAAATCTAACAAGCATGGGACTCGTTTGCTAGGTAGGAATATTTATTGGAAATCATAATTTTATTTCTATTTTATTAAATTAATTTTGATATCGATCAGTGATGAGTACATATAATAACTAATTGATGAGGATCAATAATAAATATAATGTTGGCCAAGTTCCCTTATGAATTATAATTAAAATTTACAAATAATATTATTGACTTATCTTGAACGTTTATATAAAATATGTTTGAAATCTCATTTTAGTAATTTAATTACGGTAATGAGATTCTCATTAATTAATATTTATTAGGCTATCACCTTTAGTTGATCGGACATAAGTAGAAAATATTATTAATGTACGATCACAATACACCTAAGAATTTTATATTCTTTTTGCTTCCAAACGTTTTGGAAGATATATATATATATATATATATATATATATATATATATATATATATATATATTTAGGATCTTAAATTTCATACTTATTCAACTCATTTGACTCCCATTTTAGTAATGACCAACTGACGGTTTGGTCATACAATCATCGTTTATACTTTTAAGAACGCTTATTTGTTGTCCGTCGCTAAAAGTATAGATAAACAGTTGTATATTAGACCGAATCTGTCACGGGTCCGTCGCTAAAGGGGTGAGCTTCAGGTGAGTTGGATAAGGGGTGAGCTTAAGATCCGATATATATATATATATATATATATATATATATATATATATATATATATATATATATATATATATCCATCCATCCACAAAGAACTTAGGGCTCGACTCTTTTAGCTCAAATTAATTACAACTCAGTGACTTATAAAAAAAAAAAAAATTGTCTAAAATTTATACAGTTGTGGCAATTTGGGCAAAAAGGTTCAACTCCAACAACAATTCTTGTGGATGGAATCCTATATATATATATATATATATATATATATATATATATATATACTATCGAGATTAAGAACATTTTTTTTAAATAATTAGTCTTAAATAGCATTCTTTATCAAAACGATGTAGTTTTGGAGGACGATGGCATTTTTTTGTAAATACGCGGTAGTATTGTATTTACAAAATGCCACTGCTCCCTCCAAAACTACGCCGCTTTGATAAAAAGAATGCTATTTAAGCGAATGCTATTTAAAGAGAATCGCTTCTTGATCTCTTCTGATATATATATATATATATATATATATATATATATATATATATTTCAAGACTATCGTCTCTGCAATACACGTCTGGATTTTATATTCGCTGCTTCCAAACTAATTGGCCGCGCTATCAGGATTTTGAAGGGATAGTTTATATAATTTTTTTTCATAAATATTTTATAATTTTTTAATATTTCAAGAAGAAATTTCCATATTATTCCTTCACAATTTAAAGAAAATTAATTACAAAGTTAGTTAATGTATTAAATGTAATATTAACCATTTGAGTTAACTCATGACCACCCGAGTTAACTTATTCGATGAGTTAGCTCGGATGATAATGAGGTATGATTGTTGATCGTGTTTTAATCCAATGTTTTCTAGATATTTTATTTTGTTATTATTTGAGTTAGATTTATTCCATAAAAAAGGTTTTTTAATTAATTAAAATTAGTTATATATTCTCATAATTATAATTAAAAATATATTATATTTCACAAAATATATGTTATAACTAATAGATGTCTAATAAACTTAGGGATAGAGGAGATAATTGAGAAAAAAGTATTTTTAATTAGAAACATATATTAAGTTTAATTCAAAATATATCTTTGAACCCCGTCACTGGGACACGGACCGCATGCGTAAGCCTGTTATTGAAATCTTTGTTCGGAGAGGGGAGACATAATTTAGTCTCAAGACCGGAAAATTTCACAACACTTTGGATATTTTTACATGAAAAATGTTGCTATAGATGTATAGTGACAATTTTCATGTGGAAATATCATTTTTTGTTGTGGATTTATCAATTTCCACACACACACACACACACACATATATATATAGTTCTTCTCCAGCGAACTGGAAGAAGCGAACTAAGAATGAACCGGCTATAACGACCGTTTTTCCGTCGCTATAGCATAGAAAGACAGTTTTTTATGCTATAACGACAGAAAAAATCGTCGCTATAGTCGATTCGCTCGTAGTTCGCTGGAGAGAGCCGGACTATATATATATATTGTTATAAAATGTGTAGATTCATAATATTATATGGATGTCTAGATACATGTAACTCCCATGCATTGAGTATTAAAATGTATGAATCTTGAGTTTTGTAACTTCCTAGTAGTATTGATGTTCTTATTTCTATAAACAAGACAATTGTAAAGTGATTGAGAGATATACAAAAGATTATGCAAATACTCTCTTTTATCTAATCATCTTGTTTTTAGTTATCTTTCATAACACGTTATCAACACGAATTGCTTATCATTTTTGTCTTGAAGCAGATAATCATAGTTTATTTGAAGAAGAAGGGATAACTCTCTCTCTCTCTCTATATATATATAATATATGTTGTGTTCTGTTATTACCACCATATGAATAAGAGGTGATAAGGTATTACAGTATATATATGTTATCTATTATCTCTGCACCACCAATATGTCTAGTGTCCACTAGTACTCTATAGCTAATGGTGTGAAATAGGTCAGGAAATAACACTGACCACACAACTGAATACACCCGAATTTACCTAGTTAGACTTAACATACATCATTGTGGTAAAATTAATTATTCTGATTTGAATAGTATAACAATTGGCAACAACCCTTGCGTGAAAGTACTAAATTAATAAAAATGGACTGTTGAATACATCTTTGTATCACCTTGACTTTGAGTTTGTAAGTTTATTTGTTGGCATTTTTTTAGTAGAGGCTGCAAGCTCAGCAAAAGAATAAAGTAATATTAATGCGACTACTGTTTTTTTGATGCAATAATTCAAAAGAGAAAGTCTTCATATTCTAAAAACAAGTAAAGTTAATTAATTACATGTACAAATTGTAATGTAGAATAACTTTAAAAATTTGCCTCTATGCCTAATTCTTGTTGATCTTATGGCACATAAGATTCAAATGTTTTTATGATTTGGCATGATCATCTAGGATAAATAATGATGCATTAAATTATTGAAAACTCCCATGAACATCCTTTAAAGAACCAGAAGATTCCTTTACCTGTTAATTATATCAAAGTAAATTAATTACCAAATTATCACATTTAATTATTGTTATTTGGTGTTCATCTTCTAAGAAAGAATTTAGAATGATATTTTTAAGGTATATTTTGAGGATTGTTATTTTAATAGTTTTTCCACCATTAAGGGGAGAAAAGTCGTTGCCTGAAGCACGACGTGAGATCATTGCCAGAAGCACGACGAAAAATTAATTGGAATGTTTCAACGTTATTTAATCTTGATCCTTATACAAATTAGTATGAACTAGAAGTTCAAAGGATTATTTATTTGCAATGAATTGCAAATCAATTACCAGAATTATTCACCGATAATAAGAAAAGTGTGATATCTCACATTTTAGTTGCTAATACTCTGAAGAGATTGAAGTCCTCAGAGGACAATCGATTAATCTGACGAAAATTGAATCAAAGTCACACTTTAAACATGGAAGAATGATCGGTGTTAAAAATAAAATTTACCGTAAGAAAGAAAGTACAAGAAAAACAAGTTTACGACTATAAAGAGGCTATACCCATGAAACAGGCTACAAAATTTATTGATCTATCCAAAACTTATGAACAAAAATCTCCTTTAAATAAAACTCTTGAAGAGTTATCTCTCGAAGAGGATGAGTTATCCCCTGAAGAGGATCAGGTACCTGAAAATAACGAGATCTCGATACATTATGTATATACAGGAGACGAATATATTGGATAGAAATAAAATTATTGTCGACAACATATTTTTATATAAAATTGTTCTTGATATTACCAGAAGTAATGATCATGAATATGAACCACAAATTGTTGATGAATGTTCAATGTAAAAATGTTTGGCCAATGTGGAAAGAGGCGATTCAAGTAGAACTAAATTCACAAAGTAAACATGAACTTTTTGGACCTGTAGTCCGAACACCTGAAGGTGTAATGCCTGTTGGATACAAATGAGTATTTGTACGAAATAAGAAAAATGAAATTATATGGTACAAAGCGCGACTTGTAGCACAAGGTTTCTCGCAGAGACCTGGTATTAATTATGGAGAAACATATGCTCATGTAATGGACGCAGTTATATTCAGATTTTTAATTAGCTTGGTAGCAAAAGAAAATTTTGGATATGCGATTAATGAAGGTTGTTATAACATAACTATATGGATCATTAGATAATGATCATATATACATGAAAATCCCTGAAGGATATAAAATGACTGAAGCATATAATTCTACATCTCAAAGTATGTATTCTTTTAAGCTACAAAGATCTTTATATAGGTTAAAGCAATCCAGATGCATATTGTGGTATAATCGCCTAAGTGGATATTTTTTGAAAGAAGGATTTGAGAATAATCCAATTTGTGTATGCATTTTTATCAAAAGATCATAATCTGAATTTGTTATTATTATTGTATTTATTGATGAAAGATCTTGCTCCAAAAGAGTCGACAAAAACAACTAATTTAAGATGAAAGATATTGGTAAGCCAAATTTTTGTCTTGGCCTACAAATTGAACTATGGAATTCTTGTTCATTAATAAGCATACACAGAAAAAGTCCTGAAGTAACTTTACATGGATAATGTTAATCCTTTTAGTACTCCAATGATGGGTTGGTCACTTGAAATCAAGAAATATCCGTTTTTACCACAAGAAAATGATTAATAAACTTTTGGTCTTGAAGTACCATATCTTTGTGAAATTGGTATTTTGGTCCCGAAGTACTATATCTTAATGTAATTGGTACTTTGATGTATCTTGCAAATTTAACAAGACTTGATATAACATTTGCAGTTAACTTACTAGCAATGTATAATAATGAAATTAAACATATTTTACTTTATCTTCGTGAGACTATTGATTTGGGATTATTTAATCCAAATGGTGATAGAACCAAGCATATTGCACCAAAATTATTTTATACACATGAGCCCCAGAAGAATGGCAATATTGATCATGTAATAATTTGGTTGATATATTCATTAAGTCATTACCAAATAAGATTTTGAAGAAGATGGTGCACAATATTGGCATACTTCGACTTAATGATATTTTTACCATGAACAATGAAAATTCTATGTACTTATGAAGGGGAGTAAAAAGGATATGTGCTAATTGTACTCTTTTTCCTTCGCTAAGGTTTTTTTTCCCACTGGGGTTTCCTTTGCAAGGTTTTAATGAGGCAATCCCAAGGCACTAGAAGTTATACAAGAAAATTTTACTCTTTTCTTTAGTCAAAATTTTTCCCACTGGGTTTTTATTTGGTAAGGTTTTTAACGAGGCATATTCTTAGAAAATTGCTACAAAAGAACTCCATCCTTTCTATATGAAGACAATGCTGCATGTATAGCTCAATTAAAAGGAGGATACATCAAAGGAGATAGAACAAAGCACATCTCACCGAAATTCTTTTTCACACATGACCTTGAAAAGTGTGATAACATTGATGTTCAACAAATTTGATCAAAAGATAATCTAGCAGATTTGTTCAGCATAACATTACCAACTACAACGTTTAAAGGATTGCGTCACAATATTGGAATCCGACAGCTGAAGGATTTAATGATATATTCATGAGGGGGAGCTAATACGCGCTGCACTCTTTTTTCCTTAACCAAGGTTTTTTCCCATTGAGTTTTTCCTGGTAAGGTTTTTAATAAGGCAGCTTTCAATGCGTATAACCATTCAATAGACATCCAAGGGGGAGTGTTATAAAATGTCTAGATTCATAATATTATATGGATGTCTAGATACATGTAACTCCCATGCATTGAGTATTAAAATGTATGACTCTTGAGTTTTGTAACTTCCTAGTAGTATTGATGTTCTTATTTCTATAAATAAGACAATTGTAAAGTAATTGAGAGATATACAAAAGATTATGCAAATACTCTCTTTTATCTAATCATCTTGTTTTAGTTATCTTTCATAACATATATATATATATATATATATATATATATATATATATATATATATATATATATATATTGAATAGATATCTAAGCAAGTGAGATAATATTATATTATAAATAAAAGTATATCTTTAGTACAAGAAAGCCCATAAATTCACAACTAAAGGAAAATAAATAAATAAATTTCAATAACTTCTGAACATAAATGTTTTGTGCAGACAAATACACATAAAAAAGATTATAGTATTACCTTGAGGGAGCAACCAGGAAATTAATGGTAATGAAGAAGCTCAAGAAGATGAGAGTTTTCCCGAAAAAGTATGGATGATCTGGAGAACAGAATAGTGTGGGTACACTTTAATATTGATTGAATTTTCCTAATCTTTATATAATTCTTGTAATTCCTTCATATGTTAATATGAGAATTTAATAAGAATACATGTATACACACCAAAAGTCATTTAAATGTACCTATACATGTTGCATTAATTTTAGGAAACTGATATTAATTTTAAAAGACATGCACAAACAATCAAGCTGGAAAGTAATTATTAATCATAATTGATTAAAGGGATTTGTTATTACTAATACAACTATTCGAGTTAACTCAAGGACGAATATCCGAGTCGACTCACAATTATTTTAAAATATAAAGATCTTTCGTCTATATATACATATATAAGTTATTGATTGATTATAAAATGGAAGGATTATTGTAAAAGTAGAATCCGGTTACTATGAAGTTAATTTCATGGTAAGTTGGTCAATTGATCAATACAGTGCTGACACGCAAGGAGAGAGATCACCTCCCGACCTGCGTGTCGACGCCGTATTGGTCAGTTGACCAAAATTAACTTCAACCTAACCACTCTCGTAAAAGTAGTATGCTTTAAAACCAATCACATTGGATGTGATGAGCATTTACTTTGTAATCTTGTTTATTTATTAATAAAAAAATTTATTTAATACAAATGTATTCTTTATCTATGTTTAATTAGTTGAATTAAATAAATGAGATAAACTCATAGTTTTGGAGCAATACTTTTAGAATCATGATGTTGATCATGCTAATGAGATTTAAATTCTAGATAGCTCATAACTAAAATGTTTCTAATTGTTGGGTCACTAATGTGGGGTTACTGATTTCAAATAGATTAATACATACTATGTTTGTTCTGTTGATGAGAATGATTGAATTTAGAATAAGAATACATGCATACACACCAAAAGTCATTTAAACTAATTGACCTATATATGTATGCATTAATTTTAGAAGACATGCACAAACAATAAAGTTGGAAAGTAATTATTAATCACCATTGATTAAAGGGATTTGTTATTACCAATATGACTATACGAGTTAACTAAAGGAAGACTATTCGAGTCAACTCACAATTATTTTAAAATAAAGATCTTTTGTATTTGTATATATATATATATATATATATATAGAAAGGATCAAGAGCATATCCTTTATCCAACATACCTTGCATACCCCTTTTGGGATGGGTCGAAGCGATGGTTCTTGCTCGTCGTTATAAGTTCTACTGTCGCTATATGTTGTCCGTCGCTAAAAGCTAAGACGACGGTTCTATATATAGCGACGGACCGAAACCGTCGCCCGATCCATCGTTAAAGGGGGGTATGCAAGGTATGTTGGATAAAGGATAAGCTTAAGATCCAGACTATATATATACACACACACATAGTTTCTTTCTAAAATGAACTCTTTAAATGGACCAAGAACGAACTGGAGAAACAATACGCGGGATAAAGTCGAATAAGAAATCAAACAAAAATAAAAAAACATGCGGGTTATATGTTTGTTGGGTTGGTTGTCAAAACAGGTCAAATTAAACAAAACAAAACCCACCTCAGATGAAACCATCGATTTCGCTCTCTAACCCTTCCCTCTTCCTCTTTCTTGCTACGAGCCTGTAGCAAACGGAAGGTGAAGATTCCTACAAAGCTCCGACCAACAGAAGGTAAAGCTCTGGCCAACGGAACCGTACCAAACGAAAGGTAAAGATCCTTAACTTAATTTATTAATTTTGTAATTTTTGTTTGTTGCGAAAGAAAATGTTGCGATTGTAATGCACAATTTGAGATTATAATGAATCAAGATAGAAAAAATAGATCAAAAAGAAAGAATGGTAGATTAGAGAAAAATGAATAACAAAAATATAATGTATTTCATAGGTAAAAAGATTACAGGAGATTTTTAATTTCCAAAAGATAATCCTCTCTATCTCTACTTCCTCTATTTATACATTGTTGTTACTTTCCTTCATGAATGTAACTGTTATTCTAACTAATCTTCCCTCTCTATTTTAAATTCTCATTTTTCCCTCCTAAACTATAACCTAACTAATTCAGTTACTACTGAATTACTTCCTTCCTGCTGCCATGTCTGCTGATGCTCCCTCCTTTTTGCCTTTGCTGCTACCAACTTCTCACCCTTGTTGCTATTCACAACATTACCCTGCTCTCGAAATTGTCCTTGTCCTCTCAAGGACTAAAATTGAAATCTGAAAACTGGTGCACCATTTACTGAGCATCTTCCCATGAAGCATCTTCAGGATTGTTGTTTGCCCAATGAACTAGATATTCCACTTTGGGACGATTGCTGAATTTAAGTACTCTTCTATCCAATACAACCACATGAACAATCTTTAGACGACCATCTGTAGCCACTGGAGGTAGTGTAGGGGCTATTTGTAAATGTACACCAATCTGTTTCTTCAGTAAAGAGACATGAAACATATTTTGTATTTGAGCATGGACAGGTAGTGCCAGTTTGTAAGCTACATGACCAACCTTTGCATTACTTGGTAAGGGCCATAAAATATCTTGGAGCTCATTTGAATGAAGATCTTTGGGCTAGAGTGGAATATTTATATGGCTGCAACTTCAAATATACTGAATCACCTACGTCAAAGCTCCTCTCAGTCCTCTGTTGATTTGCATAATTCTTCATCCTCACCTGCGCCTGCTTCAACTTACTTCTCAAATAAGCTAAAACTCCACTTTTTGATTGAATAAAAATTGTCCACAGCTGGAACTCTAGAGTTCTCAATTTGGTGAAAGTTAAGATGTGGAGGAGACATTCCAAACAAGGCCTGAAATGGAGTACATTGTATAGCTTCATGATACTCCCTCCGTCCGATGATAAAAGTCCTTATTACTATTTTGGGTAGTCCCACGTTAAATGTCCACTTTCCTTTAATAACTAAACTTTTACACATTTTTTCCTATTATACCCGTAGCATTAAATATCTCATACTTTTCTTATTATAATTCTCTCTCAATATTTAATAAGTATAATTAGTTATGTGCTAAAAATATTTTGAATTGAAAAGCTGGAAAGTCACTCTCTCACCTACATTGAAAATAATTAATGACATATTATTATGGGCAATTTTGTCATTTCATTCCTCTTCTTAATGTGACGCCCCCAAAATAGGTATACATCATCTATTCTGAGTCGCCAAATACATGGTACAGAATACAAATACAATCTTAAATATACAACATGAACTGTGAGTTTTAATACAAATATTGTCTTCTAGACAGTATTCAAACTCAAAATAAGTCCTCAATACATTTATTAACACACTATTTTATAGAATAGTGAGGACTACTAATACTATCATCTGGACCATCGCTCCGTTCCCCGACTAGTCTCTGCTACGTTCTCATTTCCTGAAGAGAACAATGAAAGTAAAAGGGTGAGCTCAACTAGCCCAGTAAGAAATATTATGACTAAGATAATGCAGAATAAATTATCGTTAGCCTTTAACAGTGTTAAACTGATACAATCTAACAAACATCAAGTTTAATTGCAGCGGAATAAGCAATCCATTAAAAGAGTCAAGTAGAGAATAAAATCTACTATCTTCTATGATTTAGAAGGTTTTTCATCACTTTTATTGCTGAGACTCAACTTAATAAATAAACCACATCATCCCCCACACTACTACCAAGGATATTCATTAGTATCACAACCACAAATTATCCATGCACTACGGGCAAGGATATTCGTGTATTCATCAATGGTCATGATCATGCCAACAATCGTCCATCAATGCACTACACGCTAATGAGGACTTTTACCACATCATTTGTAACATTACTACCATGATTATACCGAATAATCCCTGATCATAATCATACCAAGTCCATCTATGCACTACAGGCCACAAATGACTTTCAACATAATATAAACATGAGAATGATGCCAATGATATAAGAATTCAATAAAACAAGTTCAAGAATCAATTTATCCAGGAACCAATAACGTCCAAATTGTCAACATGATACTGCTTTGTGGAGTAAAATTCAAGAATACTCAGAAGAATATTTTCATGAAAAGATACTGGATGAAGCGCAAATATCAAAAATATTCCACTAATTTCATGGAGTATAAAAGCAAAAACTTTAACCAACTGAGTATAATAAAGAATGGAATAACAAAAGAAATCACCAGGCATGTGATAGAATCGCATGCATAAAAGTTATTCCAACAGTAATAATAAATAATCGGAACGGTCACGCAGAACGCATTATGCGTGGATATTCCAATGTAATAATAAATAATGGAACCAGTCATGTGTAAACGCATTGCACAAGATATTCCAATGTAATGATAAAGAATGGAATAATAGAAGAATTTCACCATGTATGCGAAAGATTTAGATGACATAAAAGTTATTCCAACATAATAATAAATAATGGAATAATGTAAGAATTCCACCAAGTATAGGGTAGTCCACGTATATAGGTTATTCCAATAGAATAATAAAGAATGGAATAATGAAGTTCTCTTCATGAATACAAAAAAGAAATAATACCCTTACCTTAGAAGAAACTGGATATAGGAGTAGTGAAGTAGCGAGATACTTTTTTTCTTTCTCTATATAGTTTCTCTCTTTAGAGTTTCAATGAATTAAATAAGAAATAATGAAGGAATGAACTTCTATTTATAGGAAAATGGACCTATAAGAACTAATTCATGAAACGGTCCAGATTGATTTACTTTTTAAAGACTGACGGTCCATATTAATTTACTATACAATATTAATAAAATATTCTAATAAAATAAAATCTTTTAAATAAAATATAATATATTCTATTTATAATAGAATAAAATGAATAATTTTATAAAAGTATTCTGCTTTTATATAAAAGATTTTACTATATGCAAACACTATGCATGAACTATGCAAACACTATGCATAATAGAATATTATATATTCTATTTATAGTCTATTAAAATGATAACTTTATAAAAGTATTATGTTTTATATAAAAATATTTTACTATGCAAATACTATGCAGGCACTATGCAAATACTATGCATAATAGAATATTATATATTCTATTTATAGTCTAATAAAACGAATAACTTTATAAAAGTATTCTGTTTTATATAAAAAGTTTTCTGTTTTATTACATTTATAATAATAATAAAAAAACTTATCACCTTTATTATAATTCACAATATTAATCGACCAAGTTGTTCCAAGGAAAGATGGGGCTTTCCAATAAGGATTTCTCCCTATTGGCGCGCAATTAGGTGACCAAACCTCTCTTTGGCAAAACTTCTAGACATCGTTAATATTGTAAATAATAATATTAATAACTTTGTTATCTCAATTATTGATTTAATAATATATAAAATATCGACAATAATTGAATCAAATAATGTGAGATACTATGTAACAATTACTATAGCAATAATTGAACAAAATTGAGTGACTTCTCACGTAAGCATCAATAATCAAAATCGTGTGTTACTATGCAACCACACGTATTACTGTACTTTTAACACCGGGTGTTTCAACAATTTTAACGGTAAAACTTCCGCCGTTATTTTCATAAAAATATTTTTGTCATTTTCTTAATCCGACAATAATTCCGTTGTGGGGTCCACCAATGATTGTACCATAGTACGGATATTCCCCGACAAAAAGAATATTCTCCGACCAATCGAATATTATACAACAACTTGCATACTTTTCAAAATTTATAAATATTACTCACAACTATAACATTATCTTAAATCCACACCATAATTTTGGAAAAAATATTTCGAGAAAATTAAATCTTTATTCGTAAAATTTGGGATTTTACACTTAATATGCGTGAAAAGTCCACCAGGATTTTTATCCTGGGACGGAGGGAGTAGTTGGTATTATACCACTATTGAGCTAAACTCAACCAGGAATACCATTTCTTTGGATGGTCACTGCACATGCATCTCAAATAACATTCCAAACATTTATTCAATCCCTCAGAGGGTGATAGGCTGAGCTTAAACATAACTTGACTCCCAGTTATTTAAAAAAAGTTTGCCAAAATGTACTAATAAAGATTTTATCTCTATCAATGACTATAGTTTGTGATAAACCATGAATACCATAACTGGTGTCAATGAATACCCTTGCAATGGAACTTGCTGTATAAGAATGGCATAACTGATCTGCCTTTTGAATGGGGTAATCCCTCAATGAAGTCCATGGAGATATCAGTCCATGGTTTATAAGGAAACTCCAAAGGTTGCAATAAACCTGGGTAAGACACACATTCAGTTTTATGCCTTTGACAGACTTCACACTCCTTAACCCACAACTTAATGTCTAAAATAAGAGAATCCCAAACGAAGTATGCTCCCAATTTCTTGTGAGTTGCTTGAGTACCAGAATTTCCTCCTATTGAACTCTCATGGAAAACTGAAAAAAATAGATTTTCTGAGATTTGTTTGAGAACCTATGTAAATCAATCACTTATTCTTTAAGATGTCCTTCTGAAAAGTATAATGGGTTACACTATCCTAAGAAATACTAAGTTGTTGAATAATGGACTGAACTTTGTTATCTCCTTCATAAGAATGTATGATTTATTGTACACAGTTAGGGACTATTCCAGTAATTTCCATTGATTGAGCTGTGTGCTCTTCCCAATCCCTTCTAGACAGGGCATCAGCTACAACATTGTCTGTTCCTTTTTTTTTCTCAACATCTTACTTAACCACTTCTGTTGCAGAAAAGTGGATAATCTTTGCTCCATAAAAAACTAAAGTGTTTGATGATCAGTTTTTATAATGAAATGAGCCCCAATTAGATATGATCTCTACTTAGTGATAACTTACAATATAGCTAAGAGTTCCTTTTCATAAATAGATAATCCCAAATGCTTTGGTGCTAAAGCCTTACTCAGAAATGCTAGTGGTCTACCCCGCCCCTTGCATTAAGATAGCTCCAATACCCTTAGAGCTATCATCTGTTTCAATAACAAAGGGCTGAGAGAAATCAGGTAAAGCTAAGACTTTAGTTGAGCTCATAGCTTCCTTGAGGTTAGTAAAGGCTGAAGTAGCTTCAGGAGTCCACTTGAATCGGTCCTTCTGCAATTATTTAGTTAAAGGCCTAATGATTTCCCCATAATTCCTTATAAATCTTCTATAATATCCAGTGAAGCCAAGGAAACCCCTCAGAGCCTTAATTGTCCTAGGTTCTGGCCAATTAAGCATACAAGCAATCTTATTTAGATATACAGCAACACCCTCTGCAGTAATTATGTGTCCCAAATATTCCACTTGGGATTAAGCAAATGAACACTTTGACAGTTTAGCAAATAAGGTGTTTTTTCTTAATAACTCTAGTGTAATAGACAAATGGTCAACATGGGAAGTCAGATCAGAGCTATACACTAATATATCATCGAAGAATACAATAATAAACTTCCTTAAATGTTCACAAAACACCTGATTCATGAGAGCTTGGAAGGATGCTGGTGCATTTGTGAGACCAAATGGCATGACCAAGAATTCATAGTGGTCTATGTGTGTTCGAAATGTTGTCTTTGAAATGTCATGTGGATGCGTTGTTATTTGGTGATATCCAACCCTTAAATCCAACTTGGAATAAACTGTGGATCCTCTAAGCTCATCCAATAATTCCTCAATGATAGGAATAAGGAATTTATCCTTGAACGTGATGTTGTTTAATTCCCTATAGTCCACACAAAACCTCCAAGTTCCATCCTTCTTTTTAACCAACAAAACTGGTGAAACAAAAAGGCTTTGACTAGGTTGAATAATACCAGTTGCTAGCATCTCTTTCATAATTTTTTCAATCTCGGGTCTTTTGAATATGAGGGTATCTATATAGACTGATTGTAAATGGATCTACACTAGTTTTCAATATAATTTGATGATCATAACTTCTTAGAGGGGGTAGTGACTTTGGTTCTTAGAACATATCCTCAAAAGACTTCAGTACTTATTGAATCTGGGGTGGACAATCACGTGTCTTAACTTCTTGAACTTGAAGTGAACATACACATGCCACTAATGATAATTGGTCTTTCTTCCAAGCTTGTTGTAAGTGTACTATAGTGATCATGGACACGGAGCTAGGTTGTCTATCACTAGTTCCTTTTAACATATATAACCTTCCTTTGTCCCTCATAGAAACTCAAAGTTAATGAGTTGAAGTTGAACACACAATCTCCCAATGTTCGTAACCACTGCACTCCTAACACAACATCACACTCTTTTAGAGGAATTAATCTCATATCAGTGCAAAATTTATGGCCTTGTGCAATCCATTCAGATTTCTTACATCTTTCCTTGCATAAAATCTTATAGCCATCAACCACACACACTTGGATGGGCTTATCTTCTTCCTTTGTGTAATGAAACCTTTCACCTGTACCACAATTTAAGAAATTATGAGTGCTACCTGTATTAATGAGAATTATGATTTCTCTACCCTTCACAGTTGCCTTTATCCTCAATGTAGTTTCAGATGTATTTCCATTTAAATCATGTATGGATATAGCCATTTATGTCTCTTACTGTTGTTCCTCAATCTCTATTTCTTCTTCAATAAATTTTTCATCATTACTTTCATTCCCCCATTCATTATCTCTAGTGATCATATATATTTGCTTAAACTTACACCTATGACCTAGTTTATAAACCTCATCACAGTTAAAACATAGCCTTTTTTCCCTTCTAGCTTGCATTTCACTATAGGTTAGTTTCTTAAAATGTCCTTCCATGCCTTCTTTAAAAAAATTTCCTGTAGAGTTGGGACCACCAACCTGTGAATTTATTTTAGCACAAATTCAATATTATTCATTAAAGTAGGTTTCCATCATTAAAGTTATGAAGGATAGGTAGAGAAATTAAGAGTCTTCAACAAATAAAGTGTACATGTTAGGATATAAATCAGAAATACAGTTTCCTACACTGAGCTACTTCAACCTCAGACGGGAAATAAGGGCTCTGGAAACGCCGTGTGCTGTTGTTCTTTGACAACTTTGTGATAGATTGTTTGCAGAGCACATGCCCACATGACAACAACATAGGTGGGTTTTCTTCAATGGCCTGGTTTTCTTCATATAATTGATCGAACCATGATTGCATGCAATTTCGATTAGTTGATGAAGCATCTGTCTTTTATTTATATACTTTTATTTTATTAGGCATGAATGAATATGTTAAATCCTGTGACAACCCGAGAATTTATAAGATTTATAAAATCTTAATTGATTAAATAAAAGATCAATAATAATACCTAGATTAGGAAATAGAATATTGAATAAGAATTTTGTGAAGGATTTTTATGGATTCAAAAATTTTGTGAAGAAGGCTTATTGAATGTAGCAAATTGTATTAAGAGGTTTAATAGACATTAAATTACATGTACCTGAGTAATTATCTAAATTCCAAAATGAGTGGAATGAAAACCCTAATTAAATAAGGATCCTTAACACTAATATACAACAATTAGAAAGTAATTACACTATTAGTGCATCCAGAAAATAATTATAAAAATATTGCAATTCGCATTAATAAGAAAACCTAAAATCAAGGAGAAATAACTGTCATAATTAATAATTCAAATTCAAATATCTGGAATCTAACAACAAAAACAAATTCAAATTCAAATTCAAATCTTCATCTCCCTCACAGTAGCCCTCTCCTCCGCTACTCCGCCGCGAATTTCCATTGTCCAAAATTTCCATTTTTTTATGACTATTTGGTTACCCACAAAAACTAAAATGGTTACCTTTGTATGAATGGTTGGCTACCAATTCTGCATCACATTCAAACCAAATAGGTAACTTAATAGAACTGAATTGGTTACCTAGGTGTAAAGGTTTGGCAACGTCATCTTCCTCCTCCCCCTTCACCGGTGAGACAGAGCGAGAGTCAACCATAAAATGGTCGATGGGATGGAGAAAGGAGGTGGATATTTGAATTTTCACAATTTCTTCATGTCCGGAAATTCCAATTCCAATTTCATGTCCAAAGGAAAATAAGAACATTGCATAGGAACACTGTAATGTTGATAACCAAACCTTCGAACCAAGGTAACCAAACCTTCGTACCAAGGTAACCAAACTTTTATACCAAGGTAACCAAACCTTTTTACCAAGGTTACCAATCTACCTCCACACCTGCAGTATAAATTGGTTACCTTGGTCTGAAAGTTTGGCAACCAACTGCATGAAGGTTTGGCTACCAACTGCATCACGTTCAAAAAAAAATTGGTAACTTAATAAAACTGAATTGGTTACCTTAGTATGAAGGTTTGGCTACCAACTGCATCACATTCAAAATATATTGGTAACCTAATAACACTGAATTGGTTACCTTGGTATGAATGTTTGGCTACCAACTGCATTATAAAAAAACTGCAGGTGTGGATGTGGATTGGTTACTTTGTTATGAAGTTTTTGTTACCTTGATATGAAGGTTTGGTTACCTTGGTGTGAAGGTTTGGTTACTAACTGCACCATGAAAAAACTGAAGGTGTGGAGGTGGATTGGTTACCTTGGTATGACGGTTTGGTTACCTTGGTATGAAGGTTTGGTTACCAACTGCACTATAAAAAAACTGCAGGTGTGGAGGTGGATTGGTAACTTTGGTATGAAGTTTTGGACCTGTATTCTTATGGGACATTCATAACTTGAATGGATTGCAACATATCAGAGACAGAAATGACCAAGTCACCTGATTTAATCATTCCCCTGGCCTTGAGCAAGGCAAATGTTATTGAGGTTACTTTCCATATCATCAGAGAAACTTAAGCGAAAGGGTATTAGACCCCATATGAAGGTTTGGATACCCACTACATGAAGGTTTGGCTACCAACTGCATCACATTCAAAATATATTGGTAACCTAATAACACTGAATTGGTTACCTTGGTATGAATGTTTGGCTACCAACTGCATTATAAAAAACTGCAGGTGTGGATGTGGATTGGTTACTTTGTTATGAAGTTTTTGTTACCTTGATATGAAGGTTTGGTTACCTTGGTGTGAAGGTTTGGTTACTAACTGCACTATGAAAAAACTGAAGGTGTGGAGGTGGATTGGTTACCTTGGTATGACGGTTTGGTTACCTTGGTATGAAAGTTTGGTTACCAACTGCACTATGAAAAAACTGCAGGTGTGGAGGTGGATTGATAACCTTGGTATGAAGGTTTGGACTTGTATTCTCATGGGATATTCATAACTTGAATGGATTGCAACATATCAGAGACAGAAATGACAAAGTCACCTGATTTTATTATTCCCCTGGCCTTGAGCAAGGCAAATGTTTTATTGAGGTTACTTTCCATATCATCAGAGAAACTTAAGCGGAAGGGTATTAGACCCCATTGCAGGTTTAGACGTCTGCGTATAAATGTTGTGGTCTTAAATGCAAAAAATGGACAGTTCGGGCGGCAACATGACAAGAGAGATGCCATATGTCCGTTTTTTGTGTAAACGAAGAGAGCATCCACCTCTAAGTTGTTATCTGCAAAATTAGAACCAAAATTAAGGACATGTATGAGGCCAACACACCACCAGTGTGAAAAACGTTAACAGTTTAAGAATACCCTAAGACTCACCACCCCATTACAACAACAGAAGAAAGGAAAAATTAGGGAATAAAGAAAGGAATGAGAGAGAAGAAAATCATAATGAGGAAAGAAAAATAGGACTGAATGTGTGAAAATCTGGGATATATTTTGAGTAGAAGTACCTAAGGAGGAGCCTGTCCATGGGCTAGGAGACACTTTGGTTTATAGTAAGAAAAAAGAGGATGAAGAAAAAAGAGAGAGAAACAGGAACAAAGATCAAAAATGGTTCTGCTGTGTTTGAATATGTTTGAATAAGAAAATAATAATTAACTGAAAGAGATAAGGGAGATAATCGTGGGCCACGATTAAAGGATACCCAAATGTATTAATTTTGTAAATAAATATAGAAAAATGTATTACTTTAGTAATTATTTTATCTATGCACCATTATTGTAATTATTTCTAAAAATGTACTAAAATATGTAATTAATCCATTAAATAATTAGGGTAAGATAAAATTTGTGTATTGGGCTCATGCTAATTTATATGGCCCAAACATTTTAAGTAGATAGCCCAAACAATTTAATTGTGAGCTCAATATTTAGCCCATGTGGTAAGGGAATTTTAGGTCATTTCAAGTAGCAAAATAAGGAAAATAAAATAAAACAAAAATTGGATAATTTGAGGGTGGAAGTATCCGGCTAGGAGGAGGGAGTATTTTGAGCATGTGATGTTTTTTTCTTTCTTCCAAAGTTGGTCACCAACCCAAGCTAGGTGTCTCCATATTGGTTGGGCACATTAAGTTAAACAAGATTTACAAGTAAAGTGAAATTTCATTGGAGGATTGCAAGAGATATAGTATAGATATATAATTGTTATATGTATAAAATTTACTATCTATAAATAGCCTTCCTACCATTTAGTAAGGAAATTTTTACTTCTCATTTCTCCTAAAAAAAGCTAAGAACAAAAGAAAGAAAAAAATAATAAAGATAGATAGAGAGAGAGAGAGAGAGGGAGGTCAGCAGCCTCTTAAGGGAAGGAGATGGGAGGAATTGAGCCTTAAGCATTCCAAGTTCATCTCATATTTTGGAACAAGAAGGAAGAGTCAAGATGTGATGCCCCCAAAACAGGTATACATCACCCATCTTGAGTCACCAAATAAATGGTACAAAATTCAAATACAACTTAATTATACAACAGTCATGTAAAATACGACAAAACATAATCTAAGAGTATTTTATTTTATAGAATAGTGAGGACTACTAAAACAACCATCTGGACCGTCAATCCATTCCCTGACTCGTCTCAGCTATATTCTCATTTCCTGAAGAGAACATTGAAAGAAAGGGTGAGCTCAACTAGCCCAGTAAGAAATATTATGACTAAGATAATGCAGAATAAATTATCCTTAACAACTGATAGAATATAATAGACAACAAGTTTTAGATCAAGAATTGCAGCGGAATAAGCAATCCATTAGAAGAGTTAAGTAGAGCATAAAATCTACTATCTTCTATGATTTAAAAAATTTTCATCAACTTTATCATTTGAGACTCGACAATAAATAAAATCGAATCATCCCTGCATCACGACCAAGGATATTCATGTAATCATCAATGGTCATGATTATACCGAATAATCCCTGGTCATAATCATACCAACAACTGTCCATCAATGAACTACAGGCCAATGAGGACTTTCACCACATCATTCGTCACATTACTTATCCATGATTATACCGAATAATCCTCGGTCATAATCATACCAAGTCCATCTATCCACGTAAGCCAAAGATGACTTTCATCACAATATAAACATGAGGATGATGACAATGACATAATAATTCAATAAAACAAGTTCAAGGATAAATTTTAAAGATTTATAATTTAATTTATCCAGGAATCAATAACGTCCAAATTGTCAACATGATACTTCTTTGTGGAGGAAAATTCAAGAATGCTCAGAAGAATATTTTCATGAAAAGATACTGGATGAAGCGCAAATATCCAGGATATTCTACTAATTTCATGGAGTATAGAAGCTAAAGCTTTAACCAACTGAGTATAATAAAATATATGACTCTGCAAATGGATTTTCGCCTGCCATGCGGTAATCCACGTAGACATATCATTTCCACAATTTAATAAGGAATGAATATGAAGGATCATTCACCATGCATGCAGTTATCCACATAGATAGGTTATTCCAACAGAATAATAAAGAATGGAATAACAAAAGAATTCACCATACATGCAGTAGTCCGCGTAGACAGGTTATTCCAACAGAATAATAAAGAATGGAATAACAGAAGAATTCACCAGGCATGCGTTAGACCAAGATGCATAAAAGTTATTCCAATGTAATAATAAAGAATGGAATAATGTAAGAATTCACTGTACATGCGTTAGATCATGATGCATGTTATTCCAAATGAATAATAAAGAATGGAATAACGTAAAAATTCACCGTGCATGCGATAGATAAAGATGATGCAGACGGTCATTCCAATAGAATAATAAAGAATGGAATAATGTAAGAATTCACCGGCATGTGATAGACCCAAGCATGCATACGAGTTATTCCAATGTAATAATAAAGAATGGTATAACAACCCTTACGAATATTGAAAGAAATAACTCTCTTCATGAATACGAAAGAAATAATACCCCTTACCTTAGAAGAAAACTGGATATTGGAATAGTGAGGTAGCAGACTTCTTGTGACTTCCCCAAAATAGGTATACATCACCTATTCTGAGTCGCCAAATACATGGTACTGAATACAAATATAATCTTAAATATACAACATGAGCTGTGAGTTTTAATACAAATATTATCTTCTAGACAGTATTTAAACTCAAAATAAGTCCTCAATACATTTATTATCACACTATTTCATAGAATAGTGAGGACTACTAATGCTATCATCTGGACCGTCACTCCATTCTCCGACTAGTCCCTGCTACGTTCTCATTTCCTGAAGAGAACAATGAAAGCAAAAGGGTGAGCTCAACTAGCCCAGTAAGAAATATTATGGCTAAGATAATGTAAAATAAATAATCGTTAGCCTTCAACAGTGTTAAACAAATACAATATAACAAACATCAAGTTTAACTGCAGCGGAACAAGCAATCCATTAGAAGAGTCAAGTAGAGAATAAAATCTACTATCTTCTATGATTTAAAAGGTTTTTCATCACTTTTATCGCTGAGACTCAGCTTATTAAATAAACCACGTCATCCCTGCACTACGGCCAAAGATATTCATTAGTATCACGACCACAAATTATCCATGCACTACGGGCCAAGGATGTTCGTGTTTTCATCAATGGTCATGATCATGCCAACAACTGTCCATCAATGCACTACGGACCAATGAAGACTTTTACCACATCATTTTTAACATTACGGTCATGACTATACCGAATAATCCCTGGTCATAATCATACCAAGTCCATCTATGTACTACAGGCCACAGATGACTTTCAACATAATATAAATATGAGGATGATGACAATGACATAATAATTCAATAAAACAAGTTCAAGAATTAAATTTTAAAGATTTATAAGTTAATTTATCCTGAACTCAAAAACGTCCAAATTGTCAACATGATACTGCTTTGTGGAGTAAAATTCAAGAATGCTCAGAAGAATATTTCCAAGAAAAGATACTGGATGAAGCGGGATATTCTACTAATTTCATGGAGTATAGAAGCTAAAACTTTAACCAACTGAGTATAATAGAATATATGAACCTGTAAATGGATTTTCGCCCGCCATGCGGTAATCCACGTAGACAGATCATTTCCACAATTTAATAAGGAATGAATACAAAGGATCATTCACCATGCATGTGGTAATCCACATAGACAGATTGTAAGACCCCAACTTTTATGAATAAAGATTAATTTCTCTCGAAATATATTTTTTAATATTATGGTGTGGATATAATATAATGTTATAGTTATGTGTAATATTTATAAATTTTACAAAGTAAGCAAGTGGTTATATAATATTCGATTGGTCGGAGAATATTTGTTTTAACAGGGAATATTCGTACGATGGCACAATCATTGGTGGACCCCACAACGGAAGTAATGTCGTAGTAAGAAAACGACAACATTATCTTTTTATAAAAATAACGGCAGAAGTGTTACCGTTAAAACTGTTGAACTACCTGGTAGTAAAAGTACAGTAATACGCGTGGTTGCATATTAGCACACGGTATTGGTTATTGATGCTTACGTGAGAAGTCACTCAGTTATACTCAATTATTGCTACAGTAATTGCTGCATCATATCTCTCATATTATTGATTCGATTATTGTCACAGTATCATTTATATAATATGATATATTATTAAATTAATAATTGAGACGACAAAGTTATTCATATTATTAAATTGCAATATTTACAATGTCTAGAAGTTCTGTCAAGGAGAGGTTTGGTCATCTAATTGTGCGCCAATAAGGAGAAATCTTTATCGGAAAGACCCTCTTTCCTGGGAACGACCTGGTTGTTAAATATTGTGAGTTATAATATTAATGATGAATAAATTCGTGTTGATTAAAGATAAAATTGATAGTTCCATTGTGTTGGAATTATTAGTGTTAGTGAAAATCGACATTTATTTTGATAATAATTGATGTCTATAAGTTATCGGGTAATTAATCGGATAAATGAAGAATTAATTGCTATTAATTCACATGATTATAACTATTTGTTCACATGTGTGTACTATTTATTCACATTCATGTACTATTAGGGGAGTTGGTGCAAGATTTATAATACTTGCATGATGTTGATTGATTTCACAATCAAAGCAAACGTGCAAGTATACACGGTCAACAAGTAATAGAGTGATAAGATAAAGTGTCGATCCCACAGAGAATTCTAATTAATAAATTCCAACTACTAGCACTATATCAATTCAATTTTATTTAAACAACCATAAATTGTGATTTTTCGAATTAAGAAAATTAAATTAAGCAATTAAAAGAAATTAATCTAAAAGGAAGCAAATAAACAAAACTAAGATTTGATTGAATTCAAATAAATAAGGATTAAGACTCCAATATCCCCAATTATGAACTATAAATCAATTATCCATTTATCCCCATTATTATGCCTACTGAATTGTTAACAGGAATTCTCAAATGCCAAAAGTCCTTTTCCAAGTGATCAATTGCCTTCTATTTAATCCAGATTAATCTTGCTATATTCCTATGCAAAATAATCGAATTAAACTCTTTTCAATCCCAATTCCTTATGTTTTTCATGCGGTGAACATATATTTTCATTCAATTCACAAACCTAATTATTCACTTTGCAAATAACTAAGTCACATGTCACCATGCCCAGTTCTAACCCTAGAATTCCTCTTTCAATTCCTTCTAGAGTAACAAGGTAATTATTGGCCAGATAATTAATCAATCAGCACAAAGCAAGATGAACAATTCACTTTAACATAAATAATTGGAATAAATCAAATAATTAATTCATAACCATAAAAGGTTCAATTGGAATCTTAATTAAAGAAATTAGTTCATAACAGAAATTAAAACCAACAATATTTGAAAAATCATCCTTAACGAATTACACAAATTAAAAGAATAAAGAAGAAGAAGAACTCCAAGTGAAAATCTTCAAATTCTCCTCTTGCTCCTTGATCAGCCTTCAATTGTGTAGATTATCCTCTACTTCAATGTAAATAAACCTTATATACTTCCCATCTTGTGCTCCAATCCTTCCCCAAATCAACTTTGTTAAATAACCTCCCTTTAAGCAAGTCAACCTTTTGTCCATGCTACCGCATTGGTCAACGCTGACCAAGACCAGTATACCTTGGCTACCGAAATGCATATCTTTGAGACCCCCGCCACCGAGGTGCGGGAAATTCCTATTATGCCATTTTTTTGCTCAAATTCTAATCAATCATCCCTGACTCCCCAAACTCGCAAAATCAAAACATAAACACAATAAAAATGCTATTAAAGGACTCGAGAATACACAAATCTAAGCCCAAGTATATCCGATTCATGGGTATATTACCCAATCATCAAATACCCCCAAACTTAAATCGTTGCGTGTCCTCAAGCAACAAAACACAAACAACACGAAAAAGTAAACATTATGCAAATGCAAACTATCTAAATGATCTTAATTCCAGCAATCCAATAGCTCACGTATAGCTATAGGCCTAAGAAAAATCACAAAAACATGCTAATACATCATGTTAAAGCAGATCAATAATATCCCAACAATCAATGAATCTAAATCTGTTATTACTGATATTGTGAGTGTGTGTTCAATCAACCATGCTAACCAATGAAAAGCAAAAATATGAAAGATAATAGCTTTCTTTGAAGGCATCATACAGTGTAAACTTGAGAACTCATCAAATAAACTTGATTCAACGGAAAACAAACAATCACCAAAGTCCAGGGGTCAAAAAGGAATACTTATGCTTTTTTTTAAACGGGGGCTCTTTGCTCTTTTCCCGCTTTATCATATTTATTTTTCTTTTTTTTTTCTTCTCATGACTATGCATTATCTTATTCCCTTAGGCTTTTCAGTGTTACCTTAACGAGCTTTCGACCAACGACTCCCAAGCCATTAAGACCTTAGGGCGCTAGGTGTAGAGACAATCCCCTCAGGCTTACTTACTTAAGTAACAAAGGCCACAAAAGTAGACAAGCATGCCACGGTGTTTATTATTATTATTTTTATTTTTATTTTTTTAAGGCTTATATACTCCAAATATTTTCCTCCCAAACTTGAGTTTATGTCTAAAATCAGTCTTCACTAGCTATTCAAATTGTTCCTTCATTTCACTAGCATTCATCCTTTAGAACTCTATTATCTATCCATTTAAACTATTATAGTCAACATGGTCATTTTTCAAAACGTGCAATCCTTATAATATCAGTGTCAAACAGATGAAGATTTAACTCATGTCAAGAAGATCATATCACTAGCTTAACAATCCTTACTAGACTTGTTCATGCAAATTTTAATTTCATCATTGGCCCCACACATACGTACTATCAAAGGCTGGAATAACATGCAATCCTAAAATGCAACACTTAATCACAATAAAAATCCAAATTAAAACCATTAACAAACTAATAATTCAAATTAAAAATTAACTACCCCCAAACTTAACAAGAGCAATGTCCTTATGCGAAAAATATAACAATATAAAACAGAGGACTTCCCTGATGTGCTTATTCCTCGGGTAGAGCATCCTCATCCTCACTCATCTCTTGATTAGAAGGGGGAAACACAAGCAGAATTGGAGCGATGAAGGCTGCTAAGATTGACGCCTAAAAATATAGCTGGCGTTCATGGCATTCTGAAACATAAACCCGTCGACCAAATATTTGTATACAACATCTTGTCGTTTAGACAGGCGGACATTCTGGGATTCTAGATTGTAGAACCATCCGTATATTTCATGCTGGACTGCTTCAGGAACCACGCCACGGTGAGCTGCGGAGGAAGGGCCATAAGTAGGTGGAGCTTGAGGTGGTGGAGCTTGAGAAGCTTCAACTTAGGGAATTATGAAACCCAATCCCCTAGGGTGGTTTGCCCCACCCGTCTACACTTTATACATGCTGATCAACTTATGGCCCAATACTGGCATAGGCGTTTGTATCATATCATCGAATTTCCATTTGACCCCAAACTTGGCACATAAAAAGCAAATTAAAGACGGATGGGGTAAACCTCCTGTGGTTCCGCGACGTGACGCACGGAGAATGGACTGCTGAATAAGGTGGCTGGCATCAATCTTTAGGCCTTTGATGATGGAATATAGCACTACCGCTCTCTCTTTGGTGACATGGCTCACATGTGTGCATGGCATGAGTTTGGCGCAAATAAAGGCATACCACGCCTTTCCATATAGACTGAGGTTAGAGAGTGGAAAGGTCATGCTGCCACGTTCATGCAAGGTCCATGTGGTGCCCGGTTGGCAAAGCTCACGAATTAACTTCTCATAGTCCGGTCCATCACTCACAAGACTTGCATACTCGTCGTTCAGTCCTTCTAATGGTAGTTGATAGCACCCGTTAATGTCTTTTTCACCAATTTCAACAGTTTTGCCCCTCACAAAGACTCCATAATGGTAATGCTCGGGCACGTTGGCGTAGAACTCTTTTACAACTGCAATCACGGCTGGATCGGGCTGCTCGATGAGTGTGAACCAATTCCTCTCATCTATTATGACCGTTATGTCCCCGTCTTTGGAATGATCGGGCCTTAAACCTTGTTCGGGGATGAGAGAGCGGGTAGGCATCTTGTTGTATCGCTCCTGTGCCTCGGCGGAGACAAACCTTCGATTATCAAATTTTGGTGGAGCCGAGGCAGAACCGGAATCCTCGCCGCGTTGTCGCTTAGAAGCCATGTAGAAAATTCTTTTCTTCCTTTAAAGAATATTGAAATCAATTATGGTGTAGAAGTGATTGAATCAGAATTGAAATTAAAGTGTTAGGAGATGAATCGTGGAAGGGGGTCTAGTGATATAGAAGTTAACGTGTGAAGTTGTGGAGAAAAATTAGAAGTGTAGAAGGTTTTGGAGTTTTGGTGAATGAGGAGTCCTTAGCGTGCAACGGTTCCACTTCAAAATTGACCCCGTATTTGGTGAAGTATTTAAATTCTCTTTAGAGCGGCCTGGCGCTAAACGTTAGGGCCTGATGATCGCCTTTAAGCCTTGGACGACCGCTACTATGAGGTTTGGTGATTTCCTCGGTCTTAGGTATTTGATTTATGTGGAGCTAAGGCGTAGGGGCCTGGATGTCAGGGAATGTTGATTGGGCCAAGCACCGGCATACCTTGAGATTATGGAGTTAATTCAAAGCGGTATTGTAGACTCATTCTTCACGTGTAGCCCTTTGTCTTTGAGCTCTCAACATGCACTGCGTAGACATGATACAGAAAGATTGTTAGGTGGAGCATATATTAACCAATAATAAAAAGAATGAAACTGAGTACACAGTAAATATACTAAATGAAGAAAAATGAAAACATATTAAATTAAAATTTATTGGGTTGCCTCCCTAAAGTGCTTGGTTTCATGTCGTCAGCTTGACTTTGCTGGTGTGCTCAATTGGTTGTAGGATCGGAGAGGTACATGGTTGTATATTGGCGTTTGATGGGTCCACTCCAATAGTGTTTGAGTCATTGACCGTTTACCTTGAATGTACACTTTGAATTCGGTTCCTCGACCTCAATGTTTCCGTGTGGGGCGACAAATATAATCACGAATGGCCCGGACCACTGGGATTTCAATTTCCCAGGAAATAAACGCAGTCGAGATTTGAAAAGAAAGACTTGTTGGCCCGGTTCAAATGTCCGATCAAGAATTTTCTTATCGTGCCAGGCTTTAACTTTCTCCTTGTAGATTTTTGCGTTCTCATAAGAATTGAACCGAAATTCGTCCATCTCATTTAATTGCAGTAACCTTTTCTCACCCGCTGCTTGGAGATCAAAATTAAGTTTCTGAATGGCCCAGTGTGCACTGTGTTCTAGCTCGACCGGGAGGTGGCACGCCTTTCTATATACCATTCTGTATGGTGACATGCCGATCGGATTCTTGTACGTTGTTCGATATGCCCATAGAGCATCGTCCAGATGCAATGACCAATCTTTTCGGGACGGATTAACCACCTTTTCTAGAATTCGCTTGACCTCCCTATTCGAGACTTTCGTTTGACCATTGGTTTGGGGATGATACGCGGCTGCAATTTTATGACGAACCCCATACTTTACAAGAAGTTTAGTGAACTGCTTATTACAGAAATGAGTTCCCTCATCACTTATTATCGCCCTCGGCGTCCCAAATCGTGTGAAAATGTTTTTCTTTAAGAATCGGAGGACAACATTGGCATCATTTGTGGGTAAAGCTGCGGCCTCTACCCATTTGGAAACATAATCGACCGCCAACAGAATGTATTGATTATTAAAGGAAGATGGGAATGGTCCCATAAAGTCGATTCCCTACACGTCGAGTAGTTCAACCTCCAAAATTGCGCTTGGAGATATTACCTACTCGCTGGCACCGATGACACTTCAGCACATAAAGGTACGCATCTTTGAACAGAGAAGGCCAGAAAAATCCTAATTGTAACACTTTGGTCGCTGTTCGATCACCAGAATAATGGCCTCCGTAATCCGATGAGTGACAATGGCCTAGTATGCTGTCCATCTCTTCATGTGGCACACAACGTCTAATCATTTGATCTGCGCAGGCCTTAAAACAGAATTGGTTCATCCCAATAGTATTGCTTCACGTCGTGGAGGAACTTCTTTCGTTGTTGTGAGTTCAAATCCGGTGGTAACACCTTAGCAACCACGTAATTCACATAATTAGCATACCAAGGCAGTGTTGTGGTTACTCGGAGAATTTGTTCATCCAGAAATTTCTCATTAATCATTGCGTTGTCTTTCCTCTGTACCTCTGCGTTTTCCAACCGAGAAAGCTAATCCGCCACTTGATTTTCTGTACCTTTTCTATCCCGGATTTCCAAATCAAATTCTTGTAATAACAGAACCCACAGTATTAACCGAGGTTTGGCATGCTTCTTCTCAATTAGATATTTGATAGCAGAATGATCCGTGTAGACAATTACCTTGGTCCCAATCAGATATGCTCTGAATTTGTCGAAGGCAAACACAACTGCAAGTAATTCTTTTTCGGTGGTTGTGTAGTTCAACTGGGCATCCGTCAACGTCTTGCTAGAATAATAGATTGTATGAAAAATCTTATCGTGACGTTGTCCCAATACTGATCTAACTGCGTAGTCGCTGGCGTCGCACATCAATTCGAACGGTAAAGACCAATCGGGAGCCACAATAATTGGAGCAGAGACCAACTTCTTCTTTAATACCTCAAATGCCTCAATACATGACTGATCCATCTTGAAAGGTACGTCTTTCTCCAACAAGGAGCATAAGGGTTTTGATATTTTTGAAAAATCTTTAATGAAGCGACTGTAGAAGCCCGCATGTCCCAAGAAGCTCCGGATTCCCTTCACAGATGATAGAAGAGGTAATTTCTCAATTGTCTCAATCTTCGCTTTGTCCACCTCTAACTTTGCTACAAAAACCTTATGCCCCAGAATAATCCCTTCTTTCACCATAAAATGACATTTTTCCCAATTAAGAACCAGATTAGTCTCCACGCATCGCTTCAACACTAAAATCAGATTTTTCAAACATAAATCAAAGCTATCGCCGAACACAAAAAAGTTATCCATAAATACCTCCAAATTTTGTTCGACCATATCGGAGAAGATAGCCATCATGCACCGTTGAAAGGTTGTCGGCGCATTACATAACCCAAAAGACATGTGCCGGAATGCAAACGTGCCGTAGGGGCATGTGAATGTAGTTTTCTCTTGATCCTCAGGTGCTATGGCAATTTGATTATACCCAGAATATCCATCCAAAAGACAAGTAGAATCGATGTCCCTTAGCCTATCCAACATCCGATCAATGAGCGTCGAGGGAATGATCCTTGCGTGTGGCTTTATTCAAACTTGCGGTAGTCCATACATACTCTCCATCCTCTGAATCGTTCTAGTAGGGATGAGCTCATTAGCTTCATTCTTCACCACCGCATACCCCCTTTCTTTGGTACACATTGTACAGGACTTACCCATGAGCTATCCAAGATTGGGTAAATAATGCCGGCATCCAACCATTTTATGATCTCTTTTTTCACTACATCCTTCATAATGGGGTTTAGCCTTCTTTGCATCTCAATGGTTGGTTTTGCCCCCTCTTCCATTAAAATCTTATGCATACAGAATGATGGGCTAATACCTCGAATATTCGCTATAGTCCACCTAATTGCTGTTTTGAACTCACGCAGAACCCGTAGCAGTTTCTCCTTTTGTGTGTCAGTTAATTCTGTCGAAATAATTACTGGTAAGGTGGCATCTTGTCCCAAATAAGCATACTGCAGATAAGAGGGTAGTGGCTTTAATTCCAACACCGGTGGCTCTTCTATCGAGGGTTTGAACTTTTTACCTTCTGTTTCGGGCCTATCAAGGGTGTCGAATGACTGATTGCTTTTCCGGAAGACATATGCTGTATCTAACCATTTGGCATACTCAATGTCCTCTTCAATACCGCAGTCGTCTGTCCCGAGTAAAATGGATTCAAGCGGGTCCTCCGAATAATTTCCACTGAACTTGTGATTAACCAATTCCTCCATGATATCCACCCGCATACACTCACCTTTTTCTTTCGGATAAGACATTGACTTGAATACATTAAAGGTGACCTGTTGATCTTCAACTCGTATTGTCAATTCGCCTTTTTGCACATCAATCAAAGTTCTCTCCGTTGCTAAGAATGGTCGCCCAAGAATAATTGGGATTTCACTGTCCACTTCACAATCCAAGATAAAGAAATCCGCGGGGAAGATGAATTTATCCACTTTAACTAAAACATCCTCAACAATACCTCATGGATACGTAACCGATCGATCCACCAACCGCAAACCGATATTTGTTTGGTCGTGGGAGCACGAAGTCCAAACCCCATCAGTGAGATTTACAATGGCATCAAATTTATACTGGCCCCCAAATCACACAATGCTCGACCCAAAAATTGATTTACAATTTCACATGGTATATTAAAGCTACCTGGATCCTTAAGCTTCGGTGGTAACTTATTCTGAATGATCGCACTACATTCTTTGGTTAACGTCACTATTTCGAACTCACCCAATTTCCTCTTTCTTGACCAAACCTCCTTCATAAACTTAGCGTAACTCGGCATTTATTCCAAGGCTTCGGCAAAGGGGATGTTGATATGCAGTTTTTTGAAAATATCCAAGAATCGTGAAAATTTCTTATCCAACTTGGATTTCTGAAACCTCTGCGGATATGGTATGGGAGGCATTGTGATGGTTGGTTCCGGTTCTTTCTGCTCTAAGGTCTCATCTTGACGTTTTTCGATGTCCACAACTTCCTCTATTTCACTTGTTGCGTTGTCCCTCTTTTCCTTATCCTTGACTATCTCCTGTAAATCCTTTCCACTTCGTAGAGTTATAGCCTTACAATGCTCATCTCTGCCCGGATTTTTCTCTGCGTCACTCGGAAGTGTTCCAAGTGGTCGGTTATTAAGTGCATGTGTTATCTGCCCCATTTGATTTTCCAGATTCTTGATCGACGCACCTTGGCTTTTCATATTCAGCTCTAGTTGATTCAATACTTTGTCTTGTTCCTCGTTCTTTTTTTCAGAAGCTTTAATAAATTTCTCCATGGTTTCTTCCAAACTTGATTTCCTCTCTGGTTGTTGTTGAGTCTGATTTTGGAATCCGGATGTGTTTTGTTGTCTAGGTGCTTGAGCTTGAGCTTGATTGTTACTCCATGAAAACCCCGGATGATTCCTCTAGCCCTGATTATATGCGTTTTGATTCGGATAAGGTTGGGTAGATCGACTATAACTCCCTACAAACTGTGCTGATTCAGAATTTATGGCGCATTGATCCGTAGCATGACCCCCATCACATAATTCGCAAACCATTGCTACCTGCTGTGTGGATTGTGGACGCCATGTTTCCACTTGCTTAGCTATTGCGGCCACTTATGCTGTTAATGCTGTCATCGCATCTACGTCAAACTTTCCTGGTGTTTTCGAAGGGTTAGACCTTGTCATGGGCCACTGATAGTTGTTGGTGGCCATTGTCTCTAACAGCTGATATGCCTCATCAAAACTCTTAGATATGATCGCTCCCCCTGCTACTGCATCAATACTGGCCCTTGTGGACACATGCAAACCATCACAAAATATCCCTAACTGCATCCACTGCGGAATTCCATGATGAGGGCACTTATGGAGCATATTCGTAAATCTTTCCCACGCCTTATATAACGATTCTGAATCAAACTGTAAGAAGGTGTGAATATCATTCCGTAATTTTGCCGACTTCACGGGTGGGAAAAACTTAGATAGAAATTTTGGGCTAAGTCGTCCCAAGTTGTGATGGAGCCAGGAGGCAGAGAATGTAACCAACTTTGCGCTTTATCTTTCAAGGTAAACGGGAACATCCTCAACCCTGTAGCATATTTTGATACATTATTGAATTTGAAGGTGTCGCAAACTTCCAAGAAACTTAAGATATGCTCATTAGGATCATCTATCGAACTACCCCCAAACTGACATGTATTCTGTAGCATCTGAATTGTTCCCGATTTAATCTCAAAACTATTTGCATTGATCGCCGGCCTCCTAATACTCGACTGTATATCCGTAACATTCGGCATGGCATAGTCCCTCAGTGATTTCTGTTCATTCCCTGCCATGTTCACTGGAATTTCTTGTTCTGCCAGTTCTTCTTCCACAGGTGACTCCGCACTATTCAAACGCAATTTCCAGAATTTCCTTTCAATATCATCAGTATAAGGAAAAAGTTCCTTTTTCGCCCTTGATCTAGTGTGCATACACTCGCAAAGAATTCCTGCAAATACAAGAAGAAAAATAAGTAACGTTTAAATTAAGACCGAATTGATTATAACTAATGTGGAATTACTATTAATAAAGAAGTCCCCGGCAACGGCGTCAAAAACTTGTTGATTGATTTCACAATCAAAGCAAACGTGCAAGTATACACGGTCAACAAGTAATAGAGTAATAAGATAAAGTGTCGATCCCACAGAGAATTCTAATTAATAAATTCCAACTACTAGCACTATATCAATTCAATTTTATTTAAACAACCACAAATTGTGATTTTTCGAATTAAGAAAATTAAATTAAGTAATTAAAAGAAATTAATCTAAAAGGAAGCAAATAAACAAAACTAAGATTTGATTGAATTCAGATAATTAATGATTAAGACTCCAATATCCCCAATTATGAACTATAAATCAATTATCCAATTATCCCCATTATTATGCCTACTGAATTGTTAACAGGAATTCTCAAATGTCAAAAGTCCTTTTCCAAGTGATGAATTGCCTTCTATTTAATCCAGATTAATCTTGCTATATTCCTATGCAAAATAATCGAATTAAACTCTTTTCAATCCCAATTCCTTATGTTTTGCATGCGGTGAACAAATATTTCCATTCAATTCACAAACCTAATTATTCACTTTGCAAATAACTAAGTCACATGTCACCATGCCCAGTTCTAAACCTAGAATTCCTCTTTCAATTCCTTCTAGAATAACAAGGTAATTATTGGCCAGATAATTAATCAATCATCACAAAGCAAGATGAACAATTCACTTTAACATAAATAATTAGAATAAATTAAATAATTAATTCATAACCATAAAAGGTTCAATTGGAATCTTAATTAAAGAAATTAGTTCATAACAAAAATTAAAACCAACAATATTTGAAAAATCATCCTTAACGAATTACACAAATTAAAAGAATAAAGAAGAAGAAGAAGAACTCCAAGTGAAAATCTTCAAATTCTCCTCTTGCTCCTTGATCAGCCTTCAATTGTGTAGATTATCCTCTAATTCACTGTAAATAAACCTTATATACTTCCCATCTTGTGCTCCAATCCTTCTCCAAATCAACTTTGTTAAATAACCTCCCTTTAAGCAAGTCAACCGCCTGGTCCACGCACCTACATTGGTCAACGCTAGCCAAGACCAGCGCCCCGGCGCTGGGAATGCACTCTGCTGAGCGCCTTCCCAACGCTGAGGTACATGAAATTCCTATTATGCCATTTTTTTGCTCAAATTCCCCAATCTGTCCCTACAGTTCCCAAACCTGCAAATCAAAATATAAACACAGTAAAAATGCTACTAAAGGACTCGAGAATATACAAATCTAAGCCCAAATATATCCGATTCATGGGTATATTACCCAATCATCACATGACTAAGTTAAAGATAGAGGTATAGATGGAGGTACTATACTGTTATTCATATTTTCACATGATTATAACTATTGAATCACATGATTGAACTATTGATTCACATTATTTACTATTAGGGGAGGTGGTGCAAGTTTGATAATACTTGCAGGACTAAATTAAAAATTAAAAAAAAGTTGGAGGTATTGTGCTGTAATTTTTCGAGCCCCAAAATGTGCAATTATCGAAACTATATTTTTCTATAAATAGAAGCTCATTCTTCCTTCATTTCTCACCAATTCACTAAAGCTATATAAAGAATTATTATAGAGAGAAATTATAGAGAGAAGAAGAGAGAGTCTGCTACCTCTCTATTCCAAAGATCCACTTTTTTTCTACATGGTAAAATTATTATTTCTTTCATTTTCATGAAGAGAGCTATTGTTATTCCATTCCTTATTATTATGTTGAAATAATGCATACATGCAAGTACTGCATACATGGTGAAATTCTTCTCGTTATTCCATTTTTATTATTTTTTAGAATATCACCATCTGCATTATTATACGCATGACCGGTTCCACTATTTATTATTCTCGGAATAACTTTTATACATCACAAGTACCGCATACATGGTGAAATTCTTATGTTATTCCATTCTTTATTATTCTGCTGGAATATCCCGTCATCGTATGCATTATTCATTTACCCTTGCCCCATTATTTATTATTCGTTGGAATAACTCGCTCTCACGCGACTACCGCATGCATGATGAATTCTTCTATTATTCCATTCTTTATTATTCTGCTTGGAATAACTTTGTCTATGTGGATTACTGATGCACGTGGTGAATGATCCTTCGTATTCATTCCTAATTAAATTGTGGAAATGATCTGCTCACGTGAATTACCGCATGATGGATTTAAAATCCATTTGCGCTTCATATATTCTATTATACTCAACCGGTTAAAGTTTTGGCTTCTATACTCCATGAAATTAGTAGAATATCCTCGGATATTTGCGCTTCATCCAAGATATCTTTTCATGGAAATATTCTTCTGAGCATTCTTGAATTTTACTCCACAAAGCAATATCATGTTGACAATTTGGACGTTTTTGAGTTCAGGATAAATTAACTTATAAATCTTTAAAATTTAATTCTTGAACTTGTTTTATTGAATTATTATATCATTGTCATCATCCTTATGTTTATATTATGTTGAAAGTCATCTATGGTCTGTAGTGCATAGATGGACTTGGTATGATTATGACTAGGGATTATTCGGTATAGTCATGACCGTAATGTTACAAATGATGTGATAAAAATCCTCATTAGCCCGTAGTGCATTGATGGACAGTTGTTGGCATGATCATGACCATGACCATTGATGAAAACACGAATATCCTTGGCCCGTAGTGCATAGATAATTTGTGGTTGTGATACTAATGAATATCCTTGGCCGTAGTGCAGGGATGACGTGGTTTATTCAATAAGCTGAGTCTCAGTGATAAAAGTGATGAAAAATCTTTTAAATCATAGAAGATAGTAGATTTTATTCTCTACTTTACTCTTCTATTGGATTGCTTGTCCTGCTGTAGTTAAATTTGATATTTGTTATATTGTATCAGTTTAACACTGTTTAAGGCTAACAATAATTTATTCTGCATTATCTTAGCTATAATATTTCTTACTGGGCTAGTTGAGGTCACCCTTTTGCTTTCATTGTTCTCTTCAGGAAATGAGAACGTAGCAGGGACTAGTCGGGGAACGGAGTGACAGTCCAGATGATAGCATTAGTAGTCCTCACTATTCTATAAAATAGTGTGATAATAAATGTATTGAGGACTTATTTTGAGTTTGAATACTGTCTAGAAGATAATATTTGTATTAAAACTCACAGTTCTTGTTGTATATTTAAGACTGTATTTGTATTCTGTACCATGTATTTGGAGACTCAGAGTAGGTGATGTATACCTATTTTGGGGGCGTCACACATGTGGTAATCCACATAGACAGATTATATCAACATAATAATAAAGAATGGAATAACAGAAGAATTCACCATACATGCGATGTAGCCTTTGAACATGTGTTATTCCCAATGTAATAATAAATAATGGAACTGATCATGCAAAATCCGCATATACGAGATATTCCAACAAAATAATAAAGAATGGAATAACAATGAGAATTCACTAGGGCATGCGATAGAATCATGACAGGCGAGTTATTCCAATAGAATAATAAATAATGGAACTGAAGTTATCGTAATACGCATGCATGTGATATTCCAATGTAATAATAAAGAATGGAATAAAAGAAGAATTTCACCATATATGCGTATTTGGCATGAGATAGGTTATTCCAATGTAATAATAAATAGTGGAACTGTGTCAAATGCATGTCTACGCACGCATGTGATATTCCAATGTAATAATAAAGAATGAAATAATAGAAGAATTTCACCATGTATGTGGTACTTCGCATAGCCAGGTTATTCCAACATAATAATAAAGAATGGAATAACAATAGCTCTCTTCATGAAAATAAAAGAAATAATACCCTTTACCTTAGAATAAAGCTAGATACTGGAATAGAGAGGTAACAGACTTCTCTTCTTCTTTCTCTCTATAATTTCTCTCTATAATAATTGCTCTATAGCTTTAGTGAATTGGTGAGAAATGAAGGAAGAATGAGCTTCTATTTATAGAAAAATATAGTTTCGATAATTGCACGTTTTGGGGCTCAAAAAATTATAGTACAATATCTCCAACTTTTCTTTCATTTTTAATTTAGTCCTGCAAGTATTATTAAACTTGCACCACCTCCCATAATAGTAAATAATGTGAATCAATAGTTCAATCATGTGATTCAATAGTTATAATCATGTGAAAATACGAATAACAATATAGTACCTCCATCTATACCTCAATCTTTAGCTTAGTCATGCAAGTATTATCAATCTTGCACCAACTCCCCTAATAGTACATGAATGTGAATCAATAGTACACACATGTGAACAAATAGTTATAATCATGTGAATTAATAGTAATTAATTCCTCATTTATCCAATTAATTACCCGATTGGTCAATATAACCTCCAGACATCAATTATTATCGAAATAAATGTCGGTTTCCACTAACACTAACAATCCCAACACAATGGAAATATTTTTCTCAAAAATTTTATTTTTGAAATTTTGAAGTTTGACTTTTTTTCGAAAAAGTCAACTGTTGACTTTTTTGACCAAAAAATCAACCCCAACAAAATTTGTGTTTATAGTCTATTTCTAATAATTTCATCATTCTGGACTCAAATATCACGTTCGCGTCTCCAAATTTAACTCCAAACACAACTTCGATTATTAATAACATTCATCATTAATATTATAACTCACAATATTTAACAACTAGGTCGTTTCCAGGAAAGAGGGGGCTTTCCAATAAGGATTTCTCTTTATTGGCGCGCAATTAGGTGACCAAACCTCTCATTGACAGAACTTCTAGACATTCTAAATATTGCAATTTAATAATATGAATAACTTTGTCATCTCAATTATTGATTTAATAATATATCATATTATACAGATGATACTGTGACAATAATCGAATCACTAATATGAGAGATATTATGCGGCAATTCTTATCGTAGCAATAATTGAGTATAACCGAGTGACTTCTCACGTAAGATCAATAACCAATACTGCGTGTGCTACTACGCAACCACGCCAGACATCGTGTATTTTTTACTACCGGGTAGTTCAACAGCTTTTAATGGTAACACTTCCGCCGTTATTTTTTTTATAAAAGATAATTCTCATCATTTTCTTACTTACAATACTTTTCATTGTGGGGTCCACTAATGATTGTGCCGTCAGATTTGATATTCCCCAAAGAAGAAGAATATTCCCCGACCAAACGAATATTTTATAACAACTTGCATACTTTGCAAAAATTTTCACATATCACCCTTAACTTTAACCCTTTATCAATTTAACCATTTACGAAATAAAATAATAATTATAAGACAATTGAATACTTTCATTTCATAAAATTCGGGGTCTTACAATCTCCCCTCCTTATGAAATTTCGCCCTCAAAATTTACGTATGTACCTGGTATGATGAGGATACCTTGAGTTCATTTCAGATTCTAACTCTTGAGGTATAACCTTTGAGTGTCGAATATAATCCTTCTTATCCAAGATTTTAACACGTATCTCATCATACGTTAAATCTTCTGCTATCTCTTCTAGTTCTAATTCAATAATGTGGTTCGGGTCATCCACATAATTACGTAATATCGATACGTGAAAAACGTTATGAACACGCGACATACTTGGCGGTAAAACGAGTCTATAGGTCACAATTCCTACTCGATCGAGGATTTCAAATGGGCCAATTAAATCAAGGGTTGAGATTTCCTCTATTCATCGAGTCTTGCTTCTAGAATAACGCCCTCTTGAACCTTCTTCTTCACATTAATCAGCTCCTGGTGTGTAGCTTGAGAGACTTTAACTTTATCGATTAAAGTCGATTCTACTCGTATATTCGTTATCTTCACATGGGTTCCTAGAGTCTTTAACTCTATCTTCATCATTTGTAAGTTATACGAAATGGGTTTTTGTGTTAACAACGTCACACTCGTAATCGCATACGATCTTCTACTCAACACGTCAGCTACCACGTTCGCTTTCCCACGATGGTATTGAATGGTACGATCGTAATCTTCATGTACTCAAAGCCAACGCTTTGGGGCGCATGATACATTCGCTTTTAAGTAAAAAAAATATTTGAGGGTTTTAGAAATGGGTTTTGTATCGGGGTTAATACAAAATTCGATTTCACGCCTCTGAGGTAGGCTAAGAAGTCTTCAAGAATATGTCAGAAATTTATTAACAATAAAATATCATTCAAAACTATGACCCTCATCCAAGACTTGGATAAGACGTCACATTGATACCTATCAACTTGCCATCGCTATTCACGACGCCGCCACGTAAAGTCCGCTTTGTGCATTCCACACAAGGAAGTCACCAGATAAAGGCTCAAGGCTCTTTACTTATGGCTTGACATGACAATGATTAACTTTAGTGGTTTGGTTTCTTGAATTCGCATAAAAGGTTGGTTAGGAATATGAAAGCTAACAACCTTATGAAAAGCATGATGAGTAGTTAACCAATCGATTCTTAAAATCACATCAAAGGCAAATATTTTTAAAGAGATAAGATCAACAGGTAACGTGAAAGTGTCGATTTGAATCAACAAGATTTATAAATAGTGGGTGTAACGAAGGTTTCTACTAACGAAGTTTCAACCAATAAGTCAAAGTCTAACTTCTCTACTTCGCAAGAATTTATAATTAACTAACCCGTGCTAACTTCGTTCGGGTAACTCGCTTTTTGAGAAGTCACGAAAAATGCTCTCCTTGAAACCACCGACTTTGTTTTATCCAATTTCGCCTTTGGTGCCACCGTCCCAGCTGGACTTGACTTTGGTGCACGATAAAATCGGGCTAGGTGACCTTCTTTTCCACAATTGTAACATGCTTTGGACTGCATCATGCAGCTTTGAGTGATATGTCCTTCCCCTCCGCATTTGAAGCATATAATTGGTGGTCGTTCTCCTTCCTTAACAACAGGTGCTGGTGCTGACGTCTTCCCATCATCGTTAATCTTTTCTTCTTGAATTTTCCACTTCTATTATCTTGGCCATGATTACCACCAAAGTGGTTACCATTCTTGGCATGATAATTTCCCCCATGATGGTTATCATTGTTCCGATGGCCGTTGCCACCGGTACGATTATTATCGTGTTGTTGGTCGTTGCCTTTTGGTTGTGCTGACTCATTATCGCGCTCTAATAACTGAGCCCTATTCACAACATCTGAATATAAACAAAGTTTGTGAGAAATGAGGTATTGACGTATTTCGGGTTTCAAACATCTTAAAAACATTCACGTCATTCGCTCCTCATTATCGACCAAATGAGATGCAAACCGGGATAACTCCGCAAATTTAGCCTCGTATTGCGACACGGTCATATTATTTTTCTCCAACTTGATAAACTCCACCTCCTTCATGTGACGAATACTTTTGGGAAAGTACTTGTCATTGAACAACTCTTGGAACTTCTCCCAAGACATCTTGAGTGCGTCAGGCTGGGTACATTTTACAGATTCCCACTAGTAATTTGCCTCTTCACGCAACATAAAGGTGGCAAAGGAAACCTTTTGCTCCTCGGAGCATCCCAAGACATCAAATATCTTGGTGATCTACTTTAACCATGTCTCCACCTTAAGTGGTTCTGGCTTTCCCAAAAACTCCGGTGGTCCCAGCTCCTTGAATTGTTTAGCAGTGACCAGTCTTGGGTTGCCATTGTTTTCACCTGCATTTTTAACATGAGTCTCTCTCACTTAATGTTGCATGAATTGCATAAATCCTCTGAACATCCCATCGTTCATCATTTCATTGGTGTTATTATTTACCTGAGGATTATTGTCTTCCTGTTACACATTATCATGGGTATTGATCATTGGTGACTTAATGGTCTCATGTGCTTCATTGCTGATCTCAACATTTTCAGATGTCATTTTCAAACACTGTCACAAAACAAGGGTTAATTGACATATCACATATTATCCCTATACTCTGACCGACCAATTAAATACCAAATAAACTTAGGTAGATCATACTAGCGAAGGAATTCCCGCCTCTCCCTCTTAGTTCTTGTCTCACATCTCACCAGGGGATCATATCCCTAAGCTTTGATACTAATCGTGACGCCCCCAAAATGTATACATCACCCATCTTGGGTCACCAAATACATCGTACAAAATTCAAATATAACTTAATTATACAACAGTCGTGTAAAATACGACAAAACATAATCTAAGAGTTTCAACAAGAATATTGTCATCTAGACAATATCCACACTCAATTGAGTTCTCATTACATTTATTGGCACACTATTTTATAGAATAGTGAGGACTACTAAAACAATCATCTGGACCGTTAATCCGTTCCCCACTCGCCCTCAAATATATTCTCATTTCAAGAAGAACAAAAAAGAAAGAGTGTGCTCAACTAGCCCAAAGAAGAAATATTATGACTAAGTTAATACGTAATAAATTATCCTTAGCCTTCAACAAAGATAACAACCGATATAATATAATAGACAACAAGTTTTAGATCAACAATCGCAATGAGAATAAGCAATCCATTAGAAGAGTCAAGAGAGCATAAAATCTACTATCTTCTATGATTTAAAAGTTTTTCATCAACTTTATCACGAGACTCAAATTTTAATAAATAAAATCGAATCATCCTCGCATCATCACGGCCAAGGATATTCATGTAATCATCAATGGTCATGATTATACCGAATAATCCTCGGTCATAATCATACCAACAACTCGTCCATCAATGAACTACAGTGCCAATGAGGACTTTCACCACATCATTCGTCACATTACTTATCATAATTATACCGAATAATCCATGGTCATAATCATACCAAGTCCATCTATGCACGTAAGCCAAAGATGACTTTCATCACAATATAAGCATGAGGATGATGACAATGACATAATAATTCAATAAAATAAGTTCAAGGACAAATTTTAAAGATTTACAATTTAATTTATCCAGAAATCAATAACGTCCAAATTGTCAACATGATACTGCTTTGTGGAGTAAAATTCAAGAATGCTCAGAAGAATATTTCCATGAAAAGATACTGGATGAAGCGCAAATATCCAGGATATTCTACTAATTTCATGGAGTATAAAAGCCAAAACTTTAACCAACTGAGTATAATAGAATATATGAAACTGCAAATGAATTTTCGTCCGCCATGCGGTAATCCACGTAGACATATCATTTCCACAATTTAATTAGGAATGAATACGAAGGATCATTAACCATGCATGCGGTAATCCACATAGACAGGTTATTCCAACAGAATAATAAAGAATGAAATAATAGAAGAATTCACCATGTATGCGGTAGTCCGCGTAGACAGGTTATTCCAACAAAATAATAAAGAATGGAATAACAGAAGAATTCACCAGGCATGCGATAGACCGCACAAACAAAGTTATTTCAATGTAATAATAAAGAATGGAATAATGTAAGAATTCACTGTGCATGCGTTAGATCACATGCATATGTTATTCCAACGTAATAATAAAGAATGGAATAACGTAAGAATTCACTGCACGCATGCGATAGATCAAGATGCATAAAGTTATTCCAATGTAATAATAAAGAATGGAATAATGAAGAAATTCACTAGGAATGCGATAGATCATCATATACAAAAGTTATTCCAATGTAATAATAAAGAATGATATAACAACCCTTACGAATATTGAAAGAAATAACTCTCTTCATGAATACGAAAAGAAATAATACCCTTACCTTAAGAAAAACCGGATAATCGGAATAAGGAGGTAAAGCATACTTCTCTTCTTTTTCTCTCTAATTTCTCTCTATAATAATTAACATTGTGAGACTTAGTGAATTGGTGAGAATGAAGGAAGAATGAGCTTCTATTTATTGGAAAATATAGTTTCAATAATTGCACATTTTGGGACTCGAAATATTACAGTATAATACCTTCCTCTTTTTCTTCATTTTTAATTTAGTACTACAAGTATTATCAAACTTTCACCACCTCCCTAATATTAAATCATGTGAATTAATAGTTCATTCATGTGACACAATCTTATAATCATGTGAAAAAACTAATTATAATATAGTACTTTCACCTATACCTCCATTTTTAATTTATTCATGCAAGTATTATCAATCTTGCACCAACTCCCCTAATAGTAAATCATGTGAATCAATAGTACACACATGTGAACACATAGTTATAAGCATGTGAATTAATAGCAATTAATTGCTCATTTATCCGGTTAATTACCCGATTAGTCAATATAACCTCCAGACATCAATTATTATCGAAATAAATATCAATTTTCACTCACACTAATAATTCCAACACAATGAAACTATCAATTTCATCTTTAATCAACACGAGCTTATTCATCATTAATATTATAATTCACAATATTTAACAACCAAGTCGTTCTCAAGAAAGAGGGGGCTTTCCGATAAAAATTTCTCCCTATCGGCGCGCAATTAGATTATCTAACCTCTCCTTGACAGAACTTCTAGACATTGTCAATATTGCAAATAATAATATGAATAACTTTGTCGCCTCAATTATTAATTTAATAATATATCATATTATGCAAATGATATCTTGTGACAATAATTGAATCAATAATATGAGAGATATGATGCAACAATTATCGTAGTAATAATTAAGTATAACTGAGTGACTTCTTACGTAAGATCAATAATCAATATCGTAATGCTACTTACAACCACACGCGACATCGCATTTTTTTACTACTTGGTAGTTCAACAGCTTTAACAAAGAATACTTTCATCGTTATTTTTATAAAATGATAATTACAGTAGTTTTCTAACTACAACAATACTTCCGCTGTGGGGTCCACTAATGATTGTGCCGTCGCATTTAATATTCCCCGATAAAAAAGAATATTCCCCGACCAAACGAATATTTTATAACAACTTGCATACTTTGCAAAAAATTTCACATATCACCCTTAACTTTAACCTTTTAACAATTTAACCATTTACAAAATAAAATAATAATTATAAGAAAATTGAATACTTTCATTTCATAAAATTCGGGGTCTTACACAAGAGCTAGGTATAAAAAAACTAAACCCTAGTAACTTAGTTATGTAATTTATTTTGGTTGTTTGTGATGAGCTTATGATCTTGGAGCTTAAAACTTTAGATCTACTTGTTAAATGATGTGTTATGCTTAGATTTAACTATTTTGTATGTTAAAAGTTTGATCCAAAGATAGAAAAGCTAGTGACTGCTGCCCGTAAACAGAATATTCGGGGTTAATTAGAGTACTCTTAAAATTTTAGGCATTTGGTATGTTGTAGTGCACTGCATAAGCTTTCCATAGACTCCGGAACGGATTAAATCCGACTTCGGAGGAAAGAGTTATGTCATTTTAAAGTAGCCAAGTCAAAACTGAAAAACTCATTTCGGTTCAGTCCCTTTGCACGAATTTCTGGGCTAATATGTTCGGAATCTGGAAAAAAGTCAATAGTGAAGAGTTGTAGTCCCGGAAGTTAGCTTCGCGTGGGCTCAAGAATCGCCTAAAAATGTTTTAAAATAAAAAAGTTATGACTATTTTAGCGAAAGAGGGTAAATCTGGGAAAAAGATAAAAACGGTTGCGAGTGCACATTTTTGGGGCCTGTTTTAAGTTGCCTAAGAGGTCCGAAATTACTGGATGATATTTTTTAAAAATACTTTGGTATACCATGTATAACATATCCCAAAAATCAGATTAATCGGAGTTACGAGTAACGCGTGAGAAAATCGCTGAAGGGTCGCCTCAAGATACGCATAAATAGTAAAGCGGCCGAATACTGCTACGAGCGCCGCCACAAGTTGGGTCATTGCACGATCACCGCTTGACGCCCTTTTCGCATCTCTTGCTTTGATGAGCTTCCGTGATCCGTTTTCATGGTGTGAAATTTTTCTAAAATACTATGACATGAGGTCTATAACATGCCCAAAATTTCGCTGTTATATAACTTAGGATTTGAAAATTAAAAATGAGCGAACATGCATGTCCAAACTAAAATTTGATGAACGAGCGAAATACCAACAAGTAGCGAGAATACTTTGACGTTCGACGTTCCGAATCGCGTTCTGGTAAAATAATAAGTCATAATAAATATCTAATAAAGTCTTGCGGGACGAGATTTGACTATAAGTGATATTTTATGCCGAGAAACTTTCTTTTGGGCATAAATAAAGCAATAAAAATATGTAATAAATATAAATTACATATTTAAGTAAAATAAAAGCTATAGTTGCCTATAAAATTATTTTGTGATGCAACGAAGAATGTAAAACCTTAGAGAAATTGTATTAATCATAAAAAAGATATTTTGAGGTTTTCGGAAGCTGAGATTTACGTAACAGAATATGTATATATATATATATATATATATATATATATATATATATAAATGCGAATAATCGTAAAATGAAAAATAAAGCGAATGTGCCAGTGAGACAAAATGTTTATATATGAGGCAACAGTCAGTGTTGATTCATGAACGGACAAACTGATGTAAAAATTATTTAAATTAAAAAAAAATATAGTAAATTGAGTTTTACTATAAAAGTTATGCATTAACTGTTTAAACTCTAAATTTGCGAGTAAAGGTAAAAGATATTTTTGAAATGAAATTTAAATGGTTTAAGCTTCAAGATGTAAAATATTTATATTTTAAAATTTATGAGACCTTTATTATTTATGATATAATTAAAATATTATTACATGATTAATAATATTAGATAATGATTTGAATATTATTAAATGATTAATAATATAAGAAGGTGATTAAAATATTATTAAATAATTAATAATATTTGTAAACGATTAAGATATTATGAAGTGATTATTCAAAAGTGAATGAAATATTATTAAGTGATTAATAATATTAGACATAATTTTTAAGATGATGATTGAGTGTTAGTAATGATAATGAAATAATGAATTATTGATTATGTGGCTAAATGTTAGCTGAAATAATAGTATTATGAAGCATGATATGTTATACTGATTGAAAGATCAATCTTATAAATGATAAATCTTTCATAAGAGATTAAATTATACTGCTTAGCGGTAATCGACGGTCAAGGCAAGTCTCCTAACTCAAACTCGAGTTATTATGTTTCAAACATGCAAGTGGATTAATTATTGACAATTATTCCACATATTTGATTATTGATTCGCAATTAGTGCATGTTGCATATGTTCATCAGGTATGAAAGGCTGATCACCTTCATTACCATAAGGTTCAGTTAAATTTATTCATGGTCATTGTTGACCAGTCAGCATAATTATTCACTTATTGAAGTTTTGATTCATGCTCTTTCACAATTATATTACATTGTTGGAAACTTGAAAACTTATTCCTTTTCAATCATGATATATCTTCATTGTACTTAAACTTACTGTGCAAAATAGTTACTCACCCTTGCTATATCATGATAACAAATTTCAGATTTAAACGAAGGTTTGAAGAACGACAGTGGCAAAGGCGAATTCCAAGTGTATATTATTATGCATTTAGAACTATTAATGCAAATGATATTGTAAACCTTTTAAGTTATTGAAGGTATGTCTTAAGTTAATGTTGTAGACCTTGGGGATTATGTTGTAAAAGTTTATTGTATAAATAATTTATGTTTATATCTTTCGCAATAGTTATAGAATTGGTGTTCCAGATTCGTGGTGATTAGTACCTGGATTTGGGGACGCTACAAATCCAGTGGTTTATGAGCTAGTCTGGCTGTTTTGATGAATGTGGATTCCACTAGATTTAGTGTTTAACATGGCATTTAAAGAAAATATTCATAAACACAGATGGTATAAACATATTAACAGAGTTTGAAATACCAACAAAGTTAAACTTTGCATTTAAAACTCGAAGTCTCTGTGAAACAATGTCAACATAACCAAGAAAAGAGTTCAAACAAAAAAATAAAAAAAATAAAAATTACTAAATGGTATCTAAAGGTAAGGATTATTCTATTATTGATGATAAAAATGACTACATTAAAAATAAGTTTAATTTCACACGAAGAAAGGATACTGAACCCATTATTTATTCCTACAAAGCCTTAGCCAAGGCCAAAAAAAAGATAGAAAAAAAATTACTTTGTCGGATAATTTTCTACTTTTTCAATGCTACACTTCTGCTACACAATTACAACTAGTTGAAGCTCTTATTTCTACTAGATTAGATTACACCCAACAGAACAAGGAGAAATCAAACATAGGGGAAAATGGATCAATAATTACACAACATTACACAAAATTGGGAATAATCTGATTGAAAGCCAAATTAAAGAAACCCACTCAAACTCGAAGGCTGGCTAAACAATAAACAATTTAATTTAAGAAAGATACAACAAAATCTCTAATCTCTATGAGCCTTTTCAAAGAGATAAATCCTAAAGACAACCCATATGAGGAAACCCATAAAGAACAAACCCTAGATTTCTTTCGCAACAAACAAAAATTACAAAATTAATAAAGTTAAGGATATTCACCTTCCATTAGATACGATTCCGTTGGTCAAAGCTTTACCTTTCGTTGGCTGAAGTTTTGTAGGAATCTTCACCTTCTGTTTGCTACAGGTTCGTAGAGATCTAGAGAGAGAAAGAGAGAAAGAGAGATAGAGAGAGGGGGGAAAAGTTAGAGAGAGAAATCGATGGTTTCATCTAAGGTGGGTTTTATTTTGTTATTAATTTGACCCATTTTGATAACTCACCCAACAAACATATAACCTGCGTGTTTTTTTATTTATTTTTATTTCTCCTTATTCTCTTTCAAGAGTTTGTTTTAGAAAAAATCTGATATATATATATATATATATATATATATATATATATATATATATATATAAGGTATCGATTGATTATAAAGCGGGAGGAATATAGATTCTATAGAATTGAGCAAGTTAATAATTAAATGGGAAAGTAATTGAGAATTTCACTAGTCTCACATATTAAAGACATTTTATCATTGGCTTTAACATCAACTAAAGAATATAAAAACGCAACCCTTGTTTGGCACCTGCCGGGTTACTCCCTCTTTCCATATAATATAATGTATAGAGCAAGCTAATTAAAACAAAGATCGAGGAGGCTAAGCAACATATGGAAGACCCATTTTCTTGCAAAGATTACTATTGATATATTGACGCCGGGCGGGATAACGATTATCCTGCGGGCTAGGTAAACAAATAAATTCACAAGAAGAAGTAAGAGGTTCACCGGAAAGAATCTCTCTAATGTATATATTAAATTTATCAAAAATCAAGGTCTTTTTAATTCAACCCACAAGCCGGGTTTGTATAGCTTAGCAAAACTTTATCTCCAAGTCACTCTAGAATCTTCGTAGAGATATGGAAATAATATGGAAATAAAATCCTCTTAGGGATGTGAAAAATATTCTAACTAACTTCCTACTTTTACGGAAACAACTCCTAACAAATAACAAACTTGCGAATAATAAAATATTATTAAATAAAGAAATAAATAGGAATAGAAAGCAAATAAACTACTAATCTGTCAAACTCTCGAAGTCAGGACGCCATGCTATCTCCCGAAGTTGAAGGTGTTAATGCCGAAAGTGTCCTCCTATCTTCCGAAGCCGAAGGTGTTTAATGACCTCTTTGTTTGTGATGATCATCCAATTCATGATATTCCAAGGCCATCAACATACTATCCGATAGCTCGGTATCTTCGGTCTTGGACCATCCTGCATCAGTCATCCCAAGTTGAGAAGAACTCGTCCTCGAGTTCACAGTTTGTTCAGCAGACTACTTAAAATAGGGGCTCAAATGTTTAATGTTGAAAACGTCCGAAGTCCGCAGATGACTCGAAATGCGTAACCAATAAGCATTATCATTGATTCACTGCATAATTTCATAAGGACCATTTTTTCGATCCTTAAGTTTATTATAATCACTAATAGAAAACCGATCACGGGTAAGTACAACCCACACAAGATCTCTAACTTTAAAAACAACCTTACGACAATAACTGTCAACCCTATCCTTGTATTTAGCATTTCTTTTCGAGATGGATTTGTACACTTGATCATGGATAACCCGAAGATGATCTGTCATTTCTTCCGCTTTGGGGTGTACTCAATTAATCCGAGGAAAAAGAACTAAATCTAAGACCCCATAAGGGTTCTGACCATAAACTATCTCAAAAGGTCTCATGTTAGTGGTCCGATTCTTCGAACTATTATAAGTAAACTCTGCTTGAGAAAGTACTTGATCCTATTCCTTCAATTGATTTCCGGCTAAACACCTCAAAATATTACCCAAACTTTGATTTACTACTTCGATCTGACCATCTGTCTGAGGATGGTAAGCATTACTAAAGTTCAATTGCGTTCCGACCTTTTCCCACAAACTCTTCCAGAAATTACTCATAAATTTAGTATTCCGGTCGGATGTCATAGATAGTGGAACACCATATAAGCGTACAATCTCCCGAAAGTAGAGGTGGACGATCCGAGCAGCATCCATGGTCTTTCGACAAGCGATGAAATGAGTCATTTTAGAGAATCGATCGATAACAACCATAATAGAATCTGAAGCTCTCTAAGTTTAGGGCAGACATAAGAAAAAGTTCGTACTAACATCACACCAAGGCATTTCAAGGACAAGTAAGGGGGTGTATAATCTCGCATTGGTAAGAACTACTTTTAACTTCTGACAAGTAGAACACCCTTTTGCATAGAGATTCACATCTCTCGAGATCTTTGGCCAGTAATAGTCAGCTGTGTGAAGTTCACTTATTATCTGTTGCTAAAGTGAACAATCATGGATACACAACTGGAGTCCTTGAAACAAATACCCCTTATGTAAGATAAAGTTAGATTTTCAACCTTCTCGTATGTATTGAACTATCTTCCCGAATCTTCCCGAAGTAAGGATCTCCTTCATACATCTCAGTGAAGACTGCAAATCTTACAATCTTGTTTCACACATTACTAAGGAGTAATGCTCTTCGTCTTAGCGCATCAGCAACACGATTCAAACTTCCTACTTGATGTCGCAAAATGAAAGTGAACTCTTGCAAGCAGGCTACCCATTTAGCATGTCTTTGGCTGAGTTTATGTTGACCATTAATATACTTTAAGGCCTCATAATCAGTAAAAAGAATGAATTCCCTCTGTATTAGATAATGACGCCAATACTTCAGTGCTTGGACTAGGGCATAGAATTCCAGATCATAAGTAGAATAATTCTTTCTTGATCCTGATAATGTTTCACTAAAGAAAGCAATTGGGCGACCTTCTTGAATGAGAACACTACCAATACTAGTTCCCGATGCATCACAGTTTACTTCAAAGACCTTCTCGAAGTCAGGAAGTGCTAGTACGGGTGCTTCGGTCATCTTCTTTTTGATCAACTAAAAACTATATTCGGCCTCCTAAGACCATTGAAATGATTTTCCTTTAAGACATTCGGTGATAGGCATGACCATCGTGCTGAAGTCTCGAATGAACCGTATGTAAAAAGATGCTAATCCATGAAAGCTTTAGACATCATGTATGGTCTTCGGCGTAGGCCATGTCGAGACTACCTGGATCTTGGTCGGATCTGCGTGAACACCTTTGGTAGAAACAACAAAACCGAGGAAGGTCACTGAAGTCATGAAAAAGGAACTCTTTTTCTGGTTTAAAAATAATCGTTCCTTCCTCAACGTTTCAAATACAGTTCAGAGGTGCTCATGATGTAGTTCCAATGTCGAACTATAGATAAGAAAGTCATCAAAGTAAACAACCAAAAAATTTTCCCATGTAAGGTCGTAGTACTTGATGCATAAACCTCATGAAGGTACCGGGTGCATTGGAAAGTACAAAGGGTGTAACCATCCATTCATACAAGCCTTGTTGTGTTTTGAAGGTTGTCTTCCATTCATCTTCAGGTCTCACTCGAACTTGATGGTATCCACTCTTCAGGTCGAATTTTGAGAAGATTTTTGCACCGGACAACTGATCTAACATATCATCTAGAAGAGGTATCGAAAAATGATACTTCACTGTGATCTTATTGATTGCTCTATTGTCGATGCACATTCTCCATGAGCCGTCCTTCTTCGACACTAATATAGCTGGAACTGCACATGGACTCATACTTTCACGGATGTATCCTTTCTCTATTAAGTCCATTACCTGCCTTTGTAGTTCTTCTGACTCCTTGGGGTTGAGTCTATAGGGATAAAATCTATTTCATTTTGAATATCTCTCAACGGTGGTAATCCCAATGGAAGTTCTTCAGGCATTAAGTCAGCCAACTCAGTTAGAAACTTATGCACATCAGCCGATGTTTTTGCATTTCCATTCGCCGAACTTCTTTCACAAGGAAGCAATGCATACATTACTCCTTCATGCTCAACTTTTGTTAGAAATCTTGTTATAGATAATATGTTCGGGTTCCCAACTATTTGAGTCGAACCGAACTCTTCCCTACGAGGTGCTAACACAACCCTCTTCCCTTTTATATTGAGGAAGTAAGTATTCTTTCGACCAGCATGGATGATGCTTCGGTCATATTGCCAAGGTCTTCCCAATAACATATGACAAGCATCCATTTTCACCACATCGCACCAAACGTTATCAAAGTATTTCTTTTTGATTGAAAAATATACTAAACATTTTCTGTCAACGGTTAATTCACTGCCTTTATTCAACCAAGATAACTTATATGGTTTTGGATGCCGATCCGTTTTCAATTTTAACTTTCGAATAGCTTCTTTGGACACTACGTTTTCATACCTACCACTATCAATAATCACTTTATAGACCTTTTCTGCCATTGTGCAAGTAGTGTAGAAGATATTGGTCCTCAACCAATCCTCTTTGGATTCTTCGTTAGGAGTCGGCAGACTCTTGCGAACGACTAGGGTCTCCTGACCATCTCTATATAACACATCTTTGTCCTCGTACTCATCATATATAGGCTCTCCGAATTCCTCTGCATCATCGATCATTCCTTCTTTAATAAAAAGGTTCTTACCCTTCTAGTTAGCAGGCTTTCAGCACTATATTGCTTTATGACCTGGTTCTCCACATCTGAAGCACTTGATGCTAGAATTAAGTTGCCTTGAGGTTATTGTGGTATAGTACGAAATTGTGGGGGTGGGTTTGTCTTGTTGGGGGGATTGCTCCTTGGCATCGGTCTACTATTCTATTGTTGTTCTGCCTTACGAGCTCATTGATATGCTTCAGAAATAGTCTAAAGTAAATGGAGGCTAAGGGCGTTTTACAATGGCTGTTTTAATCCTCCTAAATATCGTGCCACCAGTTGTTCTTCGATTTCCAATAGATCATTCCTTGCTATCAATTGGTAAAAGTCTTCGATATAATCATCCAAATATTGAGTACTTTGTCTTAACAGATGCAATCTCTTAAAGAGAGACTGATTGTATCCGAAAGGAAGAAAGTGACTCTGCATCTTCTTCTTCTTCTCCCACTTGGTGATTTTAACCTTTTCTTGTCTCTCCCTTGAACGCCTCATCTATTCCCACCAAGAAGATGCTCGACCCTTCAGTTTGATTACAACCAATTTTACCTTAGCGTTATCTGATACCTCCTTATACTCGAAGATGTGCTCCACTTCGTTCATCCAATCGATGAATCCTTCTGCTTGCAGAGTACCAGAAAATTCCGGTAGCTTAGATCACTACGACGGTTCTCATGGTCATGTCATTCCCATAGTTGCCTCCTACGGTGGTAAGGGTTATCATATCTCGATTCAGAATCATAGGATTCTTCATCGTTTTAAAGATGTGAGACTTACTCCTTCGGAACCTGTCCACGGCGGCCTAGGTGTGGGACTTCCTCCTCTGGAACCTGTCCACGACGACCCAGATTTTGCGCTGCTAGGCACTATATTAGCTCCGTAAATCCTCAATCATCACGTCCTGGACGTTATGATCACGGTGCAGGATCCTCTGCCGGAACCTGCCCTCTACGGCCACAAATACGACCACTAGCCATTAAATTCGAAGAGTCTAATCCCAGAAATTAAGATGGTTAAGCTCTGATACCAACTGACGCTGGGCGAGATAACGATTATCCTGCGGGCTAGGTAAACAAATAAATTCACAGGAAGATGAAAGAGGTTCACCGAAAAAACACAGAGAAATATCTCTAATGTATATATTAAATTTATTAAAAATCAAGGTCTTTTTAATTCAACCCACAAGCCGGGTTTATATAGCTTAGCAAAACTTTATCTCCAAGTCACTCTAGAATCTTCCTAGAGATATAGAAATAATTTGGAAATAAAATCCTTCTAGGGATGTGAAAAAAATTCTAACAAATTACTTCCTACTTGTAGGGAAACAACTCCTAACAAATAACAAACTTGCTAATAATAAAATATTATTAAATAAAGAACTAAATAGGAATAGAAAGCAAATAAACTACTAATCTATCAAACTCTCGAAGTTAGGATGCCATGTCATCTCCCGAAGTCGAAGGTGTTAATGCCGAAAGTGTCATCCCATCTCCCGAAGCCGAATGTGTTAAAGTCGAAGGTGTGTTTGTGATGATCATCCAATTCATGATATTCCAAGGCCATCAACATACTATCTGATAGTCAGTATCTTTGGTCTCGGACCTTCTTGCATCATATATATATATATATATATATATATATATATATATATATATATCAGAGAAACCTAATATATAGAAACATGGATGACTTCACTCTCTCAATATCAATGTGATTTCAAAGCACAAAAATCCCAAATCTAATCGCCTCGCGCTCTGTCTATGTTTCTATTGCAGCTTGTCTATTTGCCATGTTGAAAGATAAGGCCAGAGAGTGATGCCAGCAGCATATATATATTGCTCTGAAACGTTTTCATTCTCTCCATGTGTGACCAGATCATTGGTTTCTACCATACACTATATATGGAATATATATACTATTTGTGAAGGGTAATATAGTAAGTTAGCAACTTCTGTTAACGGAGTTAGCAAAACTAACAATGGAGATTTATGTGCGTTGTAACAACATGTAAACCAGAAGTGGTAAATTGATGATTTTTAAATTATAGGTGGCGACTTGTATTTATCGTTAAGCCACAGGTGATAACATTTTACCCTTTCTTTCAAACATAACAAACTAGTAAAGAGGCAAAACATTACTGAAAACAAACATGAGGGTGTAAAGTGTCGCGTAAAAAAGTTGGGGGTGTCAAACTAAATTTTGGGTAACGTTCAGAGTACGAAGTGCACTTCAGTCCCATTATTTTCATTCCTAGAACCATTATCATCATCTGTAGTCTTTCTTTTCAATAACATTAATTCTTCAAGAGGAAGAGCATTCTATAAACTCCAATTTCTTGATTCATAAAAATGCATAAAGTGATTGTATTATCATCTTTTCAACTCAAAAATCAAAATCAACTTATATATTAGTAAAAAAAATTATTTATTGACGCTTGGAGTTTTTCTTTCGGCTGTACGAGACTATACGACCGAGAGGAGGCAACTGTATCATGCGACTCTGCAGAGTTTGAAAACGTCTCAAAATTTTGGTCAATATCAAAATTTATATAGAAATATTATGTTTTTTATATGAAAATATCAATTTTCTATATAGGATAAAAAAAATTAATTCAGAAAGAAATCAACAAAAGGGAGAGTCTCTGAAGTAAATTCATGATGTTTAAAAATATAAAATGTTTGTAGAAAATAATTTGGTAAATAAAGAACTTGGTTTTTGTGATTATTCTTCAACCTCAAGTAGCGACCTATATTTGATTGTATTTTAAGTTCTTTGATTTGAATTTCATTGTGAAATAAAATTTATTCTATTTTTTAATTTATGGAGCGAATGTAGAAAATTTTAGACTGGTATTATAAACTACTATTGTTATACATATATATATGTGTGTGTGTGTGTGTGTGTGTATATTGACTATTAATATATGTATTAATATATAACATTTGCAAAATTTTGGTGGGGGGTCATATGACCCCCTCACCCCTGGTTCTGCCCATGACTATTGAAGTATCCAACTCAAAATGAGAGAAATAACCTCTCAAGTTATATATTTAGTCTTCATGTTTTAGTTATCCGATATGTGGGACTTTATATATCAACACTAAAAGAATATGATCCCTTGATCTTTTCTCATTCATCCTTTCGTAATATATACAGAGTATAGACAAATATTATGCCTACAAGTTAGGCTAAGAATAAGGAAACGGTATGATTTTACAACAGAATAATATCCTAAATTAAATATAAAATATTTACAATAATAATGAGAATAATCACATATATTCTATCACACCCCCGCAGTCGAAGCAGGAGGTTGTCGAACGCTTAGACTGTCCCGAAAGTCATCAAAAAGTATGCGCGGGAGCCCTTTGGTAAATATGTCGGCAATCTGATAACGTGACGGAACATGAAGGACACGCACTTCGCCACGTTTTACCTTTTCACGAACAAAATGAATGTCCATCTCAATATGTTTAGTGCGTTGATGTTGTACTGGATTGCCGGAGAGGTATATCGCACTCACATTATCGCAGTATACAAGTGTTGCCTTGTGGACCGGACAATGAAGTTCCAGAGTAAATTTTGAATCCAAAGAGGATTCGGAGACAACATTGGCAACCCTCGATATTCAAATTTCTACACTTGATTTAGATAGTGTGGGTTTCCGCCAGAGGACCATGAAATCAGATTTTCACCGATGAATAAACAATAACCAGAGGTGGAGTGACGCGTGTCAAGATAGCCACCCCAATCAGCATCCGTATAAGAAAGGAGAGAGTCAAGTTTAGACTCATACAGATGCAAACCATAATTAATCGTTCTGTGAATAAAGCGTAGAATACGCTTTAGAGCATCCATGTGCTCGACTTTCGGATCATGCATATGTAAGCATACCTGTTGAACCGCATAGGAGATATCTGGCCTGGTAAAAGTAAGATATTGCAAAACACCAGCTAGACGTCGATATTGAGTAGGGTCCTCATAAGGCTTGCCAGTAGAAACACTGAGTTTCCCATTTGTGTCAACGAGAGTGGGACATGGCTTGTAACCTGCCAAACCAGCTCTTTCAAGTATTTCCTCGACATATTTTGTCTGTGAGAGAAAAAGGCCATGGGCAGTCTGGGTGACTGCAATACCCAGAAAATAACTCAATTGTCCCAAATCCTTCATTGCGAACTTGGAACTGAGAAGAGACATGATAGATAATCGAAGAGCATCGGAGGAGGCCGTGAGAATTATATCATCAACATGTAATAAAATATAAGCAATGTCAGATCTATTTTTGTAGATGAACAAGGAATGATCTGACACACTATGAGAGAAACCAATAGTGGCTACATAGTCTGCAAAGCGTTGATACCAGGCACGAGGGGCTTGCTTAAGGCCATAGAGTGATTTCTTCAACAATCAGACATAGTCAGGATGAACTGCATCCTTGAAACCCAAAGGCTGATACATATAAATAGTTTCAGTTAGATTACCATGAAGAAACACATTTTTAACTGCCAACTGATGAATGGCCCAAGATTTTGATAATGCAATGCTCAAAACTGTACGAATAGTGGCCGGTTTAACAACCGGGCTAAACGTCTCATCACAATCCACTCCAAGTTTTTGAGACCTGTCATCACCTACAAGATGGGCTTTATGCCTCTCAAAAGAACCATCATATTTCTTTTTATGTCTAAAAATCCACATTGAACGAATAACATTAACATCAGATAGACGAGGTACTAATTTCCACGTCTTATTTTGAATAAGAGCATCATATTCATCCTGCATGGCCAATTTCCAATTCGGGTCATTAAGTGCACTCACGGGTCATGGGGGTATAGAGAGATAGAGGTAGTGGTCGAGAGGGCACTTAAGTTATGGTATTTAGGGTTGGGCTTGTGTATACCATGCTGACTCCTAGTTCCCATTCGATGGGATGGAGGAGGAGGAGGTCGAATGGATGTAGTGGAAATTGGACCAAGTTGAATGGATGTTGGGGTTGGCGTGGCAGTGGGAAAAGAGGGCCAGAGTGAATTTGTGGGGAGGGCTATGTTACTTGTGCTGGTCGGGGGAGGAAGGGGGATGTTTGTGTGGGCGAAGAGGAGGCTCAAAGGTGAAGTGGGGTAATGAAATCTGTAGATCTCTAATGAGGTAGGTGCATGTAATTGATGAAGGATATGGGGATGCAAACCATCATCTAAAAATTCATAAGAGGTAAGAGAGGGAGTATGAAGTGTCAAAAAAGGAAATTTAGATTCATCAAAAAGAACTTGTCGGGAAATAATAATTTTCCGATTCAAAATATCATAGAATTTATAACCCCGATGGTTTGACGGATAGCCTAAGAAGACACATGGAGTCTAACGGGCTTGTAATTTATTGATGGTGGTGGAAGGAAATAAAGGGTAACACAAACATCCAAAAACTCGAAGATGGGTATAATCTGGAGTTTTTCCATAAAGAATTTGAGTAAGAGAGTAGTAGCTTAATGTCTTTGAAGGAAGAATATTGAGAAGGTATGTTGCTATTTCAAGAGCATGAGGCCAAAAGGAGGGTGGCATGGAAGCATGAGCAAGTAAAGTACGAACCATGTTATTGATAGTTTTTATTTTTCGTTCGGCTTTACCATTTTGAGGAGAGGTATGGGGACATGAGAAGCGAAAATACATACCATTTAATTCACAAAATTTCCTAAAGGGACCATTGTCATACTCGCGACCATTATCACATTGAAATTGTTTAATTTCTTTTTCGAATTGAGTTTTGATATATGCTCCAAATGATAAAAAAAAAATGGAATAAACTTGTGATTTTCTAGACATAGGAAAAGTCCACAAGAAATTATTATAATTATCAAGAAAAGAGCATAGTAACGATGACCTAGGATGAACTTAATATAGGAGATGTCCATAAGTCACTGTGAATTATATCAAATGGCATAATAGTAAAAGAACGAGAATCATTAAATGGAAACTTAATGTGTTTTCCAAGAGGACAAGATTCACAAAAAGAATTGTGAGCCTTATTATATTTAATAAAATTACTACTACGAAGAGAATTCAAAATAGCATTTCCAGGGTGCCCTAAACGAGAATGCCATAAATCAAAAGAAATAACAGGAAAAGCAGAAGGTAGGGCTGAAGGTGGTGGGCCCCGAAGTTTGGTGAAGGGATAGAGATCGCCCGAGCTATCACATCTCAGTAGGTGCTTTCCCGTCTGTAAATCCTTCACAGAAAATCCAAAAGGATCAAATTCAACAGACACCATATTATCATTAGTAAATTTGTGAACTAAGATGAAGTTTTTAATAAGTTGAGGTGCATGCAACACATTTTTAAGCTTCAAAGGTGGAGTTGTTTGGGTTAGTGAGGCACTTTCATAACCAAGAATCAGAATTGTATGACCATTACCAACAATAATGCCATTATGTTTGCTCAAATTAAAATAAGACGAGAGAGTACCATGAGTAGCAATCATGTGGGAGGTGGCACCGGTATCCATGTACCAATTTTCATCCGGTTGATGGAGGGAGATAGTGTGCATAGCCGCATCAATGTCTGTAGATTCGTAGTTCACACTTGGGGCGACTGCCGTGTAGTGGGCTTGGGAAGGTTGAGGCCCAAGAACTCCTTTTGTAGATGATGGACGGATCTGCCCTGTAGTGGGAAATGGGCAAGGTGGGCTGGCTCAGGTGTGAGGTGACCAGGGAGTCCAAGGAGGCATGGAAGGCCATTGTTGCGGCCATGACGGTGCTGAATGTCGCTGTTATCCCACGCCACGAGATCCACCACGGTTGCCACTACGGCCACCACGACCACCGCATGATAGTGGTGTCAAGGTATTCCATTACAGCCACCATAATTTGCTTACAAAATTATTATGCCCATTTGCATTTGTTTGCTGCTGTTTAGAAGTATTGCCAACAGAAACATTATCATTAGTTGAATTCATAAGCAAAGTGGAATCCGAACCTGATTCAAGAGCGGCACGTTGTTTCATGATTTCCTCTTCTAATGAAAGCATCAAGCGGGCTTGTCAGAAAGGTCGGAGAGGACTACTGGTGTTGAATGATGGTGACGAACCTGCGTAAGCTTTTGTCAAAACCCACGAATCATTTTGAGAACCATGCGCTTCGTCGGATACTTTTTTGCTCCCACGTTGGCGAATTGATCACCAACACTTTAAGTCGGCCGCACTATCAAAGAACATTGGGAAAGTCTCGAAGGTGAGTGTTGGTGAATTGGGTTTCAAGGTGAATGGCCCTCGTATTCTTGTTGTCTTGGAACAAATCTGCTACACGGTTCCAAGCATCTTTTGCTTCATCATTCGGATTGATAGTGTTGAGAATGTCCAAAGAAACCGTGCTATAAATTCATTGCGTGACAATGGCATCGATCCTCTTCCAAGTCGCTGTTTCGGCATCCGTCTTGGCGGCGACAGCTTCTATAAGAGGGATGAGGTGGTCAAAGACGAGGTTGGCGCTGTCATGGAGCTTGAAGAGAGTTGTCCAGTTGTTGTATTGGTCGCTTTCGAGATCGAGAGTGATGGGGATGGCTGTTTTGATATTGGTGACGATGGTGGCGAGATGGATTTTTGAGTCAGCCATTGATACAGGGAAGAAGAAGATGGAAGAAGGTAGGGATGAAGAAAACTAGGGCTCTGATACCATAAAAGAATATGATCCCTTGTATCTTTTCTCATTCATCCTTTGGTATATAATATATGTAGAGTATAGACAAATATTATGCCTACAAGTTAGGCTAAGAATAAGAAAAAGTATGATTTTACAACAGAATAATATCCTAAATTAAATATAAAATATTATTGAGAATAATCACATATATTCTATCAAACACGACCAAATTCATAGACAGTTTTAATTGATGACATGGAGCATGTGCACCTTCACATGAATTAATGGTGACTACTGTGATAGTAGATTGAAACATTCAACTCAAAATTAATTGACAATAAATGAATTATCTATACGAATTTTCAGTTCTTAGTTGCATGTGAGACTTTATGTCTCAATACACAACAATGTAAAAGTTCATTAATGTTGCATGAGTTCCTTCACATTTGAGTTCTCCAATTATATAGGAGTCTTTGATGAGTGCATATTATTCATTTATTTTGATTCCATTATATTTAGTTTTATTGCATGTTTCATGGGTATATGAGCATATTAAGGTATTTAATGATTTCAGGAAGAATTGGAGCTGAAATGAGGAAAAAGAGAAAATTGCAGAATTTTTAGCATTAAGTTGGATGCATGTTCTTAGCTTGGGACTTGAATTTTATTGTAGAGCTCTTCTTTAGCTTTCCGGAACATCTTGAATCGTCCCAATCGGAGTTCATATGAAAAAGTTATGATATTTTTACTAAACGAACGTTGAACCTCAAAGTTTGGAATTTGTAATTTACACAAAGAGTCACTTGGAGGCCGATTTCGACCTTGATGCAGAGCGATTCTGTCGATTCTCAAAGAATGAAAGTTGTAGATCTCGTCGATATCTTCGTTTTGATAGGTAGCAGGCCCCGTAACTCCTCCTAGATCAAAAGTTATGCTCGTTTTACCAAAGGACGTCAGCGAAGAAATGAAAATTCACCCCAAATGAATTTGAGCGGGAAAAATCAAGAAATCTTGGATTTTGGAAAGTTTCTAAATGCAGATTTTGGTAGACTTCTACATGGAATTGGATTGATATTTCTATTAGCTTTAGGATTTCCTTTAGACTAAGATTTATTTCAAATTGAATTCTATTTCTTTATGGAAACTAGTTATGATTTGTAAATCCTTTTAGGATTTGGATTTCTACATCCTATAGGATTTAGGACTTTGTCTAGCACTATAAATAGAGGATGAGGTCAAGGTTTTATTCATTCAATATTCAACATTCAAGTATCCTCTATTGGGTGAAGGCTCAAGAGCATGTCAAAGGTTCTTTTTATTCGGTTCTAAAGGGAGGTGAATCCTTGTTACAAGTAATTAATTAATTGAGTATTATTATTTATTCCTTCTTGTGTGAAATTTCTTACGATAATCTGTTTTCATTGATTGCATGCTAATTGATCTAATTAATTTAATATGGCCAATTGAGTTAATTTGATCATTATCATATATCTTCAGATTAAGATTGGTATTACGTGTAATTGATATCTTTCTTCATCACAAGTATGAGCAACTTGGTAATAATAATTGTGGACAAACTTTTGTTTATTGCTAAGATTATTAGAAAACAAGTTAAATAAATCGAGCTTATGTGTTTGTTGCTTGGATTAGCCTAATTTTCTATTTCTTAATGCTTCTATCATATTAAATCTAGAGAGCTTATTCTAGGTTATATGCTTTAGTTAGAATCGTGGAGAGCTTGTTTCATACGGTGATAATCTAAAGAGAATTTCGGATAAGCGAGCTTATTGTTATCTAGGGCTAATAATTTCATTGAAGGAAAAATAATAATTACTTGATTAATTGATTGTTGTACTTGGTGAAACCTAATCATGAATCAAGTTTTACATATTTGGTTAATTTTATCGTTAATTCTTGTTCTCTTAGTTTAAAAATAATTTTCAAAACCCCCATCTTTATTTTCTGTTAAAATAGTAGAATAATTCTAAAACAACTTTACTCTCTGTGGGATCGATCCTTACTTGCTACTGTGCTAATTATTGTAAATTGTGGAGTGAAAGTGAAGTTAATTTAGGAATATCAACGACAGCTCCCAGTCTTACATACAAACAATGGAAGTTGGCTATAGCATATTTCCGTTATTATCATCATTCTGCTATATTGTTGCACAAGATGCATGCATGTACTTTTGCAGCATTAGATAGACTAATATATCACCCCAAACATACATGCATACATATAGATATCAATATATCGGTGTAGCTATATTCTGCATCCGTTCCAAAACATAAAATTAATATCAATTTTTTTAAAAACAATTGGACATATTTTTAAATTTAAAATAGACGTGATACATTTAATGTATAAAAATAATAAACCTCGCAGTTAGTAGTATTTTTTAAAATAGTTTGCGATTTTCATAATTGTTGTACGTACTACCTAAAAGTAAATGTGTTCATATTAATTTTAAATTTGAAAATATCTCAACTTTAAAAGTCAAATTTAATCCATAATTTAATTTAGAACAGAAGGAATAATATATACACAGTAATTGAAATTTTGCACAGTACTAGTGGAGAATCCCATATATTATCCGTTTGTGTCAAAGAACTAGTGGAGAATCCCATATATTATCCGTTTATGTGTCGAAGCATCCAAGCCGGCATGATTGTGTTAGCTTGATTTTGTTGTTGTGCAGTCTCTTCAAATTGTCCATCGCCTCCGGCTTGGTATTCATCACTGCATTAGGTATATTATTCAGTAGTCTTTATAGTACAACATTTGCCAATAGTATCTACGTCCCAAAATGAGAATCCCATTTAACTCGCATACCATTTTTAGCGCGCATGCATACTAAGATTTGCAAACCACGCATATATGCAGAAAGGACTTATTTTTGGGAGAGGAATGATATGAAAACGGCTATGGGTTTATATTATGTAGTCTTTATGATAAAACATTTGGCAATACTATTATCCCAAAAATGAGAATCTCATTTGACTTTGTCGGTCATATGTTTAACCTATTAAGGTTTGCTAACAACACATCTGCAAAAAACTCTATGTTTGGGACAAAGGGAGGATATGATAAAGGCTATTAGTTTATATATTATACAGAGAGTGAAGTTTGAATTCACCTCTACATATACACAAACAACGACTAACCCGATGAATGGCTGTGGGAAAGCGAAGGATGATCTCTCATGGTTCTGCTGCACCTCCCATGGAGGCTGTTGGGCTAGTTCCTTCTCCTTGTCCTTCTCCTTCTCCTTCTCCTTTACCTATATTTATTCTAGCCATTAGACATATGGCTTGTTGAAGCATTTAACTCAAAATTAATAGACGATGAATGCAGTAGCCCGTCAAGGTTATATATTACTCCCTCCGTTCCTTAATATAAGTCGTTTTAGAGAAATATTTTTGTTCTTTAATATAAGTCGTTTGAGAATTTCAAGTAAGCATTAATTGCTTAGTTTCTAATATTACCCCAAGTTTTAAATGTAACTTTGGTTTTCTCACTATTTTCTGTTTAATAAATAACAATCTCTTGTTTTAATACAAGGGCAATATAGACAATTGATATTATAGTTAATGTTATACAATCATTACCTTAATACTTGTGCACAACTCTAAAACGACCTATATTAAGGAATAGAGGGAGTAAGTTTTTGGATGTTGGACTTTATATATCAGCAAACATTATTTTGTGTGGCATAATTTTGAGTCAAACACGTCGACAATTGTAATTAGGTGACGTGGTGCCTGTCGGTAGTTGAATATGTACATAAATCTTATACCATGTTGAAGCATCCAACTCAAATTGTTTGCCAATCAAAAAAAAATATGAAACTTATATCCCAGAACGACTTTTCTTAATGTTTATAGTGTATCAATTTAAAATGGTAAATAACAGTAATAATAAATATATATTAGAACGGTAAAAAATTGTGCAAATGAGGTAAAGATCACCTTCTTTGCAAGCAAGTTATTTTGCACCTGCAAAGCCTTGTCCTGTCATAGAAATTAAAATTTGAGAGGTTTAATTGTGTAACAAACAAAAATAGTTGCCTCGAGTCTAGATGCTTTGAAAATGAGGAAATAATCTATATTCACGTATATATGGCGATAGAAATAATAAATTTATCAAAAATGGCAAAATTATAACCTTCATTTATTAACAATATGAATAATCCTTTTAATTCTACTGTATATGAAAAGGGGGAGAAATTACCTTTTTCTGGAGCTGAGAAATAGACTCGAACATGAGTTGCTTCTAATTAAAAGATGTTTGAATTCAATAAATCAGCTGCTTATTGTGTTAGTGATAAATAAATAACACTAGCCAATTTCTGTACCTTTTTTGACCTAATGTGTTTAACGGCTGAATCAAGCTGATTCTCCAAAGTCTGAAGCTCTTTGAGACTCAGAGAATCTAGGTCTTCTCCCATGTAATGCCTGCAGAAAATTAGGAAAGCAATATGATTCACTGCTTTATTTGCATTGCTGAATATAAATTGAGGACCTGAATTTAGGTTTTGTATACCTGTGGTTGCTCTCTAAAACCTCAATCCTAGTTTTGAGCTTTGCATGTTCCAAATTCCAACTTCCCTAAATAATATTTCGGCTCACAATTTTAGGTAACAGAAAATCCAATCCACTCGCAAAATTTATTGAAATGTTGTACCTAGCTAGCTCCATCCTGCAGAGAATGTCATGACGACTAGGTTTTACTTTTGCTGCGGCAACGAACATGTTTTAATCTCAAAATTATTGCACTTCATTTAAATTACTTTCTAAACTGAAAACAAAAAATCATTTGGGAAAATAAAAAACATATCATTTTGAGTTACTTTGAGACCATTAATTTCACAGCAAAAATATAACTCAGTTGCCACAATCTTTGCAAGATGCATGGTGGGAGTATTTGATTTTCAAGTCACCTGTGTTGCGGTATCAGTTGCAACAAGCTGCCTTTCTGCGTACGAGTATCTGTCGTATCGTTCAAGGATCCTTTCCATGCTGCTGGTTAAAAAAGAGTGGTTAGTAGTCTCGTAAATAAATTTTCAATTACTACTTGTAAAAACAATCTTTTTAGTACTGTTTGTTTAGGTTAAAAATCCAAAAACAAGCGCTCAAACGAATCTAAACAAAATCATCAAGATCTCATGGACAAGTCTGAAATAAAATGGGTAATTAAAGATATCTCTTCTAATACTATCTGTTAGGGCATGATTAATTTGGCCCGGCCGAATAATTTGGTGGGTCTCAGGCCACGTGGAGGAATCTTCCCCACGTAGGAGTATATTTTGGGCAGGAAATATGACTTTAAGAAACTTAAGATTCCTAGTTGTATTTAATTTTTAATTCCTAAGGAGAGAGTCAGGATAATGTTCGACTTCTTTTTTTTAAGGAGATTCACTTTCATCCCATTATGAATTCTATTCCAATTCAGGGACATGACGATTATAAGAAGGTATGATAACTATAAATACAAGCCTATACCTTGATTCACATGTACACAATATTACTTTTCAGCACTGGAACATTAAACCTCTATTGTTAACTTATTTTCAACAAGTACTTATTTTCACACTGGAATTATCCATCGGCGACGCAAACTGTCAAATTACTACATGTGATTACGTTTCTGTGCAAGATTGGGCGTGCTATTGGTGATTGGGTACGTGGACAAATCTTGGCGTTAACACTATTATTTAAAACAAAAAGATAAAATCTTCAGCTCTAAGCAAAAAAAAACTTCTTCTTTATTTAAATAACAAAACAAATATAGTTTGAATCCTTTTGCTATAATCCATATACAGATCTACCAAAGCTGCTGATTTAGATAAAGAAATTTACGTTTGGTAAATCATATATAAGCAATATGAATGCAAGTACAAAAAAAATGAATAACAAATATGAATATGATGAAAAAACCTAATAACTTAACGCAACACTGACACAGCAGATTAGGCGAATGCAATATTGTATGTGTCATCGATGAAAGGGCTAATTACACTTATGGTACATAAAGTACTATTAAATTCATAATTTGGCACTTAAGGAATTTGAGCTTATAATTTACTACATTAAGTACTTAATTTGATATAATTTAGTCCCTAATTTCCAAATTTGGCCAAAAATTGGTAACTAATTTAATATTTTTAGCCCTATAAAAAAAGTAACTAATACCGTAGAAATAAGGTATAAAATTATAAATACAATTTAAATTTATAAATAAAATTATAAATACAATTTGTAAAATTTAAGTTGTGATATAATTTGTAAAATTTAAGACGTAAAATTTATAATTTATGATATAATTTATAATTTGCAAGATTTAAGTTATAAAATTTATACATATAATTTGTTAAATTTAAGACGTAAAATTTATAATTTGCAAGATTTAATTTGTAAAATTTATACATACAATTAGTAAAATTTAAGACATAAAATTTATAATTTATAATTTGCAAGATTTAAGTTGTAAAATTTATACATATAATTTGTAAAATTCAAGACATAAAATTTATAATTTATAATTTGCAAGATTTAAGTTGTAAAATTTATACATACAATTTGTAAAATTTAAGACATAAAATTTATAATTAATTATAATTTGCAAGATTTAAGTTGTAAAATTTATACATACAATTTGTTAAAATTTCCAAATTTGAAGGAATAAAACAATTTGAAGGATTAGAGAAGAGGTAGAGAGCAAATGAGCCATTTTTTTCCCTTTTTTCAATTTATAAAATTAAAATTATAAATAAAATTTGTAAAATTTAAGTTGTGATATAATTTATAAAATCTCTACATACAATTCGTTAAAATTTCCAAATTAGAAGGAACAAAATAATTTGAAGGATTAAGAAAGAGGGAGAGAGGGCAGAGAGAAAATGAGTCATTTTTTTCTTTTTTTTTTTTTCAATTTATACAATTTAAAATTATAAATATTTATAAATAAAATTATAAATACTATTTATAAAATTTAAGTTGTGATATAATTTGTAAAATTTGAGAAGTAAAATTTATAATTTATGATATAATTTATAATTTGTAATATTTAAGTTATAAAATTTATAAATACAATTTGTTAAATTTAAGAAGTAAAATTTATAATCTACAAGATTTAAGTTATAAAATTTGTACATATAATTTGTAAAATTTAAGACGTCAAATTTATAATTTATGATATAATTTATAATTTGCAAGATTTAAGTTGTAAAATTTATACATACAATTTGTTAAAATTTCAAAATTTGAAGGAACAAAACAATTTGAAAGATTAGGGAAGAGGGAGAGAGCATGAATCATTTTTTTTCTTTTTCCATTTTTTTCTCCTCCTTTTGTATGTTCTTCCAATATAAAAAGGGTATTATTTAATTAATTAAATTTTGGGCACTTTTGTCAATTGTTTAAAATTTTAATGTTATTCATGTTATAAATATAATTTGTATGTTTAAAAGTTTATTGATTTTTTTGGTAATTAAGTCTTTTTTAAAATTTTAAAATAAAAAATTATATTTGGTAATCTTTTTGTTAATATTTAATTTTAATAATTTAATATATAATAATTATTTGTAAGGATTTATACGGATTTAATACGTTAAAATTAGTATTTATACAAATTTTATATGAATTAGGTACTTGATGTAGTAAATTGTGAATTTGGTGGTACTTGATGTAACATAAGTGTTATTAGCCCGTATTGTATACGGTATCTAGCAGAAAAATTAGGTATTCCGACTAATTTTGGCGGGATTCTAAAATTGGGGACTAAATTGTATCAAATTAGACACTTGATGTAGTAAAGTGTAAGCCCAAATTCTTTGGAGGCTTAATCATAAATATGATAATACTTCATGTAGTAAACTGTATCTAGCTCTTGATGTAATTAAGGCCAAAAAGGTTCTCTTCCAAAACTAATCTTAGAACTCTTAGGTAATGCTATAAGAAGAAGAAAGAAGAAATTAAAAAATAAAATCAAATTCAACAACACAATAAGAAAAAGAGATGGAGAATTAAGGAAAACCATTTCTCAATCAATTCAATATGTAATCACACACACATACACATGCGCGCGCGCGCGCACACACACACACACACACACACACACACACACACACACACATATATATATATATATATATAGATATGAGATTGATTGATAGCTAACGTTGTCAAATTAAGATTATCTTTATAATAGATCGTGGACGTCCATCCGATGATCCAACAATTTAATGGAGCTCTCGTTCGCAGTTTATATAGTTTCCAGTATTATGCAGTTTAATACTGTGAACGAGACAAATGTCCAAAATATCCCTCGTTGTACAAGTCTCCTATCCACAGTATTAAACTGCATGGATGCTTAGTACTGATAAATTGGGAAATCAATGGCCGTTTTAAACAAGTCTCGTCGGTAGTATTAAACTGCAGATGCCAAATTCAATTTTTTTTAGTTTTTTTAGTCTCTTCCATTTCCATGGATTCAAACACTGCAAACTTAGTTTAAATAATGTGGACCCTAGAAAACTAAAAAAAATTAAATTTGGCATCCATAGTTTAATATTGCGGACGAGACTTATTTAAAAACAACGTTCTTTTCCAGTTGGCCATACCTAGCATTCACATTTTAATACTGCAGACGGGAGACCAATTGAGTAACAACGTTGTTTTTAAATATACCATGAAAGTGTGCGGGAGATTCGTTCTTTTCTTGGATATGTAGGTTTCTATCGAAAGTTTCCCAAAGACTTCTCAAAGATAGCTCTGTCATTGTGTAAGCTGCTGCGGAAAGATGTGGAGTTCCATTTTGATGATATATAGTTCAAGGAGGCATTTGACAAGCTGAAGAGCCTATTGACCTCTGCACCTGTTATTCAACCACTAAATTGAGAGCTACCCTTTGAAATTATGTGTGATGCAAGCAATTATGCAGTGGGAGTTGTTCTAGGCTAAATGATTGACAAAGCTGTACATGCCATCTACTATGCTTCTAGAATCTTAAACCCTACTAAGATTACCTACTTTACGACTGAGAAAGAACTTTTATTTGTTGTTTTTGCTTTAGACAAGTTTAGATCTTATCTTCTTGGTACTAAAGGAGTAGTTTATTTGACCATACTGCTCTCAGGTATTTGCTGACCAAGAAGAACTCAAAGGCAAGAATCATAATATAGATTATTCTGCTACAAGAATTTAACTTGGAGATCAAAGACAAAAAAGGAGCAAATAGCTTGGTGACGGATCACTTGAGCAAACCGCTAAGGGATGAGGCACTACCATTGCATGATTCTTTTCTAGATGAACATCTATTTTCCATTAATTGCGGAATAACCCTAGTATGCAAACATTATGAATTATTTGGTAAGTACATATTCCCTAGTGAATTTTCTAGATCTCAGAATGATAAGCCTAAGAGTGATGCTAAATATTATGTATGGGATGATCCATATTTATGGAATTTTTTGCTGATTAGTTAGTTAGAAGGTGTGCGCCTAATCATGAATTTTTATCAATTCTAACCTTTTTTCACTCTTATCCTTGTGGAGGACACTTTAGAACTAAAAGGACTTAAAGTAGTATGCATATAAGCCAATCATGAATGATGATAAAGCATATACTTTGTCATCAATCTTATTTATTTATTAATAAAAGAATTATTTATTAAAGGCATTTATTATCTACATGGTGTTGTTTTAATAATATGTGATAAACCCATAGTTTTAAGCAATGCTTTTAGAATCATGATGAGATCATGCTAATGAGATCTAAATTCTTAGATAGCTTAAAACTAAAATGTTCCCAATCAATGGATTACTAAAAAGGGGATTAGTGAATCCGGATAAATTGGTACGTACGTTGCTTGCTCATTGGATGAGGATGATTGATCTCATGATCATTTGTGTGGAGACACTAAAGCAAGTATGTAGGTTCTTATAAGTTCACTGAACGTGACTCGCTTAGAAATACCTAATGGAGTTTTACTTGCATGTCAATAGGAATTCCTGTAGTGATAGTAGTACAAATGATCCTTAGATTTGAGATCATCATAGTATTTTATATATAATGAATTACACTTTGACTTATTCCTTAAGACTCTTAGAGTATATCAAAGGGTATGCTTGAGTGTAATAAGTTATATATGAAGATAATGAATGATCAATAAATAATCTACCACTTCTAGTAAAAGAAGAGAAATGTCCTATGTGATTTGATAAATGACAACCCAGGAATCCTTGGCCAAGGTGGAATGAAATTAAAAATTAGTTTCTGATTTGCATTCATTGGGAGTTGTGCATTTAGGAATCGAAATACATATAATTAAATAAAATAAGACTTGACAATAATTCCATGTCTTATATTTAATTGGGACATTGTATGGTGGAAGGATTGAATTGTACGGTAACAATTAACTTAAAAGTTCTTTTATGATTAATGTTGAAATCTATATTATGTGAAAAGTCGTTGATCGATAGGGAGGCTTATCCCTATTGTAGAATAAATATTATTTATTTAAATAAATTAATCATTTAATTTATTTATTTAAATAAGATTAGAATTGTTCTAATTAATTTATTCACAATCGGTTTAATATGGAGAACCTAAAGGGTCACACCATAAAAGTAAGAATAATTATTTAAGAAGTTAATGGCATAATCGTAAAAGTATGTTAAGTATATTTAATTTAATATATGGTGATAGAATAAATTAAATAGCTTAATATTTATTATTTAATATTTTAGAAATATTAAATATAAATTAATAAGAGTAGTCTTATTAATATTATTACAATTATTATTATTTTAATTTCTAAAAGAGTTTAGGAATTAATTTAATATAAGTACTCTCATTTATTCCTAATAGGATTAGGAGGGAAAATTAGTTGAAGGAGTTTAATTAATTATCCCTAATAAGATTAGGGAGCCCGTTTAATTAAAAGAGTTTAATCAAATAAATAATACCTTATTTTAATTAAATAGGGTTACCTGATATCTTTATAAGAAGAGTCTTATATCAGATATCAAAAATACGCAATTTCAATAGTTGGAGAATACGCCCCTTTTTCTATAGAGATAGAAAAAACTAGGGTTTGAGCTAATACACCCTTCTTCTTGAAAATTATTCTTCATTGGTGAATTACTTCTAGATGCCATACACTTGGGTGGCTAACATTGATCAAAGGAAGGAATCTACCCGGAGATTCAAGGAGCTCGCAGAGAAGTAGGAGGTGAACTCGTACATGTGGAAGCTCGTATCTACAAGGGTATGATTCCATAACTTCTTGTTCTTCGTTTTAATTAATAATATGCATAAAGGATGATCCGGGTTATTAATTTGTGAAAATTTTAAAATCTGATTTTATTTTGCTTCCGCTATTTTTTTTTTTGCAATTTGATTGCTACTTTGATTTTCATAAAACCTTATAGTGGTATCAGAGCCAAACTTTATGCAAATTATTAATTGTTATAATTCCATATATGTATGGGAAAATATTTTGAATAATTTATTGGGCATAATTTGTTATATAAATTATTATTATTATTATTATTATTATATATATATCTTTGCTGAAAACTATTTTTAGAAAACCTTTTTTTTACCGAGTCCGTGGGTGATTTTTCAAAAACTAATCTGATTCACGGCTTGTCCCTATTTTTGAATCATATTGCACTTGATATCCATGATTTGCGTGATATATCTTTATAATGTTTCTGATATATATATATATATATATATATATATATATATATATATATATATATATAGTCCGGATATTAAGCTCACCCCTTATCCAACTCACCCAAGCTCACATCCCTTTAGCGACGGATCCGGCGACGGTTCGGTCATACAACCGTCATCTATACTTTTAGCGACGGACAATGTGACGCCCCCAAAAATAGGTATACATCACCCATCTTGAGTCGCCAGATACATGGTACAAAATACAAATACAACCTTTAATATACAACAAGAGAGCTGTGAGTTTTAATACAAATATTGTCTTGTAGACAATATTCACTCTCGAAATAAGTCCTCATTATATTTATTGTCACACTATTTAATGTAATAGTGAGGACTACTAATGCTATCATCCGGATCACAAACCGCTCCCAGACTAAATCCCCAGCTATATTCTCATTTCCTGAAGAGAACAGTGAAGGAAAGGGTGAGCTCAACTAGCCCAGTAAGAAATATTATGACTAAGATAATGCAGAATAAATTATCATTAGTCTTCAACAATGTTAAACTGATAAAATACAATAGACATCAAATTTAACTGCAGCGGAACAAGCAATCCGTTAAAAGAGTCAAGTAGAGAATAAAATCTACTATCTTTTATGATTTAAAAAGTTTTTAATCACTTTTATCGTTAAGACTCATCTTAATAAATAATCCACATCATCAAATCATCCCTGCACTACAGGCCAAGGATATTATTTAGTATCACGACCACGAATTATCCATGCACTACGGGCCAAAAATAATCGTGTTTTCATCAACAGTCCTGATCATGCCATAAAATAATTCATCTTTGCTCCCTTAGCCGAAGAGAATCCATAGCCATAATCATACCAAAAACTGTCCATCAATGCACTACGGGCCAATGAGGACATTTTTCACATCATTTGTAACATTACGATTAGTGATTATACCAGAATAATCCTCAGTCATAATCATACCAAGTCCATCTATGCACTACAAAGCCATGATGACTTTCAACAAAATATAAACATGAGGATGATGACAATGATATAAGAATTAAATAAAACAAGTTCAAGAATTAAATTATCCAGGAACTAATAACGTCCAAATTGTCAACATGATACTTCTTTGTAGAGTAAAATTCAAGAATGCTCAGAAGAATATTTCCATGAAAAGATACTGGATGAAGCGCAAATATCAAAGATATTCCACTAATTTCATGGAGTATAGAAGTCAAAAATTTAACCAACTGAGTATAATAAAGAATGGAATAACAAAAGAAATCACCATGCATGCAGTGCCCGCGTGAGAGCGAAGTTATTCCAACAAAATAATAAATAACGGAACCGGTCGAGCGTAATAATGACCGCATGTGGATATTCCAATAGAATAATAAAGAATGGAATAACAACAGAATCACCATGCATGCAAGTATTGATTGAGACAAAAGTTATTCCAACGGAATAATAAATAACGGAACCAGTCGAGCAAAATTACACCGCAAGCAGGATGTTCCAATGTAATAATAAAAATGGAATAACAACAAAAATCACCATGCATGCGGTATTGCAGATGTAGGCAAAGCTATTCAATGAATAATAAATAACGAAACCAGTCCCCCACGTAAAAAGCATGCATGTGACGGATATTCCAAAAGAATAATAAAGAATGGAATAACAACGAAATCACCATGCATGCGGTGCTTAGCATGTATGAAGTTATTCCAACGTAATAATAAATAACGGGACCAGGTCCCAAGAAAAGCATTACATGTGGATATTCCGCGGAATAATAAAGAATGGAATAACAGAAGAATTTCACCAAGTATGCGGTACTTCGCATAGATAGGTTATTCCAACACAATGATAAAGAATGAAATAACAGAAGAATTTCACCAAGTATAGGGTAGACCGCGTATACAAGTTATTCCAACAGAATAATAAAGAATAGAATAACAGAAGTTCTCTTCATGAATATGAAAAAAATAATACCCCTTATGAGTACAACGAATAAAATCCCTTACCTTATAAAGAAGAGTATTCCGACGGTATGGCGGGGATATACTTGAAGAAACTTGCACTACGCTCAAAGTTTTCTTAAACTCTAAAGAAATACGCTCAAGATTATAGAAGAATAATTCTCTCTATAGTTTCTCTCTCTAGAGTTTTAGTGAATTCGTAAGAAATAATGAAGGAATGAGCTTCTATTTATAGGAGAATGGAACGCATAGTAGAATTCATTCATGAATGGTCCAGATTGATTTACTTTTTAACCGACGGTCAGATTGATTTAATAAAATATTCTAATAAAATAAAATCTTTTAAATAAAATATAATATATTCTATTTATAATCTAATAAAAGCGAATAACTTTATAAAAGTATTACATTTTTATATAAAAAAGATTTTACTATCGCAAATACTATCTGCGAGAACTATGAAAACACTACGCATAATAAAATATAATATATTCTAATTATTGTCAATAAAAATGTATAACTTTATAAAAGTATTACATTTTATATAAAAAAGATTATACTATTAGCCTAATAAAACGAATAACTTTATAAAAGTATTACATTTTATATAAAAAAATTCATTTTATTACATTAATAATACTAATAAAACAAAACCGAGTGACTTCTCACGTAAGCATTAATAATCAATACTGGTGCTACTATTAACTAATGCCAGATATTATTGTACTTTTACTACCGAGTAGTTCAACAGTATTAACGGTAAACTTTCGCCGTTATTTTCATAAAAATATTTTTGTCGTTTTCTCATTTCGACAATTATTTTGTTGTGGGGTCTACCAATGATTGTGTCGTCGTACGAATATTCCCCGACACAAAGAATATTCCCCGACCAATCGAATAAAATATAACTTGCATACTTTGCAAAATTTATAAATATTACCCACAACTATAACATTATATTAAATCCACACCATAATATTCAAAAAAAATCGAGAAATTTAAATCTTTATTCGTAAAATTTGGGATTTTACAGACAACATATAGCGTCGCTAAAAGTATAGACGACGGTTGTATGACCGAACCATCGCCGGCTCCGTCGCTAAAGAGGGGGTGAGCTCGGGTGAATTGGATAAGAGGTGAGCTTAAGATTCGGACCATATATATATATATATATATATATAATATTATATATATAATATTAACGTAATAATTATATAATTAAAATAAAGAGTTTATTTTAATCTTGAAATTAGATTTCATGCAACTTAAAAATGCCCATTAAATGATATTCATATATATATAGAATGCTTTTATTTATTGTTACATATGATGTTATGTATGATAATAAATGGGATTGATTATGGACTTTTGACCAATGTAATTGGATTTATTTTGGTTGAATGTTTGTATGAATGAGTTTTATTAAATGGGGTCTGCGTACCTCCTCTTTTTTGGTTTTTTTCTTGATGTAAATTCTATCTTTCTTTTTTGTACTTCCCCTTGACTGTTGATCAAGGTTTCTATTTAAATTAAATAGTTTAATGTAATAGGATTAGTTAGAATTTTTTTGAAGAACTGGAGATCAAGAAGAAAGGAGCCCTCGAAGACTCGTTTGTAATGGAGCCCGGGTTTAAATGTAATAGTTATATTTAAATATTTATTCTTGCACCCTAGGGTTTGACCTTTTGGTTCACTTGGTGGCTCTAGTAAACCAAACTAGAATAAAAGTTCATAATCAATCCGGGTAGAATATAGTATTCTATATGTGCATACTAGTATTATATATATTATATATTATGCAAACATGCTTCGCATGTTTAATAATATGACACATATTTTATATATATATATATATATATATATATATATGCATGCGCGCTAAACAAGATAAGATAAATAATAACAAATCTCTCAAAGTTTTTATATATTAATTCTTAAGCGTTCAAAGATATTTAGAATATCGAACGTCGCCTTCTAGCATGATAAAATTAATACAGTATTAAATATTTAATATGAGTTTGTTGTGTCACCACAAGGCAAGTATTAAATATTTAAGATGTTAATTTATCACATTTGATGCTTATAAAGAAAATTGAGCAATATTATTTTGTTGTGTCACCACAAGGACAATATTTTTTTTTTTAATATATGAAAGTGCTAGGTTGGACTTAACTTAAATAATTTTGATTCGGATGTGCCATCACTTGATCAAAATAATATAAGAGGCAAAACATAAGGAGTTACATGATGATGTAATTGACAAGGAGTTGTCTACCTATTTATTTATATATAGTTTGTTGTGTCACCAAAAGACTATATATATTTAAGATGGGATCCTTATTCCCACTAGCAAAAATTTTAATTAGATTTTGCCGAACTATATAAATGAGGGTAATATAGTTTGAAAAAAATAGTGGGAGATACCAATATAAAATAAGACCTAATTTATTTTGGTAATTAATTAAATGAATGTTTGCTAAAATATTATCTTTTTACATACGAAATTTTAAAATGTCACATTCACTAATTTCATCACAGTAGCATACTTGATCTTAACAAAACCCAATTTAAAGAATTACACAATTTGGTTAAGGAATCGAAATTGTTCTCATTTCTTTGAAAAGATTTCTTATGTCCTAAATTCGCTCGTACATGCAAAAGTTACAGAGACAGCCTCTAAGGAAGAGATTGCTACTTTTAAACAGTGGCAAGATATATGGGTCAATGCATCATGCTCGCATCCAATGTAAAGAGCTTCAGCGTCAGCATGAAACCATGGATGCTCTTACTATGCTACTGAACCTTCAAGAGTTGTATGGTGAGCAAAGTAGGACTGCTAGATATAAAATATCTAAGGAGCTCTTCCGATCTCAGATAACCGAGGGTACTACCGTTGAGACTCATGTCTTAAAGATGATCAATCTGATTGAACGTCTTGGACATCTTGGGTTCGTCATGGATGGGAAGTTGAGTCAAGATTTATTCTTCCAGTCACTCCCGGACACCTTCTCATAATTTGTTGTGAATTTTTACATGAATAAGTTAGATGTCAGCTTGCCTGAATTACTTAACATGTTGAAAACTACTGAAGGTCACTTCCCATCCAAGAAGAACTATGTCTTACTGGTGGATGATTCTTCCAAGAAAAGGAAGAGGCCCAAGGTATCTTCTGAAAAAGGGAAATCCAAGAAGGCTAAGGGAAAGGAGAAAGTGAAGGATCAAAAGAAACTTGATCCAGCTAGCAAAGGAATTTGCTTCCATTACAACAAGCCGGGTCACTGGAAGAGGAACTGTAAGGATTATCTTGCAGAAGAAGCTTGGAGAAGCTTCGAATCCTAATCAAGGTTGTTTTATGATTGAAATTATTTTTTCTGAAAGTTAATCTTCTTCTTGGGTATTGGATACCGGCAAATTTGTGGTTCTCACATATGTAATAATATCGCAGGTACCGGGTCGAAGTAGAAAAGTTGAAACAACGATGAGGTCGTCCTACGAGTTGGAAATAGAGCAAAGGTTACTGCATTAGCTATAGGGACTTATTGTTTAGCACTGCCTACGGGAAAGTTCATTAATTTAAATAATTGTTATTTTGTTCCAAATATCATTAGAAACATTATTTTTATCTCTGTATTGGATATGGATGGTTTTAACATTATAATAAAGAACAACAGTTGTTCTATTTATAATGATAATGTTTTCTATGGTGTTGGTAATTTGCGAAATGGACTTTATATACTTGACTTTCATGAAAATATACTTCAAATTGAAAAAACTAAGAAAAGGAAAAGAGATGATGTTAATTATACCTTCATGTGGCACTGTAGACTCGGTCATATTAATGAAATAAGATTATCCAAGTTACATAAAGATGGGCTCCTAGAGCTATCGAATTATGAATCATATCCAACTTGTGAATCTTGTCTCATGGGCAAAATGACTAAATCTCCTTTTAGTGGAAAAGGAGAAAGAGTTACAGAGTTGTTAGCGTTGGTACACATAGATGTATGTGGACCTATGACAACGACTGAACGAGGAGGGTTTTCTTATTTTATTACATTCACTGACGATCACTCAATATTTGGATACGTGTATTTAATGAAATACAAATCTGAATCATTTGAAAAGTTCAAAGAGTTCAGAAGTGAAGTAGAGAAGCAAACTGGTAAGAGTATTAAGATTCTTCGATCTGATCGAGGAGGAGAATACTTAAGTGGTGAGTTTCTCAATTGTCTCAAAGAAAATGGTATAATCTTTCAATGGACTCCACCAGGGACGCCACAGATGAATGGTGTATCTGAAAGGAGAAATTGAAAATTGTTAAACATGGTTTGATCCATGATGAGCTTTACCGACCTTCCACTTTCCTTCTGGGGATATGCCCTAGAATCGGCTGCATACCTACTTAACAAGGTACCTACAAAATCCGTCCCCAAGACCCCATACAAGTTATGGACAGGGAGAAAACCAAATCTTAAGCATGTTAAGACTTAGGGTTGTCCAGCTTATGTCAAAAAGTTTGAAAACGATAAGCTACAGACTAGATCTGACAAATGTAGATTTGTGGGATACCCTAAAGAAACATCGGGGTATTATTTCTATCATCCAACTGATCAAAAGGTGTTTGTTGCGAAACATGCTGCCTTCTTGGAAAAGGAGTTTATCCTTGAAGGGGTCAGTGGGAGTAAGATATATCTTGAAGAGGTTAAAGAACCACAAAATACTACAGATCAAAGTGAGGTACCTAACCAAGTAGAGATTCCTTCTATACCACACCCTATTCGTAAATCTGAAAGAGTACCAAAGATACCTGATAGGTATGGACTTGTCATAGAGGATGACGATGAGGTAAGCATCATAGATGATGATGATCCATTGAATTACGAATAGGATATGAGTAGTAAAGACTCAGAGAAGTGGCAAGAAGCCATGAAATCCGAGATGGACTCCATGTATGAAAACCAAGTATGGACTTTGTTTTCACCACCTGAAGGCATTAAGCCTATTGGGTGTAAATGGGTCTTTAAAAGAAATTTGACCGGCGAGACGGCAATGTAGAGACCTATAAGGCCTAATCGGGTGCAAAAGGTTTCAAACAAAGACAAGGAGTTGACTATGAATGAAAACCTTATCAACGAGAGCAATGCTCAAGTCCATTCAATTTTGCTTTGCAATTAAAGAACTTACCATAACTACGAAATCTAGCGGATGGACGTGAAAATGGCCTTCCTCAATGGGAAACTTGAGGAGGATGTGTATATGACACGACCCGGAGGATTTTTTTCAAAGGTTGGAACAAATCAAGTCATAAGCTTCTGACGATCCATTTATGGATTGAAGCATCTTCTTCTCGTAGGTGGAACATCTGTTTTGATGAGACAATCAAAGAGTTTGATTTTATCAAAAATGAGGATGAACCATGTGTGTACAAGAAGGTTAGTGGGAGCGTTGTTTCATTCCTCGTATTATATGTTGATGATATATTACTGATAGGGAATGATATTCATATGCTACATTCAATTAAAATCTGGTTATCTAAACACTTCTCCATGAAGGATTTGGGAGAAACATCCTATATTTTGGGGATAAAGATCTATAGAGATAGATCTAAAAGGATGTTTGGCTTGTCCCAAGGAACGTACATTGACTCGATGCTCAAGAAGTTTAGCATGGAAGATTCCAAAAGAGGTCTCATGCCGATGAGCCATGGAATACATCTCTCTAAGAAACAGGCCCAAAGACACATGAAGAGAGAGACCGTATGAGTAAGATTCCTTATGCTTCAGCAATAGGATCTATCATGTATGATATGATATTTACTAGACCAGATGTCGCTCATGCACTTAGTGTAACAAGCAGATATCAGTCGAATCCAGGAAAAGAACACTGGAAGGCAGTGAAAAATATCCTAAATTACTTAAGAAGAACTAAGGATGTATTTCTTGTCTACGGTGGGTCTGAATTGAAACTAGAGCGCTTCACAGACTCAAGTTTTTAAAACAGACCAAGATGACAGTAAATCCGTTTTAGGGTATGTGTTTACCTTAAACGGTGGCGCAGTGAGTTGGAAGAGTTCCAAACAGCAAATAGTTATTGATTCAGTGACAGAGGCAGAGTACATAGCTACAAGTGAAGCTGTTTGGATGAAGAAGTTAATTACCGAACTTGGTGTGGTTCCTAGCATTACAGGACCAGTACCTTTATTCTATGACAACACCGGAGTTGTTGCGCAGGCTAAGGAACCCAGGTCTCATCAAAAATCTAAACACATGTTGCGGCGGTTTCATTGGATCAGAGAGATCATTGAAAGATAAGACGTCACCCTAGAGCGTGTGGACTCTCAAGACAATATTGCAAATCCATTTACTAAAGCGTTAACACAACAGAAGTTCGATCATCACTTAGAGAAGATGGGTATGAGATACCATGGCGATTGGCTTTAGTGCAAGTAGGAGACTGAAAGTAGTATGCATACAAGCCAATCATGAATGATGATAAAGCATATAATTTGTAATCAATCTTATTTATTTATTAATAAAAGAATTATTTATTAAAGGCATTTATTATCTACATGGTGTTGTTTTAATAATATGTGATAAACCCATAATTTTAAGCAATGCTTTTAAAATCATGATGAAATCATGCTAATGAGATCTAAATTCTTAGATAGCTTAAAACTAAAATGTTCCCAATCAATGGATTACTAAAAGGGGATTAGTGAATTGGGATAGATTGAATACGTCGTTCTTTGCTCATTGGATGAGGATGATTGATCTCATGATCATTTTTGTGGGAGACACTAAAGCAAGTATGTAGGTTCTTATAAGTTCAACGAACGTGACTCATTAAGAAATACCTAATGGAGTTTTACTTGTGCATCGATAGGAATTCACTCAGTAGTGATAGTAGTACAAATGATCCTAGACTTGAGATCATCATATTATCTTATATATAATGAATTACACTTTGACTTATTCCTTAAGACTATTAGAGTATATCAAAGGGTATGCTTGGGTGTAATATATAAGTTATATATGAAGATAATGAATGATCAATAAAGAATCTACAACTTGTAGTAAAAGAAGATAAATGTCCGATGTGATTCGATAAATGACAACCCAGGAATCCTTGGCCAAGGTGGAATGAAATTAAAAAGTAGTTTCTAATTTGCATTCATTAGGAGTTGTGCATTTAGGAATCGAAATACATATAATTAAATAAAATAAGACTTGATAGTAATTCAATGTCTTATATTTAATTGGGACATTGTATGGTGGAAGGATTAAATTGTACGGTAACTATTAACTCAAAGGTTCGTTTATGATTAATGTTAAAATCTATATTATCTAGAAAGTCGTTGATCGCTAGGGAGGCTTATCCCTATTTTAGAATAAATATTATTTAGTTAAATAAATTAATCGTTTAATTTATTTATTTAAATAAGATTAGAATTGTTCTAATTGATTTATTCACAACCAGTTTAATATAGAGAACCTAAAGGGTCACACCATAAAAGGAAGAATAATTATTTAAGAATTTAATGACATAATCGTAAAAATATGTTAAGCATATTAATTAATTTAATCTATGGTGATAGAATAAATTAAATAGCTTAATATTTATTATTTAATATTTTAGAAATATTAAAATAAATTAATAAGAGAGTCTTATTAATATTATTACAATTATTATTATTTTAATTTCTAAAAGAGTTTAGAAATTAATTTAATATAAGTATACTCTCATTTAATCCTAATAGGATTAGGAGAAAAATTAGTTAAAGGAGTTTAATTAATTATCCCTAATAAGATTAGGGAGCCCATTTAATTAAAAGAGTTTAATTAAATAAATAATACCTTATTTTAATTAACTAGGGTTACCTAATATCTTTATAAGAGGAGTCTTATATCAGATAGCAAAAATACGCAATTTCAATAGTTGGAGAGTACGCCCCTTTTTCTATAGAGATAGGAAAAACTAAGGTTTAAGCCAATACACCCTTCTTCTTGAAAATTATTCTTCCTTGATGGATCACCTCTAGAGGCCATACACTTGGGTGGCTAACATTGATCAAAGGAAGGAATCTACCCGGAGATTCAAGGAGATCGTGGAGAAGTAGGAGGTGAACTCGTACTTGTGGAAGCTTGTATCTACAAGGGTATGATTCCATAACTTCTTGTTCTTCGTTTTAATTAATAATATGCATAAAGGATGATCCAGGTTATTGGTTTGTGAAAATTTTAAAATCTAATTTTATTTTGTTTCTGCTATTTTTTTTTTTCCAATTTGATTGCTACTTTGATTTTCATAAAACCTTACAAGGATTGCCCATAATATTTTAGAATATCATTTTTATTGGCCAACAATTTTTAAAGACTCTTATCTATTTTCTAAATCCTGTGAAAATTTTCAAAAGACAGATAATATCTTACATAGGAATCAAATGCCACAAACCCCTATTTTAATTGTTGAAAATTTTAATTTTTAGGGTTGTTGGGTCATGATATTTCACTTATTGGACCGAATAGATTGGGCCTATTTACTTGGTTAGTCCACCGGATCATCATTATTGGACCTTAAAGTTATTAGGCCTAGTCACTCTATTATCCTTGTTAAGTCTTTATAGTTTCGGGCCAGATCAGTGGGTCGACCCATCATATATTTAAATATCTCCACCTTTGACCGGTAATGATGAAAAAGATAGCAGTTGACCGAGATCTCTGACATGCATTAATGTGGATGGGATTATAGTCGGCCAATGGTGAAACGATGACGATATGTAGTGGGTGAGTTAAATGCGATGGGATGAGGCCGTCGAGTCGGTGGATAGACGTCGAACAATGATGAAGAGGCACGGTTAATCGGGCAGGAGAGTATAACATAGCAAGGAAGTCATCCAAGTAAAGGTAACTGATAATTTTATCTCTCTCAATACACTAGATATTTTATCCTCCATTGTTAACCCTTGTGATCGCTTTGTCGACTCTCACGCTTTGGTATCCCAACTCGGTCAAGTCCTCAAGCTTTTGGTGTTGATCGTGTTTATTGTGCAGGATCAGGACGTCTTACGTGATTGGGACGTGGCAGAAGATCTTGGCGTTAACAAGGGTATTGATTTTATGGGACCATTTCCTTCATCTCTTGGTAATATCTATATCCTTTTGGTTGTTGACTATGTTTCCAAATGGGTGGAAGCTAAAGCCACTAGGACTGATGACTCTAAAGTTATTGTAGATTTTGTTAAATCTAACATATTCAACAAGTTTGGATGTCCAAAAGCCATTATGAGTGACAGAGGAACTCACTTTTGCAATAGAGTGTTAGCAACACTGTTTAAGAAGCATAATGTGATACACAGAGTCTCTACATCTTATCAACCACAAAGTAATGGCCAAGCTGAGGTATTCAATAGGGAGGTCAAGTACATTTTGGAGAAGGTAATAAAATAAAATAGGAAAGATTGGAGTCTTTGATTAGATGATGCACTTTGGGCGTACAGAACTGCATATAAAAAACATAGGTATATCACCTTATAGGATAGTGTTTGGTAAACCCTGTCACTTACCTGTGGAGTTAGAACACTAAGCTTTTTAGGTAATCAAGCAATGTAATATGAAGATGGATGAAGCTGGAGATCATAGGAAGCTGCAGTTGCAAAAGCTTGAGGAGTTAAGGAAAGAATCATATGAGAGCTCAAGATTTACAAGGAAAAGAATAATGCCTTTCGTGACAAACAAATTTTAAAAAAGACTTTCACTGTTGGACATAAAGTTCTCCTTTTCAATTCAAGGATGAAGTTATTTCTAGGTAAGTTGTCTAGATGGGAAGGTCCTTTTGTGATTACTAATGTTTTTCCTTATGGTGCAATTGAGATCCAGAGCCCAAGAATAGGGAAATTCTTTAAAGTGAATGGACATAGGTTGAAACATTTTTATGAAGGTTTTCCAATGAAATAAGTGGAGTTATTGGATTTGGTGGATCCATTTTATGAAGATTGAGAGAGGAAAGATGTCGAGCATAAGACATTAAACAAATGTGTTGCTTGGGAGGCAACCCAAGATCTCAGATTTGATTTTTCTATCCCTTTTACTTTTTACTTTGTAGTTGCATGTTAGTTAGTTGCTTTATTCTTTATAAGATTGTCTTACATTGGGGACAATGTAAGGTTTAAGTGTGGGAGAGGGGTTTAGGTTTGGTTTATTTTAGTTTAGGCTTACATTATGCTGATATTTAAATTAAGTGTGTTTAAACTGAAAAAAATTTCAAAATTTTTAACTCTATGATTATATCTGTTACTCTACAATCGTAGTGCTCTGCTAAATTGTTAAAGGTTGAATTTGTATAATGAAAATTAATGCTTATTGTCAAGGTCTAATTGATGAATAATGATAGCCAAGTTATGATCCACAGTAACTGATTTGGAATAAATTTGTGTTACATGAGTACTTGAATATGAGATCTATGCTTATTTGGCCGAGTTGTATGTGGAGTTGACTATGTGCACTGATTTCTTGATTAAAACCGTTAACTGCCTATTTTGTTTGCAAAACCATGTGTGAAAATTTTGGAGGAATTGAAAAGGAAAAAATAAACACTTGAAAAGAAAATTGAAGGAAAGTGAAAGAGAAAAAAAGAAAGTGAACAAACATGTGGTGGGTTGAGAAGGAGCGTAAGACGCACTCACCCATAAACACATACAACGAGAAGGAGCGTAAAACGCACTCGTTGGTAAATAGATACATGAGATGGAGCATAAAATGCACTCACTTGTAAGAAAGAAAATATTGTGAAAGATGAAATGAAGAATAAAATCCATTCACCTGGAAAAGGTAGTAAATTTGAAGGTTCTGTTGGTGAAAGGAAAAGGAAAAAATGAAAGCAGCGAAAGCATGTTCTGAGTTTTGAGTCAGTGTGCACAATTGTTATTCTATGTTCTCTGAGTGAATATGTATGTGGATAATAATAGGAGAGATATTTGTGAGGATGCAGTTTGATTTAGAGAAATTCAGTTGGAGAATGATAAGGTTATGGTTATAAATTGATTGATGATGTGTTAATCAGATATCAGTCAAGTAGTGTTAATGATAGACTCCACGACACGCTTGCGTGAGGTGGTCGTCGCCTGGATCATTTCCAACAAGCTATAAAGGTGAATCTTTCACAATACAGTAACCTCTCGCTTATATGTAAGCGATAATCTTGGTACAATTGTTCGCGCTTGGAAATCTACGTTGAATGGGCACCAACGGCACCTTCACTCCTCGTCTATGTCTAAGCGGTACTAATCTTGGTACAATCGATGATTGATGTGGTAGAAGACTCCACACCCAACTATGTATTCTTGAATGATAAGTCAATAATGAATCTCAAGAAAACTAAGAACTAGTCTAGGAATTCTTAAATAACCTAGATGAGAAATCTCACAAATTAATTTTATTAATCAAAGTTGTCTCTCCTTAAATTCCATTTCAAACCTCTTTGAATCAATTTCAGTCTGCTTACTAGAAATCATTTGATGAACCCTTTGAACTTGAGTTGAATCGTTGACGCTTGATGCGAGCCTGGTCAGGATCTTGTCTCACGCAAATGCAAATGTGTCGTGGAGTTTATCAGTTAATATTCATGATTGGAATTTGAAACCGTTGGAGGTTACTTGAATAGAGTTTTGATAAATTTTAAATATGATCTGTGTTTTTATTTACATGAGGACATGTAAAAGCTAAGTGTGGCGGAATTTGATAGGTGCATAATATTTGATGATTTTGATTCCTTTATGTTTAATTTTAATGCGTGCATGCTTTTTTTATATAAGCTTGTTAAGGTGTTTATTAATTTTTAGAAGAATTTGATATGATTTTGTAGATATGGAATTTAATGTTTAATTTTTTGCTATTTTGCAAAAAGACTCTACGATCGTTAAATGAGTACTCTACGAGACATGTTTTGTTTTTTTTGCAAGAGGACTCTATGATCGTTAGGTGAGTACTCTACGAGACATGTAGTCTAGCGCTCGATGCTCTACGATTGAGTATATTACTCTACGATCAAGGTTGTTGCTCTGTGAAATTGCACTCTACGATGGCTGAACTCTTCAACTTGACTTTCTGTTCGACGATTTGCTTACTTTGCAACACGTACAGAACTCTACGACTGGATATTCTACGTTTTCAGTTTAGCGGCTAAATCACTCTATGATCGGCAGTGCGAGGTTACTCTACAATTCTGAGAAAAGAGTTTCACTCTACGATCTGAAGCTATACTCTATGTTTGTGAGTTGACTTCTGGATTCCGAGTCAAATTAGGATCTGAGATGTTGAAGCTTCAGAATACAATTTCTAACATGATTTGGAGATAGAGATACACATTAAAAAAGGAATTTGAAGCTGATTAAAGGAAATAGAATCTGATAAGGAGTTCAAGTCAGATTTTGATATGGAAACTATAAGTGTAAATTGAATCCGAATTGAAAAAAAAACTGAAACAAACTCTACTATGGAAACTAAATTCTAATTCAATAAAGAAGCTAATGTGATCAAGATTTCAGAAGTTTAGAAGGATATAAGAGCTACCATAACTATAGAGTGAAGACTTCCAAAGTAGAAAATGATTAAAATTCTTCTAGGGTTTCAAAGAATTGTAGCTATAAATACCTTTACTTGTAACCATATTGACACACATTGATATATTATATTTTACTTAATTACTTGTTATTTTATCAATATGTTATGCTAGTTTATTTCTTTTTTATTCTAAGGGGATGTTAAACCTTATTTGCAGTTAATAGTATAATTGAGTTTCATTATTAATTCCTGCATATAATTCTGATAATCTGTTTTAACTGATTATATGTTATTTTATCTAATTAATTTGATGTGGCCAGTTAGATTGATCTGATTAATATCATCTGCTAGATTTAGATATAATAGTAAGCAAAGGATGTTGTCTGATCACAAGTAGTGGTTAGTAATACATGATTGTTGATAAATTTTTAAGTATTACTATGGTTATCATGAGGCAAGTTAAATGATATGCGATTGTATGATTGTTGCTTGGAATAATCTATTTCCCTTCTTAATGCTTCTGTTATATTAAATCTAGACTGATAGTTCTGGGTTATATGATAGTTAGGGTTTAATTAGTGGGGGTGATTGTCACACTAGATTTAAAACTAAAGGGGAATTTTGGGTAACAAAGATTGTTGTTATCTAGGGTTATATTAATCTCATGCATGAATCATGTTGACTCAGCTTAGCGACGATTTCGGTTGCTAATATCGATTTCAGATACTTGATTCATAATAGTGGTGTTGATGTGCATTCCAAATGACGATTTTTATCTGCGCTTATCTCTGCGGTCGGGTCCTATCGCAGATGATTATCAATGATCGATGCGATATCGACGATATGATATATGATCATGAATAGGCCTTTTTCTTGTAGTGATGGAAGGAAGAAATAATGTTAACTTGATTATGCAGTTACCATAAATTGGTGAAACTAAACTGATGAACTGAAACTTTAATTTATTTGATTATCCTTATTAATTGAATCTTGTTTTCTTTAGTTAGTTAAAATTAATTCAAAACCCCCCAATCTTTTACTTTTTGTTTACAGTTAGAAACATTAGAATTGATTTGAAACAATATCATTCTCTGTGGGATTGATCCTTACTCGCAACTATACTATGCTTAATTGTATGTTCGTAGAGTGAAAAGTAAGGTTTAAACTTTAGCGTGTTAATGACAGCTACCATTCTCCCCTGCTGTCTCCCACCTAGCACCCCACCACCACTTTGTGGCTGTCCAAAACTTCCTCCTCCCCCTATGCTCCCATGCATGTCATCTCCACTTGCTCTCCCCTTAATTGGCAGCTCTTAGTGACGACAATAATCAGGCCTAGAGGCGGCGCGTGACGACGGTGAGAATAGCAACACCTAGAACGACCCATGACTGAAACAACCCCCTCTAGCACATAAATTTCTCAGGTACACACCCATTTCTCTCTCTTCAGTTTGGAGTTTTTAGGGTTTATATCAAAATCCATAAATTGAAAATTAAATTAATATAATTGAAGTAATTGACATGGTTGATTCACAAGTCACTATCATGTATTAATTAGTTTTTCTTTGAAAATTAGTCTGAAAATTGGTCGTTGTCATTATGAATTAACTATATGATAAATTGGGATTGCGTTATGAATTGAAAATTATGTATTATGAATTGAGGTTGCCTTATGAATTGGGACTATCAGACCATTTTGGGACTGATTTTGTGTTTTCTCAGTTCATTCAGAATTATATTATTTCATTGATGATGAGGTTTCATTTCATTATGATTCATTGATATTATTTAGTTGATATTATATTTAGCTAGATTAAGACTGATATTGGGACCGCCTTAATGATGTTGGGACTATCTTAGTATTGATATGATATGGATTTTTTTGCAATTTATGTCTTCATCTTGCCCTATAATTCTTGTTGTGATATGGATTGCCTTAATCATTTTGTTAGTATATTTGTTATTTTCGACAGAATTATGTCAGAATTCTTCAATTACAATATATATGGGTCTTTATTTATTTTATTTATGTATTTTACTTTGTTTCCCAATATTAAAATAAACTAAGTAGCATTTACTTAGTTTTGCACTACTAAACAAAATAAAATAATATAAAAACATAAACTAAATTTAAATAAAATAGTATAATATAATATAAAATTAAATAACATAATTAAGATAAGATAAGATAAGATAAAATAATTAAATTAAATTAAATAATATAATATAATACAAATAAATAAACTAAAATGTCATTAAATAATATAATAAAATACAAAAAATAAACAAAAAAACTACAATAAATAAAATAAATTTAATACAATAAATTAAAGTAATTAGATAAACTTCTGACTGAATTTTCGATGAACTAAATCTCAACCAGTGTATATCCGATCGAATTTTCGACGGAACGAAAACTTCTGTTGAAAATACACTATTTTCTTGTAGTGCATGGAGGTACTATGCGATTGTGAAAGGCGGGCTCAGCTAAAAATAGTATGAACCGAGACAAACCCAGGAAGAAGGTATTTAATATGTCCGAACTTTAGAAAAGTAAGTGTGTCAGAGTTCCAATTTTGTCTCTTATCTCTTCCATTCTCTTTACTTTCACATAAAATTATAAACTTTATTGTTTATAGAGTAATGCTTGTGGGTTTTTGGGTTGGTACGATCCTCCTATGTGTGACAAATTAAGGCAAATAATGTCAAGCTTACTTCGAAAGATTAACGCAAAGGAACAAGAGATGGAGAATATGTGTGCAATAGACAACATAGAAAGAAGAAAATTAATTATTACACTTGTTTGTTCTTGGTTATTGTTTTTAATCATGTTATTATAAATTGGAAGTGGATAATTTTTGGTTGCTAGCATTGTAATAAAATTTGTTGGGTGCAATGAGAACTTTTAATGTTTGCCTAAGTTTATTTTTAATGGAATTTATATTGCCCTTGTTTGGTCATTTTCTTTGGTGTTGGGTGTATTGAAAGTTTTGGAATTGTTGCACTAGTATGAAAGTTGTTTTGCCATTTTTTTGCAAACCATTATTGAAATCTATCAACAAAGTTCTTTTGGCCAAACTTGTAAAAAGTGCAAAACGTGCATTTGTAAACCTTAAAATGTGCTTTGTATCATTTGGAATCTCGCATATATTATTCCTATTAAATCATCACTTTTTATTGACAGATTGTTGATTGAAACGTAGAGTGAATCTTTAGATTGTAGAATGACTTAACTCTATGTATCTATGATTGTAGAGTGAATCCTTATATCGTAGAATGACTTGACTCTACGATACTAGACTTTAGTGTACAAACGTAGACTGAATCCTCATAAACATAGAGTGAATCCTCAGATCGTACAATGAAACATAGAGTGAATCCTCAGATCATAGAATAACTTAACTAATGCAGAAATTCCATTAAAAATAAACTCAGACAAACATCAAAAGTTTTCATTACACCCAACAACTTTCATTACAAAGCAAGCAGTCAAAAATCATCTACTTCCAATTTACAATAATATGATTAAAACAATAACCAAGAACAAACAAGTGCAATAATTAATTTTCTTTTTTCTCCGTTCCTATTGCACGCATATTCTCCATCTCTTATTCCATTAAGTTAATCTTTTAAAGTAAGCCAGGGATTATTTGTCTTGATCTGTCACATATAGGAGGATTATAACAACCAAAAAAACCCACAAGCATTGCTCTGTAAACAAAGAAGTTTTCAATTTTATTTGAAAGTAAAGAGAATGTAATAGATAAGAGACAAAATTGGAACCCTAACACACTTACTTTTCCAAAGTTCGGACATCATAAAAACCTTCTTCCTGAGTTTGTCTCTGTCCATGCTGTTTTTTTAGTTGTGCTTCGCCTCACAATCACATAAGACGCGTCCATGGCCGCAATCTCTTCCAAATTGATTTTGAGAAACGATGAAGAAGATGAGTACGAGCGTAGATGGCTTATGTGCAATATATGATATATATTATAAACATTGATAATGTTAAAGACGCTTTTGCACTTAAAAAATGGATTGAGTTAATTTTTGGTCGGATTACAGTCAAATCGGATAAAAGGAACGAAATCGACAAAAAATGTTACTTTAATGACCTAATTGACGAAAAATAAACTTTAGGGACGACTTTTAAAGTTGGTGGCAACTTGGAGGGACAGAAGTGTCATTTAGTAATAATTTCTTAAGTAATAAAATTTAAAATTATCAACTATATTTAATGTATTTATTTTTATAAATATTTGTATAAATAATTTCTTATATAATATGATTTAACTTTGTCAATTATTGTGATAATTTGATTATTTAAAATTTAAACTCTATATTGTTATTCAACTTGAAATTACAAATTAATACATTGAAACTATTTAAATCTAACTAAGATGGGGGTGTTTCAGATATTTCTCTTTGGCAACAAAAAAATAAAATTCTCTTCTTGCTTTTTAAAGTAAATACCAATGACGAAAAAAATTCTTTAGTAGTTGGATCTCTTAATTAAGAGTGTAAGATCTATTTGTTGGAATAATGTCCATAATAGCTTTGTTATATATATATATATATATATATATATATATATATATATATATATCTGATCGGGATCAAAGATTCTTAGCTCCTTAAATAGCATTCTTTATCAAAACCTTAAATAGCATTCTTTTTTTTCAAAACGCTGATGGCATAGTTTTACAAAATGTGACATTTTTCCAAATGCTACGCTGGCATTGTATTTACAAAATGTTATTTAAGCGCTAATGTTATTTAAGAGAATGCTTCGATCTCACTATATATATATATATATATATATATAATCCGCTTCTCCAAATGAATCTGGAAGGAGCGAACTAAAAACGAATCAAGATTTATAGCGACGGTTTTTCCATCGATATAGCATAGAAGTAGGTTTTTTATGCTATAGTAATGTGAAAAAAATCGTCAAGTATATTTTATTTACTTCTCCAATTAATTTGGAGTTTGGAGAGGCCGACAATATATATATATATATATATATATATATATATATATATATATATATATATATATGTGTGTGTGTGTGTGTGTGTGTGTGTGTGTGTGTGTGTGTGTGTGTGTGTGTGTGTTGATGATATATAACGAGAACAGGCAAACTCCTTTCAGAATATATATGAAATAATAACAAATTAGATAGTCAGTCCTCACTACACTAGTAGTACGTACTATGAAGTATTTTGAAAGAATAAATAGATAAAGCCAAGATTAGCCACAAATTTAATATTAGCACAGGCACGAAACAAAGGAAAACTTACAAGGTTACTCATAATACTGCAAATTATTTGAAGAAAAGGACAAAACAAAATGATTTGCATTACTTCTAAACATATAGTATGAATATTACTAAATCAATTATTATTAATCAGCCTTAGAGTAATTAACATGTCTAGTCCGTATATCAACCAAAAATTAAAAACACCCACTATATATTCCTCAAAGAGGAGATGAAGAAATTCATAAATATAAATTAAAAAAAAAAACACCTAAAAACCTAAACATTTTCCGAATATCTTAATAACCCTTTAAAATTCAACAACTCCTTTACTAATTCATACGATACTAAAGCTATCGTATGAATATTACTAAATCAATATTATTCAAACAGACAAAGTTCATATATCTATTGGGAATATCATGTCTATATATGTACATCTGAAATCACATCTCTCAAAAGGTTAACCTATTAGATTTATAGTTCATTACATAATATATGTCATTAATCTTTCTCTTTCTCTCTTTGTATTTGAGTGTATACGGTACCTCAACAATATCAACAAAACCCCAAGATTTTCACTAAGGAGATGAAGAGATTCATCAATTAAAAAAAAAACCACAAATCTAAACGCATTCTCTAACAAAAACCGAATAAAATTAACCCAAATTGAAACATACATATACATACATACATACATATATATATATATATATATATATAAACGAAAGCATGATTTTTTATATATATAAATTGGTGAAACGAAATGAAATGGGTATATATATACTCACCAGGAATCGGTAGCATATTCACAGAGCTTTCCTTTAGCAGAGAATACAATCAAAGCAACCTCCGCATCACAAAGAACAGAGATCTCATGAGCTTTCTTCAACAACCCGGATCGGCGTTTCGAGAACGTAACTTGTCTATTAATCTTATTCTCAATTCTCTTCAGCTGCACCTTTCCCCTTCCCATTTTGCTTCACAATTGCCTCTTTTAATTATTTCGGCAAACCCAATTGCTCAAGACTAAATAAACGAGATATATAAGTGTGTGTGTATGTGTATATATATATATATATATATATATATATATATATATATATATATAGTTAGTAATGAGAGCGAAAGAGTTGGATTTGGTATTGGAAAACCAGGGTGGTTTCATCAAGAGCGTTGTCTAATTTTGATTGGTGGAGGGACTGTAGAGGAATCGTTTGTGTCTAATTATTTTTGGACTAATTTTTTGTTTAGGGCTTTTATTGGTATACGTGCATGTATGGGACTGTACGGATTTGTGACCTTTATTTTGCATGCGTTTGGTTGTGTGTGATGGAAGATGGAAGAAGAATACTCACTGCGCACTCCCATTCTTTCTATTATTTCTGGTTTTGCAGATTTCGTTCAGGCGTTTGACAGTGTCAGAGCAATTAATATTTTTATTATTATTATTTTAAGATTATATACATAAATTAAAAAATAAAATTAATATTTTATTTAATTGACTAAACTAAATATGAAATTTTAATAATAACCCCCTAAAATTTATTAAAGATGAGATAAACAAATTAGTTTTTAAGTATAAGGGATATATAACATAAGAAATTAAACATTTAATATTTTCTTAAAATCTACAATTGATATATAAAAAGGAATAAAAATTTCCCTCTAAAACTACAAATAAAAAGGAACTGATATGTATTTAATGACGTTTTTAAATTTATTTTAAGAACAATTTAACTTTCAATACCGATCGCAATAAAATTATTGTTCTAATATTATTAATAGCCTTCATTTAAGTACATGAAGTTTATACCTTTATTCTGTATCACCCCCTTGAATTTCAAAAGTTCATAAATAAATGCCTATCCAAACTCAGTGTGCGTGTAGCACTCTTAAAAGGGTGAAGAATGTGTGACATCCTTAAATTCAGGTACCTTTAAACCTCAATTATGGTGTATCACGATATTTTTCACTAGAAATAATCATAAAGACAGAAAGGTAATTACTAAATTATTACAAATCATCTTACTCTTAAGTACTTCTCAGGTTCTATGACTTTTATAAGTTTGGAAGCATCATAAACTGAGTCGAACCAAGTATTTAGCTATTCAGATTTGGTTCATAAAATTTATCGAGTATAAAATAAAGTTTGATTGAAACTCATTTAGCTACCGAGTCGAGCCTGATCTCGAATTGAACCCGAGCAATTTGAATTTTTCGAATGAATATGATTCGAGTATCAATAAAAAAATTGTAATTTGAGTAGTTTCGAGTAATTTATCAAACTTTAAAATTTCAGTACTACAAAACAGTAAATAGACAACGCGAAAAAAACGTTGTGATTTCTGTCAGAAAAACGTCATGGTTAAGAGTGTTATCTATTTGACACCCATACATAACGTTTTTAAAACGTTATAGTTAAGCACAATACACAACGTTTTTTAGAAAAAAAAGTTGTAGATTTGTTTTTCAAAAATTAGCAAATGCTTAAAAACGTTGTAGAAGGTATGATTCCACAACGTTTTTTGGATAAAAATGTTGTTTAGTATATCAAACAACGTTTTTTAAATGTTGTAGATAAAAAAGAAAAAGAAAAAAAAAGAATGTGGTTCACCTATATTACCAATGCACATGCTATGATATATAGCCAAAATGTATCAACCATTCAAAATACATCCCAATAATATCATTCGTTTACAGTTTTAAATTACTACATCCACAAAATATATACCAAAATGTATCCATATATGTATCTCAAATTCACTTTTCAATATAAATTACTACTATATTGAATTGTGAATTTGATTACATGCATCCACAAAATAAGCCAAACTATCCATAAAATTAAGCTACTACCTAAGCATGTGCAAAAAAGCCTAGTTCTCCCAAAATACGTACATTCATCTAACATATTCACCGTTAACTCGAGGCTCTACATATAGCTGCTCACGTACGTTGCCCACTCATCCCGTACTTCGTCAATTTGTTCTTGTGCGTACGTTAATCCACATGTCTTATCCCACTGAAATAAAAGAACAACAAATTTAGTATTTAACAAAGATACCAAATCACAAGGATACAAGTTAAGTTAAAGCATGCAATCACTTATACAGATTCAAAGAAGCAAAAACAGTTTTTGCATCCAACTAATGTAAATATTACAAATTGAAGCTTTTCTTTTTTTTTTGGAAGTAACAGCTTGAAGCCACTGATGATACTAAAAATAAAATTACCTGTTCTGACCATCCTTCTCAACCAAGTTTACAAGCAAGCCCAAAATAGCAACAAGAAAATCCAATTCTTCATCAGTGAGATGTTTGCCACTCTGCTGATCAAATTCGAGACCCGACTTGGATGGCGAACCATGTTTTTGTATCTCAATGAAAGGAGGCAAATATGAGCTAACTGATGGGAAATGTCCAGCTATCAACGACGACAATATTTCTAGTCCTCCACAGGCAGCAATTTGTTGACAGCCAACAGAGTTGTCATTTGTTAAGTACATCAAAACCTGGCATGTGGATATTTGCATGAGTTTCCAAAACATCAAAGCTTTATCAACAGCATAATGTGATTCTGTCAGAGAGAGGAAATTGAGATGATATAAAACAAACAAATGGGAGGTCAGCATCATTGAACATCACGAAATTAGCTAAAAGACGGAGTATGTTTAAGGCTATAAATAACCAAAAGGATCTGAAAGCAGAAAACTTGGAAAACTTAGGTGGAGTTGTGTGCACATTGGAAAGTCATACAAGGTTATTGACTAGAGTTAGTTAATGAGCACACCTGAGCACTTATCTCAACGCAGCCAGTACGAAGGTTACGAACAGGATGATTTCCTCCATGGTGACCAAACTTCATTTTATAGGTTTTACCACCCAATGCCTGTCCAAGCATCTGATGGCCCATGCAAATCCCAAAAATAGGAACCTTTCCAATTATTTCCTTGACTGATTCAACAGCATAAGGAACTGCAGAAGAATGGCTCAACAAAGTATATCACAAAGTATATCTGTATTTAATCTATGATGAAGTGCTACTAGTCTTTACCTCCCCCTGAATATGATATAAAAGAGTATATATATTGTAAGGTGAGTCACTGTCATACTCAAAGCCTAGGCAGCATTAACTCAGGCACACATGACCTGTAAATGCCAACATGGCAGATTTGAAAAGAAGATGACATAATATTTTAATTATTCACACTCATACCAGAACTTAGCTCTGTTCTCAGCAGGAACATAAAACATAGTCTCGGCTAAATCACACTCATACCACATTCTCCTCCTGAATCCATGTTGCCATAAAAGGATCCTGACCCTGGCCAGTCACACTCATGGTTTCCACTGCAAGGACAAATCATCATAATTCATACCACATTGCATAAGATGACAATATTCAACGAGATGATATGCTATCATCCAATTACTTGTGCCATTAGAATCAAAGCACGTGAAAATGTCACCAGCATATCTTCATAGAAGATTTTCTCATTTTCCAATACCACAAAATGTTGAAATATAAATTGGATGAAGAAATACCTTAGGCGATTAAGCCTTCTCGAACTTATGGACAAGGTTCCCAGGGACTGAAAGAGTGATATTATTACACTAGTATGATATCTTAGATTGCTCAACATTGAAGGAATGCTATTTTGTTTTTGTTTCTTCGAGATTGCCCCAGCTCACAAGTTTATATGAGTGACACAGTAGCATTAATGAAAAGGCAAACATAAATTATCAAGGACCCTCCAAGCATTATCTTCTTCTAAAGCCCAAAATTGATGCGGGTTTAGTAAGAATCTTGCAGGGGATTAAATATTATATGCTGCAATTCTAAGAACTCATTTATCTCATATTAAATTCCACTTGTTTGGGCACCAAAGTTGCAAAATTAGCTCAGAGTACAACTGCGATTGAAGACAAGAGCATTCTATTGAAGATGTGCAGACATAAGTTTTCGGCAAGTAGGTAAACTAGTTAGGAATTGTCATACTTGTATTAAAAAAACACAAAATGAAGACAAAATAATTTGAAATAGTGCTTTTACCAATCATAAGTAAAATCAACCTACTAGAAACACTGTCATCGTGTCTAAATCTGCTGAGGTGATGAAAAATAGTATAGTATGCCAGAAAAAGCTGAAATTAGGATCCATTACAATTCCAAAACTAATTGATACACCATCTATATGTGATGGATCTAATTACTTTGTATGGTAAGATATTAAAGCTTAATAGTTATTACGTATAGGCTTTCCAAACTATTGGACCACTATCTTGTTTCATACTCAAAAACGTATGAAAGATGTAGTGGTCAAAGCGACGTGCGTTTGTTGTATCTGTTTTCAGATAAAACTTTTATTGTACACATTCTGAAAAGCACAAATGGATGTGAATCAACAAAGCCAGTCTTAACATTAAACAAAAAAAATCAGTTAACAGTGACAATCTTTCCAAGGAAGTAAACATTTTTAATATTATCATCACCAAGCAATGAAGATACCTGATTTAGCTTTTGTTTTATATAGACCGTTACTTGTAACAACAATATCCAACTAACCAAGGAATATCTCAAAGTACAATACAGATAACAAAGCTCCCAAAAAAGAAAAGCACCAACAGGCAGCTCAATTGATCAAATCAAACCAAAATCAGTCACAACTAAATCAAACTAAAGTAATAGCAGAGAAGATCATCATAAACATAACTCACCTATTTGATAGTTAAATCAAGAATCAATCAGTAGTATTTCACAGGCGCCAGGTATAAAGCAAACCATCAGTAACTGCGGTATTTCATGTATACAGCAGCTGTCCCCCCAGTAACTATGATGCCAGAAGCCACCAGTAGAGTTTTCCTGTAAGAAAATAGCAAAAATATGCGTAAAATTCAGACAGAGGGAGTGCATTATATGCATAAAAAGTAATTTGATCAGATAGCATAGTCCAAATGAACTGATTGATAGATATGATTTCACAGTTATGAATGCACCGTTGGTCTAAGATCCATCCTCAATCTAACAGTTTTCACTTTTCAATATGCTTAGGCTATGACAGTCAATGATATCAGAAAATCAATAGGTATCAAACCATCCCCCCTGGTCAAAGTCATTAGACTTTTGCAACAGAAGCAGCAGTAGTTCTGCTGATTCTTTAACCTGCAAGGCCATAGAAAATCAAGTTCAGTTGGCTCCTCCTGTTGTTGCTGATCATGGAGACTGTACTCATCAGCTGGCTCATCTCCTTCTATATGCACTGAATTAAAGTGCTCGCTAACCTCCACCTCATAGTCGGGCACATCTACAATAAAAATCATGTTGATACACAAATATTTAAGCAGCATCCTCTCTAGCTCAAAGAGTTTGAAAGCAAACTTTTCATGATATAAATTATCGTGCTCATGAAAACATATGAAATACACAGTAAATTGTGGATCCATCAATTTCATTTATATTATCGTGCTCATGAAAACACATTAAAACAATATCAAATTGCCTGTATTGATAAAAATATTGAACATCTATCAGTACAGGACTTTTAAAAATCAACCACGCAAAAGACGATAAATTCTAATTCAACCAGCCAGGTAATAACTATAGTAAATCTAGAATATGATCTCCTAGATAACCATGCATCACCCAAATTACTAAAACTGAAAGACCAAAACCAAGTTGATTATATACAAGGGGGAAAAGAAAAACAGAAACATCTGAGAAAAATCTGAATTAACTAAAGACAAAGCATAGATTGATTACCAATAATGCCGAAGCCGTGTCACTTAATTCCCCATCAACTCGAATCATAGTGCTGGCATCAGTATAAAACTGATGGGCACAATCGGGTTGCTGTTGAAGAACCTGGAAGTATTGTCAAACAAAGAAGGAACCCACCTGAATATCAATCAAGTATATATATAAAAATTCAATCTTTGGATTAATTTCCCAATTGAATCATAAAATCCAATTACCTGAACAGCACTAACAGGAGCTGGATAGGAACTCGCCATTCTCGCTATAAAACAATAACAGGTCTAAAGGATCCCAAAATATTAAAGCTCCCCTTCCCCAAATGAAGAAGTGCTCTACTGTAGGGTTTATAAACAAATATTGAGCACAGTCTATATAGGATTATATCACAATAGGCAGGTTAATTATATAAATTAGTGGAGTATAAATATATATATATATATATATATATATATATATATTAGAGGCGGCCGATTGGAAAAAGAAATTCGAGAGAGAGAAGATAGAAATTATAGGGTTTTGGTACCTGAGAAGAGAAATCCGCAACAGTGTAAATGAGGGCAGAAGTGATGGATTTTGTGAGAATGGGGCAAGATTTAATCATCCCCAAATACCACCCCACAACCCCAAACTTTGTAACAGACACGAAAAGGGTGAGGGTGAGGGTGAGGATAGTATTGAACTAGGAACCGAAAAATCCAGCTCCTTGGCTTTTCTGTAAATAGAGTTGGGGAATCGGCTAAAAGCTTTTGAGGGCTGCTGCTGCTGCTGGCGAGGAAATTGGTTTCTGATGACCGGAGCTTTAATTGAGTCGGCGATTGAATGTATTTGCCATAGATGGTCACCGGAATACTGCCTTTTAACGACGTTTCTCAGGAATCCGGTGGCCATTTTCTCTCTGTGTCTGGGGTTTAGGAGAGACGGAGGGTTCTATAATACGCTTTTTGTAATCAGATAATGGAGTTAGGGTTTGAGGACTTCGAAAACGGGAAGGGAACAAATGAAGTAAAGTTTGATTACCTCCGTGTTTTTTTTCTTACCCGACTCCCAGGCAGACCTCCCGTGTTTTTTCCCTCAGTGTTTTACATAGATAACGTTTTCTTTAAAAAAAAAATTTATTACTTTAAATAGATAACTTTTTTTCATATGCATCTACAACGTTTTGTTAAAAAATATTGTGGAAAAAATATCATAATTAAATGTTGTCTATTTACTATTTTGTAGTAGTGTTTATTCATATTTAAATAATTATTTATATTTCGAGTCGAGCTCGAATCAAACTTTTAATCGAGCGAGTACGAATCAAGTCCGAAACGTTTGCTCATTTTACAGCCTTAATCATAATATAATAATTAAATATTACATCATTCTACTTAATAAGTATAATTCATAACATAAACTGTAAAATCCCAAATTTTACGAATAAAGATTTAAATTTCTCAAAATATTTTTTTTAATATTATGGTGTGGATTTGATATATTGTTATAGTTGTGGGTAATATTTATAAATTTTACAAAGTAAACAAGTAGTTATATAATATTCGATTGGTCGGGAAATATTCGTTTTAACAGGGAATATTAAATGCGACTGGCACAATCATTAATGGATTCCTGAACGAAAGTATTATCGTAGTTAGTTAAACTTGCGAAATTATCATTTATAAAAATAACGGTGAAAGTGTTCTTTTATTAAAACTGTTGAACTACCCGGTTAGTAAAAGTAAAGTAATGTCTGGCGTGGTTGCATAGTAGCACACGGTATTGATTATTGATCTTCGTGAGAAGTCACTCGGTTATACTCAATTATTACTACGATAATTCTTTGCATCATATCTCTCATATTATTGATTCAATTATTGTCACAAAGATCATCTATATAATATGTTATATTATTAAATCAATAATTGAGACGATAAAGTTACTCATATTATTAAATTGTAATATTTACAATGTCTAAGTTACATCGAGGAGAGGTTTGGTCATAATTAATTGCGCCAATAAAGAGAAATCCTTATCGGAAAGCCCCTCTTTCACAGGAGCGACACAGTTGTTAAATATTGTGAGTTATGATATTAATGATGAATAAGTTCATGTTGATTAAAGATAAATTTGATAGTTCCATTGTGTTGGAATTATTAGTGTTAGTGGAAATCAACATTTATTTCGATAATAATTGATGTCTGGAAGTTATCGGGTAATTAATTGGATAAATGAGCAATTAATTGATATTAATTCACATGATTATAACTATTTGTTCACATGTGTGTACTATTGATTCACATTCTTGTACTATTAGGGGAGTTGGTGCAAGATTGATAATACTTGCGTGACTAAGTTAAAAATGGAGGTATAGATGGAGGTCTTATCTTTGTAATTAGTATTTTCACATGATTATAACTATTGATTCACATGATTGAACTATTGATTCACATTATTTACTATTAGGAGGTGGTACAAGTTTGATAATACTTGCGAAGACTTTAGATTAAAAATGAAAGAAAAGTTGAAGGTATTGTCTTGTAATATTTGAGCCCCAAAGCGTGCGATTATTGAAACTATATTTTCCCTATAAATAGAAGCTCATTCTTCCTTTATTTCTCACCAATTCACTAAAGCTATATAGCAATTATTATAGAGAGAAATTATAGAGAGAAAGAAGAAGAGAAGTCCGATACCTCTCTATTCCAAAGATCGACTTTTATTCAGGTAAAGGGTATTGTTTCTTTTACAGATTCATGAAGAGAGTTTACATTATTCCATTCTTTATTATTATGTTGGAATAACTTTGTCATACATCTTTAATCTTGCGTACATGGTAAAATTCTTACATTATTCCATTCTTTATTATTACATTTGGAATATCCATGCATGCGGATTCGCTGAGACACGGTTCTATTCTTTATTATTACATTGGAATAACATGTCCTGCATGCGATCTATCGCATGCATGGTGAATTCTTCTGTTATTCTATTCTTTATTATATGTTTTATTGGAATATCCTGTCTGTGCGGATTACACTAAACCTGGTTCCATTCTTTATTATTCTGTTGGAATAACATGTATGTGCGGTCTATCGCATGCATGGTGAATTCTTCTATTATTCTATTCTTTATTATTACGATGGAATATCACATGCATGCGGATTCTGCGCGACACAGGTTCCATTATTTATTATTACATTGGAATATCACATGCAATGCGTTCTGCGTGACTGAATCTATTATTTATTATTACATTGGAAAAACACATTTTGTGCGATTACTATCGCGTACACGTGAATTCTTTTGTTATTCCATTCTTTATTATACTCAGTTGGTTAAAGTTTTGGCTTCTATACTCCATGAAATTAGTGGAATATCTTTGATATTTGTGCTTCATCCAGTATCTTTTCATGGAAATATTCTTCTGAGCATTCTTGAATTTTACTCTACAAAGAAGTATCATGTTGACAATTTGGACATTATTGATTATAAATTAGATTATAAATCTTTAAAAATTTATTCTTGAACTTGTTTTATTGAATTCCTATATCATTGTCATCATCCTCATGTTTATATTATGTTGAAAGTCATCTCGTGGCTGTAGTAGTGCGTAGATGGACTTGATATGATTATGACGAGGATTATTCGGGATAATCATGGTAGTAATGTTACAAATGATGTGGTAAAAGTTCTCATTAGCCCATAGTGCATTGATGGGCGATTGTTGGCATGATCATGACCATTAATGAATACACAAATATCCTTGCGTAGTCATGGATAAATTGTGGTCGTGATACTTAAAGAATATCCTTGGTAGTAGTGCGAGGGTAATTCGATGATGTGGATTATTTATTAAAATTTGAGTCTCGTTGATCTGATTGATGAAAAACTTTATAAATCATAGAAGATAGTAGATTTTATACTCTACTTGACTCTTAAATGGATTACTTATTCATTGCAGTTGTTAATCTAAAACTTGTTGTCTATTATATTACATCGGTTGTTATCTTTGTTGAAGGCTAAGGATAATTTATTCTGCATTATCTTAGTCATAATATTTTTTATTGGGATAGTTAAGCTCACCCTTTCTTTCACTGTTCTCTTCAGGAAATGAGAACGTAGCCGGGACTAATCGGGGAACGGAGTGACGGTCCAGATGATAGCATTAGTACTCCTTACTATCCTGTTAAATAGTGTGACAATAAATGTACTGAGGACTCCATTGAGTATGGATATTGTCTAAATGACAATATTCTTATTAAAACTCTTAGATTATGTTTTGTCGTATTTTACATGACTGTTGTATAATTAAGTTGTATTTGAATTTTGTACTATGTATTTGGCGACTCAAGATGGGTGATGTATACATGTTTTGGGGGCGTCACAGTTGGTATCAAAGTTTAGGTAAAACCCCAAATTTTATGAATAAAGATTTAATTTTCTCGAAATTTTTTTTTGAATATTATGATGTGGATTTGATATAATGTTATAGTTGTGGGTAGTATTTATAAATTTTGCAAAATATGCAAGTTGTTATAAAATATTCTTTTTGTCGGGGAATATTCGTACAACGGCACAATCATTGGTGGACCCCACAACGGAAGTATTGTCGTAGTTAGAAAATGACAGAATTATCTTTTTATAAAAATAACGGCGAAAGTGTTACCGTTAAAACTGTTGAACTACTCGGTAGTAAAAATACAATAATACGCGTGGTTGCATAGTAGCACACGGTATTGATTATTGATGCTTACGTAAGAATTCACTCAGTTATACTCAATTATTGTTACAGTAATTGCTGCATCATATCTCTTATATTATTGATTCAATTATTGTCACAGTATCATCTGCATAATATGTTATATTATTAAATCAATAATTGAGACGACAAAGTTATTCATATTATTAAATTGTAATATTTAAAATGTCTAGAAGTTCTGTCAATGAAAGGTTTGGTCATCTAATTGCGCGCCAATAAGGAGAAATCCTTATCGGAAAGCCTCCTCTTTCCTGAGAATGACCTGATTGTTAAATATTGTTAGTTATGATATTAATGATGAATAAGTTCATGTTGATTAAAGATGAATTTGATAGTTCCATTGTGTTTGAATTATTAGTGTTAGTAGAAATCAACATTTATTTCAATAATAATTGATGTCTGGAAGTTATTGGGTAATTAATCGGATAAATGAGCAATTAATTGATATTAATTCACATGATTATAACTATTTGTTCACATGTGTGTACTATTGATTCACATTCTTGTACTATTAGGGGAGTTGGTGCAAGATTGATAATACTTGCATGACTAAGTTAAAAATGGAGGTATAAATGGAGGTACTATACTGTAATTCGTATTTTCACATGATTATAACTATTGATTCACATTTACTATTAGGGGAGGTGGTGCAAATTTGATAATACTTGCAGGACTAAATTAAAAATGAAAGAAAAGTTGAAGGTATTGTACTGTAATATTTTCGAGTCCCAAAACGTGCAATTATTGAAACTATATTTTCCTATAAATAGAAGCTCATTCTTCCTTTATTTCTCACTAATTCACTAAAGCTATAGAGCAATTATTATAGAGAGAAATTTTAGAGAGAAAGAAGAAGAGAAGTCTGCTACCTCTCTACTCCAGTATCCGGTTTCTTTCTAAGGTAAGGGTATTATTTCTTTACATTCATGAAGAGAGCTATTGTTATTCCATTCCTTATTATTACATTGGAATAACTTTGTCTATCTAAGTACTGCATACATTGTGAAATTCTTACATTATTCCATTCTTTATTATTATGTTGGAATAACTTTTATACATGCAATCTCGCATATGGTGAAATTCTTCTCATTATTCCATTCTTTATTATATATTACATTGGAATATCATGTCATTTGCATTTCACGCATGACTATTTGGTTCCATTCTTTATTATTACGTAAGTAATATCACATGCATGCGTTTACGCATGACTGGTTCCATTCTTTATTATTCTATCGGAATATCACATGCATACGTTCTGCGTGACACAGTTCCATTATTTATTATTACATTGGAATAACTTTGTATATCGCGGTCTATCGCATGCATGGTGAATTCTTCTGTTATTCCATTCTTTATTATTCTGTTAGAATAACCTGTCTATGTGGATTACCACATGCATTTCGTAATTTTTCTGACCCTCAAAAATTCTAGAAAGTCATATAAAAGCATTGGACTGTTGATTATGATGAAAGTCATAATAAAAGCATTGGACTGATGAAAATCATGGGTATATGTTGTATTAATAAGTGTTATGATGAGTTATGTTGGTTATTATGTGAAAACATGAAAGTTTCTTAGAAATCACAAAGGGTTGAAAATCAGATTTTGGTAAAAATGGAATATGAAATTCAATTGACCATATCTCCTATTATATTTTGAATTTTTGAGTGTGGTCAAGTTCTAGAGTTAGATCTATGAGTTTTCTAACTTATCCAAGTAGAATCACTGGAAAAGGTGTTGTTGATTTTCGTGTGGACTGATTTTAGTAAAGGAGTTAAAAACTGCAAAGTACCAAAAAGCTACTGCCTAGAAATTTAAAAGGGCATTTACGGTCACTTAGTTTGTGAAATAAATTTCGGCCTTTTGGGATATGGAAATATATGGTATAAAGTACCTCCTGTCCAAAAATGAGCTCATTCCGACTTAAAATGAGCAAGTTATGACTATTTCAATATTTAGGTTTTTCCGACGAAAAACGCTATAACCGGAGTTCTATAACTCCGATGACCATGAAATTTAAACTGGAAGCTCACGTTAACATGAGTAAGATCCTGCCAAGATTTGGGAATTTTTGGAGTTAAACTTGAGGTAGCTAATTTTTTAAGGAATTAATTAGAAATTAATTTTTGAAAAATACTTAAGGGAGTTGAAAAATTATAAAAAAATACTTGTTGTGTATGAAATATATGAATATATGTTTGGACAAATGATAGAAAAATAATAAGTTGATTTTGTAATTTTTCATGAAAATAGTTTAGTTACAAACATATGAGTTAAATATGTTATGTGAAGTTGAAGAATTGGTAAATAGGATTTTAGGGCTTGAAAATCCTATATAAGGTATATGCAGATTTTTGATGAGTGATTTGATCATGGGTGATGAAATCTTATGAGTATGATATTTTTAATGATTAAATGCACTATTTGGTAAAGTGTAAACAATTAAATTAAATTGTTTATAAGTTTAAGAAGTGATTAAAATATTATTATAATATTAATAATATTAGATTATGAGTTATTTAAGTGATGGATAATATTTGGATAAATTTAAAGTCTTTAATATTTATCCTTGTTTTCGTTTGATTAATGCTTATATTATTGTCATCATCCTCATGTTTATATTGTGATGAAAGTCATCTTTGGCTTACTACGAGAGATGGACTTGGTATGATTATGACCGAGGATTATTCGGTATAATCATGGCCCGTAATGTAACGAATGATGTGGTAAAAGTCCTCATTGGCTGTAGTTCATTGGTGGGCCGATTTGTTGGTATGATTATGACCGAGGATTATTCTCAGTATAATCATGACCATTGATGATTACATGAATATCCTTGGCCCGTAGTGCATGGATGATTCGATGATGTGGTTTATTTATTAAGTTCGAGTCTCAAATGATACGATTGATGAAAAACTTTTTAAATCATAGAAGATAGTAGATTTTATGCTCTACTTGACTCTTCTAATGGATTGCTTATTCATTGCGATTGTTGATCTAAAACTTGTTGTCTATTATATTACGTCACGTTGTTATCTTTGTTGAAGGCTATGGATAATTTATTACGCATTATCTTAGTCATAATATTTCTTCTTTGGGCTAGTTGAGCTCACCCTTTCTTTCACCGTTTTCTCTTCAAGAAATGAGAACGTGGCGGGACTAATCGGAGAATCGGAGTGACGGTCAGATGATAACATTAGTAGTCCTCACTATTCTGTTAAATAGTGTGACAATAAATATAATGAGGACTCCATTGAGTGTGGATATTGTCTAGATGACAATATTCTTATTAAAACTCGTAGCTATGTTTTGTCGTATTTTACACAACTGTTGTATAATTAAGTTGTATTTGAATTTATGTACCATGTATCTGGCGACTCAAGATGGGTGATGTATACCTGTTTTAGGGGCGTCACATAAACTATTACATAAAGTCTTTTATTCGAAAACTTTTTTTTTCCTTTGTCTTTTTTACCCAAACTTCCGTCCCGCCGCTCGGGCTTAGCTGAAAACATTTAACATGAAGCAAGAGTAAGCTAACAAGCTCAACAAATATAACAATTGAAATAACAACAAAATCAAGAATCATATTTTCATTTCAACAACTGAACAATAGTTGTGAAAGTATCTCGAATAAATAAGAAATAATAATAATAAATTCCCTTTTTATTTAACATTCTTGAAGCTACATACTTGATGATGCACAAAATGGACCCACACGCGTGCACCACTGCCGTCATCGATCGACCGCCCTGGCCTGGCTCTGGCACGTGGGTCGTGGTTTTGGGTCCTCAAAAAGGTGATCCTCGCCACGAAGGATTCTCGCGAAGGAAAACTGGGACCAAATTGGGAAGGACCATACCTTGTAACAGAAGTGGTGAGACCAGGCACTAATTACAAGATCCAGAATTCCGAAGGGAAGGTCTTACCTCATCCATGAAATGCTGAGCACTTGAAGAGGTATTACCAGTGACACCTTGAAGAAGTAATAGTAGTATAGTTAGGGAATTAGTTTTATTTGTCTTTTTTAGGATTATTATCCAGTGTTTAAACTACCTTTTCTGGGTCAGCAATGAAATTTCCTATATTTTACTCCAAAAGTTTGCATTTTTTCATTCAATTTCAGAGGAGTACCAATACAAAAGTAAGGATGCATACTGCCTTTCTTAAAAAAAAAAAATCAAAAGTCCTTAGCACTCTAACTACTATCATGGTCATCCTCATCATCCTTAGTATCTTCAAAACCTCCATCGTCAGGTGCCTTAGTTGGCACAAAGCCTGAGAAATCAATATCAGGGAAAGAAGCAAAGATCTTGCCCCTAAGCTCCTCATAGCCATCAATGAAAGTACCTGCAACAGCATACTCCAGATCCGCTTCAGCCTGAGAAGCTCTCTCTTGAGCTGTCTTCAATTCTGCCTCCGCTCTCGAACATGCAGCCTCTTTGAGCGCGTCCTTCTCACGAGCCGTCTGAAGCTCAGTCTCAAGCTTAGTTGCCCTCCCATGGGCCTCAACAAGCTCCACTTCCCTGAGCGCATCTCTCTCACGAGTTGCCAAAAGCTCAGCCTCGATCTTAACTGCCCTCTCACGTATCGCCGAAAGATGTATTTAAGCCTTCGAACAAGCTGCCTCACTAAGAGCGGCCTTCCCACGGGTTGCCAAAATCTCAGCCCAAGAAGCCCTGTCAGCAGCTTCGAGCTCGGCAATCCTCCCCTGAGCAGCGAGAAGCTCCTTCTACACAGCCTCATGGTTAAGCTTCAATTAGCCATAATAATGAGCCCTCGAGAACAAGCATACAGACGCAGTTGAAATCTGAAGAAGACAAAAGACAAAAGAATGACCAAGCGCAAAAAAAAAACAATAAAAAAAAACTGATGATTCTTTCCTGAGCCAAGCCCTCCAGAAATGTGTTGATAACCCCCTCAGTGCCCAAAACACTAATCTACTAAATCTCAGATGGAAACACAAATCTCCCAAGCCGTTCTCTAATGACTTGCGAATCCCCAAAGATAGAACCGATCAGATCGGGCCCCTATATGAGCTCCTGCAGGAGGCGCGGGCCAGGCGAAAGTCGGAAAGGTATAAAGCGAGGAAGTCTCCGGAGTAAGCGCCGAAGTAAGCATGCATACCAGTAGGTATCACTTTATGGGCGCTCGGCTCGATGTGCACATCATCCGTCCTCGCCACCTTGGGGGGATGAGCGCCCCTACTGGCGCCCCCAGAGAGGATTGATCCAATCACCGTTCTGTCCACTGCAGCAAATGAGACAAAGCGTTACCTGAGTGACCATCACCTCATAAAAGATAAATTATAAGATAAGTCAACATACTTTTCCTCTTTAACAAAGAACCACCCGATTTTGGTAAAGAACCTCCAGCTCTACTACCGTACTTAGGCAAAAGAACACTCAGGTCTTTGTCGAGGTGAGCCTTCACAGCTTGCAGCTTCGACTCTTATTTTTTGGAGAGCACTGACATAACTGTAAGGAGATGGTGAGCATATATATATATATAATATATATATATATAGTAAACTTAAAACGCACCAGGTTTTTTGGCAGCACCCCAACGCATTGAAACCAAGGCCCTATCAGCCTCTGCAGCCCATTCTCCACCGAAAAAGAAAAAAAATGAGATTTCCAGCTGTGGCAATTGGAGTGTAACCCAATGAACACCATACCACTCTTTGAAGTAAAATAATACCAGCCCCTATTTGGTGCAGGAGTCTCACTCAAGTTATAAGCCCCATGGAACTCTTTGGGAGAAGCATCTTCGTGATGCACTTTCTTCTATAATATGAGAAAACCCAACAAGACTCTCCAACCATTGGCTTAAGCACCCGGAGAAGAAGAGAAAAATAGTGCAGAATTTGACAAATGGGATGGGACATGGGGAACCTAAGCCCGACCTCGAGCATCTCCTTGTAAATGACAATGTCACCAGTGGAATCGTCGCAAACACATTCACCTTTCTCGGCCCGACGACACGACACCATGGGTGGAATATGATAAGTAGAAATAAGCCTCGAAATCTCATCATCAAAATTGAGTGAGCTGAAAAGGGTACTTAATTTAGACCTATCATCATCGGGGATCAATTTGCTTTTATGTTTCATCTTCCGGGGTCTTAAAGAATGGGGTGATTTTGCAATGCTTTGCTTAGTGGCTAGAGAGACATCCTAAACCCCTCGCTGCCTAAAAACTTTCTCACTGTCCTGCTCAGCCATGATCGCCAGATCACCTCTGCTCACTTGAAATGGGATGATCCAAAGACTCAGAGTAAGTACCTTAAAGCTATGTGCTCGCCCAAAGGTATTGACTTATGCTCGCCTATGCCCAAAACCAAATCTTGCTCTCCCAAGACTAGTTCCTGCTTGCCCAAGGCCGATCCTGCTTTCTTGAAGACACCTTAACTCGCTTTAGATCACCCCTCGGCTCCAAATTTCTACAACGAAACTCAAACGGATTTGCACTTCCAGCAGAGCCGTGCACGACATTATCCACCATGGCAGCCTAGCTCTTGGGATCTTACTTCATCAGTCAGTCCACTCACATGGCTATCTCTTCCTTTATTCGACATTTCCTCACTAAGAAGAGATCTGAAAAGAACAGGACACGAAACCCCCAAATTTATAACCTAGGATCTTCAAGAATAAGAGAAAAGGTGTCCCACAAACCAGAGGAGTTTATCTGAGAAGGGGAAGGTCACAAATTAAAAGGAATTTCAAAGAAAATCGGATTTAAAGGTACTTTTACTATTTAAATCATAACTTTTGATCCGTAACTCTGATAGGGGCCCGTAATATATCAAAACGACCGTATCGATGAGCTCTACAAAAGTCATAGCCTATGGCCATGACGCATGTTGTTTAAAGCCCGAAAAATCTTTAGAAGTACATGTTTTGGCCTCTTGAAGTTTTTCCAATTTTGTCGAAAATTCAAATTTTAGCCGAATGCTCTCCTCTCCAAGTTCTGTTGGACGCAGGGCATTGGGGGGAAAATGATGGGTCTAGTCCAAAGATTCAATCCATCTCATAAGCCTCATCCTCCAGCCCATCGCATAAGCCCATATTATAGGCCCAAGTTCAAGAAGTCTAGCGAGCTCAACAAATGTGATCAATCACAGTCAGTCGGGTTAATTGAGCACGTCCACGTCATGAAGGAAGTGGCCAAGTCTCGTCCCCAGATCTCAAGGAGACCACGTCTGTAAGACCCCAACTTATTATTTAATGAAATTAAATTTCCTCTATTTATTATCTTGAAATAGTAAGGGTTGATTTGATTAATGTGGTAAGTTATGGGTAAAATGCGCAATTATTTCAAACAAGCAAGTGGTTTTAAAATATTCATTGTTGACGGGGAATATTCGTTTGGTCGTGGAATATTTTTATTGTCGGGGAATATTCATACGACGGTAGCAGCGACCTTATGTGGGCCCCATAACTGAAAAGTTTATGGATGAAGAAAATGACAAAGAATAAGTTGGTTATAAATAATTCAGAGCGTAGACACTACCGAAGCATTACGGTGGTTAAAACACGATGAAGATCTTTGATTACACAAATTATTGATTCTTACGTAAGAAGGCACTTTCTTAATAATTGTTACAATAATTACTGCTCAAAGATTTTATTTTTGATTCAATAATTGTTGCGTTGATATTTTATATTATCGTTGTTTTAATAATTGTCATTGCGTAGTATTTTCTATTATCGGAGCAATAATTCATATTATCCGAATAATATTATTAGATAACATTATTGGCAATGTCTAGAAAGTTACATCTAAGGAGAGGTTTGGTCATCTAATCAATTGCTACCAAGAAGGAGAGATCCTTATTGGAAAGCCCCTCTTTCCTCGAACTGCACGGTTTGTCATTAATATAATTACATAATATTATTTGTGAATAATTAATTATTGATTTATATGATGAGAAAATATTGATTTTATGTGGATATAGATGGAGAAAATTTTTTTAATGTGACAATTGTTGAAAATTAATATTTTATCTTTTACGATAAAATAATTCAATTAAATATATTATTTTAATAATATATTGATGGTGATATTTTTACAATGAATGTGAGATATATGAGTATATAGAGAGTAAGAGTATTTTTATTGCATTAAATGATTAACACATGTTTTGTGTGTCGGTAGACCCCAATTCTTGACCGAAATTTAATTATAGCCTGTAAAATTGTCCGTTTATGGATTTCGGTCAATTTCTGTTTGAAATTTGGAAAAACTTTCTTCTGCAAAGTTGTAGAGAATGAAATTTCCTATGAAAAAGACATGTGGTTTGAATTTTTCTGATAAAAAGGCTATTTATTATGAATTATTGAAGTTCTGAAGTTCCGAAATAATTGATTTTTGGAAGTTTTATTTATTTTTTTGATAAAAAACGTTTTTTTGTATTTTGTGGACATCATTAACATGTGCAAAGTGCTGAAATCAGAAAATATATTAATATTATATTAAATTTTCTGCTTTGGTGTTCTAAGCATTTTCCTATAAATAGGGTGCTTAGGTTAGAATTGAAAATCACACCAGAAACTGAAGTTTTCTCTCTATTTCTCTCTCGATATATTGAGCGTATTTTTGTGAGTATTTTGATACCTTGAGTGTTGCTATACGGTGCAAGTTCTCTTCAAAGACTATATCTAGTATTCCAAACCGAGAGTACCGCCTTTTTCGAGGTAAGGAATGTTATTTTTTTCATATATGATATTATTTCTTTCAATATCATTATGCCGAAGTATTGATCTGAACTTTTAATCAAATTTGGAACTTTTTGTGTCGGGGTTACTATTCACGTATATGACACTATTCACGAATACGACACTATTCACAGAAAAATTAAATTTTTATATTTTGTCCAAAATATCTATTATGGATACTAGCTTTGATTGTATCCATGTTTTGATCATTCTTAAATTTTACTTCACCATGATTGTTTATGAAGTATTCTTGAACTCGGATTGTTTAAAGTACGAATCCATAATATTTGTTCTTTTGTTTCACTGGATTCGTTTTCTTTAAAATTATTTTCATCATCCTCAGTCCTAAATGATGATGTTACTGAATATCTTTGGCCTGTAGTGCAAAGATGGTTGATTTTATGATGAATATCTTTAGCCCATAGTGCAAAGATGTACAGGTGTTGAGATGAACATGACCGACTGATGAATATCTTTGGCCTGTAGTGTAAAGATGAATATATGATTCAAGATATGCATTTATTGATGTTACAGGGATAAAATAATGATGATGGACTTTTAAATTCATAGATTATAGTAGATTTCATTCTCTACGTAACTCATCTATGAATTATTATTTCATTCTTGATCCGAAACTTGTTGTCTATTGTATTCTATCAGATTTTTCCCTGTTGAAGACTAACGATAATTTGTTCTATATTATCTCAGTCATAATATTCTTTAATGGGCTAGTTGAGCTCACCCTTTTCCTTTTTGTTCCATTTTTTTTCTCAGGAGGCGAGAATGTAGCGAATACTAGTCGGGGTACGGAATGAAGGTTCTAGGAAGTTGTTTTAGTAGTTCTCACCATTTTTGTAAAGTATTGTATCAATAATTGTAATGAGGACTTAGTTGGGTATGTATATTGTCTAGATGACAATATTTGTATTTAAACTCACAGTTTATGGGTTGTATTAATAAAGTTGTAGTTATTTTTGTACCATGTTATCGACGACTCAAAATGGGTGATGTATACCTATTTTGGGGGCGTCACAACGTCAACCATCTTTGCACTTCTAGGAGGAGGTTAGGAGCTCCACTAAAGTAGTGGCAGCATGCTCGTCCCAAAACTGTCATGGGGTCTCTATAAATGGAACGCCTCACCATCATTGGGAGGCAACTAACTTTTGTATCTAAAAACTTATGATCTCTTTAATCTCTTCAACTCACATAATAAAAGGTGTCAGACGACTATAGCCATTCAACAGTGGACTAGGTCAACCTGACCGAACCACTTTAATACTTGTCTTATTTCTTACTTTAATTACTGCTTTCATAATTACTTGATTGATGTTTGTACAAAGTCCATTTTGTGCATCATCAATACTGAGCGGTCAAATAACCTTGAACATATTTCATTTTCATAAAAGGTTTAATAGAAATTCAGCTGTAACTGTCATTTTCTAAGTACTCTACGGGATCAACCTATTGTACTTGTGTTGTGTACAACCTATTTCTTTTAAATGACTATTTGCGTTTACTTTTACACCGCGAAAGCCAATCGAAAATCCAACCAAAATTTTTCCTAATAATAAGGTTGTTCATCTCATATTTAAGTCAAAGTCCTTAATAGGAACTTCCGGGCAAAGTTGAATTTGGAACTTTTTTAGATTGTCTATAGATTGAATTATAAGGTTATGTCCGAACAAGATTTTTAATAGAAAATTGATATTTTTCACAACCGTCGTTATACGTCTATAACGACAATTTTCATGTGAAAATATAATTTTCTGTTGTGGATTTATCAGTTTTCTTTTTTATATGGAAAATTACTTACTATCTTGAGTTTCCCCATTTCTCAATTATAAATTTATAATTATTTTTCAAAAAAAATGTCCTACGAAATAAACCTCAAATTTTTATTTTTTTTTATAAAGAGGAGTTTTTCGGTTTTGTGACCAGTGTATGTCTCCCCTCCCCTCCTCAGATTTTCAATAACAGGCTTACGCCTACATACGGTCTATAACCCTTATACTTGATGTCAGTTAGAGTCGAACTCAATACCTCCAGATTTATTGTTGATCCCAAATTCTCCCAAAAATCGTAAACCTCAAAGTTTATTATCCCTCAGGCAATTGAGATACTTATAAACCGCAAATTATAAATTTAAGTTACGGAAAGAGAGAAACATAAAAGGCTAAAACTCTAGATCTAAAAGAGTTTAATTAGGAAATAACTGATTGATAAAAAAAGAAAAAGAAAGAGACTAACTATATATCAGTATAAAGGACGGGACATGGTATTTTTCTTTATTTTTTTCAAATCAAAAGAAAAAAAAAGGTTTACAGTCATAAATTTTAGTGTGAAAAGTGAGTTATATTTTTATGTGATAATAAACTTTGATTTTAAAATGAGTTAACCTTTGATAATGAGTGAAGAAATAAAAGAGTTTAATTAGGAAATCCACCCATCTTTTTAACCTTATAATTTCAAACCCAAACTCATTTATCATGGACTGATATTGGCTGCCGTTTCAGATCTAAATATTTCTATACATCTTCTCCCCTCTCCTCTCTCCATTTAGCTTGAATTATGAGGACTACTGAACTCTTGTTTTTTTTTTCCAAATTCTAATCCTTATTGTTATATCAAATTAAAAGACCCTCTTATTATATATATATATATATATATATATATATATACTATAATAAAGAAAGGAAGCAAGAGGTATTATTCTTTCTTGAATGATAAGGTTTTGATTCGTGCTGCATACAAAAAAAAAGATCTATATATTATTCCTAGCTATGGCACAAAATATTCGTTTGATCTAAAATAGGAATATTTACCCACACAAAAGTAATTGGTGGACCTATACTACACTTTCATATATGCATGTGAAAGTCCAATAATAATTTAGAAGGGGGTTAAATAGATTATTACAAATTTAAAAATTATCTAAAACCTTTTTAAATTTTTGAATAATTAATTTGCAGTGTTAGAAATTAATATACAAGACAGTAAAAATTCAACCACACAATGCATAGAGATTTATCTAGTTCACAACATACATCCCAGGTATACTACAACGTCCAGTCTCAAGCTCCTCTCCAGGATTTGAGATCCTATTACTATCAGTAATAAATACTCATTCAACAGGCGAAGAAGTCTTTACAAAGTTTTATAGATAAACTTCTAACTGTTCCCAACTAATCTATCTTGGACAGCAAGCTCCCCACTCACCCCTCAAGTTTAGTTGTATCTTCTTTTGAGTTCAGTTCTATTCTATGATCTGGTCTTTAAACAACAGCCTCTTCCTCACCTCACAAGTACACTAGAGACTCAACTTCCCGCTGACCTCTCTAAGATTCTGGTCTTGGTCAAAGAATTACTCGTCTTTCTCACAGGTACATAAAATAAACTAATTCTGATCTTTTTTCTTTTTACAAATAATTTTATAACAATGTGCTTTTTAAATAAGCAGATAAGAATTTAGTACAGATGGATGCTTCTCAACTAAGCAGATAAGATTTAGTACAGATTGATACTTCTTAAATAAGCAGATATCAATTAAAGAATAAATATATTTATAAAAGTTCAAAGACTTTTATACTTGAGAAAATATGCTTCTTAGTAAGCAGATATTAATTTATGCTTTGATCAAATAATGCTTCTGTGTAAGCAAATATGTAAATTATGCACTATTATAAAAGTTTAAATAACTTTTATATTTTGTGTGAAAAGTGTTTCTTGAATAAGCAAATAAGTAAATTTCAGCTTATGCTCAAAAATGCTTCTGTTTAAGTAAATATATAATTTAATGCAAATTTATAAAGAATTATTTATTCTTTATGGAGTAAAGAAAAGTCACTTTAAGTTTAAATAGCTTTTAGAGTGAAAATGCTTCTGAGTAAGCAAATAAGTTATTTTAAGCTTTGAATCAAATATACTTTTATTTAAGCAGATATATTCACTTAAGTTTGTGAAATAAAAGTTTAAATAACTTTTATATTATGCAACAAGTATTTTATGAATAAATGAATTTATGATTAAATACTTGTGATGACGACAGATATCAAGAATAATAAATAAATCAGTTAAGAAATACTTGATATAACAAATATATTTGTTTAACTCAGATAATATATAACAATATTTTATCTATTATGTGATTGTATAAATAAAGTTACTTAGTACTATAAGAAATCGTACGGTTCGATTCCCTCACTTAAGAGGAATATCTCCGTAGCCTTGTTGCGTCTAAGTACGATAAAATTTATATTTTCACAATTGATATTTATATAAATATTTTCTATAGATCACGACGATTCTCAAATCCGGTTCGGATGATTCCTTTTTTTGGAGGAATATCTCAGGGTTGTTTTGAGCTATCAAGTGTCGTATCAATTTTACGATATTTATATAAATAATATCAATAAAAGGTTATCGAAGACTATAAAAAATCGTACGGTTCGATTCCTCTCCGTAGAGGTGTATATATCTCCGTAGCCTTACGGCGCCCAAGTATCCTTTTATTTGATAAATAGATGAAATATAGATATATAAAATTGTGTATAACAATGTTTATTCATATATCTATAAATATAAATAAGCAAGAGATAATTCAAATAAAATAAATCAAACAACATATCTCAATTTGCTTAGACCAATTTCTTCTTCTCAAATGATTAGAACTTTTATAAGAAGAGAGAGAAAGCTTCTTAGAGAGAGAGTATGTAGGAGAGAAGTAAGCTTTTTTTTTTCAAGTGTATTGGCAATTAGAAATTGAAAGAAAGGCCTCTTATTTATAGAATTTTAAAGTCAGGAGCAAAAAAGTAATTTCTGAAATCTGATTTTGAATGAAAGATTGGGATTGTTTATTTTTGAATTCAACGGTCCAGATGAAACAAATGCACGTGGATTGCCAACTGAATTTGAATTTAGCCTCTGTTAGAAAGTAGCTTCTTTTATCTACTTAATTTGGTCAAAGTAAGCATTAATTCACACAGCGTGACTTTTGTCCTAAATTGAAGGTCACACAATTTTATAGGACACATGCATGCACGATTTTATATATATATATGATATACACACACTGCACATTTAATATATATATATATATATATATATATATATATATATATATACTACTTACGTATATATGTTATAAATGCATGCATGTTTTATATATATATATATATATATATATATATAGTACACTCAGACACGCACATATATATATCTATATAATAAACCAGGACTTAATTTGAATCTAAAGCACAATAGCGGTTTAGATTGAATCTCAATTTTTACAACTTAATCTAAAGGCTGAGCTTTCATTTCACAAAAAAAAAAACCGCCCAAATCTAGCTTCCCTTGCACGCTACTCGATTCCCGCCTCTGCTTCTTCTTATTTCGCCTTCTTCTTCCTCTGTCGCACGTCTCTCTCTCTTCTAGCAACAGTGGCGTCATCTCTCTCTCTTCCACTCTCTCGCCGATGTAGCAACGGCAATGTTCGCCGGTCCATGTATTTCAACATCTCAGAGACTAAGGCTATTCTTCTAACATAATATTCTTCTAACTCGCCAGTAGACTAAGGCTCAGAGACTCTTACCTGTTCGCCGGTCCCCGAGTTGGATGCTGGCATAACTTTCGTTTTTCCCACAGAGTTTCGCCTCAAATTGATTTTTGTGTGATTTTTGGCCAGAGCTCTTTTCCATTACGCTCTATTATTTTTGCTTAAAGTATGTGCTTTTTGGGCATTCTATTTCTTTTCCTCATAACATGCAGTAGCTCTTTTCCATTACTTTTGTAATTGACCCAATGTAGTTTTCCTATTCTTTTAGCTGCTACATGGTGTTATTACACCTTTGTTATTAGTTATTTAAGTATTAATTTTGTGATTATCTGAAATTTGATGTTCTGTTTTCAATTTTTCAACAGAGGGAATGATTTGCTCTATAAGGAATTGAGATGCTATTCTTCTAACTCTACTGGTGGAGGAAACAGGTAAGAGTTATTAATTTTGTAGTAAGTTTGTCAACTCTATGTGCATTTCATTCCTCCTAATTCTTACTTCTTATAGGCATTGTTAATATTCCTAATTTCTCACCAATTTTGTTGAATACTTCCTCCTTCAATCTGATTATTAAAGTTATTAATTTTGTTATTATTATAATGTATGGTTCTGAAACTTGATCAGAAGAACATGTTAGTTCTTAGTTGACATTTCTAAACAGGAATCCCATTTGGGACACATAACCCTAGCATTAGTCATTTAGGACTTGATCAGTTGTTTAACTTCCCATCCTACGCGAAGCTAATCAAGAAATAGCTAATTTTTTGGATTGATAAGTTACTTCAGTTAAGTAATTTGCTGTGCATTTTAACAGAAATACCCTCAAATAATGCTTATTTAGCAAATCACAATCATGTGATCATTTATGTTTCAAGAAAATTTTTGGAAGGAAAAAAGAAAAAAGAAAAGAAAATTCCATAAAGAAATATGCTGTGTACCCTTAAATTGATACTGCATTAGCTTAGATAAGAGATTAAATAGGTTGAAATCAGAAATCTTTGGAAGAAGATCACTTAAGCAGCAATTAAAAGAAGATATTCTGATATTCCACATTAACCACTTGCATGTTGGAGGAGATTACTGATTGCCTCAACAAGATAACAAAAAAGCTTCAAATCTCAGTATTCTAACATAAAAGAAGGTACAGCCTAAATTGGGTGTACAAATAATTGAAAACACACAATTAAATTGGGTGGCACATCACAATAGTCAACAAAAAAATTATTTTAACATAAAAGAAGGTATAGCCTTACCTCACAAAGTCGAGGCGCCACCCATCGAAACCAATATCATTTCGGAGCCAATTTAACCACTCTTTTACATCTCTTCGTACAAAATCCTGGGAATGATCAATGTTTGGTGCTGCATGAAAGATATCACCTGTAGGTCAAAATAGAAGTAGATAAGCAAGAGTGCATTCATGCTTTTGCTGCCTACCTGGTAGCTTTCATGCTCATCTTATCAAATTTCACATAGCCATTTTATCTTTCTCTTTATACTAGAACATGGATCAGAAACACAAATAACTCGCAATTTGTTCAGCCCACTGAAGTTCAACTTGGATGAAAGTATTCTTTGACCCTCTCCTAAAGAATTATTACACAACCAAATGGATTTCTGTGCTGTTCCCATCAACTTTTCTCTTTCTCTTTAATACTGAGAATTAATAACCAATATATATAATCTTCAAATACAGAGATATGCCTTAAGGCAGGTAGCACCCAAGAATAATCCAATCATAGAAATAGAAATAAAAACAAATGGATTTGGGACAAACTTGGGACTTGGGGAGAAAGCACTCCAAGATTTATAGAAAGTTAAAAAATACATGTATCCGTTAATGTATTGAAATGGTCAGAAATAAATAATTTCGTTCCATTATCTTTATAAAGAGTTTGTGCATGCATTCATAAAGGCGTATTGAAATGGTCAGAAATAAATAATTATGTTCCATTATCTCACTATATCTCTCTTTCACAGCAGTAGCGCACACACATTTGCACACGAATGTGAGGTTTATAGTTATGATGATGGAATAGATGTTGAGTTGGTTTGTAGGGTAATTTAGGTTGAGTTGGTTATTTTGGTTCATTATCCATAACTTATGAAATTTACTGTGTAGCTACAACCGTTTCAACTGCACAATCATCGACTAATGGATGATGTTGTTATATTTGGCGGTGTAAGTTTTTTATCTGATTAACTCTCTATAAATCTTATTGATTTTTTAATAACTTATTAATTTTAATTTATTTTCATTAATGTCATGACAGATGGATGACGATCTCGAAAATACCGTATGATAATTTTTCCTTACTCATCATTTTCTTACTTTTTGTCTTATCTTTTTACCCACTTATTTACTATTCAACATTTTTTTGCCTACAGGTTCGAATACTTCGTTAGAATAATGTAGGAGTGGTAATTCGTAATGAGTATGAACTAAATTGTCTCCGTATACGTGAGGTAGTGTATCCTTACACCTATTTCACATTCATTTTTTCTGTTCTTTTTTTTTTACTTTTAAGTAGCGTTTTTTTACCCAGAAGGAGGAAAAAAGGTCTGATGCTTATTTTTTTATTGTGTTCTTACACAGAAGGAGAAACAAAGGTCTGATGCTTTGGCGAATGCCAAATTTAAAGGAAAACAAAAATCAAATTCTTCTACCCAAGGAACAAAAATTAAAGATTGTCAACTGGTATCACTTTTCTCTCTGTTTTTACAATGGATTTAGATGTTATTGAATTTAAAAAAATTAAAGTTTCGTTTTATGTAGAACGTTTGATTTGTCAATATGTTTTTGGTTTGTCTCATTTAATATTATATATCTTTTTTATCGTGTTCTTGCACAGAAGGAGAAAAAAAGGTCTGATGCTTTGGCGAATGCCAAATTTAAGGGGAAACAGAAATCAACCTTTTCTAGCCAAGGAACAACAAATATAGATTGCCAATTGGTATCACTTTTATTCCTATTCTTTTCTCTCTGTTTTTACAATGATTTTGGATGTTATTAAATTTAAAAAATTTTAAGTTTTGTTTTATGTAGAACGTTTGATTTGTCAACATGTTTTTGGTTTTTCTCATTTAATATTACTTATTTTTTTATTTTGTGTATACAGTTAAATTACTGAGAAACTATGATTTTTTGTTTTTTTTTACCAATTTTGTAGTTAAGAGATTTAGTTTCTTTATCTTAATGTTGTTTTGTTACCAATTTTAATGTTACTATATGCAATTGTGGCTATAGTGTTACCAATTATAATTATAAAGTTGATAAACGGTTGGGTAGATAGTTCTGTTAATGTAACACTTTATTGTCATTTTACATCACGTTGCTATATATACAAAGTGGAAAACGATACGATATACGATAAATCAACAAAATAATAATTATTTTTTTATGAGTTTGTGGTTTAGGCACAAAACTATAACGTTATATCAAAATCAACATTGACGCAATGTGCAAGGCTTGCTCCAAAAATACGTTATGCTGGGAAAGAAAATGAGTGCTCCAAACGTCAACCGGGACAACTTGCATGTCACAAAAGAGAGCGATCAAAACATTGTGACCCCGTTCAGCCTAGATTTTTTCCTTCTTTACCACCGAGCCGTCGTCGCCGAGCATGCCTAGAACGAGAATCAAATAAAAGGTCCCGCCTTCAACCAATGACTTTGTCTACCAAAATTTCACATCCTGAAATAGACAGTATAGTGCCAACGCAAATGTTTTAGAGTCATCGTCAGCCACAATTATTTCACGGTGGTTGTCCGTGGCCATCATGAATCAAGAAAATCCTCCTCAAAATCTTGAAGAAGGCACCCCAACAAATATCTTAAGGTTGTCACCTGTGACTACCATGCTCCAAGACTTGCTTCCTCAAAACCTATACAAAAGCACTACAACAGTATTAGAACCATTCCCCCCACGTTCCCCAGGGGAATCGTATATGACAAACATGTTCCAACAAATGCGTAATCCGGATGAAGGCACCAGGTGTTTGATTTAAGTTTTAATTTTCTATTCTCACACTTGCTGTCTTATTCATGTTATCCTTTTAAAAATTGTATGACATCTATAATTTTATCTGTAGTGCCTACACAGTAGAAGGTGTTACTATGGATGTTGCAATTAATCCTCAAAACCATGAAATTCCAGATCGTCATTCCCTCGGCTTGATGAATCGAACATGTCCTCATTGTTCTGCCTTACATTGGCTTGCTGAAAAGTTAACAAAATCATCTGTATCAAATCCTCTCTTCGGTAAATGTTGTTTACAAGGAAAAATTAGACTGCCGCCACTTATTGCACCTCCTTTAATTCTTAAAGCATTGTATGACTGCAATGATGAACAATCAAAATCGTTTAACAAGACACACGAGAGTATAATGCAACTAATGCGTTTACGAGTCTTGGTGCTACTTTGGACGACAGATTAATTCCCGGAGGGGGGCCTAGAACATTCACCATCCATGGAGAATTACGCCATCGAAACAGGATCGCTTATGCCACGCCCTGTGGTGTGAACCAATTTACTCTCAACTGTACATTTATGATCCTAATTCTGCTTTAGATGTTCGCAGCAACAAAAATCCTAACTTGAGAAGAGATGTTTTGAAAACCATACAAGATTGTTTATTGTAAGTAAATCCATTTCCTATAAAATTTCTAAGAGGCTCATGAAATTTTAAGTGAATTAAATTAGACGGGGTGAATTTACTCTATCTTATCTTCACTACATCAGAATGCATCGCATCGTCGATATAATCTCCCAACAACCGATGAGATTGCGGTAATATTATCGGGAGATGGAACTGAATCAAGTGGAATGAGAGATATTATGTGACATTTAAGAGGGGATAATGGTTTGATGCAAATTAATGAGTGTCATCCGGCCTATTTGCCATTGCATTATGTGGTATTGTTCCCTTATGGTGAGCTAGGATGGAATCCATATTTGAAATAGTGGAACGCTTCCCAAGGTGGACCTTCATCTGCTCGATTGACACAATTGCAATATTACAGTTATCATATGTTCTAACGTGACACTGAGTATTCAACCATTTTGAGAGCCGGAAAACTATTTCAAGAATTTGTAGTAGATGCTTGGGCCGCTACTGAACAAAATCGGTTGACATACTACAAGTTGAATCAATCGAAGCTTCGTGCAGAACTTTACCAAGGTCTTACAGATGTTTGTGCAGATGAGCTTGGTCCTGAACAAGTTGGTCAACGAAAGATTTTGCCATCTTCATTCACTGGTAGTGTAAGAAATATGTTTGAAATTTTTCAAGATTCAATGGCTATCACGCGGTATAATCAACACCCAGATATTTTTCTAACTATGACTGCAAATCCCAAATGGCCTGAAATTACTAAATCACTATTGCCAAATCAGATCCCTACTGACCGTCCTGATTTAGTGGCCCGTGTTTTTGAGTTGAAGCGGAATTTTTTGATGAAGGAGATAGAAACAAACAACGTCTTTGGTAGAAAAGTGGCGCATGTTTTTACAATCGAATTCCAAAAAAGGGGGTTACCGCACATGCATGCACTTTTGTTCCTTCATGGTTCAGATAAAATTCAAACATGTGTTCAAGTGGATAGAGTAGTGTGTGCTGAATTTTCGGATTGCCAAACTGACCCATTACTCTTTGAAACAATTATAGGTTGCATGGTACACGGACCATGTGGTGCTCGAAATCCATAAACACCATGTATGGAAAATGGGGTATGTACCAAGCGGTACCCTCGATCATTTGCTGAATCAACAAGTATGGACTCTGATGGATATCCTGTTTATCGTCATCGTAATATTGGTCAGAAGTACATCGTGAGGGGGCAAGAAATTGATAATAGAGACGTTGTGCCACATAATCCGTATTTATCAAGAATGTTCAATTGTCATATCAATGTTGAAGTTTGTGCAGAGTCAGATGTGTAAAATACATTCACAAGTATATTTATAAAGGACATGATCGCGTAACAATGGTACTTGGAGGAATTAATGAGATCCAAAAATATCTTGATGCTAGGTATATTGGACCTCCAAAAGCCGCGTGGCGATTGTTTGGTAATCCTTTACATGAAGAGATTCCTTCAGTTGTAAGATTGGCACTTCATTTGCCTGGGATGCATCGTGTTGTCTTTAACCCTGCTGAATCTTTTGATATGATCCTTTCTAAAGGTGCACATCAAAAAACAACTCTAACTGGCTTTTTTGATTATTGCGCTATAAATGAATCAGCCCGTGTATTAACTTATCAGGAATTTCCAGAAAAATTTGTTTGGAACAAGTCTATCGATAAATGGACTCTAAGACAAAGGGGTTATGCAATTGGTAGAATGTACTTTGCTAGCCCTAATTCAGGTGAGCGGTTTTATCTGCGTTTACTTCTAACTGTTGTTAGAGGACCTACTTCATTTGACTGCCTACGCACGGTAAATAATGTTATGCATGATACATTCAAGTTAGCATGTGTTGCAAGAGGACTTCTTGAAGATGATGAAGAATGGATACAATGCCTTCAAGAGGCTGTAATTATGAGAACGGGATACCAATTAAGGAGACTATTTGTAGTAATTCTAACGGAATGCTTTCCATTGCATCCATTTGAATTGTGGAAGCAATTCTCAGAACATATATGTGATGATTTGCAGCACGAGGATTCGTCTTATGTTTGGTATTTTGAATCCAACTGATGATCATATTGAAGATTATGGCTTATATTTGATAAATCAATTGCTCCATGAGTCGGGGAAGAGTTTAGTTGACTTTCCACCCATGCCATAACCAACTGGAAATTGGAATGCAATAGTTGGAAATAGATTACTGTTTGAGCACCAACAACTTGAGAATGAGGCACAACAGTCTGATGCACAAATTAATGTTGATGCAGACTTAATGATGCACAACTTCTTTGCTTATCTTCTTTGCCACAACGTCGGTGATGTGAAAACATAAAGAACTACTTTCTTTTTTGAGTGGAGGTCTTTGAGACGGAAAAACATTTTTGTACAATACCATTACAACCAAATCATGTAGCTATGGACATGTTTTTTATTCTTGTGGCTTCATCCGGTATTGCATCGTTGTTATTGGTAGAAGCGACCGCACATTCTACATTTTGTATTCCTTTGGAAACCCTAGATAATTCAATATGTGGGTTCACTAAACAATCAATGCATGCAGAGTTGTTTAGAAAAACAAAGTCGATAATATGGGATGAAGTTCTATACGCAACACCGAAATCTTGTGTTGAGGTAGTCGATCGCACCCTTCAAGATATCAGAGACGATAAAAGACCTTTTGGGGGTATCACTGTTGTCCTGGGTGGAGATTTTCGACAAATATTGCCTGTTATTTCTAAAGGCGTTCTCGAGAGCAAATTGTGGGTGCATCATTGAGACGGTCTTCGTTATGGAAAGATATATGTGTTTTGACTCTGGGTTTAAACATGCGATTAACTCACACAGACGTTCGAAATATTAATTTTTCTCAATTCTTGATGGAGGTAATTTTTCATTCAACCTTGAATTAAAATTTTATAACATGATACTTTGAATTAAATCTCATTTTATGAATAATTATACTTTCATTTTCTAGATTGGGACCAATCCACAAGAAATTGTGCAACTTCCATCTACAATAAACTGATGTCATAATCTAAATGAATTGATATTTAGAATCTATCCACAATTGGATGTGGTTGGTATAATGACTCAAACCTTTCTCACTGAACGGACAATTCTATCTGCTCGCAATGACGACGTCAGTGATATAAATGTTGCAAAGACCTTTGAATATTACTCCGGAGAAACAATTACTTTTTAGTCATGCAGATAAAATGTGTGAAGGTGATGAGCTCGATCATACCATTAGGAATTGATATCCTAACGAGTACTTAAACTCGCTGAATCCTTCAGGGTTGCCACCGTTTAAATTGGAGTTGAAAGTTGGATGCCCAATAATGTTGTTACGAAATATTGCACCGAAAGATGGACTTTGTAATGGCACGCGATTGATGGTTGTTAGAAGTGCCTCAAGGGTAATCGAAGTTCGGATATTAAATGGAGATAAAATTGGCAATTTAGTCTTCATTCCGAGAATATCATTGACACCAACATCTTTGGACTTGCCTTTTCGAATGACAAGACGTCAGTTTCCTATCCGATTAACTTATGCTATGACAATCAATAAAGCCCAAGGACAATCTGTCAAGTTCGTGGGGATTGATTTACGAACACCTGTTTTTAGTCATGGACACCTTTATGTGGCACTATCTAGATGCACATCTGCAGATCGTATTATTGTCCTCCTTCCAGAAGATGGGTCGAATTGCATCACAAATATTGTTTACCCAAAAGTTTTATTATGATATTCTTACGACAAGTAAATAGAATAGTTTAAACAAGTTTATTTCTACTAAATTATGTAATCTTTTCAATATTTCAACTTTTAATTTTACAATGAGGTTCATTCTTTGTAGGATTGGAGTGAATTTGTCAACGAAAACAATAAAATATATACAATGGACCTTTGTGGATGGGGTCGACGTAATCAGGTATATAAATCTACTTTTATGTCACTGAATCAAAATAACTTTACTATTCCTATAATATAAATAGTGTTACTTTTATTGTTTATGTAAATAATATAGGTGGTTGTGCATTCGCCTCATTGGGCAAAGTACGTTCGTATTGATACGAGGACATTAAGGATATTGATGAAGAGGAGATTTAAAGGGATGAAAAAGACATTTAAGAGAGTTAAATGATATGCAATCCAATACTGACATGTCCACCTTTGACGATTACTAACCTACCACTGACCAAACAATTGTCTAGGTATGAAAGTCTCTCTTACTAAGACTATATTTCTCTACTTCTCATGCAGACACACAACACACATAATACATGCACAAACACACACACATAGCTGTAACCAATCAAACACTCTCAAATCAAACTCACACACCATTTTACTGCCACCGATATAAATTTATGATTTAAATCATTAAGCAAATGAACTGTTCGTTGAGATAGTACTAAGAAAACTTTATTTGATTGTAAGTCCATATTTTTCCTTTAAAAATTGATTATTTGTTACAATCTCTCTAAATTCTTACTGCAATCAATCTAAATCATTCTCCCTACATACAAATATGTGTGCTCATTTATTTCGAATTTATAATTGTTTTATTTTAACTCACATATTGCGATAATTTTTAAATTTCAATTATTTTCAGGTATATATTGAAGGATACATGATGTAAGCTGTAAAGAATATACTTGGTGTAAGTTGTAAAGTAAAGGGTCTTAGTTTCTCTATTTTACGCATGTATGTATTTTTGTATTCTTTTTTGTAAGTTAGCTAATTATACTTGGTTATGATGATTTTGGGTATAGAATGAAGGTTTTTTTTAGTGGTTTGGATATGTATGGATGATTGTAAGTTTTGTAAATGAGTTTAGATTTTTACGTATATCTATTTTCAAAGGAAACTCAATAAAATTTCTTGAAATTAATAACGACTAGCTTGATGTTTTGGTGGTTAGATGTGTTGATGATTGAGTATGTATTAATTTCTTCATGTATGTATTTTTTTTTATTCCGTATTTTATAAAGTTAACTAATTATACATGGTTATGATGATTTTGGGTATGGAATGATTGTTTTTTTGATGGTTTGGATATGTATGGATGATTGTAAGTTTTATACACAGGTTTATATTTATGCGGATGTCTATTTTTAAAGGAAATTCATTTAAAATTTTTTAAAATTAGCAATACTAAATTTTGATATTTTGGTGGTTAAATATGTGTTGATGATTGTAAGTTTTGTAGACAGGTTTAAAATTTTTTAAATATCTATTTTTAAAGGAAATTTTACCAATTTTTTTGGAAATTAGTACTAATTAGCTTGATATTTTGGTATTTGGACATGTGTTGATGATTGACTATGTTGTTGTGGTGGTATGGTGAATTGTGGTGGTATGTGGTAACATAATATTTTTAATTTAATTATTTTTTACGCCGTGCCTTCAGGCACGGGCATATACTAGTAATACTATATGACACTTAATGCACACACTTTTAATACACATGCATGCACATTAATATAATGCATGAACTATACAACACACACATGCAGTTTATATATATAAAAGTTATACACACTCATGCACATTATACATATTATGCACACACACTTGTTTAACACTCACACACGTGTTTATATATTATATATATAATATGATGTACATACAGGTTATGTTATAATATAATATATTATACTTAAATGCATGTAATGATTACATATATAGTTATATATATACTAATGATGTAACTTCTGATTATATATGTACGGGAAGCTTCAAGAGCATAATTTTTAAATAGCATAATGCCTTAAATAGCATAATTTCATCAAAACGACGTAGTTTTGGAGGGACGCGGTGGCATTTTTGTAAATACCATGCCACCGCTGCATTTTACAAAATATCATCATCGTCCCTTCAAAACTACGCTGCTTTTGATGAAATTATGCTATTTAAGACATTATGCTATTTAAGAATTATCTCTTAAGCTTTCCGTATATATATATCTTATCTTAAGATTTATATATATATATTATAATATTTATATATATATTACACAAGACACATACGCATTAATATATATATATATATATATATATATATATATATATATATATATATATATATATATATGATATTTAATGCTTGCCACACACATGTTAACTATATATATATACATATATTATATAATATATTATATACTATTATATATATATATATATATTATATATATATATATATATATACAATAAAATAATTTTACCCAATTTTAAAATAATTTTGAAATAATAAAATTAATTTGAGAATAAATAGAAAAATATTCATATGTCAAAAATAATTTAATCAAAATTTTCACCTTTTTTCCAAATTCGGTCAAACAAGCATTTGATGATCAACATATGATTTTTGTTCTAAAATGCATGACCCAATTTATTTTCGGCACATTAGCAAGCATTGTCCCAATATAAGTGATCCATTTGTTTTAACACTTTAAGAAAATCAATTAAATAAAATTTAGAAAATATTTTTGGTCAAAGTAAATAAAATAATTATAATAAAAAAATCATATATATATGAAGAGGATTCTACCCTTTTAATTAATTAATTTACTAATTATTGTTATCATCAAAATAAAATTAAAAGTTGGAGACCCAACAATCCCCCTTTTTGATGATGACAATCAACTAAAAATATTTTACATAAAAGCTCCCCCTCAATTTATGCAATCATCAAAAATTTAAAATTTTGAAAATCTAACATGCAACAATATATAATAGCATGTGATAGTATGCAATAAAATATTGCTATTTTTCTTCTTCCAATAATATTTTTCTTCTCCCCCTTTGTCATCATAAAAAATGAGGGGAAAGAATAATATAAATTACTTTTCAGAACCTGCAGAAGAAGAGATTAGAAAAAAAAAATTCTTTTAAAAATTTAGCTGCCTCCTGCATGATTTGAATTTGTGTGGTTGCCTTTGATTGGCCAAAAATAATATACACGAATGTAGATTATTTACCGTTAGATGTATAAAAATTTAAAAGAATGTTCCACATTAAAACTATTATATATATATATAAGTTATAAACACTCATGCACATTATACATATTATGCACACACACTTGTTTAACACACACACGTGTTTATATATTTTATATATGATATGATGTACATGCAGGTTATGTTATAATATAATATATAGGATCCGGATCCTCTATGAGGATTTTTTTATGAGGATCTTGTGAGGGTTTTGTTGTGGGGTTGACAACACATTAAAAAGAAGATTCAATGGCTCATAACTCCTTTCCTTGTCTGTGTATCAAAACGACGTCGTTTTGATAGGAATTTTTTTTACAAGTTGATAGAAAATTGAAAGCCACCAAACGTCGTTTACTTCGTTTGTTTGCTTCGTTTTTTTGTTTTCTTCTCCTTTCCTTTCTTTACTTCGTTTCTTGTTCTTCTCAGAGTACGCCAAGGTTTAGGATTAGGCAAATTTTAATTGATTTTTTTCCCTTTATTCAAATTTTCCCCAGATTGTTTACCCCCATTTTTTTTTCTTTAATTTTTTTTAATTGTCTTAAAGAATCACAATGGAAACTCAATTTTTTTAATAGGAAAAAAATTGTCCGTTGAATTTATTTTTTTGAAGAGCAAAGAATAATATTATTAGCCTTTGACAAAGATATAAAGATTAATAACCCTATCGATTCCAAAGTACCAAAAAAATGATTAATAAAACGTCCCAATTAGATTAACACCCAACCCATTACAATCATGAAAAAAGTCATGCCGCTCATAACTAACAAGAATTAGCTAACAAACGAAGTAAACGACGTTGAAGCTTCTAATTTTCTATCAACTTGTAAAAAAAATTCTTATCAAAACGACGTCGTTTTGATACACAGACAAAAAAAGAGTTTTGAACCATTGGATCTCTTTTTTAATGTGTTGTCAACTCCACAGCAAAATCCTCACAAGAATAATCTCACAGAAAAATCCTCATAGAGGATCCGGATCCATATATATAATACTTAAATGCATGTTATATATATATATTGTCCGGATCAAATGCATACCCCTTATCTAATCACTCGTGCTCACCCCCCTTTAGCGACGGACGCGACAGTTCGGTCATACAACCGTCGTCTATACTTTTAGTGACGCTATATGTTGTCCGTCGCTAAAAGTATGAGACGACGATTATATAACCCAAATCGTCGTCCCGCTCTTAAAGGGTAATAGACGGTGAGTAAAGATATATAAGGGGTATGCACTTGATCCTTCATATATATATATTACACAAACACACACACACACACACACATTAATATAGATATATATATATATATAACCGTATATAATATTATATAATATATGTATATATATATAGTTAATGTATATGCATACATATATATATATAATATATGTATACACACGCGTTAACTATATATATATATATATTATATATATATATTATATACTATATATATATATATATATATATATATATATATATAAACTTATATTATATATATATATATGCAATAAAATAATTTTGCTTAATCGTAAAATAATTTTGAAATAATAAAATTAATTTGAGAATAAATAGAAAAATGCTCATATGTCAAAAATGATTTAATCAAAATCTCCACCTTCTTTCCAAATTCAGTCAAACAAGTATTTGATGATCAACATATGATTTTTGTCCCAAAATGCCTGACCCAATTCATTTCCAGCACATTAGCAAACATTATCCCAATATAAGTGACCCATTTGTTTTAACACTTTAAAAAAATTAAGATCAAGAAAATCAATTAAATAAAATTTAGAAAATATTTTTGGTCAAAGTAAATAAAATAAAACAATTATAATAAAAAAATCCTATGAAGAGGATTCTACCCTTTTAATTAATTTATTTACTAATTATTGTTATCATTAAAATAAAACTAAAAGTTGGAGACCCAACAACATGTAACTTTGATTTGCTTGGAGTGATGGATTATGCTGGCATTTGGCAGTCATGGAAAAGGATAATGAAAATATTTTCTATTTTCTTGTATGGAAATTAAAAATATTTTCTATTTTCTTTTTTTAGAATTGAAATCGGAATAATTGAATATTCTTAACTTACTAAATTTTAAATAATAAGTTGGTTGTTAATATAATTACTAAAAATTAATATTATCAAAAAAATTGAATAAACGATATTATCAAAGAATATACATATGATGATGAGGAGGATGCGTAGCGACTAGGGCCCAATTTCAATAATATCCTAACCATTATTTTTAAAACGGGTAAAATACATGGATTGCTCCTAAACTTTAGGTGATTTTGGTATTTAACTCATTTTTTTTTGTCAACGTAAATGAGCTCTTAAAAATTTAAATATTGAGCCCCCAGATAACACATGTGCATTGACCTGCTTACGTGGCACCGCTGACGTGTACCTAAACTCAATTAATTCCCAAAATTGATGTAGTTCTACGGATTTGATGCCAAAACATCATGTATAAGATTTTGGCCTGAAACCACCCAAACACCACATGTCTAACTACAAAATTACCCAAAGAATATAACTATATAGTAAATCAATTCATTTCCCCTAGCACAATATAATATAAATAATAATTAATATAATAAAAAAAGGAAAATACTGAAATTTAAAAAACATAACATATTTATATGTTTTAATCATAAATCAACATATATTATTAACCAAAACCCCAAAAAATTGTAAAGAATCTGGGTTTTGATTGTTTCACAATTACCCACAATGGATGATAAGCAATATAACACCTCCTTATAAACCAATCATCTTTATATAATCTTACACAAATCTCCAATTCAAAATCTTATACAAATAGAAATCTAGATTTATTGTGAGACTCCAGATTTTATAAATAAAGATTTAAATTTCTTGAAATATTTTTTTATATTATGGTGTGGATTTGAGATAGTGTTATAGTTGTGGGTAGTATTTGAAAATTTTGCAAAGTATGCAAGTTGTTATAAATATTCGCTTTGGTCGGAAATATTCTTTTTGTTTGGAATATCCGCATTTACTGAAGACAATCATTGGTGGACCCCACAATGTAAATCTAACTCGTCGTAGTTAGAAAATGATAAAATATTTTATGTAAAATAACGACGGAGGTTTTACCATTAATACCGTTAAACTACCCTAGTAGTAAAAGTACAAAGAATACGCTGTGTGGTTGCATAAGAAGACACCGTATTGATTATTGATGCTTACGTAAGAAGTCACTCAATTATACCGCATTATTACTACAATAATTGTTTGCATCATATCTCTCATATATATTGATCCAATTATTGTCACAAGATCATGTGCATAATATGTTATATTATTAAATCAATAATTGAGACAACAAAGTTATTCATATTATTAAATTGCAATATTTACAATGTCTAGTTACACAAGGAGAGGTTTGGTCACCTAATCATTGCGCGTCAATAGGGAGAAATCCTTATTGAAAAGTCCCCTCTTTCCTGGGAACGACCTGGTTGTTAAATATTGTGAGTTATGATATTAATGATGGATAAGTTCGTGTTGATTAAAGATGAATTTGATAGTTCCATTGTGTTAAAATTATTTGTGTTAGTGAAAATTGACATTTATTTCGATAATAATTGATGTCTGGAGGTTATATTGTTCAATCGGGTATTTGGAGAACTTTTCGTGTCGGAGTTACTATTTACGAGTTACTATTCACGAGTTACTATTCACGGGTTACTATTCATGAGTTACTATTCATGAGTTACTATTCATGAGTTTTAATAGTAACTTGACCCTTCAGCTTTCCAAGAGTTATTTGCCTCTTCGGTGTTCCAAGAGTTAATTACCCCTTCGCAAATAGTAGTTGCCTCTTCAATATTACCAAGAGTCATTTTGACCCTTCGTTAAGACCAAGATCCACTCTTAGTTTTTCTATAAATAGAAGCTCATTCCTTCATTATTTCTTACGAATTCATTGAAACTCTAGAGAGAGAAATTATAGAGAGAAGATATAGAGAGAAAATTATAGAGAGAAGAAGAAGAGTATTCTGCTACTTCACTACTTCTATATCCAGTTTCTTTTACGGTAAGGTGTGTTATTCTTTCTTATTCATGAAGAGAACTTCAGTTACTCCATTCTTATTTATTCTCATTGGAATAACTCAGTATATGCTGAGATACCCTATACTTGGTGAAATTCTTATGTTATTCCATTCTTTATTATTCTGTTGGAATAACTCAGATATATGCTATTTACCCTATACTTGGTGGAATGACTCAGATATGTGGTTTACCCAATACTTGGTGATCTTCTTCTTCAGTTATTCCATTCTTTATTATTATGTTGGAATAACCTAATTATAAGAAGTATAACATACTTGGTGAAATTCTTTTATTATTCCGTTCTTTATTATTCTGTTTAATATCCTGCTTGCAGTGAATTTCACCTCGACACAGTTCCATATTTATTATTTCGCATTTATTATTCTCGTCGAATATCCTCGCTTGCGTGAATTTCACCCGACTGTTCCATTATTTATTATTCGCATTTATTATTCTCGTTTAATATCCTCAGCCGATGTGAATTTCACCGACCTGGTTCCATTATTTATTATTCTCGCATTTATTATTCCGCTGTAATAACTCGCCTATGTGGATTGCCACATGCATGGTGAATGATCCTTTGTATTCATTCCTTATTAAATTGTGGAAATGATCTCAGATACGTGGATTACTGCATGGCGTAGGTAAAAAATCCATTCATAGCTTCATATATTCTTTATTATACTCGGTTAAGTTAAAGTTTTGACTTTTTATACTCCATGAAATTAGTGGAATATCCTTGATATTTGCGCTTTCATCCAAAGATCTTATCATGGAAATATTCTTCTGAGCATTCTTGAATTTTACTTTACAAAGAAGTATCATGTTGACGATTTAGACATTATTAGTTCTTGGATAAATTAATTCTTGAACTTGTTTTATTGAATTATTATGTCATTGTCATCATCCTCATGCTATATTATGTTGAAAGTCATCTTTGGCTTACGTGCATAGATGGACTTAGTATGATTATGACCAGGGATCATTCGGTATAATCATGACCTATTATAAATAATGTGATAAAAGTCCTCGGTGGCTTCTGTAATGCATTGATGAATAGTTTTGGTATGATTATGACTGTGGTTTATTCAGATAGTCATGACCACCATTGATGATTTAATGAAAATCATTGACCGTGGTACGTAGATGATTAGATGTGGTGGTTTATTTATTAAAATCGAGTCTCAGCTATAAAAATTGATGAAAACCTTTTAAAACCTAAAAGATAGTAGACTTTATTCTCTGCTTGACTCTTTTGATGGATTGCATATTCACCGCAGCTTAAACTTGATGTCTATTGTATATCGCTTTAACATTGTTGAAGACTAATGATAATTTATTCAGATTATCTTAGTCATAATATTTCTTCTTCGGGCTAGTTGAGCTCACCCTTTCATTCACTATTCTCTTGTGAAATGAGAATATAGGTTTGAGACGAGTCGGGAACCGGAGTGACTATCCGATGATAACATTAGTAGTCCTCACTATTCGTTAAATAAATAGTGTGACAATAAATATAACGAGGACTGAATTTGAGTTTGTATCATCGCCTATGAGGACTCCATTGAGAATGGATATTGTCTGTAAGGCGATTCTTGTTTAAACTCTCAATTTATGTTTTGTCGTATTTTACACAACAGCTGTATAGTTAAATTTGTATTTTTATTGTGTACCATGTATTTGGCGACTCAAGATGGGTGATTAATACCTAATTTTGGGGGCGTCACAGTTGGTATCAAAGCTTAGGGATATGATCCCTAGCTAAGATGTGAGATAAGAACTAGAAGGGGAGAGACGGAGAATTCCTTCGCTAGTATAACCTACCTAAGTTTATTTGATATTTAATTGGTCGGTCAGTGTATAGGGATAATATGTGACATGTTAATTAACCTTTGTTTTGTGGCAGTATTTGAAAATGGCATCCGAAAATGTTGAGATAAGCAATGGAGCACAGGAGATCGTTGAGTCTCCACAGATCAATAATCAGGATAATGTGCGATAGGATGGCGATAATCCTCCCCGTAAAAACAACAACACCGATCAAATGACGAACGACTGAGACGTTTAGGAGCTTTTTAGAATTCATGCAACATCGGTGAATGCTCCTGCTCATAATGCAGTAAAAATAATGGCAACCTACTACGGTTTGGTCACCGCTAAATGCTTCAAGGAGCTGACCACCGACGGAGTTTTTGGGAAAGCTAGAACCACTTAAGGCGGAAACGTGGTTAAAGCAGATGACTAAGATATTTGATGTCTTGGGATCCTCTGGGGAGCAAAAGGTTCCCTTTGCCACCTTTATGTTCCGTGAAGAGGCAAATTACTGATGGGAATCTGTAAAACGTACCCAGCCTGACGCACTCAAGATGTCTTGGGATAAGTTCCAAGAGCTGTTCAATGACAAGTACTTTCCCGAAAGTATTCGTCACATGAAGGAGGTGGAGTTCATCAAACTGGAGCAAAATAATATGACCGTGTCGCAGTACGAGTCTAAGTTTGCCAAGTTGTCTCGGTTTGCATCCCATTTGGTCGATAATGAGGAGCGAATGACGCGAATGTTTCTAAGAGGTTTGAAACCCAATATACGTCAATACCTCATTTCTCACAAACTTTGTTTATATTCAGATGTTATGAATAAGGCTCAGTTATTTGAGCGCGATGATGAGTCAAAGACAACCAAAAAGGCAACGACCAACAACACGATAATAATCATCATACTGGTGACAACGGGTCATCTAACAATGATAACCATCGTGGGGGAAATTATCATGCCAAGAATGATAACCATTTCGGTGGTAATCATGGCCAAGATAATAGGAATGGGAATTTTAAGAAGAGGAAATTCAACAATGATGGAAAGACATCAGCACCAGCACCCGTTGTTAAGGAAGGAGAATGACCACCTATCATATGTTTCAAATGCGGAGGGGAGGGACATATCAATCCAAACTGCACGATGCCATCCAAAGCATGTTATAATTGTGGAAAAGAAGGTCACTTAGCCCGATTTTGTCGCTCACATCAAGACAAGTTCAAATTAGGATGGAAGCACCAAAGACCGCTTCGTAAAAGTCAAAATCGGTAGTGTAAGGGAGAAGCGTTTTTTCGTGACTTCTCAAAAAGTGAGTAACCCGAACGAAGTTACGCAAGGTTAGTTAATTATAAATCATGAAGTCTATACCTTATAAAGATACCCTGCCTTCTACCCATTATTTTATCTCTCTTGCTTATGTTCAACGTTTAAATTTGACTCCGGAGAAGTTAGACTTTGACTTATTGGTTGAAACTTCGTTAGTAGGAGCCTTCGTTACCTCTACTATTTTTAAATCTTGTTTGATTCAAATAAACATTTTCACGTTACCTGTCGATCTTATCTTTTTGAAAATACTTGCCTTTGATGTGATTTTAGGAATCAATTGGTTAACTACTGATCATGCTTTTCGTAAGGTTGTTAGCTTTTATATTCATAACCAACCTGTTGTGCGAATTCAAGTAACCAAATCACTAAATTCAATCATTGTCATATCAAGCCATAAGTAAAGAGCCCCGAACCTTTCGTTGTTGACTTCCTTGTGTGGAATGCACCGGGGCCAGACTTTCTGTAGGCAACATCGTGAATAAAGATGGCAAGTTGATAGGTATCATTGTGAGGTGTTATCTAGGTTAAGGGATAGAAGTCACAGTTGGTATCAATGTGACGTACTATCCAAGTCTTGGATGAGAATCACAGTTTTGAATGATATTTCTATTATTAATAAATTTCCTAGTGTATTCTTGAAGACTTCTTAGCCTACTTAGAGCGTGAAATCGAATTTTGTATTGACCCCAATACAAAACCCATTTCTTAAACCCTCAAATATTTCTTCAACTTAAATGAACAGTTTACGTGGATTATGATGAAAGTCATAATAAAAGTATTGGACTAATGAAAATCATGGGTATACGTGGTATTAGTAAGTGTTATGATGAGTTATGTTGGTTAGTATGTGAAAATATGAAAGTTTCTTAGAAATCACAAGGAGTTGAAAATCAGATTTTTGGTGAAAAATGGAACATAAAATTCAATTGACCATATCTCCTAATATATTTTGAATTTTTCAGTGTGGTCAAGTCCTAGAGTTAGATCTATGAGTTTTGTAGCATCTCCAAGTGGAATCACTGGAAAAGGAGTTGTAGATTTTCGTGTGGACTGATTTTGGCAAAGGAGTCAAAAGTTGGAAATTTCAAAAAAGCTACTAATCTTATTTTTAAAAGGGAATTTTCGGCCACTTAATTTATGAGAAAAATTCTAACCTTTTGGGACATGAAAGTATATGGTATAAAGAACATCCTGTCCAAAAATGAGCTCATTCTGACTTAAAATGAGCAAGTTATGACCATTTCAATATTTAGGTTTTTCCGACGCTATAACTGGAGTTCTATAACTCCGATGACCATGAAATTTAAACTGGAAGCTCACATTAACATGTATAAGATCCTTCCAAGATTTGAGAATTTTTGGAGTTAAATTTGAGGTAGCTAATTTCTTAAGGAATTAATTGGAAATTGATTTTTGAAAAATAGTAAATGAATTTTAAAAATTCCAAGAAAAATATTTTTTCATTATGGGACTATAGTGTGACAATAAATGTAACGAGGACTGAATTTGAGTTTGTATACTGTCTATGAGGACTCCATTGAGAATGGATATTGTCTAGAAGGCAATATTCTTGTTTAAACTCTCAATTTATGTTTTGTCGTATTTTACACGACAGCTGTATAGTTAAATTTGTATATGTATTGTGTACCATGTATTTGACGACTCAAGATGGGTGATTAATACCTAATTTTGGGGGTGTCACATTTATTTTCTGGTCATATCTACATTTAGTAAAGAAATTACCAATTTTCTCTGATAAAAAACTTGTGTTCACTTCGGTGGCTAGAAGTATATGAAGTTTCGAATCATCCGCTTCATCTCTTTGTCTGGTCATTTCTGGATCGAAAAAGGAAGTAATCATAATTGTCGGCCACATTTTTCGGTGGGCATTCCATCCAGAGCTTCGGCGATTGGGCCTAAGGATTTGAATTCTCCGAGATGGAGATGGAGAGAGAGGGTTTTTTTTGGGTAAGCTCTACTTCTATATCTGTTTGAGGATATATGGGGAGAGAAGATTAATCTATCTATTTTTTTATATTATTGTATTTGGTTAATGGTAATGTGACGCCCCCAAAATAGGTATACATCACCCATTCTGAGTCGTCAATAACATAGTATAGAAACAACTACAACTTTATTAATACAACCCATAAACTGTGAGTTTAAATACAAATATTGTCATCTAGACAATATACATACCCAACTAAGTCCTCATTATAATTATTGATACAATACTTTACAAAAATGGTGAGGACTACTAAAACAACTTCCTAGAACCTTCATTCCGCACTTCTCGAAGACTCGCTACATTCTCGCCTCTTGAGAAGAAAAATGAAACAAAAGGAAAAGGGTGAGCTCAACTAGCCCGAGAAAGAATATTATGACTAAGATAATATAGAAAAAATTATCGTTAGTCTTCAACAGGAAAAATCGATAGAATACAATGAACAAACAAGTTTCGAGATCGGTGAAATAATAATTCATAGATGAGTTACGTGAGAGAATGAAATCTACTATTATCTATGAATTTAAAAGTCCATCAATATTTTATCCTCAGTAACATCAATCAATATTCATCTTGAATCAAATTTTCATCTTTGCACTACACCCAAAGATATTCATCGACTTGATTATGTTCATCTCAACACTGCTCATCTTTTGCACTACGGCCAAAGATATTCATTATAAAATCATTTATCTTTGCACTACAATGCCAAAGATATTCAATAATATCATCATTTAGGACCGAGGATGATGAAAAATATTTTAAAGGAAATGAATCCAAAGTGAACAAAAGAATAAATATCAAGGATTTGTATTTCAAATATTTCATGTCCAAAAATACCTCATAAATAATCATAGTAAAGTAAAATTCAAGAATGATCAAAACATGGATACAATCAAAGCTAGTATCCATAATAGATATTTTGGACGAAAAGGAAAAAATTTATTTTTGATGAATAAGGTCTTGATTCGTGAATAATTATGTCAGATATCGTGAATAAAGGTCGATACGTGAATAGTAACTCCCACACAAAAAGTTCCAAATTTAATTAAAAGTTTAGATCAATACTTGACATAATGATATTGAAAGAAATAATATCATATATGAAAAAAAAATATCCCTTACCTCGAAAAAGACGATACTCTTGATGGAATACTAGATATAGTCTTTGAACTTAACTTCAGATAAAGAACACTCAAGGTATCAAAGTACTCACAAGAATACGCTCAATATATCGAGAGGGAAATAGAGAGAAAATTTCAGCTTTACGATGTGATTTTCAATTCTAACCTAAGCACCCTATATATAGAAAATGCTTAGAACATCAAAGCGTAAAATTTAATATAATATTTATATATTTATCAAATTTTCCTTAGCCTACCTCTAGACATCTGATTTCAAAGACTTTGCACATGTTAATGATGTCCACAAAATACAAAAATATTTTTATCAAAAAATAAATAAAACTTCCAAAAATCAATTATTTCAAACTTCGAACTTCAATAATTCATAATAAATAGCCCTTTTATCAAAAAAAAATTCGACCACATGTCCTTTCCATAAGAAATTTTATTCTCTACAACTTTGCAAAAGAAAGTTTTTCCAAATTCCAAATGTAAATTGACCAAAATCCACAAACGGCAATTTTACAAAAGCTATAATTAAATTTCTATTCAGAATTGGGTTCACAAGCACACAAAAACATGTGTTAATCATTTAATGCCACAAAAAACTCTTCCTCCTCATATACTCATATATCTCACATTCATTATAAAATATCACCATCAATATATTATTAAAATAATATATTTAATTGAATTATTTTATCAAAAAAAGATAAAATATTAATTTTCAACAATTGTCACATTAAAAAAATTTCTCCATCTATATCCACATAAAATCAATATTTTTCTCATCATATAAATCAATAATTAATTATTCACAAATAATATTACATAATCACATTACTGACAACCAGGCAGTTCCCAGAAAAGAGGGGGTTTTCCAATAAGGATCTCTCCTTACTAGCGCACAATTAGATGACCAAACCTCTCCTTAAACAGAACTTTCTAGACATTGCCAATAATGTTATCTAATAATATTATTCAGATAATATGAATTATTGCTCCGATAATAAAAAATACTGTGTAGTGACAATTATTAAAACAATAGTAATATAAAATATCAACGCAACAATTATTGAATTAATAAAATAAAATACTAAACAGTAATTACTGTAACAATTATTAAGTAGTGTCTTCTTACGTAAGAATCAATAATTGGTGTAATACCGTGTGCTACTGTGTTTTAACCACCGGGTATTCCAACAATATAATAAAGAATAACTACGCCTAGCTATTTATAACCAACTTATTCTTGTCATTTTCTTCATCCAATCGCTTTTCAGTTATGGGGCCCACACAAATTGCTTGTAGTCGCATTTAATATTTCCCGCAAGAAGAATATTCCACAACCAAACGAATATTCCCCGTCAACAATGAATATTTTAAAACCATTTGCTTGTTTGAAATAATTGCGTATTTTACCCATAACTTACCACATTAATCAAATCAACCCTTACTATTTCAAGATAATAAATAGAGGAAATTTAATTTCATTAAATAATAAGTTGGGGTCTTACATATAAGTTCTGCTTCTATAACTGTTTGAGAGAGATGAACAGAACAATTATATTTTTCTGGACTTGATCAATTGTATCTAATAATGATAAAAATAATGAGCCTGATATATGCATTATTTAAATTATTATAATTATAATAATTATTATTATTATTGTTGTTGTTGTTGTTTTTGTTGTTGTTATTATTATTATTATTATTATTATTATTATTATTATTATTATTATTATTATTATTCTCCTCCCCCTCTGTTCATCATCTCTTTTGTTTTATTTAGTTGTTATGAATTGATTTAGTATATAACAATATTCTTTGAGTAATTTAGTAGCTAAACTTATAATGCTCGAGTGGTCTCTTGGCAAAAACCTCAAGTGGGTAGACATCTTTTTAGGAATTAATTTGATTAAAATTGACATCAGCGATTCCACATAAGCAGGTCAACACCCATGTGGCGCTTAAACAAATTTTTAAACAGAAAGGGGCTCATTTTGCATTGATAAAAAAAAATTTAATACCCAAAAACACCTAAAATTTACGAGAAACATATGCACTTTACCCTTTTTAAAACAAATCATAAACACTTGTTTTTTAAATAAAAAAAAAGCCCAAACACCTTTTCTTTTGAAAAACAAAGCCTAACCTCTTTCTTCATAACAAAACCAAAAGAGAAAAAATTTTGTGTAGCCATTAAACCCATCAGTTTTCTTATGTATCATTAAAATTATGCCATATTATAAATACTACCCTCAAAGTTACTTCCTAATTATACTAAAATTCCTAAGCAGTTTAGTATGTTTCAAACTTCACCCATATGCTTTCACTAATAAAATTTAAAACTTATCAAATGCCCTTAATTTCATTAAATTTTAAGACTATTGTTTGAGAATTTCTTTTTTTAAAACTCGAGCCAATTAACAAATAAGCTCTTGGTCAATGATTCAAGATTTGGAGGAGGTGGTGTTCGTTTCACAATTTGTGGTTGGTTCCAATGCTGCCGCATGATGATTTGGAGCTGCCGCATGATGATTTGGAGGCAAGTTAATTTCCGGTGGTGGTGCTGCCACCTAACCGTGATGTTAAAGGTTTTGGAATGAAATTCTAATGATTTACTTGTGTGGGTGTGGGTGGATTAAGAACTGCCGATATCAACCACAAGTAGGCCTGACAAAATATAGTTATGGGTTGATTTTGATTTTCAAAATATGCTTATGGTTCCATTTAAGAACTAAAACCATATTAATCATTTTTAATATGGGTTGTGTGGGTTGGAACTATATAGTTATGGTTTAAAACCATATTAACCATTTAAAAATATTTTGACTTTTAAACATAACTTTAAAAAAATAAAATTGTGACCATCACAATTAAATTAATTAAATAATAATATGATATAAAAATTATTAATATAAATAATAAAATACTAAAAAACTGTAGTAATAAAATTTTAAATTGAAATTATTAATACCCTTTCATATTTAAATAATTTTTCAAAATTATTATTAACCCGCTAATAGAAAGGTTAGAATCCAAAATACATCCTAGTATAATTTTATGAATGTCGTTTAAATATTGAAACATATTTATAATTTTTTATAACTAAAATACTAGAATTTACATAAACTCTATGTAAATTATATATATACCACCAAACCAAACAAGTATATATAATTTGTTTTGTTTTATATATATAATAAAAAGACTCTTTTTGGCAGTAATAGTAAATGATACAACATTAATATATCATGCAGTAAATTATTAAACTAACAATTTATTAGTTTAACAAGTAAACATTGAACAAATATATTCATAAATTTTGTAACTGAAATTCTTTTTTGTAGTACAAATTGAAATAGAATAGTAAAGCTCATATTAACCACATACAAGAAAATGTCTCCAAAAATACTACATTATTAAAAGGTTGGTATCAGATACAATATATTATATAATTAATGCTTTTGAATTGAATAATAATAATAATAATAATAATAATAATAATAATAATAATATACCTGCTAAATCACGCAACATTTGATGGGAACTTAATTAATAACGCCAAATACTTGTCATTTTTCAGTTAGTTAGAAATTTTAGAGGCAAAGGATTGTTAGAAATATGGGTTGAAAAATGATTAACCAGTTAATTAACTATATTTATTTTAAAAAATATAAATTCAAACTTTAACCAACCTAAATAAATAAAAATAGTTAACCAACCAATTTGATTCCAGTTAATATGATTTGACTAACAGTTAACTAACTATATTGTCAAGTCTAACCACAAGAGAACCACAACCATCACACCTAGTAACAAAAGTCGAATTTGTTCCATAAATCTGAAAGACAGAATGACCATGGGAGAACAATCTTTGCATAATATTAGTTGGACATTTAAAGAAAATCAAGAAATATCTTCTCACTCAACAGATTCATTTAGCCGCATCACCAGCTTCAGTTGTTTTAACTTCTAAAGCGCATTGTGATACATATGGTTTTAGCTGCAAAAATAGAATGTCAATTAGGCCTTGTAAGAGGGCAAGCTTGAGCTACACATAGAAGTTGACAGTAAATTGCCGAGACCTGAAAGTTAGATTGCTAAACAAGAAGCATAGGGCTGCATAATTTAATCTCTTCAGTCACATTTTATTTTATTTAAGGTTTGTGTTGGAAGAGCACATTATTGATCTAACATTCCTAAGCCTGACAAATCGTTTGAAAAGAGGACACAATATAACATGATCAAAAAGACAATGTCATCACAGCCATATGTCAGGTTAGTCTAGTTTAATGCCTACCAAGCCTTTACTATAAAGACCTGATAAAAAAATCCAGTCCGAGTTACCTTCATTCTTGCATGCAGATTTGTGCTCTGAGAACATGTGTTACAATCCAGAGATGGCAAAAAAATTGCCAGTACTATATATGCAATCGAAAGTTATGTTAAATTATGATAAAATATCATCCCTGAAGGGAATTAAAGTCAAACCTCTTGGTATGATAGGTTATCTTAAGCATATTTGAAATTGTGGTTTCCTAAAACCAACGTGCCACGTAAAACAAGTCAAATTTTGGTGGAGATAGTACTATCTATTTGGAAAGACTTGCAGTAAAACAAGTCAAATTTTGGTGGAGGTAGTACTATCTATTTGGAAAGACTTGCAGAAAATGAGACCGTATTACCTTGAAGTCTGTCAAATCTGGGACTACATAGGGAGTTTTTCTTGCACCACCACGTACCCACCTACAATGAAACGTAAAACAACCAAGTAAAAAAATGTGAACAAGCAATTCTCATGATAATAAATTTATGCATTTAAAGTTTAAACCTGGGGAAACCATGTCAAATGTAGCTAAACTCATTAGCTTATGATTTCTTAAGAGATCAACTTCAATAAGCAAGGATCAAACAGAGTCACTGGATCCATGAAGATCACCATTTAGTCTACCTAAAGCCATATCTTATATCAAACCATAAGATAAGTATCTTTCTTTGCAATCTAATATAGATCATTAGTCATGTATTAATTCTTTTCCATTGCATTGCTACGCCTTTGATTAAATCATTCCAGAATCTCCGCACCCATTATTATCAGAATTGACTAGTTTCTTAAGGAGTTGGGAGTTGAGACTTGAGAGGATTAGTTCCTCTCTTCTAACTTGGTAACAACAAGAGTCCTGCTATACATTGTGAAAGTTTTCAACCGAATTATGATTGTGACGTATGTGATAGGTGTGCCAACCCAAAACTTTAGAAGATCTTAAATGAATAAATTAAAGGTTAAAGTTTAAAAACTAGAATAAAAATAGATGATTTATTTTAAAAATCTAAGGAAATGGTATGTTGAAATAATTCAACGATAAGGTTACGGAGAAAGAATAAGATATAAAGCGATTAAGAATGATTCGGTATTGTGATTCCGGGGACGGAAAAGAATGTGATAACCCAAATTTTGGGTAATATTAAAATAAGAATTAAATAAATAAAATTCTTATTAGATAATATGTTGTATGATATTATATTGCATAAGTGGGTATGAACTATGCAATATGTGATGCTTATGCTTAATAAATATATTGGTATTATATATTTAGAAATTGTAGGGGCAATTTATTTAAAGGAAGAGAAGAATAGCATACCTTATTAAAATGATATTTTGATATCAAAATGAAAAGGAAAGCCAACATGGCTTAGTTATGATATACTCTCGGCATGAAACTACTATGTATTAATGAAATAATTATATTATAATATAATTGATTTCATTCAACAGTATTATTTGGTAGTAAAGAAGGAAAATGATGAGTACTCAAATATGTAAATTAAATTACATGGAACCATTATTTTTAATAATGTGTACTAATTAAATATACTAGCCTAAATAAGTGTGGTAGATAAATTTACATATATTAATGTGCAAGTGTCCACATTTAAATATTGGGCCAACTTAATTTTTCATGTTTGTGTGCAAGCATTTTAATTTCTTACAGTGTTAAGGGTAGTTGTACTAAGCCCAAAATAAAGCTATATCCAGTCTCCCTTTCATTGTCCATTCCAATAGCCCACATGGGTGAAATGAAATAAGCTGAGTTTTTATTCAAGTAACAAGTTAACAGATAACATAGTTAGTTCCCATAGAGCAGTCAGTTAGTTGGTAGTTAGTTAGATTCTAGGCTAATCTATAGCAGACTGGTAGGGGCCAAATAGCTGACAGGTCCATAGGGGCCAAGGGTGTTTGCAACTAGGTAGGGTGGCTGAGTAGAGGCCAACTAGAGGCTAATAGGACTGCCAGAATGAGGAGATAGCCCGGTCATTAAAGGCAGCCCCTCACCCTCATCCCAGCCAGCCATTCAAGAAGGAATTGGGTTGTATTTTGCTGCAGAATTTCTGGCTGGAAAGGGAGGAAGATTGAGATTACTACACTATTTTAATCGTAGAAGCTAGAAAGGTAAGCCCAGTTAAACTCTTTCCATTTCCTCTTCCATTTCATTTTCTTTAGAATGACAAATTGTTAGTAGATGGGTGGACTTGGCTAGAACTGTTACACCGAATTGGTTGTGTAATTGAGTTAGTGTTATTAATTTATACCTGTGAATAAAAGTATGTGTCTACATGAATGTCTAATTGGTGAAAATTAATTTCTTGATGGAGGATTAGTAATGAAGATATGTAAATAAAGTTCTTCAAAACTAACTGTTATTCGTGATTCTTGTCTAGCTATTGAACTGTTGATTGATTAAAATTAGGCACAAGGAGATAGGTTGGACTGAGGAGCAATAAGGGTGATAAAATAGATGCTTAATACAAACAAATAGCTATGACATAAGTAGTTTTAAACTGTGCACACCAAGTGTTCGACAAAAGTCCCAAGTGGACTGTTTTGATTAAATATCAATTAACTAGAAACAATTAAGAGCTGGGGTAAGTTTGTATGATATATGATGTTATAATCAAGGTGAATAAGCATGCCAAACCAAAACAAAGCTCAGCTATAAGCCAAAGGAAATAAAGCCACTGTAGTGGCTGTTTTGTGCAGCAGCAGTTACTAGGGAGTGACTGCTATAGCAGTTTTGGTTACTACATATAATATGGTTGCTGTAGTTTTGGTTTGGGAATGTATGATATGAAAGTATAGTAACTACTATGATCAAAGTCCTTTGCTAGTAACTAATTGCCTTAGAAGTTAAGTGTTGCAAGAAGGGGGATCATGGACTGCTACAGCTAAGATCTTTGTTGGTTTTCTAGTTGATAATTTCTGTAAGTTTGTTAACTAAATTAAAAAGTAAAGGTTTAGTAAGGCATGGGTTTGGTTTATGTTAACATACATGATACCAATTAAAGTGTTTTAGCATGTTAAACTTAAACAAAGTGCACTTTTTAATCTAAAAGAATGGTTGAGATTTTAACATGCCAAGTAATTTTTACCCACTGTTTTGGTTATAAATGAACATATGGATTAGAAGCAAGAAAGTAGAGAACTAGCTATGTAGCTCACAGAACTGCTGCTTGTAGCAGTAGCAGTGACAGCAAATTGATGTTGGGTTGGGGCTCTTTCTGAGCTCCCAGTCGACAAGCTAATCTTTTTTGGCTTGTTTTGGCAAATGTGTTGGGTTTGTGTAGGCTAGGTGTTGCTGCAACATGTAAGCTAAGCTAATAAATAAAAATTTTGCATGACAATGTGTAGTGTTGCTGCCTCGGTAGCAACAGTGACCATGAATGGCCTTGGTTGGGGCTTGTTATGAGCTTTCAGTCAAGGTGCTGGTGTTGCTACATGTTGCCCAGTTGATGATAGTCTGTTTGTAATAAGGGCATCATCTTTGTGTTGCTAAACAATTGTCGTAAGTAATAAAATAGCTGGATTTTGGCAAGGGGCAAGGACTGCTGCCATTAACAGTAGCAGTTGACTGCAAATAGCAGCAAGAAGCTGCTACAGCAGCAGGGTAGAACCCTTTTTGGCTTCCAATTGTAGTTAACAACTTACCTTTTTAGAAAAATAGCTAATTCATGCTTAGTAGTGAAATTTAAAGCCTATGAACGACTGTTTAAGCAAAAATCTTAAAACCTTGCACCCTTAGGTTTTAAACCATGAACACAATGTATATAACAATCATATGATATGATAATGCTAATGATTGAAGTCTTGGGGGCTGCTAGATGAGTTAGTACTAAAACATACCTAAAAATTGACAAAAAGTGGACTGTTTTAGTACTAGAAAAATAACTAGATGATGAAAACCTATTAAGGAATATAGGGCTATGTTATTAGCATGTTTTAAAGGTTGTATGAGTACTTAAGGTTCCTTAAAACCTAATAAAAGACTAGTTGTAACTATTTAGCCTAAACTATGCCTATAAGGGACTGTTATGGTCAATTTGTTCAACTGATGTTGTTGGACAGTGAGGAGTACATACATTGCCTATAAATGACATGCAAAAGATGTTCCCTAAGTTAGTTAAGGTCTAAAAGTTGTGCTATGCCTGTGCAAATTAATCAATGAAAATAAGCTTTAAATAGCAATTAGCACCTAAATGAAGAACTACCATATCTGGACTATATAGACAAGTTCCAATAGCTAAAATATGACCTAAGTAAGCTACACAAGCTAAGGAAACCAAGTCTAGACTGTTTTAAGTGTTGATCTTGTCAAAAATCACATTTTTAGACACATAGTGGACTGTTTTGGGTCATTATTAGCACCTGAAGTTAAGGGGATGTAATAAACTCAAATAAAGTTCCTAATACCTGCTTATAACAGTTCCAAATCATGGCCATTACCAAAGCTAGCAAAGCTAGCAAGAGAACCAAGTTAAGGCCTCTTTTTCAAGCCTAAGGTGAACTTTGATAGGTCAAAATGGGCTAGATGATTAAATAAAGTGTGGTGATGCTAAAAGTAACCTTAAGTAACTCAAATACACATGCCTAGACTATCCCAGTGACCAAAGCTAGAAAAATTTGGAAAAAGTACAAATTCAGTTTTGTAAAAAAAGTAAGAAAATGGTTAAGTTTGAGCCCTGTTTTGGGAAGCTTAATGGGCATGAATAAGAAACCTAAACCTTGATTAAAATACCTTGTAGTATGGTCTAGAAGTAGGGCCATGTGGTTAAGCTCTTGGCTTAACCAAGGAGTCTAAACAAATCACCAAACTAGCATGAAAAATCACTAAAACTGCAGTTTTGCAAATTTGTCTAAGTATGAAATTTTGAGATTTTTCTATTCTACTTAGAACTCAATTGGGACACCTTAGACAAGTGAGTTAGAGTTATGCTAGGCTATTCCAAGTGATTGAATGCTAATATATACAAGAACTTGTGAAGTTAGTGTGTAAAAGCTTGAAAAAGCTAAGTTTAAAGGGTCAAAACCCAATCTATGCTTAGTAAACCCAAAGGAATGATAGAACTAGTCCTAACTAAATATAATTCAAGTGTTGGAATGAACCAAAGAAACTAGAAATGAAATTGGCAAGAATTGACCAAAACTAGTAAACTCAAAACTGTGAACAGTGACCTAGTTTGGGCATTAGTTTCAAGAAACATGAAGCGGCTTACTTGGAAACCTAAACTAATACAAAAATACTTTGGTATGGAGTCTATAAGTATGCACAAATGATAGGTTCAAAAGATTATCATAGAAGATTCTAAAAATCCTCAAAGGTGCCTCAAAAATCATAACTTGTTGAAGTATATTTCTAAAAGTTAAGTTTAAGGATAGTAAATATTCTAACATGTTTAAATGATCTAATAAAAGTGTGTTATGGTCCAAGATCCATGACATGTCATATTTGGGTAGAATCAAGTATGTTTTGGCATAGTGTAGAAAAACAAAGATAGTAATGCATTAGTATGTTGAAATGAAACACTCATGTGTTAAATTCCTAATAGGATGTAAACTGTATATATACTGTGTGTGCATGTTATAATCATACTAAACCCCATTAAAGAGAAAAATAACTAATGTGAAAACATGGATGAGGTATTTGAAAAATGTATACAATATCTCAGATATAGAAATCTAAACTACAACCATGATCACTGAAACTACGTGTTATGTGAGCTTGCAAACTATATGACTTGGCTATGTGGTTAATATGCTTGTTAATGTAAATAACTGTGTAGGATCTGTGAGAACCCTTCAATTAAGACAATAGACTACAAACGAGACAAGTTTCTCAGTTTATTTATGTGGACTTATAATTGCTATAGATAACTGTTAGCATGATTTATGTTTATAAGTATGTAATACATATGAACTGCATTATTCGCTTTGTGAATGATGAAGGTCAAATTATGACTAATTATTGAATTGAGTCGGGAAACTCAATATATATGTGTAATGAATGACAGGTACATGACATGTGTAGTATGCTATGGTATGTATGTTGCTACCAGCAGGACATAAATGTGATAATGTATTGGTAATATGCTTGAACACCAAGAATATAAATGCATGAACTGAATGTGAAACTTATGTGTTACGTGATGCATGATAGACTGTTAGACTTGTTGGGCCGTCGTGCTCAATCTTGCTTAATTTGCAGGTTAAAGCTAGGATGCGATCTATCGTGATTAGGAGCGCATGAAAAGAAGACTAGTGATTTAATTGAGATTGTGTTGAATCATTTGATGGTATTTTCATGTGTAAATCACAAATGTGTAAATTTGTGAATTATTCGATAGATGAAGAATATTTGTTCTAAAAAGGGGATATGTTTGAAAGAATGAATTGTATATATATATTCATATCTACTCAGGCTAAATAAGTCATTTAATAACTATGATTTCAGTATAAAGAAGCATTGTAAAGGTTGCGATTCAGGGAATGAATGAATGGAAAGAAAAGAAAGAAAAAAAAATTCTGCATTTTTAGTTATTTTAACATGAAATAATGTTTTAAATCTAGAACAGGATAATATTAACGGACAAGATCGGGAAGGAAAATAGTCCCGATTTTTGGGGGCGTTACAACAGGTAGGAATTAAGAAGGGTCCCACTTTAATTTATTTTATCTTATCGCATATATTTTCATGTTGGTCGCAATCCAACATCGTCAAATATTTGTCGACATGTATATATCATTTTCCTAATAGCAATAAAGTAGTTTAATGGATATTATATGCATGTGCATATACTGGTCCATTAAACATGTGTAGATTTAGACATTGTAGTAAGAAAGTTATTCAATAACTTGATTAGCTTGTTCATTCACTGTTTCACTAAAGAAGAGTACCTATAATTGGTCAGTCAATATTCTATTCTATACCTCAAGTAAAGATGCACTGATGCACATATAAGGTCGACAGAGTAAGCATCGTCCTTCTCAAATCCATAAAAGTGTCAATCCTAAATTTTGATGGGCATTGCCTCAAAAGCTTTCTCTTTTCTTTTCACGGGCATTGCCTCAAAGCTTTGCATAAATAAGGAAGAAAATAACATGCTGGGAAAAGGAGTTCCCCGAGCAACAAGCTCAAACATCCAGACAAAAACATTACTGCTCTATTAGATTGGCGATAACTAAGTTTAAAGTAATAATGGAATATCCACAAAAAAAAGGAATCAAAGCAGTGATCCATGATATCAAAGTGCAGACTTTCAAGGACTTTGATTTGATTTAAACAGCAAGTTTAGAATCATAAGTTACAATGACCTAAAGTACACTTAACTCCTTCACCATGAGAAGCCCTTTGAAGATAGAAATCAACTTATGCAGTTATGCTAAAGGACTGAGTACATTCATTGGCCACAACCGATTAATTCAACACAATGATTCCCCAAAATGAATCCTGAGCCACCAAAGCCTCAAATGTTTCGATGAAACATAAAGATTAATTTTTTCTTCTTCTTTTGCGGTTCCTGCTTAGCTTAATTCAAACCCCATCCGATCCAAATCAGCAGAAAGAATAACGAAAATCGTAGAAAGTCATCTACTCCTAGCTTTCACTGTAGATATTTAAATTTGTAAAATAAAAAGGGGGGGAACTCAAATTTCTGTTAACTAAGAAGAATGTGACTTTATGACTTCTGGAATACTGAAACATATTAAAGATATTATTTGAAATATAAATGATCTGCTTGTGTTACAAAGAGATGAATCACTTGAGACAATGGAACCTAATTCCATGCCCAGTAACTGCCAAATAAATCTTAAATTTTTTTATCAGTCAAAGGCAACTTACATTAGTGTGAAATACCGATGTTATATCATATATGGTGAATAAAAACAAAAACTAGAACGTTTAGACCAAATACTCCTCTCGGTAAGGAATCATATCTTAATTAACACAATTGCAAACCATTGATAATTATAATTTTCGTTGCAAAGCAGGTACTAGAATTTCACTGCAGTAACTGATCACTGAATTTTTATAAGTATACATTTATGAATGTAGCAAGTACTGGACCACTTGAATCATTCCTCCTTGTGACTTTGAGAATTTTATAATGAATCCGGGAGGAATTGCTTCACAGAGTAAAAAATAAAATAATGTAAATTTTATGGGTTGTTTTAATTGTAATTCCTCGCTTTCTCAATCCCAGTTCATAGTGTTGCATTCGGTGAGGTTTCACAAAAATCTTATATTCTTTATAGGAAGCTACAAATAATTGTTCAAATGAAGGGTGAAGAAGCCACTAGTAAAAGATTCATTTCTTTTGTGAACAAGGTTTCAAAAAATATTTGTGCATTAGAAGTATAATTTTATAATATACGACTATAGCTGAATATACAAGTATATAACACAAAGATATACAGCAAAATTGGGAGAAAGTAGTAAAAATACTCCCTCTGTCCCACAAAAAGAGTCTCATTCCATTTAATGACAGCATAAAATGACACAATATTGTCCTCAACTTTACAATCTAAATTTTGTTATTAAAAGTCCTCACAATTAAACTACACACTTAAAAGTTCGAATTTTTATGCAAATGGGACTCTTTTTGCGGAAAATTATAAAACAGTTCATGCCGATCGGTAAAGAACTAAACATTATGAAGATTCCGTTCAATAAAATGTTACGAAAAATCAATAATTGGAACCTTTTCGAGTGTGAAAACCAGTTGGTTTGCAGTTCTTCCCTTTGTAGTAATCTCGGGGACCTCGTTTTGAAGAGAGGATGTACGCTTTCTTCTGAATGCTCTCCCAATCCCTAAGATTAGTCCCAGCGCCATTTTTTCTTCCCTTAAAACTCAACAAAAATTGGATATAAAACCTAGCAAAACCCCCAAATCACATATATTTAGCAGCAAAAAATAAATAAATTAATGATATAACGAACTCAGTGAGAGAAAGAGCGCCGTCGTACCTGGAGGTGGACTGGTGAGGGGTGGCAGCGGCCGGCGGCGATTTAGCTCCTTGCTGGGTTCGTGAGACTTGAAGATTTAACTACGGAGTAGCTTTTACCCTCTGTTTTTTTTTTTGAATAAAAAAAATAAAAAACTTAAATTAGAACAGAAAATAAAAGGTAAAACTAACGATTTGGCCACTAAAATTAGCAGATTTTATTAAATACCTAATTGAATTTTTAATTTTTAAAATGTAAAAAGAAGGTTTATTTATTTTTTTTGCCATGTGTACTTTTTTTTATTTTTTTTATTTTTTTTTAAAGTCACGTAGATAAAATTTTAACGTCTCTCTATTTTTTTTAACGGAGTGACCCAATTTAAAAATAATAATTAGTTCAGTGAGTTAATTTGAAAAATTAAAAGTTCAATCAGGTATTCAATAAAACGTGTCAACTTCGGTGGCAAAATCATTAGTTTTGCCGGGAAAAAAAATAGAAAATTTAAAGTTTCCTTTGTGTTGTTTCTGAGTTTTTAATAGAAAAGAATAGAAAATTTAAAATTGAGGACATGAGTTATAATTTAAAATTTATTATATTAAAAGTTGAGGATAATATGAGAATTATAAAAATATTACTTATTCCAATTTCTTTTCCATTTTAAAACTCAGAAACAGAGCGTTAGGCTACATGGGCCAATATTCAAAACATTGAATATCAAACTTCAAAAAAAAATTAAAAAATTAAAAATAAAAGTTACGGAGTAGCTTTTATATGTTTCTATTTTTTTTAAAGTTAATTTTAAAAAAAATTGAATTCAAAAATCAAACTTAGTAGGAATTTGTTTAAATTTTGTAATGCCATTTTAAAAAAACACAAATAGTTACTGACCTACAAAAAAGGCAACTGATATTAATATAGCGAAAATAATTATTTACTGATGACTTGTAAATATATAAAGGGAATTATTAAATTCATAATATTTTTTGTTATTTTCACAACAAAAGTGTCGCTGTAGATATATAGCGACGGTAAAAATTGTTGCTATAGAATCTATAGCGACACTTTTGTTATGAAAATAACATTTTATGTTGTAAATTTAACAATTTCCTATATAAAAAATTATTGGGTGGATACATCAAGTTATCGAATCGTTATTAAATCAAACGTTATAATATATATAAAAAACATATTATTAATAAAGAGAATAAATTATTTACGGATGACTTGTAAAACTGAAGTTTTACACCCTCCAATAACATGACATGTAGGAGAAAAATCAAGAAATTTGAATTGTATTGACACAATTTGTATTTATTATTTACCATGGACTTATCGTAAAACTGTTTAACTAACCATATTGGATTCCAAATCCTTTGATTTTTTCTTGAATTTCCTACATGAAATTTTATTATTAGAGGGTGTAAAACTTGGTTTTAAGGTCATCCTTATATAATTTATTATTTATTAATAATTAATAAAATTTTAAAGCATCTCGTTTTTAATAAACTAAAATATAAGGAAATTGTGTTACAATTTAACTAAAAGTGGTAAATTTTAATATTTTTTAAAAATTGGTACAAAAAAATATTACAAAATAATAAAAAAACGATTTACTAGGTTATTTTTATGAGCACCGGCCCTGGGCTAAAGCTCAAGGTGCTTGAGCTTTAGGCCCACTAAAATTGACAACTTTTTAGGGTCCCCAAGAGGTATTTGTGTTATGTATATATATACCCAAACAAAAAAGACCGGCTCACGTTAATTTAAATTTAAAGGATCACAAAAAATTTAGGGATGCGCTATTGTTATAATTATTTTAAAAAAATGTACTAGAAAGTGTAATTGTTCCAAAAATTTACCCAATTTTTATTGTCGCTTTAGGCTATAAAAAACTCGGGGGTCGGCCCTGTTTTTAGCGGTTAAACCACTAGTTCAACCCATTCCATCCAGGAGCCAGTCTAGGTTTTAAAACATTGGCTAAATGTATATTTGCTTTAACATCATTGTATGCTTAATTTAATTAATAAGATGCATATTATATTAGTGTTCTGTTCATCAACTAAAACAATACTAGTAGATACTAATAACCTGAACACTGTAAAGTACATACTTTAAGCTTCTAACAAAAGCTCAAACAAAAAGAATGAGACTCAGGAATCAGATACAGGCATCAATATCTCACGAAAAGAGAATAAATTAACTATTAATTAATAGTGTTTCTCTATTTTGACATTGGCGAGTTTAACGCGGCAGCATCTCCACTGGGTAGATTCAGCTCATCCCAAGCTTCAATCCATGTGACCATGGCATCTGCCAGCTTGTTGAAGTATTCATCCATCTTACCGAGCTTTGCCCTCACTTGCTTGGAGAGTTCAAGGTAGCATTTTTGAACGGTGGTGCAGTCCTTCGGAAGGGTAACTTCCTGGAAAAATGGGATCAGCTCTTCTTGCCAGTAGATGCCTTTGTATTCCTTCTTCAAGTTCACAAATGGGTTGCTTGCTTTGCTGTGCCAGATGTAGGGCAGACCAGTCTTAATTCCCAAGCCCAAGTGATCACATATCACCTACACACGCCATAAAAGAACAGCCATGAATACAGATCTAAATGATTGTTCGTAAGATATCTAGAGTTGGTTCAGTCCAGGTCTTAGTTTGCCACAGAGTTAAGAAAATGATTACACGGAAATTCACTAGCTTTATGTGTAATTCAAAATGTTGGAACAAATGGCCCTAAACGTGCTAAAAAAAGTATTCAGAGTCAATATGGTTAGTATATAGTTAAGAAGTGAACAACACAAAAATAACCAGATAATACCTTGGTGCACCAGCCAACCCACATGTCATCGTACCGCCCAATTGGTTGACCATCACCCATTAGTCCAAAGTACATTGCAGGCCCAATTAATTCACGGTTGTATCCCAGATTCATACCACACATGGGGAAGAGGGCTCCCTTTGGTATAGTCATAACTGCATCAAACAAACCTGTGAAATTGGAATAGAATTCAAAATCTGATAAAAGAAACACATTACAGAAAATTAAAGGCCAAAATATGTTCTTTTATACAAGTAGATAGCTAAATTGGTTTTGTACCTGGTGTTCCTCTCACGAGGCTTGACTAGCTGAGTGGGTGCATCATAATCCGGGATGTTGAGCCAAAGGCCGTGGGAAACTGCAGTAGGGACACCCTCACGTAGACTGAATGGGTAGCCATGGACAAAATCAGCACCGTCTCTATAAGGATCATACAGAGTATTGAAGAAAAATGGGGTTGATGGGGATAACAGGTTCTTTATGTGCTGCTCAAGTGCATTTATTTCTTTGCCTGACGGATCTTTGGCAACCTATACATAATACACCAACATTACAACCACTTGGAACAGTCCCCACTCATCAGTTCAAACTTTAAAGCAACCAAGAAAAAGCAAATTCTAAAAGCTAATATATATTGCTCTCAAAAAGGGCGAGGACTGTTTGAATTTTAAAATCCCAATTTCCACTATGCCTTCAATTTTGATATTAAGAAGCAACAAGGCATGCTAAAGCAGACACAAAAGAGATGCTCACGGTATGATCTTAATACTCCTACATCTTAAGATATTAAAGAGATTAACAATCAAAATAAGATATGTATCTCACAGAAATTAAAAGACAACACACATTATCCAGATTAATATGATACCATAATTTAAGTTATGCAGATTGAAATCACAGTGCATGTTTTTTATCAAAACAAACTACGTTAAGAAATCATCCAAAGCAAAAACTTGACCCAATTTGAAATATGATGGATGAGATAAAAGATAGTTCTTTCAAAAAGCTTGGACAATTCACAAGTCAAGTAAGAAACCAAAAAAGTTATTAATATACGTGCAATGAATACACAATACCCAGAAGGAACCTACATTGCATAAGTAGCAATTAAATTGGAAATGAACAGTTATCTTTAATTCAGTTTTAATCAAAGTCATTATCTATAAGCCCATATAGTTGAGTTGCATACAAATCAAACATAATCATATTATAGATACCATAATTCAAATTAAATCCATTGAGCAATCAAGCAGATCAGAAATTTGAAAGAGAAACGAAATACTGATCGAAATCAAGATAAGAATGAGTAAAGCAAAAAACTTTGAACATAATTCAGATTTAAATCACAGACCATAAAACCAAATCCAAACTTCATAAACCCCACCAGAACCCATAAAACACCCCCATCACAAAACACCATTTAACCCAAAAAAACACAAAATCAAGTCAAACCCAACTCAAAGAGAAATCAACTCTACCAAAACCAGATCTCGCAAATTAAAACTCTAATACCCACCAAAATTCAGTCCTTTCCGTTAAATTTTAAAAAATAAAAACCCACCAAAACAAATATGAAATTAAACTCTATAACCCAAAATCCAAATCAACCTGGGCAAAAAAAATCAAAATTCCCAAATGGTACTTAAGAAGGGGGAATCTTACAAAGCAATCATCATCAATGGTGTAGATATACTTCTTCTTAGATACCATATATCCAAAGCACCGGCAAGCAGAGTCCTTAAAGGAGATGCAAGAAGCTTTAGGACCCAGAATTCTGTTGATATCATTGCGATTATAGAGTTCATAATCAAACCCATCTAGGACTCTAATGGTTTTTGAAGGATCACCATCTTGAACAATGATTAGATGTTATTGTTGAAAAAAAGGCCTCCATATCTCGAGGAAATCGAGGTTTCAAATTGTGGGTATTACGATGTCTAGCTCATCTTTCCGAAGGGGAGTTGGAGACGGTCCTGCCGCCATTGTAGGGAGAAAAAGAGTGCAGATCGAATAAAGTGGAAATTGGACAGGAGATAGTTGAAGGTTAGACGAAGAAGAAGAAGAGGATGGATTGTATTTAAATTGTTAGAAACGCCAAAATCTGTCGCGCAGCGAGTGTCACAGGTACAAAGTTTCTGGTTTTCGTATTCTTTTTGAACTCTTTAGATGAGTCCATCCAGTAGTAAAAGTCACCTATGAATTTACATATTTTTTTAAATAAAAAAATATTATACATGTTTCAAAAGAATTTATTTTTTCAAGAATAATTCTAGTGCACCCATTAATATATTAAAAAAATTTATTTATAGTATCAATTAATTAGAATTTGACATGTATTATCATTGTAAATTATAATTTTATATTTTTATTTATAGTATATTTGTAATGTGTTTGTAACGTATACAAACACGTTGTAGAAATAATCACATGGTGATTAGTGTGTATAATCACCGTTATAGAAATAATGCAGTTAAATTCTAAACATTTACTTTTGAATTAAATAAATTATTTGTATAAAAATAAATCACGTTTAAAATAAGTTTCAAATGTGCTAAACTGGCAGAGGAACAAAAAATTTAGTAGCCTAACTTGATTTGACATAATCAGTTATTAATAAATGATTTTTTGCCTATCTATTATTATTACTAATATATGCTATAATTGAAAGTAGTATGCACACAAACCAATCATGTTTAATAATAAAACATATACTTTGTAACAATCTTATTTATTTATTAATAAAAAGTATTAATTAATTAAAGGCTTTTAATTATCTACATGATGCTGCTTTATAATATGTGATAAACTCATAGTTTTAAGCAATGTTTTTAGAATAATGATGATGATCATTCTAATGAGATCTAAATTCTTAGAAAGCTTAAAACTAAAATAGTTTCCAATCATTGGATTACTAAATTGGGGATTAGTGAATTCGGATAGATTGGTACATACGTTGCTTGCTCATTGGATGAGGATGATTAATCTCATGATCATTTGTGTAGAGACACTAAAGCAAGTATATATAGGTGCTTATTAGAGAATAAGTTCAATTGAACGTAACTTCGCTTGAGGAATACCTAATGGAGTTTTACTTGCCTGTCAATAGAAATTCTTGTAGTGATAGTAGTACAAGTAATCCTTGAACTTGAGATCATCATAGTATCTTGTGTATGATAAGTTATACTTTGAATTATTCCTTAAGACCCTTTGGGTATATCAAAGGGTATGCTTGTGTGACGCCCCCAAAATAGGTATACATCACCCATCTTGAGTCGCCAAATACATGGTACAAAATTCAAATATAACTTAATTATACAACAGTCGTGTAAAATACGACAAAATATATGCTGTGAGTTTTAATACAAATATTGTCATCTAGATAATATCCACACTCAATTGAGTCTTCATTACATTTATTATCACACTATTTAATGTAATAGTGAGGACTACTAATGTTATTATCTGACCGGCCACTCCGCTTTCCTCGACTAGTTCTGCTACGTTCTCATTTCTGAGAGAGAACAATGAAAGTAAAAGGGTGAGCTCAACTAGCCCAGTAAGAAATATTATGACTAAGATAATGCAGAATAAATTATCATTAGTCTTTAACAATGTTAAACCGATAAAATACAATAGACATCAAGTTTAACTGCAATAAACATGATCCATTAAAAGAGTTAAGTAGAGAATAAAATCTACTATCTTTTATGATTTAAAAGGGTTTTCATCACTTTTATCATTGGAACTCGACAATAAATAATCTACATCACCCCCACTACTACTACCAAGGATATTCATTAAGTATCACGATCACAAATTATCCATGCACTACGGGCCAAGGATATTCGTGTATTCATCAATGGTCATGATCATGCCAACAACTGTCCATCAATGCACTACGGGCCGATGAGGACTTTTTCCACATCATTTGTAACATTACTACCCATGATTACAATCAATAATCCTCGGTCATAATCATACAAAGTCCATCTACACTACTAAAGTGCCAAAAATGACTTTCAACATAATATAAACATGAGGATGATGACAATGATATAAGAATTCAATAAAACAAGTTCAAGAATTAATTTATCCGAGAACTAATAACGTCCAAATTGTCAACATGATACTTTTTTAGAGTAAAACTCAAGAATGCTCGGAAGAATATTTTCATGAAAAGATATTGGATGAAGCGCAAAAATATCAGGAAATTCCACTAATTTCATGGAGTATAGAAGTCATAACTTTAACCAACCGAGTATAATAAAGAATGAAATAACAAAAGAAATCACCAAGCATGCGATAGACCATAAAGACAAAGTTATTCCAATGTAATAATAAATAAATAACCGAATTAAATACGTGAACGCACGAGCATGGGATGTTCCAATGTAATAATAAATAACGAAACCAGTCATGCGTAACGCACGCACAAGATGTTCTAACAGAATAATAAATAATCGGAACGGTCATGCGTAACGCATGCATACATGATGTTCCAATGAATAATAAAAATGGAATAATGTAAGAATTTCACCACGTGTATGCGGTGCTTGGCATGGGCGAGTTATTCCAACATAATGATAAAGAATGGAATAATGTAAGAATTTCATCAAGTATAGGGTAGTCTGCATATACATGTTATTCCAATGTAATAATAAAGAATGGAATAATGAAGTTCTCTTCATGAATACAAAAGAAATAATACCTCTTACCTTAGTAGAAAATTAGATCTGCATAATATTGTAGCAAATGTAAGATTCTTCTTCTTTCTCTTATTCTCTCTATTCTTTCTCGCTCTATAACTTTAGTGAATTAAGTGAAAATAATGAAGGAATGAGCTTCTATTTATAAGCTTGGTAGAGTAAGGGTAAAATAGTCTTTTGCCATAATTTATGACATCATCGCTATATCATCGATCATATGACATCATTGCTTACATCATCGATCATATGACATCATTGCTTACATCATCCTTCCGATGACATCATTGTTTACCTCATCGCTCCAATGACATCATCGCTACATCATCGTAATTCAAATTCAATTTGTTCTCTTCCACCTCATTTTACTTTTATACCATGAATTTACTATAATAATGTTACCATTCAAATTATAAAAACATACTATCATATAATCACGCCATACTACTATAACATAATATTATAATAATATATTTAAATGAATTATTGATTTGATAATTTGAAATCTCGTGTAATGTGACAATTATTGAATCAAAAATATCAACGTAGCAATTATTGAATCAATAAAATAAAAATTAAACAGTAATTACTATAACAATTATTGAGTAGTGCCTTCTTACGTAAGAATCAATAATTCAAAAATATTGTGCAATCTCGTAACTACTTGTCATGCAACAAATGCGTGTTACCGTATTTTAACCACCAGGTATTCCAACAGTGTTAACGGTAACACTTCCGCCGTTTATTTTCATAAAAATATTTTTGTCGTTTTCTAACTCCGATAATAATTCCGTTGTGGGGTCCACCAATGATTGTGTCGTCGTACGAATATTCCTCGGCAAAAAGAATATTTTTCGACCAAATGAATATTTTATAACAACTTGCTTACTTTGCAAAATTTATAAATATTACTCACAATTATAACATTATATCAACTCCACATCATAATATTCAAAAATGATATTTAGAGAAAATTAATCTTTATTCATAAAAGTTGGGGTCTTACAAATTTAATCTTTTATGGAAGACCTATCATTAATAAGATCGATCATCCAATTAGCATAATACATTTTATCTCACAATACTATTACTCAAATAATAAATTAGTTAACATTTAGCCATATAATCAAACATTAAATAATTCTTTAACTCATTAGTAATATTATCATCCCTCAATAATATTACTATCATTTAATCATCATCTTAAACTCTTGGCTAATATTATTAATCATTTAATAATATTTCAATCACTTAATATTATTAATCACGTAATAACATTTAATCACTTTTTAACATTATTAAATTATTTAATAAGATATTAATCATTCACAAATATTATTAATTATTTAATAATATTTTAACTCTTATCTAATATTATTAATTATTTAATAATATTTTAATCATTTACTATTATTAATCAATTAATAATATTTTAATAATATAATAATATTAGTTATTTAATATTTTAATCGCTTATAAAGGTCTCACACATTTTAAGACATAAATATTTTACATGTCGAAGCTTAAACCATTTAAATTCCATTTCAAAAATATCTTTTACCTTTACTTGCAATTTCATAGTTTAAACAGCTAATGCATAACTTTTATAGTAAAACTCAATTTACTATATTATTTCTTTAATTTAAATAATTTTTACATCATTTTATGCTTCATGAGTCAACACCTTGATTTGTTGCCTCATATATAAATATTTTATCTCACTAGCACATTTGCTTTATTTTTCATTTTACGATTATCGTAAAATAAAAAATAAAGCGACGAAAATCTCAAAATATCAATTTTATGATTAATACAATTTTTCAAAAGTTTTACATTCTTCGTTGCACCACAAAATAATTTTATAGGCAACTATAGTTTTTATTTTACTTAAATATGTAATTTATATTTATTACATATTTTTATTGCTTTATTTATGCACGAAAGAAATTTTTTTGGCATAAAATATCACTTATAGTCAAATCTCATCCCGTAGGATTTTATTAGATTTATTATGACTTATTTTTTTGCCGGAATACGATTCGAAATGTCGAATGTCAAATTCGCTCGACGCGCCGACGCTCGATGTCCACTCAAATTTTAGTTCTGACATGCATGTTCGCTCATTTTTAATTTTCAAATCATAAGTCATATAACATCTAAATTTTGGGCATGTTATATACCTTATGGCGTAGTATTTTAGAAAAATTTCTAACCGCAAAAATGGATCACGGAACCCATCAAAACAAATAAGGTCAAAAAGCATGTCGGTAGTAGCCAAAGCATTAGTGAAGTACGGCATGCCAGAAGCCACGTTGTCGTCAACAATCGTTGCCAGCCCACCATCACTTCGCATACCAAATCCGATATTTTGCGAATTTCGTACGCACTGTTCATTAATCGGATTGATCCCATTTTTTGATGTTTTTCGTATCATATGAGACTATTTTTAAAAAATATGAAACCTCCATTTCGGGTTCATTAAGAAGTCCAAATAATTAGCCGAAAGTGTACGTTCATTACGGTTTTCACCTTTTTCCCAGCTTTACCCTCTCTTCCTAAAACCGTCATAACTTTTTTGTTTCAAAACATTTTTGAGCGATTCTTGAGCCCATGCGAAGCTAGCTTCCGGGTCTACAACTTTTATTCTTTGACCTTTTCTAAATTCTAAACAAAGAATTTTAGAAAATTCGTGCAAGGTGACTACCCCGAGTTTGTTAGACAGTTTTGACGCAACTACTTTGAACGGTAATAACTCTTTGCTCCGAAGTCAAAATTAGTCTGTTCTAGAGTCTATGGAAATCTTATTCAGTGTACTTTAACATACCAAAAGCCCAAAATTTTATGAATAATATAGCTAACCCCTAATTTTCTATTCAAGGGCAGCAGTCCACTAATTTTTTATGTTTTTAAAAACTTTTTTGCTTTGCTTTCTCTTGATTAAGCTTGTTAGCATAAAAAATGATTAGATCTGTTCGGGTATAATCTGTCAACCTCTATGTGGGCTGAAGGACTGGATTGGGAAGGGTTTGTTGAGCCCAATGGGCCAAAGCCAATAAGGGGATTGGTGGTGTTCGGGGTCGGGCAACCGAGTCCTTTGGGATGGAGTCTTGATCTGATTATTGGTGTTCGGGGCCGGGCGATCGAGTAATTTGGGCCGGAGTCCAGACCAGTTTAAAGGGCTTGTGATGACTTGGGCCCATACAGATGGCTGTTCCTCGTATGAAGTTTGGCATGATAAGGAGTTTGAATTTAAGGATTCCAATCCTAACCATATTTAAATACCAACTCCAAATGTAGGTGTTTGGATTATATCCAATTTCCACCTTTTAATTAGATTGATTTGGACCCAAACTTAGGTAACTGCCATGTTTAGGAGTCCTAATCTGATTAGGAAATTGGCTTTAGGATGGTGAGAACAACTATAAATACAAGGCTTCACTTCAATTAACAGGGAATACACTTTTGAGCACTAAACACTAAAGGCTCCATTGTTAAACCTTCTTCAGCCTGTACTAATTCTTAGGGGGTGTTAAAAAAATGGTATATTCAGTTTTGAGGGAAACTGAACCGGTTCGAACCGGTCAATTCGGTACAAAGAGTAATAGGTTTGGTACTGGTACACGGAATCGGTACATACCATTTTTTCAGAATCGGTTTCGGTAGGGTGTTTGGCATGGTCGGTATATACCGAACTGAACCGGTTCTACCAGTTTATTTAATAATATTAAAAAATAAAAATATCTCAGTATTTGTATTTAGATTAGGTTCATTGACTTCAGTCTTCACTTTGTTTAGTTTATTCCCAAACACGTCAAACCTTTCTCTCCCATCTCGAACAGTCGAACTCAGTCCTCTCCTCAAAGTCTCGAACAGTAGAACCCAGTCCATCCATCTCAAAGTCTCATACATTTATCTCTCCACCTCGACGATCCATCCATTCTTCTCCCTTCGGCCAACCTCTTACTCGTCAGTCGCCGCATCGCAGTCGCCTCTCCAACTCTAGATTCCAGAATCAAAATTTTTCTTAGGTAATTTTGAGTTTATTTTGAGATTTAGTTAATTGATTTCTCTCTATTTATGTCGATTTGTCTATATATGGCATATGGGTGTTACACTGTTACTTGTTACTTTGTTAGGGCTTTTTTTGCTGGTGGTTTGTTTATTTTGGTGGTCATGGCTCATGGGATGTAACTGATGGAAATAATCTTGGCCACTTGGTAGAGTTTTAGTTTCATCTTCCTCTAATGGTGTAATATATAAATTTTCTTAACCCAACTATTGGGGGTTTTAGTACATAACATGATAGCAGTATAGCATAATAGCCTCAACATGTCTTGAGAAAGTCGATTATCATGAAGAAAAACTGTGTCAACTGTCAAGGGAAAATACTTCACTACATGTAAAAGAAATATGAAATTGGTAACCAGATGGAATAATCAATGAGAACCTCTGAATTAATATTATTACACAATTTCCAGGGACTTCAATTAGATGCATGCATTTAACATTCGTTTTAAAGGGGTAAAAAGTAGTACAGTAAAAGGTTCTTCTTTTCATTTCAAATTCTTCAAGTATCAATATACAAATTGTGGAATATGGGAAGAAGAAAAAGAAATGTATTATATATGTTACATTGGAATTACATGGCAAGGGACACTCAACTGAATCCTAACTTCTTCGAGCAAAATTCAAGATGATTGAGATTTGCACTGATTCTACTTCCTACAAACCTACAAATATACTTACCAAGGCAAAAGCAAAAACAAGTGTAAAAACAAAAGGAAAAACTTAAAATTTAGGCTAGTGATCCAAAGAAAATAAAATATTTGAAGGAGAGCCAAAGTCCTATTGCTTTATATAAGATTTCTGTCTTTCAAGTTTGACTTTCTATATTAACTTACTAAGAAGTTTCACAACAAAAGTGTTACATAGTTTGGCCTCTACAAAAATGTTACATAGTTTGGCCTTTTTGCGAGGGGTTCAAATGGTTCATAAAGGTTCTGAGGGTTTTTAAATTGAGAAACTCTTTATAAATTGTTTGTCTAACGGTCAGTCATCATATCTTATTTTTACTTTTCAGTAATGGTGGATCATGCTTCCCTTGACATCGTGAATGGTGGCTCTGAATTGTTTTGTTGCTAACATAATGACACTGGCACGCTGCTGCTGAGTACTGGCTATTTTCTTACTACTACAATATTGATGTTTTATTGTTTTGTTTTGTTGTTATGTCCTATTTTGGAGAAGTATTGTTTTTTACAATATTGATGTTATGTCCTATTTTGGAGAAGCTGTTTTATCATCTAGATGTATTGATGTTATGTCCTATTTTGGAGAAGCTATTTTATCATCTAGCTATATTGATACTATGGTTATGACTTAACAGGCTCATTGGTCACTGCCTTCCAAGTTACAACATAACCACTTTATGTTTAATCTTATGGTTAATATGCTCATAGCTCACTGCCTTGCAAATGTTTGTTTTGGTTTGCTTAATTGTGTGAAGAGATTTTTGGGTGTCATGAATGGGTCAATTATTCACTGACTAGGTACATGAACAGAATTGAGGATGTTTATACATGAACAGGTACATGAATCATGAAATGGTCAGTTGAGGGTGTTTATACATGAACAGGTACATGAATGGGTTAATTTATTTCTTACATATAACCGGTAAAAAACATGTATAAATCGGTACCGAACCGGTAACAAATCGGGTAAACGGTTTGGGATACCAGTTTATTCGGTACCGATATCGGTACATGAAATTGGATACTTTTGGTATTCGGTACGGTTCGGTTTAGGTCGGTCCGATTTTTTATCGATGAACACCCATACTCATTCTCACACCAGAGCTATCACCCGGTGGCATAAGCCGTCAAGTTTCTTGTGTGATTTCGTTACTGTGCAGGTTCAAGCGCGTGGATTTGGTGATTGGACGCGCAAATGAAACTTGGTGTTAACATTAGTGCTAGAAGGAAAGGGTTTTAGTGCTTTTTCAATCACTCCAAGTTTTTCTGGATGAAAATCATGGCGAGCAGAGATACTGAATCTTTAAACCAGGAAAAAACAAACTCATTTAACGACCCAGGTGAGAGGGTTATTTAAAGATAGGCTGGGGTTAAAAAACCAGGAACGTGGTTCTGAGCATGCACCGTCAAGACGCCGAACGATCGTTTCTCACTAGTCAACATACTCTAAATCCCTCGGTCGCTACCGAGGACAATCGATCCGTAGCATGAACGATGAAGAAAGGATCATGTAGAGCACAACCAGGATCAGTGTCAGTTCATCTTGATGATAAAGATGAAGCAAAATAAAGATGTCATGGAGGCCCTAAGCCTTCAGCAAGAAGAATTGGAAGAACATATGGCCAAAATGGTCGGAGAGCAAGAGGCTTCATCAAAGAAGCCTAGACATTGGAGTCGTTCCAGGACACCTCGTTCGGACAGATCGGGTAGAAACAGGAGCAGGCCTAGGAGTCGCTCTCGGAAAGGAAGAAGCAGACGAAGGAGTCGTTCCCAAGACAGAAAATGTGAGTACCAGGACAGATCGGGATACAGGAGGAGGGTCGCGTCTCTTGAATACGAGAGGGATAAGCCAATGTCGTCCCCTCGCAAAGAGGAATTTGACCCCCTGGCCAGAAGAGTTGCAGAGTTGGAAAAGCTGTTGGCAGCATAAAATCAGATGGGAACACCGTTGAGCTGCCCCAGTTCACCATTCTTGTGACGCCCCCAAAACAGGTATACATCACCGATCTTGGGTCGCCAGATAAATGGTACATAATTCAATTACAAAACATATGCTGTGAGTAATTATATAACTGTCGTGTAAAATACGACAAAACATATGCTGTGAGTTTTAATACAAATATTGTCATCTAGACAATATCCACACTCAATGGAGTCCTCATTATAATTATTATCACACTATTCCATAGAATATGGAGGACTACTAAAACCACTTATACTGGATCATCACTCCATTCCCGACTCGTCCCATATATATTCTCATTTCCTGAAGAGAACAATGAAAGAAAGGGTGAGCTCAACTAGCCCAGTAAGAAATATTATGATTAAGATAATGCAGAATAAATTATCCTTAGCCTTCAACGGTATAACAACTGATAGAATACAATAGACAACAAGTTTTAGATCAACAACTGCAGTGGAATAAGCAATCCATTAGAAGAGTCAAGTAGAGCATAAAATCTACTATCTTCTATGATTTAAAAAAAAATTCATCAACTTTATCACTGAGACTCAGCATAATAAATAAACCACATCATCGAATCATCCCTGCACTACGGGCCAAGGATATTCATGTAATCATCAATGGTCATAATTATACTAGAATAATCCTCGGTCATAATCATACCAACAACCGCTCTATCAATGAACTACAGGACAATGAGGACTTTTACCACATTATTCGTCACATTACGGTCATGATTATACCGAATAATCCCTGGTCATAATCATACCAAGTCCATCTATGCACGTAAGCTAAAGATGACTTTAATCACAATATAATCATGAGGATGATGACAATGACATAATAATTCAATAAAACAAGTTCAAGGGTAAATTTTAAAGATTTATAATTTAATTTATCCAGGAATCAATAACGTCCAAATTGTCAACATGATACTGCTTTGTAGAGTAAAATTCAAGAATAATATTCATGAACCAAAAATAATTTGGACAGAAAAGAAATATATTTTTTCGGGTGAATAGTTCCCCGTGAATAGTACCCCAACACGAAAAGTGTTCCGAATACCCGAGTGAATGAAACTAGAGTGAATAGTAATCGGGTGAATAGTAACCCGTGAATAGTAACTCATAAATAGTACTCCGACATGAAAAGTGTCCCGAATACCCGAGTGAATAATACTAGAGTGAATAGTAACTGGGTGAATAGTAACCCGTGAGTAGTAACTCATAAAAGAAAAATACCAAAGAAAATGATATTTCATGACGAGTACAAAAGAAATGATATCTCATACGAGTATTGTGACGCCCCCAAAACAGGTATACATCACCCATCTTGGGTCGCTAGATATATGGTACAAAATCCAAATACAACTTAATTATACAACAGTCGTGTAAAATACTACAAAACATAACTGAGAGTTTAAACAAGAATAGGGCCTTCTAGAAAATATCCACTCTCAATGGAGTCCTCATTACAATTATTATCACACTATTTCACAGAATATGGAGGACTACTAAAGCCACTTATCCTGGACCATCACTCCATTTCCTGACTCGTCCCAGCTATATTCTCATTTCCTGAAGAGAACAATGAAAGAAAGGGTGAGCTCAACTAGCCCAGTAAGAAATATTATGACTAAGATAATGCAGAATAAATTATCCTTAGCCTTCAACAATATAACAACTAATAGAATACAATAGACAACAAGTTTTGGATCAACAACTGCAGCTGAATAAGCAATCCATTAGAAGAGTCAAGTAGAACATAAAATCTACTATCTTCTATGATTTAAAAAGTTTTTTCATCAACTTTATCGCTGAGAGTCAGCTTAATAAATAAACCATATCATCGAATCATCCCTGCACTACAGGCCAAGGATATTCATGTAATTATCAATGGTCATGACTATACCGAATAATCTCTGGTCATATTTATACCCATAACTGTCCATCAATGCACTACAGGCCAATGAGAACTTTTACCACATCATTCGTTACATTACGGTCATGATTATACCAAATAATCCCTGGTTATAATCATACCAAGTCCATCTATGCACGTAAGCCAAAGATGACATTCATCACAATATAAGCACGAGGATGATGACAATGACATAACAATTCAATAAAATAAGTTCAAGGATAAATTTTAAAGATTTATAATTTAATTTATCTAGAAATCAATAACGTCCAAATTGTCAACATGATACTGCTTTTTAGAGTAAAATTCATGAATAATATTCATGTACCAAAAATAATTTGGACAGAAAAGAATTAATTTTTTATCGTGAATAGTACCCAAGTGAATAAGTACTTGAGAATAGTACATCGTGAATAGTACCCCGACATAAAAGTACTCAAATACCCGAGTGAATAATATTCGGGTGAATAGTAATCGGGTGAATAGTAACTTAAGTGAATAGTAACTCGTGAATAAGATCTCCTAAGCATAAAAATTCCCCGAATACCCGAGTGAATAATACTAGAGTGAATAGTAATTGGGTGAATAGTAACTCATAAAAAAAATACCAAAGAAAATGATATTCCATGACGAGTACAAAAGAAATGATATATCAGACGAGTATAATAGAATATATGAAACTATAAATGGATTTTCACCCGCCATGCGGTAATCCACGTAAAAAAATGAATACGAAGGATCATTCACCATGCATGCGATAATACACATAGACAGGTTATTCCAACAGAATAATAAATAATGGAAACAGGTCATGCGTAATCCGCACAGACAGGATATTCTAACAAAATAATAAAGAATGGAACTAGGTCATGTGTAATCCACACAGACATGATATTCCAATATAAGAATAAGGAACGAAACCAGGTCATGCGTAATTCGCACAGATAGGATATTCCAACAGAATAATAAAGAATGGAATAACAACAAAATTCACCAGGCATGCGATAGACCGCACAGACAGGTCATTCCAACAGAATAATAAAGAATAGAACCAGGTCATGCGTAATCCACACAGATAGGATATTCCAACAGAATAATAAAGAATGGAATAACAAAAGAATTTCACCATGTATGCGGTACTTCGCATAGACAGGTTATTCCAACATAATAATAAATAATGAAATAATAGAAGAATTTCACCATATATGCGGTACTTCGCATAGACAGAAGCTCTCTTCATGAATACAAAAGAAATAATACCCCTTACCTCAAAAGAAGACTGAATACTGGAATAGTGAGGTAGCAGACTTCTCTTCTTCTTTCTCTCTATAATTTCTCTCTATAATAATTGTTCTATAGCTTTAGTGAATTGGTGAGAAATGAAGGAAGAATGAGCTTCTATTTATAGGAAAATATAGTTTCGATAATTGCACATTTTGGGGCTCGAAATATTATAGTATAATACCTTCCTCTTTTTCCTCATTTTTAATTTAGTCATGCAAGTATTATCAAACTTGCACCACCTCCCCTAATATTAAATCATGTGAATCAATAGTAAATCATGTGACTTAATAGTTCTAAACATGTAAAAAAATTAATTATAGTATAGTATCTTCATCTATACCTCCATTTTTAATTTAGTCATGCAAGTATTATCAATCTTGCACCAACTCCCCTAATAGTAAATCATGTGAATTAATAGTACACACATGTAAACACATATTTATAAGCATGTAAATTAATAGCAATTAATAGCTCATTTATCCGGTTAATTACCCGATTGGTCAATATAACCTCCAGACATCAATTATTATCGAAATAAATGTCGATTTCCACTAACAATAACAATCCAAACATAATGGAAATATTTTTATCAACAATTTCATTTTTGAATTTTTGAAGTTTGACTTTTCCAAAAAAGTCAACTGTTGACTTTTTAAACCAAAAAGTCAACCCCGACAAATTTTGTGTTTATAGTCTATTTCTACTAATTTCATCATTCCGGACTCAAATATCACGTCCGCGTCTCGAAATTCACCTCTAAACTCAAATTCGATTTTTAATAACATTTATTCATTATTATTATAACTCGAAATATTAACAACCAGATCGTTCCCAAAAACGAGGGGGCTTTCCGATAACGATTTCTCCTTATTGGCGCGTAATTAAGTGACAAAACCTCTCTTTGAAAGAACTTCTAGACATTGTTAATTATGCAAATAATAATATGAATAACTTATCATCTCAATTATTGATTTAATAATATATAAAATATTGACAATAATTGAATCAAATAACGTGAGATATTATGCAACAGTTATTCTAGCAATAATTGAATAAAACTGAGTGTCTTCTCACGTAAGCATCAATAATCAAAAATACTATACAATACCGTGTGCTACTATGAAACCACGCGTATTACTATACTTTTATCACCGATTATTTTATGAAAACTTTTTTACTTTGAAAAATTTTCAAATATCACCCTTAACTTTAACCCTTTATCAATTTAACCATTTACTAAAATAGAAAAATTGAATACTTTTATTTCATAAAATTCGGGATCTCACAATCTCCCCTCCTTATGAAATTTCGCCAATGAAATTTACGTATCTAGTAGTTCGAAGAGATGAGAATACCTTGTTTTCTTTTCGAATTGTACCTTCCCGGTTATATCCTCTGTATCATGATTTTCCCATTGCTCATCTCCTGCATTTCAGATATCATTCTAGAATATATCTTCAAAACATGGGTTAATTGACATGCCACATATTATCCCTATATTCTGACCGACCAATTAAATAACACATAAGCTTAAGTAGGTCATACTAGCGAAGGAATTCTCCGTCTCTCCCCTACTAGTTCTTATCTCATATATTAACCAGGGATCATATCCCTAAGCTTTGATACCAACTGTGACCCGCGTCCAAGACTTGGATAACACCTCACATTGATACCTATCAACTTGCCACCGTTACTCACAGCGTCCTCTACGGAAAGTCTAGCTTCGGTACATCCCAAGACTTGGAAGTCACCAGATAAAGGCTCGGGGCTCTTTTCTATGGCTTTAATACCAACTGTGACGCCCCCAAAATAGGTATACATCACCCCTCTTGGGTCGCCAGATATATGGTATAAAATTCAAATACAACTTAATTATACAACAGTCTTGTAAAATACGACAAAACATAACTGAGAGTTTAAACAAGAATATTGCTTTCTAGACAATATCAACTCTCAATGGAGTCCTCATTACAATTATTATCACACTATTTCACAGAATAGTAAAGACTACTAAAGCCACTTATCCTAGACCATTACTCCATTTCCCGACTCGTCCCAACTATATTCTCATTCACCATGCATGCGGTAGTCAGCGTAGACAGGTTATTCCAACAGAATAATAAAGAATAGAATAACAAAAGAATTCACTAGGCATGAGATAGAATCAAGATGCATGTGTTATTCCCAATGTAATAATAAAGAATAGAATAATGTAAGAATTCACTGGCATGCGTTATCAAGCATGAGCGAGTTATTCCCAATGTAATAATAAATAATGGAACTGTGTCACGCGTAATACGCATGCATGACGGGATATTCCAACGAATAATAATAAAGAATGGAACTAGGTCAAATGCGTAATCCGCATATATAGGATATTCCAACGAGAATAATAAAGAATGAAATAATAGAAGAATTTCACCATGTATGCAAAGATTGCCATGCATAAAAGTTATTCCAACATAATAATAAAGAATGGAATAACAAAAGCTCTCTTCATGAATATGAAAGAAATAATACCCCTTACCTCAAAAGAAGACTGGATACTGGAATAGTGAGGTAGCAGACTTCTCTTCTTCTTTCTCTCTATAATAATTTCTCTATAGCTTTAGTGAAATAGTGAGAAATGAAGGAAGAATGAGCTTTTATTTATAGGAAAATATAGTTTCAATAATTGCACGTTTTGGGGCTAGAAAAATTACAGTATAATACCTTCCTCTTTTTCTTCCTTTTTAATTTAGTCCTGCAAGTATTATCAAACTTGTACCACCTCTCCTAATAGTAAATCATGTGAATCAATAGTAAATCATGTGACTCAATAGTTCTAGACGAGAAAATATGAATTATAGTATAGTACCTCCATCTATACCTCTATTTTTAACTTAGTCATGCAAGTATTATCAATCTTGCACCAACTCCCCTAATAGTAAATGAATGTGAATCAATAGTACACACATATGAACAAATAGTTATAATCATGTGAATCAATAGCAATTAATTGCTCATTTATCCGGTTAATTACCCGATTGGTCAATATAAGCTCTAGACATCAATTATTATCGAAATAAATGTCAATTTTCACCAACACTAATAATTCCAATACAATGGAACTATCAATTTCATCTTTAATCAACACAAACTTATTCATCATTAATATTATAATTCATAATATTTAACAACCAGGTCGTTCCCAGGAAAGAGGGGGCTTTCCGATAAGGATTTCTCCTTATTGGCGCGCAAATAGGTGACTAAACCTCTCCTTGACAGAACTTCTAGACATTGTCAATATTGCAATTAATAATATGAATAACTTTGCCGTTTTAATTATTGATTTAATAATATAACATATTATGCAGATGATACTGTGATAATAATTGAATAAAAAATATGAGAGAGATATGATCAAAGAATTATCTTGTAGCAATAATTGAGTATAAGCGAGTGAATTCTTACGTAAGCATCAAAATCAATCTTAAAAGCTATTATGCAACCACGCCAGACATCTTATTTTTTTACTAACGAGTAGTTCAACAGTTTTAACGGTAACACTTTCACCATTATTTTTATAAAATGATAATTACTGCTGCTTTTCTAACTACTACAATACTTCCGCCAGGGGTCCATCAATGATTGTGCCATCGCATTTAATATTCACTTTTAAAACAAATATTCCCCGACCAAATGAATATTTTATAATAACTTGCTTATTTTGTAAAAAAAATCACATATCACCCTTAACTTTAACCTTTTATCAATTTAATCATTTACTAAATAAAATAATTATAAGAAAATTGAATACTTTTATTTCATAAAATTCGGGGTCTCAGAATCTTCCCTCCTTATGAAATTTTGCCCTCAAAATTTACGTACCTGGAAGTTCGAAGAGATGAGAATACCTTGCTTTCTTTTCGGATTGTACCTTCCCGGTTATTTCCTCTCTATCATGATTTTCCCATTTCTCATTTCCTGTATTTCAGATATCATTCTAGAATATAGTTTCAAAATAAGGGTTAATTGACATATCACATATTATCCATATACTCTGACTGACCAATTAAATACCAAATAAACTTAGGTAGGTCATACTAGCGAAGAAATTCCCCGTCTCTCCCCTCCTAGTTCTTGTCTCATATCTCAGCCAGGGATCATATCCCTAAGCTTTGATACCAACTACGACGCCCCCAAAAAAGGTATACATCACCCATCTTGGGTCGCTAGATACATGGTACATAACTCAACTACAAACTAAATAATACAACAGTCGTATAAAATACGACAAAACATAGCTGAGAGTTTAAACAAGAATATTTCCTTCTAGACAATATCCACTCTCAAATAGAGTCCTCATTACATTTATTATCACATTATTCCGTAGAATAGTGAGGACTACTAAAGCCACTTATCCTGGACCATCACTCCATTCCCCGACTAATCCCAAATGATATTCTCATTTCAAGAGAGAAACGGTGAAAAGAAAGGGTGAGCTCAACTAGCCCAGTAAGAAATATTATGACTAAGATAATGCAGAATAAATTATCCTTAGCCTTCAACAGTATAACAACTGATAGAATACAATAGACAACAAGTTTTAGATCAGCAACTGCAGCGGAATAAGCAATCCATTAGAAGAGTCAAGTAGAACACAATTTCTACTATCTACCCTAGATTAAAAGTCCATCATTAATATTTTATTCCTGTAATACTCATCAACAGTTCTTTGTTATACCCAAGATAAAAAGAACCCTCATCACCTGTCTTCACCTAAACCACCAAATATTATAGTTAAATCCACAATTCATATTTGTAATCATATAACTCAACAGTTTCTCCTTGCCACAAAGGCTTAATAGAACGTTTACTCAATATCCTTACCCCAAAGGCTAAAGATATTCAAATGTAATAACAATGATCATACCAATAAGTCATCTATCTTTGCACTACGGCCAAAGATATTCAACTATAAAACCAATGGTCATGATTATACCAATCAATTGCCTGTCAGTGCACTACGGCCAAAGACATTCAACTGTTAACTAATGGTCATGATCCTGCCAATCATATCATCGAATTATCCATGCACTACGGGCCACGGATATTCGTTATTATCACCAGTGGTCATGATCATGTCATACACCTGTCAATCTTTGCACTACGGGCCAAAGCTTTCAATCAACAGTTCGTCTTTGCACGTAAGCCAAAGATATACAATTGTAAAATCAATAATCAACAGTCCATCTTTGCATGTAAGCCAAAGATATACAACCGTAAAGCCAATAATCAACAGTCCATCTATGCATGTAAGCCAAAGATGACTTTCATCACAATAAAAGCATGAGGATGATGACAATGACATAATAATTCAATAAAACAAGTTCAAGGATAAATTTTAAAGATTTATAATTTAATTTATCCAGAAATCCATAACGTCCAAATTGGCAACATGATTCTGCTTTGTAGAGTAAAATTCAAGAATAATATTCATGTACCAAAAATAATTTGGACAGAAAAGAAATATATTTTTTGGGTAAATAGTATCCCGTGAATAGTACTTCGGGAATAGTACCTCGTAAATAGTACCCCGGTATGAAAAGTACCCCAATTACCCGAGTGAATAATATTCTAGTGAATAATAATTGGGTGAATAAGAACTTCGTGAATAAGAACTCTGAATAGTACTCTCATTACGAAAAAGTGCCCCAAATACCCGAGTGAATAATATTCAAATGAATAGTAATTGGGTGAATAGAACTCGTGAATAAGAACTTGTGAATAGTATTCAAATACGAAAAGTGCCTCAATACCGAGTAAATAGTAATCGGTGAATAGTAACTCCGTAAATAAAATACCAAATAAAATGATATTTCATGATTTGAGTACAAAAGAAATGATATCTCATACGAGTATAATAGAATATACTAAACGCAAATGGATTTTCATTCGCCATGCAGAATCCACGAGATGCATCATTTCCACAATTTAATAAAGAATGAATACGAAAGGTCATTCACCATGCATGCGATAGTCATGCATGAGACGGAGTTATTCAATGAATAATAAAGAATGGAATAACAAAAGAATTCACCAGGCATGCGATAGACCGCACAGATAGGTTATTCCCAACAAAATAATAAAGAATGGAATAACAGAAGAATTCACCCGGCATGCGATAGACCGCATGCATGACGAAGTTATTCCCAATGAATAATAAATAAGAGAACGGTCATGTAAATACGCATGTACATGAGATATTCCAATGTAATAATAAAGAATGGAACCAGGTCATGCGTAATCCTCACAGATAGGATATTCCAACAAAATAATAAAGAATGAAATAACAGAAGAATTTCACCATGTATGCGGTACTTCGCATAGACAGGTTATTCCAACATAATAATAAAGAATGGAATAACAGAAGATCTCTTCATGAATACGAAAGAATAATACCCCTTACCTCAAAAGAAGACTGGATACTGGAATAGTAAGGTAGCAGACTTCTCTTTTTCTTTCTCTCTATAATTTCTCTCTATAATAATTTCTCTATAGCTTTAGTGAATTGGTGAGAAATGAAGGAAGAATGAGCTTTTATTTATAGAAAAATATAGTTTCAATAATTGCACGTTTTGGGGCTCGAAAAATTACAGTATAATACCTTCCTCTTTTTATTCTTTTTTAATTTAGTCCTGCAAGTATTATCAAACTTGCACCACCTCCCCTAATAGTAAATCATGTGAATCAATAGCAAATCATGTGACTCAATAGTTATAGTTGTGGGTAATATTTATAAATTTTGAAATGTGTGCAAGTTGTTATATAATATTCGATTGGTCGGGAAATATTCTTTTTGTCGGGAAATATCTCGTATTTACTAATACAATCATTAGTGGACCCTACAATGTAATTATGCATAGTGTTTGCAGATAAGAAAACTTTTTATATAAAAATGAATACTTTTATAAAGTTATTTATTTTATTAGACTATAAATAGAATATATTATATTTTATTTAAAAGATTTTGTTTTATTAGAATATTTTATTAATATTGCATAGTAAATAAATATGGACCGTCTGCTTAAAAAGTAAATCAATCTGACCGCTCATGAATTAGTTACTTATTCACCATTCTCCTATAAATAAAGCTCATTCCTTCATTATTTCTTATAAATTTACTGAACTCTAGAGAGAAAACGATAGAGAGAAAGAAGAAAAGTATTCTTTACCTCAATTTTCCAATATCCAGCTTCTTCTAAGGTAAGGGATATTATTTGTTGTACTCGTAAAATATTATTTCTTTCAGATTCATGAAGAGAACTTCATTATTCCATTCTTTATTATTCTGTTGGAATAACTCAGATATCGCTGCTACCCTATACTTGGTGAAATTCTTCCGTTATTCCATTCTTTATTATTATGTTAGAATAACTCAGTATATGCAAGTCTTCGCATACATGGTAAAATTCTTCTCATTATTCCATTCTTTATTATTTTGTTAGAATATCCCGCTTGTTCAGACATTACGCGACACGGTTCCATTAATTATTATTCGCTGAATAACTCGCGTGCATGCAAGATCTATCGCATGCACGGTGATTTCTCGTTGTTATTCCATTCTTTATTATTCTCATTGAATATCCTCGCTTGCATGTAATTTTGCCTCGACCTAGTTCCGCTTCTTTATTATTCGCCCTGCGAATATCCATGCGTGTGTGTTTACGCATGACCGGGTTCCATTCTTTATTATTCTGCTGGGAATAACTTCGTCATGCGGCCTATCGCATCGCACGGGTGAATCCTTCATTATTCCATTCTTTATTATTCTGCTGGAATAACTCATCTATGTGGATTACCACATGCATGGTGAATGATCCTTTGTATTCATTCCTTATTAAATTGTGGAAATGATCTCAGATATCGTGGATTACCGCATGGCGCTTAAAATCCATTCATAGCTTCATATATTCTATTATACTCAAATTGGTTAAAGTTTTGACTTCTATACTCCATGAAATTAATGAAATATCCTTGATATTTGCGCTTCATCTAAAGATCTTTTCATAGAAATATTCTTCCGAGCATTCTTGAATTTTACTCTACAAAGCAAAGATCATGTTGACAATTTGGACGTTATTGAATTCTGGATAAATTAATTCTTGAACTTGTTTTATTGGATTCTTATATCATTCTCATCATCCTCATGCTTATATTATGTTGAAAGTCATCTGTGGCATGTTGTGCATAGATGGACTTGGTATGATTATGACCAGGGATTATTCGGTATAATCATGGCCGTAATGTTACAAATGATGTGGTAAAAATCTCTTAACCCGTAGTAGTCCATTGATGAACAGCTTTTGGCATGATCATGACCATCGATGAATACATCTATATCCTCGCACGTAGTGTATGGATAATTTGTGGTTGTGATACTAAATGAATATCCTTGGCCGTAGTGCAGGGATGATGTGGATTATTTATTAAGCTGAGTCTCAGCGATAAAAGTGATGAAAAACCTTTTTAAATCTTAAAATATAGTAGATTTTATTCTCTACTTGACTCTTTTAATGGATTATTTATTCTGCTGCAGTTAAACTTGATGTTTGTTATATTTTATCAGTTTAACATTGTTGAAGATTAATGATAAATTATTCTACATTATCTTAGTCATAATATTTCTATTGGGCTAGTTGAGCTCACCCCTTTCTTTCACTGTTCTCTCTGAGAAAATGAGAACGTGGCAAGACTAATCGGAAAGCGGAGTGACGGTCCCGGATGATAGTATTAGTATTCCTCACTATTCTGTTAAATAGTGTGATAATAAATGTAATCAGGACTCTTTTGAGTGTGGATATTGTCTAGATGACAATATTCTTATTAAAACTCTCAATTTATGTTTTGTCGTATTTTACACGACTGTTGTATAATTAAGTTGTATTTGAATTTTGTACCATGTATATGGCGACTCAAGATGGGTGATGTATACCTATTTTGGGGGCGTCACAGTTGGTATCAAAGCTTAGGGATATGATCCTTGGCTGAGATGTGAGACAAGAACTAGGAAGGGAGAGACGGGGAATTCCTTCGCTAGTATGACCTACCTAAGTTTATTTGGTATTTAATTGGTCGGTCAGAGTATAGGGATAATATGTGATATGTCAATTAACCCTTATTTTGTGATAGTGTTTGAAAATGGCATCTGAAAATATTGAGATAAGCAATGGAGCAAAATAATATGACCGTATCGCAGTACGAGGCTAAGTTTATGGAGTTATCCCGGTTTGCATCCCATTTGATCGATAATGAGGAGCGAATGACGCGAATGTTTCTAAGAGGTTTGAAACCCGATATACGTCAATACCTCATTTCTTATAAACTTTGTTTATATTCAGATGTTGTGAATAGGGCTCAGTTATTGGAGCGCTTATGAGTTAGCACAACCAAATGGTAATGACCAACAACACGATAATAATCGTACCGGTGGCAACGGCCATCGGAACAACGATAACCATAGTGGAGGAAATTATCATGCCAAGAATGGTAACCACTTCGGTGGTAATCATGGCCAAGATAATAGAAGTGGAAAATTCAAGAAGAGAAGATTTAACGGTGATGGGAAGACGCTTAAGAAGAAAGAATAAATTCTAGGGGAGGAGAACGACCGCCAGTTAGATGCTATAGATGCGGAGAGGAGGGACACATCAGTCCAAACTGCGCGATGCCGTCCAAAGCATGTTATAATTGTGGAAGAGAAGGTCACCTAGCTCGATTTTGTCGTTCAGAGAAGTCAAGTCTAGCTGGGATGGTGGCACCAAAGGCGGATACGGACAAAACAAAGTTGGTGGTTTCAGGGGGAGCATTTTTCGTGACTTCTCAAAAAGCGAGTAACCCGAACGAAGTTAGCATGGGTTAGTTAATTATAAATTATTGCAAAGTCTATACCTTATTAGATACCGGTTCTATCCATTCTTTTATCTCTCTTGCTTGAGCCCAACGTTTAAATTTGACCCAAGAGAAGTTAGACTTTGACTTATTGGTTAAAACTTCATTAGTAGAAACCTTTGTTACTTCTACTGTTTATAAATCTTGTTGATTCAAATCGACACTTTCACGTTACCTGTCAATCTTATCTCTTTGAAAATACTTGCCTTTGATGTGATTTGAGGAATCGATTGGTTAACTACTCATCATGCTAAAATTGATTATTTTCGTAAGGTTGTTAGCTTTTATATTCCTAACCAACTTGTTATACGAATTCAAGCAACCAAACCACTAAAGTCAATCATTGTCATATCAAGCCATAAGTAAAGAGCCCCAAACCTTTCGCTGGTGACTTCCAAGTCTTGGAATACACCGAAGCCAGAATATCCGTAGGGGACGTCGTGAATAACGGTGGCAAGTTGATAGGTATCAATGTGACGTGTAATCCAAGTCTTGGATGAGATTCACAGTTTTGAATGACATTTCTATTATTAATAAATTTCCTGACGTATTCTCTGAAGACTTCCTAGCCTACCCCTAGAGCGTGAAATCGAATTTTGTATTGACCTCAGTGAAAAACCCATTTCTTAAACCCTCAAATATTTTTTCAACCAAAAGGAACGTAACATGCGCCAAAGACGTTGGCTCGAGCTGTTGAAGATTACGATCATACCATTCAATATCATCGTGGAAGAAATGAATGTCGAAATGACGCGTTGGGTGAAAGATCATATCGCCTTCGTGACGCCCCCAAAATAGGTCCATTCCATCCAACCCATTCTGAGTCGCCAAATACATGGTACAGAATAACTACATCTTTATTAATACATTTGTCGTGCAAAATACGACAACATATATACTGTGAGTTTAAAAAAACAATTATTGTCTTCTAGACAATATACATACTCAAATAAATCCTCATCACAATTATTTATACATTATTTTACAAAAATGGTGAGGACTACTAAACAACTCTTTCTAGAACCTTTATTCCATACCCCGACTAAGTACTTTCGCTACATTCTCGCCTCCCGAGAAGAAAAATGGAACAAAAAGGAAAAGGGTGAGCTCGACTAGCCCAAAGAAAGAATATTATGACTAAGATAATATACAACAAAATTATCGTTAGTCTTCAACAGGAAAAATATAATAGAATACAATAGACAACAAGTTTTAAATCAATATTCATAATGAAAATAATAATTCATTAGAAGAGTTAAGTAGAGAATGCAAACTACTATCTTCTATGTATGAATTTTAAAGTTCATCGCCTATTTTATCCCCGTAACATCAATCAATATATATCCGAGATCAAATATTCATCCTTGCACTACAAAAGCAAGGACATTCACCACATTAATCATGTTCATCTAAACACTGCTTCATCTTTGCACTACGCCAAAGATATTCATCGAAATCATTCATCTTTGCACTACGTGCCAAAGATATTCCATAATATCATCATTTAAGACCGAGGATGATGAAAATATTTTTTAAAAAAAAGAATCCAAATGAATCAAAATGACAAGGATTAAGGATTAAGGATTCGTATTTTGTTTTATCCATGTCCAAAATACCTCAAAAATAATCATAGTGGGTGTAAAATTCAAGAATGATCAAAACATGGATACAATCAAAGCTAGTATCCATAATAGATATTTTGGACAAAAAGAAGAAATTTCATTTTTCTATGAATAGTGGTCAGATTCGTGAATAGTCCGATACGTGAATAAAGGTCAGATACGTGAATAGTAACTTCGACACCAAAAGATAGAAATTTCACAAAAAAACATCTTTACGCTTCGTGAATAAGACTCATGAATAAGAACTCATGAATAAGAACTCATGAATAAGAATCTCAGACATGAAAAAGTTCCAAATTTGATAAAAAGTTCCAACTAATATTTCAAAGATAATGATATTGAAGAAATAATATCATTCGAGAAGAAAATAACATCCCTTACCTCGAAAGATGAAGACTTTTAGTAAAACACCTGATATAAAGGCTATGACTTGAACTTGCATCAGATAGCAATACTCAAAGTATACTCAAAATACTCACAAGAATACGCTCGATAATATAGAGAGAAAAACTTCAGCCAGTGTGTGATTTTCAATTCTAACCCAAGACCTATTTATAGAAATCGCTGTAACACCAAAGAAAATTTAATATAATATTATTATTTATAATAATAATTCCTACGCATTACCTTGAATCTGAATTTCAAAGAACTTGTCATGTGTTAAATGAGGGAACCAAATGAAAAAACGTTTTTGTAAATAAAAATATTTTAAACTTCCAAAAATCAATTATTTTGAGCTTCTAACTTCAATAATTCACAATAAATAGCCCTTTTACTAGAAAATTCAAATCTTCGCGTGTTTTATAGGAAAATCAATTCTCTACAACTTTACGAAGAAAGTTTTCCAAATTCCAAAACAGTAAATTGACCAAATCCACAAATGGGCGATTTTACAAAAGCTATAATCAAATTTCACCAATAAATGGGGTCCACCGACATGTTTAATATGTTTTAAACATTTTGGTAACAAAATACTCTCCTCCACATATACTCATATATCCCACATTCATCGTAAAAATATCATCGTTAATATATTATTAAAATAATATATTTAAATGAATTATTTTATCGTAAAAAGATAAAATATTAATTTTCAACAATTGTCACTATAAAAATTTTCTCCATCTATATCCATATAAAATCAATATTTTCCTCATCATATGAATCAATAATTAATTACTCACAAATAATATTACGTAATCACAATATTGACAACCGCAGCGCTTCAGAGCAGGGGCTTTCCAATAAGAATTTCTCCTCATCGCCCGCAATTAGTGACCAAACCTCTCCTTAGATGTAACTTTCTAGACATTGCCAATAATGTTATCTAATAATATTATTCAGATAATATGAATTATTGGTTCGATAATGAAAAATATCAGTGTAATGACAATTATCAAAACAACAACAATATAAAATATCAACGCAGCAATTATTGAATCAATAAAATAAAATATCGAATAAAGAATTATCGTAACCATTATCGAAAGGCCTTCTTACGTAAGAATCAATAATTGGTGCAATACCGCAGCTATCGTGTTTTTAACCACCGAGTATTTTAACAAAGATTAATCTGTAATAACTACGCCAAGTTATTTAAACAACTTATTTTTGTCGCTTTCTTCCTCCAATCGCTTTCCGCTTATGGGGCCCACATATGGTCATCACTGGCTGCATTTAATATTCCCCGACATCAAGAATATTCCACGACCAAACGAATATTCTCCTAACAATAATGAATATTATATCACCACTTGCTTATTTAAAATATTTATGATTTTACCCATAACTAACCACATTAATCAAATCCACCCTTACTATTTCAAAATAATAAATAAAGGAAATTCCTTTTTATTTAAAAAATTTCTGGGGTCTTACAACCTCCCTCCTTATGAAATTTCGTCCTCGAAATTGACTTACGATTGGTGTTTCAAAAGATGAGAATATCTCGCTTTCATTTCCGCTTCCAACTCCCATGTCATTTCCTCAATAAAGATGGTTTCTCACAAAACTTTAACTTGTAGTATAACCCCAGACATAGGACATGTTCTTTCCTATCCAAGATCTTGACAGTACCTCCTCGACGATAAGTCTTCTATTATCTTGTCTGGTTCTAACTCAATAATGTGGTTTGGGTTGTCCACATATTTACGTAAATAATCGATACGTGAAAAACGCTATGAACACGCAACATACTTGGTAGTAAAGTTTAGTCTATAGGCCACGCCCTACTCGATCGAGAATTTCAAATGGAATAATAAATCAAAGGTTTGAGCTTTCCTCACATCACCGATTCTCGCTTTTGAATACCAACTTCAGACCTCCTTCTTCATATGCATCACACGGCGCGTGTAGTCGAAAATTTTTAACTTTATCGATTAAAGTCGATTATACTCAGTATATCATCACGTGGGTACCTAGAGTTTTCATCTTCATCTCTATTATTTGTAAATTATACAAAATTAGTTTTTTTTTTGACAATATCGTATCAGATTTGTATACGATCTTCTACTCAACACGCCGCCTACCACGCTAGCTTTTCCAGGATGGCATGGTCGTAACGTGTCAAATGAGTCTCCTCTCGAGTTCTTCAAGCTCTTCCCACATTCTTTGCTCCATTCGAATTTTGTATCTCTACGAGTCACCAAGTTAATGGAATAGTGATTCGAGAATATCCTTCAACGAATCTCCGATAATAACCAACTAAGCCTGTAAAGCTACATATTTTGATTACCGACTTTAGTTGTTCTCAATCGCGACTCACATCCCAATGACACCTATCGCAATTCGCTTTACTATCGCATTTAATATGGTGTCCCCTACGAGAGTTCCGCGGTGCATTCCACAAAGGAAGTCACCAGATAGAGGCTCTGCATCAACTTCTACAGCTTGAATTTTTAACTCCCCCGAGTTCAATAGAGCCATTCGATATGAGATTTTAGAAATGAGTTTTGTAACGGGTTCAAAGTCGATACAAATTCAATATCACACTTTGGGAGTAAGTCAAGAAATTCTTCAGAAATACGCCAGAAATTTAATAACAACATGAATATTATTCAAATCGACGTGTCTTTATTCAAATCCATAACATGGACTAAGAAAGCTTCGACATTCTGCTTTTCAATAAACAAATGGCTTTATAATTTAATATGAAAGAGTTTGACTTCAATGGTTTGGTTGTTTGAATTCAATAACAAAGTTGCTTAAGAATATGAAAACTAACAACCTTACGAAAGCAATCAATTTTGGCATGATGAGTAGTTAACCTTAAAATCACATTAAAAAACAAATATCTTTAAAGAAATAAAGTCACTGTGTAATGTGATAGTGCCAACCCAATTAAACAAGATTTCTAAACAACTGATGTAATAAAAGTTTCTCTTAACTGAGTCTCCACAGATAGTCAAAGTCTAATTTCTCCATAGTCAAGTTCAAACGCTGAGCGCAAGCAAGAGAGATAAAAGAATGGGTAGAACCGTATTCAGTAAGGTATAAACTTCGCAAGAATTTATAATTAACTAACCTGCTAAAACTCGTCGTTCCTCGATTTTGACCGGCCACGACAAACGCCTTTCTAGAACCGCTTGACTTTGACTTTTCTCGGGACATCCTTTTGAGTCACCATCCCTCACTGGACTTGGTTTCGCCACAGACACTCTCGAGCTATATGTCCTTCCTTTCCACAATTATAGCATACCGAACTGCTGTAGGTAGTTTGACCGATATGTCCTCTTTCCGCATTTATAAAGATACGACCGGTGGTCGCTCTCCTCCCTTGAACTAATTGTTACCGGGCGCCGACGCCTTCACATGGTTATTGTTGAACCTTCTCTTGAAATGTCCACTTGAGTCACCTCTCCTATTATCATGACCACGATTACCACCCGAGTGGTTACCGCTTTGTCTCAGATTATTTCCTCCCCACCGGTTATCATCGCTTTGATGATCGCCACCACCGATATGACCTCGTTGTGGTCCCCTGCTGAACATACTCAAGTATCACGCCTAATAATTGAGCCCTGCTTTACAACATCTCAATATAAAGAAAATTTATGAGAGATAAGATATTGTCGAATCTCGGGTTTTAGACCCTCGTAAACATACGCTGCTATTCGCTCCTCATTTTCCACCAAATGAGGTGCAAACCAGATAACTCCGCAAACTTCGCCTCATACATCGAGACACCGCCATGTTGTTCTCGCTTCCACCTAATAAACTCCACTTCCTTCATATGACGAACACTTTCGTGAAAGTATTTGTCATTAAATAGTTTCAAACGCCTCCCAAGATATGCCGAAAAGCAATTGATGGGTACGCTTACGCATTCCCACCAAAGAGTCCCGCTTCTCGCCACTAAACATAAAGGTGGCGAATGGAACCTTCGTTCTCCGCATCCCAAGACATCGAATATCTTGGTGATTTGCTTGACCCATGTTTCCGCCATGATCGGATCAGCTTTCCTTAAATTCGTGGTCCCAACTCTTTGAACTCGCTTGGTTGTGAAACCCCGTGAATTGCTATCATTTCCTCCTATGTTTTGAACACGAAGTCTCCTCGCCCGATTTTGCATGAACCGCAAAAAGCTTTTAAACATCCCGTCGCTTATCGCCTCGCTTCAGCAGGTGTTGTTTACAGGAGGTACATTGCCACTGTCAGACGCTCTCTTCGCTGGTAAAGCAGACAGCATCTCCACTGCCTCATTCACTCCAATCATTAATATTCTCACCGACATTCTTAAATATCATTAAAACAAGGGTTAATTAAGGAAATCAATATATCACATAATATCCCTATATACTAACCAACTAACAAATAAGCTTAGTAGACACACTAACAAGGATTTACTCGCCTCCCTCCTAGTTCTATTCACCCCATCTCCGCCAGAGATCATATCCCTAAGCTCGATACCAACCGTGACGCCCCAAAATAGGTCCATTCCATCCAACCCATTCTCGAGTCGCCAAATACATGGTATGTAATAACTACAACTTTATTAATACATTTGTCGTGCAAAAATACGACAACATATATAATCGTGAGTTTAAAAACAATTATTGTCTTCTCTGTATAATATACATACTCAAATAAATCCTCATCACAATTATTTATACATTATTTTACAAAATGGTGAGGACTACTAAACAACTCTTTCTAGAACCTTTATTCCATACCCCCCTAAAGACTTTCGCTACATTCTCGCCTCCCGAGAAGAAAAATGGAACAAAAAGGAAAAGTGAGCTCTGACTAGCCTTCCCAAGAAGAATATTATGACTAAGATAATATACAAAAAAATTATCGTTAGTCTTCAACAGGAAAAATATAATGAATACAATAGACAACAAGTTTTAAATCAATATTCGCAGCTGAAATAATAATTCATTAGAAGAGTTAAGAGAGAATGCAAACTACTATCTTCTATGTATGAATTTTAAAGTTCATCGCCTATTTTTATCCCCGTAACATCAATCAATATATATCCGAGATCAAATATTCATCCTCGCACTACAAAAGCCAAGGACATTCACCACTTGGTCATGTTCATCTAAACACTGCTCATCTTTGCACTACGCCAAAGATATTCATCGAAATCATTCATCTTCGCACTACAGCCAAAGATATTCATCGAAATCATTCATCTTTGCACTACAAAAGCAAAGATATTCCATAATATCATCATTTAAGACCGAGGATGATGAAAATATTTTTTTAAAAAACGAATCCAAAGAATCAAAATGACAAGGATTAAGGATTAAGGATTCGTACTTTGTTTTATCCATGTCCAAAAATACCTCAAAAATAATCATAGTGGCGTAAAATTCAAGAATGATCAAAACATGGATACAATCAAAGCTAGTATCCATAATAGATATTTTGACAAAAAGAAGAAATTTCATTTTTCTATGAATAAAGGCCGATTCGTGAATAAAGGTCAGATACGTGAATAAAGTGTCGATACGCGAATACTAACTTCGACACCAAAAGATAGAAATTTCACAAAAAATCTTCACGCTTGTGAATAAGTACTCGTGAATAAGAACTCATGAATAAGAACTCATGAATAAGAATCATGAATAAGAACTCTGACATGAAAAATTTCCAAATTTGATAAAAAGTTCCAACCAATATTTCAAAGATAATGATATCAAGAAATAATATCATTCGAGAAGAAAATAACATCCCTTACCTCGAAAGACAAAGATTTTTAGTCAAAAACACCTGATATAAAGCATGACTTGAACTCAAACCAGATATAGCAATACTCAAAGTATACTCAAAATACTCACAAGAATACGCCGATAATATAGAGAGAAAAACTTCAGCTTCGTGTGATTTTCAATTCTAACCCAAGACCTATTTATAGAAATCGCTGTAACACCAAAGCGTAAAATTTAATATAATATTATTATTTATAATAATAATTCCTACGCACACCTTGAATCTGAATTTCAAAGAACTTGTCATGTGTTAAATGAGGGAACCAAATGAAAAAACGTTTTTGTAAATAAAATATTTTAAACTTCCAAAATCAATTATTTTGAGCTTCTAACTTCAATAATTCACAATAAATAGCCCTTTTGCTAGAAAATTCAAATCTCACGAGTTTTTAGGAAAATCAATTTCTACAACTTTACGTAAGAAAGTTTTTCCAAATTCCAAATGTAAATTGACCAAATCCACAAACGGGCGATTTTACAAAAGTATAATCAAATTTCACCAATAAATGGGGTCCACCGACATGTTTAATATGTTTTAAATATTTTGGTAACAAAAATACTCCTCCTCCACATATACTCATATATCCCACATTCATCGTAAAAATATCATCATTAATATATTATTAAAATAATATATTTAAATGAATTATTTTATCGTAAAAAGATAAAATATTAATTTTCAACAATTGTCACTATAAAAATTTTCTCCATCTATATCCACATAAAATCAATATTTTCCTCATCATATGAATCAATAATTAATTACTCACAAATAATATTACGTAATCACAATATTGACAACCAAAGCGCTCCTGTGAAAGAGGGGCTTTCCAATAAGAATTTCTCCTTATCTACACAAGCAATTAGGTGACCAAACCTCTCCTTAGATGTAACTTTCTAGACATTGCCAATAATGTTATCTAATAATATTATTCAGATAATATGAATTATTGGTTCGATAATGAAAAATACCGTAATGACAATTATCAAAATAACAAAGAATATAAAAATATCAACGCAAAGAATTATCGAATCAATAAAATAAAATATCGAATAAAGAATTATCAGAACCATTATCGAGTAGTGCCTTCTTACGTAAGAATCAATAATTGTGCAATACTGCATACCGCAATAACGCTAGACGTGTTTTTTAACCAATTTATATTTTAACAAAGATAATCTGTGAATAACTACGCCGCTATTTAAAACAACTTATTTTTGTCGCTTTCTTCCTCCAATCGCTTCAAGCATGGGGCCCACATATGGTCGCTACCACGTTTATTTAATATTCCCTCGACATCAAGAATATTCCACGACCAAACGAATATTCTCCGACAATAATGAATATTATATCACCACTTGCTTATTTAAAATATTTATGATTTTACCCATAACTAACCACATTAATCAAATCCACCCTTACTATTTCAAAATAATAAATAAAGGAAATTCCTTTTATTTAAAAAATTTCTGGTCTTATATTTACGAAAAGCGATGTTGTTAACACAAAACCCATTTCAGATAACTTACAAATGATGAAGATAGATTTAAAGACTCTAGGGACCCACGTGAAGATAACGAATATATGAGTAGAATCGACTTTAATTGATAAAGTTAAAGTCGCCAAGCTACATACCCAAATATGAATGTGGAAGAAGGTTCAAGAGGGCGTTATTTTAAAAGCAAGAGTTCTTTGAGAGAGAAAATCTTAACCTCGATTTAATTAGCCCATTTGAAATACTCGATCGAAAGTAGAACTACGGCCTATAGACTCGCTTTTACCGCCAAGTATGTCACCATAACGCTTTTCACGATCGACAATGTTACGTAAATATGTGGATGACCAACCACATTATTGATTTAGAACCTAACGAGATAGCGGTAAGATTTAAGCGATGAGGAAATACATGTTAAAATCTTGAATAAGAAGGATCACATTCAACACTCAAAGGTTATACCTCAAGAGTTAGAATCAAATGAAGTAAAGGTATCCTCATCCGTTTCAAGATACTGTGTACGCACGTAAATTTCGAGGGCAAAATTTCACAAGGAGGGAGATTGTGAGACCTCGATTTTATGAATAAAATTTAAATTTCTCAAAATATTTTTTGAATATTATGGAATGAATTTGATATAATGTTATAAATGGGTAATATTTATAAATTTTGAAATGTATGCAAGTTGTTATATAATATTCGATTGGTCTTGGGAATATTCTTTTTATCGGGGAATATCCGCATTTACGGTAAGACAATCATCAGTGGACCCCATTAACGGAATTATCATTTAATTAAGAAAACGACAAAAATATTTTTATGAAAATAACGACGGAAGTTTTACCGTTAAAACCGCTGAACTACTCTAAGAGTAAAATTATAAGAATACGCTGCGTTGCATAGTAGCACACCAGATTGATTATCGATGCTTACGTGAGAAGTCACCGCTTTGTTCAATTATTGCTTCAAAGAATTGTCGTGATAAAGATCTCACGCTATTTGATTCAATTATTGTTGATATTTTATATATTATTAAATCAATAATTGAGATGATAGAGTTATTAATATTATTATTTGCAATATTAACGATGTCTGTAAGTTCTCGCCAAGGAGAGGTTCGGTCACCTAATCATGCGCTACTAATGTGGAGAAATCCTTATCGGAAAGCCTCCTTTTTCTCGGAAACGACCGGTCGATTAATATTGAATTATAATAATGATGATAAATGTTGTTAAATATATTGAGGTGTCTTTTATGAAGTCACGTAAGTTTATATATATATATATATTATATATAAATTTTGTTTTATTAGTAGTATTAATGTAATAAAATGTAAAAGTTTTTTTATATAAAATGTAATACTTTTATAAAGTTATTTGTTTTATTAGACAATAATTAGAATATAATATATTTTATTATATAGTATTTTTCATAGTAAAATCTTTTTATATAAAATGTAATACTTTTATAAAGTTAGTTGTTTTATTGTATAATAATTAGAATATATTATATTTTATTATATATAGTGTTTTGCATAAAGCTCGGATAGTGTTTTGCATAGTAAAATCTTTTTATATAAAATAGAATACTTTTATAAAGTTATTTGTTTTATTAGATAATAATTAGAATATATTATATTTTATTATGATAGTATTTGCATAAGGCTCGTATAGTGTTTTCAGTAGTAAAAAACTTTTTATATAAAAATGTACTAATTTTATAAAGTTATTTATTTTATTAGACTATAAATAGAATATATTATATTTTATTTAAAAGATTTTGTTTTACTTAGAATATTTTATTAATAATGCATAGTAAATCAATATGGATCATCTGCTTAAAAGTAAATCAATCTGACCGACCGCTCATGAATTAGTTAGTTATTCACCCATTCTCCTATAAATAAAGCTCATTCCTTCATTATTTCTTACAAATTCATCGAAACTATAGAGAGAAAGAAGAAAATTATTTTGCTACCTCACTTTTCTAATATCCAGTTCTTCTAAGGTAAGGGAATTTATTTGTTGTACTCGTAAGGGGTATTATTTTTTTGTATTTATGAAGAGAACTTCTGTTATTCCATTCTTTATTATTCTGTTGAATAACTCAGATACGCTGCTACCCTATACTTGGTGAAATTCTTCATTATTCCATTCTTTATTATTATGTTAGAATAACTCAGATATGCTAAGTACCGCATACATGGTGAAATTCTTCATTATTCCATTCTTTATTATTCTGCTGAATATCCTCGCTTGGCATGTGATTACGCTTTGACCGGTTCCATTAATTATTATTCGCTGTCACGCTGAATAACCTCGCTCGTAATCAGTCTATCGCATGCACGGTGATTTTTGTTGTTATTCCATTCTTTATTATTCTCGCTGAATATCCTATCTGCAAGTAATTTCACCGACTGGTTCCGCTTTTTTATTATTCCTTCTAATATCCTCGTCACAAGCATTTACGCATGACCACCACCGATTCCATTCTTTATTATTCTCGTTGGGAATAACTCGTCTGCGAATCCTATCGCATTTACGGTGAATCCTTCTATTATTCCATTCTTTATTATTCTCGCTGAATAACTCGCCTATGTGGATTACCACACGCATGGTGAATGATCCTTTGTATTCATTCCTTATTAAATTGTGGAAATGATCTGTATATATGGATTACCGCATGGCGGTAAAATCCATTTGCAGCTTCATATATTCTATTATACTCAACAAGGTTAAATTTTTGACTTCTATACTCCATGAAATTAATGGAATATCCTTGATATTTGCGCTTCATCCAAAGATTCTTTTCATGAAATATTCTTCTCGAGCATTCTTGAATTTTACTCTACAAAGCAAGATCATGTTGACAATTTGGACGTTATTGAATTCGATAAATTAATTCTTGAACTTGTTTTATTGGATTCTTATATCATTCTCATCATCCTCATGCTTATATTATGTTGAAAGTCATCTATGGCATGTTGTGCATGTATGGACTTGGTATGATTATGACCAGGATTATTATTCAGATAATCATGACCGTAATGTTACAAATGATGTGGTAAAAGTCCTCATCGCCTGTGAGTGCATCGATGAATGGTTGTTGGCATGATCATGACCATCGATGAATACACGAATATCCTTAAAGACGAAGGTACATGGATAATTTGTGGTTGTGATACTAATGAATATCCTCGGCCGTAGAAAGCGTGGATGATGTGGATTATTTATTGTCGAGTCTCAAAGTTGATAAAAGTGATGAAAACCTTTTAAATCATAAAATATAGTAGATTTTATTCTCTACTGACTCTTTTAATGGATTGTTTGTTCACCGCAGCTAAACTTGATGTTTGTTATATTTTATCGCTTTAACATTGTTGAAGACTAATGATAATTTATTCTATTATCTTAGTCATAATATTTCTTACCGGGCTAGTTGAGCTCACCCTTTCTTTCACCGTTTTCTCTTGAAAATGAGAACGTAAATGGACTAGTCGGGGAAACTGGAGTGATGGTCCGTATGAATGTAATGAGGACTCTTTTAAGTGTGAATATTGTCTAGATGACAATATTCTTATTAAAACTCTCAATTTATGTTTTGTCGTATTTTACACGACTGTTGTATAATTAAGTTGTATTTGAATTTTGTACTATGTATATGACGACTCAAGATGGGTGATGTATACCTATTTTGGGGGCGTCACATACGAAAATACTTCCGTTGTGGGGTCCACCAATGATTGTGCCATCGTACAAATATTCACTGTTAAAACGAATATTCCCTGACCAAACAAATATTTTATAACAACTTGCTTACTTTGCAAAAAAATTCATATATCACCCTTAACTTTAGCCTTTTATTAATTTAATCATTTACTAAATAGAATAATTATAAGAAAATTGATTAATTTTATTTCATAAAATTCGGGATCTCACATTCAACAGTATAACAACTGATAGAATACAATAGACAACAAGTTTTAGATTACAACTTTAGCGGAATAAGCAATCCATTAGAAGAGTCAAGTAGAGCATAAAATCTACTATATTCTATGATTTAAAAAGTTTTTCATCAACTTTATCACCGAGACTCACGACAATAAATAAACCACATCATCGAATCATCCTCGACTATCGCCAAGGATATTCATGTAATCATCAATGGTCATGAATATACCGAATAATCCACTCGTCATAATCATACCAACAATCATCCCATCAATGAACTACAGTGCCAATGATGAATTTTACCACATCATTCGTCACATTACGTATCATGATTATACCGAATAATCACCGTCATAATCATACCAAGTCCATATATTTGACGTAAAGTTCAAAGATGATTACCACCGGCGGTTACCATTTTTTGGCATGATAATTTCCCCACGATGGTTATCATTGTTTCATGGTCGCTTTCCACCCCAGATGATTATTATCGTGTTCTTTGGTCATTACCTTTTGGTTGAAATGACTCAACGGTCTCATGTGCTTCATTGCTTATCTCAACATTTTCGATGCCTTTCTCAAACACCGTCACAAAAACAAGGGTTAATTGACATGTCACATATTATCCCTATACTCCGACCAACCAATTAAATACCAAATAAACTTAGGTAGGTCATACTGTAGAAGGAATTCCGCCTCTCCCTCGTAGTTCTTGTCTCACATCTCACCAGGATCATATCCTAAGCTTTGATATTAATCGTGACGCCCCCAAAATGTATACATCACCCATCTCTTGGTCGCCAGATAAATGGTACATAATTCAATTATAAACTTAATTATACAACTGTCAGGTAAAATAATACAAAAACATATGTTGTGAGTTTTAATACAAATATTGTCATCTAGACAATATCCACACTCAATGGAGTCCTCATTACAATTGTTATCACACTAATACATAGAATAGGGAGGACTACTAAAGCCACTTATACTGGATCATCACTCCATTCCAACCTCGTCCCAACTATATTCTCATTTCCCGAAGAGAACAATGAAAGAAAGGGTGAGCTCAACTAGCCCAGTAAGAAATATTATGACTAAGATAATGGAGAATAAATTATCCTTAGCCTTCAACAGTATAACACCTGATAGAATACAATTGACAACAAGTTTTAGATCAACAACTGCAGCGGAATAAACAATCCAGTAGAAGAGTCAAGTAGAGCATAAAATCTACTATCTTCTATGATTTAAAAAGTTTTTCATCAACTTTATCGCTGAGACTCAGCTTAATAAATAAACCACATCATCGAATCATCCCTGCACTACGGGCCAAGGATATTCTTGTAATTATCAATGGTCATGACTATACCGAATAATCCCTGGTCATAATCATACCCATAACTGTCCATCAATGCACTACGGGCCAATTAGGACTTTTACCACATCATTCGTTACGTTACAGTTATGATTATACCGAATAATCTCTGGTCATAATCATACCAAGTCCATCTATACACATAAGCCAAAGATGACTTTCATCACAATATAAGCATGAGGATGATGACAATGATATAACAATTCAATAAAACAAGTTCAAGGATAAATTTTAAAGATTTATAATTTAATTTACCCAGAAATCAATAACGTCCAAATTATCAACATGATACTGCTTTATAGAGTAAAATTCATGAATAATATTCATGTACCAAAAATAATTTGGACAGAAAAGAATCAATTTTTCGTCGTGAATAAGACTTCCTATGAAAAGTACTCCAAATACCCGAGTGAATAATATTCGGGTGAATAAGAATCGTGAATAGTACTCCTAAGCAGAAAAGTGTCCCAAATACCCGAAAGTGAATAATAATAGAGTGAATAAATAACTTATGAATAATGAATCATGAATAGTAACTCGTAAAAAATACCAAAGAAAATGATATTCCATGGCGAGTACAAAAGAAATGATATCTCGCATTTAGTATAATAGAATATATTTAAACTCAGAATGGATTTTCACCCGCCATGCAGAATCCATGTAGATGATCATTTCCACAATTTAATAAAGAATGAATACGGGATCATTCACCATGCACGCAGAATCCACATGTATGTGTTATTCCAATGTAATAATAAATAATCGAATTCAGGTCACGCGTAATCCGCACAAAAAGATATATCCAAATGTAATAATAAAGAATGGAACCGTGTCATGCGTATCCGCATGTATAGATAGGATATTCCAATAGTAATAAAAAAAGAAAGGAACAAGGACATGCGTAATCCATAGCATGCATGATGATATTCCAAATGTAATAATAAAGAATGGAATAACAACAAAATTCACTGCGCATGCGATAATCGCATGTATAAAAGTTATTCCAATGAGAATAAGTAAAGAATGGAACCAGTCATGTGTAATCCGCATATGCATGTGATATTCCAAATGTAATAATAAAGAATTGAATAATGTAAGAATTTCATCACGTATGGTTTACTTCAAGATAGAAAGGTTATTCTAACATAATAATAAAGAATGGAATAACGTAAGAATTTCACCATGTATGCGATATTTGATGATAGAGTTATTCCAACATAATAATAAAGAATGGAATAATGTAAGCTCTCTTCATAAATACGAAAAAGAAATAATACCCTTACCTCAAAAGAAGATCGGATATTGGAATAAAGGAGGTAAAGAGTTCTCTTCTTCTTTCTCTCTATAATTTCTCTCTATAATAATTGTTCTATAGCTTTAGTGAATTGGTGAGAAATGAAGGAAGAATGAGCTTCTATTTATAGAAAAATATAATTTCGATAATTGCACATTTTGGGGCTCGAAATGTTACAGTATAATACCTTCTTCTTTTTTTACATTTTTAATTTAGTCCTGCAAGTATTATCAAACTTGTACCACCTCCCCTAATAGTAAATCATGTATCAATAGTAAATCATGTGACTCAATAGTTCTAAACATGTGAAAAAAATTAATTATAGTATAGCACCTTCATCTATACCTCCATTTTTAATTTAGTCATGCAAGTATTATCAATCTTGTACCAACTCCCATAATAGTAAATCATGTGAATCAATAGTACACACATGTGAACACATATTTATAAGCATGTGAATTAATAACAATTAATTGCTCATTTATCAGATTAATTATCCGATTGGTCAATATAACCTCCAAACATCAATTATTATCGAAATAAATATCGATTTCCACTAACACTAACAATCCCATCATAATAGAAATATTTTTATCAACAATTTCATTTTTGAATTTTCGAAGTTTGACTTTTTTCAAAAAAGTCAATGGTTGACTTTTTTGACCAAAAAGTCAACCCCGACAAATTTTGTGATTATAGTATATTTTTAATAATTTCATCATTCCGGACTCAAATATCACGTCCGCGTCTCCAAATTCAACTCTAAACTCAAATTCAATTTTAATAACATTTATTCATTATTATTATAACTCCCAATATTAACAACCAGATCGTTCTCAGGAAAGAGGGGGCTTTCTGATAAGGATTTCTTCTTATTGGCACGTAATTAGGTGACCAAACCTCTCCTTAAAAGAACTTCTAAACATTGTTAATTATGAAAATAATAATATGAATAACTTATCATCTCAATTATTGATTTAATAATATATAAAATATTGAAAATAATTGAATCAAATAACGTGAGATATTATGCAGCAATTACTGTAGCAATAATTGAATAAAACTGAGTATCTTCTCACATAAGCATCAATAATCAAAAAAACTGTACAATACCGTGTGCTACTATGGAACCATGCGTATTACTGTACTTTTATCACCGATTATTTTATGAAAACTTTCGTACTTTGAAAAATTTTCAAAAATCACCCTTAACTTTAACCCTTTATCAATTTAACCATTTACTAAAATAGAAAAATTAAATACTTTTATTTCATAAAATTCAGGATCTCACAAGTATAATATAATATACGAAACTGCAAATGGATTTTTACCCGCCATGCGGTAATCCACGTAGACAGATCATTTCCATAATTTAATAAAGAATGAATACTGAAAGGTCATTCACCATGCATACGGAATCCATTACGATAAAAGTTATTCCAATGTAATAATAAAGAATGGAATAATGTAAGAATTCACCAGTGCATGCGATAGATCGCATGCATGTTATTCCAATGTAATAATAAAGAATGGAATAATGTAAGAATTTCACCACGTATGAGGTACTTTGCATGATGTGTTATTCCAACATAATAATAAAGAATGGAATAATGTAAGAATTTCACCATGTATGTGGTACTTCATGATGATGACAAAGTTATTCCAACATAATAATAAAGAATAGAATAATGTAAGCTCTCTTCATGAATACGAAAGAAATAATATCCCTTACCTCAAAAGAAGACCGATACCGGAATAAGGAGGTAGCAGACTTTCTCTTCTTCTTTCTCTATAATTTCTCTCTATAATAATTGCTCTATAGCTTTAGTGAATTGGTGAGAAATGAAGGAAGAATGAGCTTCTATTTATAGAAAAATATAGCTTCAATAATTGCACATTTTGGGGCTCGAAATATTACAGAATAATACCTTCCTATTTTCCTTCATTTTTAATTTAGTCCTGCAAGTATTATCAAACTTGCACCACCTCCCCTAATAGTAAATCATGTGAATCGATAGTAAATTATGTGACTCAATAGTTCTAAACATGTGAAAAAATTAATTATAGTATAGTACCTCCATCTATACCTCCATTTTTAATTTAGTCATGCAAGTATTATCAATCTTGCACCAATTCCCCTAATAGTAAATGAATGTGAATCAATAGTACACACATATGAATAAATAGTTATAATCATGTGAATCAATAGCAATTAATTGCTCATTTATCTGGTTAATTACCCGATTGGTCAATATAACCTCCAGACATCAATTATTATCGAAATAAATGTCGATTTTCACTAACACTAATAATTCCAACACAATGGAACTATCAATTTCATCTTTAATCAACACAAACTTATTCATCATCAATATTATAATTCACAATATTTAACAACCAGATCGTTCCCAGGAAAGGGGGGATTTCCGATAAGGATTTCTCGTTATCAAGCAGCAATTAGGTGACCAAACCTCTCCTCGATGTAACTTCTAGACATTGTCAAGATTGCAAATAATAATAAGAATAACTTTGCTTGCCTCAATTATTGATTTAATAATATAACATATTATGCAGATGATCACGTGACAATAATTGAATCAATAATATGAGAGATATGATGCAAAGAATTACTATAGCAATAATTGAGTATAACCGAGTGACTTCTTACGTAAGCATCAATAATCAATACCGTGTCTTACTACGCACCCAATGCCAGACATCGCATTTTTTACTACCGGGTAGTTCAATAGTTTTAATGGTAACACTGTCGCCGTTATTTTTATAAAAAGATAATTCCGTCGTTTTCTAACTACGACAATACTTCCGTTGTGGGGTCCACTAATGATTATGCTGTCGTACAAATATTCCCTGTTAAAATGAATATTCCCCGACTAATCGAATATTCACCGACACAACGAATATTTTATATCAACTTGCTTACTTTGTAAAATTTTCAAATATCACCCTTAACTTTAACATTATATCAAATCCACACCATAATATTCAAAAAAATATTTCAAGAAATTTAAATTTTTATTCATAAAATTTGGGGTCTCACAATCTCCCCTCCTTATGAAATTTTGCCCTCGAAATTTACGTACGTACCTGGTATGCCGAAGAGATGAGGATACCTTGACTTCATTTCAGATTCTAACTCTTGAGGTATATCCTTTGAGTGTTGAATACGATCCTTTTTATCTTAGATTTTAATACGTATCTCCTCATACGTTAAATCTTAAGCTATCTCGTCTAGTTCGATTTCAATAATATGGTTCAGGTCATCCATATATTTACGTAACATCGATACGTGAAAAATGTTATGAACACACGACATACTTAGCTGTAAAGCGATTCTATAGGCCACAGTTCCTACTCGATCGAGGATTTTGAATGGCCCAATTAAATTGAGGGTTGAGATAATGCCTTCTTGAACCTTCTTCTTCGTATTCATCACTTGAACCTTCTTCAGAGCTTGAATCTACTTTTTAACTTTATCGATTAAAGTCGATTTTACTCGTATATTTGTTATCTTCACGTGGGTCTCTAGAGTCTTTAACTCTATTCGTCATTTGTAAGTTATACGAAATGGGTTTTTGTGTTAACAACATCGTACTCGTAAACGATACGATCTTTTACTCAACGCGCCACCACCACGCTCGCTTTCTTCCATAATGATATTGAATGGTATAGTCGTAATATTCAACATTTTTGAGCCAACATCTTTGGCGCATTATACATTCGCTTTTGGTAGAAGAAATATTTAAGGGTTGAAGAAATGGGTTTTATCTTTGGGTCAATACAAAATTGATTTCACGCCTGTTAAGGGTAAGCTAAGAAGTTCTTCGAGAATACGTCAGGAAATTTATTAACGATAGAAATATCATTTAAAAACTGTGACTCTCATCCAAGACTTGGATAACACATGAAATGAGGGTTTCTCCTAACGGAGTTTCAACCGATAAGTCAAATTTAAACGTTGAGCGCAAGCAAGAGAGATAAAAGAATGGGTAGAATGGGTATCTAATAAGGTATAGACTTCGCAAGAATTTATAATTAACTAATCCGTGCTAACTTCGTTCGGGTTACTCGCTTTTTGAGAAGTCACAAAAAATGCTCTCCCTGAAACCACTGACTTTGTTTTGTCCGTATCCGCCTTTGGTGCCACCGTCCCAACTGAACTTGACTTTGGTGCACGACAAAATTGGGCTAGGTGACCTTCTTTTCCATAATTATAATATGCTTTGGACTGCATCACGCAGTTTGGACTGATATGTCCCTCCCCTCCGCATTTGAAGCATACAATTGGTGGTCGTTCTTCTTCCATGAAAATGGGTGTTGGTGCTACTGTTTTTCCATCATTGTTGAACCTTCTCTTCTTTAAATTTCCACTCCTATTATCTTGGCCATGATTACCACCGAAGTGGTTACCATTCTTGGCATGATAATTTCCCCACGATGGTTATCATTGTTCGATGGTCGTTACACCCTTGATGATTATTATCGTGTTGTTGTCATTACCTTTTGGTTGAGCTGACTCAACGGTCTCATGTGCTTCATTGCTTATCTCAACATTTTCAGATGCCTTTCTCAAACACTGTCACAAAACAAGGGTTAATTGACATGTCACATATTATCCCTATATTCTGACCAACCAATTAAATACCAAATAAACTTAGGTAGGTCATACTAGAGAAGGAATTCCCCGTCTCTCCCCTCGTAGTTCTTGTCTCACATCTCAGCCAGGGATCATATCCCTAAGCTTTGATACCAACTGTGACGCCCCCAAAACAGGTATACATCACCCATCTTGGGTCGCCAGATAAATGGTACATAATTCAATTATAAACTTAATTATACAACTGTCGTGTAAAATACGACAAAACATATGTTGTGAGTTTTAATACAAATATTGTCATCTAGACAATATCCACACTCAATGGAGTCTTCATTACAATTATTATCACACTAATACATAGAATAGGGAGGACTACTAAAGCCACTTATACTGGATCATCACTCCATTCCAACCTCGTCCCAACTATATTCTCATTTCAAAGAGAACAATGAAAGAAAGGGTGAGCTCAACTAGCCCAAAGAAGAAATATTATTATGACTAAGATAATGGAGAATAAATTATCCTTAGCCTTCAACAGTATAACACCTGATAGAATACAATTGACAACAAGTTTTAGATCAACAACTGCAGCGGAATAAACAATCCAGTAGAAGAGTCAAGTAGAGCATAAAATCTACTATCTTCTATGATTTAAAAAGTTTTTCATCAACTTTATCGCTGAGACTCAGCTTAATAAATAAAATACATCATCGAATCATCCCTGCACTACTGGCCAATGACATGTAATCATCAATGGTCATGAATATACCGAATAATCCCTGGTTATAATCATACCAACAACTGCCCATCAATGAACTACAGGCCAATGATGAATTTTACCACATCATTCGTCACATTACGGTCGTGATTATACCGAATAATCACTGGTCATAATCATACCAAGTCCATATATGCACGTAAGCCAAAGATGATTTTAATCACAATATAAGCATGAGGATGATGACAATGACATAATAATTCAATAAAACAAGTTCAAGGATAAATTTTAAAGATTTATAATTTAATTTATCCAGGAATCAATAACGTCCAAATTGTCAACATGATACTGCTTTGTAGAGTAAATTCAAAATTGTCAACATGATACTGCTTTGTAGAGTACCAAAAATAATTTGGACAGAAAAGAAATATATTTTTTCGGGTGAATAGTACCCCGTGAATAAGACTTCTGAATAAGACCCCGTGAATAGTACCCAAACACGAAAAGTATCCCAATACTCGAGTGAATGATACTAGAGTAAATAGTAATTCCAGTGAATAAGAACCCATGAATAAGAATCTCATGAATAAGTATTCCGGCATGAAAAAGTGCCCCAAATACCCAAAGTGAATAATACTAGAGTGAATAGTAACCAGTGAATAATAACTCATGAATAGTAACTCGTAAAAAGAAAATACCAAAGAAAATGATATTTCATGATTTAGTACAAAAGAAATGATATCTCATATGAGTATTATATAATATACTGAAATCGCAAATGGATTTTCATCCGCCATGCAGAATCCACGTAGATGCATCATTTCCATAATTTAATAAAGAATGAATACGAAAGGTCATTCACCATGCATGCGGTAATCCATATAGACAAAGTTATTCCAACAGTAATAATAAAGAATGGAATAACGTAAGAATTCACCAGTACGCGATGTATAAGCATGCATGTGTTATTCCAATGAATAATAAATAATGGAACTGTGACACGCGTAATATACGCATGCATGTGATATTCCAAATGAATAATAAAGAATGGAACCAGTCATGCGTAATCAAGATGCAGACGTGATATTCCAAATGTAATAATAAAGAATGGAATAACAAAAGAATTTCACCACGATGCGGTACTTTGCATATGTATAAAGTTATTCCAACATAATAATAAAGAATGGAATAACGTAAGAATTTTACCATGTATGCGGTATTTTCACATAGCTAGAGTTATTCCAACATAATAATAAAGAATGGAATAATGTAGCTTCTCTCTTATGAATACGAAAGAAATAATACCTCTTATCTTAAAAAGAAGACCTGATACTTCGGAATAAGGAGGTAGTAGACTTTCTTTCTTTCTCTTCTTCTTTCTCTCTATAATAATTGCTCTATAGCTTTAATGAATTGGAGAGAAATGAAGGAAGAATGAGCTTTTATTTATTGGAAAATATAGTTTCAATACGTTTTGGGGCTCGAAATATTACAGAATAATACCTTCCTCTTTTCCTTCATTTTTAATTTAGTCCTGCAAGTATTATCAAACTTGCACCACCTCCCCTAATAGTAAATCATGTGAATCAATAGTAAATTATGTGACTCAATAGTTCTAAACATGTGAAAAAATTAATTATAGTATAGTACCTCCATCTATACCTCCATTTTTAATTTAGTCATGCAAGTATTATCAATCTTGCACCAACTCCCCTAATAGTAAATGAATGTGAATCAATAGTACACACATTTAAACAAATAGTTATAATCATGTAAATCAATAGCAATTAATTGCTCATTTATCCGGTTAATTACCCGATTGGTCAATATAACCTCCAGACATCAATTATTATCAAAATAAATGTCGATTTTCACTAACATTAATAATTCCAATACAATGGAACTATCAATTTCATCTTTAATCAACACAAACTTATTCATCATTAATATTATAATTCATAATATTTAACAACCAGATCGTTCCCAGGAAAGAGGGGGCTTTCCGATAAGGATTTCTCGTTATTAGCGAGCAATTAGGTGACCAAACCTCTCCTTAACAGAACTTCTAGACATTGTCAATATTGCAAATAATAATATGAATAACTTTGCCGTCTCAATTATTGATTTAATAATATAACATATTATGCAGATGATACTGTGACAATAATTGAATCAATAATATGAGAGATACTATGCAACAATTACTGTAGCAATAATTGAGTATAACTGAGTGACTTCTTACGTAAGCATCAATAATCAATACCGTGTGCTACTATGCACCCACGCCAGATTATTGTACTTTTACTACCGGTAGTTCAACGCTTTTAACGGTAACACTTTCACCATTATTTTTATAAAAGATAATTACATTGCTTTTCTAAATACGACAATACTTCTGTTGTGGGGTCCACTAATGATTATGACGTCGTACAAATATTCCCTGTTAAAACGAATATTCCCCGACTAATCGAATATTCCCCGACACAACGAATATTTTATATCAACTTGCTTACTTTTCAAAATTTTCAAATATCACCCTTAACTTTAATATTATATCAAATCCACACCATAATATTCAAAAAAATATTTCGAGAAATTTAAATCTTTATTCATAAAATTTGGGGTCTCACAATTCTCGCCCGAAATCAACCAGGTCACAGCTGACCTGAAGAAAAAGATGCGCCCAATGGAGACTTTTGATGGACTGGGGGATCCCTATGACCACTCCGATGGGTATGATAGACTCATGACGTATTAAGAGCATTCAGATGCAGCCAAGTGTCACATGTTTGCTACAACTTTGAAAAAAAGTGCCCGAGAATGGATGAGAACCTTGGCATCGAGATCGATTAGTTCGTGAAGCAATCTTCGGGAAAAGATACATGCTCAGTTTGGGAGTAATAAAAGAAGACGAAAGATCACTTCTTTACTCATGCAGGTGAGACAACGTTCGGATGAATGCTTTGGTCAGTATGTCAAGAGGTTTCGAGAAATGGTGGGGTCGGTGGCAGAATTAAATTCACCTCGGGCCCTAGGATTCTTCACAATGGGTCTTAACATAGGAAAGTCAAAGAAGCTGATGATAGACCTAGTTATCAATCCTCCTAGTGACCTATCTGAAGCTTTTCATCGGGCTGAAGGGTACATCACCATAGAGGAAGCTATGGGAAACTTTAAGCCACACTCACATTCTTATGAAAAGTCTAAGGACCGAGACAAGTAAACTTATCAACGGTCGGACAATAATCAGGGGAAAAAGAATTACAACAATGGGGGATCGAGCAGTGGCCGACCACCCTTTCGGAATAGAAATGTCAACAAAGTCTATACCCCTCTCAATACCAATCGGGCTAAGATATTTGAGGAGATCTGGAACAAACCTTTCTATGAGCCTTGCTCGACGATCCCGAATCCTGGGAAGAGGAACCGGGACAAATTCTGTGAATATCATCAGAGCTCGGGATATTCAACGGAGAAGTGCTATGACTTAAGGGATCTGATAAAAAATAATGTGTAGAACGACCAATTGGTTTAGTATGTAACAGGTCAGGAAAATGTCGAGGCACAACAAAGGGAGGAAAGTAGAGGGAAGGTACGGGACACACAACCAAAATAGAACCAGTATGTTCGAGGCGTAATTGATGTTATTTTGGGCGGTTCTATAGGGCGTATGATCAAAAAGAAGAGGAGCGAGCATCTATATGCATTGTTATCAGTAACAGGTTCAACATTCAGAAGGGATCGGGCTTTCCCGGGGACAGTCATTTCCTTCTCGGATGAAGACTATCCCACAGATCCCATAGAACCACATGATGGGGCGTTGGTGATAACTGCCCAGGTCAGACCAGTGGACATGAGAATAATGATGATTGAAAATGGGTCCTCAGTCGATATACTGTATACCCATGCCTAACAGAGGTTGGATCTAGATGGAAGAAAGATAAAATTGGGGCAGGAAGGCCCTTTATACAGGTTTAGTGGAGATCCAGTGCCTGTGTCGGGAAAAATTGAGTTGTCTGTCATATTCAAAACCTCACCTCAACAGATAGAAATAATGGTTAGATATTTTTATGGTCTAGATGGATTCGACGTACAATACAATCTTAGGAAGGCCGACCCTGGCAGCGTTGTAGGCAGTTACCTCCATACCACAATTCAAGATCAAGTTTTCGACACCGAACGAGATTGGGGAGGTAAAAGGTGATCTTGATATTTCCCAAAAGTGTTATCAGAATACATTGATCTCATCGGGAGTTGGGGTAAGCAAGCATAAGCAGAAAATGGCCATCGAGATAGAGTTATTTACTGAAAGTAGTACGGAGCCACTTGCCTTGCCTGCTAAAGAGACAGAGGATGTAGAACTGATCTCGGGGAATAAAGAGAAATTGATAAAGATTAGTTCGGGGTTGATAGAACCGTTTTGAACTGGGCTGATTGATCTACTTCGGGTGTATGCCGACATCTTTGCTTGGGTACCCAGTGACATGCCAGGGTTAGATGAATCGGTCGCATTTCACAGGTTGCATATGGATCCCAAAAAGAAACTGGTCATACAAAAAAGAAGGATTTTTGCCTCAGAAAGACAGAAAATCATAGACGAAGAGATTGCAAAGCTTATGGAGGCAGATTTCATCTTTGAGATTGACTACCCAGAATGGCTAGCGAATGTGGTATTGGTACAGAAGTAGAATGGGAAATGGAGGCTATGCATCGACTATACAGATTTGAATAAGGCATGCCAAAAAGATTTATTGATCAGCTAATCGATACCATCAGAACTCGATGAGGAAGGAGGATATCCTGAAGACCAGTTTCATCACTCATCGGGCTATATATGCTTACCAAAAAATGACCTTTGGATTACTCAATGTCGGGACGACGTATCAGCGAATGATGAACTATGTGTTCACAAGGCAGCTAGGCAAAAGCATGGAGGTCTATGTGGAAGACATCATTGTTAAAAGCATGTCAGTCCAGGACCATCTGGATGAGCTGGAAAGCTGCTTTTAAACCATCAAAGAACATAAGCTGTGACTGAACATGACTAAATGCACCTTCGGATTGTTCTTGCTATTGAGCGAAAGTGTCTGGTTGCAAGAAATCTTTACAAGCAATGCAGACACTTTCGCTCAACAACAAGAATAATCACCTGAGTCTTTGTAAACTTTTCAGCTATTTCCTAAGAGTTCATTGCATTTGATGAAAATGTACACTAGATAAAGTCTATATATATTTATTTTTTTGAGATTTTTCTGACTCTCTTTGGAGGTTATAAACCCTAGATTCCCCTGACAATCTTTTGTTGTATTTGTAAATTATAGTCATGCTATAATAACCAAGAATTTCTAAGTCTAATTGTAAATAAATATATTAATTAATTATTAAGGATATTGAAAACTTTATGACATGTAATGATTAAGTATATGGACAAATGGATATTATAATTATTTAGCAATGACGATAAATGTGTAATGACCGATGTGGGTTAGAAATGTGATTAAATGAATATATATATATATATATATAATATTAATGTGTATATATATTTATTTAATTTATAAAGAGATGTAATAAGAATGCTACATAACCTAATTATACATTAGGTATGGAAAATTAAGTAACCTAAGGGTTATGGTATTGTAGAATATTAGTATTTAAAATTATACTAACCTAAGAGATTAATCTTATTATCCCAATTTATTATTTATTTTAAACCTAATTAAAACAAGTCTAATTGGGTTATAAAATTAAATGTACATAAGTAATCAATTAAATTCCAAAATGAGATGAATGAAAACCCTAATTAAATAATTAGGGTAATGTAAAGTTAAAATGTTGGACCATGTCATTTTACATGGCCCAAACTAATTAATTTAAAAACTCAAAAATTAAATAAAATGGCCTAACTTCTAGCCTAATTGAAGAGGGACTTTTTGGTCATTGGAATAATCAAATTTAACAATAAAAATAAACCAAATTGGAGCAAAGTAAGGGGGGAGTACCCAGCCCCTTATGGGTGTTTTAAGGAATGTGACTAAAATTATTTTTGATCTCTTATTTGTCAAAGTTGGTCACCAACTCTTCACCCACTCCCTAGCCCATGTGTCACTCTAATCCTTATCCAAATTATTTTGTATATTCGATCAAGTAAAGCAAAAAATGTGGGTAATATACATATACATATAGATATGGTATATGCATATTTTTTACTACTTATATAAACCCACAACTCATTAGTAAATAAAGTTTACACTGAGAGAAAGGGTGAGTGGGCGACAACCATATAAAAGGAAGGGGAGAAGATCTTTGAGTCTTATGAATCCAAAATTTATCTCTTACTTTGATAAAACAAAAAAGTGTGCCTTTAGATCAAGGTAAAAATATTAATAAATCCTAAGCTTTAATTTCATGTCTTTTGTTGGTTTTACAAAATAAATAACCTATGTACTTGGAGTTCAAAACCCTAGATCTACATGTTTTCTATGGTTTCAAGTTTGGATCTTACTTATTTAAGTGTTTAAAATATGATCAAGAAGAAGGAAAAGAAAGTATTTTCAAAAGTTTTAAAAAAACCTTAATCTTGTATGCTTTGTATATTTTTATGTTAGATACATGTAGATCAAGCTTTAAAGGGCTATAAGCATACTAGAATGGTAGATATAGAGTTAAATGGGTTTAACATGTGTATTTGTATGTGGTTGTGTAGAAAAGCTTGGTAAAATGCATGAAAAGAAGTTTTATCGGAAAACTTAATTGAAGGTGTGATTGAAGTTTTTCATTTTGAAACTTACTAATAATTTTTGTGATTTTCTTTCTTGGTATGTTAGATATGTAAGTTAAGAACAAAATCCCCTTTGAAGCATGCAAAAATGTTTTAAAATGAGTAAGATATGAATTTTTTTTTTCTAAAAACACCTCACTGTTGAAAGACTGTGCAAAGAAGTCTGGTTTGTGGCCAATTTCAGTAACCAAATTAATTAGTTTTAATGAATATTAAATAATAATTAAAGAGAAATAAGATTAATAATTTGATTACACAGTATTTGATTACATTAAATAATAACTAAACATAATTAGTTATTATTTATTATTAAATAATAACTAAAGGTAATTAATTAATTATTATTTAAATAATATTAAATAGTAATTAAATGATGATGGCGATTAAAAATAAAGAGAATTTAAGTAACACATTAATTAAACAATTATAAGAAATTTTTAAAGATTTAATAAGTGTTTATCACTTAAGGAAAATATTATTTATTAATTAAATCATTAACCTAAGATCAATTAAATGTCTTATAGGATTAATGATAGTATATATTATATTATGTGTGCCTTGTGGTTGATTTATTTGTTAGATAAATAACATGAGTAAGTGTAAGATCTTAACTTTTATGAAATAAAAGTCTAATTTAATTTAGGCTTAAATATAATTTACTACCCTAAACTATAGGTCATATTCCACTTCGATGATCCACTTTTCAATTTTGTCAATTAGATGATTGGACTATTAATTTTTTTTCACTTTCATTCAATTGGCCCTGCTACGTCAAAAATTGCTTATGTGGCCATTGAAATGGGGCCATCTGCAGCTGATGTGTCTTAAAAAAATAATTTCTTCACCCTTTTGTTAAATTAAAATGTTGAAGTAGGGGTAAATTTGGCAAATTATTTTTTATTCTCTATTAAAACAAAACAAAACAAAACAGTGCCATATCTCTTTCTTTAATCGACCGGCAAAATATCCCCCGTCTTTCCGTCTTTCGATCAGATCTGCGTTGATGAAGATTTCCTTTGTATGTGAAGAACATATCAACGTTGAAGAGGAAGGGGGAGCCCGTACGTTTTCACATGAAAGTTCAAAACCTGAGATGCATCCTCTTAGATCTCTCTGGAACACACCGATCGACAGTGGATAGGAGGTCTTGATCGAGGACGGTGAGCGAGTGGGCTGAAAGTCAATATCTCGTGTTTTGCTGGTACTGTGCTCCGATTTTGGGAAGCTCGGTTGTTGAGATTTTAGTGTCTTAAAATCTAATTTAATTTGTGCTCTTATTGTTAAATCCAAATTTTAGATTGTGTTTATGCCTTTTTTCTGCTATAAAGGTTTATTGTTCCTGGATTTATAACAGTCGCAGTGGTATTTGGGCTTAAACTTGCCGGAATCCATGGAGTGGTTTCGATGGGTCTCCTCTTGTTGCGATGCAACCGTTCTGTGTTGGAGAGATTTCTGTTATTGCTCTTTAGTTTGTTGGGTGTTTGGCTGATTTTTTCATTAATTGATCTGCTATTCTTCTGCAAAGGTCAATTCTTGGTATTTCTTTATTATTCTTCTTCTGCAAATGTCGATTTTGGACTGTAGATTTTTTTTAATTTGTTCTTCAAATAGAAGAAAGTAGCAGTAGAATTATAATGACTCTTGAAAGATTTTTTTTGCATAATTTCTGTAGAAGAAAGCTGCAGAAAATTTTAATGGTGGCTTTTGGTTGTTGGGTTCGTTCTAATGAAGAACAAAGGAATGAATTGATGATTGTTTGTTTAATTTTTTTTCTTTATGTTATACTAAAATGATTTTTATTTTTATGGAATAGTTTTTGTTTATTTTGATTGAATATGATATGAATGTTAAATTATTCTTTTGCCCCTTCATTTTAATAAAATGATTTACAATAATTTAAAAATTATATTTCTTTTAACACATGCATAAGCATGGTATGCTACATATTCACCTCCACATCAGCAATTTCTGATGTGGCAGGGTTAATTGAATGAAAGTGGAAAAAATTAATAGTTCAACCATCTAATTGACAAAATTGAAAGGTGGATCACCGAAGTGGAATATGGCCTATAGTTTTTAGGGTAGTAAATTATATTTAAGCCTTTAATTTATGATTATTATTCTAAAACTATAAGATGTTAAATTGATAAATGGTCAATTAATTAATCGGATAATCGAGTAAATAAACGGAGGGGGATTAAATTTCTAGAGATGTGGGCCATGGGGGTGGCTGCTAATTGTTGCAACAAGTGGGAAAATGTTGAACTCATTTTACATATATTCTACGCTTTTCCTTATTTTCCTCACTCACCCCTCATGTGATGTTAGCTTAAGAAGGCAATTATCAGCTTTCTCCTCTTCATTTCATACTCCCGTAGCCAAAGTTTCAGTTAAGTAAAATAGAGTTAATGAGATAAGATGAAGAAAGAAGAAATGAAGAAGAAATGAAAACTAAGAAAGGTAAACTCAAAACCTTTGTTAATCTTTGATTTTCATATATAGTTATTAAGTTTTATGAAATCTATGGAAAAAGTATATGTTGTGCTTATTAATTTATGATCGATTAAACTTGCATAAACATGAACCAAATGAGAGAAATCAAGAAATCAAATGAAAAATGAAATCTGAAAATTTCATAAAAATTTGTTTGCTACCATGTTTTTGTAAAATACATAACTCTTTATGTATATTGAGTTAGGAGATGAGTCTTATATCAAAAGAAAGCCCTTGAAGTAAGATAAGCACATAAATTAGAATCACCCAAAAATTCTTTGTGGATTTTTATGGTGACTTTTTGAATGAAACTGGTCCGAATGACTGATAGTCCGAAAAATCAGTTTTCTTAGGCTCTATTGCGTGAGTTATATTTTTTAATCCGACCATTGGATCGTTGTAATTTTTGGATATGTTATACATATATAAGTTGAGTTTATGTCCATAAATTTATAACCTTTAAAGATTAATTTATGATTTGTTATGATTTTCGTGAGGTGGCTGGTTCGAAATTTTTCAAGCAGAATTTTTAGCAGCTAACTTTAAGTTTTAAAAATGTATAACTTAATGATTTTAAATCCGATTTGGGTGATTTTTGATGCTAAATTGGATTATTTGAAGACTAGTTTCTATTAAAATTAATTAAATTGATAGTTAAGTTTTTTTAATGGTGATAATACCATAATAGTGGACTGATATTTTTAAAATAAATTGTCATATATGGGTTTCTTTAGTTTTTTTTATTCATTTATAAGTTTTGGAATATAATGCGATATAAAAAGACAACTTGAATGAATAATGAATTATTAGTTAGTTTATATGTTATTCGAGATAAATATATTTTGGTGTTGACCCCGACTTTTAATAGAATTTAAATTATGTATAGTAAGGTGTTGATTTAATAAATGTTTATATATTTAGATGGTTGTAGTTTATCATCGCTTGAGGTGGTGGCTTAGTGGTGGAAAGACGGACATAAGTCTCCATTAACGTGGTTTCGAGTCTTGGTAAATTCCTCTATACTCAAGTAGTCTCACGCCCTGAATTTATTCGGGGGTAAGTTGAGTCCTGGATTTATTCGGGGGAAAGCTGAGTTGTGCTGATGAAAACACCACTGAGGCCTCCAAACTTTTTGGTTAACATACACTTATTACATGTAATTATTTATTAAGAATATTCGTTTGATCGGGGAATATTCATACGAAGGCGTCGAATTAACCAATCATTGGTGGACCTTATAACAGAATAACTGTCGGATAAGGAAAGCGACATAAATAACCTTTTTAAAATTTGACGGCAAAACTTTTACCGTGAACTATTGAAATACTGGTGATAAAAATACAGTAATATGCGTGATTCCAAAGTAGTACACGGTATTCCTCAGTAGCACACGGTATTGTACAGTGATTCATATTATTGATTATTACGTAAGAAGTTACTAATTATTTTATTCAATATTTGTCACAGTAGTTATTGCACAGTAACAATTATTATTTGATATGATATAATTAGACCAGTTGGCAGTATTGTGAGTCTATGTTAATAATTGTGAATAATAGTTCAAAGAATGAAAAAGAGTGTTGATTAAAAGATAAGTATGATATGCAGATGTTTGTTCAATTATTTTTTTACAAAAGTAAGTCTGGTAGGACTTTCCGACACTCTACTTTTCCTAAAGTAGTATGGACCACATTTCTATTATTGATTTTTTTTTTGTTAAAACGTGTATAAGTTGGTTTAATTTTCTTCGTGGGACCACAAATTCCACTACCAACATTATTATATACCTCATTTAGTTATTTTATCAAAAGGGGTGTGTGACGCCCCCAAAATAGGTCCACACAACCCATTCTGAGTTGCCAGATATCACACTATAAAAATCAAAATACAAACTTCATTTATACAATTGTTGAACTGTCGTGCAGAGTACGTCAACATATGAGCTGTGAGTTTTAATACAATATTGTCTCGTAGACAATATCCAAACTCAAATTATTACAATGCCATATAAAATACAGCAGCAAATATTTCAAGACCCCAAAGAAAAACGAGAAGATAACTATCATGTTCATTCTAATGAGGTGCACTTTTGACGCTTTCAAAGTCGGGTTCTCATCACCCTCTTGTTGTTCACCAAAATCAATTATTAAGTGACGTATAATACCCATCTTAGGTACTCAATACAATTATATATTGCATGTCATGTCATTTTATAATGTATTGAGAAACTTCAATCTCGGACCATCGCATTATTCCCCTGTTATCCCCGTTCGACCCAGCTACACTCTTATTACCTGAAAGGAATTGTGAAGCAAAAGGGTGAGCACAAATAGCCCAGTAAAGAATATCATGGCTAAGATAATTAATTTATCAATAGCCTTCATCAGTAATAAATCAGAGATTTAGAACATATGGTAGATGATAAAACTTTTCAACCATAGTTACAGCGGAACGAGCAATCTATTAGAAGAGTCAAATAGACTATAAAGTCTATTATCTTTTCCATGTTAAAAGTCCACCAACAATATTTTATCCTTGTAACATCAATCAATAGTTCATGTCCACAATCATATGAATAACTCATAATCATAATTGTGGTTCTAAATTCCTCTTCGCACCCAGGACGAAGATAATTTTCATCACCTGTCTTTACCTGAAACTTCAAAGATCATGGTTATACCAAATCACAATTCCTATTCATAATCATATTAATAAATTCATCTTTTCACTACGAGCCAAAGATATTCATTAACAGTTCATCTTTGCACTACAAGCCAAAGACATGCAACTGTATTTTTAGAAGAGTCAAGTAGAGCATGATATCTACTATCTTTTACGAATTAAAAGTATATTTTCAATATTTTATCGTTGTGACTCAGCTTAATAATTAATCCACATCATCGAATCATCCTTGCACTACGGCTAAGGATATTCATTAGTATTACGACCACGAATTATCCATGTACTACGGGCTAAGGATATTCGTGTTTTCACCAATGGTCATGATTATACCGAATAATTCCTTGTCATAATCATACCAACAACTGTCCATCAATGCACTACGACCAATGAGGACTTTTACCACATCATTTGTAACATTACGGGTCATGATTATACCGAATGATCCCTGATCATAATCATCCAATCAACATTCCATCTATGCACGTAAGCCAAAGATGACTTTCATCACAATATAAGTATGAGGATGATGACAATGATATAAGAATTCAATCAAATGAGATTAATGATAAATATTAAAGACTTTAAAAAATTTAATTTATCCAGAATTTAAAAATGTCCAAATTATCAACACGATACTGCTTTGTGGAGTAAAACTCAAAAATAATATCCATGTATTAAAAATAATTTGTACAGAAAAGAAATAAATTTTTTTGGTGAATAGTACCCCGTGAATAGTACCCTATGAATAGTACTTCGGGAATAGTACCCCATGAATAGTACCCCGACATAAAAAGTGCCCCAAATACCTGAGTGAATAATACTAGAGTTAATACTAATCGGGTGAATAGTAACTCATGAATAGTACCCCGACATGAAAAGTACCCCAAATACCCGAGTGAATAATACTAGAGTGAATAGTAATTGGGTGAATAGTAACCCGTGAATAGTAACTTGTGAATAGTACTTCGGGTGAAAATATTGATATTTAATAAGAAAGTTCATATCAATATTCTAATAAAATGGTACTGGATAAAGCGTAAAACTCACGGATATTTCACTAATTTCAAGGATTATAGAAGCAATACTTACCATAGTAAGTTTAGATTTAAGAATATGAAAAGAATTAACATACGAAAATTGCAAATGAATTTTCATCTGTCATATGGTAGGTAATCCGCGTAGACAGGTTATTCCGACATATTAAAGGATGAATACGAAAAATAGTATTCCTTATGAATACAAAAGAAATAATACCCCTTACGAATATAATAAATAATATCCCTTACGAATATAAAAGAAATAACGTCCCTTACCTTAGTAGAAGACCGGATACTGCAATAGTGAAGTAGCAGAATACTCTTCTTCTTTCTCTCTATAGCTTCTCTTGTGAATCTCAGTGAATTGGTGAGAATGAAAGAAGAATTTAGCTTCTATTTATAGGATAATGGACTAAATAGTAACTTATTCATGAACGGTCTAGATTGATTTACTATTAGAACGGACGGTCCAGATTGATTACTATTAAAACCACAACCGACGGTCCAGATTGATTTACTTTTAAAACCATCACCGACGGTCCAGATTGATTACTTTTAAAACCACCACCGACGGTCCAGATTGATTTACTTTTAAAACCACCATTGACAGTCTAGATTGATTTACTATTAAAACCACCACTGGCAGTCCATATTGATTTACTATTAAAACCACCACCGACGGTCCAGATTGATTTACTATTAAAACCACCATCAATGGTCTAAATTGATTTACTATTAAAACCACCATCAATGGTCCAAATTGGTTTACTATTAAAACCACCACCAATGGTCCAGATTGATTTAACGTATTACGCTTTAGTACCCCTAAAGTTTTCCAGGTTTGCATTATTCCCCTCTAACTTTTGTAATTCACTTATCTTCAATAAACACATTCTTAATACTTCAACAATTATTCATCATTAATATTATAACTCAGAATATTTAACAACCAAGTCGTTCCCAGGAAAGAGGGGGCTTTCCGATAAGGATTTTTCCTTATTGGTGCGCAATTAGGTGACCAAACCTCTTCTTGACAGAACTTCTAGATATTGTCAATATTGAAAATAATAATATGAATAACTTTGTCATCTCAATTATTGATTTAATAATATAAAATATTATGCAGATGATACTATGACAATAATTGAATCAAATAACGTGAGATACTATGCAACAATTCTCGAGTAGCAATAATTGAGTAAACCGAGTGGCTTTTACGTAAGCATCAATAATCAATACCATGTGCTACTATGTAACCAATGCCAGTATTACTATATTTTTACCACCAAGTATCTCAACAGTTTAACGGTAAAACTTTATTTATTATTTTTATAAAAGATATTTACGTGCGTTTTTTAACTCATTTGTTATTACATTGTGGGGTCCACCAATGATGGTGTCGTCGAACGAATATTCCTCGACGAAAGAATATTCCTCGACCAATGAATATTTTATATCAACTATCACCCTTAACTTTAACTTTTTATCAATTTAACTATTTACTAAATAAAATAATAATTATAAGAAAATTAAATACTTTCATTTCATAAAATTCAGGGTCTCATAGGGTGTGCTAGTTGTCTCCTTAATTTTCAGTATAAATAGGTTGCTCGGTTGAGCAACTAAACACACACCATCACTACACTAAAAATATAAAATTCTTTTACTACAATATTGTGAGAATTTCTGTTGAGTGTAAGGTTACTCCAAGTGTGGATAAGGAATGCAAACATTGTTTAAGTTGATCAACTTCATAGAAACCAAAATTAAGTCACATGCTAAGGTAAGGGGTATCATTTTTATGGTAAATGGACACCATTTTTTTTCATACTCCATATTATGGTAATATATTATTATTCGTTTCTTCAGCTTATCATTAAATGGTGAAAAGTCCTGAAATGATTAGAATATCCTTAATAGTTTGTGCTTCATCTAATATCTTGACCTGAATCTTTCTATTCAGTTTTAAGTTATTATATTTGAGCCGGGAACTTTACATTACTTGAACTTTATATTCTATCAAGAATTCTAATCGATTTTCTAGATATAATGTTGGAAATTTGGACTCTGGATAATTAAGTTGAAAATCACAAAGATCTATTTTATCTTATTATTCTGATTATTTCTGTCCATTCATTATATATATCATTGTCATCATCCTCAGAATTAAATTTGTGTTGGAAAGTTATCTTTGGCCCGTAGTGCAAAGATGGACTATTGATTATTGGTTTTACAGTTGTATGTCTTTGGCCTGTAGTGCAAAGATGGACTATTGATTATTGGTTTTAAAGTTGTATATCTTTGGCCCGTAGTGCAAAGATGGATTGTTGATTATTGGTTTTAAAGTTGTATGTCTTTGGCCCGTAGTGAAAAGATGGACTGTTGATTATTGGTTTTACAGTTGTATGTCTTTAGCCCATAGTGCAAAGATGGATTGTTGATTATTGGTTTTACAGTTGTATATCTTTGGCCCGTAGTGCAAAGATGGACTGTTGATTATTGGTTTTACAATTGTATGTCTTTGGCCCGTAGTGCAAAGATGGACTGTTGATTATTGATTTTATAAATGTATGTCTTTTGCTGTAGTGCAAAGATGGATTGTTAATTGGCATAACTATTGGTGTTACAATTGAATATCTTTGGCCTTAATTATAAAGATAAATGTAATGGTATAATTATAAACATGAACTATGAATTGATATAACCATGATTTTTGGTGTTTCAGGTAAAGACGGGTGGTGAAAGTTCTCTTTATCTTGGGTACAACGAAGAAATGTTGATCGGTGTTACAGGAATAAAATATTGATGATGGACTTTTAATTTGGAGAATATAGTAGACATTATGTTCTACTTGACTCTTCTAATGGATTTTTGATTCCGCTGCAATTATGGTTGAAAACTTTTATCATCTACCATATGTTCTAAATAGCTGATTTATTACTGATGAAGGTTATTGATAATTTAATTATCTTAAGTCATGATATTCTTTACCGGGCTATTTGTGCTCACCCTTTTGTTTCACAATTCCTTTTAAGAAATAAAAGTGTAGCTGGGACTAGCAGAGAGAACATGAGTATAAAGTGGTGTTTCGAATTATTCGCAATCCTCATCAAGTTATAGAACAGTTTGGAATCATAATTGTACTGAGGACTTAAAATGTGTTTGTCGTATTTTATACGTCATTTAATAATTAATTTTGGTGAACAACAATATGGTGATGAGAGCCCGACTTTGAAAGCGTCAATAATACACCATATTAGAATGAGGAGGACATAAATCTTCTCGTGTTCCTTTGAGGACTTGAAACATTTGTTGCGGTATTTTATATGGCATTATAATAATTTGAGTATGAATATTGTCGTATTATATACATTACAATATTTGTATTGAAACTCACATAATATGTGTCGTCGTATTTTGTACGACAGTTCAATTGTTGTAATAGGAAAGTTCGCGTCAGTAGTGTTGTTTTTGGTGACTCAGAATGAGTTGTGTGGACCTATTTTAGGGCGTCACAGTAAGCGTATAAATATACAATTATACATAGTACTAATTAATAGATCAACCTTATCAATGCTAGGTCATTCAAAGAATATTAATTAAAGCTAAATAGATGTAGCGCGTCAGACAAGCAAGTCTTTAACCTTAAACTTCCTACGTTATTGCAAGTTCTCTAACTCAAACTTGAGTTATTATTTTCAAAGCATGTTAGTGAATAATTATTGTTGATTATTCGCATCTTTAATGATTATTGATAATCGCATTTTGTGCAATTGAATTCCTATTATATTATTATTGAATTGTGAATTAAGTAAAGTTCTTTCATTCATGAACTATTTATGAGATAGATCTATGTTAGTTGTATCAGTTAGATCAAGCATGTTTAAATTTGTTAAATCAAATACGTTTTAAAAGTTGTTCTCAATCAATTGAATTGGTAAGAACTTTTGATTGAGAAAAAGAACAAATTTACTAAAGCATTATATTGAAAAATAATTGTTGCTCGATTATTAAATGTTTATGCATAATACACCGGGTATGAAAGGCTACCTTGATTACCAAAACTTATTAAAAGGATCAGTTTAAATATTGACAACCTTAATATTTGTTCATGATTATTTCAAACCACTTAGCATTTATTATTCAATTAATGAAACTTAATTTATGTTCTTTCACAATCGATTCTATTGTTGAACATTGAAAGCTAAATTCATTTCTAATCATGATATATCTCCTTTGTATTTAAACTTGTTAAGCAACTTAGTTGTTTACTCTTGCTATATCATAATATTTATTTCAGCTAAGCCAGAGACGTCCAAGAAGGACAAGGGCAAGGAAAAAGTCCAAGAATAATCTAATGAGAATGTTTATGTATTATTTTATTTTGATGTAATTTGAATAGATAAACCTTTTATAATAGTAAGGGTATTATGTTTTAGTTAAGGTTAAGAACACCTTGAGATTATATTGTAAGACTTTATATTATTGAATAATGTATATTTATTATTCCGCAATAGATTCCGCATTAGAGAACCCGAATTTGGGAGCGTCGCACATGGTTATTTAGAAAGCTCTCAATCCCTTTGACATTAAAAAGTGATACACATTTCTATAGCTCGATCATGCCAACGAATATGCTCTAGATTTTCGAAACTAATATTAAGTAGTTTAATTTTGAAGGATTAAAGCTGCCATAATGTCATTAGTCACAAACCTCGCGACGCAATAAGATGATACAAGAGGTTGCTTATGGAGACAATTTAAACAAGCTGACTAATGATTTCCAATTGAAGTGGAACAATTAATATAGAATTAGTTCTATAGAAAGTCATATACCTGAAAGCAACACCAGAGCATCCTGAAGGTTTGACAAATCAGTGTCTAATTTATAATCCTTGTAAAACTCAAACGATTCTTCTAGTTGATAAGTTATGTTTATAATGAGATTCTTTCCACAATATTGTTGTCTGATTTTGAAACCATCTACATCTATTGTGCTACTGCTGGGTTATTTATTTATTTTTTAAATTTTCTTTTTTTTCTTTCTTTCTTGTTGGGATTGATTTATACTTCTACGGATCCGACTAAATAATATCTACTACGACAGGGTAGTCGGAGGATTTATTAGTAGCTCGGTCTTGAGTTTTACTAATGTATTGGGTCTTACGGGTTTGAAGAACCCATGTTATAGCAGTTAGGGTTTTCTAGTTATTATAAAACATTGTTTGGTGTGTGGATCATTGTAGAGTATGTGATGAATCTAATGAATGCATCAGACAAGTAGACTAGCCAAATTGGTGAACCTATATAAATTTATCGTGTGTTTTATTTTTCCTGTTCTTCATCTAATTTTTCTGTGTGATTGTGCTATATTTTGATCTTAAATTCTAACATAATTTCTTCTCAACATAAAATTAAAGTACTAACTTGTTTCATCGAAACTTGTTTGATTTTGAAATTCTGATATGCTTTTTATGGTATACCACATGCTGCAAAACTATACAAAGAAATGATATTCCAGAAAAAGAGTCTCATTTGTTATTTTTTTTTAATATTCCACAAAAAAGTCTACAATTTAGTAATATTAGAATAAACAACTCAATATCCTCAATATTGAAATCATAAATTCATTATCTACGTACCAACTATCAACTTACTATTTTTAAGACTATACATTGAGCAAAAATACATCTTTAACATTCATAAATTTTGCAAATGACTCATATAACAAGTTCCTTTTGCTCTTTCTATGGTTTGCCATCTTTCAACTAATTCGAGGTTCGTTTCCAGGCTTTCCAGCAACTCCTTTTGGGTGTAAGGCACGTGTAGTACATGCTTTTCTCCGGAATGGAGCTTAGCCCCTTCACCATTAGATACTTTTTAGGAATGTCAACTGCCATGGCTAACTATTATGTAACCACAAGATGCATGCAAATCCTTAATATACCATAATGAAAGTAATGTCAACAGAGATATTTTACTTGCATTTTTGTTTTTGTTTTAATCTGTAAAAAAAAAATACTAAATTTTATTAAAATCCATAGAGAATTCTACTTGCATCATGTCTAGTCTGTCCCGCTAATATAATATATATTGCTGACATGAATATTTGCATAAAATTAAGCTTGGCAATGTTTAAGATCATTTAATCGTACCAGTTGACTTGAATAGTTGATTACGGAATTGATGATGAAAATCTCAAAAAGTTTCTATTTGGCATTATTCAATATTCCTTGCCATTTGTAGCCTTTACAAGATTTTAATTTATGATGTACTACTACTAATAATTAACTAGATCAATGCCAAGAAAATGACATGAAAATCCCAGCTATAAATAGTACATTTGTTCACAGCTCTTACATATTAAAAGTATCATTCCGAAGAAAAAGTCTCTTGGAAATTAAGTTGAAGCATGAATTTCTGCAGACTTTTGTACTCAATTCTCTTGGTAGTTTACTTTGTTATATTATGTTCAGTTACAGGTGAGCTTTGTTATATCTTGTCTAATACCTTGAGAAATTATATTTAATATATAATGAGTTGGACCAACTCTTTTCATAACCAATTGGTTTTGAGTTAGAGAGTTTGATGTCTTTATCTGCTTAGACTTGTGCTCATTTTATAAATCTATGAAGCTTTTTCTTCACAGGAATTCACTCTTATCATTTTGAATCCAATTAAGGCCATTCATGGATTTTTTACGCTCATATTGTTGATTTTTATTGTAAACTGCAGTAGCTTATGATCCCTTGGATCCGATTGGCCACATAAAAATTAAATGGGATCTTTTGTCTTGGACCCCCGATGGTTATGTGGTAAGTGCTTTATCTCTATTTTCATTCTGCAGCAAGTCTTTTTGGAGTAATTGTGCTAAATGTAACAACAGCAAGGAATGTAGCATCACTATCCTATAACTTGTAAATAATATTACTTTTAAAGCCTTGCAATCTTGAGGGTTTGTTCGGTTAGTAGTATTCATAGTTTTTGCCACAGTAACATTGGGTACGTTTGGAGTCTAGATCCAGACCAAATGCACTACACCATTTTTGATAAGTTGTGTTTAAGCACCAATTGCGTTTCTAAGATAATAAGTTACGTTTGAAATAAGCTTCTTCTAAACGAATAAGATTTTTTAGTGTATTTGCACTTCCAAACACTAAAAACACTCTAAATGCTATGTAACCTAATCCACTCATTGCCAATTGAATTTAAATCGGATGTTTCAACATGATATCAAAACAAGTACACGTCACACAAGTCACCAAAACTAACTCTTGAAACAAACACTTTTTAACCAATGAATTTTTACTAGGAGAATTATAACCATGATAACTTTTGTAGGCAATGGTGACTATGACAAACTTCCAAATGTATCGTCACATAACGAGCCCTGGCTGGACCTTAGGGTGGACATGGGCGAACGATGAAATAATCTGGTCAGTAGTGGGAGCTCAAGCTACTGATCAAGGAAATTGTTCGAAATTCAAAATTGATAGCCCACATTCTTGTATGAAGAGTCCCTATATTATTGACTTGCTTGTTGGAGTCCCTTACAAGCAACAAGTTACAAATTGCTGCAAAAATGGTATTTTGGCATCATGGGGGCAAAACCCTGCTGCTGCAGTCTCAGCATTTCAGGTGAGTGTTGGAAATTCAGGTAATACAGATGGAACGGTAAGAATGCCGGAGAGTTTCACCTTGTTTGGTCCTGGATTAGGGTACACTTGTAGTCCTGCAGCGATTGTACCATCCACGGTTTCCCTATCACCTGATGGAAGAAGAAAGACTCGAGTTATGAGTAAGTCTTTTTGGCTTTCTACACTTCTTTAACTGAAAATATTTGACTAAAATGCAAAATTCTTCCATGTTTCTGTGCGATGTTTTCATATTTGGGCTCGACTGTCTGGCAAATCCCGCACTTCAAAGTACAGTTTTTATTTCATAATCATACCTTTTAATGTATAATTAGCGGTTTCAAATTAACCCAAAAGGTACTGATTGTATTATGAGATAGTAATTTATTATAATATAAAGTCAAGTACCATATCTCCACAACGGAAAACACGGGTATATTTTTACATTTAGTCAAAATATTTCCTTTCTCATTTGTGTTGTTTTAGACTAATATGCAAAATTGTCCCTTGTGTTTGTGTCCATGTGCTGTTTTTTGTCTTTGAGTTTTGTTAATAAATTTGTAAACTCCTCTCTCAAGGTATAATTATATATTAATGAAAAATTATACCTTTTAATGTATAACTAATAGTTCAAAACTGTCTCCCACTACTAATTTTACCTTGTGGAAGAGTTTCGGCTAATACCTGAACTCATGAACAAAAATGTCATTAGTGGAAAATTGAGGCCAGGACAGTATTAGTCTTTCTTTTACTAGTAATGCCGAAACTAGTTGCAGAAAGAAACTAACTGCCTGATTCCCATCTCTCAACTGCAGAGACATGGGAAGTAACATGTACTTACTCACAGATGTTGGCCTCGAAGAATCCCACCTGTTGTGTTTCACTGTCATCTTTTTACAGTGATAAGATCACTCCTTGTTCATCTTGTTCTTGCGGTTGCGAAAGGAAAACCAATTGTCTCATGTAAGCTATACAAATTTCCTCTTTAGATGTATTTGTTAACTTTTATAAGATAATAGCTTCATCTACGTACAAGTGGGATTTTATTCCGGTTTGTTTGGTAGAACTAGCTTTTGCAGTGTTAGCGTTTGGTGCATTTGATCCCCGAATTCTTGCGTTTGAGATAAATTGTTTCTAAACAAACAAGTTTTTAGAGTGCGTTTGAACGTTAAAACACACTAAACGCACCAAACGCCCTCTCAACAAACAAACACTTAAGGCAAAAAGATGATATTGTCGCGCTTCTACAGTGCACGCGTCACATGTGTCCAGTCAGGGTTCATTGGCATGTTAAAATGAACTACAAGAAGTATTGGCGTGTGAAGATCACCATCATAAATTTCAATTATGGTATTAACTACACACAGTGGACGCTTGTAGCTCAGCATCCTAATCTCAACAATGTTACACAAGTTTATAGCTTTGGTTAGAAGCCTCTTCTCCCATACCGATCCATAAGTAAGTCCAGACATACTGGATACTCTTATTAATTATACTTACGTTCTCAATCTTTTTATTCCTACCTATCAATATTCTAAATTTAGGGGGTGTATTCAATTAAGATTTTTAAAGACTTTTTTTAAGTGACATATTTTTGTAGAATTTGTGGGATTTTAATGACTTTCAAAGACTTTAAAGATTTTTTTAAAATGACTTTTATAGACTCTATGAAATAAGTAATAGACTTTTATAAAATTTTTATCAAGACTGTGATAGACTTTTGTATACTTCTAATATATCTTGCAACTTATATTAATTGTTAATTAGCCCATGTGTACAACACCTCCCTCTTTTTTCATGAACTAGAGTAAATCTCATTATATTATTGTGGCATGAGATTTTATATATGTTGAAAGCGTTCATATTATTCTACTACTTTTCATAATACATTTGGATACTTTGGATACCAATAAAACTTTAGAAATTACGAATTTAATACAAAAATTAAGTTTACTTTTCATTGAGCTATATATACTTTATGCATATGCGTACGCTTATTTCGAATTATTGTTTTTCATTCCAGTCTACAAAAGTTGTCATCAATACTTATTTACGTAATTAGCAATTAAAAAATTAATATAAACATTTGCAATATATATCGATTTCCATTCAAATATTTGAATATTACCTCGCCTTAGTATCAAAATTTGCAAATAAAAATAATATATACTTGTTTCATGTATATTTTAAAATAGCAAGTTATTTTTCAAATAAAAAATATTTTTTATTTATATTCTTTTTAATAAATTTTTAGTTTAGTAATGTAACATATAATAAAATGATGATAAAAAGCTTGAAGAACTTATATATTTTATACAACTATATATCACTATAAAATACGTATCTATATAAATTACTTTCCTCTCTCTCTTTTTTTTTTCTTCATTTAACTCTCGATTAAGTTAATTTAAGAAATTATAAAATTATAAAATATTGTGTATTTATTTTTATTTTGAAATAATAACGTGTGTTTATTATTAAATAACAAATAAATTCAAAATTTAAAAATTTTGAATTTTGTACGTTGACTACAAAAATAAAATAAATATTTTATTTTTGTGGGTATAGCAGAAGTATTAATTATTCTAGATTATAAAGTAATTAGAAATATTGGATTCATGTGAATTGTATTTTAAATTTATTTAGCTTATTAAGATGAGATATGAAGTCTTTAGAAATCTTTAGAGATGAGGTCAGACTTTGGATATGAGTTGATAGTTATAATTCTTCTTCTAAAGTCTGTCAAACTCTACCATTTAATAGAAATCTGAAAAGTCTATGACTTTTTGAATACCAAAATACTTTTATAGACTTTGTAAAAATCTTAATTCAATGCCACCTAACTTTTAAAGACATTAAAAAAGTTGTAATTGAATACCACTAAACTTTTATAAACTCTTTAAATGTCTTGATTGAATACAACCAAACTTTTAAAATCTTTAAAAGTCTTTAAAAATCTTAATTGAATACACCCCCTTTAACAAATACTTCTTTGTTGTTTTACTTATTGTTGCACAAGTATCAATATTCTAATTTAGTATTGGATGCTCAGACATCACATTTGTACTAAATTATATATAGAAAAAATCAAGTTGTTGATTCAACTAGATATCTACTATAAAACTTAGTTTAATTGCATTAGATTCTAAGAGAATCCCTAACTAGCTATAAACATTCATATAAAACTAACCCTAGTATAGCGTGTTTTAGCCTATACAGCATATCATGTATCTATAGTAGTTCTACAAATCGTCTCGCATTTCAAGTAATAATAAGTCAACTCAAAACGGAAAAAAAGGGAACGAATCGAATTTTCTTTTAGTATATGAAAGAAATTTCAATAATGCATGTAGACTATGTAGTATATGAAATCTGATTATTATGCCAAAATTAATGCAAGTTTAAATGTAAAGGGATTTGTGTTAATATATATATGAATGAAGTTTTAGTCCAAGTTTTGTACTAAATTAATTTCTTTAAAATGCAGATGATACCGGAATGTTTTATGGCGTAAAACATCACTATAATGACCTATTACTAGAAGCCGGTCTAGATGGAAATGTTCAGTCAGACTTGATTCTTAAAAAGGATATGGAAATATTCACATTGAAGCAGGGTTGGGCATTTCCTCAGAAAGTTTACTTCAATGGTGATGAATGCACAATGCCCCTTCCTGATTCTTACCCGAATCTTCCAAGCTCTGCCCGTAGGCATCATCGCATTGTAGAACCAACTCTTGCTACCTTAGTTTTCCTTGTATTGCTAGCCTTTGGAGATTACTTTATGTAGAAATTGGAAAGAAAAAAAAACTTCTTTGTAAATCTATTATATATACTAAATCACAGTACATAACACAATATATTGACATCTGTCATTCAAAAATATAACACCTGTCCATTCTAATTAATGTTTCTAAATATCCTTTACACAAATACCCATCTACCATAAAACCTAAATTCATTTACCAGATTCCCCTAAATATGGCAACTAAATTAATTTAAATTCATTCAAAAGACGAACAAGACTCAATCCAAAGGATAAACATCCTGTAGATTGCTTGCTGAAGAGCTGGTTTTCACCATTTGATTTAGTTACAGATTCTCCAATTCAACCAATCTTTCTCTCTCCTCAATTCTCAGACTCAATGATGTGTTACGGCTCACATCGATTGCCATCGAAAGCTCCTTCTCGGGCGGTGGAGGATCTGAGTCTCCATTTAACAGACCACCACTCGAGAACGGCGAGATTCAGATGGCGAGCTCAGCTAGACGAGATGAAGCGATTCGTCTCCGTCATGGAGATACTGGTCTCCTCTCTTCTCCGGTACCCAAAATCTAGCCCTCAACCCCCTTCTGAAACTAAGAAAGGAGTGAATTCAATACGCAAATATTGTTTATTTACTAAAGGTCATGTTTGTATATATGTATCAATTTGAAGTTTAATCTTGCTCTGATGTTAATTTTTAGTGTTGTGTTTGTGACCATAAGCATTAGTAATTGTTAGCATCATGATTCATTCACATTATCATCTGTTCTGGTTTTTATTTTTATATAATGTTTTATCAATTGAATGGATATATCAACTTTTATTTGTTTTTTGGTATTCCCTCCAATTATTGAGGAATTATTGTTCTAGGTAAGAGAACGTTGGAATGTCGATATTTTATTGCGATTCCTGGCAGAATTGCTTCCATATTTGCACAAAAAAGCAGTTGAGACATGCCCATTTCCTTCTGCCTCAGATGCTGAAGGTGAACTGTTTTCCACGTCCTTGCTTGAATTGTATGCCGGGTAAATTTTAACTTTACTGTTTTCAAGTGTATGTTAGCATTTCTATTTAGATTTTTGAGATTGTGTTACAATAGTTTTAAAACTAACTGTTGGTCTGTTGCAAGCATTGAAGCATTTGGGGCTGTACCTTTAATTAGCATGTGGACTGTGGACTTATAACCAATTATGCAATCAATACTATTTTAGACACATTGTTTATTTAGTTATTTGTTTTTGATATGTTAGAAGCACGATTTCTTATTATTTTATATTTGGTTTACCACCCTTTATTTTTTTTTCTTGTAGTTATTATTACTTAAATTGTGGTAAAATGCATGTGCTTATTATGCTTTGAGTAGTGTTTCCATTGAGAAGATATTTGGTTGTTGGTACAGAAAAGTCACCTATTTTAGGCCTACATCAAACCTTGAAGGTTGCTTTTGTAGCAGATAGCACTGATTTAAATTTTGGCAGCATCTTTTCTGTTAGATCAAAATTCGACATAGAGGAAAGGACTCCTATTAGACATAAACATGGGACTTTCTGAAATGGTACCTTAAGATGCAAATTTTTCTTCAATTTAAGAAAATTTTCAGTGAACTCAGGGCTCCACTAGCCATTGCTATTACGGGCTACCACTTAGGCGATCCCTACGACAAGAAGCGTAGGCCTTGAAGGACTAGCTAGTAGAAAAGTAGGCATGGGTCTAATGCTAGGTTTGGATTGGAGGAATGAAATTGGTGAAGAAATGGAATAGTGAGTGGAATGCTTCATTCTAACCAAACACAATTTTTTTTCATTCCATTCCTACCTTGATTCCTACAATCCAAACGTAGCATAAGTAATTGGGTGTACTTCTATTTCAATTTGCAAATACTTCTTCTCCGTTGGATTCTCTCTCTCGCAAAATATGTAATTGGCCAATTGTGTATATTAATATGCATGGGAGAAAATTGAAGTGAAGAAAAATTGCCATTGTTTTTGTTGGCTACTTCTTAGGAATAATAAATGTATAGAACAATTTTGTTCTGAGCTTCAGATCTTAGATGTCAGCCTGTGAATAGTTAAGGAATAAGGGTTTCTGAAGCCATTTAAAATTTTACTATTTTTTAAGGTTTTGGATAGAAGGCGTTGTGAGAATTTACTTTCTTGCTTTTAATTTTAGTACTACTCTCTATTACTTGCAGTCTGCATAAAGGTTGCTCTCGACATTGTCTCGCCTGAAAATGTAGGGGAGTGCATTCGTTTGACTGAAGAGTTTCGGCTTCTTTCGCAGAATCATAGATCTAAGGAAGACAAGTTAGAGTTATACCGCCTAATCTTCATTTTTGCATGTCACCCGTCAAAAAATATTTTTCAGCTTTTTATGTCTATTATCTGGTTGTGTTGGTTTGATTTGAGGGTTGGGATGTACATGTTTATGGAATAAGGAGCTCTTTTGAGTTCACTATTTGCTGTTAGGTGGAATTCAAAAGACTTGTGATGGACAATAAAACACAAAGGCCTAAAGGTTTTAGGACTCTGTTTTAACAGATTGGTGACACAGAATTTGTAAGCAGATATCAAGTAGCTGGACAACCTTTATTGAGTTTGACTGCTAACCTATGCACGTTCTGCATCAATATATTTAAATTTTAATATTAGATTTATTTTTTTTAAATATGTTGTGGAATAATTACAGCTTTGGATCTTATATTCTTGTATGTAGATTACAAGATTGGAACAAAACTCAGTCAAGGATGCGTAGAAGGATGAATGTAAAAATATTACAATTGGATAATGTATTACAATTGTTACTATCTTACATCGTGAGCTCTGCTCAGGTACGAGTGTTTTCTAAAGAAATTATTCTTTTGAGGCCAAAGCTTATCTCTTAACATAGTTTCTGACACATTATTTTTTCAGCGTTGTCCTCCTCTTTCGGGTCACATCTTCGTGTTTTGGGTGAAAGAGAACGTTGGAATGTCGATGTTTTATTGCGATTGCTGGTAGAATTGCTTCCATATTTGCACAAAAAAGCAGTTGAGACATGCCCATTTCCTTCTGCCTTAGATGCTGAAGGTGAACTGTTTTCCACGTCCTTGCTTGAATTGTATGTCGGGTAAATTTCAACTTTACTATTTTCAAGTGTATGTTAGCATTTCTATTTAGATTTTTGAGATTGTGTTACAATAGTTTTAAAACTAACTGTTGGTCTGTTGCAAGCATTGAAACATTTGGGGCTGTAGCACAACATTTCAAAAATGACATGGTATACAAATATATACCTGGTATTAAATTTATGTTGGCGATCAACTTCTATTCCACTGACTAAGTCATTCTCCCTCTTTGTAGATTGTTAACAAAATACGTGTTCAAATGGATGCTTTCCTTGAAGATGGATCACATGAAGCTACAATTTCTGTGATTCGTGCATTGGTGGTGGCTGTACCACATACGACAGATAGATTCAGAGATTATATCCTCAACCTGTCCCTTAAATGATTACTTTCAGTGCTTGAAGTAGTTCAGCTAACCGTTTGTATCAGTCTTGGTTCGTAATTACAACCTTTCTTTCTTAACTTGATGTACATCTGTTGTCCAAGATTTCTTAACTTAATTTTTTAGATATATAATCCCCTAAATCATTAAAAATCTAAACTGTTTTGATAATATCAACTGTTTTGATATTATCCTTTGCAATTTAATTATTATTTAATAAAATCACTACTTTATCTCAGCACTACCCTCTACAATGTATATTCATCTGTTTTTTTGGGTAAATTTTGATCATCGCACAATAATCTACCATGTTCTTATTATATTTTAATTTATTAATTGTACGTACACATTTATTATTAAAAAATTGAATAATTCCGCCACAACGCTGGGGTTTGTATCTAGTAGATAAGCTAAATGTGAATAAGGAGAGTTTGATAGATCAAAATTAGGAGGGCATAGTTGGATCCGGATCATCTCCATTTCAATTTTAAATGGAGCGTCTCTATTTAAAGGTTCAGATTTAAAATTATTGGATCTAAGGTCTAGAAACTGTCATCTCATTTAAAAGTCACTAACCTAACTCTAACCAGTTAATTTAAAAGTCACTAACCTAACTCTAACGATCTCATTTAAAAATCACTAACTTAACTCTAGCCATTAATTTAATATAACACTAATATATTATTATTATTATTATTATTATTATTATTATTATTATGTCCCTCATTTTTTTTTAATAATTATTTTATTTTTATTATTATTATTTTGTATTTTTTTTCTTTTTTTTTTGGTGCGAAAGTTATGTACCTATTTTGTTTAAATATTTATTGAGTGGATCTTTGTAATGAGCACTTTATCATGTTAAGGTTATGAAGGACAAAAAAAATTGTGCTACATAAATTTATATGTTCTTTAAATGTCAGTTATTCTATTAAAAAATTACATGGATTTTAAAAATATTTCTTTAAGAAATCTTAATATGTACATGAAATAACTTAAAAGAAAATTAGTTTTTACCAGTCATTTAATTAATGAACGTAGCAAAAAAAAATTAATATTATTTTATATGTAGTTTAACTCAAAATTGTAGGTTGCTATGTGTAAGTTAGGATTACATTTAGTCAAGTAAAAAAATTTGAGTAAATTATAGGTTATAATTTTTATTTTTTTCTTTTTCTTTTTTTGTCCTTCATAACCTTAACATGATAAAGTGTTCATCACAAAGCTCCACTCAATAAATATTTAGACAAAATAGGTATACATAACTTTCGCACCAAAAAAGAAGAAGAAAAAATAGAATACAAAATAATAATAAAATAATTATTAAAAAAAAACCAATGAGGGACATAACAAAATAAAAAAGTGCTAATAATAATTATAATATTAATAATAATAATAATGATGATGATAATAACAATAATAATAATAATAATAATAATAATAATAATAATATATTAATGTTATATTAAATTAATGGCTAGAGTTGGGTTAGTTGCATTTAAATGAGGTGGATATAGTTATAAGAAAATATCAAAAAATATTGTGCAAAATATCAAAAAGTGTTGGATAATTTTCAATATCCTAATCTTGATTGCGAATTAAAGTATCATCAACTGATCATGTAAGCAACACTCAACAAGAGTTGGTTTAGAGGTCGGCTATGCCAGGATTGCTGACAGTGGACAAGAACTCCTTGAATCAGTTGAATTAGTTTAGCTTACGAATGACCACATCCTAATTTATTTTATCGCATTAAGTTTTTCGTTTCGCAATACTTCAAAATGGTTACATATGTATCAACATGTATATTACTTTCTTTATTTTAGTTTAGTTTCTATTGTGAAACAAATTTGCACCCGAAAAAAGTGTATGTGCAAAGTATGTACCGTGACGTCCCCAATTTCAGGTACCTTTAAATTAATATAAAAATATATAATAACATAAATGTAATTATTAATTATTACAATATATCTCACTCTAAAACTCAGGGTTTCGGACCTTTAAATATTCAGTACATGATATGTATATAATAATTATTACAATTCTTCTGACTATTACAAATAATTCGTACTATCTTCTATTTGTTCAGCTTCCCTTTTCCTTTGTCAATACCGGAGCTTCGGTCCACTTTGGCTTTACTAAAAACGTTTAATTTAAAGCAAGGATGAACTATAAAGCTCAGCAAGTATAACCAGTTGAATAAACAACAAAATCAAGAATCATGTTACTATTTCTACAACTGAATAATAGTCGTTTTCGCATTTCGAATAAATATAAATAATAATAATAAATTCTTTTAACATTTTTGAAACGACATACTGAACGGTCAAAAGATCTTAAAATTTTTATTTTCGTAAAGGTTCAATAGTAGTTCAACTATGAACCGTCTGGCTTACGGGCACGTTGGGTGATCAGCCTAGTGTACCCTATATTGTACAACATTCTGACTAAACGACTATATGCGTTTGTTTGACCACCACAAAGATCTATCGGGATTTTTCTGATGTAAAATACCCCAATATTAGGGTTGTTCATCTCATATTTGAATCTAAATCCGCACCGACAACTCTACTTAACCTCAATAATATTTTAAAGATTTATTTTTAAACCGATAAAATATTCAAATCTTCGTCTAGCCGGAACAACTGACATTGACATACATTTTAAACAGTGTGTGAATATAGAACTTTAAATCTTAACTAAAATGCAATTTAGCATAGCTGAATAACTTGTACAATTATTAAAAGAATTGCATAAGTTTAAAGTTCACACAATATATAAATATTGCGTAAATTAGAAATTCAATACAGTTTTTGAATGAAGCTGAAAAACTAGCACAATAAAATAACTTGTGGAACTTAAAAACTTGCGAAAAAAGTTTAAGAATATTTGCCTGAAGCGTTATTTAATAATTACATTAAAAACACCCTTCAATTATCCTACATATTTAATTAACAATAATATGCCAATTAGTCAGATGAAAAGTCCACATATTGGTTTACATCGCATTATTACTTATTTTATATCGTTCGAGTTTTATAATTTAATTAGCACGACAATATTTTTCTTTAAAAATGTCTTACGGTGTTGCGGCATTCGAGAACACCACAACCCTCTGAACGACTCTTTATGATGGTTTATATCCATTCGTATTTATTTTATAATATTTATTATTTTTTTTATTATTATGAATTTTATTTTCAAGTTGGGATAATATAGAACAATTGTCAAAAATATCGCATGTCGTTGCGACACGACACGACTACATGCCCGTGACACGCTCGACACACAAGGCGCAACTCAGCGTCACCCAACACGCCTCGACGTGCACCACGTCACTCGGCGTCCCTAAACATTCTTTGACATGCACCACGTTGCGTGGCGTTGCATAACATGTCTTTAATTGACTGTTCTGACCCCCCTCCTTCCGACCCTCATAACTTGGTCGTTATAAGTCGAAATTAGTCCGTTCTCGCGTCATTTTCTTCCTTATAACATCTACTAAAAATCCCCTCGAGTGGAATGTTTTTCCAGACCCATTTTCAGGTCGAAACAGTGGCCCCAAAAACCTCTTGACGACTAACTTTTTATTTTTGACAGATTTGATTTAGCCTCCTTCCGAAGGACATAACTCCCACCTCCAGACTCGGAATGAAGTCATCCTTACGTCTACAGACTCCTTACTTAACGTAATACATAACCCCCAAAATAGAAAAAATTTCCAGCAAGTCAATCAGAACAGAAATCTGTTCGAAAGTCAAGGGTCACACAAGGCTTTTTGATTTTTAACTAGTTTTACGAAAAAAAAATTGCCATGACTTATTTACACAAACTTTTGCTTCCGACCGTTCCAATTGGGTGGTGTTCGTAACTCCTAGGAACATAACACAACACCCTAGAACTTAATTTTTTCACTTGAAACCCCACACAAAAAATGTTCCAAAATAACCCCTAGTTGTGACGCCCCCAAAATATGTCCACATAACCTAATTTGGGTCGCCTACATAATCCAAATATAAATCTTCCTATTTACAACTGTTAAACTATCGTGCAAAATACAACAACACATAAGCTGAGAGTTTCAATACAAATATTGTCTCCTAGACAATATCCAAACACAAATAAAGTCCTCATTATAATTATTATCACACTATTTTACAAAATAGTGAAGACTACTATAATAACAATCTTGGACCATTATTCCACTCCCCGACTAGTCCCAGCTACATTCTCGCCTCTTGAGAAGAACAATGGAACCAAATGGAAAATGGTGAGCTCAACTAGCCCAGTAAAGAATATTTTGACTAAGATAATGAAGAAAAAATTATCCTTAGTCCTCAACAGTGAAAAATCTGATAGAATACAATAGACAACAAGTTTTAGATCAACAACTGTAGTGGAACAAGTAATCCATTAGAAGAGTCAAGTAAAACATGATGTGTATTATCTTCTTTGATTTAAAATTCCATCATCAATATTTTATCCCTATAACACCAATCAATATATGTTTCAAATCAACAAATTATCCATGCACTACGGGCCAATGATATTCGTTTGTATCACTAGTGGTCATTATCATGCCAAACAACTGTCCATCTATGCACTACGGGCCAAAGAGGACTTTTATCACAAACCTTTATCTATAACATTACAGGTCATGATTATACCAATACATAATTCCTGGTCATAATCATACCAATCAACAATACATCTATGCACTACGGGCCAAAGATGACTTTCACCACAAAATAAGCATGAGGATGATGATAATGATATAAGAATCACTCAAGTGAGATCAAAGATAAATATTAGAGATTTATAGTTCAATTTATCCAAAGTTCACGAATGTTCAAATTGTCAACATGATCACCAATTGTGGAGAATGATATTCATGTATCAAAAATAATTTGGATAGGAAAAAAAATTCACTGTGAATAGTACTCATGAATAGTACCATATGAATAGTACCCATGAATAGTACCCCGAATGAATAGTACCACGACATGAAAAGATTAAAATTTCAATAAGAGAGTTCAGACCAATATTTCAGTGAAATGATAGTAGATGAAGCACAAACCTCAAGGAATTTCTAATCATTTTAGGAATTATAGAAGCAATAGTAAATTTAGATTTAGGAATATGAAATGAAATAATACAAGAAACTATAAATGGATTTTCATCCATCATGTAGTAATCCGCGTAGACAGATCATTTTCACAACTTAATAAAGAATGAATACGAAATGTTATTCACCAGGCATGCGGTAGTCTGCGTAGACAGGTTATTCCCACAGATTAATAAGGAATGAATACAAAGGGTTATTCACCATGCATGCGGTAGTCCGCGTAGACATGTTATTCCAACATATTAATAAGGATTGAATATGAAGGGTTATTCATCAGGCATGCGGTAGTCCGCGTAAATAGGTTATTCCCATAGATTAATAAAGAATGAATACGAAAGGTTATTCACCAGGCATGCGGTAATCCGCGTAGACTGGTTATACCCATAAATTAAGAAAGGATGAATACGAAGGGTTATTCACCAGGCATGCGGTAGTCCACGTAGATAAGTTATTCCCACAGATTAATAAAGAATGGAATGACAACCTTTATAAGTATAAAGAAAATAACATCCTTTACGAATACGAAAGAAATACCTTAGTAGGAAATTGGATACTGCAATAATATAGTAGCAGAATACTCTTCTTCTTTCTCTCTCTATAGTTTCTCTCACTATAACTTGTGATTATAACTTTGCTCTTCAAAAATGGTAGGAAATAATGAATGGATGGAGAAATATTTATAGGCTAGGAAAATGTGGTAAATTACAAGGTTAATTATAATTTAGTACCTTCATCTTTGCCTCTATTTTTAATTTAGTCCCTCAAGTATTATCAATCATGCATAACCTCCCCTAATAGTACTTTCATGTGAACCAATAGTTCCTTGCATGTGAACTAATAGCAATTAATTGCTCATTTATTCGATTAATTACCCGTTTGGTCAATTTAACATCCAAAAATCAATTATTATCGAAATAAATGTTGATTTCCACTAACACTAATATTCCCAATACAATGAAAATATTTTTATCAACAATTATTCCTCATTAATATTATAACTCACAATATTGACAATCAGATTCTTCCCAAAAAAGAGGGGGCTTTCCGATAAGGATTTCTCCTATTGGCGCACAATTAAATAACCTAATCCCTTTTCTCGACAGAAATTTCTAGACATTGTCAATAATGCAAATAATAATATAAATAACTGTGTCGTCTCAATTATTGATTTAATAATATAAAATATTGTGCAGATAATACTGTGACAATAATGGAATCAATAATATGAGATGCATATACTGTGGCAATTATTGAATGAAACTGAGTGACTTCTTACGTAAGCATCAATCATCAGAGATATTGTGCAATACCGTGTGCTATGTGCAACAACGCATATTACTGTACTTTTATCACTGAGTATTTTAACAGTTTAACGGTAAAAGTTTTGCCGTTATTTTTATAAAAAGTTATTTTTGTCGCTTCCTATATCCGACAGTTATTCCGTTGTGGGGTTCACCAATGATTGCACCGTCGTACGATTATTCCCCGACAAAAAGAATATTCCCCGACCAAACGAATATTTTATGATAACTTGTTTACTTTGAAAAATTTGAACATATCACCCATAACTATATCATTATATCAAATCAACACCTTATTATTCAAAATAATATATAGAGAAAATTAAATCTTTATTCATAAAAAGTTGGGATCTTACACTTGTCCACTATTAGTCCGTTCTTTCATTCATTTACTCATAAGTTTGTATTTTCATTATTGGTTACACTTTTCATGAAATTTTAAAAGTATTTTAACATATTTAAACTATATACACCCTTTATCACTCCAAGATCCTTCCAAGATCTTTCATTAAAAATCACATCCAGCAACAAAACACTTCCTAGCATACTAGAAAGCTTTTAAAAGAAAAAGATGAAGTAGATAGGTTTTTGATTCTTACCTTCTTCTTCGTTCTTCTTCTTCTTCTTCTTCTTCTTCTTCTTCTTCTTCATCTTCTTCTTCTTCTTCCAAGCTTGGATTAACTTTGATCTAGGCCTCTTCTTTTTCTCTTTAGGTTCGACCCTCTCCTCTCTCTTTCTCTAGATTTTCTTTTTCTTGTTCTCTCTTTTCTCTCTCTACACTTATGAAGTGAAGATGAATGAAATAGCTAAGTGTTGGATGACTAAATTAATCATCCTAAACATAACCAAACGAAGCATGAGTTAAGTTAATCTAACCTCAATTAAACTAACCTAAGCTAGACAACTTAAGGGCTTGTTTGGATAGATTAATTGGTTGGAGGGAACAAAACATTAAATGTTTGCTTCATTTGGATATAAAAACATACAAAAATAGTAAGAGAATCACTCACTTGGTCCCCTCCCTCATTCATCCGCCCTCTCATCTCTTTGTCTCACCATTCCCACATTCAATTCACCACATATTTGAAATGATTGCAAATGACACTTGGCCATCAACTTATTTAGTAAGTGACACCTACTCCCCTCTTAGGTTATAACTAACCCTTTTAGCCTTTTACTTTCCCTTATCCCATGTGCTAAATAACCCACACATGACACATGGCCTCCATTTGTTTTTGCTCCAAGCATTAGGTTTTAACCCTAAGTTTGAGCCTTGACTTAACCCTAAGCCAAGTCATTCTAACCTGATGCTCAACCCTAGCCTAAATTCTCTAAACCCTTGACTCAACCCTAGCCAAGCTTCTAAACCCTTGGCTCAACTCTAACCAAGCCTCTCTATACCCTTGGCTCAACCCTAGCCAACCCTTTTTCAATTCCTAACCAAGCCATTAAAACTAGGCTTTGTTAGACTAAAATTAATTTGATTTCTCATTTTCTTTTTAGTAATATTTTCTAACTTTTTCGGTTACGTTTTCGTAACTGGCTCGGTTAGCCAAAAAATCAACTTTCGGTTTTCGAAAATCCAATTTCGCCATTGTTCCCTCTTTCCCAAATAAACGCTAATTCACTCTTCGAAAAGTTAAAAAAATGATGTTGCGTTAATTTCATGAATAGTGTTTTTACAATTTTTTTCATAAAAAACTTTTATTAGAGATTTTATCTCTCTTTCTCAAATAAACACTATGACGTAATTTCAAATTTCGAAAATAAACGTTTATTAACATTTTCTGCATTTTATGAATAATGTTTTTGCGTTTTCTCAGAAAAATTTACTTTCTCCCAAAAACTCCAAACACTCATACATAGTCACGTAACACGTAAACTAGGTATTAATCGACCTAAAAACTCATAACATGCAATTTATCTTATCAAAATATTTATTTTATTTAATACATATTAAAAATCTTATTACAAAATAATCTACAATCTCGATTGTTACATGTATAACACGATAACTCTCTCAAACACAATTTTACAATTTTAAAATTATGGGATGCAAAGTGTGAAACTAGTATGCACACAAGCCAATCGTGTTTAATGATAAAGCATATACTTTGTAATAATCTTATTCATTTATAAAAAAAATTATTTATTAAATGTTTTAATTTATCTACATGGTGTTGTTTTATGATATGTGATAAACCCATAGTTTTGAGCAATACTTTTAGAATCATGATGTTGATCATGCTAATAAGATCTAAATTCTTAGATAGCTCACAAACTAAAATTGTTCCCAATCGTTGGATTACTAAAAAGGGGATTAGTGAATCCGGATAGATTGGTACATATGTTGTTTGCTCATTGAATGAGGATGATTGATCTCATGATCATTTATGTGAAGACACTAAAGCAAATATGTAGGTGCTTATTGGAGAATAATTAAGTTCAATCGAATTGGCTCGCTAAAGAATACATAATAGAGTTTTACTTGTCATCGTCAATAGAAATTCTATAAAGGATAATAAAGACAAGTGATCCTTGAGACTTGAGATCATCATAAGATCTCGTGTATGATGAGTTATACTTTGACATGCCCCTTAAGACCCTTAGGGTATATCAAAGGGTATGCTTGGGTATAATAAGTTGTACATGGAGATAATGAATGATCAACGAATAATCTACCGCTTCTAATAAAAGAAGGGAATGTCTTATGTGATTCGATAAATGACAACCTAGTTGTCATTGGCCAAGAGAGAATGAAATTAGAAAGGAGTTTCTAATTTGTATTGTTTGGAGTTATGCATTTAAGAATCGAAATACATATAATTAAATAAATTAAGACTTGACAGTAATTCCATATCTTATATTTAATTAAGACATTGTATGATGGAAGGATTGAATTGTACGATAACTATTTACTCAAGGATTCTTTTATGATTAATGTTGAAATATATATATATATATATATATATATTATCTGGAGAGTCGTTGATCGCTAAAGAGGCTTATTCTTATTGTAAAATAAATATTATTTATTTAAATAAATTAAATAATTAATTTATTTATTTAAATAAGATTAGAATTATTCTAATTGATTTATTCACAACCGGTTTAATATGGAGAACCTAAAGGGTCACACCATAAAAGGAAGAATATTTATTTAAGAAAAAATGGCATAATCGTAATAATAAGTTAAGTGTATTTAATTTAATCTATGGTGATAAAATAAATTAAATAGCTTAATATTTATTATTTAATATTTTGAAAATATTAAATAATTAATAAGAGAGTCTTATTATTATTATTACTATTATTATTAGTTTAATTTCTAAAGAAGTTTGCGAATTAATTAATAAAAGTACTCTCATATATTCCTAATAAGATTAGGAGGCTAATTAATCAAAAGAGTTTAATTAATTATTCCTAATAAGATTAGGAAGCCTAATTAATTAAAAGAGGTTAATTAATTATTCTTAATAAGAATACACTACTACAAAATACTAAATAGACAACGCTTAAAAGACAACGTTTTTATTTTTTATAAAAACGTTGTGGTATTTTTTTTCCACAACGTTTTTAAACAAAACGTTGTAGATATATATGCAAAATCGTTATCTATTTAAAAGGATATTTTTTTTATTTTAACTAGATAACGTTTTTTTTAAAAAACATTGTCTATCTAAAAAAACACGGTGGAAAAAAACACAGAAGCTGAAAGTTGAAATTAAAACAAGTTTCCTATCTCTTACTTGCTCGTTTTATGCAGATGAGTTCATCTCTCCTTTTCCCTTCCATTTCTCTTCAAAATCTTGCCATTCTTGAAGCTTCAGAATCATTGAGGAGCTTTAATTCGGTTTGTTTCACGGGTTTCAAGCATGGAATTCGAGGTTTTGGTTTGAGAAATTTGGATAAATCTAGGGCTGATAAATCTAGGGTTCACACCACAAAACCCGTCTGATAAATCTAGGGCTTTTATGCAAGTTTCATGTTCAAGTATGTTTTTTCATCTATATCTCTAGTTTTCTTGTTGTTGGCGTGGTGTTGGGGGTGGGTTATTTGTTTAACTTTGTTATTGTGATTCCATTTTTGATGATTTTCTCCCCTGATTTATGAGTGTAACTCTTTGAGATTGTTTGTGGTAGTATCATTTGCCTTTAAGTTCTGCTAATATGCTTCAAGGCTTGAGGGTATTTTCTTCTTGTTTTGTTTGACAATAGGTTGGATGCTTATATACATGATTATCTTATGAAGAGGAAATACGGTGCTACCTCAAAGACATTTCAAGCTGAAGCAGAGGTATCCACAGACCTAAACGGTGAGATAATTTGGAATATCTTAGGAAAACAGAGTTGATATATTCCCTGAAAGGTTTTCTACTCTGCATAATTTGATTGATTTATTTCTCTCCTTTGGTTTTCAGTAGTTGATGCCCCAGCTGGTTTTCTCTATGAATGGTGGTCAGTCTTTTGGGATATATTTATTGCTAGGTACATGGTGCAGGTCCCAGGTGCTGTTGTATCTTGTAAGGAGGTACGATAATGGGCATATTTGTAAATTTTACTTAATTAAATGTGTACGACAGTTTGATGTCTTGGTTTGTTTGTGTGTTCATTTAATCTTTCACATGGCATAATATAGATTCTACTTTGACCTTTTTTGATGTGTTATTCTTTCTTGCTGCCTAGCTGCAATTTGTATACATAAATTAAGTTGAGTATCCTATTTCAACAACTCTTTTTACTTGATAGGTATATATTTTATTGCCATGCCCTGTTGCTAAAAGAATGAACACTGTGATGGACATTCCTAATCTTCTACTCATTTAAGGAATCAAATGTTGTAGATAATGTATTTGTTAGGATTTGGTGTATGGTAGAAGGAAGGTAGCGAATATGAAATTAGTCACGTAAGCTTTTTAAATTTTAACTTAGCTCATGGGCTGAGGACCTGGGCTGGTTGCATATACGTCTTTCTGATTATTATTCATTTCTACCTAGATAGCCTTGCAACTGATGCTGTATTTATTTTCGTACAAGTGTAAGCTTTTATCTTGATCTAACTGTATTTTTGGTTTTCAAACTCTAACAGGCAGTTGGCGCTATTGACAATGGAATCAATCAATATGATGTTGACCTACCTCCTAGGTATGTGAATAATACTAGCTTATCTTCAAGAGTAGGGAGATTAAATCTGGACTGGGTGGACCCTGACCAATCGCCTGAAAGTGAAAATGAGGCCTTTCAACGTGTAATGATGCTGGCTGGAGGCGAATTCATGGAGGTGTAGTTTTTTCTCTGATAGTCCCTTGTATCAAGTGGTTAAATAATTAATTTCTAAATCTTTCTCAGGTCAACTGGTAGTTCATAGGAAGCTTTTGCCTAAACATTAAATAATCACATAGGTTAAGCAACTAATTATGGGATAGCAGCAAGTGTTTCCGAATAATGAAACTATCTTTCTAAAATTTTCATACAGAGCATACATTTTCATGCAAAAACGTGGCTGCCTGCTCGGTCAATTTTCATGGAATGTCTTGCAGCAAGAAAAGACATTGATTCCACTGGAGAAATCATGTTGCTGACTAGAACTTGCCCTGTAAGTGGGAGTTTTTTCTTTAGAGCAATAGTCTCAAATCTATAACCTCTTTCTATATCGTAAAGTCTCCTCATTATCTTTTAACAATTAACACTGTAGACATCATTGAATTTTGTCCCCAAGTTCCAAAGTTGTTGAATGTGTATTTCATAAAATGCTAGGCCAGTCTGTTGAATGACTCATTGTCTTTGGATTAGAAACTCAGATGTATAAAACTAATTAGAAAGAGAGGTTTGGTAACAAGTAGATAATTTATTTAAATTTTTGAAATGAAGTATAAAAAGGAATGGCTTGAATTGTATTTTAGAGCTCAGCTAATAAATATGATTTAATAACATTTTGGTTGTCACTTAGAAATTAACATGATATATTGAACAGTGGAAGCTTCACATATTTGAAATTGAGAAGGAAATGAATATTGATCCTTGCATCAAATATGTTATTTACCAGGTACTCTGTACTTATCTTCCTGCCCATGTTTCACTTTGTCGTATGTAATACATATATTAACCACAATTTACATGTGTACCCAATCTCAGTCAACTTAGTTTTGATGGTATTTCTTGGTACAAATGGAAATGTAGGGCTTCTATTTGTCTACTATTGTGTTGAATGGGTTTTTCCCTCTATAAAATTTTAGCTTTGAACAAAAAGTAGTTTTTTTTGTGCCCCGCATGATTTTTTCTAGGATGATAGGAGCAACAACTGGCAAGTGCAGGCAGTAGCTATCTCACCCGATAAATTTCAGAGTCGGGAGCCTCTATATGAGTGGCTTTATAGATGGAAACCAGTGTTATGAGGGTGCTTTGGCGAATGCAAAAGCTTCTTTAATGACTTAAGCAAGAAATGATGCTTCGTTTTTGTGGTAATCTCTATGAATTCTACTTCTGGCCTTGCATCAAGAATTACAAAGTTATTTTCTAATTTGCATTTTCTGTTCCTATCCTTTGTCATGAATTTAAAAAATGTTGCAATGTCTATGTAAATAAAAGAATATCAAATGTAGCGTGAATGGATCTTTCTATTGTCATGTATGTTTCTGATTCAACTAGACGGTTGTAGATTTGTCGGGATATTTGTCTGTGTGTTTATTTGTGAGACTGATAGAAATCTGTTAACAGTTTTGTGAGACTGGTAGTATTCTGTTAAATTTGGATGGCTGTAATGCAGGTCATGTACAAATCATGATTCTGTGGTAAAAGCTGGAGTATAATCTTTCTGACTCCTATGTGCAAGGATAACTTATTTGTGGACTCTGACTGCTTGACCATTTATTAGATGAATGTGTTACTAAAGGTTAAAGATGAACACAAAATCTGGTTAATACGTGTGTCCAGCAGCAACAAGAAAGGGAAGCAGCAATGTTAGTGAGCTAGGAAGTAGAGAACCTATACAATCAGGCTGGCAGCTTGTATTTATTGACCGGGAGAATGATGTACTTCTCCTTGGTGATGACCCATGGCCGTAAGTTCTGTCTTTCACTGTTTACATATAAAAGTTATTTTGTTTTTAGCTTATTTAATCTGTTTATTCACTTACAGTTCCCTTGTGTTTTAGCTTGTTTAATCTGTTTAATCTGACAAAGTATGGTTACTGCATACTTGTAAGACCCCAACTTTTATGAATAAAATGAATTTTCTATAATTATCATTTTTAAATATTATGGAATGAATTTGATATAATGTTATAGTTGTGGGTAATATTTAGAAATTTTGCAAAGTACATAAGTTGTTTATAATATTCGATTGGTTGGGGAATATTCGTACGACGGCACAATCATTGGTGGACCCCACAACGGAATTATTGTCGGATTGAGAAAACGACAAAATATTTTTATGAAAATAACGGCGGAAGTTTTACTGATTATCTTTGAAACAAACACCGGTTAAAAAATACAGAATACGCGTGGTTTGCATCGAAAGCTACCAGTATTGATTATCGATGCTTACGTGAGAAGTTACTCGGTTTTGTTCAATTATTGCTTCAAAGAATTGTGGGCATAGTATCTCACGTTAATTGATTCAATTATTGTTGATATTTTATATTGAGATGACGAAGGCCCCCTCTTTCCTGGGAACGACCTGGTCGATTAATAGTGTGAATAATAATAATGATGATGAAGATTTTTTTTATTAGTATTATTAATGTAATAAAACATAAAAGCTTTTTATATAAAAATGTAATACTTTTATAAAGTTATTCGTTATATTAGGCTAATAGTAAAATCTTTTTATATAAAACAGAATACTTTTATAAAGTTATTCATTTTATTAGACAATAATTAGAATATATTATATTTTATTATGCATAGAGCATAGTGCCTGCATAGTGTTTGCATAGTAAAATCTTTTTAAAAGTTATTCGTTTTATTAGATTATAAATAAAATATATTATATTTTATTGTAAACCAATCTGGACCGTCCGTTTAAAGTAAATCGATCTAGACTGTTCATGTATTGAGTTCTTATTCACCCATTCTTCTATAAATAGAAGCTCATTCCTTCATTATTTCTTACGAATTCACTGAAACTCTAGAAAGAGAAAAACTGTAGAGAGAATTATTCTTCTATCTTGAGCGTATTTCTTTAGCGTTTAAGAAAGTTTTGAGCGTAGTGCAAGTTTCTTCAAGTATATCTCCGCCCTACCGTCGGAGTACTCTTCTTTATAAGGTAAGGGGTATTATTTTTTTTCATATTCATGAAGAGAACTTTTGTTATTCCATTCTTTATTATTCATTGGAATAACTTTGTATACTGTGATCTCACCCTATACTTGGTGATTTCATTGTTATTCCATTCGTTATTATTCTCGCTTGGAACATCACTCGTGCAATGCGCTTTTACGCCGAACCCAGTTCCGCTCTTTATTATTCTCATTGGAATATCCTCATGCAATGCTTTCTGCCGGACCGATTCTCGTTATTTATTATTCTCATGGAATAACCCAATGCATCACTTAATCTGCCGCATGGATGGTGATTTATGTTATTCCATTCTTTATTATTCTGTTTTGAATATCCATCGGCAAGACATTACGCTTTGATCTGGTTCCGTTATTTATTATTTTGTGGAATAACTTTTATCATGCTAATACCGCATGCATGGTGATTTCTTTTGTTATTCCATTCTTTATTATACTCAATTGGTTAAAGTTTTGACTTCTATACTCCGTGAAATTAGTGGAATATCCTCGATATTTGCGCTTCATCCAAAGATCTTTTCATGGAAATATTCTTCCGAGCATTCTTGAATTTTACTCTCTGAAAGAAGTATCATGTTGACAATTTGGACGTTATTAGTTCCTGAATAAATTAATTCTTGAACTTGTTTTATTGAATTCTTAAATCATTGTCATCATCCTCATATTTATATTTTATCGAAAGTCATCTGTGGCTGTAATGCATAGATGGACTTGGTATGATTATGACCGAGTGGATTATTCTATTGTAATCATGGCCGTAATGTTACAAATGATGTGGTAAAAGTCCTCATTGGTCCGTAGTAGTGCGTTGATGGACGATTGTTGGCATGATCATGACCACTAATGAATACACAAATATCCTCGGCCCGTGAGAAGTGGATAAATTGTGGTTAATGAATATCATTAGTAGTAGTCTGAGGATGATGTGGATTATTTATTAAAAGTCGAGTCCCAAATGATAAAAGTGATGAAAACCTTTTAAATCATAAAAGATAGTAGATTTTATTCTCTCTTGACTTTTTTAATGGATTGATGTTCATTGCAGCTTAAACTTGATGTCTATTGTATTTTATCGCTTTAACATTGTTGAAGGCTAATGATAATTTATTCTGCATTATCTTAGTCATAATATATTTCTTCTTTGGGCTAGTTGAGCTCACCCTTTCTTTCACCGTTCTCTTGAGAAAATGAGAACGTGGCGGACTAATCGGAGAACCGAGTGACGGTCCGTGATGATAGTATTAGTAGTCCTCACTATTCATTAAATAGTGTGACAATAAATGTAATGAGGACTTATTCGAGAGTGGATATTGCTCTGTAAGACACTATTTGTATTAAAAGTCACAGCCTCTCTTGTTGTATATTCTACCATGTATTTGGCGACTCGGGATAGGTGATGTATACCTATTTTGGGGCGTCATGGGTTGGTATCGAGCTTAGGATATGATCCTCGCTAAGATGTGAGACAAGAACTAGGAGGGAGAGACGGGGGAATTCCTTCGCTAGTATGACCTCACATCAAGTTTATTTGGTATTTAATTGGCTGGCCGAGTATAGAGATAAAATGTGATATGTTAATTAACTCTTGTTTTGTGACAATATTTGAAAATAGCATCCGAGAATGTTGAGAATATCAATGGAGCACGCGAGACCGCTGAGTCTCCACAAATCAATAACTGGGACAATGTGCATCGTGAAGCGACAATCCTCATGCAAACAACAACACCGACCAAATGATGAATGATGGAATGTTCCGAGGCTTCATGAAATTCATGCAACATCGGTAGAGCGCTCTCGTCCAAATGCGGTGAAAACACCGGCAACTCTCGGACGGTCACCATCAAACAGCTTCATTCGAGCCGAGACCACCGAGTTTTTGAGGCAAGCCAAAGCCACTTAAGGCGGAGACATGGATAAAGCGGATCAACAAGATATTTGATGCCTTGGGATGCTCCGAGGAGCAAAGGTTCCTTGCCACCTTCATGTTGCGCGCAGGGCGATTCTTGGTGGGAATCAGTAAAGCGTACTCAACCCGACGACCGAGAGATGTCTTGGGAGAAGTTTCAAGAATCGCTCAACGACAAGTACTTTCCCAAAAGTATTCGTCATATGAAAGAGGTAGAGTTCATCAAGCTGGAGCAAAACAACATGACCATGTCGCAGTACGAAGCCAAGTTTGCCGAGTTGTCTCGATTTGCGTCCCATTTGGTTGATAATGAGAAGAGAATGACACGAATGTTTCTAAGAGGTTTGAAACCCGAGATACGTCAATATTTTATCTCTCATAAACTGTGTTTGTATTCAGATGTTGTTAATAGGGCTCAGTTATTGGAGCGCGATAATGAGTCAACCCAACCAAAAGAGAGCGGTAAACGACAAAATGATAATACCAAAGAAAGCGGATCATCGAAGCGGTGATAATAAGCGTGGAGGAATCAACATGTCGAAATGGGGTAACCATCTTAGTGGTAATCATGGCCAAAACAATAAGAATGGACATTTCAAGAAGAGGAGATTCAACAATGATGGAAAGACGTCGAAGATCAAGACTATCGTTAAGGAAAGAGAACGACCACCCATCATATGCTTCAAATGTGGAGGGAAGGACACATCACCCAAATTAAGGCGATGCCCTCCAAAGCATGTTATAACTGTGGAAGAGGTCACCTGGCCCTATTTTGTCGTGCATCAAGACAAGTCCAAATTGGGATGGAGGCATCAAAAGGTCTTCCCAGATAAGACAAAAACCGTGGTTCAAGGAGAGCGTTTGTCGTGACCTCCTCGAAAGCGAGAACCCGACGAGGTCATCACGGGTAAACTTATCATAAACTCTAGCGAAGTATATACCTTATTTGATACCGGTTCTACTCATTCTTTTATTTCTCCTACTTGCGCTCAACGTTTAAATTTGACTCCGGAGAAATTGGACTTTGACTTATCTGTTGAAACTCCGTTGGGAGAAACTTTCGTTACATCCACTGTTTTATAAGTCTTGTTTAGTTTAAATCGGTACCCTCACATTACCTGTCGATCTTATTTCATTGAAAATACTTGCATTTGATGTAATTCTAGGTATTGATTGGTTAACTACTCATCATGCAAACCTATTATTTCGTAAGGTTGTTAGCTTTCATATTTCTAACCAACCTATTATGCGAATTCAAGCAACCAAACCATTAAAATCAATCATTGTCATCTCAAGCCATAAAGCTATTCGTTTATTGAAAAAATCGGATGTCGAGCTTTCTTAGCTCGTATCACGGATCTAAACAAAAATACGTCGGTTTTGAATGATATTTCTATTGTTAATGAATTTCCGACGTATTCCCTAAAGAACTTCCCAGCCTACCCCAGAGCGTGAAATTGAATTTTGTATCGACCTTGAACCCTAACAAAAACCCATTTCCAAAGCCCCATATCGAATGGCTCTATCAACTTCGGAGTTAAAGACCGTCTGGAATTGTTAGACATCGGCTTTATTCGTCCTAGTACTTCTCCTTGGGGTGCTCCTGTTTCTATCCGTGAAAAAAAGAAAGGCGGGAGTATGCGACTTTGTATTGATTATCGGGAGTTGAACCATGTCACCATCAAAAATAAAACCCATTACCACGTATTGACGACTGTTTGACCCGTTGCAAGGCGCTAATTCTTTTCAAAGATTGAACTTCGTTCCGGATATCACCAATTGAAGATTAGAACCGATGATATTCCAAAGACGGCTTTAACTCTTCAGATGCGGGCATTATGAATTTCTAGTCATGTCTTTTGGATTGATTAATGCTCCCGCCGCCTTCACGGGATATGATGAACCGAGTATTCAAGGAATATTTGGATCACTTTGTGGTCGTATTTATTGATGACATCCTTATTTATTCCAAAAGCCGTGAAGATCATGAGCAACACTTGAGGCTGATACTCCAAAAGCTTCGTGAATATAAGCTTTATGCCAAGATGAAGAAATGCGAGTTCTGGCTTAAGGAAGTAGCATTCCTTGGGCACGTAGTATAAAGTCTTGAAATATCTGTTGACCCAGCAAAGTTTGAAGCTATTCAAAGTCGGAGCAACCTAAATCGATGATCAAAGACGTAGCTTTCTCGCTTAAATTGGTTATTATCGGAGATTCGAGGAAGGATTTTCTCGAATCGCTACTCAATTAACTCAGCTGACTCGGAAAGATACAAAATTCGGTTGGAGTAAAGAATGTGAGAAGAGTTTTCAAGAACTCAAGAGGAGACTTATTTCAGCACCTGTTCTAATAATACCATCTGGCTCGGAGGGATTTGTCATCTACAGTGATGCTTCGGGCAAAGGGTTAGGTTGTGTTCTCATGCAACATGGGAAACTCATAACCTATGCCTCACGAAAACTTAAATAATATGAGAGGAATTATCCTACTCATGATCTAGAGTTGGCAGCAGTCGTTTTGGCACTAAAGATTTGGAGGCATTACTTGTATGGGGAGAAAGTGGAGATCTTTACGGATCATAAAAGCCTCAAATATTTCTTCACTCAAAAAGAACTCAACATGCGACAAATGACGTTGGCTTTCGAACTTTTGAAAGATTATGATCATACCATCCAATACCATCCCGAAAAAGCGAACGTGGTAGGCGACGCGTTGAGTAGAAGATCATATCGCGGCACGAGTGCGATATTGTCAACGCATGAGGCCCATTTTGTATGACTTGCAAAGGATGGAGATAGATATAAAGACTCCGTGGACCCACGTGATGATGGCGAATATACGAAAGTAGAACAGACTTTTAATCGATAAAGTTAAAGCCGCTTTCAAGCTCTGAGACTGGAGCCGATGCATATGAGGAAGAAAGTACAAGAAGGTGTTATCTTGGGAAGCAAGAATCGATGAAGAAGGAATACTTGAGTCAACTCCGGACTTTGTGTTCCTAAAGACCCCGATTTAAAATATAAAATCATGATGGAGGCGCACAAGACAACACACCGCTTGCAATCCATCTAGGAGTACCAAAATGTATCATGATCTTCGACATACATTTTGGTGGGGGCAATACGAAGAGGAGATAAGCACTGCTTTATCTCAAGGTGTTTAACTCACAATGAGTCGAGTGGAACATCAAGTACTAAAGGTTCAGAATAACCGGAGAATCCGGATTGTTCAGAATTTAAGATTAAAGAATTAATTATTAATCAAATAAATTTTTATTAATATTATTTTGTGCTATATGTTTATTAATCGTTCTATAACCTAGAATGATTATAAATCGAGAGGATTCTGGCTACGAGCTAGATTGAACGAGTAAGAATTTTCAAGACAAAAATAAAAATTTTCCGGAAACAAAATATTTCCAGGGGAAAAGACGAAATAGGCACTATTCACTCGATAAAACCTAAGGGTTAGGGTTTGAATAACCTAAGCCTTTCCGAGAGTTCGATATGTCGAAATGACATTCCATCAAAAGATTTGACGATAATATATCGTGAAAAGTTAAGTAAGTCGATAAAAGTTTTTTCTCGAAAAACGTGCAAAAATCGGATAAAATAAAAATGACAAAAAGTACTGTTATGTACTTTTCACTCGTTTAACTACGTTAGGGAAAAACGTGAAGGAAAACGCTTGACACCAAAAAGTGTTTTTCAGATTTTCCAAAATCCGAAGAGTACGTAAACGTTAATCGGTAAAGGAAAGACGAAATATCCAAAAATATTTGGATTCTGAGAATCGTAGTTTTCGAACTGTCAGACGAAACCCGAAAGACGGAACTACGAAACTTAAGGGCTAAGCAAACTTGAGGGCTAAGTTAACTTAGTCCTTAAGCCTTGAATAGTAAAGAGGTTAGGGAGGGTGAAATGACTATTTTACCCCTAGCCTTGAAAATCTATAAATAGGAAGCTTAAGCTCATTTGTTTGGGATTTTGAAATTCCTATCACTTGAGAGAGAAAGAGAGAGAGCTCGGATGGGAGGAAGAAGAGAAAAGGAAGAGGAAAAGTTGGCTCGTGAGCAAACTTTGTCCGACGGAAGGAGATCAAAGGAGAAAGGTAATTCGAAACCTTTTCTCTTAGAATTTTTCTTTAAGTTTCTATGTTCAAAAACATAGATTAATAAGAATAAGAAGTAAATAATGTTAGGAATGAATTCATATTGTTGAAATAGTAAGAAAATGAAGAAATAAGAATTAGAAGTTTATTTAATAAATTTCTTAAGGAAGTATAAGATTCGTAAGGATTTTGAGCGATCCGAATGAATCTTATGAATGAGTAGGTTAAATAAGTAAGGAATGATGTTCTATAACATCAAATTCCAAGAAAAAGTGAAATCGTAAAAATATCGATTAAAAACGAAGAACACGAAGAACGTTGTTGATGGACAAATTTAAAACCATCGTAGGATAATTGTTGTTGATGGACAAGTTTAAAACCATTGCGTATAAGTTAGATGCTTATTGCTTGGTTAGGAACGATAGAAAATTTATGAAGAACGGATTAAAACGGAGCTATAACGAAGTTATGGCGAAAATTTTGTAAAAGACGAGCGAGAATTAGAAAGTTAGTAACTGAACCCGAACGTGTAGGGTTTCATAAGAAATTAAGAGAACGTAGAAAACATGAGTCATAGACTCAAGAATGAATGAGTTTCGAGTTCAGAGGACCGAATTACGGACGAACGAATGAAGAACGTTAATAACATAAAATGAACGAATAGCAAAAATTAAGCCAATTGAATGGCATGTTAACGGATTTAGAACAAAGTTCTGTCTATGGGTAATCGAAGTACGTAAGATAAGGAAGAAAATGGCTTTAGAACGACCTCGTTCCGAGTTATAACGAAGAAGTTATGAGATCGGAAAGTAAGCGTCTCAAAATGAAGTTAACACTTAGAAAAATTTTCGAGAAGAAGGGCTTGGCGCCATGGCTGACCACCACTGCTAAGGGGTGGCGCCGCAAAGACTGCATCGGAGAGCCGGACATCGCTAACTTGTGCCGCAGCCACTGAAGTTTTAGTGAAGAGAGTGGCGTTGCAGCGCCAGTGAAGGGAAAAAGCCAGAGAAGAGCTTTTAACTGCTCAGCTCTTAGGGGAAGTGTAAGGAAAGATAAAGAACATAATGTTCAACTAATGTAACACTTAATCAAGTGTTTTAAACCCTTAATGAAGGTTGAACAAAAAGATTAACCGAGATTAAAAGAATGTAATTGCGGATTAAGGAACCGAGATCCGGGGATCGTAGTTGCGATAAACGAACGTGAGGGATTGCTATAATTGTGATTCCTTAGACGTTGAGTGACGAGGGTAATGAATAACATTTCGATGTTATGTCATAGTAATGCGAGTTGAATGTAAAGCGTATAGACGCTGTGAATGCAACGCTTTTGCGATGAACGATCGGTCTTAGCATACAACGTTCGGTATGGCTTCGACATTAAGAAAGAATAATGAACATGGGGTTCATGAGATGGATAACGATTGAAAGCGATTAAAACCTTGAGTAAAGGTTGAATGAGAGATTAAAAGACGAGTAACATGAACGTTGAATACGTAAACGATCCTCGTGAATCGTATTCGCATTGGACGAACGTTCTAAGTATACCCTGGTTGTATGACGTAGACGTTGACAAAGGTAGTAAGTAAGATATGAATTATCGAGAAAGCCGTAACGAACGGTAATAAGAGTATTGAAAGCCGAATGTGAGTCGAATAAGAACGAATCCTGAGGTATGGCATTTAGTTGTCAGAAAGCCAAAAGGAATAAGAAATTGACTTAACGAACATTATAGTTAATAGTTCGTATAAGTTAAGATAAGTTTAGGTTGTGGTACAATCGTAACCTTTGATGGTTGACATATAGGAGTCAAGCAACAATTCCTTGAGAGAGCGAAGGTATATGCGAAACTAGCAACCGATCTAACTCACTGTGATGGCAGTGTAGATGAGACGGAAACTTGTTTGTTGGTTGTTTGTGGGAAACCACTCAGAGTACCATATGGACTACCAGCAGAGAAGAGATGTGTACTGAGTCCTAGAGAAGTTATAAGAAGAAGATAAGAATGTAAATCATCAAAGATGAAGAACGTTTTGAGTAAGACATCTCCGTATGTCATAAAGCCGTAGAACGGTAAAGGAAGTTGTCGCGTAAACTTAGGTTGAAAGAACGCGAACCCTAAGAAGTAAAGTTAAATAAACCAATGCATAAGTCAAATATATATGACTAATTGGTGTATGTGTTATTTTTCTTATTTGCTACATAGGAATGGGAATGAGCAGTCCAAAGAAGTCATTTTCTTCGCGTAAAAGGCAAGTTTCTAACTTCATTCATATTTTAAATGAATGCTAGTTTCTAAAACTTCTCGGATGTTGAACTTGAGAAGTTCTCATACATGTCTTGAATGTGTAATATTTGTGCAAGGTGATAAAATGTATGAGGCCTTGTGCCTGATGTGAACACTTTGGTGTTTCTATGATATGAAACTGCTACGTGATTGTCTTTGCTCAATATGAAAGCGTGTTCTATTTATACATGAACCGTTATCATTAAGTCTGTGCTATTGATTCTAGCCAAACAGAATGTATATGAAAGAAAGTAGAGAATGAAAGTATTTCAAAGTGAATGTGATTAATATTTTAAAATGATAGGAATCGAGATTATTCCTATTGTTCAAGCTGCTTCATAACCTTTGTTCGGTTATCAAAGTTTCAAAAGGAATGTTAAACTCTTGAAGTTGTTTGTTCAACTGCTATGACTTTCTGAGCAATTGAATGCTCACACTTGCTTTAAATAAAAACATTTTCAGCGAACGATGTTAAAAAGAATTTAAGGATCCCATAAAGATCAAGCTGATCGGTATCCAGAAGAAGTGCCATTCATTAGATGAATGAGCGTGAAGATCAAGTGAAAACTTTTAATATAGAATGATAGAATTAAACTATAGAATAGTTTAATGAACGATTATGTATCCTTGGTGGCGGATAAAAGTCAATTGTACAAGATGTAAAGAATAATGTACTTATCATTATTTGGAATGAAAGAGGTTTTAAGGTTTTAGAACCTGGGAATTTAGAATGTATGTTATTATATTTCAGTATATAATGATGTATGTTTTGATGAATGGTGTACTCGTGACGTACGTAATCCGGGTGACTAAATAAATCAGATTTCGAGGCGTTACAAGGTCCATTGTAACCACTTGAAATTCCAGAATGGAAGTGGGAGCATATTATCATGGATTTCGTTACTGGTCTTCCCAAGGTTTCTGAAGGCATAGATGCAATTTGGGTCATTGTTGATAGATTGACCAAGTCTACTCATTTCTTACCTATACGAGAAACTTATACATGAGCGTCTTGCTTCAGTATGTACATAAACGAGGTTGTAAGATTGCATGGTATGCCAAGATCCATAGTTTCGATCGAGACCCAAGATTCACTTCGATTTTGGGTTAGTTTGCAAAAAGCTATGAGCACGGATTTACGATTTAGTTCGGCATATCATCCTCAAACCGGACGGACAATCGAGAGGACTATTCAAACTCTTGAAGATTTATTAAGACTCGGTGTCCTTGACTTCAAGGAAGTTGGGACAAGTTCTTACCATTAGTGGAGTTTTCCTACAACAACGGTTATCGCTAGCAAGTATTGGCATGGCTCCATTCAAGCGTTGTATGGAAGAAAGTGTCGTTCTCCAAATATCTTTGGGATGAGGTGGGTGAAGCAACGTTGTTGGGGCCGGAGTTGATCGTATGACTACGGAAAAGATTCAAACGATCCGACAACGATAAAAAACTCTCACAAGACCGAAAAAAAGAGTTATCTTGATCTTCATCGAAAGGACGTCGAATTCGATATTGGAGATCATGTGTTGTTACGTGTTGCTCCATGGAAAGGATTTACGAGATTTTAAAAGAGAGGAAAGCTCGATCCTCGATTCATTGGCCCATTTTAATCCTCGATCAAGTAGGGATCAGAGCCTTTATAGACTTGCTTTACCGCCAAGTATGTCTCGTGTTCATAACGCTTTTCATATATCCATGTTACGTAAATATGTAAAAGACCCGAATCACATTATTGAGTTAGAACCGACAAAATAGCGGAAGATTTAACGTATGAAGAGGTTCTGTTCAAATCTTGATAAGAAGGAACATATTCTACGCTCAAGGTTATACCTCAAGTCAAAGTTTTATGAAGGAACCACGATGTTGAGGAAATGACTTGGGAGTTAGAATCAAATGAAATCAAAGTATCCTTACCTCTTTGACATACCAGTATCGTACCCTAATTCCGAAATGCTAAATTTCATAAGAAGGGAAGATTGTAAGACCCCAATTTTATGAATAAAATGAATTTTCTATAATTATCATTTTTAAATATTATGGAATGAATTTGATATAATGTTATAGTTGTGGGTAATATTTAGAAATTTTGCAAAGTACATAAGTTGTTTATAATATTCGATTGGTCGGGGAATATTCGTACGACGGCACAATCATTGGTGGACCCCACAACGGAATTATTGTCGGATTGAGAAAACGACAAAAATATTTTTATGAAAATAACGGCGGAAGTTTTACCAGTTATCTTTGTTGAAACACCGGTGTTAAAAATACGAGAATACTGGCGTGGTTGCATAGTAGCACACGGTATTGATTATTGATGCTTACGTGAGAAGTCACTCAGTTTTGTTCAATTATTGCTTCAGTAATTGTTGCATAGTATCTCACGTTAATTGATTCAATTATTGTTGATATTTTATATTGAGATGACGAAGTTATTAATATTATTATTTACAATATTAACGATGTCTGTAAGTTACGCAATGAGAGGTTTGGTCACCTAATTTATGCGCATGATAATAGGAGAAATCCTTATTGAAAGCCCCTCTTTCACGGAACGACACAGTCGATTAATAGTGTGAATAATAATAATGATGATGAAGATTTTTTATTAGTATTATTAATAATGTAATAAAAGAAAAAGCTTTTTATATAAAATGAATACTTTTATAAAGTTATTCGTTATATTAGGCTAATAGTAAAATCTTTTTATATAAAATGAATACTTTTATAAAGTTATTCATTTTATTAGACAATAATTAGAATATATTATATTTTATTATGTATATAAGCGTTTGCATAGTGCTGCGTAGTGTTTGCATAGTAAAATCTTTTAAAAGTTATTCGTTTTATTAGATTATAAATAAAATATATTATATTTTATTGTAAACCAATCTGGACCGTCTGCTTTAAAGTAAATCGATCTGGGCCAGTGCTCATGTATTGGTTACTATTCACCCATTCTTCTATAAATAGAAGCTCATTCCTTCATTATTTCTTACGAATTCAATTGAAACTCTAGAAAGAGAAAATGTAGAGAAATTATTCTTCTATCTTGGCGTATTTCTTTAGCGTTTAAGAAAGTTTTGAGCGTAGTCTGCAAGTTTCTTCAAGTATATCCCCTTCTACCGGTAGTAGTACTCTTCTTTATAAGGTAAGGGGTATTATTTTTTTCATATTCATGAAGAGAACTTTTGTTATTCCATTCTTTATTATTACGTTGGAATAACTTTTATGTATACGCCGCTCACCCTATACTTGGTGATTTACATTTGTTATTCCATTCGTTATTATTCTGCTGGAACATCCTCGTCATGCATGCGTTTCTGCCGAACTGGTTCCGTCTTTATTATTATTTGGAATATCCTCGTCTGCATGCGTTTCTGTGGGACTGATTCTGTTATTTATTATTCTGCTTTGGAATAACACGCTCTGCATCAAGTATCCGCATGGATGGTGATTTATGTTATTCCATTCTTTATTATTCTCGCTTTGAATATCCCGCTTGCGGTGCGTATTACGCTTTGACACGGTTCCGTTATTTATTATTTTGTGGAATAACTCGCCTACATCTGAAACACGCATGCACGGTGATTTCTTTTGTTATTCCATTCTTTATTATACTCAAATTGGTTAAAGTTTTGACTTATACTCCGTGAAATTAGTGGAATATCCTCGATATTTTCTTGCTTCATCCAAGATATCTTTTCATGGAAATATTCTTACGAGCATTCTTGAATTTTACTCTACAAAGAAGTATCATGTTGACAATTTGGGCGTTATTAGTTCTGAATAAATTAATTCTTGAACTTGTTTTATTGAATTCTTAAATCATTGTCATCATCCTCATATTTATATTTTATCGAAAGTCATCTCAGCTGTAATGCATAGATGGACTTGGTATGATTATGACCGGGGATTATTCGGTGTAATCATGACCGTAATGTTACAAATGATGTGGTAAAAGTCCTCATTGGTCCGTAGTGCGTTGATGGACAGTTGTTGGCATGATCATGACCACTAATGAATACACAAATATCCTTGGCCCGTAGTGCATGGATAAATTGTGGTTAATGAATATCATTGGCCGTAGTACAGGGATGATGTGGATTATTTATTAAGCTGAGTCCCAGCGATAAAAGTGATGAAAACCTTTTAAATCATAAAAGATAGTAGATTTTATTCTCTACTTGACTTTTTTAATGGATTGCATGTTCCGCTGCAGTTAAACTTGATGTCTATTGTATTTTATCAGTTTAACATTGTTGAAGGCTAATGATAATTTATTATGCATTATCTTAGTCATAATATTTCTTCTTTGGCTAGTTGAGCTCACCTTTCTTTCACCGTTCTCTTCGTGAAATGAGAGACGTAGCGGGACTAATCGGGGAACCAGATTCTGGTCCGGATGATAGTATTAGTAGTCCTCACTATTCTGTTAAATAGTGTGACAATAAATGTAATGAGGACTTATTCTGAGAGTGGATATTCTCTAGAAGACAATATTTGTATTAAAACTCACAACTCTCTTGTTGTATATTTAAGATTGTATTTGTATTTTGTACCATGTATTTGGCGACTCGTAATAGGTGATGTATATCTATTTTGGGGGTATCATAACATGAAATGCATATCTTGAGGACCTGCTGAGATTTGGAGAAAGTCTTGAGTGGGCCTTTTAGGCCCGGATTGTATCAGATATCACCCAATTTTCCCTTTTTCTTTTTCGAGGTCTTGTTAGAGTCAAGATAAATTCGAATGGTAAGAGATACAAAGAGGTCTTGGATGTTGTCGCATAATAATACGACATGGAGCATTTGGATGAGCTAAAGCGACAATTTATCCACAAAGAACTTCCATTTGATTCAATAGATAATTATGGCGGTAAGTACTTCATTTTTTAGAATGAATAGCAGAGAAATAATATAGCTCTCTTGTTAATATAGAATCTATGATATAATTTTTAACAGCCTGCTGATATAGCTCTCTTGCTATTCTTAGCAGTTGAGTAGTTGCTTCCTGATTTGCATGAAAGATGATAGTATTGAAGGCATATATGATACTTTGACAAAGTACGGGATGAGCAGGCAACGTATGTGAGCAGTTATATGTAGATCATATATGATAGTTTGGTATATATTTTGTGGATGTAGTAATTTGAATTACACAAATGGTATTATTGGAATGTATTTTGAATGGTTGATACATTTTGGCTTTAAATTTAAATGAGAATTTAGACCTTTTAGCTATATATTATGGCATTAGCATATTGCAGGTGCATTGGTAATGTAGGTGAACCAACCTTTTTTTTTCTTTTTTTTAATCTACAACATTTTAAAAACGTTGTGTAATCATACCTTCTACAACTTTTTTATCCAGAAAACGTTGTGGAATCATACTTTCTACAACGTTTTTAAGCATATGCTAATTTATGGATAACAAATCTACAACATTTTTTTGTTAAAAACGTTGTGTAATGTTCTTAACTACAATGTTTTAAAAACATTGTGTAAGGGTGTTAAATAGATATATAACACCCTTAACCACGATGTTTTTCTGACTGAAACAACAACGTTTTTTCCGTGTTGTCTATTTACTGTTTTGTAGTAGTGTTAGGAAGCCTAGTTAATTAAAAGAGTTTAATTAATTAAAATAAAACATTATTCCTAAATTTTTTAGGAGAGTTGCCTACATCTATAAATAAGAGGAGTTTTATTTTGATTTAGTGTAAAATGACAATTCCAAGAGTTAGGAGAATACATAATATTCTATAGAGATAGAATTAAGATTTTGCCAAACACCCATCTTCTTGAATACTTGTTCGTCCTTGGTGTGACGCCCCCAAAATAGGTATACATCACTTATTCTGAGTCGCCAAATACATGGTACAGAATACAAATACAACCTTAAATATACAACATAAGCTGTGAGTTTTAATACAAATATCGTCTTCTAGACAATATTCAAACTCAAAATAAGTCCTTAATACATTTATTATCATACTATTTCATAGAATAGTGAGGACTATTAATACTATCATCTGGACCATCACTCCATTCTCCGATTAGTCCCGGCTACGTTCTCATTTCCTGAAGAGAACAATGAAAGCAAAAGGGTGAGCTCAACTAGCCCAGTAAGAAATATTGTGACTAAGATAATGCAGGATAAATTATCATTAGTCTTCAACAATGTTAAACTGATAAAATACAATAGACATCAAGTTTAACTGCAGCGGAATAAGCAATCCATTAGAAGAGTCAAGTAGAGCATAATACCTACTATCTTCTATGATTTAAAATGTTTTCATCAATTTTTATCGCTGAGACTCAACTTAATAAATAAACCACATCATCGAGTCATCCCTGCACTACAGCCCAAGGATATTCATTAAATCATCAATGGTCATGATTATACCGAATAATCTCTGGTCATAATCATACCAAAAACTGTCCATCAATGCACTACAGGCCACTGAAGACTTTTACCACATCATTTATAACATTACAGGTCATGATTATACTTTTAAATGATCCTGGACATAATCATACCAAGTCCATCTACGCACGTAAGCCAAAGATGACTTTCATCACAATATAAGCATAAGGATGATGACAATGACATAATAATTTAATAAAATAAGTTCAAGAATAAATTTTAAAGATTTATAAGTTAATTTATCCCGAACTCAATAATGTCCAAATTATCAATATGATCTTCGCTTTGTGAAGTAAAATTCAAGAATGCTCGTAAGAATATTTTCATGAAAAGATCTTTGGATGAAGCGCTTGAAATATCCGTGATATTCTACTAATTTCATGGAGTATAGAAGCCAAAACTTTAACCAACCGAGTATAATAGAATATATAAAATCAAATGAATTTTACGCGCCATGCGAGAATCGTAGATGCATCATTTCCACAATTTAATAAGAAATGAATACAAAGGATCATTCACCATGCATGTGGTAATCCACATGTATGTGTTATTCCAATGAATAATAAAGATTGGAATAACATAAGAATTCACCATGCATGCAATAGATCGCATGAATGTGGTTATTCCCAATGTAATAATAAAAAAAATGGAACCAAAGTTATGCGTAATTCGCACCGAAGGTGATATTCCAATGTAATAATAAAGAATGGAACTAGGTCACGCGTAATACGCACAAATAGGATGTTCCAACAGTAATAATAAAGAATGGAATAACAACATAATTCACCGTGCATGCATGATAGAATTACATGACGGTGTTATTCCAATAGAATAATAAATAATGGAACCAGTCAATGCGTAATACGCATGCAGACGGTGATATTCCAATGTAATAATAAAGAATTGAATAACAGAGAATTTCATCATGTATGCGGTATTTGATGTATACAGTTATTCCAACATAATAATAAAGAATGGAATAACAGAAGAATTTCACCATGTATGCGGTACTTAGCATAGACAGGTTATTCCAACATAATAATAAAGAATGGAATAACAGAAACTCTCTTCATGAATACGAAAAAAATAGTACCCCTTACCCTAGAAAGAAGAGTATTCCGACTGGTAGGACGAGGATATTCTTGAAGAAAACTTATACTGTTTTCTACGCTCAAAACTTCTTAAAACTCTAAAGAAATACGCTCAAGATTATAAAAGAAGAATTCTCTGAATTTCTGGTGTGTTTTCAATTCTAACTAAGCATCCTATTTATAGGAAAATAGAAAGGATACTATGCAATAAAATATAATATATTCTATTTATAATATATATATATATATATATATATTTATTTAAAATCTAATAAAACAAATAACTTTATAAAAGTATTATCTTTTATATAAAAAGATTTTACTATGCAAACACTATGCAGGCACTATGCATAATATAATATATTATATTCTATTTATAATCAAATAAAACAAAACTTTATAAAAAGTATTTTGTTTTATATAAAAAGTTTTCCGTTTTATTACATTTATAATAATAATAAAATAAAATTCATCATCATTATTATAATTCACACTATTAATCGACCAGGTCGTTCCCAAGAAAGAGGGGGCTTTCCAATAAGAATTTTTCCCTATTAGCGCGCAATTAGGTGACCAAACATCTTCTTGACAGAATTTCTAGACATCGTTAATATTGCAAATAATAATATTAACAACTTTGTTATCTTAATTATTGATTTAATAATATATAAAATATTGACAATAATTGAATCAAATAACGTGAGATACTATGCAACAATTATTGTAGCAATAATTGAACAAAACTGAGTGACTTCTCATGTAAACATCAATAATCAATACCGTGTGCTACTATGCAACCACGCGTATTACTGTACATTTAACACCGGGTGTTTCAACAGTTAACGGTAAAACTTCCGCCGTTATTTTCATAAAAATATTTTTGTCTTTTTCTCAATCCGATAATAATTCCGTTGTGGGGTCCACCAATGATTGTACCGTCGTACGGATATTTTTCGACAAAAAGAATATTTTCCGATCAATCGAATATTATATAACAACTTGCATACTTTTCAAAATTTTTAAATATTACCCACAACTATAACATTATCTCAAATCCACACCATAATTTTGAAAAAAATATTTCGAGAAAATTAAATATTTATTCGTAAAATTTGGGATTTTACACTTGGTGGATCACCTCTAGAGGACAAACACTTGGGTGGCTAACATTGATCAAAGGAAGGAATCAAACCTTAAGGATTCAATTTGAACGTGAAAGGAATTGGAGGTGAACTCGTACCTGAGGAAGCTAATTTCTACAAGGGTATGAATCTTATCTCCATCTCTTTTCATCTAATTAATAATTACGCATAAAGATGATTCGGGTATATGCTTTGTAAAATTTTAAAACTCTTGATTTTTCATGCTTCCGCTCTATGTATGTAATTTGTTACATGTTCATGGATATTACAAACCTAACAAAGTGTTGAAGGGGTAAAACTAAAGCGTTACAAAGTGTCAATTTACTCAAACTAGCTAAGCACCCCATACGGAGCACTAATTTAATTTTAATTTCTTATTTATTTTATATATATAATGATTATAAAATATATATATATATATATTTTTAATTTTAATTCAACTTATTATAGAATTACTATAAACTTTGCTGAAAAAAACAATTATCAAAGACTTGCAATTGAATGTTAGTAATATGTTTAATTTTTTTTTAATTGAATATTCAGTTTATATAGTTTAAAATTTTAAAATTTAGTTTCTATTTTCAATCTTTCAAATTTATACATAGTTATTTAGAGTTAAAAAATGAGTGAAACCTAAAACCCTAAATTAACTTGATGTTTAAGGAATTCTATATGATATAAAATTGTTAAAAATTAATAAGTTGCCATCATGGTTTTTTGTTTTTAATGGTAACTTAAATTTTAATAACTATATATAAGTGAGATTTTTTTTCTAACATTGATTAACTAAAAATCTCCTATCTAGAGCAGTAGAATTGGTTCCAATTCAACAAAGGTAGAAGGCCTAGTCGACAGTCTAGTACAGTAGGTAGCAGACGTGTTAAATTTTGGCTCCCGAGCGCTGAAATAAAATTAATTATTAATTAAATTTTAATATATCATTAATATATTTTGTAATATATATTACACTTTTTAATATTAATTATTATGTTATACTAATATTGTTTCTATATTTTTAATATATAGTTATTTAGGAATAAAGTTGTTGTAGAATAATAAGTTACCATTTTGACTTTAACTTTTAAAAATTAACTAGATTTTAGTCTAATATATAAGTCATAACTATTTTTAACATTAATTAATTAAATGTCTCCTATATTAATTGTTATGTAATTCATAATAATTTCCTATATTTTTAATATTTAGTTGTTTAGAGTCTAAAGTTGAGTAGAGTAGAATTCTAAAAATATTTTTAAAGTTAAAATTTATTGTATATATGACTAAGTATTAATTACTATAGAATAAAATTATTGTAGAATAACAAATTAACATTAAAGTTTGTAGGACCATAAAAGAATTTTGGTTCTCTAACATTAACTATTAATTATTTTTAATAGTTAATAATTTCACAACTTAACTTACTAATCGCATATAATTTAGTTTAATTTAGGACTTCTACAAGAAATAAAATTGTTATAAAATAATAAGTTATTCGATCTAAAGTTTTCAGGATCATAAATAATGTATTGATTTTAGTTAAATTCTAGATTTAAAAAAGTCTTTTCGTAATAGTTAATGAAATAAAATCTGAGGTTTTAAAAAGTATTTTAGTAGCAGTTAAATTCTACTCTCATACTAAAAACTAAAGATCAAAAAACTTAGTTTTGTCTTATTATATATGTATATAGATTTAGAAATTACATATTTCTTTTTATTTTCTTTTATAAACTTATAAACAACCTAAAGAAAGTTTTATAGGTAGTTTTTTTTTTCTTTTCCAATTTTACCCAACTTAAAATTTTCATTTCTTTTATCTTTTACAATGTGTTACTACTAAGTTTTAAAATAGACCGAAAATAAAAATAAACTTAAATTTTCCCTTGTGTTATTAAGTTTTTTAATGAAATAAATAGAATAATATTGAAAAAAAAAAACTTGATTACTTTTCTTGTCAAAGTTTTTCATCTAGAAATAAATAAATCTAAATTAAAAAAAACTAAATAACACAAACCAGTATTTTATAATCTCTATATTACCATCTAAATTATAAAAAATAATTGGTAAATAAAATTTTAAATGTAAAATTTATTTATTTTTACTTTTATAAACCCTAAAAAATATAAAAAATTTTTATTTTTAATTTTCAGAAATATAGTGTTAAAGTCAACTCACTAACATAGTGCTGTACGTACTATAGTTATGGGAATTTTATTTTATTGTCAACCCACAAACACTAATGGTAAAAACCCGACTCCACTTCAGTACCCAACTTCTCCATGCTCTGAATCGTGTCGTAAATTATTACTCCATTTCTCCTTTTTCATTTGTTGGTTCAGACCAAATTCTCCATTGAAGAAGTAAACTTTAGGATCAACAACGGATTGTGTTTGATTTGAGCTGTAAGAAGAAGCATTTTTTAAGGGTTTTAGATTCTGGGTTTTACTTATCTATTTGCCCAATAAGATGGATAACAATAACAGTAGCAACACCAACTTGTAACAGATATTTCAAGATGGGAAGCTATTTCGTCAGGTCAATTGTCTAATTGTTGCCCATTTTCGTGACAATAATCTTAACCAGGTATTTCTTTAATTTTTTTTTTATTTGTTGTGTTTTGTTGCTGAATAAATTGCTGGAAATAGTAAGCGAAATCCCTTTTTGTAAGTTCACTAATAAAGAAATAATTCAGAAACTATAATCTTAAGCTGGGATTTTGAAAATTCAATTTTTTTCCTCCTGGTTTACACCAGTTTTGATAGATAATAAAACAAAAAATATGGGTATAAACTCCTCAGAAAGATGTGAATTTACATTCAGCTAATAATGCTGATTTTTTGTTTTTGTTTTCTGTTTCTTGAATTTTGTTTTGATAAGGAGCTTATGCTACTTAAAATAACCCAAATATATATATATATATATATATATATATATATATATATATATAGCAAGGATCAAGAGCTTACCCCTTATCTAACTCATCCGAGCTCACCCCCTTTTAGCGACGGACCCGGCGATGGTTCGGTCATACAACCGTCATCTATACTTTTAGCGACGGACAACATATAGCGTCGCTAAAAGTATAGACGACGGTTATATGACCGAACCGTCGCCGGGTCCGTCGCTAAAAGGAGGGTGAGCTCGAGTGAGTTGGATAAGGGTATTCTCTTGATCCGGACCATATATATATATATATATATATATATATATATATATATATATTTATTGTAATCCTTTCAATTAAGTAATAAGGCATGAAAGGTGTGGTGCATAATAACCAATCAACAAAAGATGTGAAGACTTTGAATTTATGTCCATAAGTAACGATTATACATAAAAGCTGCAAAAGATGGTGCAGCCCATGTAGGCAGGGAGTGAAGTCTGTATAATGCTAAGAGTGAAGTACCGAATTCAGATAAACCATAAACAGAAGGAAGTACTTAATTAGAATAAAGGAAAAACAATTCATAAAGAACAGCAAACAGCCTGAGCTCCAAAGAGGAAGAGAACATAAAAGTGTTCTCTTCAGTTCATAAATTCGCTTTCTTGATACCTTTAATATCATCTACTATCTCTATCTATATTGCAATCTCTCTCCTTTGCATAAGAAAATTCCAAATATCATTTTTTGGGGGTTTTAGATTTGAATTTTGCAATCTCTCTCCTTTACAGGCTGCCAGTGCAGTTGCTTCGGCTACTATGACGCCACTGAATGCTGAAGCTCCTCCTAACAAGCTTCTTGAACTAGTTGCCAAGGTTGGAATTTGTACTCTTGTGGTTTTTTCCTTTATGTTGTTCGTCACTTCCTGTAATTTGGCAAAATTTGAAAAGGAAAAGAATGCAAGAACTAGATATTATTGGTCTGAGCAGTTTACAGGGTCTTGCAGTAGAGAACGATGAGATGTTCAGGGGGATTTCTTCATTTGCATTGGTTTCAAGTATGCGGGCCACAGGACATATGGCTCAATCCCAACTCCTCGCATTGTTGGTATTGATTTCAGGAAATTCAGTGCTCTTTCTCAAATCCCCGAGTACTTGCATTTATACGTACTTAGTTCCTAGATGTATTTGGAAAGAAGAGCTCAGTTCATGTTTTCATTTATAATTTTATTGACGGGCTTCATATGTATGCTCTTGTTTCATCTTTCAAAACCATATTTGACGCTTTAAAGTACTTATAGGTGGCATTGGGGGATATCTTGCATCTAAAATTAAGTTTAAAATGGTCTTTATTGAATTTATTTTTTCCTAGCAGTGCTGTACATGATAAAAAGGTGCATCAAAGAGTTTTCCGAAACATGAGACGCGTCATGTTTCAGAGCATAAGGTAATGCATCATTGGAGAAAGATCTATCCAGTATCTGTCTTCTTGTTTTACCTATTGTCAAATATTTTTTTGGAGGACTTGCTTCTTTCTATCTAAATTAAATTTGTGGGTATGTATAGTAGAATGTTGCCAGATGTGCAAGATTTAGTCCTGATGGGACGTTTCTCGCAACTGGGAGTGCAGACACGTCAATTAAGCTCTTTGAGGTGATGATACCATTTAGTTGTATGAAGATCGGTCTGTTTGAACTGAACTCTGTTTTTAACTGGACAACCACTGTTTTCTTATGCAGATAGCAAAAATAAAGCAAATGATGCTTCCAGATGCAAGGGAGGGTCCTGTGCGACCTGTCATACGGACATTTTATGATCATCTACAAGTACATTATATTATTAACAATTTGACTTTTTTCATTGATTTTTTTTTTGATAAGTTATTTAACCTTGTTAAACCAAATTTTGTAGGATAAAGTTAGTCCTAATCTTTTGGCGTTTTTATGTTCACAATGACTTTGATTTGCCTTATAAGTTGTTTGTGCAAGTCCATGAACTAATTAGATATGTAATGTTAATCCATAAGTGTTAATTATTTTTTAGTTGATATTGAAAGCAATATTGAATTTGCTGGAAAGTGGGAATCAGTTGATGGACAGTATTTTAAAATTTTCAAACAGGAAATGAATTTTGATAATAAGCAACGGATATCTAGTTATCTACTGGTTTTCCTTATTTTTTTTGTTGGGTTAATATTTTTCTTGGGGAAGGTGGAGGAGGTTTAATTGACCTAGAGAAAGAGATAGTATCTAAGCACATCTAGTTGTAGAATTGGATCCTTTTAGTTCCCCAAATAGAACTTACCTGAACTTTTGAGCTACTCAATCTCTTGAAAGGCGCAGAGGTATTAAATACTGGTTAGAATTGCGCACACTCTCAAGACTTGTCAGAAAACAAAAATAAAATAAAATAAAATTTCACACTTAGGGGTTTGAAAACATATTCTTACTTTTTGTGTTAGATTCCTATTATTGAATGTGAGTGGAGACCTTGCTTCTCATGAGAAATTACTTGTATTAACTTCATACGCTGACACCTCTCTTTTATTACATGATTCTCATCAAGTTTTCTTCTTATCCAAATTCTTGATCTATGGAACCTTCAAATATGTTATAACTATCATGCTTGATGTCAGAGCATTTGCTCTAATATTGGTTTAATTCTATACTGATACTACTGCAGCCAATAAATGATTTGGATTTCCATCCTCAAAATACTGTTCTAATATCTGGGGCCAAAGACCACACAATAAAGTACGACTTTCTTTTAATTACATGCAAGGTTGTTTAACTTTCATTTCTTGTTCGTTGTCACATCTTTCTCTTTATTGTGCATGATAAATTAATGCGATTCTTGTGACCTTTTACACATGTAAAACCCATAAGAATATGCAACTGATACCATAGTTTTCCTTGCTACATCAGATTCTTTGATTTTTCAAAAACAGCGGCAAAGAGAGCATTCAGAGTTATACAGGTTTATTTCTCACCATAGAGGAAATTGAAGCACTACTTTAGTGGTATTTATGATTTTGAATTACATATCGAAATCTGTTACTTTAAAATAAATGTAGTTTGGATTTGTGTTATTACAGGATACCCACAATGTGCGATATGTTTCTTTTCACCCCTCTGGAGAATTTCTTTTGGCAGGTAAGCACTTGTTTTCGATTATCAATTCAATGATATTTTAACTTACTTCAAGCTATGCACTTGAATTCAATGGCTGTTACAATTTAATGTAGATATAGCATAATCCTAGTTGTTACAATTTTAAGTGCGCAAAGTAGTAAAAGGATAAGGAAAGTTATTAGGACTTTTCAACACCAATATACACAGTCCATACTTATCATAATACTAATTATTATTATAATTATATACACGGTTCTTTACTGAATGAGGAAACTAGACTGGAGCCAAACAATTGTCTCTGGTTATTGATGTGCGTGGACTGGCCTTTTATTCTTCTAATTTTTTTTCTCTTTTTCTTTCAACTGTTCTTTCCAGATTTGCCAACTGGCTTGTTGATTTAAGGGTTTATTCCCTTGAGGAGTAGGTTCTATTCTTTATTATCTCTGTCTGGTTTGCTGCATTTTTGCTTGTACAGAACTTCACAATGCAGTTTAGCTAACAAAATCTGAGCAGTAGACCTTGAATGCTTTAATTTACAAATCCTAATTGTTTTTTTTGGATAAGTAAATTTATTTTCAAAATGCGCCTAAAACGAGCTTCAACTTGGTACACACGATGTATAAAAAACCATGGGGATACAAAAACCACAGCTTGCAACAATGAAATGGCATCAAATGAAACATTTCCCAGTTTGAGAGCGCCTTTTTTTTGGGTGGGGAGGGGTTAAATTAGGGACTTTATCAGATGGATAGCTTGGTATGTGCTATACATGGAATGGTTGGTAATGGAATATGATTTGCCTTAAATATGCAGATTGCATATTCTGCGAAACAGCTGTGATTTAGTTTCTTTATTCAGTCTTTCTTTAAAACTGTGAAGTTTGTACATACAGTAGTCATTTATCATTACCTCAAATCTCGGTCAATGGACATGGTTTATAATTTTCTAGACCAAGTAAGTCGATAAAATTTACCTTTTCCTTGAAATTTGCCTCTGATGAGGGTGGACATTATTACAGGGACTGATCATCCAATTCCACACTTGTATGATGTCAATACTCTTCAGTGTTACCTATCAGCAAATGTCCAGGAGATTAGTGCTAATGGAGCCATTAATCAGGTAGAGTCAACATTCTCTGCTTTACATCACCGGAATTTATAACAAGTGAACCTTTAATGCAGGTGAGGTACTCTTCAACTGGTGGCATGTATGCAACTGCATCTAAAGATGGTGCTGTTAGGCTATGGGATGGAGTAACTGCCAGTTGTGTCCGCTCCATAGTTGGTGCACATGGAACAGCAGAGGCCACTAGTGCAAATTTTACGAAGGATCAAAGGTAGAGTTTCCTATTTATGAGAATATTATTATGAAGTATGGACAACAAAAATTATTTCAATGCACTCTTAATAGCAGTCCTATCCACTGTTACCTGTATTATTTGATATGGTACATGGAACGAAAACAGAAAACGGGTATAGAGAACACTTTGCGTGGTGTAGAGTTCGGTAGGGGTAGGTTTTCTCAAATTGCTTAGTTGGTAGAAATACATTTCTTAAACTTGGTATGTTGGGAACAACTTTCTTAAATTTTAATAGTTAAAACTAGTTGAGATATAGTCAAAAAACTGGTTGAGGAGTTTGTAAGTTTGGTGTTACAACATGTGCATTTTCGAGGAAGAAATGTCATGTTATTGCTTGCTAAACGCACATACACTGTTCTAAAAATCCCTGCCTAGGCCCCGCCTAAGCGCTAGGCCCCCCTTGGCGCCCCGCCTAGACGTTAGGCCCCCCTTGGCGCCTCGCCTAGGCGCTAGGCCCCCCAGGCGCCTCACCTTAGCCCAAGGCGACAAAAAAATCCCTCCAGGAAATTAGGTGGGGCCTAGGTGGGGTCTATGCGGAGAGATTTTTTTTTATTTTAATAACTACCCAAACCAGATCTTGATATATATATATTTTTTAATGATTTATCATATTCATAAAACAGGTTGTAGCATATCAAATCATAACAACAAGTGAACAATATCAAGTCAAAATGAATGATTTTATTATAGTTGGAATTTTTTGAACTTGAACCAACTTCAAATTATATAAATGATGATACATTTGTAATATTTAATTTAATTCAATATAATTCTTAAATTTATGTTTAGTTTCTTAAGTTTTAATATGAAATTAAATTCTTGAAATTTTAAATTTTATTATTTAATAGCAATCTTGTTTATAAATTTATAAATAAAACTAATACGTTAAAAATATGTTTGAATTTTGAATAATTGCATGTTTGTTTTTGAACTTTGACATTAGCAGCAATATAGATGTGTTTGAACTTTAAGCAAATGCTTTTATTATCTTTATTATAGATTGTTTTGCTATATATTATTGTTTTATTTGGATAAATGTAAGTTAAAATATTAAAATTGGCTTAAAATAAAAAATTCCGCCTAGGCCCTCTAGGTGCTAGGCCCCCTGGCCGCCCACCTCCCGCCTAGTGCCTTTTAAAACATTGCGCACATAAGGTGCGTTTTTTTAAGTTTGTTGGCATTTCTTAGAATTTCTTGTATGTTTCTAATAGAGAATTTTAGATTTACCTATATGATAACAATGCTTATTATTATTCTAAATATTTTATAGGATTATTTTAGATTGTCGACTAGTCTTCCATTAGATTTAATTCTAGTCATTGGTTGTATGACCCAAGAGCTATATAAGAGGATATAAGACAAAGTTGTAATCATTCTTGTTTAGTAGAAGTTTAAGTAAATAAGAGAAAACAGTTATTAAATTGCCAAATTTAGTGTTTTGGAATGAAAGTGCACCATGTTTTGCCATGTTAGCATTTTCCTGTAACGATGGTCCTACCACCTACGTGATAATTATTGTGGAAACATTTGTTGGAAGACGAACATTTGGTACTAAGATACAAAGAAGGAAGATATTTGTGCCAAAAAAATCTTGTTGCAATAATAAATATACACACTTGTACATGTATTGAGATAAAGCTAATTGTGTGAAACATATCCAAAATAAAAGAAGAAAAGACAAAAAGAAAATATGATGATGATGTCACGATGCATATAGTATCTATTTATTTTTGAATTCGTGTTGCACGCCATGTTCTGTTAGGAATTAGATGAGATCCTAACAATGGGAGATAGATAATTAGAGCAAAAAGAGACTGAAACAGAGTTTGGGGGAGAAAGAAAGGGCGGAAATAGGGTAGAATGGAGGTGAGGAAGAGATAAGGGAGGAGTTCAAAGAGCTCTCTCAGATATTTCATATAATCGTTGATAAAGTTTGAAAATGAAACAACTCACTGTTTACATATTTATACTAAAGTTAGTTGCAGGAAAATAAAGCTTAACCCACACCTACTTTACTTATCCTACACCACCTGCACATAGGCATATGAGGTTATTACTTGGAGAATATTCTAGATGATAATAAGACCTAATAGAAAATAACGGGCTATGTTTGACATGTTCTGTATTAGACATACCCTAGTTCTTGTAGTTATTCCCTATTTGCCTATTGCATTGCAATAAATGATGCTCTTTCATTTCCACAAAGAAGAGTCCCCATTTACAATATTTGCGAATATCAAGGATATATTTTTGTTTTATGTTAACTGAATAAGTTGCTAGTTTAGTAGTGTGGTATAAAAGTGAAACTATGATGGCAAACTAGTGGACATTTTGTCTCTAAATTACTGTAACTAAAAATTAGTCTCTTTCATTGGAACAAGAAAAATTGTGAAATGGGACTCTTATGTTATATAGAATGAGTATATTATTTTAAACTTACAAAGCACTGGCTCCTACCATAAAAGACTAGAGAAACCAAATGGGAAAAGAAACGAGCAGTGTCTAAAAATAACTAGACTGGCAAAGAGGCGTAGGAGAGGGTGCCTAGTGCCTAGGCCGCCTATGCGGTGCCTAAGTGTTTTCCTAGGCAGACTAGGTCGTTTCTTAGGCAGTCTCGTTTATTTATTTTTCTATTGATATACTTGTTATACTACTCATAGCATGTAGTAGATGATTTTTTTAAAAAATTTTACATGAAAAATTACCCCCCCCCCCCCCAAAAAAAAACTTTAAGGCTTAACAAGTCCATTCAAGTATTAGAGTTTTAAAGTCTGATTCAGCCTAGGCTGGGGGGGGGCTAGGCATGAATTTTTAGAACACCGGAAAAAAGACGGAAAACATGACAGCTTTCGAAAGACTAATATGATATTTCATGTTTTCTAGTTCTCTACTCTGATCAGATCAAATAGTGCACAAGTTATAACATCATAACGATCATGATTATGTTTGTTAATTGAAATGGTTCATTTCTCTTAAGTTTTGACCACTGCTGCAGACTCAAAGTTAGTATGTTTAGTTCATACTTTGTATCATGACTACCTGTTTTGTTTTGTAGATTTGTTCTCTCCTGTGGGAAGGATTCTTCTGTGAAGCTTTGGGAGGTTGGCACTGGTAGGTTGGTTAAACAATATGTTGGAGCCACACATACGCAATTGCGATGCCAGGTGTGTGGTATAAACTTCATGGGACATGCGCTGCTGAAACATACGTCTACATTTTTGCAAATTCTTTTAGTTCTTTATGGAAACGTCATGAATGTCCAGACACTCTAGAAGAACCTTCTATTACTAATTCGTTGTTTCATTGTGCAAAATGTTTTTTTTACTGAGATTACTATTTTATAGCTTCTTTTGCTCACAATTTAAAACAATCCCAAATTGCAATATAATAACAAAGATTTTAATGGATTATTTAGGTATATATTACATGCTTAAACTGTTTCACAGGTGTCAAGCTTTTTTCGGTGATATCAAGAATTTGTACTATGCATTGATGAACCAAGTAATGAGGTTAGTTCAGTTGCTAAACTTGACAGTTCAATCCTTTAGGGTTGTGTTTGTTTGTAAAAATGATGAGTGGGATAGGACTATCTGTACTAATTTATTATGGACTATTTTATCACATCTGTTATTTTATCCCATTGACTGTGTTTTGTCATTTCTAAGATTATATTCCCAAGTAAAAAGGTGGTGTTATATAATCCCTTGTTTGAGATATCAAATAACCTTAGAAATGATAACAAATAGTCTATAAGATTAAATAACGGATTAGTCATATGATAAGATAGTCCCTTATATTTTTAAATTAGTACAAATAGTCCTATCTCATACCCTGCAAAGAAACGTAGCCTAGGGTTTTTTAATTGGGATCTAATTGATAACTTGGGGTTCAGATTGTTATCTGGGATGCTCTGACAGCCGAGAAAGTAGCAAGATGGCCTTCCAACCATATTGGTGCACCCCGTTGGCTTGAGCACTCGCCAACAGAGGCAGCGTTCGTTTCATGTGGGACTGACAGGTCAATCCGGTTCTGGAAGGAAACTCCCTAGGTATATGGAAGACGATTTGACGCAAGGCAATAGGAGGATTTGCAGAAAGTTTCTTCTTTATAATTGTAATTAGTTTGTGTTATGAGCTTATTATGTCTATCGTTTTATTGTTTTATCTACAAGATGCTGTACTATTATAAATTTATAATCAAAATAGCTAATTAATTTGTGTTGTTTAGTTTATTAACCATATGGATATGCTTTAAATTCAAGAACCAATTTTTTTTCACTACATAACCATGTGCTTGTTGGAAATGGGTTTGAAAAATTAAATATTAGAGTATTTTGAGGCTCAATTTAATGTGGGACTCACACTCCAAAAATGTCGGGTTCATGTATCAATATGTTCTCCTCCGCGAGGAATATAACGTGGTATACTTATTTGTTCAAATCCATTAAGAATTAAATGAGAAAATTGATTCTAAAATCACCTGCTTGAAATGTTGTAAATTGCATAGTCAGTTGGAGGGAAAAGTGAAGAATGTATATATGAGATGTTTGCACAATGGAAAGGGCCCCAAAGGGCACCCTACTTTTGTGAAAAGGAGAGGACATAGCCAAGGCTTGGTTCGAACCCACGCGTGCTGTCACCCGACTGGGAGGGCGAGCTAGGTTTGGGATATATAATTTTTTGGACAAAATCTGTTTAATTTATTATCATCATATTACGTCGTTTTGACGAATGGATGCGCCAACGGTCATATTCTATCTTAACAATCACAATTTTTCTATAAATAAACTATCCGAAAGCGCATTCAGAACATAAGTCTATTTTCCCATTCTCCAAGTTTGCGTCTGCATTCCCAAATTTTTTTTCATTCATTCATTCCCAGAAATTTTCTTCATTCATCTCATTCATCATCACCAATAAGATTCAGTACAGTATATAGAATTGTGTTCGAAGGATTCTTAATTTTGAAGTGCTACTAATTAAGAATTGAAAATCCGTTTTACATTGGAAAGCAATTATTCAACAAATCATTTAGCACCAGTGAGGGAATAAATTTGTTTCAAGGAGACTTTGTGAATTCAAAGGACTCGAATTTATCTGTCTTGTATTTCCAGAATATGATTTCTTTTTCAAGTACAATAAATTTTTTCTAAATCTGATTTGCTTAACTTTGTTATTATATATTAAATGTTACTATATTTACAGAATAACAGTGCTGCCGGGCAAAGCTAGATGCATAGATTGTGGGATTAATTGATGTAATAGATTTTTTTGTGGGTGTAATTTAGTAATTTGATATCTTGATCCCACTGAATTTTTTTTTTTTTATATATATGATATAATAGATTTTTTGTAGATGTAATTTAGCAATTTGACAATTATGGGGTTGAACAAAAGCCCATTGTGGAAGAAACACGAGCTCGATAGTTTGCCTATATATGTTTAGGTGATTATTCCCCATCCGGAGGCAATGTGTCAATATTGCATTGGTTATAATGTGAGAGGATGCATAGATAGTCTTAAAATGAATTGGGAAGCTTTGTTATTATTGTAAGACTACTGTTACAAAAATTCTAGGTGGACATGAAAATTGAATATGAATGTATTTGAATTTTATTTAATTATATTTTGACCCTTAATAGTGGGTAAAAATATAAATATATAAAGTTCAAATATATTCATATCCAATTTCCATGTCCACCTAAAAGAGCTCATGTTGTTAGACAGATGGAAGTTGTGCCTACATGCATGTTTTTTCTATGATTCATGGAGCATCTACGTACCAGTGCTTGAGCTTTGCTCAAATCACAAGTCAGGTGTTTGGTTTGAAGTCATTATCCGTATTTTTAGTGGTACAAACATGAGACTATCACTTATTTCATCTAAAACAACATTCATCTAAAAAAACATTTAAATAAAACTAAATTAAGCTTCTATTATATCATTTAAGACAACATATCTTGTCTACAACACCAAAGACAAAAAAAAAACTTCAGAAACTTAGACATTTAATGGACTTTTGTTACCTCCAATATCCCATAGTCATGTTTTTACAAACAACAACTCATAAGACTTTGGGTTCAATGGTAAAACAACTCCTCATAAGATTTTGGGTGCAAGAGGTCTTGGAATCCATTCCTACCTTTGGGTGCATGAAAGAGGTCTTGGAATCGGATCCGATTAGCATGAAGTTATTTTTTTGGTAAGTTGGTCAATTGGCCACTAGAATACTTACACACATACAACTTCGTCTACCTGTTAGTATTCTATTGGTCAATTGACCAACTTACTCCAAAATAAACTTCATACTAACCACTTCCCTCGGAATCCATTCCTAACTAAACAATAGTTACAATCCTTACTATAGTTCTAACACACTAGTTGGCTAACTACTCGCTCCGTCTCAAATTAATTGCTCAGTTTTGACTTTTTTTAAATCAAATTGACTATTTTTAGAATTAATAATTAAGCATATATAAATATATTTCTAAAATTATAAAAATTGGGGAATTGTATATACTTTCTTTTGGTTATAATCTCTTCACCTATATTTTAGTAAAAATAGTAAAAAGATTAGTTTTAAAAATGGTCAATTTGACTTTAAAAAGTTAAAACTGAGCAATTAATTTGGGACGGAGGGAGTATTACTGACTTAAGCCGATAAGAGTCCTTAGTACTGTTTTGCTGACTTAAGCTGATCGTAGAGTCCTTACTACTGCTCTAACAGACTAGTTAGCTAACTATTGCTGACTTAAGTAAGCTGATAGAGCTGTCATTGGGTAAGAAGTAGAAGAATTATCCGGAGAACTAAATGGAACAGATATAATGTGGATTGAAAAGGGGATGTTGTATCATGAAAAACGACATCTCTATGGAGACAAAAATCTTCTTGTATTATTAATTAATGTTATAAAGTTTATAACCTTTTTTGACAATGAGGATAACCAATAAACAAATATTGCTCAGCTCTAGGTAAATATTGATCTGGAAAATGGACTGAAGCATGGCATAGGCAACCAATTAAAAGCTCTTAAATGATGGTAATCTGGCTGTTTTGAATAAAGAATCTCAAAAGGTGTTTTATGTGGAAGAATAGTTGTAGCTAGGCAACCTGTTAATGAGGTATGTTGCAGTACGAATATATTCCCCCCCATAATCTAGGATGTTTTACGAGTAGAAAGATAAATATCTTTCTACAATATGCTTTACAATTGACTATTTACGATAAACACTTTACGATACTTGAGCAGACTCTGTGAACTTCTCGACTTTATAACTTTAGAGTAGACTCTACGGTTTTTACTTTACTTAACTTAACTCTGCGAATTTGTGACAGACTCTGCGATCTAACACTTGATGTTCTACGATAACATAGCTAACTCTACTATAAATTAATAATGAACTCTACGAAACAACATAGTAGTTTTACGATTGCTTAACATTATACGATCGGTTTGATCCTATCATCTATACATCAATTTAGCTGATCATAAGATCAACTTTGATCTTTCTATTCTAAATTCTTGTACATCATTTTAATATGTTAAGAACTTCACAAAAACTACTCATGAACAATTATACATTAGTAAAATCACATCATCAAATTTAAACATGTAGACCCTAACAGAAGTTTGTCACATGGTAGGACCACCTAGGGTGTCAGAAGTTTGTTCATTTATTTTCTGCTTTTCCGTCTTTCATTCAATTCTTTGGATGCAGATAAGCTTGGGCCCATAAGAGCCAATATACTACTCCCTCCGTCCCAGGATAAAAATCCTGGTAGACTTTTCACGCATATTAAGAAGAAGAATGAAATGACAAAATTGTCCATAATAATATATTATTAATTATGGAGAAAATTAGAATAAGAAAAGTATGAGATATTTAATGCTACGGGTATATTAGGAAAAAATGTGTAAAAATTTGGTTATTAAAGGAAAGTAGATATTTAACATGGGACTACCCAAAATAGTAATAAAGACTTTTATTATGGGATGGAGAAAGTAATATTATGTATTTGTACCTTACACGTGCATGGGCAAATCCATAAATTTGATTCAGCTATATGACAAACATATAGTCAAAATAATTATCACAAAAATATGGTAAAAGTTTGAACCACTTGATACAAACAACTAAAACAACAAAAGAAAACTCCAATAGATCGCTTATTAAAGTGATAACTATTTTTATCTGCTAGAGGAACCTTAACCTTATAATAACGGATAAATAATTGTCTTATCTTAGACTCTCCAAATCCCAAATCTTTTGACATATATCAAACGCTTTCTAACATATATATATATATATATATATATATATATATATATATATATATATATATATATAGGGTTTCATCCATAAGAACCTGGTTCTTTGTGGAAAGAACCTTTTTAACCTTGTATTGTAGCAGTTGGAGCAAAAAAATATATATAGTCCTATATATATATAGAGTCCGGATCCAGTCTAAACTCCCGCATTTTGTTAAAATACGGATTTTTTTTGTTATATGTATCCAAATCACGCCTAAAAAACTGTATTATGGAAAAATTCTAGTTCTATAAAATATTATTTTTTTTAATTGTTTAAAAAAAAGCAAAAAAAAAAAATTTAAAAATTGGTCCGCATTTTAACACTGTCCGGACTCCTGGACAGGATTCGTGGCCTATATATATATATATATATATATATTTGGAAAGGTTAAATTCCAATCACTTAAGAACATGAAGAAAAGCTTTGTTTCATCTTATTCTTCCTCTACGTCTTAATTATTGCACTTGATCAATATCGTTTCAAGGCACCAGAAGTCTACAATGAAGGAAACAAATATCACACCAGTCATTGCTAAAGGATTTCATTTTATAATAGTGATGCATAGAATACACTTATTATGGAAAAGCAAATAATTCTAATGTTGATATATAATTGTTCCTAGAATTAAGCTACTAATGACGTGAAAATTAATAGAAGAAAAATTATCTTTGTATTAAGGAATTTGATCCTAGGATTAAGCATCTAATTATTGGAAAAATATTAGTAAAATTTTCTCTCTAATTAAGGTAACATTATACACACAAAATCAATGCTAAAATACGTATATAAAGTATTTTTTCCAAAATCCAGCAATCGCAATTGCCATAGCTATGCTACATCCGCCCCTGACCTTACACCTCTTATACTTTGTATTTATAGAGTTTCTATACCATATTAGGAGCAGCAGTGGCGAAGTCAGAAATTTGTCGAAATTATTACTGAATTACAAATAAGTTGGTGGGGGTTCGGGGGTAACGCTCCCGAGCCAATTTTTTTAATATTTTATACTTTCGAGTATATATATATATATAGAAAAAATATATATATACACAGCTGTGTATTACCCCGTATAATAAAAAATTTATAAAATTATAGTGGGTTAATTTATATACAATACTTAAAATTTTTAAAATTTACTTTACATTATAAAGTAAATTTTTTTTTTTAACGAGATCGATTGACCCCACAAAATTCTATACGGCTTCGCCACTGATTAGGAGGGAAGGATCTTTAGTTGAGTCAACTAAGAAATTGTCCTTTGTTAAATTTCCGTAGGAAAAAGATATTTACATGTAGAGATGGAATACTTTATGACAATTACTAACTGATACTTGGATGACAAGTAATGTCAATGCGGTAACAAGACCAAAAATACCTTGGACCTGTAATTTCAATGGAAGGTAGCATATATTTAGCCGTGGCTTATTAGGTCAAAACCCAGTTATGGGCTAGCAAAACTGACCCTCCTATTTATACCTTTTGTACGAACCCCTTCCTCAAACTTTTTTTTTTTGCATAACTTATCCTCAAACTTACATTAGTTTAAGAAAAGGGTTCATAAATAAGAGGGTCAATTTTGCATTTAAGTCAACTACATATTAGCACTACAATTTGCGAGTTCAACTTTTCATATAAAGACTTGAACAATTAGGTATTAAAACTTGGGAAGTTCAAGAATTGGCCTTCTCATGTGTGATAATTGAATTTCAAGACAAAAAAATTGCAGGTGAACTGGAACTTTGAATGATTCTAGGGTTGGGCAATTCCATTCAAACAAAATAGGATTATTTATTGAATCAATTGGTTTTTTGGCCTCTTCAAAGAAATAGATCCAAATCAGACCTAAATTAATCTCCAAAATCTTAATATTCTTAGATGATGAAAAAGTCATCGCCTTACAAAATATTTTTTTTTTGCACACAAGGGAAATATCATTAAAACTTAAAACATCAATCATTCGGTACAAAATAGACTTTTAAAATAAGCTTTTACAACGGGGAGTACTCCCTCCAAGCATATTAACGATAAGGGTGGCATCATAATACAAATTTATTTATTGTACATACTAAGGGATACAATTTTATTAACGACAGGAGTGGCACATAGTGGCCATGTAATTAGTTTTAGAGTTAAATGTATTTTGTATCTCCCAATTTTATTTTATTTTACACATCGCATTCTATATTTCAGAACGTGACACATTTTATTTCGTACTTTTAACGAACCGCCACATATCCTCTGACCAAAATTCGTCTTTAAAAGTGCAAAATCCATTACCTTTGAACACTAACCCTATCACTTTTAACGACAGAGTTTGGGCCAGAGGATATTATGTGTTGGTTCGCTAAAAATGCGGGATATAAATGGTATGTTTTGAAGTATATGATGCAATGTGTAAAATGGGATAAAAGAGAAGCAAAATTCATTTAACTCTTAGTTTTAAGTCAAAGTTTATTTTTGAACCAGTAGACACCTTTGCTGTTGTAGTCTCCTTCCTCTGCCTCGACGTAGAGGCACTCCTTTACTTCTCTCCACAGTGCCTTGTAGAATGGAGTGGCATCATAAAGATAATACTCTCCCAATATTGGCTTGATCGCTTGGGTAGCCTCCTCTGCATGATAATGTGGGATGGTGGATACCAAATGGTGGATCACATGGGTGTCAGTTATGTTATGGAGCACACTGTTTAGAATTCCATAATCTCTGTCGACGGTGGCTAGTGCTCCCCTCAACCAGTCCCACTCAGAAGAATCATAGTGAGGCAACGAAAGATGAGTATGATGCAATAATGTGACTAATACAAAAAGCCCATTTACTACGAGTAAAGGAGCACCATATACAAGTAGAAGCCATGAAAGTCCTTTTACTGCAGCGATACGAAATAACCCATAACAAGCAGCGACAAAACCAACATCAGAAAGCAAGACCTGAATGCGCTCACGTTTGGAAAAAATAGGACTGTACGGATAAAAGTGGCTAGCAAACCCGTCATAAGATCGTCCGGCCATGTTTAAAATCAAGTACAAAGGCAATCCTAGGGTGAGCATCAATACAACGGCGAAGATTCTGCCAACTAGGTGTTTGAAGTTATAGGGTCGAAGTGTGTCCTTGAATCTAGGGACATGGTTTTCGTCACGGTCAAGAGAACAAGTGTTGGCATGGTGACGACGATGGCTAATTTTAAAAGAGAAATAAGGGACGAGGAGAAGAGAATGTAAAGTAAAGCCAACAGCGTCATTGAGCCAATAATAGTCGGTAAAGGCATTGTGGCCGCATTCATGGGCTAAGATCCATAGGGCAGTCATGTAGCAACCTTGAACACATACATAAGTAGTCCATGCCAGGTAATCGAGAGGCTTAGGAAGGAGAGGGATGTAGTTTGTGGCAAGGTAATAGAGGATGAAGCAGACACTGAGATCGTAAATTAGGTAAGAGAAAGAGCGGATGAGCGAACGATTGAAACAATGGGGCGGAATGGCTTTCTTGATCTCTCCTAGTGTAAATGGAGGTTTTTCATGTGGAACTCGGCGTAGGCTATTATAATTCTCATCTTTTTCTTGTGCTTGCTTCCCCTCACCGATACGTCCACCTTTACCCATTGTGTTCGTTAAGCTACTACGTACCTGCAAGTTTAAGAGATCGAGTACCTCAGAAGAATATAATATTATTGCTTGACAGATACTAATTTGTAAAAATTAATGAAACTAATAAGCATGCATGCATATATTAAAGGGTAACTTGGAACATGCAAGATTATATAATTTCCGAGACAAATTTATAAAAATTAAACTAATATGCATGCATAGATGATTTGTCGAAATACGTACCTGATCGATCGAAAAAGATAAATGCTTTCGCCTTTGTTACTTTGAAGCTAATTAAGTACCACTCACTCGAGCTTGTAATATATACAACTCGCATACCGACCGAGTCAAATTAATACAACAATGGATGCCAATTCGCATAGACCTTCATAATTCAGTGGCGGCAGGACCGGGGCCCCACACAGACCCAACCAGATTGTTTTTCCTTTAGTTAACGTAGTTAAGAAATCTACAACGCAATCTCTTCACTATGAAATCTTACTCCACCATTTAAGCTTACTGTTAATTTTATTTAATTTATTTTAAAGTTAAGAAATGTGATGAGTATATTATTATTTGAGTTTTTGATTTTTTTTTGTTAATATTTTTGGAGTTTGAATATATATTGCAACAAAATTGTGTTAAATTACAATTGCGAATATATTAATACGTAGAATTGGATAGAATTATAAAAGTGATCGTCTTATTAGATTTCTATCCAAAAGGATTACTACTAATATATAGTTATCGACGTAACCTACAATTAAAAATTAATCCAACGTAAAGATTGGTAATTAATATATATCAATTTCCATATTTTTGTTATCGCCAAATTAATTAGAATTCTACAATATATGTGAGAAATCAAAATTTAAGTCTTTACATATATTTATTTTGTTGTAATAAAATTCCTTCCTAAGGGTGAGCTTATGATTAAATAAAATTTTCTGTAAATATATAGGTTTGACACTTTATACCCTCTCTTAAAGTACATGTAAGTGAAAAATATTTTATTGTATATATATAATAAAAAAAATCTTATCATTCTTTATGTTGTAAATTACTCACAATTTACAGAAGTGTTTAATAAAAACATTTGACATTTAATTAAATTTAGTGAATATGATTTTATTTATATTTGTTATTGAAATATTTGTTCAAAATATTTTGACTCTTCTCGACACCATGACTGCCGGCATTGTTTGAACGTACGTCATGTGCAACTTCACCGAGTCATCCCCGAATAAACTTCTTGAAGCAACAAATTCCATTATTTGCAGACGACTCATTTCCATTATTTGCAAATTAGCCGCCTCCTATTGAAAATGTGGGAGTGATGTCTTCTTCAAATAACTCTGTAGATACAATGGCGGAACCAGAACGTTTTTAAAAGGGGAGTTAAAATACATCAATAAAAAAATTATTTATTGATATTTGGAGTGCTTCTTTCGGCTGTACGACAGAGATGATGCAACTGTATCCTACGACTGCATAGTTTGAAAACGTCTCAAAATTTTGGTCAATATCAAAATTTATGTAGAAATATTTTTTTTTTATTTCATGTAGAAATAAGTTTGAGGGATTCATGTAGAAATATTATTTTTATATGAAAATATCAATTTTCTATATAGAACAAAGAAAATTAATCCAGAAATAAATCAACAAAGGGGAGAGTATCTGAAGTAAATTAATGATATTTAAAAATATAAAATATTTGTAAAAAATAATTTGGTAAATAAAGAACTTGGTTTTTGTTATCATTCTTTAACCTCAAGTAGCGACCTAGATTTGATTATGTTTTAAGTTCTTTCATTTGAATTTCATTGTAAAATAAAATTTATTCTATTTTTTAATTTATGAAGCGCATGTAGAAAATTTTAGACTGCTATTATAAACTACTATTAATATACATATATATATATATATATATATTGACTATTAATATATGTATTAATATATAGTCTGTTCCAGGGGCGGATCCAAGGCTAGGGCAGGGGGGCACCTGCCCCCATTGGATTTTCACCTCCTCATATTATATATAAAGTATGACGGAAAAAAATAATATACTACTATATATATTGTTAAAATAAAATACTATTATAAGAACTTAAGTATTTTATTGTCTTGATCAATTTACTTCTTCTGAATACCAAGAATATAAAAAACAGAGGAGTTAGAGTTATTAAACATTGTGAAAGATTTCATTTAGATTTTCTATAATTTACCCAAATTTTCTATAAAAAAAAAACAGTGCCTAGTAAATTTTTCTATATTTTATAGACAGCTGTTATTTCATTAGTAGTAGTAGTATAAAATTATAGATCAACATTATATTTATTTTCTTCAAATAATGTTGTCGACTGTTGTTAAGCAATCCATCAGTCACTTAATCAAATTTAAACATTTTAAAATATATTAAAATATTTATCTATCATATTAACAAGATAGTGGCATTTTTTTTTTCAATAACATAATAGTAGTGTATGTTACTACTATATTCATTTTATTAAATTAATTTTTATTCTTCATGATGCCCTCGTCCCTCTCCCCGATATTTTTTTTTTTTAATAACATAATATTAGTGTATGTTATTACTATATTCATTTTATTAAATTAATTTTTATTTTTCATGATTTTGAATGATATTGGAAAACTCTTAAAAATATTACTCCAAAACACAACCCCTTGGTTCCGCCCCGGTTCCGCCATGTGTAGATATTAGTCCAAAACGCAAATAAGATTTTGAATGATATTGGAAAACTCTTGAAAATATTAGTCAAACGCAGCTTGATATGCACAGAGTCGGGTTAGCCGGTTAGGGTTGAGATAAGATTTTGAATGCTATTTCAAGACTAGAAGACCAGGAGATAATGTTTACCATTATTATGTATATCAGCTACTTTGTAAATTGTCACAATTTTTGCTTCTATCAACCATGTGAGACATTTTTAATTATTTTTTCGTTCTAAATTATAAGATTATTGTTAAATTTAAAAATTAAATTAAAACATTTTCAAACTTAAAAATTAATATTAATAAGATTAAGTGAACATTACGAAATAATAAATTTTATAATTAGTAGTATTTAATTTACAATATTCATTATTATATTATTTTGAGTTTAAAAATATCTCAAATTAATTTTAAAAAAATAAATATTGATTTTATATTTTGGAAAAGAGTAATATTTTAGTAATTTTTTGTGCAACTCAATTTTAATTTATTTCCATACTGCTTCTAAAATTTAAGAGACATTCATTTTTTGGCAAAACTAATGAAATTCCCACTGTAGTTGGCATATTTTACTGATTATACTATTGAATTTTTAATTTTTCAAATTACTCCATTAAACTAATAATTATTTTGAAATTGGGTCATTCCGTTAAAAAAAATAAACGGACGTTAATTTTTTATCGACAAAACTAATGAATTATCCATTGTAGTTGACATGTTTTACTGATTACACCATTGAACTTTTAATTTTTTAAATTACCCCATTAAACTAATTAATATTTTAAAATTGGGTCATTCTGTTATCTTTGTCTCACGAGTGTTAAACCGTTTCAGTTTTTATTCTACGTGCACGTAAAAAAGAAAAATAAACAAATTTTATTTAGTCTCTCTCTTCTTTCCTCTCATTCTCTTCTCCCCCTTCTTCTAGATCAAATAGATATGCATATTTTCTCTCTCTAAAATCTTTGAAAATTTCTAGATCCGAATACCCAAAATATTGAATTGAGCTTCAAAGTTCAACATTAGTTATAACAATGGAGTCTGAATCCCCAACAACAGCAACAGATGAAGTAAATGGTGTTGCAGTAGGTTTCCTCCATCTCACCTCCGATTATCAACAACCTTTTGTCTCCGAACTCCTCTCATTCACTCTCGATCGCCTCCACAAGGTCCATTCATTAATTTCCCAAATCTCTCTATGTATATATATATATATATATCTGTGTGTGTGTGTGTGTGTGTGAATATATATATATATATACATGTGATAATAATATTTGGTTAAATTAATTTTGTTGGGATTGTATTTATGATTTGATAGGAGTCTGAGTTTTTACGGATGAATACGGAGATAATTCAGAGGCAGATGCAAAATGTTGTTGTTGTTGTTGTCAATTACCGTGTTTTCATTTCTACTGCTGATGCATTGCGTTTCATTCGCTAGAAAATTTGTTCTATCAATAAACATCTGAGATTAGAGTACCCAAAATATTTTTATTTTTGAATTTTTTTTCCAGAGCCACATAGTTAAAAAATTAATGTTTGCTTAAGTTTTTTAACAGAATGACCCAATTTCAAAATAATAATTAGTTTAGTGGGGTAATTTAAAAAATTAAAAGCTTAATGGTGTGATCAATAAAATTTGTCAACTACAGTGGGTAATTCATTAATTTTATCTTATCATGAATTATTCATTGTAGTTAACATGTTTTACTGATTACGCCATTGAAATTTTAATTTTTTAAATTACCCCATTAAACTAATTAATATTTTATAATTGGGTCATTTTGTTATATATCTTTGTCTCACGAGTGTTAAATCGTTTTAGTTTTTATTCTACGTGCATGTAAAAAAGAAAAATAAACAAATTTTATTTATTCTCTCTCTTCTTTCCTCCCATTCTCTTCTCCCCCTTCTTCTAGATCAAAGAGATGCGTATTTTTTCTCTCTAAAATCTATGAAAATTTCTAGATCCGAATACCCAAAATATTTAATTGAGCTTCAAAGTTTAGCATTAGTTATAACAATGGAGTTCGAATCCCCAACAACAGCAACATATGAAGTAAATGGTTTTGTAGTAGGTTTCCTCCCTCTCACCTCCGATTATCAGCAGCATTCTGTCTCCGAACTCCTCTCATTCACTCTCGATCGCCTCCACAAGGTCCACTCATTTCCCCAATCTCTCTATATATCTATACATCTATGTGTGTGAGTGTGTGTGTGTGTGAATATATATATATATATATATATATATATATATATATATATATATATATTGAATTCTGTAATTAAGCACACCTAGAGGGGGGGTGAATAGGTGTAAATACTCAGAAGTGATCTACAGTGGCCAATTTTCAAAGTTTACTATAGCATGCTATAATCGGACGGTCTAACCCTGTCCGTATTAGTTATGTTCTTCGTCTGTTATAAACGGATAGCTAATACCTGTCCGTATTAGTGTAAAATTTTTCCAACGTAAACAAAATCTGCAGAATATTGAAGCTTAAAACAGAAGCAAAAAAACAGTAAATCACACCGAGATTTTTTACGTGGTTTAGCCCCTATCCTCTAGTCTAGTAGCCTAATCCACGTCCAATCCCCAACTAGGATTGGAGACTCACTTTATTAAAATAATACTCAACAATTACAAAGTAAATAAAACTCCCTATTACAACGACAATCGATTGGACACCTCTGCCCCCTTTGCACCTCTGCAACACCTCTCACCTCTGAGACTTTGATAACTTCGTTGAACAGACTGAGTATTACTAAAATAAAAACCCCAAGCCAATCCTAGACTTGTACTACTATGTTTACAATAGATATTGAAATAAAGAATATAAGAACACTGTAAACCAAGACTAAAAGAGTGATATGATAATTTGTGTGTATCTCAAATAGCTTTCTTGAAGTTTCTTTTCTGCAGTGTTGTCCCTCCATGTAGCCGAGCAAAGTATATATAAAGAAGAGAGCAACGGCTATGTCATGTAACGTTCTAACTCATCTAGCAACGACTATTACTTTTTAATCGAGATAAGAGATGAACAGCCTCAGTAGATAAGGGAAGTAGTCAAATAAAATACAAAGACTAAATTTGAAGAGTCCTATCGATCATTAAACAAGTTTCCTTCAAAATAGCAACTGCTGTTAACAAGACTCCAAAAATAACTGTTATTCCAACTTTTGAATAAGAATCCTTAATAATACCAATTCCTAAAACATCTCCAAGACACGTGAATTGATAACTCAATATATATATATATATATATATATATATATATATATATATGGAAGGATATAACCAGCAATTAAATATGAGAAACTTAAGGAATAATAAACAAATTAGATATAAAATCCAGCTTGCACATACCTGTTATAAATCCAATACCAGATTTTCAATCTCCTTAAAATACTCTAATACATATTTGAATTAGTCTCCAAAGCAAATCAGGATAGATAAAAACATATATATATTAGATTCCAAAAACTTTAATCACGTGACCAACCTCCTGCAGTAAACTTGAGCTAGCATACAAAGTGATTAATCCATGCAATAACTCATGCAAACTAATATATATTTATATAATTAATATGCATAAAAATATTTGATTAACATGACCCAATTAGATTATAAGCCAATATAAAATCAATTTAGCCCATATAAACATTGTCATCATTAAAACCACAAAGTATATATACTAACATTCTCCCCCTTTTTGATGATGACAATATATATATACACCATACTCCCCCTAAATATATGACTCTCCCTTATTTTAAGCATATTTGTTAAACAAAATCTTTCAACATGGCATGTATATCAAATATCACATGTTAATTGCATGTATATCAAATAACTCATATTAAACACATAGTACCCAAAACATGACAGTAAAGAAGAATCATATATCTTAACCAATCAAAACAGATTAAACCAGTAGATTCAAAATAATATCTTAACCAATCAAAACAGGATAACCAACAGATTCAAATATCCATATCCAAATTCCAAAATATTCAAATTAGAACCAACAGATTCAAATATCCAAATTCTTATCCAAAAAAAAACAGAGTTTAAACTTTCAATCCAAAATCCCCAAAATATCTCCCCCTTTGACATCATCAAAAAGGAGAAATTAATTGTCTTCTTTATCAGTCTCAAACAACCCATCTTCAATCTTCTTAACCATATCCTTGAATTGCGCATCTAAAGATTCAACCTTCTCAGTAACTGTGAGTACTCTATCGGATAAAGAATTGAGTGAAGCTGAAAAATTATGCATGAGTTCAAGCATTGTGTCGAACTTGGAATTCATATCAGTAACAAGATGAGAAAGGTCTGAATTTTGAGAAGAAGGAGGAATTAGAATAGAATGAGTAGTAGGAGAATGGGAAGTAGAAACAGGAGGAAGAGGAGCAATAGGATCCAAAATGTCTTCTTCAATGTCCCAAGATAAAACATTGTTAGCCCCAATTTTGAGTTTTGAATTTTTAAAAACTAAGTCATCAATTACTTCAGTTAATTGAAACACTTCTTCATTCTCAAAAGATATATCAAAATGAGTAAATATCTTTGTCAAAAAGCCACCATATGGAAAACATTTAGATTTAGTTTTGACACAACTTTCCATATGATTTATCATTAAAAGAGCACAATTAAATTTTGTTTTTGACAAAATGAGGGATGACAATATTAAATCTTGATAAGTCATCTCGGACCTACCACCAGTTCGAGGAATAAGCTTTGCACGAATAAGCTTATGAATCACACTATTTAATGGAGTTGTTTCAAGAACTGTGGGTAAAGAAACAAACTCAGATGTTGGAAAATCTTTAACTATTCGCAGTTGTTGCACAACAAAGAGGTTTTCAAATTTCAGTGGCCCTTTTAGAGTGAATGGGGAAGGGCCAGAATAAGGTATGTCAAACAAAACACCTAGCAAAGCAGAGTCTATTAAAAATGTTTTGTTTTTCACAAAAGTTTGAATCTGATTATGTGCAACAGACAGATTCCCAAAATTGTTTAATCAATTTGGGATAGGCATATGTTGGGGGAAATAGCAAACTAGATAGACCAATTTGATTAAAAATTTCAGTAACCCCAATTGTATGAAAAAGAATAGGGTCGACAGGTTTGCCATACACGATGGGTTTGTTGACAATTAATTTCTGAAATTGATTTGCAAATTTGTTGGATCAAAAAACAATAGTTGAAGTATGAGTACTAGAAATAGAATTGGAAATGGATATACTCACAGCAACTTGGTTTTTACCCTTAGATGTTTTCCCTGTCTTCTTCATCTTCTTTGAAGAAGTTCCCAAATCAGAGACCATCTTAGACAAATTTCGGTGTAGGCGTCTCTCAGCCCTTAGCTCCCTGAACGAGGACAGTACTTCATCTTGATGATCCTGCATTTGAGAGGCGACTTCCACCGTCTTGGGTCGTTGTATAGGCTGTCGTCCGGTATTGACAATAAACCCACCCCTTGTTTTGGCCATATTTTTATGGAGATTATGTGAAAGCTTGAAGGAGATAGGGAGAAGAACAAACCCTAGGTTGGTCAGAGAAAAAGCGTGATAGAAGAGACAGAGAAACAAAAAGAAACGTGACAGAAGAAATAGAGGAGATGAAGGGTTTTTGAAAAAAATTTGTTACGGATATCATAAGAAAAGGAGAAGAAGTAACTAAAAACTAATAAGGAAAAAATAGATAACAGAAAACTAAAAGGTTTTAGATACCTAATCAGTTTAGAATTCGGTCCAAGAAGAGTGGGAGATGAAGAGTTTTTAATAAAAATAGAAACTAGTAAGAACTGATAAAAAATCTATTCCCGCTCAAAAATCAACATAACAAATACCAATCATACCCCTATAAACTGAAAATATCAATTTTACCCTTATGTAAATAAGACCAGAATGATAACTTCACATAAATCAAGTATAACAAATAATCCTAATATAATTTTATATCATTTAATAAACTGAAATATATTTTTTAATTTTTAATTATTATTATCAATTTTTATTTTAAATATTTTTTTAATTTAATTTAATTTTTTTTAAAATTCTAACCACATACAGACATTCCAAGTTCTCTTCTCAAAGTGCAAAAACGCTCTTCACTTAAAGGTTTTGTAAAAATATCTGCCAATTGATGTTTAGTAGGGACAAATACTAATTTAATTAACCCTTTAGCAATATTATCTCTTAAAAAATGATGTCTCACTTCAATATGCTTAGTACGAGAATGAAGCATATGATTTTTTGAAATATCAATTGCACTAGTATTGTCACACATAATAGGCACATTTTCACATATCACATTAAAATCATGAAGAGTTTAAATCATCCATAAAATATTCACCTTCCGTAGTAGACAATGCAACTAATGTTTGCTTTTTGTTGTGCCAAGCCACAAGGCTTAATTTGTCCTAAAAAATCACAAGCTTGTGCTTTTTCTATCAACTCGCACCCTCGCATAATCAGTGATCCGAATATCCAATTAGTCCAAAGCTAGGAGATACAGGATAGTATAAGCCAAAATTAATTGTACCAAATAAATATTTAAATATTCTTTTTACCGCTTTAAGATGAGATTCTTTCGGTTGAGCTTGAAATCTAGCACAAAGGCATACACTATACATAATATCCGGTCTTCATCATAGCTTAAATAAAGTAAACAACCAATCATACCTCGATACATTGTCACTTCAACATCTTTACCCAGAAGCATCCGCAGATAGTTTGATGGTAGTACTCATTCTTTGCCGACTTTGGTTTGGTATTTTCAAAACCAAATCTCTTTAATAACTCATTTACATATTTGGATTGGTGAATGTGAATCCCTTCATTGGATTGTTTGATTTGAAGCCCCAAGAAATAGTTTAATTTGCCCATAAGGCTCATATCAAACTCATTATGCATACATTGGGAAAACCACTCACACAAAGAGTTAGTAGTAGCTCCAAAAAAATTATGTCATCCACATAAATTTGAACAATTAATAAATCTTTATTTTGGTTTTAATAAAAGAGTAGAGTCAATCTTACCGCGATTAAAACCATTTTCTAATAAAACCTCGCTTAGTCTTTTCATACTAAGCTCTTGAGCTTGTTTTATTCCATACAAAGCCTTTTTCAATTTAAACACATGATGTGGATATTTTTCATGTTCAAAACCGTGGTGGTTTAACATATACTTCTTCATTTAAGTAACCATTTAAAAAGCACTTTTCACATCCATTTGATATAATTTAAATTATCTAAAGCATGCATAGGCTAATAAAATTCTTATAGCTTCCAACCTTGCAACAGGGGCAAAGGTTTCTTCATAGTCTATACCTTCCAATGCCAAACTCATAAGATTTTATCACCAATAACTAAAACCCTCATCAAAAATCTGCATATACCTCATATAGGATTCTCAAGCCACAAAATCATATTTTTCAATTTTCTTACTTCACATAACATATTTAATTCATTTACTCATAACTAGTCTATTTTCATAAAAAATACCAAATCAGTACAAACAAAATTTTTTTTCTGGGATTTAGCAGAATATAGTCTCATATTGAACATATATTTTTCTCGGAATTTTTAAAATTCATTTACTATTTTTCATATGGCCAAAACTGTCGAATATTTAGACATTTATCATATACTGTACTTTTGTCCAAAAATTCCGAAATTTATAGAGTATACTGCTATTATATACATGTACTCTCAATAAAAATTTCACCAATTTTGGAGTTAACTACAAGAAGTTATAAGGGTTTACTTTTAAAATAGTCTTTTCCCATAAAATTCATAACTCCTAATCTATACATCCAAAAATCGCCATTTTTGGACACTATCTTGAAAACTCATCAAATTATCATTTCAATTTTTTCCAGAATTTTTGAAGGTCGGAAAAATTACGAAACATGAAAAACATAAAAACCCTTACAATCTCTTACCTCAAAAGAGCAATATTTCTGACTGGAATATTGGATGTAAAGCCGAAGGAAACTTGCACTAAATAGCAACTCTCAAAGTATCTAAATACTCACAAAAATACGCTCGATAATATAAAGAGAGAAAACTTATTTTTCTGGTGTGATTTTCAATTCTAACCTAAGCACCTATCTATAGGAAAATGCTAGAACGCCAAAAGAGACTAAATTAATAAAATATTAATAAAAAAATTCTACGCATGCCATTTTGAATAAAACTCAGCCACCACAAGTGGGGCCCACCAGAAATCAACCAACGTCCACAACAACCAAAAGTGGGTCCCACATTCTAGAAATCTCCACCAAAAATCATTTATAAAAATAATTTCTGAATCAGTCACCTCTTAAAATTCATAACAAATCATACGTTAATTTTTAACAGTTCAAAATTTGTGGACATATACTCAACTTATATATGTATAACATATCCAAAAATCACAAAGATCCAACGGTTGGATTAAAAATTATAACTCACGCAATATATCTCAAGAACACTAATTTTTCAGATTATGAGTCCTTCGGACCAGTTTTGTAAGACCCCAGCTTTTATGAATAAAGAAGATTTTTCTATAAATATCATTTTTGAATATTATGGAATAAATTTGATATAATGTTATAGTTGTGGGTAATATTTATAAATTTTGCAAAGTACGCAAGTTGTTATATAATATTCGATTGGTCGGGGAATGTTCGCTTTTGGTCAGAATATTCGCGATCGATGACACAATCATTGGTGGACCCCACAAATGTAATTATTGTTTTGATTGAGAAAACGATAAAAATATTTTATTGAAAATAATGCGAGAAGTTTTACTGCTTAATACCGTTGAATTACTCAGTAGTAAAAGTACAATGTCTGGCGCCGTGGTTGTATAGTAGCACACAGTATTGATTATTGATGCTTACGTAAGAAGTCACTCAGTTGTATTCAATTATTATCGATATTTTATATATTGAGATGACAGAGTTATTAATATTATTATTTGCATTATTAACGATGTATAAAAGTTCTGCCAAGGAGAGGTTTGGTCACCTAATTGCACGCCAATAGGGAGAAATCCTTATTGGAAAGCCCCCTCTTTCTTGGGAACGACTTGGTCGATTAATATTGTGAATTATAATAATGATGATAAATGTTGTTAAAAATATTGAGGAGTTTTTATGAAGTATTTGTTGTATTTATGGATTTTCCATTTACCCATTTTTGAAAATAATCGGTAGAAAAATTTTCGGTATAATAATAGGTGGGGGCCCACATGTGATAATGACATATGGTGGGGGCCCACATGTGGAAGACTTTTGGGAGGAAGTTGATGAAAATTTTCACGGGGTGTAAACCCGTGACTTTTTTTTTCAAATGAAAAATGTTATATATATATATAATATTATATTTTATTTAAAAGATTTTGTTTTCTTAGAATATTTTATTAAATCAATCTGGACCGTCCGTTTAAAAGTAAATTAATCTGGACCATTCATGAATTAATTACTATGCAATCCATTCTTCTATAAATAGAAGCTCATTCCTTCATTATTTCTGACAAATTCACTGAAACTATAGAGAGAGTTCTTCTTCTGTAATCTCGAGCGTATTTCTTTAGAGTTTAAGAAAGCTTTGAGCGTAGAAGATAGTGCAAGTTTCCTTCAAGTATATTCCCTCCCTACCTGTCGAAATACTCTTCTTTTTAAGGTAAGGGGTATTATTTCTTTCTTTTGTCTTCATGAAGAGAACTTCTGTTATTCCATTCTTTATTATTATGTTGGAATAACATGTCTATACGAAGTAACGCATACATGGTGAAATTCTTTTGTTATTCTATTCTTTATTATTCTGTTTGAACATCTTGTCTGTGCTTTACGTATGACCTGGTTCTGTTATTTATTATTCGTTAGAACATCCTGCTCTGCATGCGTTTTACACCCGACCTCGGTTCCGCCTTTTATTATTCTATTGAATATCATGTCTGCATGCGCTTTACGCAGGACCTAGTTCCGCCTTTTATTATTCTCATTTGGAATATCCTCGTCAAGCGCTTTTATGTCGGACTGGTTCCGCCTCTTTATTATTTTGTTGGAATGTCCCGTCTGCGTGCGCTTTTAAGTCGACTTCGGTTCCATCTTTATTATTCTCATTGAATAACTGCGACATGTGCTGATCTATCGCATGCTTGGTGATTTCTTTTGTTATTCCATTCTTTATTATACTCAGTTGGTTAAAGTTTTGACTTCTATACTCCATGAAATTAGTGGAATATCCTTGATATTTGTGCTTCATCCAGTATCTTTTTATGGAAATATTCTTCTGAGCATTCTTGAATTTTACTCTACAATGAAGTATCATGTTGACAATTTGGACGTTATTAGTTCTTGGTTAAATTAATTCTTGAACTTGTTTTATTAAATTCTTATATCATTGTCATCATCCTCATGTTTATATTATGTTGAAATTCATCTGTGGCCTGTAGTGCATAGATGGACTTGGTATAATTATGACCAGGGATTATTCGGTGTAATCATGACCGTAATGTTACAAATGATGTGGTAAAAGTCCTCATTGGCCCGTAGTGCATTGATGAACAGTTGTTGGCATGATCATGACCATTGATGAATACACGAATATCCTTGTCCCTTAGTGCATGGATAATTTGTGGTCGTGACCCTAATGAATATCTTTGGCCGTAGTGCAGGGATGATGTGCATTATTTATTAAGCTGAGTCTTAGCGATAAAAGTGATGAAAAACCTTTTAAATCATAAAAGATAGTAGATTTTATTGTCTACTTGACTCTTTTAATGGATTGCTTGTTCCGTTGCAGTTAAACTTGATGTCTATTGTATTTTATCAGTTTAACATTGTTGAAGGCTAATGATAATTTATTCTGCATTATCTTAGTCATAATATTTCTTCTTGGGGCTAGTTGAGCTCACCCTTTCTTTCACAGTCTCTCTTCAGAAATGAGAACGTGGCTGGACTTACCAGGAATCCGGAGCGATTTGCCTCAGATGATAACATAAGTAGTCCTCACTATTCATTATATAGTGTGACAATAAATGTAATGAGGACTCTTTGAGTGTGGATATTGTCTAGATGACAATATTTGTATTAAAACTCTTATATTATGTTTTGTCGTATCTTACACGACTGTTGTATTATAAAGTTATATTTGAATTTTGTACCATGTATTTGGAGACTCAAGATGGGTGATGAATACCTATTTTGGGGGCGTCACAGTTGGTATCAAAGCTTAGGGATATGATCCCTGGCTAAGATGTGAGACAAGAAATAGGAGGGGAGAGACGGAGAATTCCTTCGCTAGTATGACCTACCTAAGTTTATTTGGTATTTAATTGGTCGGTCAGAGTATAGGGATAATATGTGATATGTTAATTAACCCTTGTTTTGTGGCAGTATTTGAAAATAACATATGAGAATGTTGAGAACATCAATGGAAAACACGAGACCGTTGAGTCTCTACAGATCAATAATCAGGATAATGTGCATCAGGAAGGTGACAATCCTCAAGCAAACAACAACACGGACCAGATGATGAACGATGGAATGTTCAGAGGCTTTATGCAATTCATGCAACATCGTGCACGAAATGGCTCCTATCCAAAATGCGAGATGAAAACACTCGCAACTCTTGGACGGTCACCGCCAAGCAAGCTTCAAGGAACCGGGACCACCGGAGTTTTTTTGGAGAGCCAAAACCACTTAAAGTGAGACGTGATTAAGCAGATCAACAAGATATTTGATGTCTTGGGATGCTCCGAGGAGAAAAGGTTCCTTTTGCCACCTTCATGTTATGCGGGCAGAGGCGATTATCGGTGGAAATCAGAAAAGCGTACTCAACTCGCCGCACTAAAGATGTCTTGGGAGAAGTTCCAAGAATCTGCTCAACGACAAGTACTTTCTCGAAAGTATTCGTCACATGAAAGAGGTAGAGTTCATCAAGTCGAGCAAAACAACATGACCGTGTCGCAAAGACGAAGCCAAGTTTGCCGAAGTTATCCCGCTTCGTCCCATTTGGTTGATAATGAGGAGAGAATGACGCTTAATGTTTCTAAGAGGTTTGAAACCCGAGATACGCCAATATCTTATCTCTCATAAACCGTGTTTGTATTCAGATATTGTTAATAGGGCTCAGTTATTGGAACGCGATAACGAGTCAACCCAACGAAATGAGAGCAGTCGGCAAATGATAATACCAAATGAGAGCGATCATCAAGCAAAGGACAACAAGCGTGGAGGAATCAAAGAAAGCGAAATGGTAACCACTTCGGTGGTAATCGTAATAAACTAATAAGAATGGACATTTCAAGAAGTGGAGATTCAACAATGATGGAATGACGTCAGCACCAGCACCCGTTGTTAAGGAAGGAGAACGACCACCTATCATATTCTTCAAATGCAGAGGGGAGGGACACATCAGTCCAAACTGCGTGATGTCGTCCAAAGCATGTTATAATTGCGGAAGAGAAGGTCACTTAGCCCGATTTTGTCGTTCACCGAAGACAAGTTCGGTTAGGATGGAGGCACCAAAGGCCGTCCCAAAAAAGTCAAAGCCGGTAGTTCAAGGGAGAGCGTTTGTTGTGACCTCCCAGAAAGCAAGGAACCCGAACGATGTCATCACGGGTAAGCTTACCAAAAACTCTAGCGAAGTCTATACCTTATTTGATACCGAGTCTACCCATTCTTTTATTTCTCCTACTTGCGCTCAACATTTAAATTTAACTCCGGAGAAATTAAAATTTGACTTATCTGTTGAAACTTCGTTCGGAGAAACCTTCATTACATCCACTGTTTATAAGTCTTGTTTGGTTCAAATCGGTACCCTCACATTACCTGTTGATCTTATTTCATTGAAAATACTTGAATTTGATATAATTCTAGGGATTGATTGGTTAACTACTCATCATGCAAAAATTGATTATTTTCGTAAGGTTGTTAGCTTTCATATTCCTAATCAACTAATTATGCGAATTCAAGCAACCAAACCATTAAAATCAATCACTGTCATCTCAAGCCATAAAGCTATTCGTTTATTGAAAAATGGATGTCAAGCTTTCTTAGCTCATGTCACATATCTAAACAAAAATACGTCAGTTTTGAATGATATTTCTATTGTTAATGAATTTCCGACGTATTCCCCTCAAGAACTTTCGACCTACCCCGTAGTGTGAAATTGAATTTTGTATCGACCTTGAACCCCAGACAAAACTCATTTCCAAAGCCGCATATCGAATGGCTCCTATCAGACTTCGTGAGTTAAAGACCCAACCGTAGGAATTGTTAGACATTGGCTTTATTCGTCCCTAGTACTTCTCCTCGGGTGCTCCTGCTCTATTCGTGAAGAAGAAAGATGGGAGTATGCGACTTTGTATTGATAATCGGAGTCAATCATGTCACCATCAAAAATAGGTACCCATTGCCACGTATTGATGACCCGTTTGACCGCCATAAGGAGCCAAATTCTTTTCAAAGATTGATCTTCGCTCGATGTCACCAATTGAAGATTAGAACCGATGACATTCCAAAGACGGCTTTTAGAACTCCCCAGACGGCATTATGAATTCTAGTCATGTCTTTTGATCGACTAATGCTCCTCACCGCCTTCATGGATATGATGAACCGAGTATTCAAGGAATATTTGGATCACCGTGGTGGTCATCTTTATTGATGACATCCTTATTTATTCCAAAAGCCATGAAGATCATGAGCAACACTTGAGGCTAATACTCCAAAAGCTTCGTGAATATAAGTTTTATGCCAAGTTGAAGAAATGCAAGTTCGGCTTGAGAAGTAGCATTCCTTGGGCACATGGTATCAAGTCATGGAATATCTGTTGATCCAAAGAAAGATCAAGCTATTCAAAGTCGGAGCAACCTAAATCAAATGATCAAGATTTAGCTTTCACGGGTTTAACTGTGACTTTTTTTTTTCAAATGAAACATGTTATATATATATATATATATATATATATATATATATATAATATTATATTTTATTTAAAAGATTTTATTTTCTTAGAATATTTTATTAAATCAATCTGGACCGTCCGTTTAAAAATAAATCAATCTGGACCATTCATGAATTAGTTATTATGCAGTCCATTCTTCTATAAATAGAAGCTCATTCCTTCATTATTTCTGACGAATTCATTGACACTATAGAGAGAGTTCTTCTTCTATAATCTCGAGCGTATTTCTTTAGAGTTTAAGAAAGCTTTGAGCGTAGAAGATAGTGCAAGTTTCCTTCAAGTATATTCCCGCCCTACCCGTCGAAATACTCTTCTTTTTAAGGTAAGGGATATTATTTCTTTCTTTCATCTTCATGAAGAGAACTTCTGTTATTCCATTCTTTATTATTATGTTGGAATAACCCGTTCATGCGAAGTACCGCATACATGGTGAAATTCTTCTGTTATTCCATTCTTTATTATTCTGTTGGAACATCCTGTATGTGCTTTACGCATGAATTGGTTCCGTTATTTATTATTCTGTTGGAACATCATGTCTGTGCGTTTTACGCCGGACCTGGTTCCGTCTTTATTATTCTATTGGAATATCATGTTCATGCGTTTCTTTACGCCGACCTAGTTCCGCTTTATTATTCTCATTGGAATATCCTCGCTGCATGCGTTTTATCTTTGGACTCGGTTCCGCCTTTTATTATTTTGTTGGAATGTCTGTCTGCATGCGCTTTTAAGTCGAACTGGTTCCATCTTTATTATTCTCATTGGAATAACTCGCATATGCGGCTCATCGCATGCTGGTGATTTCTTTTGTTATTCCATTCTTTATTATACTCAATTGGTTAAAGTTTTGACTTTTATACTCCATGAAATTAGTGGAATATCCTTGATATTTGCGCTTCATCCAAGATCTTTCATGGAAATATTCTTCTCGAGCATTCTTGAATTTTACTCTCTGAAAAGAAGTATCATGTTGACAATTTGGACGTTATTAGTTCTTGGTTAAATTAATTCTTGAACTTGTTTTATTGAATTCTTATATCATTGTCATCATCCTCATGTTTATATTATATTGAAAGTCATCTGTGGCTCAGAAGGTGCATAGATGGACTTGGTATGATTATGACCGAGGATTATTCTTGTAATCATGACCGTAATATTATAAATGATGTGGTAAAAGTTCTCATTGCCCCATAGTGCATTGATGGACAGTTGTTGGCATAATTATGACCATTGATGAATACACGAATATCCTTGTCCCTTAGTGCATGGATAATTTGTGGTCGTGACCCTAATGAATATCTTTGGCCGTAGTGCAGGGATGATGTGAATTATTTATTAAGCTGAGTCTTAGCGATAAAAGTGATGAAAAACCTTTTAAATCATAAAAGATAATATATTTTATTCTCTACTTGACTCTTTTAATGGATTGCTTGTTCATTCCGCAGCTTAAACTTGATGTCTATTGTATTTTATCGCTTTAACATTGTTGAAGGCTATTGATAATTTATTCGCATTATCTTAGTCATAATATTTCATCGGGCTAGTTGAGCTCACCTTTCTTTCATTGTTCTCTTCAGAAATGAGAACGTGGCGGACTAGTCGGGGAACCTGAGTGATTGCTCAGATGATAACATTAGTAGTCCTCACTATTCTGTTATATAGTGTGACAATAAATGTAATGAGGACTCCTTTGAGTGTGGATATTGTCTAGATGACAATATTTGTATTAAAACTCTTATATTATGTTTTGTCGTATCTTACACGACTGTTGTATTATAAAGTTATATTTGAATTTTGTACCATGTATTTGGCGACTCAAGATGGGTGATGAATACCTATTTTGGGGGCGTCACAGTTGGTATCAAAGCTTAGGGATATAATCCCTGGCTAAGATGTGAGACAAGAACTAGAAGGAGAGACGGGGAATTCCTTCACTAGTATGACCTACCTAAATTTATTTGGTATTTAATTGGTCGGTCAGAGTATAGGGATAATATGTGATATGTTAATTAACCTTTGTTTTGTGGCAGTATTTGAAAATGACATCCGAGAATATTGAGAACATCAATGGAACACAGGAGACCGTTGAGTCTCTACAGATCAATAATCAGGATAATGTGCATCAGGAAGGCGACAATCCTTAAGCAAACAACAACACGAACCAGATGATGAACGATGGAATGTTCAAAGGCTTTATACAATTCATGCAACATCAGGTAAGAAGCGGCTCTCGTCCAAAATACAGTGGAAACACCTGCAACTCTCTGACGCAGAATCGCTAAGCGCTTCAAGGAACTGGGACCACCAGAGTTTTTTAGAGAGCCAAAACCACTTAAGGCGGAGACGTGGATTAAGCAGATCAACAAGATATTTGATGTCTTGGGATGCTCCGAGGAGCAAAAGGTTCCTTTGCCACCTTCATGTTAAGTGCAGGCATTCATCGGTGGGAATCAGAAACATACTCAACTCCGCCACACTAAAGATGTCTTGGGATAAGTTCCAAGAATTGTTCAACGACAAGTACTTTCCCGAAAGTATTCGTCACATGAAAGAGTTAGAGTTCATCAAGTCGAGCAAAACAACATGACCGTGTCGCAAAGACGGGCCCAAGTTTGCCGAGTTGTCCCGGCTTTGCGTCCCATTTGGTTGATAATGAGGAGAGAATGACGCGAATGTTTCTAAGAGGTTTGAAACCCGAGATACGCCAATATCTTATCTCTCATAAACTGTGTTTGTATTCAGATGTTGTTAATAGGGCTCGCTTATTGAACGCGATAACGAGTCAACCCAACCAAATGAGAGCAATCGGCGACGAATGATAATACCAAAGTGAGAGCGATCATCGAAGCGAAGGACAACAAGCGTGAGGAATCAAAGAGGCGAAATGGTAACCACTTCGGTGGTAATCGTAGGCCAAACTAATAAGAATGGACATTTCAAGAAGTGGAGATTCAACAATGATGGAATGACGTCAGCACCAGCACCCGTTGTTAAGGAAGGAGAACGACCACCTATCATATTCTTCAAATGCAGAGGGGAGGGACACATCAGTCCAAACTGCGTGATGTCGTCCAAAACATGTTATAATTGCGGAAGAGAAGGTCACTTAGCCCGATTTTGTCGTTCACCGAAGACAAGTTCGGTTAGGATGGAGGCACCAAAGGCCGTCCCAAAAAAGTCAAAGCCGGTAGTTCAAGGGAGAGCGTTTGTTGTGACCTCCCAGAAAGCAAGGAACCCGAACGATGTCATCACGGGTAAGCTTACCAAAAACTCTAGCGAAGTCTATACCTTATTTGATACCGAGTCTACCCATTCTTTTATTTCTCCTACTTGCGCTCAACATTTAAATTTAACTCCGGAGAAATTAAAATTTGACTTATCTCATTGAAACTTCGTCGAGAAACCTTCATTACATCCAATCGCTTATAAGTCTTGTTTGGTTCAAATCGGTTTCACATTACCTCACTGATCTTATTTCATTGAAAATACTTGAATTTGATATAATTCTAGGGATTGATTGGTTAACTACTCATCATGCAAAATTGATTATTTTCGTAGTGTTGTTAGCTTTCATATTCCTAATCAACTAATTATGCGAATTCAAGCAACCAAACCATTAAAATCAATCACCGCTATCTCAAGCCATAAAGCTATTCGCTTATTGAAAATGGATGTCAAGCTTTCTTAGCTCATGTCACGGATCTAAACAAAAATACGTCAGTTTTAAATGATATTTCTATTGTTAATGAATTTCCTGACGTATTCCCTGAAGAACTTTCTGACCTACCCCCAGAGCGTGAAATTGAATTTTATATAGACCTTGAACCCGGTACAAAACCCATTTTCAAAGCCCCATATCGAATGGCTCCTATTGAACTTCAAGAGTTAAAGACCCAACTGTAAGAATTGTTAGACATTGGCTTTATTCGTCCTAGTACTTCTCCTTGGGGTGCTCCTGTTCTATTCGTGAAGAAGAAAGATGGGAGTATGCGACTTTGTATTGATAATCAGGAGTTGAATCATGTCACCATCAAAAATAGGTACCCATTGCCACGTATTGATGGCCTGTTTGACCAGCTTATAAGGAGTCAAATTTTTTCAAAGATTGATCTTCGCTCGATATCACCAATTGAAGATTAGAACCGATGACATTCCAAAGACGGCTTTAACTCTAGATATGAGCATTATGAATTCTAGTCATGTCTTTTGGATCGACTAATGCTCCTACTTTGCGCTTTCATGGATATGATGAACCGAGTATTCAAGGAATATTTGATCACTTTTTGGTCATCTTTATTGATGACATCCTTATTTATTCCAAAAGCCGTGAAGATCATGAGCAACACTTGAGGCTGATACTCCAAAAGCTTCGTGAATATAAGTTTTATGCCAAGTTGAAGAAATGCGAGTTCTGGCTTGAGGAAGTAGCATTCCTTGGGCACATGGTATCAAGTCATGAAATATCTGTTGACCCAGCAAAGATTGAAGCTATTCAAAGCTGGGAGCAACCTAAATCAGTTACCAAAGTACGTAGCTTTCTCATTTTAGCTGGTTATTATTGGAGATTTGTGGAAGGATTTTCTCGAATCGCTACTCCACTAACTCAGCTGACTTGAAATGATACAAAATTCGGTTGGAGCGAGGAATGTGAGAAGAGTTTTCAAGAACTCAAGAGAAGACTCATTTCAAAGACTGCTCGACAATACCATCCTGCCTTTGAGGATTTGTCATCTACAGTGATGCTTTGGGCAAAGGGTTAGGATTTGTTCTCATGCAACATGGAAAAGTCATAGTCTATGCCTCTCGACAACTCAAAGAATATGAGAGAAATTATCCTACTCATGATCTAAAGTTGGCAGCTGTTGTCTTTGCACTTAAAATTTGGAGGCATTACTTGTATGGGGAGAAAGTGGAGATATTTTCGGATCATAAAAGCCTCAAATATTTCTTCACTCAAAAAGAACTCAACATGCGACAACGACGTTGGCTTGAACTGTTGAAAGATTATGATCATACCATCCAATACCATCTTGGAAAAGCGAACGTGGTAGCTGACGCATTGAGTAGAAGATCATATGCGGGTAGAAGTGCAATATTGTCAACGCAAAGGCCCATTTTGTGTGACTTGCAAAGGATGGAGATAGAGTTAAAGACTACAGGGGCCCATGTGATGATGGCGAATATACGAGTAGAACCGACTTTAATTGATAAAGTTAAAGCTGCTCAAGCTACAGACCTAGAGCTGATGCGTATGAGGAATAAAGTACAAGAAGGAGCTATACCGGAAGCAAGAATCGATGAAGAAGGAATACTTCGAGTCAACTCCAGACTTTGTATTCCTAACGACCCTGATTTAAAGTATAAAATCATGATGGAGGCGCACAACACACCATTTGTAATCCATCCTGGGAGTACCAAAATGTATCGTGATCTTCGCCATACATTTCGGTGGAGCAATATGAAAAGAGAGATAAATACCGCTTATCTCAATGTGTCTAACTTGTCAACGAGTCAAGCGAGCATCAAGTACCAAAAGGTCCATCAGCAACCACTTGAAATTCCGTAATGGAAGTGGGAGCACATTACCATGGATTTCAAGTATCGGTCTTCCCAAGGTTTCTCAAGTCATAGATGCAATTTGGTTCATTGTTGATAGATTGACCAAGTCTCGCTCATTTTTACCAATACGAAAACTTATACACTTGAACGCCTTGCTCAGATGCATGTACAAAGCGAGATTGTAAGATCGCATGGTATGCCAAGATCCATAGTTTCGATCGAGACCCAAGATTCACTTCACGATTTTGGGTTGGTTGCAAAAAGCTATGGGCACGAACTTACACGATTTAGTTCGGCATATCATCCTCGACGGACGGCAATCGTGAGAGGATTATTCAAACTCTTTAAGATTTATTAAGACTCGTGTCCTCGACTTCAAGGGAAGTTGGGACAAGTTCTTACCGTTGGTGGAGTTTTCATACAACAACAGCTTATCAAGGCAAGTATCGGCATGGCTCCATTCGAAGCGTTGTATGGAAGGAAGTGTCGTTCTCCAGTATGCTAGGATGAGGTGGGTAAAGCAACGTTGTTGGGACCGGAGTTGGTACGTATGACTATGGAAAAGATTCAAACGATCAGGCAACGTATAAAAACCTCACAAGATTGACAAAAGAGTTATGCTGATCTTCATCAAAAGGACATGGAATTCGATATTGGAGATCATGTGTTGTTACGTGTTGCTCCATAGAAAAGAGTTACAAGATTTGGAAAGAGAGGAAAGCTCAATCCTCGATTCATTGGCCCATTTTTAATCCTCGATCGAGTAGGAACTGTGGCCTATAGACTTGCTTTACCTCCAATTATGTCTCGTGTTTATAACATTTTTCATATATCCATGTTACGTAAATATGTGAAAGACTGGAATCATATTATTGAGTTAGAACCGGACGAAATAACGAAAGATTTAATGTATGAAGAGGTTCTTGTTCAAATCTTGGATAAGAAGGAACATATTCTACGCTCCAAGATTATACCTCAAGTCAAAGTTTTATGGAGGAACCACGGTGTTGAGGAAATGACCTGAGAGTTAGAATCTGAAATGAAATCAAGATATCATTACCTCTTCTACATACCAGGTACGTACCCTAATTTTGAGGGCGAAATTTCTTAAGAAGGGGAGGTTGTAAGACCCCAGCTTTTATGAATAAAGATGATTTTTCTATAAATATCATTTTTGAATATAATGGAATAAATTTGATATAATGTTATAGTTGTGGGTAATATTTATAAATTTTGCAAAGTACGCAAGTTGTTATATAATATTCGATTGGTCTGAAATATTCTATTTAACAGGAATATTCAATGCGACAAAGACAATTATCGTGGACCCCACAATGTAATTATTGCTCGGATTGAGAAAACGATAAAAATATTTTATTGAAAATAATGGCGGAAGTTTTACCGTTATCATCGTTGAACTACTCTTGGTAGTAGTAAGTACAAGAATACTGGCGTGGTTGCATAGCAAGACATTACCTGTATTGATTATTGATGCTTATGTGAGAAGTCACCAACAGTATTCAATTATTATCGATATTTTATATATTGAGATGACAAAGTTATTAATATTATTATTTGCATTATTAACGATGTCTAGAAGTTCTGCCAAGGAGAGGTTTGGTCACCTAATTGCGCGCCAATAGGGAAAAATCCTTATTGAAAAGCCCCCTCTTTCCTGGGAACGACTTGGTCGATTAATATTGTGAATTATAATAATGATGATAAATGTTGTTAAAAATATTGAGGAGTTTTTATGAAGTATTTGTTGTATTTATGGATTTTCCATTTACCCATTTTTGAAAATAATCGGTAGAAAAAATTTCGGTATAATAATAGGTGGGGACCCACATGTGGAAGACTTTTGGGAGGAAGTTGATGAAAATTTTCACGGGGTGTTAACCCGTGACTTTTTTTTCAAATGAAACATGTTATATATATGTATATATATATATATATATATATATATATATATATATATATATATAATATATTATAATTTATTTAAAAGATTTTGTTTTCTTAGAATATTTTATTAAATCAATCTGACCGTCTGCTTAAAAGTAAATCAATCTAGACCATTCATGAATTAGTTACTATACGGTCCATTCTTCTATAAATGTAAGCTCATTCCTTTATTATTTCTTCTGAATTCACCAAACTATAGAGAGTTCTTCTTCCGTAATTTCGAGCGTATTTCTTTTAGTTTAAGAAAGCTTTGAGCGTAGAAGATAGATGCAAGTTTCCTTCAAGTATATTCCCGCCCCTACTCGTCAAATACTCTTCTTTTTAAGGTAAGGGGTATTATTTCTTTCTTTCGCCTTCATGAAGAGAATTTCATTATTCCATTCTTTATTATTATGTTGAATAACTCGCCTATGCCAAGTACCGCATACATGGTGAAATACTACATTATTCCATTCTTTATTATTACATTGAACATCCTCGTCTGCATCTTTTTACGATAACTCCGTTTCCGTTATTTATTATTCTATTGGAATATCCTCGTCATGCGGCTTTTATGCCTGGACCTTGTTCCGCCTTTTATTATTCTGTTAAAATATCTTGTTTGTGCATTTTACGGATCCGGTTCCGCCTTTTATTATTCTCGTTGAATATCCTCTGCTTTGTGCGTTTTGCCTTTGGACTGGTTTCGCCTTTTATTATTCTCGTTAGAATAACCCGCCTGCATTTGGCCTATCGCGTGCTTGGTTATTTCTTTTGTTATTCCATTCTTTATTATACTCGGTTGGTTAAAGTTTTGACTTCTATACTCCATGAAATTAGTGGAATATCCTTGATATTTGCGCTTCATCCAAAGTATCTTTTCATGGAAATATTCTTCTGAGCATTCTTGAATTTTACTCTACAAAGAAGTATCATGTTGACAATTTGGACGTTATTAGTTCTTGGTTAAATTAATTCTTGAACTTGTTTTATTGAATTCTTATATCATTGTCATCATCCTCATATTTATATTATGTTGAAAGTCATCTCGTGGCTCAGTAGTGCATAGATGGACTTGGTATGATTATGACTGTGGATTATTCTTGTAATCATGACCGTAATGTTACAAATGATGTGGTAAAAGTCCTCATTGGCCCGTAGTGCATCGATGGACAAATTGTTGGCATGATCATGACCATCGATGAATACACGAATATCCTTGTCCCGTGAATGCATGGATAATTTGTGGTCGCGACCCTAATGAATATCCTCGGTCGTAGTCAGCGTGGATGATGTGAATTATTTATTGTCGAGTCTCAAATGATAAAAGTGATGAAAAACCTTTTAAATCATAAAAGATAGTAGATTTATTCTCTACTTGACTCTTTTAATGGATTGATTGTTCCGCTGCAGTTAAACTTGATGTATATTGTATTTTATCAGTTTAACATTGTTGAAGGCGAATGATAATTTATTTTGCATTATCTTAGTCATAATATTTCTTACAGGGCTAGTTGAGCTCACTCTTTCTTTCACTGTTCTCTTTAGGAAATGAGAACGTAGCCGAGACTAGTCGGAGAACGGAGTGATGGTTCAGATGATAACATTATTAGTCCTCACTATTCTGTTAGATCGTGTGACAATAAATGTAATGAGGACTCCTTTGAGTGTGGATATTGTCTAGATGATAATATTTGTATTAAAACTCTTATATAATGTTTTGTCGTATCTTACACGACTGTTGTATTATAAAGTTATATTTGAATTTTGTACCATGTATTTGGCGACTCAAGATGGGTGATGAATACCTATTTTGGGGGCATCACAAGTTTCATTCAAACAATCACCACGAAAAATTCACAATGAATTTTTGGGTGATTCCAATTTCTACGGTTAGCTTACTTCCAGGGCTTTCATTTGATATATGGCACATCTCCTAACTCATTATCCACAAAGAGTTATGGATTTTACAAAATCAAGTAATGAACTAATTTTTTTAAAAATCCCATATTTTGTTCTTCTTTTGATTTCTTGATTTCTCTCATTTGATTCATGCACCGTGAATTTATTGTAAAATATCACAATTATTATATTATTATATTATCACATTATACATTTATAATGTAATATAATAATATATTTAAATGAATTATTTTATTAGAAAAGACAAAATATCAATTTTCAACAATTGTCACTTTTCTAAGAATTCCTCCATTCCGACAAAATATAAAACACCTCAGCATTAATTCATCATTTATATCCACATAAAATAAATATTTCCTTATCATATAAATCAATAATTAATTATTCACAAATAATATTGCAGAATCACAATAATGACAACCAGTTTATTCCTAGGAATGAGGGGGCTTTTCGATAAGGATTTATCTTATCGACGCCATGATTAGATGACCTAACCCTTTCCTCGATGAACTTTCTAGACATCGCCAATAATGTCATCTAATAATATTATTCAAATAATATGAATTATCGATCTAATAATGGGAAATACTATGCAAAGGTCAATTATCAAACAACAATAATATAAAATATCAACGTAATAATTATTGAATCAATAAAATAAAATATTGAATAAAGATTTACCGTAACGATAATTGAGTAAAGCCTTCTTTACGTAAGAATCAATAATCAAAAATACTATGCAATACCGTGCCATCGCGTTATGCAACCACGCCAGACATCAGTATTTTAACCACCGTATATTCCAACAAAGTTAATTGGTAATAACTACGCCTAGTTATTTATAAAAACTCAAACTTGTCATTTTTTTAATCTGAAAATTATTCTGTTATGGGGCCCACAAATGAATGCGCCTTCGTACGAATATTCCCCGACTGCAAGAATATTCCACGACCAAACGAATATTCCCCGACAACAATGAGTATTTTATAGCCACTCGCTTATTTTGAAAAAAAAAATTACATCTCACCCTTAACTTTAACTTTTTTATCAATTTAACCATTTACTGAATAACAATTATAAGAAAAATTAAATACTTTTATTTCATAAAATTCGGGGTCTTATATATATATATATATATATATATATATATATATATATATATATATTAATTTGATGTTCCAAAGAGTGAGATTACATCGTGTTAATTAATACCTCGTAATGTCGATTAATGTATATAATTAATATTAGGAACATTATTATTGTCAAAACATCTATAAGATTTTTCATAAGATAATTTATCATATTGATTTTAGAATCTTGGCCAGTCTTTTAATATTTATTATCAAAATGATTGATTTAATTTTTAAATCAATTTATGATTAAATAGAGATAAATTATGGACTTATGAAATTAGTTTAAATATATCAAAATTATATTAATTAATTAAAATATTTATGTACATTTATAAAGGAAATATTTATAGTTTATTAATAGAGGGTTTATTTAATTAATTCACGGACCTGAAGTGCAATTATAATTATTTAGTGGAATTAATTGTAATTAATATTTATTTTGAATATTATTATTAGATAATAATAACTTAATTAGTATTGGAGTTAGAAGAGGAATCCCTTAGGATCCCGTTCCTAGCCTAATATGTACCAGATTCTTAAGGGTAAGGATCAATGTTATTATATATATCATTGATCATAAATGTATATGGGAACTTTTCTTATCAGGAGAAAATACCATCTTTCAGCGTAGGAAAAACAGTGTTAGAGTTTTTTCATAAGGGTGCTTTGGAGACCACACTCTAGGTTCAGCGTAAGGTCATAGAAGGGAAGATCTTGAGAATATTCAAAACATGCTAATCCAACCAAGCTGTAGGTAACAAATTCTCTTTTTAGATACATGGTATATATATTTGTTATTTTGTATAAAACCATAAAGATGATCTTGATTTTATTTTAATTTTTTAAAACCTATTTTTGGATATTTTTTCCGGACAAAATCATCAATTTCTCCTAAAACCCGCCTCAAAATCCAATAGCAGAAACAATTTTGCTATTTCCAGAACACTCAGTTGCAAAAACAAGAAGCTGATTGTGTGTGAGGCCACACAAGTGTCGGTGCGGAGGAATCCCCGGCCGGGAGGAATTGGGCTCCGGTGGTTCCGCTGTCGGCGGATATGGAGACTATATTGTTGTTGCCGTATAAAGATGATGTTTTTCCAATTGAGAATAGATCGCCTGCTGAGGGAGCTTATACTGTAGGCTTGCTAGCTCAATGCCAAGCTCACTTTGGTTCCTTAATTATTTAACCATCACCCTTTCTCTCTCCTGTCAATAAGATCCCCACAAATCACAATGTAATAGTTCAAAAAAACAAAATGTTCTAACTAGGAAAGGAAACCTGTGTTCTTAGCTAAAGTGCAGACATGACAAGAATTATTGCATGAAGTAGACACGAGAAGAAATACAGAATATCTTGTGTCCTAATCTATAATGTCATAGAACAACATTAGGTTTATTTAGGGGTGAATTCAAGAATTTTTCTCAGCAGAGATGGATTTTAATTATTTTTTTTGTTAAAGTTAAATAAAGAAAATTTGAACTAATTATAATAATATTTACAAATTACAATGTTATCCTCCTAGACCTCATAGTTTGAAAATGTTCCAAGATAACTTCATTATCAATAGTTTAAAGTACATCATTTTTAATATAAGGAACCAAACAATCACTCAACCATTTATTGCCCATTTGATTTCGAAGAGTGGTTTTAATAATATTAATCGCTGAAAATATCCTCTCAACCGTAACAACCGGCAAAATCAAAGCCAATTTCAGCAACAAATCTGAAGATACAAATCAGTCTTATTCTTCTTTACCAACTTTAGAGCAAGTTTACCAATCTCTTTCACATTAGAAAATTCAAGATTATTTTTCACATCTGCAATGTAAGTTTCAAGTTCATCATCAATCCCCCAAAGATCTGAAATTCTAACAGGTAAAACTTTTCAAATTGAATCAACTTGGATCAAGACAAGCCATACATGAGAGCAACTCTGATTAACATTATCAAATCTATCATTCAATTCTTGAAGTTAACTATCTATCATTTTTTGTTAGGAATATTTGTAAAATTAATTTACCTATAGTCATATTAATTTAATTATTTTAATAAATAATGAATCTCTTAATTAGTAACTATTAAATTTATTAACAAAAATAAACTTATCAAATAATAGTTTCAATTGTCAGTACATAACTCAAACTAGCAAGCAATATGTCTTCAACCGGTCTTGTCCTAAGGTACGTACTGAAGCAACTAAGTAGCACGTGGATTATAGTGCAGGCAGTGTCAAGTAATATGGAGGAATTCATAAAAAGTACAAAATTCATAACAAATAACGAAATAGAAAGAAAAAGTAGAATATTCTCAGAAAATAAAATGTGAGTGGGACCAAACAAAAGGTCGGAAGTCAGATAAGATAGACTTGGGCGACTGATGCATCATCATTTCATGGCCACTAGATAAGGACTTGCCTTTACTTTCTCTTTCTCCATATATCAATCTGTATTTTTATTTTCAGAACAACCCTATTTTTTGTTAGAAATGGCACCTTATTCTATATTTTGGAGATTTAATTATTATCAAGTTTGGGCTCGAATAAAACTCATTAGTAGACATAATTTAAATAAATATAAAGGTATAATTTATTTCCCTAATTGTGAAAAAATAAGAGAGAATTTCATTTAATTTGTGTCTATAGTGAGACATTTAATAAGGTGCAAATTTGTTTGATAAAACTATTATTTCTTGTCTCATTTAACAAAAAAGACTACTTCTCACTTTACAAGTACAAGTGTATAGTCTTATTTTGGAACTAGAGATATTCTTGTGAGACTTTTGAAATTCTATTTAATTATAAGTTTATTAATATATATGTAACTTACATCATTAGTAGTAATAAGTATAATTAAAATAGAAATAAATAATAGTTTAATGGTAAAACTATTATAGATATATGTATGTATCTATATGTGTAGAGATAGATATACTACATAGATTTATATTGAGAGAAGTCTTATATATATACTTTTTAGACATAATAATTTTGCACCATAAAATCTCTCATTCTTTTTAGTTATTCTTCTTACAAACAAATAACTACTACAAGAAAGTGTTAAGTATTGGAACAACTTTGTGAATTGCTATCATAAATTTGTTCGGTTTTGAGTCTTGACATATATTCTGGAAGTATATCGTATGCAACTGATAACAAACCGATCGTGGTGGGCGCGATAAAAGCCTTAAAGACATGGATCACCCGTGTCACGTCTTCTACAACAATCTTGATTCTACGAAACTATGGTTCTAACACTTTTTAAAATTAAGTATTTAATTTGACGTAACAACTACACAATTCCTTTGAAAGTTAATATATTTTCATTTCTGGTATAAATAATAGTGTAGATCACAATAGAGTTTGGAGATATTTGGAAAGAGAATGGCAAGTGTTGGTGGGATAATTGGCGGTCACGGGTCTTCTTTGCCTGCTTCATGGTTTCGGATGAAGAAAAATTTAAAGAAGAAGAGAAATCAAGGTAATAAATGGAACTGGAATGAGTAAGTGTTTCAAGCTTTCAGCCAAGCACATGAACCAGTTGAAGTATGCTCTTGACTAGTCTGTAAATGGAACTCTTTCATTAATCTTCCCCGTTGAATTTATTAATTTATATAATTCTGTCCCTGCCCCAATACTTAGAAGAAAAAAAAAGTCAGCATATGCTGCTGTGCTGCCCTGCTAGTACATCCGCCGCTGGGTTTATTTGTAACAGAAAATGAAAAAGACCCTAACATATATATCCTGTGGTTTGTTTGGAATATAAAGTTCATACAGGCCACCTTTTCCTTCACCAACCGCCAGTAAAGTCATCTTGGTCAGGTCCTGGAAAATGCATTTGTTAGGCATAAAATATACTCCACAGTTGGATTCCTTAGAAAGTTTTCTAACAGAAAGTAAATTGAAATGCAAATTGGGTATGTAGACACATTTTTAAGAGTAAAATGAGATGAAAAATGAACTGATCCAATTTGTGTAACCAGTATCTACAAACCAGTGGGTAAGGAAACAAATAGTGGTTGTTTCTTAGAAACAGTTTAATTTAATGGATGTCATTAGGTTGAGATTGCTACACATGTGTGATCTGCGGCTCCTCTATCCACAATCCAATATGTAGAATTTTGATTTGTAGAAATAAAACAAGAGGTAATCATACCTGAGATATGATCTTCAGGGGAGATAAGATGGATATTCCTGTAATTTGTTCGGCTAATAAATATTTTATTTAGGCTCTTGATAATGCCAGAACAAATATGTATTTACCAACATTTTTATACTTCTTTTAATAATATTTTAAATTTTCAACAACATTTATTGATCTGATATTATAACTAACTATTTAAAACAAATCAAATCTATCACATCCAACAGGTTGTGCAAATTTTAATAAAATTAGAATTTATATATATATATATATATATATATATATATATATATATATATATGTATGTATAGTTGTTTGGGTTATTAATTTTAATATTCATTTATCCATATATTATTGGACCACCACAAAACATATTTTACAACTCGCTTTTGGAGGCTTTCATACAAAATTTTGCAATGAAGGCTCTCATATAAAATGAAAAAAACTGGATAAATATAAGTCTAATACCCTCCCTACGCCAAAACATAAGTCTAATATTCTCTCCATGTCCAGCCGCTGCCGCTGTGCTCAATATACATTGCATGTTCCGTAGTTCCACCGTGCTCAATATATATCACTTATAAATAAAGAGAAAACTAATCCGCAAGTCTTAATATTTTTTATAAATGGAGTTAATGGATCATTTGATGATGATTATACTTAATTAATTTTCATTTATGCAAAAAATTGTAATTCTGATGATGATGGACATCGTATTAATTAGTTTTTGCAAAATATCGTAGTTTAGTAGGATGCACTTTATATGCCAAAGGTGGTGCCAAAAGGCTAAGATCCCTCCAAATACCAAGCAGTCAAAGAACACTGTATAAAAGAATAATTAAGTCTAGTTGTAAGTTCATTTATACTTAAAATCAAATATTTTCAAGTGAAACATAAGTATTATTTATAACTTGAACTGTAAAATTTAAATTAATATGATTTAAAAGTGCAATACTAAGTTGCAGATTCTGGAAATAGAAAGAATTAATGTATTAATTGGTATCAAAGCGAGGTTGTATTCATTATTTTATAAATAAATGTTATAAATATTCATATGAAGGTTGTATAGTAATGCACCAGGTCTAAGGTAACAGGTAACTGAATTTGGGGGCGTTACATGTTTGGTTTGATTTTGCCAAATTTTGGTTCAACTTTCTTAATTCATATTAGCATAAGTACTATCCAAATTTGTATCACTTAAATAATACTATCCAAATTTAAAAATATACCTATCTCTAAGAGGAATAGAAATTAAAAAAGAAGATTTTTTTCGATATGATACTAAAGAGTTATATGACTATCTTAAGAAACAACCTCCTCAGTGGAGTGAAAAATATATTTAAGTTGTTAAAAGAGTTAAAGTTAAAATGATTCCTTGTTCATCCTTAGCAAATCCCAATTTTAGAGGATTTTATGAGCAAATTCTTATAGAAACTGACTCAGTCGATTTTGATCACTTTTATAGGGGAGCAAATTCTTGGATTTGAGCCTGGAAATTTGTTGATATATTAAATTTTAATATCAACAAATTTCCAAGAAAAATCTTTAAAACGATACACAAAATTTTAAAAATCTCTTTAAAAAAGAACAAGAGAGCAGATAGTACTCCAACTGTCAGCATTGCAGAAATTAATAAACAAGTTTTAAAAATTTTGACAAAAAAGCTAAATGAAAATCTAGACGATGATGCTTCCATGACCTCAGCTAATGATTAAACATATCATCAGGAAATGATAACCATACTCTATAGATAAAACATTAAAACTTACGTCAAGTCAAACGATTAACTATTTAATTATATTAATAATATATGTGAATTCACAATAACTAAAAACTAAGAGCATTCGCAACCGTTTCTTTATCTCTATCCCTATTCTGTAATGTTATTGGGTCATTCTGTAAGATATGGATTCAATTTTTTCAGTATGTACCCAACAGATTCCTTATATTGATTCCTTAAATATTAAATTTTAAAATTTAAAATTTAAAAGTTAAAATTTGAAAGTTCCAACAGTCAAATTATGTTTTGAACGTTGTAACTATTTTTTTTATTTAAAAGTAATTGTTGTTTGAATTTAAAAATTGCAATTATTTTAATTTAATAATAAATATTGCTAGAAATCAAAATGTGCAACGATCATTATGTATTTATGAGAACTAAAACAACATTATTTTAATTATAAATAATAAAATTTATAATTAGTAGTAATATTTTTTACAAAATGATCAAAATCAAAATTTGGTGATTTTAATTTTTTATAGTTCTCTTTCTTCTCTAAATCCTCTGTTTAAAAAATAAAAATGAGTGAATTTGATAGACATGCATACCCAAATCAGCAATTAAGTGAGATAAAGATCTTTTAACCAACATAAAATCGCAATAAATAGGGTGTGCAATGTCATTTTACATAAATAGAGAACGCTCTTTTGATTCCCTCATCTTGAGGAGTCAAATTATATATAGGGATTAAAATAGAGAATTATATAAGGATAAGGAAACTGTTGGATATTGATTTATTGATATATTCTTCAAATGTGGGGATAAAGAGTCTATTGGAGAATCTGTTGTGAATATTCTAAGTTGAAAAATTATATAGTGATTCATAGTTCTATTTGGATAAGAATTTTAAGCAAATTTTATTCATAAAAACACTAATATAAAATTCTATTACAAATTTAAATAAAATTAACATAATTATTTTTTCATAATCATAACTAAATAAATGTACACACTATTCAAATATTTTTTCATGATCATTGATTAATGGTAACAAAAGGATAAAATTATAAAGTCGTGATAAATCGGAGGTGTCAAACAATGACTCACAAATGCAAGAGGAATTACTTATCAACTATATAATTAAAAACACAAACTTTTTTTGGTTTGATTTCACCAATTTTTAGTTCATTTTTTCTAATTTATATTAGCATAAGTGCTAGCTAATTTTTTATCAATTAAATACGTATCCAAATTTAAAAAATATTCCTATCTCTAAGAGGAATAGAAAAAAAGATCTTTTTCTTTCCTATTCAAATTAGTATAAGTACTATACAAATTTATAGAAATTAAATATATACTATTCAAATTTGTAAAGTATTCAAAAGAAACCCAACCAAATTAAAACTTAAAATTTTATCAAATTACATGATTAATTATATATAGAACTTGGTCAGTAAAGCCTATAGCGACGGTCTTTTGGCCTATAGCGACGATCATGAAACCTAACTATAGGTCATAGCAAAATCGTGTATTTGCTCTTTACTAACTGATCATTTGAGAGTTATTCCTACGGTCATGACCAGTAGCTATAGATGTCTATAGCGACGCTTCGATGACCGTCACTATAGGAATGTGTTTTATAGAACACTATAGCTACGATTAGATGACCGTCGCTATATAGCCTTTTCATATTTAAAAAAATTAATAATGCACATTTATTCAATAAACACAAATACAATATAAAATAAAATATAAAAATATATATATCATCATTTAATCATTCATTACAACATTACAAGCATCACAAACAAGAGTAAATTGAAATAATTTAGAAATGTTACAACATTTACATAGTTTACAACATTTTAGATTATGAGAAATGTTTACAATTTCCATAACCAATAAAACTTGAAGACCTGCTGCAGCAGGACTGGGGAAGAAAGTAGCTCGTGAGCTCATAATATCGATTCCAACTGCTTCAGATCTGGATCCAAGTTCTCAGGTGGGACGGTTTCTTCTGGGGTCAAGTATGCCTCAGCTATAGCCTTCCCTTTGTTCAACACTTCAGAAGGAACAGTTTGAAGGAGACCCTTATAAGCTAAAATGGTCTTGCAGCCTCTTCCATCAACTTCTTTATTCTCATCAATCTTTCTATCTCCTTGTGAACCTGAAATTATGACAAATAGGGATAATCCCATAGAAAGTTTACTTGTCAATTTTAATACGATGATAAGAATGCATTAAGTTTTAAATAGGTATTTATTTTCAACCTCCAAACCCATGTCTTCCACAGTCACTGCATCCAAGTCATCATACCCTAACTGCCAAGCTACTTCTGCAAACAACAAGAGAAAGTTAGAACTGATCTAGCAAATATTATATGAGCACGAAGTAACGGGAATGTACTCTGAAGTGAAATAGTTACATCTGTTGTGGCATATCCACCTTGCATTTGTTTGAACAGATCAGTTAGTTGAGCAAATACCTGGTTTTCATTTATCACAATGAGTGAACATATAATCAGAAGAATCCAAGAAAGCCATGAGCAATTGAGATGCTTGTGAATTTTACATAAAATATGTAGACTTTGTCAAATATTTAGGTGGAAAAACAGACCTCAGAATAAGATCCAGAAGTTGATAATTCTAATGCAGGAAGTTGAACCCCACTTTAACTAAATAATTCAAAGTTTACAAATCAGGAAATGCAATAATTATGCTAGACTAAGATATAAATGTAGAAACAAACTTTTACATATATAAAACGAGCATATCCCCGAAAGTTCTGCAAATAAATTATATCTACCTCCTAAAGTACTATTATATGAAAACCACTGAAAGAGTGGGGCAACTTAATATCAGCTCTTTAATAATGATATTGTAAGATAAGTAGGAAATTAATAGTTATGCTCCAGCCTTGTCTCAATAGTAACAGATGAAATATTAAGCAAGACTTAATATTGCATGTAGTTTGTACCATAAACATATATATTTGATTAACAAAAAGATATATATATATACACACACACACACACATATATATATATATATATATATATATATATATATATATATATATATATTTTATTCATTAAATCTCCAATAACATCCAAGGGAACTGCTAAACAAAGGCGCAGGATAAGTATACAAAAATGGAAACAGAAATTAAGAGACCAGATTTAAATTTATATTATACCAAAGAAGCTCAGAAAAACCATAAACATTCGTACTTCACTTTAGGTATTTGATCTGATTTCTGTGGTGTAGCTTCAGCTTATAACTAGGATATTTTCCCCACATAAGCCAGTCTCAAATTGTAAATGAATCTCTCTAATCTGGACCTCTTATTAAGTATACCTATTAAAGCATAAGCCCAGATGCCCGCTAGAGGATCACTTACTCTATCAGCTCCTACCAACTAAAATAAGTAAGAAATGTCGAAGCAGTGACCAAAGGAGTTTAATATCAAAACATGTTCACTAAAATAGTGTTTTCAGCTCCTTTTGGCCCCCAGTTTATGACCCCCAAATGGATGCAAAATATCCTCAGAACCCCCAAGTCCGTATAGTAGAGAGAGCATTTTGGTTAATCATTGTTCAGTTTGTCTCGGTTTAACTTTAACATTATTACATTAGTCCTTCCAACAAGCCAGTTCTCATTTATTTTTTATGGGAAAGTGTGGGTATTGGAACCAGCAAGCTTGAGGTTATTGCTGAAGGCCTCTACAGCCAGTTCTCAGTTCCATAATTATTATTTCCTATTAAACAAAAGTATATTTTGTTGATCCTGTGAACCAAACAAACCAGAATTCTGTCAAATTTAATTAATTTTAAAGAATATGAGCAACCAAGTCTAGTCATTCTTGGGGGATCACAGGACCCAACTACTCAAAGAAAGAAGAGAAGGTCCTTATATACTTAATATTTTTTTAGCGGCAGTTTTAGATCTACAGAAACTGTCCTCTCTTTTGAATCACATGTGGAATCAATATATTCTTAACATTAAATCTTGAAATAAGTTGTTAAGAGCCTAGAATCATCTCTTATAAAATGATAACTTATATGTTAAGACTCAACTGTCTAACTCAAGAGTAAGCATTTAATAAGGATGGCATAGTCCTGACTCTTGAGTGCGCACTGAACCAGCTTGGACTATGAACACAAGCATAATTTAAAACTTGTGTCATCATTAATGTAAAAACCATCATTCAATTTATGAACAAACAATAATTGAAGTGTATCACTATATATATATATATATATATATATATATATATATATATATATATATATTTCAAAACACGCATGAAACACAACACCAACAGCATATTAAGGAAATCACGTCAAACAGCTTACCTTTTGGAAGACAGGGTATTCAGCCTTAAATCTTGTACAAGCAAATTGTTGTACATCCTCGCCCGTCCCAGGCTCTTGGTACAAGAATTGATTACATGGGAAGGCTAAGACCTCAAAATCTAATATACAAAACAAACATTTATGTTATGTACACTGAAACCTCAACAAATCCAAAAACAAAGCAAACTAAAGCTTAAATAGTGGAGTAATGTTTTAGACAGATTGTCAAAACAGACTTTAGCACAAGAGATTAAGAGAATATTTGGCCATCGTGTAGAATCATGACAATTTACTGTAATTAATGAAAATTATACATTCCCACAGCATTAGAACTTCTTATGTAAAGTTAAGGTGCAAAGTCTTATGATTTATAATACTTCAATTAGAAGAGGATAAATTAAAAGAATTGCCTTTCAAATAAGAACTTTTTATGGGGAAAAAGGAGAGTATGCTAAATGTGAATGTTAAAAAGAAAGTAGAATTATCAAGGATACATAATTAATGAACATATTAAAAAATAACCTATAGCAAAAATAATGAAGATGGGCATATGAAAAGGGAATTTTTTTTAAACAAAAACAAAACTAACCTTTTCCTTTATATTTGTTGTAAAGCTCAGTCAAGTCGGTGCAGTTTGAATTTGTGAACCCACTGTTCATCCCCAAATATGTAATTTCAATAACATAATATAATTAGTAAAAGTAACAAAAGATAGTTAAAAAGTGGATGAAAAATTGGGGGAAAAGAGAACGAACCATTTGGAAGCAACATTGACGATAAGGACTTTCCCTTTGTAGATGCTGAGGTCCACGTCCTTATTCTTGCAATCCTGCAACTCAAAAGCAACCCATTCATCTTGACTTGGTAAAATGCCAGTACTCTTACATTCTCTAAACCTTACCCAATAAAACATATGAATTCTTTAACTAAAATAGAGCTGCATATTACGATTATACAACCTAAAACTAAATACTCATAATCTATCCCAAAACGAGAGCCCTTGTAGAACACAAAAATTCCTCTTTTTTATTAACTAAATCAGCAAATCAGAGGTCATGACCCAAAAGATAAAAGCGGAAAATGGTGCACTTACAACTTCTTCCCCTCAAGAAAGAATCATGAAGAGCAGCACGGGCAGCAAAGGCCGACTCTTCCAAATCAAACTGAACAAATCTAAAGCCCTTACTCTTCCCATTTTCCTCAGCCACCTTGCAAGAAAGTATAGCTCCAAATTGGGAGAAAATGGACTGCATGCGAGCACTGGTGATCGAATGGTCAAGATTCTTCACAAAGAGATTAGCTACACCACTGTTTCTAGTATGAGGGTCTCTCTGGCACCACATTATCCTCATGAATTTTCCCTACAACTCAGTGTGGTTTAGAAGAGCCAGAGCCGTAGAAGCTGATCAAGACATGGAAACATCAAATGAAACAATTTATTTGCTCAAATTGTTAAAACATCAGACATAAAAAGAAATAGAAATAAACCGTGACAAGTCGGCAATTGACATAGAAATTAGAATGAACAGTAATATATATTTCAAAGAAATCCTGGAAATTCTACAAGTCTTGATCAAATCAGTTAACCACATTGGATTCAACGTACAAAAAAGAGAAATGATTATTGGAGCTACTATCCTTCAAATTACCAAAAATGCAGTCTAATACTTGAAGCTAAAAATAACATTTCAAGTATTAAAAAAAAGCATATGAAATAACACAAAAATGGAGAAATAACTACACCAGCAATCACCCAGAAAAGAGAAACAGAGCCCTAGTTTCAACAGAAATTGAAACAGAAACACATTTCAGCATCAAGAAAAACAAGAAGAATGTATAACTAATTTACTAATATACTCACACGTAGAGAGAGTGCATATTAACATATCCCAATTTCAACTATCCAGACATATAAAACAGAAGAAACCCCATTTTCCTAGCTTTAGAGGTAAAATTACCATGTTGAAATCAAAAAGGGCTCCATTATCTTCAATATATAAATCCGTTTGAAGTGCAGTAAAATGTAAAAAAGAAAAACATAAACCCATTTAATTTTTCTTTGAGATCTAGAAATCGTGAATAATATATATGTAGAAACCAAAAAGATAAAACAGAAAATTAGCAATTAGCAATACAGACGAATTAGCAATTAACCTAAACAACAAATCCATATCTTTGGCTTCCATGTACAGTCAATATAGTCGCGTAATGAGCGAGAAAAATAGAGGGAAATAGGGAATCACCTCCAGCCGTACGATTCACTACCGGAGGACCACTTGTCGGCGGCGCACACACGACCAAATGAGAAGAATCGACCGGAGGGCCAATTTGACCAAAAGGAAACGATCGTCTGAGAAGGCGACCAGATGAGAACGATCGACTGAGAAAGGAGATAGAAAGGATGAGAGAGGAAAGAGAGGGCTGCAGATTTGACTATGAACGGATGAGGAAGAGAGGAGAGAAAGGGTGATTTAGAGCTGATTTTTGGAATTTTCTCCAAAAATTTGATTCGGGGGGAAAATGTTGGTACTAATTTGGGGGAAATTTGGGAGGGATTTCTGAGCGCCCAACTGATTGCCATTATCTAAGGCTCGTTACCCTCGGTATTTAGTCCCAAAAATGCTCGACGGCCAGAGTAAGACCCTCGGTATAGACTATCTTCAAAGGCATACCGACGGCCAGCCTGTGACCGTCGCTATAAGTATCCTATTGTGACGGTTCCGTCCCGACCGTCGCTAAAGGTCGTCGCTATAGGTCAAATTTTTAGTAGTGCTCAATCAATTCCTAAAATGAGTCGCTTCCACGTGCCTTCTGCCTCGGGACACATGGAACATTCTCTCAGGTCTTGCTTCTTTATTTCCGACTCTTTCATTTAATCATAATGCGAACTTTAATTTGTGCATTTAATTTAATTAGGTCAAGTGAATCCTAATTTGTACTTGGGCCCACATTTGTTCCCTGCGCGAGAGTCGCGCCTTTGGAGTGATGATCGTGCAAAATACTTTATTATGTTTCAAATTGCTAAAAAATCCGCGGAACTCAATCTTGCAAGTCCTGAAAACAGAAAATCCTTGGAGAAGGGACCTCTAGGGAGAGCTCTCCCAAGACATTTTAAAAATCCTCCCCAAATCCTACTCAATCTTTGTTTCCTTGATAATATATATATATATATATATATATATATATATATATATATATATATATATATTACTAAATAAATAAAATCTTATTTTATTTTGGAAAATAGAATAAAATCATTCTTTATATAAAATCAAATCATTCCTATTTAGAAAATAAAATATTTGTTTCCAATTTTTTTTTATTATTTATATATAATTGTTCTAAAAACAAAGGAGGCGGAAACTGTCAAATTCATTGTGGATTCTTCAATTAAAAACTCACAACAGAAGGTAAACTTCATCTCTTTCAAAAAATCATGTACTTGATTATACTACTAATCACAAACCCACTTCAAGCTTTTTTCAAAAAAAGAGTTTTTTTTATCTGTTTCCCATGAAAATCTAGTAGTCACTGTTACTTCAAAACTTTATTCATAAAGTTGGAATTCCTGCTACTAGGTACCAACGGCTTAACAATATTTATTATTTATTTTTTTAAACTTATATATATATATATATATATATATATATATATATATATATTGGAAAATTAAATCAAGATAAATTATATATTACTAAATAATATTAAATCTTATTTTATTTTTGTAAATAAGATCAAATCATCTTTTATTTGAAAACTAGATCAAATCTTTCTTTTATTTAGAAACAAGATCAAATTTTTTGCATTTAGAAATAGAATATTTGTTTCCATAATATATATTTTTTAATCTATATAAATATTCAAAAACTAGATCATAATAAATTAAATTAAATTTGGAAACTTAAAAATCAATTCTGTCTCTTTTTTTTTAAAAGATAATTATATATATACTCAAAAAGTTAAATCTCAAATTTAACTTTTTTATATATATATACTCAAAAAGATAATTATATATAATGAAATAAAAGATGATTTGATTTTATAAACTGATGATTTAATAATGTTGGTTCATCGGTTTATAAAATGAAATTCTTGAAATCAACCTCGAATAACGAAACTTCCATTTGGACAACAGCAGGAGATGATGATGTATTATGATTATTGATTGAATTCCATTATGCCTTCATCCTCAAAGCTGACAAATGGGGACTCGCAATTGCAAAAAAAAATTATATATGGGAGCTTCATGGAATGGTCAAGTGAAAAAAGTAAAGCTTCAGACTTGTTGTCATCCTATCTTCATACTTGCACAATCTTTAGAAGATCGAATAATGAAACTCAATAAGACATGTTGAGACCATTTTTTTTTTTGAATGAAGGCTGCTTAAACAGAAGGCGAATATATAGATCTCTTTAATCTTTCATTCCTTGCCGTCAATATCAATTGCCCCTCATATATCACTACCACCATTCGTCACTATCAACGTAAGAAACAAAGGGGAAGCATATATATCCACGTCTCATAGTAAGGTAATCAGTTGTACCAACAGTCACTAAGGCCATCTTATTCTTTTTCACAGGTATGCTTTATTATATATATACGCAAAAGTAATAATGCTCAATGTGACTGCTGCCTATGGTAGATAGATTAATTTCCATATTACCCATCCTGTTATCCATAGAGTTATAGACCTCCTGATTTTGCAAAACTTCAAGTACAAAAGACTATATGAATATGGCCTACTAGGACCATAGATTATCCAGTATATTTGAATGCCACGTTGGAGAATGGTGTTGCTAGGGTTTGAATTCAATTTTGATTTCCCATCATGCTTATATGTAGGCAACCGACTGCTCACAAGGACTCGTTTTGTTGTGATGATTACACAAAAATAGTTCACACTTTTTCAGTCTCGTCTTGTTTTGAATCAAATCAAATTCAATCAAAATCATAAATATTTCTAAATACATCACAATTGGAATAAGTAATCTGATTTCCGTTTGCTCACTTCATCGTGATTGTTTCATCTATTTTTTTTTCTGGTAATTGTAGTATTTCTTTTCTGGGCCATTTCACCTTAACAAGGATTTTGGCTCGGATATACTCGAAGTAAAAAAAAATAACACCGCAAGGAGGAAACATCTATTCAGGGCCATTTCACCTTAACAAGGATCTTGGCTCGGATATTCTCAAAGAAAAAGCAACACCGCAAGGAGGAATAATTTATTCCGGGCCATTTCACCTTAACAAGGATCTTGGCTCGGATATTCTTAAAGAAAAGGCAATACCGCAAGGAGGAAGTATCAATTCCGGGCCATTTCACCTTAACAAGGATCTTGGCTCGGATATTTCCAAAGAAAAGAGGCAACATCGCAACGAGGAAGTATCTATTCTGGGCCACTTCACCTTAACAAGGATCTTGGCCCGAATATTCTTAAAGAAAAGGTCACTTCACCTTAACAGGCTCTTGACTTTTTCTCTGAATATTCTCAAAGAAAGACCACAACTTTTGTTTTTTACGGCGAAGTAGCATTCCTCCCAAGCGGTTGATTCAATTAGCAAGGAGAAGTTAAATGTAAGAGGGGAAGAGCTCCTTAGGTGGCTAAACTCTAGGGGCCAAACCCTATGGCGACCAAACCTAGTGGCCTCCTCCTTCATATTTTTTCGTTCTTCCTCTACCTTTTTTATTTGAATGGCTTCAAATGTTCGTGCTCTTTTTTTTTCTTCTTCTTTCAGGTGTTTTTAAGCTTAAAGCTCAAACTTTCTTCTTTGCTATGATAAGCACTCAAGTTCGAATGCTTTCCTTGTCATCCTTTCTTTGCTCTTTAGAGCCCTTATGCTGAATTCCTTTTTGCTTGTAGGCCCTCGATCTTCATTGAACATTCTGCAGACTCAAAAACCTCCAAGGAGCCCCATTCCTCAGTGATTGGGGAAGGGCTCTCCTCTTTTGGTCCTTTCGACGTCTTTGGGGAGCAAGTTCAGGCTTATGACCGTCCTTTTTTTGCCAGAGAAGAAAGGCTTGTTTCTATATGCAGCGGCTTGCGAATGTTGGGATGACTTTCCCCTATTCCGATTGCATTCCCCGCATATACATAGAGGAACATGAGTACCCTTTCAATCTCCTTCTTTCTTATTCAATTCATCTGGCTGCCTTCAGGGATGGCAGCATTGGACCGATGAGATACTTGGGAATGTGATTATGTGGATATACTAAAAATAGGGCTGACATTCTTTGTTACATCTAACTATACAGGGATATTCGTATCCAACAAGACCATGATGCTCCTCTACATGCACATTCGTCATGGCTTGGGGGGAATGCACCTCTACTTTGGAGGATGTCTATGCCATCTACCAGTAAGCATTTGCCCCCTGCGCGAGAGTCACGCCTTTGGTGAGATGATCGCGCAAAATATTTTAAGTGTTGAAGTCTTGATTCCAGTTTCTGAACACTTCACGAGGCTTGATGGTTTGCAAGCCTCGAAAATGAAAGTCCTAGGAGAGGGAACCTCTAGGGAAGAAAACCTTAGGAGGATGAGCCTTAGAGGAGCTCTCCCTGGATATCTTGGAAAATTTTCAATCTAATCATTCTTATTCTCTCTTGAAATTTCTCGTTTCTTCAGAATCAAGAAGTCATCGAGAAGGCCAATGCCGATAAAGAGGATGATGATGATGTTCCTATTGGGCTATTTACGAATTGATGATGTGGACGACCTTGCAACCGTGGGTGTTAATATATCTCTTTTTTCGTGCTAGGCTGAATCTTCTCAAGTCAAATTTTTATATTGTTGCACTTCATTCGGAGGTTGCTATACGCAAGTGTGAGGATGACTGCTTTTCAGTACAACTTTCAGATCTTGACGAAGCCACAAGAAAATTGGAGGCCAAGTCTTGAGATCTAGAGTCCAAGCTTCGGGATGTAGAGTGCTAGCGACGGGACTTATAGTCAACTACCCAAGAGGTTAGGGAGCTGAGAGCGGTAAATCTTAATATTCATGAGACTACCATTGCTGACTTGGAGGCTTTAGCTATGCCCCCTCTTCAACTTGATATGTCTTGGCCTTTAGATCATGGCTTTTTGTAATATTTTTCTATTTCCTGTATCAGAAAACCCATTTACATATATTTCATTTATCAAAATATAGTTTCTTCATCCTTATTGATTATCTTTAATTTGAATGATTCCTTAAAACTCAATATTTAACATTGAATCTTAAGTTGTTCAAATTAAGACTCCAAGACAACAATAGGCCTCATAAAACAGCAAGCATGAATATTTTCAAGAAAAAGACATATTTTATTTTATGCAAATTAACATTTGAATCTATACCTTTTTTTTTAAAAAAAAAGAGATCAAAAAAATTTTCAAGCATAAGCTGAAGTTTGACAATTTATTAATTATAAAATTACTTTTAAAGAAAAACATAACGTTTCAAATAATAAATCCTGCTCTTGTCGGAGAAAGCATAACATTCACCACTTTTAGAGATAAAGTGTAACTCTTTTTTTTGGGTTGTGGGCTTATACTTAGGTGCCTCAATCACTTTTAGAGTTGAAAGTGTAACTTCTGAGGACTTATAGTCAGGTGCCTCATTCACTTTTGATGATAAAGTGTAACACTCGGGTGCCTCGTCACTTGGGTCATCCAATTTCTTGGCAAGTGTATTTTACGAGGACTTGGCCACCATTTAAAGTGGACCACCATCTTGGGTGGATTATTTATTTTTATTTTTTTATTCGTCAATTCTTGTGCCTCCTCCCTTGGTCATCCAATTACTTGGCAAGGGATACTCCTGAGGACTTGAACAACCATTTTTGGTGGACCACCATCTTGGGTGGATTTTTAATTCGCCAATTCTTGTAGCTATAATTCAGAGTTCTTTCGATGGTAGAGCCAGTATTTGGGTTGTCCATCATCTTGACTTCCGGACTGCACCATGAGTGATAGTGTTGCACGTTTCTTGTGACGCCCCCAAAATAGGTATACATCACCTATTCTGAGTCGTCAAATACATGGTACAAAATTCAAATACAAACTTAAATATTCAACATGAGATGTGAGTTTTAATACAATCATTGTCTTCTAGACAGTACACAAACTCAAAATAAGTCCTCAATACATTTATTATCACACTATTTCACAAAATAGTGAGGACTACTAATACTATCATCCGAGCCAAATCACTCCCCGTTCCCCAGCTAAATTCAAATTATATTCTCATTTTCTGAAGAGAACAATGAAAAAAAGGGTGAGCTCAACTAGCCTAGTAAGAAATATTATGACTAAGATAATGCAGGATAAATTATCATTAGCCTTCAACAATGTTAAACTGATAAAATACAATAGACATCAAGTTTAACTGCAGCGGAACAAGCAATCCATTAAAAGAGTCAAGTAGAGAATAAAATCTACTATCTTTTATGATTTAAAAGGTTTTCATCACTTTTATCGCTGAGACTCAACTTAATAAATAATCCACATCATCGAATTACCCCTGCACTACGGCCAATGATATTTTTTAGTATCACGACCACAAATTATCCATGCACTACGGGCCAAGGACATTCGTGTATTCATCAATGGTCATAATCATGCCAACAACTGTCCATCAATGCACTACTACGGGCCAATGAGGACTTTTTCACATCATTTGTAACATTACTACCATGATTACAATCAATAATCCTCAGTCATAATCATACCAAGTCCATCTATGCACTACAGCCACCAGATGACTTTCAACAAAATATAAACATGAGGATAATGACAATGATATAAGAATTAAATAAAATAAGTTCAAGAATTAATTTATCCAGAACTAATAACATCCAAATTGTCAACATGATACTTCTTTGTAGAGTAAAATTCAAGAATGCTCGAAAGAATATTTCCATGAAAAGATCTTTGGATGAAGCCTTGAAATATCAAGGATATTCCACTAATTTCATGGAATATGAAGTCAAAACTTTAACCAACTAAGTATAATAAGGAATGGAATAACAAAAGAAATCACCAAGCATGCGATAGAATCATGACAGCAGTTTATTCCAATGTAATAATAAAGATTTGAATCTTGCGGCGTAAAAATGCATGCATGCAGAATATTCCAATGAGAATAATAAAGATTTTACCAGTCCGGCGTAAAACGCATGACGAGATATTCCGAGAATAATAAAAAGACGGAACCGTGTCCGTAAAAATGCATGTACGTGATATTCCAATGTAATAATAAAGATTTTAACCGTGTCAAATGCGTAAAAGCATGCATGGCGGGATGTTCCAAAAGAATGGTAAAGAATGAAATAACGAAGAATTTCACCATGTATGCGATTCCATGAAAGTTATTCCAATGAATAATAAAGAATGGAATAATGTAAGTTCTCTTCATGAATACAAAAGAAATAATAATACCCTTACCTCGTAAGAAATCGGATAATTTGGGAATAAGTGAGGTAGTAGCGAACTTCTTCTTCTTCTATAGATTTTCTCTCTACAATTTTTCTCTATAATAATTGCTCTATAGCTTTAGTGAATCGGTGAGAAATGAAGGAAGAATGAGCTTCTATTTATAGAAAATATAATTTCAATAATTGCACGTTTTGGGGCTCAAAAATTACAATCAATACCTCCAACTTTTCTTTTTATTTTTAATTTAGTCATGCAAGTATTATCAAACTTGCACCACCTCCCTAATAGTAAATAATGTGATTTAATAGTAAATCATGTGAATAAATAGTTCTGACATGTGAAAATACTGAATTACAATATATAGTACCTCCATCTATACCTCCATTTTTAACTTAGTAATACAAGTATTATCAATCTTGCACCAACTCCCCTAATAGTAACAAGAATATGAAACAATAGTATACACATGTGAACAAATAGTTATAATCATGTGAAATAATAGCAATCAATTGCTCATTTATCCTAAGTTAAATACATCGGGTCAACATAACCTCCAGACATCAATTATTATCGAAATAAATGTCGATTTTTACTAACACAAATAATTCCAACACAATGAAACTATTTTTATCAACAATATAATTTTTGAAATATCAAAGTTTGACTTTTCTCGAAAAAGTCAACTGTTGACTTTTTGACCAAAAAGTTAATCCCGAAAATTTTTGTGTTTATAGACTATTTTTACTAATTTCATCATTCCGGACTCAAATATCACGTCCGCGTCTCCAAATTCAACTCCGAACACAACTTCAATTTTAATAACATTCATCATTAATATTATAACTCACAATATTTATCAACTAGTCGCTCCCGAGAAGAGGGCTTTCAGATAAGGATTTCTCCTTATTAGTGCGCAATTGATTTAGATGACCAAACCTCTTCTTGTGTAAATTCTAGACATTGTAAATATTGTAATTTAATAATATGAATAACTTTGTCGTCTCAATTATTGATTTAATAATATATCATATAATGCGGATGATCTTTGTGACAATAATCGAATCAATAATATGAGAGATATGATCTGCAACAATTATCAGTAAGTAAATAATTGAGTATAACCGAGGTGACTTCTCATGTAAGCATCAATAATCAATACCGTGTGCTTTTCTCTGACCACGCCAGACATCAGACTTTTACTACCGAGTAGTTCAACAAAGATTAACGGTAAAACTTCCGCCAGTTATTTTCATAAAAATATTTTTATCGTTTTTCAATCCGACATAATAATTACATTGTGGGGTCCACCAATGATTGTGTCGTTGTAAGAATATTCCCTGCTAAAATGAATATTTCTCGACCAATCGAATATAATATAACAACTTGCATACTTTGCAGAAGTTATAAATACTACCCACAACTATAACATTATAACAAATTCATTCCATAATATTCAAAAATGATAATTATAGAAAAATCATCTTTATTCATAAAAACTGGGGTCTTACATTTCTTTTCCTAGTTCAATCTCTCCGGCCGCTAGCTTCTCATGGTATATCCTCTGCAGGCTGTAACAGTCCATAGTAGAGTGTCCTGCGTATTGGTGGTATACACAGAAGTCCGACCTTCTTTTCATCTCTTTCGTCACAACTAACTGGGGCTTTGGAGGTTTCACCACTCCGTGCTCTACCCATTGATCGTACAGGCCCCTGAATGCCTTCTCACTGCATGTGATAGCCTCCGAAACTGGCATTCTGGTATACTTGCACTACACCAAAAATGGCCTCTAGGGAAGGACAAATCCGTCACTAGAGGCCCTATATCACTCACAAATGATTTATTGCGAATAAATATTTTCTTCACACAATTGCTCGCATTAGACCTCCTCGCAATTGGGTATCCTTCGCTAAGTAGTAACTAAATGTCTTTTGTGAAGGATAAATTGTGAATATCTTTTTTATTCACAAATTGTATTTGGTAATGGAATAATTTTATTTAGTGAAAGATTGGTTTCCTTCACAAATAATATTTTAAGAAGGACTATTTAAAATTAGTGAATAACTTGATTCCCTCACAAATAATATATTGTGAGGAACAAATTTATTTAATGAGAGAATATTTTCCTTCACTAATTATAAATTGAGAATCTTTCTTCAAATTAGTGAGAGAAAAAATCCTTCACAAATTATAAATTTGTAAATACAAAATTAATTGCTAAATAATCAAAATTCATTAAAAATTATAATTAATTTTTAAATCATTGATTTCATATTTATTATTATTATTAATATCTATAAGAAATATTAAATTTACTTTTCAAGTAAATATAAATATTTTCATACTTTTTTAAAATTAATTGATAAGCTAATGCATAAAGAGCTAATAAAATCAAAACTTCTCATATAAATAGATCATAATACTCGAGTCACAATAACTACAAAATTTGTTATTGTATCTTGGTCTCATAAGGACCATAGTACCTACAAAATTTATTAACTAACATAAGAAAACTGAAAGAATAATAATGAACTAGAAGGAATAAAGTGTGACATGTTAGATCCACTTCATCATCATTTTCTTCAAAAAAATCAAGGTTGGGCATGTAAACTTCATGCTGCAATAGAAACACCAAAATTCAATTTCAATAAGACGAGGAATAAGAAAAGATGATAAACCGTGAACTTAAATTAAAAAAGAAAAGAAAATAAAAACCTCTTTTGGCAATGCATAATGATGATCTAAACTAATACAGAAACTCACTACCATGAAATTAGAGTTAAGCAAGACAACTACTTTCTCTGGCCAGCGATACATAAAGTAAAAAATGTTAAATATAAAAAAATAGGAAGATAGTTAATCGGTAGTAAAATTTAAGGGAGGAAAACAAAAGGAATATGTAATGAAGTAATTTCTCTGATCTTTACACCAAAGTTATGTTGAGGCTAACAGAGTTACGCATGAAATAGTAGGATAAAGGAGAGAGGTTGATCCACACCACAAAAACATATGCTATATTTGTATGAATTTCTAGAAAGACGTAACAATATATAATCTATCTTAGTTTAATGAAAATAAAAGCATGATAAGATGAAGCTCAAGAAAATAGGAATTAATTACACGATCGGAGTTCTTTTAATTGGAGGTGGAGGAAGCTCCTAAGATTTACTGCAGACCTCTTAAAACAAAATGATGCCCAATTAAAAAGTGAAGTAAACATTTTTACCCCAAAGCGGTGGTAACAAAACATATAGTGATAATAATACTAAAGGAGATTCCCGAGACTTCCTCATCCTTCCAAACAATTCTAGAACATAAATCAAGCATAATCAAAGAAATAATCAAAGATCAGCACTATTTTCCAAAAATAAAAAACAAATTTATTACCTTACTCAATTTCCCATTTTCTGTCAAAAGCTTTAAGTTTGTTGCCAACAACCTTTCAAAGTTTGGAGGTGCCAAGTATTGCTCCTGCAAAAGAGCATTGACAATGTCATAAAGAAGAAGAATAATTATAAAAATGGAAAATAAAGAAAATCTCTACCATTCATCTGGTGGTTGTGTTTTCTGAATTTCTTGCACAATTATCATTGGCATAATTATTAAAACCAAACCAGAAGTAAAACTCCCATAGAAGCTGCACAATAAGGATTACTTTACAAAAACATTGGAGAGTTCTAAAAAGTATATTCAACACTAATCCACATAGAGACGAAAGACATGTAACTCAATGGATTACAACTTTACCATGAAAACAGAGAACGTACCTACCTACTAGGGTGGCTGGCAAGAAGGCAAATCAATATGCTTAAGCAGGACAGAATGCTCTTGCCACCTGAGATGTTATATACTTGTTTTTTTAGATCAGGGTGTCCCCATGTTTTCCTCTACTTCGCTCAAATTTCTCATTCTTCTCCCTCTTGCGCCCTTGTGATTTTGACTGAGAATCCACCAAAGCCACAGTTGATGTCCTCTTGCCCTTTCATGTAACCATCGCATGGCCGGTGGGCAATGTCATAATTCCTCCCATGTCTTGTGCAAAAGATGAGAGGGTCGCAAATGAATCACAAGCCTTGGTAATGAGGTAGGGCTTGAAGGCGTCTAAAGCACCATTGTTGCATATGTTAACCAAGTTCTTTTCTTCTATTGGCTCTGCACACTTCTGTGCTTGGGCCCTGAACCTATCCACGTAATCTGACAGCTCCTCGTTTGGCTTCTGTTTGAATCGCATGAGCTCTACGATGGTTACCTGTTTTTTCACATAGAAAAATTTCTTAAAAAATTGCAATTTTAGATCATCCCAATCATGGACTGATCCCTTCTCCAAGTTGTAGTACCAACTGAAGGCATTATCCATCAAAGTCTTGTTGAATTCCCTCATCAACAAATTGTGATTGTTCATTTCATCATATCTTAACCATGGAGACATCGACTCCACGAACCTGGCAATGTGTTCCCTGGCATTTCTTTTCTCCCCATTATATTTTGGAAATTACAGGGGATGCTCGATATACCATGTCGGGTAAGGTTGTCTCCGAATATGTGCCGAGTAAGGTGGAGTAAAGTCTAACTCCGAAGGTCGGGATGTCTGCTTGTGAAGTTGATTGATCACATTGATCATATTATCCTTTGTCAGATATTAACTTGTGGTATGGACTCTCTGTGGTGTTGTGATGTATGGCTGCATTGGCCACGTGTATGATGTATGTAAATTGGTGATGATACCGTTGTCCTCATCTAAATTCTCAGATCGGTTGTGCTTTGAAATTTGGTTCTTTGAACGAGGCATGGGATGGTTGGTATCTGCACTTGTGAAAATTCAGGGATAGTGGTCGAAATGATGTTTGTCTGAGGCTAGCTGACTTCCAGTATGAGTTGTGGCACGTCACCACTGTTCCGAGGTTCCAAGTGGATGATTGGAACCGACTGATTCTCCGTCGATGGAGGTACAATCTGGTTCTCTTTGTTGTTGCTACCATTGTTGTTGTCTTCCACTCATGCTTGTTCTCCATGCGAACTGCCTGGGAACATGGCCTTGAAGGTGAGGATCTGCATCAACTGCTGGCGGAAATTCCCCATTTCCTCTTGCTTCCTCTGCATCTCCAGCATCATGTCCATCATCATCCCTTGTCCTTCCCGTGCTTCTTTCAACGCCTTGAACATCTCCAATTACATGAAGATTTACTGCTCCCCGCCAGTATCATCGCTTGCCTTAAATGCGCGTAGTTTTTCTTTGATTGGCCGTGTATGGTGATGTTGAACTCCTTCCGAAGCATCTTCATAATTGGTTGGTCAAAATCGGTTGTGCCTTGGAAAGCTTGAGTTGCTTTGCTTTAGAATTTGGATCCGGTGAGGTAATGCTATTTGTTGGTGAAGCAACTCTTCCTGTAGTTCTCCCACTTCTAGTTGTGGGTATAACCTTCACGAATTCTACACCTCCCTAGCAGAGTCGCCAAAGAAATGTGGACAAGGAAATTATACCTTGCTAGGGTTAGGGTTTTGTATTGGTTGAGGAGGAGAGAAATCCACGAAGATTACGGAATTGATTGATGAATTAAAGAGGGGAGAAGAACAGGTGAACGATTACTCCAACGACACGTGGCAGAACTCCTAGAATCTGAGAACCTTGTTAGGGTAGCAAGGATTCAGAGAGCCTTCTTGAGTGTTTCGGGTGGAGAGAGAATCTCTAAGTCTCTTAGTCTTCCAAAAGATCCAAGAGTCCAAAGTGAGGTCCCCTTCCCAATGGAGTGGAAGGGGTATTTATAGGGTTTTCTGGAGAGTGGTCATATGCTAGGCACATGACCTCGGGGAAATCCCAAATTTACCCTTAGTCATCAGAGTAATGCCCAGATCGTCCTGTCCTTCTAGCCACCAATCCAATCCCTCAATCAATTCCCAAAATGAGTCGCCTCCACGTGTCTTCTGCCTCGGGACACGTGGAACATTCTCTCAGGTCTTGCTTCTTTATTTCCGACTCTTCTGTCTTTTCATTTAATCATAATGCGAACATTAATTTGTGAATTTAATTCAATTAGGTCAAGTGAACCCTAATTTTCACTTGGTCCCACACACAATAACTAAAAAATTAGTTGAAAAATTATAGTGATTCATAGTTCTATATATTCAGATACGAATTTTAAGCAAATTTTGTTAATATAAACACTAATGTAGGATTACATTACAAACTTAAATAAACTTAATTAATTTTTAATAGTCATAAATAGATAAATTTGCACACCATTCAAATGGGAATGTTTAGTTTAATAATTCATCACAGGAACGTATAATATATAATTTAACAATTTATTATTTAGACAAATATTTAATAATTATAACTATCTTTTCAAAATTTTAATTAAATATTTATTAATCTATATTTAATTAATTGTATTAATAATTAACATAATGAACCATTTTCTCTATCGCATGTACTTCCTACGGGGTTGGTGAGTTTGCATAACTATAAATGATAGAAACGCGACTATTCACGATCACATAACTAAGGCTGTGAGCTTAAGTACAAATTAGGGTCTACATGTGACTTAAAAGAAGAAGAATAAGATTTGAAAAGACAGAGAATTAAATGAACGAGACTTGATAGAAGTCTTCACGAATCCCGAAGCAAAAAACTCATGGAGGCGACTAATTTTGAGAATTGGTTGAGGGATTGGATTAGCGGCGAGAAGGACATGACGATTTAGAAATTATTCGGGTAACTAAGGGTATTTTTGGAATTTATCCTGAAGTCACATATCAGGCACATGACCCAGACATGTGCCAGGCACATGAGCACTTTTCAAGAAAACTCTATAAATACTCCCTCCATTTCAATATATGGGGGTTCCTTTCCTTTGGATTCTCTCTACACTTGAGACACCCGAGAAGGTTCCTTGACCATAAGAGTTCTGTCACGTGTTACTAGAGTAATTGTCCACCTGTTCTTCTCCCCTCTCCAACTCATCAATCAATTCCGTATATACTCTTCGTGGATTTCTCTCCTCCTCATGCAACACGAAACTCTAACCCTAATAAGGTATAATTTTCTTGCCCATATTTATTTGCCGACTCTACTGGGGAGGTGTAGAATTCCACTACTAGAAAACCGGCCTATAGCGACGGTCACCGTCGCTATAGGCCAAAAGACCGTCGCTACATGTTTTAGCGGCCGTCGTCGACTGTCGCCATAAAAGCCATCGTTGTAGGTTTTAGCGACTGTCTTTTGGCCTATAGCGATGGTCATCGACCGTCGCTATAGGTCATGACAAAATAGTGTATTTTCTCTTTACCAGATGTCTATAATATGATGCTTGGCGTCATTATAGGTCATGTTTTATATAAAGACTATAGCTACTACCATCAACAATGACCATCGCTATAGCCTTTTATATTTTAAAAAAAAATTAATTAATAATGCACATTTATTCAACAAACACAAATACAATATAAATTTTTTTTACAGAAGACACTTTACCTTACATTGCACAAGTCACAACATCATGTAATTATTTCCCATTTAATTACATTTACTCTGAAAACCACCATGGAATTCCCCTATCTCTTGCACTGTCTTTGAATTCAAGTGTATTGTCAAGGAACACAGCGGCAACAGTTGGGGATGATAAGAAGATGGTATTTAGGAAATCATTGAACTGCACAACAAAAGAAGATGGTTCATGTGAGTTTAGGTAAAACCATATAATTTATTTGACAGCAAATCTATTTCATAGGACTATGCATTTATAATCCACAAGTACTAGCTAAAATGTGGCACATGTCCTTCTAATCTTTATTTGTACCTTCAAGAAAAAAGAAAGCAAATGCCTAGCTAGTTATGCCTAGTCATGTAGATGAAATTTTGTTTTTTTGTATGTTCAAAAAGTTTACCCATCCAGCTTTGGTATGTGAAGGACCATGAAGAGCAGCGGCAGCGGCAGTTTCTCATCGAGTTCATGTTTGTGAATTGCAAGAATGACAACCCCACCGAAGCTGGAAATAGCAACAGATTATTAATTAAAATGTTATTGTGTACCTTATGAAAGTATAGAGCAGGAGATAAAATGAGATTCAGAAACTTACCAACTAGACCAAACAGAACACAATATATAGCTGCTAATATTGTGAAAGGTATTGATGCAAACAATGCTCCAAATTTTCCTATGGATATGTAAAAAAGGTCAACTTCAAGTAGAGAAAGTCATGATATTCAATATAATAAAATGATATTCTATCCAACATTGTCTACGTTGGAGACTTGAAGCACATAGAGCCTGGAATAATACAAAATCCTGCCAAAATATTATTCATCGTTTAGTTGATATAGAAATGTCTCTGGGACTACAGACCTCTAAGGACACAAAATTGAATAAATATGATATGTAGTTGAGCTGCAATTACAAGCTAAGATTCCAAGTAAAGCTAACTTACGTTCTCAACTGCAACACCAAAGTGTCCAAAACCTGTTCCAATATCATACTTGTCAACTCCATAATATGCAAGAAAACCAAAACCAGATGTCATTATACTTTCATCCCTATCATCTGCAAGCATAATAAGCATAAAAAGACAATTAATGCATTTGAACACCCAAACAAAGTGCCACCAGAAATTCAAGCGTCAAGCAAATATGTGATGAACACACTGACCAATCAAACTACTTACTGTAAGTAAGTTCAACAGTAAAATGAGAATCTTCAGGTCCATATCCAAGAAAGGCATTAGAGTATTTTTCTTCTGGTATGTCACGTTGCCTCAAAAGCTTCATTCCCAAGCACTCAGTATAGAATCTGCAGATGCAATGAACTAATCAGCTTACAGTTGATTCACACATCACATATAGTAGTGTTGCAGAACTGATTGAAGAAATAAATGAAAAGAACATACTTTATAGTCTTGTCCAAATCCCCAACACGATAAACAACATGAAGCATTCTTCGTTTGTCATTTTTGACCCAGTCTAATAAATTTTCCTCAGTCACAGCATTGGTTGGTGGTGTCCTATTTGTTGCTGTTGTGGTCTCTATCGTGTTTCCCTCCGCTTGCAGCAATGTGGTTTCTTTTACACAAAACAACTGTGATTGAGGTATAACTGAAAGTCCAACAGAAATTTGTCAAGAATGGCAAAAAGACACTATCTTCATTCAGTGACGATTAAAATTAAATAAAAAAAATTTAAACTACAGCAAAAAGATACTAACTTCATCCTCTGATCATGTATTAAATAAATGCTAGATTAACAAACGTAATCTACAAACAATAACTAGATCACTAAAAAGTGAGATGCAAAAACTAAGCACCGATTTAAATGGAAAAAAGTTAACTAATAAGATTTTAAAACAAAAAGAAACTACAATGCTTCAAGAATCCCCAATCTTGATGTGCAACTTGAAATTCGACTTAATTAGGACCAAACCAACAACAAATAATGTCATGTACAAAAATGAAATAATAGCATAGGAATGATCAGGACTAAACTTCACGTATTGTGATCTGTAAAACATAGTCTCATGCCTAGTAGACTGATACAAAAATATAAATTTAATTTGAAAGAATTCCGAACAAAAATGACCATGAAAAATAAGGAAGGACATTGTTGAGGGTTCACTCTTCTTAGTAGTAATTGCTTCTAGTCCTCAGCTTAAGTTTAAGTTTCCAAAATTAAATACAAAATGTAATTAACTCAAATAAAACACAATTCAAATTAAATGAACTAGTGAACCCAAAATGTAATTAACTCAAAAGTACCACAGAGTAATATTAAGTACCCAATTTAATAACATCTCTAACGATTGCTCAATGGAGATTGAGAAACCAAGCATAAGGATCAAGGATGCAGCATAAGAGAGAAAGAGAGAAAGAATATGTAAGTTAGTAATCCCTTGAAGTTATGATTCATGAAATGCAAACTGCAGAAAGGTTTCATACCGCGAAAACAGAAAAAGTCGATGAAGGATTCCCGGGTACTCGTTGACAATCAGTCTTCATTAGAAAAAAAGTCTCAGGCCCCCACAATCTCACCAGAATTTTCCAAATTCCTTATACACAAATTACATAACTTGCAAATCTCAACACAAACCCACACCCACTCCAACACAAAGATCCAAGCCAAACACCAATTATTTATCAAGTACCTACTTGTATATTTGATCAGGAACAGGAACAAGCACAAGCAAACCACAAACATAATTGAGCAACAAATCTTCAGGTACATTAAGTAAATATCCGGTGCTGAAACATATTTATCACAAAAACATCTTTGGCCAATAACAACGAATTTAACCAGTTAAAAAACAGAAAAGGGGATCCCACATATTCTTACCATTTGATAGCAGCAAAAATTATCCACCATAAAAGAAACAATTGGTCGTTCATTTCCCCAGAAATTAAACACACAAGTCAAGCCTTCACTGGAAAGCTAATGCACCAAACATCCCAAATACCTAAACTAAGCTGAAAAGGCAATTACGCATCCAAAATAAAGTAAATGGAATAAAATAGCCCCATATACATTGCAAACAAAATTAAATTGAACACACAGTCCCCGGATCTAAAAATAACCAATTTTTCATTTTCAATGAAAAAATCACAAAAACAAATTATCATTAAAAACTAATAACAATAAACCCATCTGAATTCATTAGATTCATTACATTAACTATATATCTGATACCCATAAAATATATTTACTTTAAAAAAATAGAGAAGATAAAAATTACAACAAGATAGCTAGAGCTTACCTTAAGATACTTAAGCTTCATGCTTCTATAAACAAGCCCAAATGAAAAAGCCAATGCACGAGCCACCTGAAGCATAACATATATATATATATATATATATTTATGTATATGCATCAAAATTACAGTAAGCCATCAAACAGTTTACAGTTATGCATATGGTTATCTTTCTATATATAATGATATACCGATCAAATTGAACATAAAAGGATTATTACCAAAGCAAGTGTGCTTTTTCCTGAATAAGGTCCTAGTGGAGGCGACATTGATCTGAGAGTTTATGAGTCAAGCTCTCACCTTCGAAGATCTGCAAAATTGGCTATGATATTTTTCCGACTATAAAGAAAAAGAGGAGATGATTCGAAAAAACTCCTCACCTTCGTTATCCACGATGATCCGGATGAAATAGCCACGTACTAGAAGTTGATTCACAATAGCTGGTGACGCACACCAGCTTCTCTTGTGGCTGGTCGTTTGTATCACCGGCCGTCAGACGCTTGTTCCGGAGCTCCTCTTTGTCTTTACTTCTCCACGCACCGGCGGATGATAGCAGCAATCGACGGAATTGTTCGATCTCGGTCCTCTGGCTCCGACTCCGCCAACCGCCACACCATCCCATATCCTATACCTTGATTAAGCTTCAATAGCTCAAAATTTCTGTTCAATTTTGTACTAAAACCCTAAGTACTACTGCACCGTTCGTCTGTAACGGGAGAGAAAGAGTGAAGATACTGCACCATTCGTCTGTAACGGTTCCGTGCTGACCGTCGCTATAGATACCCTATAGCGACGATTCCATGCCGATCGTCGCTATAGCTCGTCGCTATATGTCGAATTTCTAGTAGTGTTCGTAAAAGGTATACCTACAACTCAAAGTGAGAGAACTACGGGAAGAGTTTCACCGACCACAAGTATTACCTCACTGAATCCAGCTCCAAGGCAAACGAGTCAAGCTTTTCAAGGCGGGAATTTGGATTTTGACATACCAATCCTAGAAGACGATTCAAAAAGGAAGTTCAACCTCACCACAAATGGTTGATCAACAACCAACCAACACCAGGCAGGAAAGCACAGACAGGCAATATGTGGAAACAGTCGGAGAGCAGACTACTATGAATATTGTACAGTTGGAGTTGCTCAAGGCGTTAAAGGAGGTACAAGAAGGACAAAAATGATAATTTTCATGATGTCAGAGATGCATATGCAATGGGAAGAAATGAGAAATTTTTTCCAGCAGTTGATGCAGATCCCAACCTTCAAGGCCATGTTTTCAGGAAGTTCGCATGTAAAACAAGTAGGAATATATGACAACAACAAGGAAAAGTAGAATGCAACTCCAACAACGGAGTATCAGCCGATTCAAATCATCCATTTAGTGGCCCAAAACAGTGGTGATGTAATAAAACCCAGACAAGAAGCAAGTTAAGCCAACCTCAACCATTTATCATTCCAGCCACACTTCCAGTATTTTCACAAGTGCAGATGCTGGACATTTCAAGCCACACCCAACAAATAAGTCAACAAGAATAACTAATTCAAGTTTTGTAGGATGCAAGTGTACACCAGTCAATCTCTTTGTCGCACACATCACCGATGCGTCAGTACATCATAACCTCTCAAAGAATTCATACAACAAGCCAGTATGTAACAAAGGATGATATGATTGACGTAATCAATCAACTTCGCAACCAGAATACTCGACCTTTAGAATTGGACTTCTCTGCACATATTCAAAGACAACCTTACCTAACAAGGTATATTGAGCACCCTCCGCAGTTCTCAAAATACAACGGAGAGAAAGGGAATGCTAGAGAACATATAGCCAGGTTTGTAGAGTCGATATCCCCATAGTTGGGTTATGACTAAGTAAGAAACCACAACCTTTTGATGCGAGAATTCAACACGACATTGACGGATAATGCCTTCAGTTGGTACTATAATTTGGAGAAAGGATTAGTCCACGATTAGGATGATATGAAATTACAATTTTTAAGAATTTTTCTATGTACAAAAACAGGTGACCATCGTGGAACTAATGAGACTCAAACAAAAGTCGAATGAGGAACTGTCAGGTTACGTAGATAGGTTAAGGGCTCAAGCGCAGAAGTGTATAGAGCAAATTAAATAGAAGAATCTAGTGAGCATATGCAATAACAGTGCTTTGGATGCCTTTAAGCCCCATTTTATCACTAAAGCATGTGATTCCTTTGCCACATTCTCATTGTTTGCATAGGACCTGGGAGGAATCATGTCACTGCCCGTGAGCCACATGACTGTTACATGGAAAGGCAAGAGGACAACTACTATGGATTTAACACACTCTCAGCAAAAGCCACAAGGGGCGCAAGAGGGAAAAGAATGGAAGGAATGAAAGGAACAAAGGAAATTCAGGAGACAAGTTCTTGGGAATGCCGCTCCCAAAGGTTATTACATGTAGTGAAAAAAAATTAAGGGATTTTTTTGAGAAATGGGTAGAACAGGGAGTGGTTAAACCTCCAAGGCCCAGATTTTTGGTGAAAGAAGAAATGAAGAGGAGACAAGACTTCTATGTGTACCATCAACACACAGGACACTCCACCACGGACTATTACAGTCTGCGAATGATCTACCAAGAGAATTTAGCATCAGGTGAAATTGAATTGGAAATTGGGGAAGCAGCGTGCTATACAAGGCCTACCTTTTCATCTTATCAGATAATGAAACTCCTTTCATCAATAAGGACGTCAAGAATCTGATGGATAGATACAAGGTAAAGCACTAAAAATCATCACCTTACTACCCAAAAGGCAATGAACAGCAGATGCCACAAAAAAAACCTTGATCGAGCTTCTCTCAAACACCCTGGATGATCACCCGAAGACATGGACAGAACAGTTACCAATAGTATTATGGGCTTATCGAACTTCAAAAAGAAAGCCTATAGGTGAAACCCCATATGATTTGGTCAATGATGAAGAAGCTGTCTTGCCCGCTAAAATAGAAATCTTTTTGGCTAGAATAAGACTCTAAAACTTAGTTGAGGAAAAGAATCGACCAGTTGCCCTAAAGGTCTTAGCTGATTTCTGAGACAAAGATAAAGAAAAGATGGAATGCTACCATAAAAAACTGCGACAGTAATACAATACTGCAATGGTACCCTTACAAATTCTAGTGGGGGACTTGGTGCTTAAGACAACGAATCAAGTCAAAAGAGGAACACCAACCACCAATTTTTTCCCAAAATGGGAAGGACCGTATAGGGTACGAGAGATCTCCAAAAGCGGGTATTGCAAAAATATCTCGTGTGAGATCAAATGTTATATCGGGCCCACTAAACCTAAAATGAGTAAAGAAATATTACACATGAGATAGTCAACACAAAAGTTACACTTTCAACAATTTAAAAATGATAGAGGCACCTGACTTTAAGTCTTCGGACCCGACAAGTTACAGTTTTAACTTTAAAAGTGATCGAGACACCTGACTTTAAGTCTTCGGACCAGAAAAGTTACACTTTTAACTTTAAAAGTGATTGATGCACCTAATTATAAGTCCTCAAACCCGAAAAAGTTACACTTTATTTCTAAAACTGGCAAACTTTATGCTTTTTTCGTCAAAAGCAAGATTAATCATTCTTTCCTTTATGAAATTTTAAACGTTATGCTTTTCGTTAAAAGCAACTTGATTATCAATAAAGCCAAACTCTCACTTATACTTGGCCAATTTTTTTTTAAAAGTATGGATTCAAATGTTAGTTTGCGAGAAAATCGAAAAAAATTCGAACGTATATAAAGATAAGTTTTCTGAAACAGAAAGTGAAAACCTACAAAAGGTCATGATCTAGAGGCCATGATATGTCAAATTGAATAGGGGGCATAGTTAAAGCCTCCAAGTCGGCAATGACGGTATCCCGAGACTTTGTATTGAAGGCTATCATCTCCTCAAGGTCTCGAGCAGCATACTTGAATTCTTGAAGTTTGGTCTTCAATCTAGCCATGACATCTTGAAGCCCCAAAAGCTTTCACAAAAGTATGTTGTTCTCATGATGACGTAAAGTGACCTCCGAACATAGTGCAATAACACGATAACTGGAAACAAAAAGATCCAGCCTAGCATGAAAAGAAGACATGTTAAGGCCAACAAAGGAGAGGTCATCCACCTCACAACTCAACCTATTTAAGTTCTTTCTTGCAAGGAATGGAGAGAAAAACTTTGCATATCGAGAAAAAAGCTCGCAAGTCGATCTAATGGGAAAGTCTGAAAAGAGGCCCCACAAACATGTAGTCGATCGAGAATCTATGGGAACCAAATTAGGTGACGTTCGAGACTTTCCTAGCTGGATGAAGAAACTTGAAATCCCCTCCATGAAAAAAATTCTTCAGTTGGATTAAAGGAAGCTCTGGTACGAGCCATTTTGCAAGCAACCATGGCATCCATCGAGGAATGACTTGTATGAATCATTGGCTGAGACTGCTTATGGCTCCATGAGACCCTGACTACTAGGTGGATAACTAAGGTCACTAAAGGTGAGTTAGCAGTATCAGGATGAAGAGAATCGAATAAGGCAAGCCCTTCAAGGGGCAAAAGCAGATCCTTCTTTTTTTTAGCCTAAAAAGAAAAAATGACATGGCATAATATATTAAAGAGGAAGGAAGAAAGCTTAAAAGAAAGGAGTATATCAACTAAAGAGAATACTCACAAGGAAATCAACCGAGAAAGTGTTGTAAGACTCTACAGAAAGCAAGACCTCGGTTTCTCCACCCGAAGAACTAGCAACTATACCATCCTTGTCAAGTGACATCTCGGTAGAATCCTTCTGGGGATAAGGGAAATTAGCAACATGCTCTGAAGGATTCTCCCTCGGGGGAGGAGGGTTCACGACCATATTATCGTCAGTATCATCTAGAGTATCACCAGTAACCTCGAGGTCATCTTGAGGAGATGTTGTATGTGGGCATGAAGAGGGAATTGTACTACCCACAGCCAGACCCGAGCCCGCATAAAGCAAGTAATTATTCGCATTAAGACTCACACGATTATCATGTGGTAAAAATGACTCGACAACAATCTGGATAGATCGAGGAGGCTCACAAGTAGTGGATGTCGTCGCCCACCTGCGGTACCCATAAGAAACCCAATGGGAATATTGAAAAAGGCAAATAACATAAAGCTTACCAAAAATCCCTTACGTCTCTTAACCTGATCCTCGATTGTGGGTATGCTATAACCAACATCTTTCGCTCTAGAGCAAGTAACTCTAATCTCTTTGGCAGAAGAGGATCCCTAGGGAAGAGCTCGAGGAGGTATCCGAGATAAAGCCCATGGGGAGGACGCCTAGAAGTGGCAGGAACATGAGCTGGAGAAGCATCAGAGGGTTCCAAAAGATATGCTCTGTTGAAGGAAGCGAATTGAGCTGAAGGGGTATTCTTATTTCTTGATACATATGTGGGGAATACTACTAGAAAGGGAAAAACTATCCCGACTTTCGTAAGCCGCAGCGTACAGAAACATACCTTCTTTGTTAGGCGGAGGAAAAGCCGAGCGAACATAATCCTTATTTGATCCTAGAAAATGTCAAGTGACCCGTAAAAATGAGTTTTTCCCCATTCCGACAGGAAGGGAATTTCCTTAGTAGTTCTGGGGTACAACGGAATTCTCATCGGAATTGGCCTACAAACGAAAAAATGGGTGATAGAGTCCGACTTCAAGTAATGAGGTCGCCTTGAAAAGGATCTCCCTTTGACAATATTCGGTAGAAAAGAATTCTGAAGCTCGAATGCGAAGACTTAGCCTGAAAAAGAGGGATAACGAAAACCTGGAAAAAAATGTTGTTCATGTCGGAGTATTGTGCATTTCAGAGTACTGTTCATGCTGAAGTATTGTTCACGCCGGAGTACTGTTCCTACTTGAATTACTTTTCCTGTTGGAGTTACTATTCACATAAAAAAATAATAAATACATAAAAAAATTTTACAACAAGTTTCGATACGAGCAAACAGATAAAGAATTAACCGGATCGAAAACCAACAAATATCCTATCAGGGTCGTTCCTGAGATTTTGGTAGTCTAGGGCGAAAAATGAAAACGAGACCCTTTTTAAAATATCATCTTCGCCAAAAAAAGTAAAAATAAATAAATAAAAAGTACAAGCTGTATCAAAAAAAGTGTCTTTCAGGAGTTTAAAACATAATAGTTTGACTACAACAAAATATATGAGAATACATTAATTGAAAGATATTTCTTCTAATATTTCTAGAGGCAAAATCTTCAATCAAATGTTCAAAATCAAGTTTTTACAACATATCCATCTCAATGCACATGGTTCCGAACCCATTTAACCTTTCTTGTGTCATGATCGCGACCGCAAGTAATTTTTTAACAATTTCAACTTTGAAAAATTTATTTCAGTAGATGACCCTATCACAGGAATAGTTAGTAATACCATGTAAGCAATTGAAACATTAGGAAAACAATCCAAAACTTTTACAAACTCCAGAAAATTTCAATGGTTGACTATATTTCTCTTATCAAAGTCACACATATATATACTATAGACTATATACATCGGCTCTCTTCAACAAATCCAGGGGGCGGACCAAAAACGAACTGGATTTAGCGATAGACAAAACCGTCGCTAAAACATAAAAACCGGCTTTTTATGATTTAGGGACGATTTTGTTCGTCATAAATCAGTTCGCTTTTAATCTATCTCTGGGTTCAGCCGGAGATCGAAGCGGGTATCTGATATATATATATATATATATATATATATATATATATATGTGTGTGTGTGTGTGTGTGTGTGTGTGTGTGTGTGTGTGTGTGTGTGTGTATAAATCATCACCATAGCATGGACTGACTATGGCGATGGTTCATACCGTTGCCATAGCTCAAAAAACGGTCGCCATAGCCGGTCCATTGGAGAACCTCGCTCTCTAATATATATATAGGTCCGGATCCTGTAAGGGCTCCCTTACTTTGTTAAAATGCGGACTTTTTTTTTGTTTTTTTTTTGCTTTTTTTTTAAAAACAACTAAAAAAAAAGTTTAATATTTTATGGAATTGAAATTTTTATATAATACAGTGTTTTGGATGTGATTTGGATACGTATAACAAAAAAGGTATCTAGAGTCTGTGTAGACTGTACATACATTTTTTGGTATAGGTATCCAAATTACGCCCAAAATATTATATTATGAAAAAATTTCAGGTCTATAAAATATTAAACTTTTTTTTTAGTTGTTTTTAAAAAAAAAACAAAAAAAAAAGTCCGTATTTTAACAAAGTAAGGGAGCCTTCTGACTGACGGGTTCTCGATATATATATATATATATATATATATATATATATATGGGCCTTCTTAATCGGAGGCTCAAGATGATCGACCCTCTCATCTGTGCTCAGGAATTACGTTGTTTCCTATAGTAGTCCTGCTAGACTTGGTAAAATGATTCTTATGAATTAACTAGTATTCATATAAAGATTGAAAACATTCCACCAATACATGATGGAGTACGTAGGTAAGAGGCCAAAGCGCCCGCCACTCGCGCATGTCGTCTTTGCCGCTCAAAGTGATTAAAGCCGGAACTGGCCCTATTTATTGTATTAGGTCTACATATGATATTATGGGCTGGGGGCGGGAGGAGAAATTGCAGCTTTTTTCTAACTATTACTTCATTGAAAACTCTTCCAGCTTGCAGGTGTGTGAACTTTATATTATACCACATGGCCACGATGATTGGAGCACTTCTGGCTGAACCCATTGAATATTAATTGTATATAATCAACTTAATTAAGATAAATATGGTTGCTGAGCATGTCAAGAAAGACCAACTTAGGAATCAAATCAATTACTACTTATAAATTAAAATTAAAATTGGAATGAGTGCAGCTAAATAATTAAGAAAACAATCCACTTATAAATGATTCAAATTTGAAGGGAATATTAATTGTATATAATCAACTTAATTAATTAAGATAAATACGGTTGGTGAGCATGTCAAGAAAGACCAACTTAGGAATCAAATCAATTATAAAATTAAAATTGGAATGAGTGCAGCTAAATAATTAAGAAAACAATCCACTTATAAATGATTCAAATTTCATTAATACTTTTTTTTTTTTTGCTAATTTGAAGGGAATTTAACATTTTAGAATTTCTTTGTTTCAAAATTGAAGGCTAGGATTGATTTGAAAGATGATCACACATGATTGCCCATACACTAACAATTTTTGTGTCCTTAGGAAAGTAGCTTCCAACTTCCAAGTACTTGGGCAAATAGAAACATAGTCAAATTCAATCTCTAGCACGTGTTCAATAAATGTTTCAAGTTTCCAATGCTCCATCACATGCTGCTTATTTAATTTTTCAAGTTTTCAATGCTCCATCACATGCTGTTTAATTAATTTTTGGCAAAAAGCACTTTTATCCCACTGTTGTTGTAGTGTTTTAGTAGTGTTTTAAGCAATTAGCCACTGTGCTTTTAAAATATTCAATTAGCCCACTGTACTTTTTAAAAATATTCAACCAAACCATTCTGTCCAATTTCTTGGACGGACGTCAAATAATTACACATGTGACATTGAAAAAAAAATCAAAAAATCATTATTTTCTGATGTGGCAACATAAAAAAATAATAAAATAAAATCATTGATTATGTGGCAAAAAATAATTAAAATAATAATAAAATTCAAATAAAATAAAAACCCAAACTTTATGTATTTCTCTTTCTCAATTCTACAAACAAACCAAAAAATGAAGGACCCACAACAAAATAATTAAATTAAACAAACAACAATTGATTAGTGAAAATTAAAAGGTGAAAATTAAAAGGTCCATTTCCAGATCTTCATCCGCCTTAACAATCACTTGGGTATCCAAAAAAAATTTCAGTAGCAACCTAGTTTTTTTCTTCAGATCTAGAACTTGTGAGCTGCTATATATATAATGATTTCAATTTTTCTTCAGATCTAGAACTTGTAAGCTGCTATATATAGTGATGAATGCTTATTTCAATGGTGTCGTATGCGAAAATGAGTTTTTTGTTGGGATTTGTGGAGGAGATAGTGAGATTGAGCTTTGTGGTGGTAATGAGAGTCGGTGCCATGGTGAGGAACATCACTCTAAGGGTGATTTTGAGGTTGTTTTCAGAAGAACCTTTTCGTAAGAAGAAGGCAAATTTAGAAGGAGGAGGAGGAGGCATTTTTAAGCTAAAGCAATTTCGAGGATGCCATGCCTTGCAATTCCATTTTCAAATATTGATGCAAAGAAGAAAGCTTTCAAAAGCATTTGTGGTTTTATCTTTTATCGGATTTCCAATCTTCCACTATTATTGATGCTACTGGAAGATTTCTATCACGACAGGATGTTCAAAACGAACTTTTTGTTGGGATTTGTGGAGGAGATAGTGAGATTGAGCTTTGTCTGGAAGATTCCACTATTATTTTTTTGTTTGAGAAGAAAAGCTCAATCTCACTATCTCCTCCACAAATCCCAACAAAAGCTCGCTTTTGAACATCCCGTCGTGATAGAAATCTTCTTCAAAAAAGATCAATAATAAAGGAAGATTGAACCGATAAAAGATAAGGCACAAATGCTTTCAAAGCTTTCTTCAGATCAATATCTCGAAATGGAATTGCAAGGCATGGCATCCTCGTAAATTGCCGCTTAAAAATGCCTCCTCCTCCTCCTTCTCGAAATCGCTTCTTCTTCCGAAAAGGTTGCACGAAAACAACCTCAAAATCACCCTTAGAGTGATGTTCTCACCACCGCCACGACTCCTCCCTACCACCACAAAGCTCAATCTCACTATCTCCTCCACAAATCCCAAATAAAAAGCCTCATTTTGCATACGACACCATTGAAATAAGCATTCATCACTATATATATAAAGTTTCACAAGTTCTAGATCAAGAAAATTGAAATCACTATATATATAAAGAAATTTCACAAGTTCTAGATCCAAGAAAAAACCGGGGTCACATCAAATTTTTTTTTGATACCCAAGTTGATTGTTAAGTATTGAAGATCTAGAAATTGAACTTTTAATTTTCACCGATCAATTGTTGTTTGTTTAACTTAATTATTTTGTCAGGGGTCCTTCATTTTTTGGTTTGTTTCAGAGAATCGAGAAAGAGAAATACATAAAGTTCGGGGTTTTATTTTATTTGAATTTTATTATTATTTTAATTATTTTTGCCACATAATCAATGATTTTATTTTATTATTTTTTGTGTTGCCACATCGTAAAATAATAATTTTTAATTTTTTTTCAATGCCACACGTGTAATTATTTGACGCCCATTCAAAAAAATCGATGTAATGGTCTCGATTGAACATTTTTAAAAAGTACAGTGGGCTAATTGAATATTTTAAAAGCACAGTAGCTAATTGCTTAAAACACTACAACCACAGTGGGGTAAAAGTGCTTTTTGCCGTTTATTTAGGGAAGAAGATGAACAGTAGAATTAATAATGTTTTATTTATTTATGTTTGCAATTTGCATTATTTCTTTTTTGTCTAAAAATTTCAAAAAAAAATTTGGTCTTTTACTGTCAAATATGAAGTCAACATGTATTGTACATGGAAAAATTGTATTTTTATTTATTGTTTTATTTTAGGTTTATTTATTCATTTTGAAGGAGAAAGAAAATAGGAAATGAAAAACTTATTAAAAAATGAATTAAAATATTTATTTTAATTTTATTATTATTTTAATTATTTTTGTCACATAATCAATGATTGATTATTTGTATTATTTAGAATTAAAATAATTAAAAGAAAGGAAAAGAATAAATTATAAAAAAAATAATGTGATTTTGGTTGTATAAATAATTTTAATTTTTATGTCATTTGTTTAACTAATTTTTGCTAATTGTATCGAATTTTCTATTTTATGTTAATTATGTACTTACCTTTTTTATATCATTAAAATATATATTAGTATTAATTTTTAAAATAAAAAATAATTATTAAAAGAAAGGAAAAGAGATAAGGAAAAGAATACAAATAAAGAAAATGAATTAAAATATTTATTTTAATTTTATTATCATTTTAATTATTAATATAATGTTGTAATAGATCTCATTGATACAAAAATTTTGATATATTATTTGTATTATTTGGAATTAATTTTTAAAATAGAAATAATTATTAAAAGAAAGGAAAAGAAAAAAGAAAATAAAAATTATGAAAAAATGAATTAAAATATTTATTTTAATTTTATTATTATTTTAATTATTTTTTTACCACATAATGATTTTATTATTTTATTTTTTTGTTTGAGAAGAAAAAATTATAAAGAAAATCCATTAAAAAATTATTTTGTTGCCACATAAGGATATACCACGTAATTAAGCATATGCCACGTAATTTTTATTTTTTTTCAAAAAGCCGCGTAAGCAATCCAAGCTGATTTTTTAACTTCCGTCCAAGAAATTGGACGGAATGGATTGATTGAATATTTTTAGAAAATATAGTGGGTTAATTGACTATTTTAAAAGCACAGTGACTAATTGCTTAAAACATTACAACCACACTGAGAGGTAAAAGTAATTTTTGCCATTAATTTTTCAAGTTTTAGCCTCTTGCTTTTTGAAGCTCCCACTCAATTTTCGGATAAAGTGGAACGCTAACGCATTTTGCTTTTTATAACTTTCTTTTTGCTCGTTTGTTAAAATATACTAGTAATATTTTTAAAAGCTATAGAATATAAAAATCATTTAGGAAGAATATATAGGAGTTTCTTTTTCTTAAAAAATATTACTTTATGAACTAATCTCTTTAATATTTGATATTAAATTATCAAGTTTAAAAATATTAATTCAATAATTAAGATTTAAAAATATTTTCGATTAAAGTAAATAAGATAATTAAAATCATCTATAATATAAATCCTATCGAGAGTATTCTAATATTTACTTAACCTATTTATTAATTATTGTTATCATCAAAATAATTCTAAAAGTTAAAAACCCAACATTAATAAATCTACACAATTGGAATTATTTTTTTGAAATTTTAATACATAAATCAAGGTGTTTTCACCTCATAGATATAAATGAAAATTAACAAGTCTTTTTATTTTCTTATATTTTCATCATCTATGTGGTCGGATATGAAAAAGATAACCTTCTATACTTGTTATGAATTAAAAATGGACAAATATCGTTATTAGTATCTAATACAAAAATTAACAGCCAAAATTAAAATTAAAAAATTTACGTCTGTTACTAATAGTAGCGGACCCGTCGTCTAGGAGTGCTCAAAAAATTCGGTTTTTTTGGTTTTTTATCGAACCGATTGAAACCTAAATCTGCCATGATAGATTTTTTCGGTTTTGGTTTTTTCTAAAAGGTTTTTCGATTTTTATTCTTTTCTGTCTTCTTAGATGCAGAATGAAAATTTTGAATTTGGTAAATACCGAAAATGCGACGCCCCCAAAATAGGTATACATCACCCATTCTGAGTTGTCAATACATGGTACAGAAACAACTACAACTTTATTATTACAATAGTAAAACTGTGAGTTTGAATACAAATATTATCTTCTAGACAATATCTATACCCAAATAAATCCTCATCACATTTATTGATACATTATTTTACAAAAATGGTGAGAACTACTAAACAACTCTCTCTATAACCATCATTTCATACCCCGACTCGTACTCGTTACATTCTCACCTCCTGAGAAGAAAAATGGAACAAAAAGGAAAAGGGTGAGCTCAACTAGCCCAGTAAAGAATATTATGACTAAGATAATATACAACAAAATTATCGTTAGTCTTCAACAGGGAAAAATCTAATAGAATACAATAGATAACAAATTTTAAATCAATATTCACAGCGAAAATAATAATTCATTAGAAGAGTTAAGTAGAGAATGCAAACTACTATCTTCTATGTATGAATTTTAAAGTTCATCGCTCATCTTTTATCCCTCGTAACATCAATCAATATATATCTCGAATCAAATATTCATCTTTGCACTACAGCCAAAGATATTCATCATTAATTCATGTTCATCTAAACACTGCTCATCTTTGCACTACGGGCCAAAGATATTCATCGAAATCATTCATCTTTGCACTACAGCCAAAGATATTCAATAATATCATCATTTAAGATTGAGGATGATGAAAATATTTTTAAAAAAACGAATCCAAAGGAAACAAAATGACAAGGATTAAGGATTAAGGATTCGTACTTTGTTTTTATCCATGTCCAAAAATACCTCGTAAATAATCATAGTGGTGTAAAATTCAAGAATGATCAAAACATGGATACAATCAAAGCTAGTATCCACAATAGATATTTTGGACGAAAAGAAAAATTTTTATTTTTCGATGAATAATCTTACAGTATTCGTGAATAAGATCAGATATCGTGAATAAAGGCCGTATAACGTAAATAGTAACTCCGACACCAAAAGTTCCAAATTTGATAAAAACTTCAAATCAATATTTTAGCATAATGATATTGAAGAAATAATATCATTACGAAAATAAATAATATCCCTTACCTCGGAAAGACAAAGATTTTCTCACCTGGAATAATCGGATATAAAGCTATAACTTGAACTTGCACCAGTATAATAATACTCAAAGTATACTCAAAATACTCACAAGAATACGCCGATAATATAGAGAGAAAATTTCAATTTCGTGTGATTTTCAATTTAACCCAAGACCCTATTTATAGGAAAATGCTTAGAACACAAAAGCGAAAAATTTAATAAAATATTAATAGATATTTATTAAATTTTCTACGCATTACAAAATCTGATTCAAACCATCACCACCAAGAGTGACTCACCTTGCCTAAATAAAAAAAAAAAACGTTTTTCTTATTAAAATATTTAAAACTTCAAAATTAATTATTTTGGAGCTTCGTAACTTCAATAATTCATAATAAATAGCCCTTTTGTCGAGAAAATTTGAATCTCGCGACTTTCTATAGGAAATTCAATTCTCTACAACTTTGCGTAAAAGTTTTTCCAAATTCCAAATGTAAATTGACCAAAATCCATAAACCAAAGGCGATTTTACGTGCTATAATCAAATTTCACCAAGAAAATGGGGTCCAATTTATTGTTTAACATGTTTTAAACATTTATTGCAACAAAAATACTCTTCCTCCTCGTGATACTCATATATCTCTCATTCGTTGTAAAAAGTATCACCATTATTATATTATTAAAATATAATAATATATATATTTAAATGAATTATTTTATCGTAAAAGATAAAATTTTAATTTTCAACAATTGTCACATTAAAAATTTTCTCCATCTATATCCACATAAAATCAATATTTTCCTCATCATATGAATCAATAATTAATTATTCACAAATAATATTACGTAATCATAATATCGACAACCGTGCGCTTCTCGGAAAGAGGGGCTTTTCAATAAGAATTTCTCCTCATCTTGCGCGCAAGCAATTAGGTGATCAAACCTCTCCTTAGATGTAACTTTCTAGACATTGCCAATAATGTTATCCAATAATATTATTCGGATAATATGAATTATTGCTTTCGATAATGAAAAATACTTGTGGACAATTATCAAAACAACAAGAAATATAAAATATCAACACAAAGAATTATTGAATCAATAAAATAAAATACTCGAATAAGAATTAATCGTAATAATTATTGAGTAGTGTCTTCTTACGTAAGAATCAATAATTGGTGCAATACCGCAGCTATCGTGTTTTAACCAATTTAGTATTTTAACAAAGATAATTGAATAACTACGCCAAGCTATTTTTAAACAACTTATATTTGTCGCTTTCTTCATCCAATCGCTTTTCAGCATGGGGCCCACACATGGTCGCTACCGTCGCATTTAATATTCACCGACAAAGATTTAATATTCCACGACCAAACGAATATTCCCCGATAATAATGAATATTTTATAACCACTTGCTTATTTTGAAATATTTACGTATTTTACCCATAACTATCCACATTAATCACATCAACCCTTACTATTTCAAAATAATAATTAGAGGAAATTAAATTTCATTTATTAATTATTTGGGGTCTTACAGAAAAACCGAAAAAAATCGAAAATTTGAAAAGTTAAAAAATTCTTTGTTCCTTGCTGAAAAGTTGTGGTTCTGTTCGGCTGTTCTCACTATCAAGTTAATCACTTTTAGTCTACATCAACATGTTTTATATTGCCTGCATGCAACATGCATGTCAAGAAATTAAGAGTATGTATATGCAGTCTTATAATATGATATATAAAGTAAGCATAAACCCATGCAGTCATCTTATAAACTCTTACGATAGGAAAATTAAATACATATTCCTTCCATTCTAAAGAAGATAATATATATCTTAGCTCAGCCCAATATTTTAGTCAACAAACAAAAGCCCAAATAATCTCAAAAAAGGAACGGATACTCAAGATCAATTCAAACAACCGAAGCGGAGCAAGAGGACTAGAGGAGCACATCTAGGGCTAAGAAAGAGGAGCAACCGAGCAAGGAGCCAAGGACTAAGGAACTGCTGGAACTTCGAATTGAAGGTCTAATTAATTTTCATGTAGCAATTAGCATCTAATGACCTTGGGTTACTTGATTTCACTTTTTCTTCCTCAAATTCTATGATTTTTGCCATAGCATTTTTGGCCGATGAAACTATCAGGGGATGGGTACCGAGAAAGGCAGATTCTTTTGTATGGGCTTCAATTGGTAAGGCAGTGATTAAAATTTTCTTTTGGTTTTGTACGCCTATCACTTTGATTTTCCCTTGAGTTCAAACTTCAATTTTTTCGTCTGGGTTATTTGATTTTTATATTCCGTGATCATTTTAACTTTCTAATGTTTAGATAGATATTGGTGAGGGTCTGTCTAACAATCTGACTTAGTGACTTCAATAAAGTTTTAAGATACTCTAATCCGTTAGTGAGACAAGTAAAGGAAGTATTGGTTGTTGAATAAAATATGTTTATCATTAGTTTTGTAGAATCATATAATTGTGATGGGCCGATTGAACGTTAACATTGGTGATGTAGTCTTAGAGAAAGCTCCGAAAAATGCTAAATATACTTCACCGACTATTCAGAAAGAAATTTTGCATATTTTTGCAAACAAAGTTAGAAGAAAAATTCGTGAAGAAGTTGGAGATGAAAAGTTCTATATTTTGGTTGATGAAGCCAAAGATGCATCAAATAAAGAGCAGATGGCTATTGTTTTGAGATTTGTTGACAACCATGGTTTCTTACGAGAGCGTTATTTTGAGATTGTGCATGTTTCGTACACTCACCGCTTCAACATTGAAGAAAGAAATATCTAATGTCCTTGCTCAAGCTAATTTGCATATCCTTAATATGCGAGGTCAAGGGTATGATGGTACTAGTAATATGCACGGTGCTTGGAACGGACTTCAAGCTCTATTTCTTAAAGATTGTCCATACGCATATTATGTACATTGCTTTGCTCATCGACTAATTAATTAGCATTAGTTGACTTTCCGCAAAAGAGATTGCTTTTGGCAATTTTTTCAAACTAACAACCATTATCAATCTCATTGGTGCTTCTCCCAAATGGCATACTGAGTTACATTCTGCTCAAGCTATTGAAATTGCAAGTATGGCAGCTTCTGGTGAACGTGATACTGGTAGAGGCATTAATCAGATTGGTAATCTACATCGGAGTGGAGCTACTCGGTGGAGCTCTCATTTTGATTCTATTTGCAGCTTAATTGATATGTATGGTGCAACTATTTCAGTGCTTGAAAGTATTGTTGAAGAAGGATCCTCTAACTCTACGTCGTGGACAAATTCGGTGGTTGTTTGATTATAATGAGGTCTTTTGATTTTATTTTCACTCTATATATGATGCATAAAATTATGGGGATTATCGATTTACTATGTAGAGCTTTGCAAAGACAAATCTCTTGACATTGTAAATGCCATGGATCTAGTCTCAACTACTAAAGCACTACTTCACACTTTGAGAGAAGAGGATTTGATCATCTCCTTGAGTGTGCAATCGGTTTGCACACAAAATGACATGGACATACCGATATGAATGCTTCATTCAAAAAGGCTATCTATCGCGTTCATGCTAACAAAAGAATCGATGATGGTTTGCCAACACTATCATTTTGATGTGTTTAATTCAAAGAATAGATTTTCAAAGGAAGAGTTGAATTCCAGATTTAGTGATGAAGTAGTGGAACTCCTTATACTTAGCTCAGCTTTAGAACCGAAGGACAACTTTAAATCATTCAAAGTTGATGATATTTGCAAGCTTGCTGAGAAATTTTATCCAGAAGATTTCAGTGAACAAGAAATGTATTAATTGAGATGTCAACTAAATCATTATAAAATTGATGTGCTCCGCCATCAGAGCTTTCAAAATATGTCTACCATCACTGAATTGTGTCGCGGATTAGTTGAAACAAATAAGTTGCAGACTTATAATTTGATTGATAGATTGATTCGTCTTGTTTTGACTCTACCTGTTTCCACAGCCACAACAGAACGAGCATTTTCAGCTATGAAACATGTTAAAACTGTTCTTCACAATAAAATGGAAGAGGAGTTTCTAGCAGATTCTATGATGATTTACATTGAACGAGAGCTTCTTGAAGATATCGATTCAGATTCCATAATAGACAAATTCTATTCTACAAAGCATAGAAGGATGCAGCTTAAATAGTGTGTTTTGTTTTCCTTTTTTCTTGCATGTATGTACCTTTGAACCTTATTACTATGTATGATTTTGAATTTGTGATTGATCTTGGTGGGACAATTTTTTGTGGATATAATTGGTACTTGGTAGCCCAGTAGAAAATTAATTCCTAGCTCTGCCCTTGTATATATATATATATATATATATATAAAACACTTGACATGGTGTCTTTTACTGTTTTACATATGATGTCTACATAAAGTTTTTATAAAATGAAATACTATATTACTATCTACTCCATAAAATTTGATTGCATATCTCAAGTCCAAGAGATATCATCCTGCAGCTCACAATCTCACATTGCCATTGCAGTAGGCAAGACTTCAATAGCTGGAAAAAAGATAAGGTAACAAATTAACAATCATCAAAAGAATTAACCAAAAATTTCAAACTACAATTACTATTTACTACAACTATGATAGTTAAATACTCTTAGACCAACAATTGTAATTAGTATTTGTAAGAATGTAATTTACTAGTCTTATTTCTTAGTTTTAAAAAATTTGTTAGTATAAAAAAAATTATTTAATTATTATGGTATAACCGAAAAACCGAACCGAAAAAATCGGGACCGACTTTGTACCGAACCGGTACCAAAACCGATTATTCGGTACCGATTCTTGATTTTTCGAATTTTTCGGTTCGGTGCCAGTTTGATTATTTCGGTACCGGTTCAGTTTCTTATCGATGAGCACCCCTACCGTCGTCCATTACTAATATTAGTGTCTAATATTTACAAGCAGGATGTGAGATTACTTTTTAATTAATTAAAGGACCAATTAAGTTAATTTGGTAGTAATTCATATTATATAATCGAGTTGACTTGGTAGTATTAAATATTTAGCTGGAGTAATATTGATCATAGGTGCGGAAATTCAGTATTGGTAAGACATCTAAAATACATCTAATTTTTAAATTGACTTAATAATACTATATCTCAAACTATATAAATAAAATAATAAAACTTTTAAAAACGAAGAGACATTGGTACGACATCCCATGTTTGTTGGCTTTTCGAGTTTCATGAATGCACTGGTAAGACATCATCATGGACTTTTATAAAATATACTACTCACTTTGTACCATAATATATATGTTTTAATTGATTTTATTTGTTAAAAATTATTTGACGTTTTAAAAAATTTAAGAGAATTAATTATAATCTTTTTAAAATTATCTCTGGGAAAATATTACATATGAGAGTGGGTATAAGATAAATATGGCACTCCCACCATTCCTTAATAAGTCGTTTTAGATAAATGTTTTTGTTCCTAAATATAAGTCGTTTGAGAATTTCAAGTAAACATTAATTGTTTAGTTTCCCATATTACCTTAAGTATTAAATATAACTTTGGTTCTCTCACTATTTTTTGCCCAATAAATAATGTTAACGCCAAGAACTTTCTCCACGTCCCAATCACCAAGACGCGTCCGATATCCTGCACAGTTCAACAAGTCAACACCAAAAGCTTGACGGCTTGACCGTCTTGGGATAACTCCATGAGAGTCGATGTTCATGATCACAAGGTTAACAATGGAGGAATAATAATGTCTAATGCCTGAGAGAGAATAATAATATGATTGTGTGTGTTGTTTTGTTACTTACCTCCTTTTTGTGATCCTAGCCCCATACGTACTCCAATCCCGGTTTACCGTGCCACCCATCACCTCCTGACACCTTTTTCCCACTCCCGGTCATTTCAAATTAAAAGTATGTAGCCTACTTCCTCACCGCTACCACTATTTGCCACCGCCGGCCATCCCGAGTCCCATCCTCATTAATGCCATACGAGAAGGTGGCGTATATAATAATCAACTATTATTTGGCGAATGATTACCGGGTCAAAGTCAAGGTTAAGTGGCAATTTGTATAATGGGCCAATTCAATGACTAAGCCCAAATAACGGAAATGACCCATATGACCGGATCCAACCGAAAGGACCCAACGGAATACTCAAGTAATTGGGCCCAAATCATTCGGACCAACAGGACGAGAGTAACATAATCCAAGGGAGGAGCCCATTAAGTCTGGCCCAATAAGGAAAAGGATCATGGCCCAACATTGCCCCCTAGTCTTTTATTAAACAGGGGGTTTAATGGAAGACTATAAACACTATAGGCCCATGATATAACGAATTATGATAAGTCGCAAGAGGTCCAAAGTGAAACTCACCAAAGCCCAACTAAGCCGGTCCAAATTGATATCAGAGATAGAAATGGGAGACCCAACAGACATAAGTCCATTCTGGTTAAGATATTTAGACCCAAAATCGGACGATACCTCTTCCAATTCACCATCATTGCTGTGAATTAAATGTGCACCCTCGATTCATCAAGTGTAATCACTACTATATAAAAGGTAAACTTTACCAATTTTGACAGTTTTACCTGCCAATTTGAATTTTGAACCTTCAAACTTTCTTTCTACCTCTCGAGCCCTCTTTGTATTCTCTGCAAATCGTTAACAATGGCGTCTCAAGATCCTGAGCAAGGTCGCCCCTACTAGTGACACCAATCTGCGCTGTTCCTCCAAGCCCAAACCCTAACAAAAATGCTTCAAGTTCTGATCCGACCGCTGTAACTACTAAGAAGAAACCAATAATGAAATCCTCTCTCAGTCCTTCCGCATTCTATAGGAACAAAGAACAGTATGTCCACGCTAACACTCCCTCGAAAGTTACAGAGGTTGACTTGGAGAGGCTTCGAACTTGTTGTCACATTCCGGATACCCATTTGGTGAGAGCTCCCAGGTCTGGAGAACGGATGTATCAACGTCCCGAAGGATGGATGGCTGTTACGACGACCATCCTAGAGAAAGGGATCCGATTCCCCCTTCACGCTTTCGTAGTAACTTTATTAGGGTTTCTGGGTGTTGGGTTCGCCCAATTAATGCCGAACTCTTATATTCATATTTTAGCATTCATAGCTTTATGCCACGAACTTGGTGGAACTCAAGCCGACTTCTTCTTTCTCAGATACAAGGTCACCAGATCCAGAGAAAGGATTTAAGACCATAAGCAAGCATTCTTCGAAGACAGAAGAGAGGTTCGAGAGACGCTCGTTAGTGAATACTCCTTCAAGCAACAAAGGATGGCATGAAAGATGGTTTTTCGTCAAAGGACCCGAAATCATCTCTTTACCGGACTGGGCCACTGATGAGAAGATTTCTACGGACTTCGGAGACGTCTCTGAAGAACGTGAGGCCGAGATGATAGAGCTTTTGGACAATTTCCCGAGGGAGGAATGGAACTATAGACTTCTTTCCAATCAAGCGTGGTTGTATGACCACAAACGTAAGTACAAATTCATTTTATGAATATTTGAAAATTTTGTGATATGGATTCTGATGTAGAATTGTTAATTTTCTGTAGTAACTTTGATCAAACCGTCGCCTTCGGAGGTGAAAGACTTAGAGGATTTGTTAACTGGGAAATCGGTAGAAACCACCGTCGATTCCCCACAACATGAAGTCCCATCCGAAGATAATGTAGCCAGAAAATCTGCAGATGTCGATGCTGAACCTTCACAACAGGAAGCCTCATCCAAATTCAACCCACCTACTGAAGTACCAACCGATGAGCCTCAAACCCATGTACCCGAAGATGACGAACCTCTTCTCCCGGAAAAAGTTCTTCAACTTCGTCGAAAGAAAAGAGCCATCCGAAAGCCTCGACCGATCTCCATCCCGTCAGACTCCGAAGACCTTTCCAAATCCGAACCAACTGTTAATCCGATACCTCCAACTATCGATCCAATACCACCAACCGCCGACCCGAAATTAGTCTGAACAAGTTTATTAGATCTTCCTGCAAATGATCGAAGACAACTTCTTCGGATCAAAAAGTTGAGAACCAAAGTCATTCCCCTAACCCCCGATGAGCTTAGAGTAACTTCTTCAAATGTTCACCCTCCAACAAACCCTGTGGAGACTTTAATTGTAAATGAAGAAGAAAGAACTGAATCCACTGCAGTACCATCCCGAAAGAGAAAATGACCATCTGACAGCCACCCAAGTTCAACACCTGTAACTCTACCAGTTCGAGATCCTACTCCAGCTCAATCTTCTTCCCCCGAAAATATCTACATGGATCCTTCTCCCATTCATGACCAACCGATGCCTTCCCCCCCCCCCCCCAAGGCCTTCAACACAAAATTTCCATGATGAGGCCACCGGAGCACCGACTTTGTGGCCTCGGTACAACGTCAACTTCCCCTTCCATCTCTTTGAAGCCTTTGTTCGGGAAAATGATGATCATCGATTTGATAATCATACGAACGGGAATTTTCTTGATGAAGGCATGAGTTATCTGGCAAAGGTAAGTGAGGGTTTTATTAGTTGAACATTTCTTCACTTGCCAAAATATTTGAAATTGACTGGATACTATTGAATATGTGAAGGCAATGCAGTCTTCGGGCGTTTACGTCCCAGCATATAAATGTCGAGTCTGATGAGGAGACTTTGAGGAGGGAGAACAATATGCTGAAGGCTACATTGGCTCGAGAGAGAGAGGAACGTGAATCCATTCTCCATGCCAATGAAAGTCTTCAGAGGGAATTGGCCCAAACCAAGGAGGATATGAAGGAAACATATGACGTGCTGAGCTCGGTCAGAGAAGAACTGAAGACGACAAAAGCCAGCGAACAAAAATTAGCTACCATGAATATCCGTTTTGTTACAGAGACCGAAGCTTTGAAGACTACCAAAGAGGGGCTCGCTGTAGCCAATCAAAACTTATTAATACAACTCAACGAAGTTCAGACGAAGGTCGATCTGATAGGAAAGTTCATAAGGCCAAGTGTCGTAAGCTTCGTGGCAAGATAAAGGTACTTCAAGAACGGGACCTCCTCCTCGTCAAGAATTGGTCAAGCGATCTGATGGATTATCGTACATCTGACAAGCTCGGCGCAGAAATTCTGAAAGTATATTATGAAGGGTACGAAGACTGCCGAGGTCGGGGCAAGGAAAAGATGGTGGCTGCCCAACTGGATCCGTCTTTGCTAAACTCTAGAGATGAAGCTGCTGACTGAAGATAATTTTATCTCCTTTAATTTATAGGATTTGTAAAAATTTTCTAATATTGTAACCAGATTAAATATTAATGAAAGGTGATCTCCTCTCTTATGACTTCGATGCATTTACTTTCTGCCAATACTTCAATATTAATTCAACTGGAAATATGTACAAGCTCTTTCATGGACTCAACCCGAACTGTTAATTAACAACTAAGCATGTCATATAACAGATAAGGTGAAGTTTAAAGAATGAGGCATTCCGAACTCGACACTTAGAAAAAATTTAGGTAATAAAGTAAAGGGATACTCATTAGTTACCGAAGTGTGAGACAGATCTGCTTCATTAGGAATTTGTTTACTCCGAAAGGCCTAACAAAACCAAGAGATGACATTTGCCTACCACAAAGGGCCTGACAAAGTCTAAGGATGACACTTGCCTACCACGAAGGGCCTGACAAGGTCTAAGTGTCGACAATTGCCTACCACGCAAGGCCTGACAACGTCTTAAGGATGACACTTGCCTACCATGAAGGGCCTGACAAGGTCTAAGTGTCGATAATTTCCTACCACGCAGGGCCTGACAACGTCTTAAGGATGACACTTGCCTACCACGAAGGGCCTGACAAGGTCTAAGTGTCGACAATTGCCTACCACGCAGGGCCTGACAACGTCTTAAGGATGGCGTTTGCCTACCACGAAGGGCCTGACAAACCCATAAGGTCCACCTGCCATTAAGGCTACCATCTAATGGTCAGCAAGTCCACCCGAACCTCCTTACACCACTGAACTGAACAGGAACGAAGACAGGATTCGTTTGAGAAAAAAGGGCTTTTATTGATGATGACGTAAATATTTACGGACCTCCGATGTCTCGACATTATATTTACCGAAAGTATTTCTAAGCTTCACTTCACAGGCGTGCAAGTATTTTTTTAATTGTCGACCATTCTAATGCCTTTCAAATTTGATAAGTCCCCTGGCTTGCACTTCAAAGACTTCATACGGTCCTTCCCAGTTCGGCATCAGCTTTCCCAAATCCTGAGGTGTAGATGCTTCTACTTCCCTGAGAACAAAATCTCCCACTTCAAATCTGCGAAGCTTTACTCCCTTGTTGTAATGCTTGGCTACTCTTCATTGATACGCTGCCAATCTGATCAAAGCTATTTCTCTGACTTCTTCAAGCAAATTAAGATTGGCCTTCAGCCCTTCTTTATTGTAGATTTCTTTGAATTGACTAACTCGAAGACTTGGAGATCCAATTTCAACTGGGACTAAGGCATCAGTACCATAGGCCAGTCTGAAAGGTGAATCCCCCGTTGTAGTCCTCGGAGTAGTTCGATAAACCCATAACACACTAAGCAGCTCTTCTGGCCATCTTCCCTTGGCTTCGTCCAATCTATGCTTGATCCCATTCAGCAGAGTTCTATTGGTCACTTCAACTTGTCCGTTTGACTGAGGATGAGCTACTGAAGTCTTTGTGTGCTGGATCCCCAGTTCTTTCAAAAATGTTTCAAATTTGGATCCCACAAACTGGCGTCTATTGTCCGATATTACCACCTTAGGAATTCCGAAACTAAATACTACTGATTCTTTCAAAAATTTCAAACATTCCTGTTCCGTTATTAACCTAAGTGGCTTTGCTTCTACCCATTTGGTCATATAGTCGATGGCAACAATAACAAAACTGACTTGACCTTTTGCTTTCGGTAGTGGACCCAGTATATCAACCCCCCAAACAGCGAAGGGTATAGGAGATAAGATCGAGTATAGCTCTTACCGTGGTCGATGTGGTATTGACCGTTGAGTTGACACTTCTCGCACTTCTTGACGTCTCGATCAGCTTCCTTGAAGATGGTAGGCGAAGAATACCCACTGACGAAGTACTTTGTAGGCTAATGACTTAGCAGCCATATGGTCGCCACAGATGCCCTCATGTACCTCTCGTAGAGCATATTCAGCTTCAGATGGAGTCAAACATTTCAGTAGTGGAGACGAGAAAGCCCTTCGGAATAGATCCCCATCAATTAGAACAAAATTAGCACTCTTGTACTTGATTTTCTTGGCTAGCATCCGATCCGAAGGCAAGACGCCATCTGCCAGATACTCCAGATATGGAGTCAACCAGCAGTTGGTTCGGTCAACGCACATCACCGATTCATGATGAACACTAGGATGTTGCAAAATTTCTAAGTAAACCGACCCATCGAAGACATTAACATCCGTAGTGGCTAATTTAGAGAGTGCATCAGCAATGGAATTGTTATTACGCTCGACCCCCTGAAATTCGTAGGACTGGAAATACTGAAGCCGTTCTTTCAATTCTGCCAAATACTTGATCATTCTTGGGCCTCGAGCTTCGTACTCCCCAGAGAGTTGCTTAACGACTAACTGAGAATCACTGAAGATAACTATTCTCTGCACCTCAAGACACTTTGCTAGTCGTAACCCTGCGAGTACCGCCTCATACTTAGCTTCGTTATTCATCGCTTTGAACTAAAATCTGATGGCCTGCTGCACCTTGAATCCCTCCGGACTCGTCAGAATAATCCCTGCTCCATTGATGTCCGTAGTAGAAGACCCATCCGCATACAGCGTCCACGAACTCTCTTCTTCAAGAAGCATCAGAATCGCTCTCTGTCGATCCTTCACCGCCACAACTTCATCACTTTTAGAAAACGAGCACTCGACTACAAAATCAGCCAAGGCTTGCCCTTTGATAGCTGCTCGGGGATGATATTCAATGAAAAATTGGGACAGCTCCATCGTCCATGCAGCTAATATCCCCAATACCTCAGGTTTGCCCATAATCTTCTTCAAAGGTTGATCTGTGTATACTATTACCAATCTACCCTGGAAGTATTGCCTAAGCTTTCGACTAGCAGTTATTAAAGCAAAAGCAAATTTTTCAATGTTTGGATACCTTGTTTCAGTAATCCGAAGGACATGGCTTACATAATAAACCGTGTCTTTACTTTTGACTTCACGCACCAAAACGCTCCCTACCGCCAACAAACTAGGCTGCTAAGTACAAATATAGAGGCTCAAGAGAGCGGGCTTCACCAACAAAGGCGCTGAAGATAAGTAGGACTTGATTCTCTCGAAGGCGTCCTCACACTCAAGTCCATTGGAACGCCTTTGCATTCTTCGACTACTTTTCAACGTATCAAAAATGGCAAACATCTTTCTCGCCGACTTGGACATGAACCTCCTTAAAGTTGCAATCCTTCCAGTCAGACGTTGAACATTTTTAAATGACTGAGGAGTCTTCATGTTCAGGATCGCTTGAATCTTCTCTGGATTGGCTTCAATTCCTCTTTGACTGACAAGATAACCCAGAAATTTGCCAGCCCCTAGACCGAAGGTGCACTTAGTGGGGTTCAATCTCAAGTTGTGATGACGAATTGTCTGAAAGTATTCCTCTAAATCATCCAGATGCTGATGCACCAACATGCTTTTGACAATCATGTCATCCACGTATACCTCCACATTCTTGCTCAGCTGATATCTAAAGACATAATTCATCATCCTCTGGTATGTGGCTCCGGCATTGATGAGGCCGAAAGTCATTTTCTTATAGGCATACACCGAACGATGCGTAATGAACGCCGTCTTCGGTATATCCTCTTTACACATGGAAATCTGATGATATCCAGAGAATGCATCCATGAAACTTAATAAAGCGTACCCCGAAGTGGCATCGATGAGTTGGTCGATGTGGGGCAGCGGGTAGAAATCCTTTGGACAAGCTTTGTTCAGATCAGTATAGTCGATGCAGACTCGTCATTTATCGCTCGCTTCGGACCAAAGACCACATTTGCCATCCACTGCGGGTAGTCGATCTCAAAGATGAAGTCAGCTGCCAACAGTTTTGCAATCTCTTCGTCGATGATCCGCTGACGTTCAGGTGCAAAGATCCTCCTCTTCTGTCGGACTGGTTTCTTTGACGGGTCCACTTCCAATCGATAATCAGCAATATCCATGCTTACTCCCGGCATATCCTGAGGTTCCCATGCGAAGATGTCAACATAGCATCTCAGGAGCTCCATGAGGTTCGTCCGGAGAGGTTCCGGCAGACCCGAACCTATTTTCACTGTCTTGTTCATCTTGCCCGGGATGAGCTTTATCTCCTCTGTTTCTTCAGCTAGCATGACCAATGGTTCAGAACTACTCTCGGTGAAGGGTTCGATCTCTATCTCCATGGTCTACTTTTGCTTCGATATCCCCACTCCCGAAGTGATCACAACATTTCTATAACATCTTCTGGCCAGGTCCAAATCTCCTTTCACCTCACCAACCCCATGAGCCGTAGGAAATTTGATTTTGAAATGAGGTATTGAGGTCACCGCTTGTAAAGCAATTAAAGTAGGCCTCCCCAAAATAGCATTATAAGCAGAATCTACATGCACAACATAAAATTTGCAAATAATTTCTACCTGTTGAGGGGCCGTTCCGAAGATGACCGGTAGCTCAATGGTTCCAGCTACCTTAACCGGATCATTACTAAAACCGTACAAAAGAGCCTCCTGCCCTATCTCCATCTTTTGCCCGTCTAGATGCATCCTTTGATAAGCGTGGGCATACAGGATGTCTATAGAAGACCCATTATCTACCATCATCCACTTCATATCCACCGAACCCACTTGTGCAGTCAGCACCAATGATCCCTCATGCGGTTCGATGACTTCTGAAGGGTAATCTTCATCAGTAAAGGAGATTACTGTACTCGGATGAGATCTATCAGTCTTCGGGAGGGTACCCGCCACTGACATGACCGAATCCAAGTAACTTCGGCGTTTCTTTCCAACAAGTTTGCCAGAAAGTACCCCCAGTGATGACATCTATTACATGCCTTGCAGGCTGTCATCCGGTCGGCAATGCTTGCTGAATCGGTTGAGTCATTTAAACAAGTCCTCTGTCCTGCTATTGATTAGTTCGGGCTGCCACATACTGAATTAAAGCCCCACCTTGTACTTTTCTTTCAATGAAGTCCTTCAAACCAAAGACAAATGTTAGATCGTGACCAAGCTTGATGGTAATCACAATACTTGCGAGAATTCCCTTTTTCGGGCTTAATGTTATCTCGAGGTGGCTCGAAGATAGGTTGATCCTTAATCTAATCCAAGATAACAGCCCTATCGGTGTTAAGTTCCGTGTAAGTTCTATTTACTCTCTGGGCTGGAGCGGACGAACGCCCTCCACCCTATCTCCAATTGTTGTACCTCTTCGATCCGCCTTCATAGCGGTCTTTATTCCCTTCATTCTTCTTCTGGTCCCCATCGGTTTTGTCCCGATCATCTCCTTGCTTCTGTCCTCAAAGAAGGACGTTTGAGGTCGTTTCATGGCTTCCTCCACTACGATATAGCCTTGACTTTTGTCGAAGGCTTCAAATGACTCTTCTGTGGTTAAACATTAATTTCTTCACCAACTTTTCTCGATTTGACCAAATCTAACCCATTCTCAAATAACCCCACAAACAGTAGATCGTTTAGGTCTCATCACTCGCCGATCGCTTCACTTGAATCGCTTCACATATTGGCCCAAAGACTCATTCAAATACTGTCGAACTTGAGCCAACGAACCTGTTGGTTTTCCCCTTCTTTTGTTGCTCCCGAAGCGAGCATGAAATTTACTGCACATGTCCGCCCAAGATGAAATTGAATCCGAGGGCAAAGTCCCCATCCACTGCCGGGCATCCTTTCTGAGTGTTGTTGTGACGCCCCCAAAATAGGTCCATTCCACCCAACCCATTCTGAGTCGCCAAATACATGGTACAGAAATAACTACAACTTCAATAATACAAATGTCGTGTCAAATACGACAATACATACTGTGAGTTTAAATACAGATATTGCCGTCTAGACAATATCCACACGCAAATAAATCCCCATCATAATTATTGATACATTATTTTACAAAAATGGTGAGGACTACTAAACAACTCTCTCTAAACCTTCATTCCATACCCCACTCGATCCTCGCTATGTTCTCACCTCCCGAGAAGAAAAATGGAACAACAAGGAAAAGGGTGAGCTCAACTAGCCCAAAAAGAATATTATGACTAAGATAATATACAACAAATTATCGTTAGTCTTCAACAGGAAAAATCTAATAGAATACAATAGACAACAAGTTTTAGATCAACAAATGCAATGAAACAAGAATCCATTAGAAGAGTCACGTAGAGAAAGAATTCTACCGCCTTCTAAGGTTTAAAAGTCCATCATCAATATTTTATCCTCAGAATAACAATCAATATTCATCTTTGCACTACTGAGCCAAAGATATTCATTTAAATCACCATTGGTCATGTTCATCTCAACACTGCTCATCTTTGCACTACAGCCAAAGATATTCATCGATTAATCGTTCATCTTTGCACTACGTGCCAAAGATATTCATCAAGATATCACCATTAAGGACCGAGGATGATGAAAATATTTTTAAGAACGAATTCATGAAGATAGAAGGACAAATATTAGGGATTAGTACAACAGTTTATCCAAGATCGATAATACTTCATAATAAACGATTTTGAAGCATAACTCAAAAATAACGATCAAAACATGGATACAATCAAAGATAGTAGCCAAAATAGACATCTTGGACAAAAAGAAAATTTTTATTTTTCTGAATAATAGTCAGATTAAGAAAATAGTCCAGATATCGTGAATAGTGTCGATACGTGAATAAGAACCCCAACACAAAAAGATAGAAATTTCACAAAAAACATCTTCACGCTTCGTGAATAAGTAACTCGTGAATAAGAACTCATGAATAGTAACTCGTGAATAAGAACTCATGAATAAGAACCCCAACATGAAAAAGTTTCAAATTTGATAAAAATTTCAACAAAGATTTTGGCATAATGATATTGAAGAAAATAATATCATTTACTGAAGAAATAACATCCCTTACCTCTCAAAATAACCGTACTTACATTTGTATTTTTCAGATATAGTCTTGTGTAAACTCGCATCAGATATAGCAACACTCAAAGTATACTCACAAGAATACGCTCGATAATATAGAGAGAGAAAGAGAGAAAACTTAGTTTCTGGTGTGATTTTCAAATCTAACTTAGCCCTCTATTTATAGGAAAATGTTAGAACCCCAAAGGAGACTAAATAAATATAATATATTATTATTTATTCAAAATTCCTACCCACATGTTTTGAAAACTCTAGCATGCCTTCTTTGGTCAAAAACATCAGCCACCCATGTGCCAACAACCACAAAAAACGTTTTTCTTATAATAAATAATTAAAACTTCTAAAATCAATTATTTCGAACTCCTAACTTCAATAATTAAATGAGAAATAGCTCGGTTATCAAAAAATTATAAACTCGCGATTTTTTATAGGAAATTCAATTCTCTACAACTTTACGTATGGAAGATTTTTCAAATTCCAAATGTAAATTATCCCAAATCCATAAATGAGCGATTTTACGATACATAATCAATTTTCGATCAAGAATTGTGTCCACCGACACACAAAAAACATATGTTAAACATTTAATGCCATAAAAATACTCTTCCTCCTCATATACTCATATATCCCACATTCATTGTAAAAATATCACCGTTAATATATTATTAAAATAATATATCTAAATGAATTATTTTATCGTAAAAGATAAAATATTAATTTTCAACAATTGTCACATTAAAAATTTTCTCCATCTATATCCACATAAAATAAATATTTTCTTTATCATAATAATCAATAATTAATTATTTAAAATAATATTGCGAATCACAAGATCGACAACCGGCTCTCTCAGAAAGAGGGGGCTTTCCATAAGGATTTCTCCTTCTTGGTAGCGCAATTAGGTGACCAAACCTCTCCTTAGCGTAACTTTCTACACATTGCCAATAATGTTATCTCGATAATATTATTCAAATAATATGAATTATTGATTTGATAATGGAAAATACCGTGTAATGACAATTATTGAAACAACGGTGATACCAAATATCAACGCAGCAAATTATTGAATCAATATAATATTGAATAAGAACTCATCAGAACAATTATTGAGTAGTGCCTTCTTACGTAAGGATCAATAATTCAACAATATCTTGTGCAATACTGGTGTCTTCTTTGTGCAACCACGCATATTATTGTATTTTAACCACCAGGTATTCCAACAGTGTAAACGATAACAACTACGCCGTTATTTTTAAACAACTTATATTTGTCGTTTTCTTCCTCCAATCGCTTTCCGTTATGGGGCCCAATTAATGATCGCATGCTGTCGTCATTTAATATTCCCCGACAAAGATCTAATATTCCACGACCAAACGAATATTACCCGACAAAAATAAATATTTTAATAACCACTTGTTTATTTTGCAAAAATTGCACATTTCACCCATAACCAAAGCATTATATCAAATTACCACCTTATTAATCAAGAATAATAATTAGAGGAAATTCGATTTTTATTTATAAAAATTTGGGGTCTTACAACCTCTTCTCCTTATGAAATTTCGTCCTCGAAATTGACGTACGTACCTGGTGTATCGAAAAGGTGAAAATACCTCGCTTTTATTTCCGTTTCCAACTCCCAGGTCATTTTCTCAATAGCATGGTTTCTCCACAAAACTTTAACTTGTGGTATAACCTCGGTACATAGGACATGCTCCTTCATATCTAATATCTTGACAGGTACCTCTTCGTACGTTAAGTCTTGACTATCTCGTCTGGTTCTAACTCAATGATGTTATTCGGTCGTCCACATATTTACGTAACATCGAGACGTAAAAATGTTATAAACACGCGACATACTTGGTAGTAAAAGCGAGTCTATAGTAGCATTCTATCCGATCGAGAATTTCAAATGGATTAATAAATCGAAGGTTTGAGCTTTCCTCACCTCACCGATTCTCGCTTTTGAAATAACAACTTCTTGCACCTCCTTCTTCAAATTCATCATCTCAGGTGTAGCCTTTGAAAATGATTTTAACTTTATCGATAAAAGTTGATTATACTCAGATATCATCACGTGGATACCTAGAGTTTTCATCTCCATCTCTAATATTTGTAAGTTATAATGAAATGAGTCTTTAACAATATCGTACTCGTGCTCAGATCACGATCTTTTACTCAACACGCGTCGGCTACCACGTTCGCTTTTAGGGATGGTATGGTGGTAACATGTGCCGAAATGAGTCTCTTCTTAAGTTCTTCGAAGCTCTTCCCACATTCCGTGCTCCATTCGAATTTTGTATCTCTACGAGTCAGCTGAGTTAATGGACTAGCGATTTGAGAAAATCTTTCCACGAATCTCCGATAATAACCAACTAAGCCTAGAAAGCTACGTATTTCGATTACTGACTTAGGTTGCTCTCAACTATAACTCATATCCCAATCTTGGACAGCACGTCACAATGACACCTATCAGTTTACTACTGCACGAATATGGCGTCCCCTACGGAGAGTCTGGCTTCGGTGTATTCCACAAAGGAAGTCATAAGATAGAGGCTTGAGTATCAACTTCTATAGTTGGGTTTTTAACTCCTGAAGTTCAATAGGAGCCATTCGATATGAGATTTTAGAAATGGGTTTTGTACCGAATTCAAAGTCGATACAAAATTCAATATCACACTTTGGGAGTAGGCCAAGAAATTCCTCAGGAAATACATCAGGAAATTTACTAACAATAGAAATATCATTCAAATCTGACATATTTTTGTTCAAGTCCATGACATGAGCTAAGAAAACTTGACATCCGTTTTTCAATAAACGAATGACTTCATGGCTTGATATGAAAATGTTTGACTTCAATGGTTTGATTGTTTGAATTGAATATCGTGTTGCTTAGAATATGAAAACTAACAACCTTACGAAAGCAATCAATTTTGGCATGATGAGTAGTTAACCAATCAATCCCTAAAATCACATCAAAAGCAAGTATCTTTAAAGAGATAAGATTAACGAGTAATGTGATAGTGCCAACTCGAATCAAGCAAGATTTCCAAACAACGGATGTAATGAAAGTTTCTCTAACTGAGTCTCCATAAATAGGTCAAAGTCTAATTTCTCCGTAGTCAAGTTCAAACGTTGGCAAAGCAAAAGAGATAAAAGAATGGGTAGAACCCAGATTCTAGTAAGGTATAAACTTCGCAAGAATTTATAATTAACTAACCTGTGCTAACTTCGTTCGGGTTCCTCGCATTTTAATGACCGGTCACGACAAACGCTTCTTCCAGAACCGCTTGACTTTGTCTTTTCCGTATCCGCCTTTGGTGCCAATTGCTCCAAATGGACTTGATTTCGCCATGAGGACAAAATCGAGCTATGTGATCTTCTTTTCCACAACTAAAACATACCTTGGAAGGCTGTGAACAGTTTGGACTTATATGTCCCTCCTCTCCACATTTGTAACATCTAACTGGCGGTCGTTCTCCTCCCCTAGAATTTGTTGTTGGTGCTGGTGCTGCTGTTGATGTCTTCCCGCCATTGTTGAATCTTCTCTTTAAAATTTCCACTGAGTCACCTCTCCTATTATCATGTCCACGATTACCACACGAGTGGTTACCTCCTTTGTCCGTATTTTTTCCTCCTCATTTGGTTATCATCGTTCAATTGACAACCCCGTTGTGGGTCCTCGTTGAGTATACTCACTATCTCGCTTAATAATAACCGAGCCACATTGACAACATCTCGAATACAAAGAAAATTTATGAGAGATAAGGTATTGACGAATCTCCGGTTTTAGACCTCTCTCGAAATACTGCGTCATTCGTTCCTCATTCTCCACCAAATGAGGCGCAAACTCGATAATTCTCGCGAACCTTGCCTCGTCTTTGAGACACCGTCATGTTGTTGTTCGCTTTGAGTCTAATAAACTCTACCTCCTTCATATGACGAATACTTTACGGAAAATACTTGTCATTGAACAGGTTTCAAATCTTTCCCAAGACATGTTAAGTGCATCTGGCTCAGTACGCTTCACAGATTCCCACCAGTAATCTGCTTCACCACGAAACATAAAGGTGGCGAATGGAACCTTATGTTCCTCCGTGCACCCCAAGACATCGAATATCTTGGTAATTTACTTGACCCACGTTTCTGCCTTGATCGGATCCGGCTTTCCATGGAAATCTGGTGGTCCCAACTCCTTGAATTGTTTGGCCATGACAAACCGCGCGTTGCCATCATTTCCACCCGTATTTTGTACACAAGTCTCCCTCTTCTGATATTGCATGAACTGCAAAAATCTCCTAAACATCCCGTCGTTCATCATCTGCTCAGTGGCGTTGTTCACAGGAGGAACATTGTCAGCCTGTTGCACGTTCTCCTCGTTGGTGAGTACCGGCGTCTCCACGATCTCATTTACTCCATCATTAATATTCTCGATCGACATTCTCAAATCATCATTATAAAACAAGGGTTAATTAAACAAATTAACATGTCACATAATATCCCTATATTATGACCGACCAACAAATAAGCTCGTGTAGGACACACTAGCGAAGAGGATTTACTCGTCTCTCCCCTCCTAGTTCTATTCCCCGATCTCCGCCAGAGATCATATCCCTAAGCTCGATACCAACCGTGACGCCCCAAAATAGGTCCATTCCACCCAACCCATTCTCGAGTCGCCAAATACATGGTACGTAAATAACTACAACTTCAATAATACAAATGTCGTGTCAAATCGACAATACATACTGTGAGTTTAAATACGATATTGCCGCCTGCATAATATCCACACGCAAATAAATCCCCATCATAATTATTGATACATTATTTTACAAAATGGTGAGGACTACTAAACAAATCTCTAGAACCTTCATTCCATACCCCACTCGATCCTGCTATGTTCTCACCTCCTGAGAAGAAAAATGGAACAACAAGGAAAAGGGTGAGCTCAACTAGCCCAGTAAAGAATATTATGACTAAGATAATATACAACAAATTATCGTTAGTCTTCAACAGGAAAAAATCTAATAGAATACAATAGACAACAAGTTTTAGATCAACAAATGCAGCGGAAACAACAATCCATTAGAAGAGTCACATAGAGAAAGAATTCTACTGTCTTCTAAGGTTTAAAAGTCCATCATCAATATTTTATCCCTGTAACAACAATCAATATTCATCTTTGCACTACAAGCCAAAGATATTCATTTAAATCACCAGTTGGTCATGTTCATCTCAACACCTGTTCATCTTTGCACTACAGGCCAAAGATATTCATCAGTTAATCGTTCATCTTTGCACTACAGGCCAAAGATATTCATCAAGTATCACCATTAAGGACCGAGGATGATGAAAAATATTTTTAAGAACGAATCCAGTGAGATAGAAGGACAAATATTAGGGATTCGCATAACAATTTATCCAAGATCGATAATACTTCATAATAAACGATTTTTGAAGCATAACTCAAAAAAATAACGATCAAAACATGGATACAATCAAAGATAGTAGCCAAAATAGACATCTTGGACAAAAAGAAAATTTTTATTTTTTAATAAATAGTCAGATTCGTGAATAGTCTTGTATACGTGAATAAGTAACCCCTACACAAAAGATAGAAATTTCACAAAAAAACATCTTCACGCTTATTGAATAGTAACTCGTGAATAGTAACTTATGAATAGTAACTTCGTGAATAAGAACTCATGAATAAGAACCCCCACATGAAAAAGTTTCAAATTTGATAAAAAGTTCAACAAAGATTTTGGCATAATGATATTGAAGAAAATAATATCATTTATGAAAGAAATAACATCCCTTACCTCAAAATAACCGTATTTGATCAGATTTTCAGGTATAGTCTTGTAAACTCGCACCATATAGAACACTCAAAGTATACTCACAAGAATACGCTCGATAATATAGAGAGAGAAAGAGAGAAAACTTAGTTTCTGGTGTGATTTTCAATTCTAACTTAGCCCTTTATTTATAGGAAAATGTTAGAACGCCAAAGGAGACTAAATAAATATAATATATTATTATTTATTCAAAATTCCAACCCACATGTTTTGAAAACTCTAGCATGCCTTCTTTGGTCAAAAACATCAGCCACCCATGTGCCAACAATCACAAAAACGTTTTTCTTATAATAAATAATTAAAACTTCCAAAATCAATTATTTCGGAACTCCGGAACTTCAATAATTCGTAGAAAATAGCTCGGTTATCAGAAAATTCTAAACTCGCGACTTTCTATAGGAAATTCAATTCTCTACAACTTTACAGAAGGAAGATTTTTCAAATTCCAAACAAAAATTATCCGAAATCCATAAATGAGCGATTTTACAATCTATAATCAATTTTCGGTCAAGAATTGTGTCCATCGACACACAAAACATATGTTAAACATTTAATGCCATAAAAATACTCTTCCTCCTCATATACTCATATATCCCACATTCATTGTAAAAATATAACCGTTAATATATTATTAAAATAATATATCTAAATGAATTATTTTATCAGAAAAAGATAAAATATTAATTTTCAACAATTGTCACATTAAAAATTTTCTCCATCTATATCCACATAAAATAAATATTTTCTTTATCATAATAATCAATAATTAATTATTTAAAAATAATATTACGTAATCACAAGATCGACAACCAGTAGTTCTCCTGAGAAGAGGGGCTTTCAATAAGGATTTCTCCTTCTTGGCGCCTTGATTAGGTGACCAAACCTCTCCTTAGATGAACTTTCTAGACATTGCCAATAATGTTATCTCGATAATATTATTCAAATAATATGAATTATTGATTTGATAATAGAAAATACGTGTAATGACAATTATTGAAACAACGGTGATACCAAATATCAACGCAAAGAATTATTGAATCAATATAATATTGAGCGGAATTCACTCGTAACAATTATTGAGTAGTGTCTTCTTACGTAAGGATCAATAATTCAACAATCTTTATGCAATACCGTAATAGCATCTTCTTTATAACCACGCATATTATCGTATTTTAACCACGAATTATTCCAACGATTAAATGAGAATAACTACTGTAGTTATTTTTAAACAACTTCTATTTTTCGCTTTCTTCCTCCAATCGCTTTTTCGTTATGGGGCCCACTAATGATCTAATGCCATCGCATTTAATATTCCCCGACGATCTGAATATTCCACGACCAAACGAATATTACCCGAACAAAAATAAATATTTTAATAACCACTTGTTTATTTTGCAAAATTGCACATTTCACCCATAACCAAAGCATTATATCAAATTACTACCTTATTAATCAAGAATAATAATTAGAGGAAATTCGATTTTATTTATAAAAATTTGGGGTCTTCTAATTGTGACAAAAAGTATGACACTTAGCGAAAGATCGCTAAAGTCATAATAATCCATCACTTACGATTGAGCACTTTGTTGTGGTAAATAAGATCCCAGATCCATCATAACTCTCAATGTGGGCAACTTCTTGGTGGGGTCACCTTCTTTTTAGAATCTCCATGGAAAAAGGATGCCTTCTTTCCCAAGTATCCTTCGTTTTACGCACTTCTAAGTTCTTAGAAGTTCTTTTAATTCTTTAATCAGATACTCCACACCTTCTGGTTGAGACGATGCTTCTTTTTCCGGTGACTCCTTCCTCTTCTGAGTGGACCGGTTTCTTACAATAGATCCTCCAACTTTAGAGGGACTTTTTCGATGACGAGCGTCCATAGGGTGATGTACCCTCAGTAGACTCTCGAGAGTATGACCTCTAGATATACTTCGTCTCTGAATTCGGGCGCTCTGGCGGGACTGTGCAACAACAAGTGCTTTCTTTGTGTTCTCAGGAGTGTGATCTCTGGATCGACCTCTTCATTCGCTTCGACCCTGCTCCTTAGAATCGACAGGGTGATGTGCCCTCTTCGATCTATGAGGAGTAGGGCTTCGGGATCTTCTTCTTTCTCGAGGTTGGCCCCGAGACTCATGTATTCAAACAGTTTGTTCCTTCCCACTCCGACGCCTCGCTTCTTGGATTTGACATATTGAACTCCTCGTCCCTTAACTCCGCCATTCGAGCCATCTGCTCAGCTATATCCTGTCGCTACTTCACAAGTACCTCCATGGCCCTATCTGCTTCATCTGCCATCTTAGCCAGTCGTGAGGCCTTTTCGTCTTGGTCATCTCGATATCGAGTTCTAGGCGAGGTGCCTTCTACTCGTTTTCGACCATGACCACACCCTTTTCCCGTAAGAAAACTAGCTTTTAACTTAACATTGCCCACAGCCCTCGGCCGAAAATCTTCACGTGATCGTTTGGACGCTGTGCTGGCATGAACACTTATTTCCGGTCCCAAACGATCCTTGACAGACACTCGTGGTACCGATTCACTGGCATCCATAGGCTGCCCTTCGGGTGTAGGCGTTCTACTCTTCACCATGAATACTGACGTAGAACAAACACAGTTTGTGATTGAAAAATACTCAGGACACTAGAACTCCGCCCTCCTTCTAGCGCCAATGTTAACGCCAAGATCTTTCTCCATGTCCCAATCACCAAGACGCGTCCGATATCCTGCACAGTTCAACAAGTCAACACCAAAAGCTTGACGGCTTGACCATCGGGGGATAGCTCCGGCGTGAGAGTCAGTATCGGCGATCACAAGGTTAACAATGGAGGAATAATAATATCTAATGCCTGAGAGAGAATAATAATATGATTGTGTGTGTTGTTTTGTTACTTACCTCCTTTTTGTGATCCTAGCCCCATCGTATCTCCAATCCGGTTTCTGCGTACCACCCATCACCTCCTCGACACCTTTTTCCCACTCCGGTCATTTCAAATAGAAAGTATGTAGCCTCTTCCTCTTTCTTACCACTATTTGCCACATGGCCATCATCGAGTCCCATCCTCATTAATGCCACGCAGAAGGTGGCGGAACGTAATAATCAACTATTATTTGGCGTAATGATTCTTCGGTCAAAGTCAAGTTAAGTGACAATTTGTATAATGGGCCAATTCAATGACTAAGCCCAAATAACGAAAATGACCCATATGACCGGATCCAACCGAAAGGACCCAACGGAATACTCAAGTAATTGGGCCCAAATCATTCGGACCAACAGGACGAGAATAACATAATCCAAGGGAGGAGCCCATTAAGTCTGGCCCAATAAGGAAAAGGATAAAAGGATCATGGCCCAACAAATAACACTCTTTTTTTCCAATACAAAGGCAATATAGACAATCGATAGTATATTTAATGTTTTACAATCATTTTCTTAATACTTGTGCACAATTCTAAAACGACCTATATTAAGGAACGGAGGGAGTAATAAATCAGAACTTAAGGGTATTATAGACAATTGATACTATATTTAATGTTTTCCAACCATTTTTTTAATTCTTGTACACAATTCTAAAACGTCATATATTATGTGACGGAAGGAGTAATAAACTTACATTTAGTACAAAATTAAAATTTACTAGTATTATTATATATTTGAACAATTATTATTAGTTTTATTTAGATTTTTTAGAATTCTACAAATTGTTATGCTATTAATTTATTACTCCTTTAATATAAGTCGTTTTAGAATCGTGCACAAGTATTAATGAAATAATTGTATATCATTAAATATAATATCAATTGTCTATATTGTCCTTGTATTAGAAAAAGGGAGTGTTATTTATTGGACAAAAAATAGTGAGAGAACTAAAATTAATACTTGGGGTAATATGGAAACTAATCAATTAATACTTACTTGAAATTTTCAAATAATTTATATTAAGGGACAAAAATATTTCTCTAAAACAACTAATATTAAAAAACGGAGGAAGTTTTTGATTATAAAATTTCAACAACAAACTATACATAAAAATTATTGAATTATCGAAAAAATTATAAAATAACAACCAAACAAGACTCGTTCCTCGCACATATTTTATATTTTGACGGTGGGGATTCTGTCTTAAATTAAAAAGATGAAAAAGAAAAGAATTTAGTACATATTTTATATTTTGATTTGGGTATCTTGGCCCCAAGTATGTCCCATGCCCTTGTGTCCAATCAATCTATCTATATATATGACTGCAATTTGTATACATTCTACGGTATCCATAAAAACAAGAATATTAGGAAATGGCTCGTCAAGGTCTCTTTTCTCCTTTCCTAATCTCTCCATCCTTAAATCCCTCTATTCTTTCGTCATTAAAAGCATCCTCTACTTATAAATCCAATGCTACTCCCGCAACAACAACAATTGCCTATGATCAAGAAATTAACCGACGATCCGCAAACTACCCACCAAGTTCCTGGGACTATAATTTTGTCAAGTCACTCACCAGTGATTACACTGTACTTAAAACTAACCTATGTTAACCTTTTTGTTCTTTTTTTTCTTAGCTAGCTAGCTAGGTAGGATTTTTTCATGAACAGTTACTTATATAGCGTACTGTTTATAATATGCAGGAAGAGAAATATGGAAGTCAGGTGGAAGAGTTGAAGGAGTACGTGAAGAATCTGATTAATGGCAATACGGATGTCCCGCTGGAGAAGCTGGAGTTGATTGATTCAGTTGAAAGGATAGGGGTGAAGTATCATTTCGAGAAGGAGATAAGGAGAGCACTTGATGCTATTTATAGTGATAGCAATGCCGATGATGATTCATGGTTAAATAGTGATCTCCATGCTACAGCCCTCCGATTTAGGCTCTTTCGACAACATGGGTACGATGTACCCCAAGGTTTGTCTCTTTTACATAACAATTATCTATCAGCAGCCACATAATGAGCTAGCTATGGTGGTCTCCTTTTTCCCCAATTGTATTGTGTCAGTTATAATTTTCAAAAGGTATAGAATGTATGTAGGTATCACTAAAGTTTAAGGGATTCGGTTAGGGTGAAGTTAGCACCAATTTCACCCTAATAAATTCTATAATTTATTGTTGCATCGAGTATAGAATATTATATTGATAAGTTCTGTAACTTTTTATTGCAATGGCTATTACAACATTTTCTATACCCAATGCAATGAAAAGTTATATAACCCTGACCTGATCCAGGTTTAAGGTACTTCTGCTGTTGTATGAAAGACCAAACCCTAGTGTTAGATTTGCCGGAAGTGAGAATCTAGATATAAGGAAAACATCAACCATGCAACTAAGTGTAAGCTTTTCAAGATTAATAGTGTCTGGCAGAGTAAATTAAAGAGCAAAATGTCATCGAACACTAGTAGCTAGATAATTGAATAATAAGTATGCTTAATGCCTTATATTATCGATCTTATCGAATTTTCTTTAAAAAGATAAGTAATATATTTTATTGTTTTTTTTATTTGGAATAACAGATGTGTTCAAAAAATTTAAGGATGAGACAGGTAATTTCAAGCCATGCCTCTGTAATGATGTTAAAGGGCTGCTCAGTTTATACGAAGCCTCTTTCTTGGGTTTTCGAGGAGAAGACATTCTTGATGAGACCAAGACCTTCACAACTAGACATTTGAAGAGCGTAAATGGAGAAATAGCACCTAGCATGCAAAGAAAAGTGAGCCATGCTTTAGATAAGCCATTGCGTTGGACAGTGCCAAGAATGGAGGCTAAATGGTTCATCGATACTTATGAGCAAGAACAAAACATGGATCCCAATTTGCTTCGGATGGCTAAGTTGGATTACAATATAGTGCAATCAGTTTATACGAAAGAGGTTAGCAAACTTGCAAGGTAATTAATTAAGATGCAAATTTGGACATACTAAGTTCTAACTTCGTGTTTCATTCAATATAATGGTGATAAAATAAATTACAACTGCGATGACGAATATATAAATGATGTTAATTTCAGGTGGTGGATGGACATGGGTTTAGATAAGATGAGTTTTTTTCGAGATAGGTTGGTGGAACACCATTTTTGGTGCATCGGTATTGTTTGGGAGCCACAATACGGAGCTTTCCGGGAAATGAATACCAAATTAATATCTTTATTAACTGCCATCGATGATCTTTATGATATTTATGGGTCAATAGAAGAACTAGAACTTTTCACAGATTTTGTTGACAGGTTTGTATAATAATATAAATTCTTGCGCATTATTGATGAATTATTTGTTTTTAAAATTGGCTCACAAGTTTTGCTCGTCTTTTTAATTTTAAATTTTGTAAATGTTCAGATGGGATATCACAGAAATTGATAAGCTCCCTTACAATATAAGAATACTTCTACTTGCAATGTTTAATACGTCAAATGAGATTGGCTATTGGACATTGAAAGAGTTCGGCTTTAACATCATCCCATATTTAAGTAAACAGGTAATTATATAAGAGATGATCATTTTAATATGTATTATTCAACTATATATTTTTGATCTTGTATTGTATTTTTTTTAATATTCTTTTTCCTTTCCTATATATATATAGTGGGCATATCAGTGTCTAGCATATATGCGGGAAGCAAAGATGTTTCATGAAGGATACAAGCCAACGTTGGAGGAATATTTTAACACTTCAGTGGTTACAGTAGGAGGGCTAATCCTTTTGTTCTGCAGTTACATCCTCACTACAGATAAAATAACTGTGGAGGCATTAAATTACATAGACCAATTTCCAAGTATCATGAAGTGCCCTGCCATGATTTGTCGACTAGTCGATGATTTAGTAACATCATCGGTAATGTTAAATCACACCACAAATTAAAAAAGTAAAGAAAATTGTAGTAAAAGAAGTTAAGTAGAAATTATATAGTTGAGTTATGTTGTATGTGCAGGATGAGTTGACGCGAGGAGATAATGCAAAGGCGATCCAGTGCTACATGAACGATACTGGTGCAACTGAAGAAGTGGCTAAAGAATATATAAAAAGTTTAATCCATGAGAACTGGAAGATTCTAAACGAAGATTTGCACAAAAGTTATCCTTTCTTCTCAGAACCATTTTTGACTTCCAATTTAGATGCTGCAAGAGTGTCTTATTTCTTCTACCAGTATGGAGATGGATTTGGAACACAAAACTGTTGGACAAAGGATCATCTCAACTCGTTACTGCTTAAGCCCTTTACTCTCAACTAGATACTTGCCAACTTCTTGGCTCACGATGATCAGTTTCAATTAATGCCTTTTATTTCTAGCTTTTTGTGCAATCAAATAAAGTTTCAAATTGTGTAAGATTTCGAGCCATCACATCAAAGTGTTGAAATGTTGGATCTTACTATTAAGACATGAAATTCTCCATTTCTCAATGTTTATTTAACACTATGCTATTGTTATTAAAATTATATATATATATATATATATATATATATATATATATATAGGGATAAGGTCCAAAAATACCCCTGATGTTTACACGGATGTCTCACTTCCACCTTAACTAATTTTTTTTTCCAAAAGTACCCTTAACGTTAGGAAAAGTAGGTCACCCGTACCCCTGCTGTCAACTGATCTGCCACTTGGACTAACTCTGTTAACACGCGGATCATTTTTGCTGATTCGACACTGGAGAGAGAGAGAACAAAAGCAATCGTTCTTTTCTAAAGGAATCTCAATGGAGAACAAGACCAGTTCTTTTCTAAAGGAATCTCAATGGTTCTTGACCGTCCTCAATTACCGGAATCTCAATGGAGTGTTCAAGAACAGGAATGACCTCACTGTACTGACCTAAGTTACAGTAAATTGCTGCAGTCACATGCAAACACATGACCACATCTAAACTGGGCTTCCCATTAGCACATTTTTCAAATGATTTTGCTGCTCGAAGAGCAAATTCAAGAGCTTTGCGAGGATTATCCCCTGAAGAAATCAAATCCCTTGTTTGCTTGAGCAAAAATGGTCCAAGATCCGGATTTTCTAAACCTGATTCAGATGGATCCTCGGTTCCATTATGAGACTTCATCCCTTTCATAGGTAAGTTCCTCTGTTTCTTAGTAGAGATGCCTCCACCAGTTGGTTTCCTAGAACTCTTGTCGTTCCGCTTATCTAAAGGACGCTTCTCTTGAGGACTTCTACTGTTAGGACTTGATGTTGCATCAGATTCCAACTGCAAGTGAGAAACTTTCTTTGAATTTGTAGGTGAAAGGGACTTACTACTAAACTTCCCAGACTTCTTACCAGCGGATAAGCTTTCCTTCTTAGAACCAGAATCGCTACGACAATCATCATCTTCTGCCTTTTGCACCCCTACTTCCTCTTCCATTATCTCCACTTCTCTCATCTCTCCTCCAACAAGATGGAGCAACTCTGAATCAATCCTAGACTCTTCACCTTCAGATCCAAAGCTACGCCTGAGCGGTGAGTGATCAAAACTCTGCATCTCACATACATTATCATAAAGATGCTCGATAGAGGTGTCGATCTGCTTCATCAACTGCATATCCAATCTTATTCTGAGGACTTTTAGACTCGAAGGACTATTAGTAGACTTATTTGCAACTAAATTCTCCTTAAAAGGAATCAAATTTCCATTTCCATTCAATTCATTCAATCCCTTCTTCATGAATTCCGCAACAATTCCATCTTTTTTGTTATGCCAACCGACAAACAATTTCCTTCAGTAATCAAATAAATAATCTGCAACAAATGTTTCCAAATTTTACAACAATAATATTCACAACAAACAAACGAAACCTCAAGCTTCCTTCCTCTCATTGAATCGGTCTTGAAAGCTTCGCGCTTCTTCTCCTCTTCTTCTTTCGATTTAAATGCATGTGGAGCCGAAAAGGAACTAGGGCTTTTTGCCCTTTTGAAAAAACGGCCGCTTTTTCTTCTCTCTCCAAGTGCCTAATCAGCAAAAATGGATCCACGTGTTAACAGAGTTAGTCCAAGTGACAGGTCAGTTGACAGCAGGGGTACGGGTGACCTACTTTTCCTAACGTTAAGGGTACTTTTGGAAAAAAAATTAGTTTAGGGTGGAAGTGGGACATCCGTGTAAACATCAAGGGTATTTTTGGACCTTATCCCATATATATATATATATATATATATATATATATATATATATATATATATAGAGGATCTTAAGCTCACCCATCAAAAAGCTCACCCAACTCACCTATATATACCCTCATTTTCCTTCTCTCTCCTAATTAGACGCCAAAAAAAACCCGCGTTTTTTGTTATCTTCTCTCTCCCTCTCGTTCGTTACGAAGACTGAAACCCATCTCCCCAAAAAGAATCGGCCCCTTCTCGATCTCTAAGCCTCACGAATCTCTGCTTTCTCCCTCTCTCTTCGCGATATATATCTCCGCCTTCTCCCTCTCTTTCCAACGACCCCTTCTCCCTTTCTCGTCAATTTAGTGGCAAGGTAACAAAATTAGAACTTTGGGTGACGATTTTCTTGTTTTATGGGTTGAAATCAGGCTTAAATTTGTTCTAATTTGTGATTTGGTGTTCAATAATAACTTTTTAGAGCTTAAAATTTATGAGGGTTAAACCCTATAATCTGTAAAATTATTGTGTTCTTAAGATTAGGGCTTTTTGACTCTTAATTATAATTTCAGTGATAATATTTTATTTTATGAACAAGGTGTTAAACAAAAATCAGTAATTATATTAACTCGGCTTCTTTCACTTTGACATTGAAATTTTTTTTTTCTAAAACAGGGGCACGCATATGGAGCAATAGTTGTAGTAATAGTTTCTCACTTCAAAGATAATAAGATGGAACAAAATTTGTTCTTTATATCACAGTTGATAAAATGTGGAGTGCTATTATGATCAACTAAATAATGAAGTGTGTTTGTGGTATTAATATCAAAATTATTTCCGTTGGTAATAAAAAAAGAAATTTTGTGTGCATTGATGTTGAGGAGCATTTAATAAAAAAAAGCACGTGAACTCATCCCTCATGTCTTGTCTGTTATTACCAGCTCTATCATGATAGCACTTCTTTTTTTAAATTTATATTATTATTATTATTATTGTTATTTTGACTATTAAAATAAATTATTCTGTCTTGTCAAATGGGAAAAAGTTCTTATATTTTACTGCTAATAGCCTAATAAGAGTCAATACACATTTTTTCTATCAACAGAATGCATATGCAAGTACACATAGTAAGCTACGCATCTACTTTAACGTGTCTTCACATTATCTATTTTCTTTCTTGAATTTGTTATATCTGCATGTTCATTTCGTGTAGCACACATGCCATGTTAATATGTTATATGCATTTATAGTGCATATAAATGAAAATGTTTTTTAAAATATTATCAAAATATTATCTTTTGTGCTTTACTGTATTAATGCTTGTTACATTATTTTTATTGAGTGTGGACTTAATCATTTATTTAAATTTATTATGGGCAGAATTTTTAAAAATGGATGTCATGAACCATGAAATAATAGATAGTTGTGGGGATAATGCAGATATGGAAATGGAGATGAAGAGTGATGACTTGAGTGAAGAGGGGTTGGATGTGAATAATGTTAAATCTATTGTCTACTATCCTCAAGTAGCCGATGAGTTTACACCTAAGCTAGGTCAAGAATTTCAAACATTAGACGACGCTCACATTTTTTACAATACATATGCAATGCATGCTGGTTTTAGTGTGCGGAAGCATACTGAGAAAAAAAGGAGGGAAGCGGTGAGATTTGTAGGAAGTCGTATGTGTGTTATAAGCAAGGAAATGGCAAAATATTAGCCGATGTGGATGCAAAAAGAAAACGTGGATCTATTAAAGAAGGTTGTACTGCAAGAATGATAGTGGTTAAAAGAAATGACTTGTACGTAGTTACCATAACTGATGAGGGCCATTGTCACCCATTGTCAACTCCACATAAGAGGCATTTTTTATGATCGCATCGTAATGTGTCATCTGCCCAAAAATGTTTGAGTCAACAACTTGGCATGGTGAATATACCACAATGCCAACAATTTAACTTTCTTGCAGTGCAGGCGGGAGGTATTGAAAATATTGGTTGCACGCAACGAGATTTGTATAACTTTGAAAGAGACAGTCGTAATGAGCTGAACGGACAAGATGGCGATATGTTGAATGAGTAATTGAAGTTAGAACAACAAAAGAATCCTTCATTCACTTTTACAATTGACACAGACGTTGAAAAAAGGATTACTCGTTGTTTTTGGGCCGATGCAACTTCTATATGGGCTTATAGATTTTACGGTGATGTTGTCATTTTTGATACCACGTACAACACTAATCGTTACGGAATGATATTTGCACCACTACTTGGGGTTAATAACCACGACCAAACTATTATATTTGGTTGTGCTTTCTTAAGTGATGAGACCATAGATACTTTTGTTTGGCTATTCAAGTGCTTTTTAGAAGCAATGTCAGGTGATGCACCTAAGATGATTATCACTTATCAGGATCCGGGTATGACAAAAGCCATTTCACAGATCATGCATAATACATTTCATATGTGACGCCCCCAAAATAAGTATACATCACCTATTCTGAGTCGTCAAATACATGGTACAGAATATAAATACAATCTTAATTATACAACAAGAGAGCTGTGAGTTTTAATATAAATACTGTCTTATAGACAATATCTACTCTCAGAATAAGTCCTCATTACATTTATTGTCACACTATTTAACAGAATAGTGATGACTACTAACTAATACTATCATCCGGACCATCACTCCGTTCTCCAACTCGTCCCAGCTACGTTCTCATTTCCTGAAGAGAACAGTGAACGAAAGGGTGAGCTCAACTAGCCCAGCAAGAAATATTATGACTAAGATAATGCAGAATAAATTATCATTCGTCTCCAACAATGTTAAACTGATAAAATACAATAGACATCAAGTTTAACTGCAGCAGAACAAGCAATCCATTAAAAGAGCCAAGTAGAGAATAAAATCTACTATCTTTTATGATTTAAAAGGTTTTTCATCACTTTTATCATTTGAGACTCGACAATAAATAATCCACATCATCGAATCACCCCTGCACTACGGCCAAGGATATTCTTTAGTATCACGACCACGAATTATCCATGCACTACGGGCCAAGGACATTCGTGTATTCATCAATGGTCATGATCATGCCAACATCTGTCCATCAATGCACTATGGGCCAATGAGGACTTTACCACATCATTTGTAACATTACGGTCATGATTATAACGAATAATCCCTGGTCATAATCATACCAAGTCCATCTATGCTCTACAGGCCACACATGACTTTCAACATAATATAAACATGAGGATGATGACAATGATATAAGAATTCAATAAAACAAGTTCACGAATTAATTTGTCCAGGAACCAATAACGTCCAAATTGTTAACATGATACTTCTTTGTAGAGTAAAATTCAAGAATGCTCAGAAGAATATTTTCATGAAAAGATACTAGATGAAGTGCAAATATCAAAGATATCCCACTAATTTCATGGAGTATAGAAGTCAAAACTTTAACCAACTGAGTATAATAAAGAATGGAATAACAAAAGAAATCACCATGCATGCGGTACTTCGCATAGACAGGTTATTCCAATAAAATAATAAATAATCAGGACCGTCAAAGTAAATTAGCACCGAAGCGTGGATGTTCCAATGTAATAATAAAGAATGGAATAACAATGAAATCACCATGCATGCGGTATCGCATAAACCGGTTATTCCAATGAGAATATTAAATAACGGAACCAGTCGGCGTAAAGTCCCAGAAACGCATGCATGATATTCCAATAGAATAATAAAGAGCGGAACCAGTCTAGCGTAAAAGCGTCTGAGACGAGGATATTCTAACGTAATAATAAAGAGCGGAACCAGTCCGGCGTAAAACACACATGACATGATATTTTAACGTAATAATAAAGATTTGGAATAATAGAAGAATTTCACCAAGTATAGGGTAGCAGCATTATCTGAGTTATTCAACGTAATAATAAGGAATGGAATAATGTAAGAATTTCGAAAAGTATAGGGTAGCTCAGCGATATCTGAGTTATTCCAATGAATAATAAAGAATGGAATAACAAAAGTTCTCTTCATGAATACAAAAGAAATAATATCCCTTACAGGTACAACAAATAATATCTCTTACCGTAAAAGAAACTTGATATCGGATGGTGAAGTAGCGAATACTTTTCTTCTTTCTCTCTATCATTTCTCTCTCTAGAGTTTCAAAGTGAATTAAATAAGAAAATAATGAAGGAATGAGCTTATTTTATAGAAAAATGGACCGTGCGTAGTAACTAACTCATGAACGGTCCGATTGATTTACTTTAATCGGATGGTCCATAATTAAAGCAAAATCTTTTAAATAAAATATAATATATTCTATTTATAATCTAATAAAACGAATAACTTTATAAAAGTTTTACATTTTTATATAAAAAAGATTTTACTATGCAAAATACTATGCAATACTATCACGAGCACTATGCAACACTATGCATAATAAAATATAATATATTCTAATTATTGTCTAATAAAACAAACAACTTTATAAAAGTATTCTGTTTTATATAAAAAGGTTTTACTATTAGCCTAATAAAATGAATAACTTTATAAAAGTATTCTGTTTTATATAAAAAGTTTTTCTGTTTTATTACGTTAATAAAACTAATAAAACAAAACTGAGTGACTTATCACCTAAGCCTCAATAATCAATAACGTGTGCTACTATGCAATCACATGTATTACTGTACTTTTACTGTATTACTGTACTTTTACTACCGAGTAGTTCAACAATATTAACGGTAAAATTTCCGCCATTATTTTCAATAAAATATTTTTGTCGTTTTCTCAATCCGACAATAATTCTGTTGTGGGGTCCACCAATAATTGTTACCGTTGTACGGATATTTCCTAACAAAAAGAATATCTTCCGACCAATCGAATATAATATGACAACTTGCATACTTCGCAAAATTTATAAATATTACCCACAACTATAACATTATATCAAATCCACACCATAATATTAAAAAAATTATTTCGAAAAAATTAAATCTTTATTCATAAAATCTGGGGTTTCACAATCTCCCCTCCTTATGAAATTTCGCCCTCAAAATTTACGTACGTACCTGGTATGCCGAACAGGTGAGGATATCTTGACTTCATTTCAGATTCTAACTCTTGAGGTATAACCCTTGAGTGTTGAATACGATTCTTCTTATCCAAGATTTTAACACGTATCTCCTCAAACGTTAAATCATCCGCTATCTCGTCCGGTTCTAAATCAATAATGTGGTTCGAGTCGTCCACATATTTACGTAACATCGATACGTTAAAAACGTTATGAACACGCAACATACTTGGCGGTAAAACGAGTCTATAAGCCACAGCTCCTACTTAATCGAGGATTTCAAATGGGCCAATTAAATCAAGGGTTGAGATTTCCTCTCTTTGTCGATTCTTGCTTCTAGAATAACGCCCTTTTGAACCTTCTTCTTCACATTCATCAGCTCCGGGTGTGTAGCTTGAGCGGCTTTAACTTTATCGAGTAAAGTCGTTTCTAATCGTATATTCGTAATCTTCACGTGGGTTCGTATATTCGCACTCGTAAACGCATACGATCTTCTACTCAACACGTCAGCTATCACGTTTGCTTTCCCACGATGGTATTGAATGGTACGATCGTAATCTTCAACAGCTTGAGCCAACGTCTTTGGCGCATGTTACGTTCATTTTAGTTGAAGAAATATTTGAGGGTTTTAGAAATGGGTTTTGTACTAGGGTCAATACAAAATTCGATTTCACGCTCTAAGGGTAGGCCAAGAAGTCTTCAGAATACGCTAGGAAATTTATTAACGATAGAAATATCATTCAAAACTGTTACTCTCATCCAAGACTTGGATAGTACGTCATATTAATACCTATCAACTTGCCATCGTCATTCACGACGTCGCCTACAGAAAGTCTGGCTTCGGTGCATTCCACACAAGGAAGTCAACAACGAAAGGATCGGGGCTCTTTACATAAGGCTTGATATGACAATGATTGACTTTAGTGGTTTGGTTACTTTGAATTCGCATAACAGGTTGGTTAGGAGTATGAAAGCTAACAACCTTACGAAAAGCATGATGAATAGTTAACCAATCGATTCCTAAAATCACATCAAAGGCAAGTATTTTCTAAGAGATAAGATCGACAGGTAACATGAAAGTGTTTATTTGAATCAACAAGATTTATAAATAATGGATATATAAATAACGAAGGTTTCTCCCAACTGAGTTTAAACAGATATATCAGAGTCTAACTTCTCCGGAGTGAACTTCAAACATTGAACACAACTAGGTGAAATAAAAGAGTGAGTCGAACCGATATCTAACACGGTATAGACTTCTTAAAAGCTTATGATTAACTTACCCGTGATAATTTTATTTAGGTTTCTCGTCACGAGAAAAAAAAATGCTCTCTCTTAAACTACCAGCTTTGGCTTGTCTGGGACATCCTTTGGCATCACTATCCCAGCTGGACTTGACTTCACCATACGACAAAATCGAGCTAGGTGACCTTCTCTTCCGCAATTAAAACACGCTTTGGATTGCTGCGTACAGTTTGGACGGATGTGTCCCTCCTATCCGCATTTGAAACATACGATCGGTGGTCGTTCTTCTTCCTTTGAAATGGGTGTTGGTGCTGCTATCTTTCCATCATTATTGAACCTCCTCTTCCTGAAATTTCCACTTCTATTATCTTGGCCATGATTACCACCGAAGCGGTTACCATTCTTGGCATGATAATTTCCCCCACGATGGTTATCATTGTTCCGATGGCCGTTTCCACTGGTACGATTATTATCGTGTTGTTGGTCGTTACCTTTTGGTTGTACTGACTCATTATCGCGCTCCAATAACTGAGCCCTATTCACAACATCTAAATACAAACAAATTTTATGAGAAATTAGGTATTGACGTATATCGGGTTTCAAACCTCTTAGAAACATTCGCGTTATTCGCTCCTCATTATCAACCAAATGGGATGCAAACCGGGATAACTCCGCAAATTTAGCCTCGTATTGCGACACGGTCATATTGTTTTGCTCCAACTTGATAAACTCCACCTCTTTCATGTGACGAATACTTTCGGGAAAGTACTTGTCGTTGAATAGCTCTTGGAACTTCTCCCAAGACATCTTGAGTGCGTCAGACTGGGTACGTTTTACAAATTCCCACCAATGATCTGCTTCTTCACGCAACATATAGGTGGCGAATGGAACCTTTTGCTCCTCTAAGCATTCCAAGACATCAAATATCTTGGTGATCTGCTTTATCCATGTCTCTGACTTAAGTGGATCTGTCTTTCCCAAAAACTCCGGTGGTCCCAGCTCCTTGAATTGCTTAGCGGTGACCGACCAAGGGTTGCCATTATTTTTACCTGCATTATGAATAGGAGCCGCCTTCGCCTGATGTTGGATGAATTCTAAAAAGCTCCTAAATGTACCGTCGTTCGTTAATTGATCAGTGTTGTTGTTTACATGAGGATTATCATCATCCTGTTGCACATTGTCCTGATTATTGATCTATGGAGACTCAACGATCTCCTGTGCTCCATTGCTTATCCCAACAATTTCAGATGCCATTTTCAAATACTGCCACAAAACAAGGGTTAATTAACATATCACATATTATCTCTATACTTTGACCGACCAATTAAATACCAAATAAACTTAAGTAGGTCATACTAGCGAAGGAATTCCCCGTCTCTCCCCTCCTAGTTCTTGTCTCACATCTTAGCAGGATCATATCCCTAAGCTTTGATATTAATCTGTGACGCCCCCAAAATAGGTATATACATCACCTATTCTGAGTCGCTAAATACATGGTACAGAATACAAATACAATCTTAATTATACAACAAGAGAGTTGTGAGTTTTAATATAAATATTGTCTTATAGACAATATCTAATCTCAAAATAAGTCCTCATTACATTTATTGTCACACTATTTAACAGAATAGTGAGGACTACTAGCTAATACTATCATCCCACCACCATCCGCTCCCGATTCGTCTTAAATCTACGCTTCGTTACCATTTCACGAAGAGAATAAAGAAAGAAAGGTGAGCTCAACTAGCCTAACAAGAAATATTATGACTAAGATAATGCAGAATAAATTATCATTAGTCTCCAACAATGTTAAACTGATAAAATACAATAGACATCAAGTTTAACTGCAGCAGAACAAGCAATCCATTAAAAGAGCCAAGTAGAGAATAAAATCTACTATCTTTTATGATTTAAAAAGTTTTTCATCACTTTTATCGATGAGACTCAGCTTAATAAATAATCCACATCATCGAATCACCCCTGCACTACGGCCAAGGATATTCTTTAGTATCACGACCACGAATTATCCATGCACTACGGGCCAAAGATATTCGTGTATTCATTAATGGTCATGATCATGCCAACATCTGTTCATCAATGCACTACGGGCCAATAAGGACTTTTACCACATCATTTGTAGCATTACGATCATGATTATACCGAATAATCCTTGGTCATAATCATACCAAGTCCATCTATGCTCTACAGGCCACAGATGACTTTCAACATAATATAAACATGAGGATGATGACAATGATATAAGAATTCAATAAAACAAGTTCACAAATTAATTTGTCCAGGAACCAATAACGTCCAAATTGTCAACATGATACTTCTTTGTAGAGTAAAATTCAAGAATGCTCAGAAGAATATTTCCATGAAAAGATACTAGATGAAGCGCAAATATCAAAGATATCCCACTAATTTCATGGAGTATAGAAGTCAAAACTTTAACCAACTGAGTATAATAAAGAATGGAATAACAAAAGAAATCACCATGCATGCGGTATGATGAGTATGAAATATGTTATATTTTTATTCCTTAATACTTAATCTTTTGTATTTATTTTGTGCCTAAATAAACTCATTATTCTTATATTTTTATTCGGGTCACGAATTGTTTAATGGAGGAATATCAAGTATATATCATGTGGGCTTTTTAATACAATATCCTAATTGATCATGAGAATTGAGTATATGATATAATGGGTTCAGGAAGCTATTACAAGGATGTGAATAACATGTCAGTATTAATAATCATGTGGGCCACGATTTGCTTCATTTTCATACAGTAACTTGCAATCCTTTTATTCACGTGGGCAACTCATGAGTTCTAATTCTAATTGGAGGAGGATTTACTAAGTCACAGGAAATTCAGAAGCTTCACGCAACTAGGAAATTAATCACGCAGAAATTGAAGAAATTCGAACGCGACATGGAAAGATTTTACACGGCATATTGTGGAATTTATTTCCAATTTCAAATCTGATTTTTGGATTCTAGAAAATTAATTTTTACAATTCTATTGTAATTAGGATTTCTTTTAGAATAAAATTTATTTTCAAATTGAATTCTATTTCTTTATGGAAACTAGTTATGATTTATAATTCCTTTTAGGATTTGGATTCTACTTCCTATAGGATTTAAGACTTTGTCTAGCACTATAAATAGAAGATGAGAGTCATGGTTTTATTCATTCAACAATCAACTATCATCTATTGGAGTGAAGGCTCAAGAGCATGTCAGGCTAGTTCTTTTTATTCAGTTCTAAAGGGAGGTGAATCCTTGTTACAAGTAATTGATTAATTGAGTATTATTATTTTTTCCTTCTTGTGTGAAATTTCTTCTGATAATCTGTTTTCATTGATTGCATGCTAATTGATCTAATAGATTTAATATGGCCAATTGAGTTAATTTGATCATTATCATCTGCTAGATTAAGATTGGTATTACGTGTAATTGATATCTTTCTTCATTACAAGTAGCAACTTGGTAATAATAATTGTGGACAAGCTTTTGTTTATTGCTAAGATTATTAGAAAACAAGTTAAATAAATCGAGCTTATGTGTTTGTTGCTTGGATTAGCCTAAGTCTCTATTTCTTAATGCTTCATCATATTAAATCTAGAGAGCTTATTCTAGGTTGTATGCTAGTTAGAATCGGTGGAGAGCTTGTTTCACATACAAAGTGATAATCTAAGGAGAATTTTGGATAAAGCAGAGCTTATTGTTATCTAGGGCTAATAATTTCATTGAAGGAAAATAATAATTACTTGATTAATTGATTGTTGTACTTGGTGAAAACCGAATCACAAATTGAAGTTTTTATATATTTGGTTACCTTCATCATTAATTCTTATTCTCTTAGTTTAAAAATAATTTTCCAAAACCCCCCATCTTTATTTTCATTGAAATGGCGAATAATTATAAAACAACTTTACTCTCTCGTGGGATCGATCCTTACTTATTCTTCGTACTAATTATTATAAATTGTGAAGTGAAAGTGAGGTTAATTTAGGAGTGTCAACAACAGCTCCCACGGTACTTCACATGACAAAAGTTATTCCAACGAGATAATAAGTAATCTAACCAAAGTTAGCGAAATTACATGCCAGCGGATGTTCCAACGAATAATAAAGAATAGAATAACAACAAAAATCATGCGGTTCTTCGCATAGACAGGTTATTCCAACAGAATACTAAATAACAAAACCAGTCCCAAGACAAAAAACGCATGCAGACGGGATATTCCAAATGAATAATAAAGACCGGAATAATAGAAGAATTTCACCAAGTATAGGGTAGCACATGATCTGAGTTATTCCAATGAATAATAAGGAATGAAATAACGAGAAGAATTTCAAAGCAAGTATAGGGTAGCCAGCATATCTGAGTTATTCCAACAGAATAATAAAGAATGGAATAACAAAATTTCTCTTCATGAATACAAAAGAAATAATATCCCTTACAGGTACAACAAATAATATCCCTTACCGTAAAAGAAACTTGATATCGGAGTAGTGAAGTAGCAGAATATTTTTCTTCTTTCTCTCTATAATTTCTCTCTCTAGAGTTTCAGTGAATTCGTAAGAAAATAATGAAGGAATGAGCTTCTATTTATAGAAGAATGAACTACATAGTAACTAACTCATGAACGGTCCAAATTGATTTACTTTAATCGAACGGTCCATAATTAAAGCAAAATCTTTTAAATAAAATATAATATATTCTATTTATAATCTAATAAAACGAATAACTTTATAAAAGTTTTCTGTTTTATATAAAAGATTTTACTATGCAAAATACTATGCAATACTATGCAGGCACTATGCAACACTATGCATAATAAAATATAATATATTCTAATTATTGTCTAATAAAACAAACAACTTTATAAAAGTATTGTGTTTTATATAAAAAGATTTTACTATTAGCCTAATAAAACGAATAACTTTATAAAAGTATTCTGTTTTATATAAAAAGTTTTTATGCTTTATTACGTTAATAATACTAATAAAACAAAACTGAGTGACTTATCACCTAAGCCTCAATAATCAATACCGTGTGCTACTATGCAACTACACGTATTACTGTACTTTTACTACCGAGTAGTTTAACAGTATTAACGGTAAAACTTCCGCCGTTATTTTCAGTAAAATATTTTTGTCGTTTTCTCAATCCGACAATAATTCTGTTGTGGGGTCCACCAATAATTGTACCGTCGTATAGATATTCCCTGACAAAAAGAATATTTCCCGACCAATCGAATATAATATGACAACTTGCATACTTTGCAAAATTTATAAATATTACCCACAACTATAACATTATATCAAATCCACACCATAATATAAAAAAAATTATTTCGAGAAAATTAAATCTTTATTCATAAAATCTGGGGTTTCACATCATAGGTATTGTAGTTGGCACATTTTGACCAAATTTTCAGAGAAGATTGACTCAGTAAAATATAATGCTTATTATAAAGAGTTTTCATATTGCATTTGGAATTTAGAGACTGTGGAAAAGTTTGACTCCACTTGGGTGGAGCTGGTGGAGAAAAGTGGGTTGACTACTAATAAATGGCTACAATCAATGTATGACATCCGTTGTAGATGGGTACCCACACATATTAATCATGTTTTTCTCGGTAGGCGTGTCAAGTAGCAACGAAATGGAGAGTTCTCATTCATTTTTAAAAGATTTGTTTAAAGGAAATTCATTAGTGGATTTTATGATTCAATTTGGTCAGCCCTTCAACATCAACGACATTTAGAGTTGGAATCAGATAACAAAGATTTGATTGAGAGATCAAAATGAAAATTGCCAATCACTTCTTAAGTCAAATGGTTGACATTTATACATACTCTATGTATTATAAATTTGAAGATGAGATGTTTGAGACCTTGAATTATAAGTTTGAACTTTTGAAGGAGGATGTCAACTACCATGTATATAAGATTTGGTGAAGGGATGTCACAAAATGTAATGTAAGAGAAATTCATTATGACAAATCTTGGGATTATGCAACATGCACTTGCAAAAAGTTTGAGAGTTTGGGAATCTTATGTCAGCATGTACTAGCTTACTTGAATAAGTTTCATGATCTTGACAAGTTGCCGACAAAATACATTTTAAATAGGTGGACAAAGACAGCAAAATCAAGTGGTGTAATTGATGATAATGGTGTGGCGATAAAAGATGACAAGTCACTTACCCTTGCGGAGTCAATTGATTCAACGTTCTTTAGATTTGATTGATAGTGCTCTCACAAATGAAGAAGCCACAAATGTATTAAAAGAATATTTAGATAATGGATATGAAAAGATCAAGCAAATTATACGTAAGAATGATTCTGAAAGAAACAAGGAAATAGAGGGTAGTGGAATTAGTGCATCCAAGTCGGTTAACATGACTTCTACTTATGAACATAGTTATATTGAGCCGAACCACGTGCGAGCAAAAGGGTGTGGCAAAAGGTTGAAGGGGAAAGCAAAAAAAACAAAGAGTAGACGTTGTCATGCATGTGGCCTAGTTGGTGTGACACACGATAAAAGAAATTGTCCGATGCTTAATAATCTGTAAGCAAATTTACTTATTTTGACTTTGTTATTTATTTAAAATTGATTTTGCTAATTGTTTAAATTTAACTTTGCTAATTGTTTAAATGTAGAACTGGAGAATCAAATAATGATGCTACTCAGGATCCAAGTGTAGCTAATAATTACCGTGATCCAATAGAAATTTCTAAATTCTGAGGTTATGATAATATTCATCCAAGTGTATTAAATTTATATCAATATGCAGTGTTATTTGATAGTCGGTCTCAATATGCAGTGTGTTTTGGAGTGTGCCATTTAATTTATGATAAAATGTTCAAATTTTTGACAAGAAAGTGATGCTTGCTAATGTTCCTGATTGGTTTCTTTAATTTGGAATACGTCAGATTTGCCTATTATAGAATGATGGATTTGAGTGAATTTATGTTTTATGCAGGTGTATGACAGCTTTGGACGCAATTGATTATAGTGGTTCACTGGTTTCGGTGATTGCATGAATGTAGATATGAACTCTGGCCTAATTAATGAAGTACTCTGTGCCTTAGGACGTGGCCTGAGGCCACGGCTAGTGATCTATAATTGATTGAGATTGTGAGCTTTCTGTGTGCATATGTTCATGTATTTGGTAGCTTGCAGATTTACTTTGTCAACTCGTGATAATTCTCTGAAAATCTTTTGGATGTAAAATTATTCTCTGTGGACAAAAAAGAATCAATGGCTTCTTTTGTTCCCACTGTCAGCTTTCTAAGTGGTGATATGTAACGTTAAATAGGCTATAATGTCATTTCAAAGCCTTCTACTGCCTTCTGTTTGAGAGTTTGATTATATTTAATCAAGCAGCTGTATGTCTACTTTTTGCCGTCTGCCATAATAATCATTGTATCACTTCAATACCTTAGTTTTTCTTTCTGAAACATAGTTTTTAGGTTAGTAATTTCTTGTTTGTTATAGAAACAAACAAAAAGGCTGTGAATCATGGAAACATTCATGGAGTTTTTGCATTACTTGAAAGTCACTGCAGGATATAAGTATTTTTCAACTTTACCCTTTAACAAAAAGGCAAATTTTTGAACAAACCAAATTGAGCGCTACACAAACCTTCAATCTTACTTCTAAATTTTGCTTTACTGGCTCACTAAGAATAGAAGAAGACTCTTATAAGGCCATTATCTGCACAAGGAACAACCGATGCTCTTTCTTTGTTTAAGTATAAGCCTATAAAATTCTTTTATTACAGTTACTTGGCAATATCTAAGGCTGTTTGGATCATGACATTAATGAACCAACAGTATCACTTTACAAACCTCTCATATTAGATACACAACAGTATCACTTTACAAACCTCTCATATTACAAATCCCTTATGGAAGCCTAAACCCGTCATTGCTTCATTTTCATTGCACACAACAGTGCATTTAAAAACACTGAAGAGGAAGAGGAAGAATTTGCAGCTAACTTGGCCTTTGAATGATCTGGTCACACTCTGGTTTGCTGCAGGGGAATTCAACTGTGAGCTAATTTAACATAGTCTACAGCCTTACCACTTTCAATCTCTTAAGGATGCTATCAAATTGTGCCGTATCAAATGCCCAAGGGTTTGGCTTTTCCAAACCAACACCTATTAAAAACCAGAGCAGAACATAGTTACAAATTCATCATCTCACATTTTATTGCTAACATTGTTCCAAATCGAATAATTCATCTCAACTACTAGAATTAGTAATTTTTACATCCATTTCTTAAAAAAAATCAGCAATTGATCATAGAACAAATATTTCCGAATTTTAATAAATAAACCGAAAAACAAAAAAGGGTAATAATAAAATTACCAGAAGTATCCTGTTTGTTCTTAGGGTCATGACCTTTAATCCCTTGCTTCTCTTTCCCAAGACCTTCGCCTTCTTCCCACCCCTGCAAATAAATTATATTCCTACCTCAATTTGAAAGCTTCGGGTTGAAATTACTCTGATAAACAAGTGATAATTCAAGGGTTTATATATGTATGTTTGTATACAGACAGATATATAAAGCTAACCATTTGTTTCATGAGGCGGAAGGCGGCGAACTTTTTAGCAATTCAAAATAAAAAAAAAAAAAAAATCCAGAGTTATAAAAATACAAAATAGTATTGGTAACCAGTATGCCATATTTATGTTTGATGAAGGGATGCTTCATAATGTTTCTTAAAAGAAAACATTTTCTTTTTTACCATGGAATGAGATAAGAACCATGAGGGCTACAAAGACAGCAGATGTCTTCTTCATCTTCAACAAATATGGAATATATATTAAGGCTATGTTTTATGTTTGGGATAAATAAACAAAGAGTGTCTATATACATAGTTTGTAAGATGTGGCAATATAAGCGTGAAAACTGTGAAAATTTGGATTCAAAGTTTTGTTACTGCATATATATATATATATATATATATATTCTCAAAACTTGCAAATTTAAATGCTTTTATTGTGAGAAAAGAAGCTGAAAACACCATAAGTAAATGATTCACTAAATGTGCTTAAAAATTAATAGCACTCTTTATTTTACAAAGATGGATTGTCTAAACATTAACTGAACCGTTGAAAATGTAGCTATAACTAGCATCTCATTAACAGCTTTTAGTAATAACATTATGCAGTAGTATATAATTTTTTCCTTTTCTTTTTCTTGAAAAGTAAACAAATACTAATAGAACAAGTACAGAATACAGAGCAAGTGTTATGCGTTCTGGAAATGTAAACAGGTGGACCATGTTCCTTAAAAGGGAATTTCAATTGATTCCACAAGTGCAGTAAAAATTACTTTTAGCTTTAACAATTCAAAATATAGAACCTAACTCTATGGAACAAAAACATAATAATTTTGCAGATTATAGGGTTTGGCCCTCATAAATTTTAAGCCCTAAAAAGTTATTATTGAACACCAAATCACAAATTGGAACGAATCTAAGTCTGATTTCAACCCATAAAACAAGAAAATCGTTACCCAAAGTTCTAATTTTGTTACCTTGCCACTAAATCGACGAGAAAGGGAGAAGGGGCCGTTGGATGCGAAGGCGTCGGTTCCTCGCGAAGAGAGAGGGAGAAGGCGGAGATATATATCGCGAAGAGAGAGGGATAAAGTAGAGATTCGTGAGGCTTAGAGATCGAGAAGGGGTCTATTCTTTTTGGCGAGATGGGTTTCAGTCTTCGCAACGAACGAGAGGGAGAGAGAAGGTAACAAAAATCGCGGCTTTTTTTTTTAGCCGAGTGTCTAATTAGGAGAGAGAAGAAAAAGGAGAGTATATATAGGTGAGTTGGGTGAGCTTTTTGATGGGTGAGCTTAAGATCTTCACCAGATATAGAGAGAGAAGCGATCGATCAAGTCATCTATATATATCTTACTCACCCGCTTATTCCCTTTAATGACGGACTAAGTGGCGATTTTTTTAATATAAACCGTCGCTCATACTTTTAGCGACAGACAATATATAGCGTCGCTAAAAGTATAGACGACGATTATATGATCCGAACCGTCACGCACCGTCGCTAAAAAAAGCGTGAACACTTCTGAATGATGAAAGATAAAGGGTAGATGACTCGATCCTAATCATATATATATATATATTCTTTGAAGAGGTGAACATCCAATCCATTCCTTTATCATATATAGTTAGCAAACGCAACAAAAATCCAGCAAAGTAGTACAAACTCATTCGGCATTGAAACATACAAAATCAATAATTACAATTATCAGCGCACTGAATAATTGCAAGTTTAATAAATTTTTCATCACCCAATTATTAAAAAATTGGGCAGAAAAGTCTGGAAAGGTATCATATTCATAGAAAAGAACATAATGATGTAATATAAGTTGTTAGCATGATACTCCCTCCGTTGCTTAATATAAGTCGTTTTAGAAAAATATTTTTGTTCCTTAATATAAGTCGTTTAAGAATTTCAAGTAAGCATTAATTGCTTAGTTTCCAATATTACCCCAAGTATTAAATGTAATTTTGGTTCTCTCACTATTTTCTGTCCAATAAATAACAATCTGTTATTTTAATACAAGGGCAATATAGACAATTGATATTATAATTAATGTTATACAATCATTACCTTAATACTTATACACAACTTTAAAACGACCTATATTAAGGAACGGAGGGAGTATATATGATTATGTACTCTCTAATAACATAAAATTCCATGTGTTTGTAATTTAATGTAGATACAATCTATATCAAAATTTTGGATGTGCAAAATATTGGGTTTCTACCTTTTGGTTTGCTTTTGTAATATTCCCGATATTTATAACGAAAAAAGTCAATGAAGTGTGATCTTAAAACTTAATATACTCAATTTATAAATTAAAGTTAGGATTTAAAAGTAACTAACAAGGAAGAACAAAAAGGAAAGAAAAGTTATAATAGATCAAAACTCAATTTGAGTTCGGGATAGAATTTTGAAATACGGACAACACCGTTGAGTTCGGAATGTCTGAATTTAGTAAGAAAAGACTGTAAACACAATAACTTAAAAATGATTATGAAATTGTAGAGTACAATGATCCTTAGATAAGTAAGTTAGAGGATAACAGTAGAAGTAGGACATATCTTCTGTGAAGATAGTATCAAAGGACTACAATGCCGAAAAGCTGTATGGGAACTCAAACTTTTTGGTATAACCTTGTAGTAGTGATTTTACGGACTAGATATTTGAGTCCAGAACGTTGAAATAATTAGTAAAAATAGACTATAAACACAAAAATGTGTCAAAGTTGATTTTTTAGTCAAAGTCAACAGTTGACTTCTCTGTAAAAAGTCAAACTTAGAATTTGTAGATGAATTTGAAGAAGCGGAAATTCTCATGACGTTGAGAACGTCAGAATTAGTAGGAATTGACTATAACTATGTAAAAATTGATTTTTAGAAGTCAAAATGGTCAAATGGATAATTAATTGGATAAGTGAATAAATAAAAGAGGAGAAATAAATTTTGGTAGGATGTGGGCCCGCGGGGTGACTAAATTCTGGAAAGTGGAGAGAGATTGATAATTGAGTAAAAAAGGAGACAGAGGTGGAGGAAGAAAACAAAAGATTAGGAAATGAGGGAAAAGGAAAAAAGAAAGAGAAAGAGAATAAAGAAAAGGAGAGGAAGAATTTTCAACATTCTCCCCTCCCACACTTCCTCCCTCTCGGCTAGAAAAATTCAGAAGTAAGAAGAGAAAGAGAAGGTATTTTCAAAATCCTTTAATTTCCATGGTTAAATGTAAGTTTTATGAAATTTATTTATAGAGGACATATTTATGTTTGTATTTGATGGATTTAAATTTTTATAAACAAGAATTAAATAAGAAGCAACAAGAAATCCAAGAAATTAGCTTCCCCGAAAGTATCGCCAAAAAATTGTTCTTTAACGACGTTTTCTGAGTTGTTTTCAAAACTAAAACCATGGTTAGATCGGCTCATAAATATAGTAAAACAAATTTGGGCAAGAAAATCAAAGAAAATTTTCTGGAAAATATTGGACAGTTCGCCGGATTAGAAGATGAGCAGAAAATATTTTCCAGCAAACTTTTTTAGTAAGCCCGTTTCTCTATGTTAGAGGCAGAATTTAAAGAAACTCTAAATTATATTTTTTAATTTTTTGATAAGAGGACTAATTATAATGAATTTTTGAAGTTTCAACACTTTGAAAATTATAATTGAATTGTCAAAAAATTGTTTTCAGCTGAAATATTTTTAAAGTAATCTTATGATATTATTTATAAATCACTGAAATTTTTTGATGAATTATTGAAGAGCAAAAATATTTATTGTATATTTAAGTCATTTAAAGTTAGTTTAAAAATAGTGGAAATTCATAGAAAATTTTGTGAATTGTGGAAAATTATGAAACTTGGTGGAAAATTTTATAATAATATAAGATAAATTATAGCGCCCCCAAATCTGGGTCCCTTGAACCTCGTACCTATTACGTCACAATACATCATCTTCATACATATTCTATAAACTAATGTGGAATTATAAATATAAATTGTTTATTACACAATGGTTCTGTAATATTTCTCAAGATCTACATCCTTTATCTTAATACATACCTTTAATAATTCACAAGGTTTACATCATCAATTTACGCCAGTTATCATAATAGATAAATGTTCATATAAAACTAATCTCCATCTTTTCCTTTGCCTTTGCCCTTCTTTGAGCATTCGAGTTAAACTGAAATATATTCATGATATAGCAAGGGTGAGCAACTACTTTGCTCAACAAGTTTAAATACAATAAAGATATATCATGATTTAAAGAAAGAATAAACTTTCAAGTTTTTCAGCAATATAATAATTGTGAAGAGCATGAATCAAATTTCAATACATGAATGATTGAATTAATAACGCTGAGTGGTCAATAATGACTATGAACAAATACTTTGGTAATGAAGGTGATTAACCTTTCATACCTGATACACATATGCAAGGTGCACTAAGTGCGAATTAATAATCATAGATGTGGAATAATTGTCAATAATTAAACCACTAGCATTCTTGAAAATTATTAACTCGAGTTTAAGTTAGAAAAACTTGCATGTATCATTGATTACCGCTAAGCAATCTAATTTAATCTCTTATGAAAGATCTATCATTAATAAGATCGATCCTCCAATTAGCATAATACATTTTATCTTACTATATTATTACTCAAATAATAAATTAGCTAACATTTAGTCACATAATCAAACATTAAATACTTCTTTAACCCATTAGTAATATTATCATCCCTCAATAATATTACTATCATTTAATCATCATCTTAAACTCTTGGCTAATATTATTAATCATTTAATAATATTTTAATCACTTAATATTATTAATCACTTAATAATATTTAATCACTTCTTAACATTATTAAATTATTTAATAAAATCTTAATCATTCACAAATATTATTAATCCTTTAATAATATTCTAACCACCTTTTAATATTATTAATCATTTTAATAATATTCAAATCATTTAATAATATTATTAATCATTTAATAATATTTTAATCATCTTCTAAATATAAAAAATAAAGGTCTCACACATTTTAAGATGTAAATATTTTACACCTTAAAGTTTAAATTATTTACATTTTATTTCACTCTTTTACTTTTATCCGCAAATTCGGAGTTTAAACCTCTAATTTAATACACAGCTTTTTATAGTAAAACTTAATTTACTATATTATTTTTTTAATTCATTTTTATATCACTTTGTCCGTTAATAAGTCAACACGGTCCGTTGCTTCATATACAAATATTTTATCCTGCTAGCAGATTCACTTTATTTTCCGTTTTATGATATATATATATATATATATATATATATATATATTTCGTCACATACATCTCAACTCAAAAACTTCATTTTTAACCACGAAAACTTCAAAATATCATTTTTATAATTTATACAATTTTTTAAAGGTTTCTCGTCTTTCGTTGCACCACAAAATAATTTTATAGGCAACTATAGTTTTTATTTTGCTTAAATGTGTAATTTATATTTATTACATATTTTTATTATTTTATTTATGCCTGAAAAAAAGTTTCTCGATGTAAAATATCATTTATAGTCAAATCTCGCCCCGTAAAACTTTATTAGATTTATTATGACTTATTATTTCTCCGAAATACGATTCGGAACGTCGAACATCAAAGTCGCTTCGACACATGCAAGCCTTTCGGCGTTCATTTCGTTTTAAGTTCTAACATGCTTCTTTGTTCATTTTTAACTCTCAAATCATGAGTCATATAACAGTGAAATTTTGGGCATGTTATAGACATCATGTCATAGTATTATAGAAAAAATTCACATAGCGAAAACAGATCACGGAAACTAATCAAAACAGGCCTCAAAAATTCATGTTGTAACAAATATCACAAAGCGCGATGCAATGAGAAGAGCGTTGGCGCTAATGCTGAGCTCTCCGTGCCCAAATTACCATTTCGTCTTCTTCTTAGCTTAGAGACTTAAACTCTTCACATTTTTAATGTGTTGCTCAGAATCTCGATTGATTCCATTTTTTGATATGTTTTTCGTATCATATAAGACTATTTTTAAAAAATATGTAACCCTCATTTCGGGTTCAATAGGCAGTCCAAACAATTCGTCAAAAATAGGCGTTCATAACGATTTTAACCTTTTTCCCAGCTTTACCCTCTCTCGCTAAAATAGTCGTAACTTTTTCATTTCAAAACATTTTTGAGCGATTCTTAAGCCCATGTGAAGCTAAATTCTGGGACTACAACTTTTAATATTTGACATTTTCCAAATTCTAAACATAGTATTCCAAAAAATTCATCTAAGGGGACTGCCTCGAGTTGGTTAGACAGTTTTGACGAAACTACTTTGAATGGTCATAACTCTTTGCTCTGAAATCAAAATTAGTCTATTCCAGAGTCTATGGAAAGCTTATTCAGTGTACTATAACATACCAAAAGCCCAAAAGTTTTAGAGAAACCTTAGCTAACACCGAAAATTTCTTTTTAGGTCAGCAGTTTACTAGTTTTCACACTTTAGAAAATTAGTTTTCTTTCCTTTCCTTGTTTAAGCTTTTCACTACCAAAAATGGTTAGATCTACTCATAAAACACACTAAAACTTGTAGATCTATGATTTTAGAGTTCAAGAAACATAGATCTTTATTTTGACAAAAACCATCACAATAAATCATATTAACTAACTAGAGTTTTAAAATAGGAGAACTTTAAAACCTTTTGTTTTGATGACTTTTCTTCATCTCCTTCCAAGAGTGATTATGGAGCTTGGAGGCATGGAAACTTCTCTTCCTTCTTCCCTCAAGGGGCTGCCGAACCAACACTATCCTCTCTCTTTCTATTTTTTTTCTTCTCTGCTCTTTGGTGGAGAATAGAAAGTAAAGTAACTCCTTTTTTTTAAAATGTATACATATAATATATGTATGTATATAAATCTTGCAAAGTCTTGGTAATTATTAATGAAGCTATGCTAGGAGGACACATGGGCTAGGGAGTGGTTGAACTACCCTTTGAAAATAAGAGAAAAATGAAAAGAACCATGTGCTTAAAATCCCTTACATTAACCGGCCATATCTCATTATTTTTTGGCTATTTTTGATTTATTTTTAATTTGCTTAATTTGGCTTAATAAAATGACATAAAAATCTCACAATAATTGGGCCAAAACTTGGGCCATTTAATTTATTGTTTGGGATTCTTAATTTAATTGTTTGGGCCATGTAAATAACATAGACCAACTCATAAATTTTATCTTACCCTAATTAATTAGGGTCTCTATTCTCTTCCTTTTGGAATTTAAATACTTACATACATAGATTTACTTATATAACCCAAATTAACCTTTCTTTAATTAGGTTTTAAAATAAATAATAAATTGAGATAATAAAATTAATCTCTTAGGTTAGTATATATTTTAAATACTATAATTCTCCAATACTATAACCATTAGGTTATTTAATTCATGTCCCTAATATATAATATTAGGTTATAATACTCTCTTTTTTTATTTGTTCATTATATAATAAACAAATAAATACATTAATATAATAAACATATAATATCCTTTCCTTATTAACAATAAATTCAATTAAGAATTTATGTACTTCCTTAAGATATTATTATAATAACTTTTCTTTATAAAATCAATTTTATATAAGAATTTATTCTAATATTCTTGGGTAAAGTATATATAAATATTATATGCTTAAACCGCCTCTTTTTGCTTCATTACGCAAATTGTTCCCCAACAATTTTATTTCCTCACAGTATAATATATATATATATATATATATATATATGTATATATATATATATATATATATATATATATATATATATATATTAACTTTCAATTACAAATTACGCCAAACATTCACACCTCACATATAGAAAATAATTAATAAATTTATTTTCTAACATTATAAATTGTTTATATCAATTTATTTACATATGCCAAATATCATATATTTATCATATTACGTAAACTTACATATCATTCATAGATCTTAAAATAATATATATACTCATATATTAAACTAGACATTTAATTTAACGTCTATTAAATCTATTAATACGGTTTGCTACATTCAATAAGCCTTCTTCATATAGCTTACCATATATATTATTTTGAGTTGCCATATACTTAATCCCTTTTCTAATATTTGACTACTAGGTTAGGGTTAATGTTCACAAGCTAGCTTCTATAATTAAGTTTTTAATTTATTCTTGTATGATTACTTTTAAATTAACCATTCATCTTATTTGGCTAAAAAAAATATCGCCTTCTAAGTATATATGTATCTATACATATACACATTAACTTTAATCTTGTAATATCTTTTCCTTTGAAATTTAATATTCATTAATAAATTTCCACATATACCATTACATAATTTGTTTCTTATTTTTTTTTCAAAATTTCTATCATTCTTAATTAATTTCTTTACATTGCTTAAAAATTCAAATCAAACCATATAGGTTTTAAAATTTTTATTTAATCTTCTATTTCCACTCTAGGTTTTAAACTTTAACCCTTAATTTAATCATTCAAGATCATCTAAATTTTTGGGTTGTCACATTCACCCCTTTTTCTAAGAATTTCGTCCCCGAAATTACAGTCTACTAATCTCTGCTTCTTCTATTAACCAAAAATAGGTTTTCAATTTAACCTTTACATTTTCCTCCTCTGAGGATTTCTCTTCTATCATCTCATTCAACCATTACTATCATTTTTAAGAAGTTAAAACTTTTCATATTATGCTGAGGGTCATATAGACCATGAACTCTTAGGTTTAACGGTATTCACCGCAACCAATTCTTTAAATATGTTGTACTAGGTGATCACCTAAAAATGCGGATATCACAAGACGTTAGGTGATCGAATATCGTAACCTCGTCGTCGTGCACAACGATCAATCTTGTTTAGCGAATATTTATGCTACTAGATTGGATTATTTTATCCAATCGGGGTTGTTCACCTCAGACTTAGCATATGATTCCACACCAAAACAATTTGGTTCGGGATAAATTCTCAAAGAATTCTTTAATTTTCTTAAACATTTGCCTAGCTAAATAAAATAGCTTAGACGCATATCAATAATTCGAACATCAATCAAAACATTTGTCTAGCCACTTTAATTGGCATTGACTTTTCTTTAACTGGTTTAAAATTCTGAAAATCATGTTATAACTTCATGATTCCGCACTGTAGTTACAGTCCGTTTGAGGATTCCTTCATTTTGTGTTGTTGTCATATTACATCATTCCATAGTGGACTGACGATCCTTAGATCACATCCAACAAATAATATCCCTTACTTAGAAAGAAACTGGATACTAGAGTAGTGAGGTAGCAGACTTCTCTTCTTCTTTCTCTCTATAATTCATCTCTATAATAATGGCTCTAAAGCTTGAGTGAATTGATAAAGAGTGATGAAGAAATGAGCTTCTATTTATAGGAAAATATAGTTTTGATAATTGCACGTTTTGGGGCTCAGAATATTACAGTATAATACCTTCCTCTTTTCCTTTATTTTAATTTAGTCATGCAAGTATTATCAAACTTGCACCACCTTCCTAATAGTAAATAATTTGATTCAATAGTAAATCATGTGAATCATAGTTACAGAACATGTGAAAATCTGAATTACGGTATAGTACCTCAATATTTACCTCCATTTTAACTTAGTCGTACAAAGTATTATCAACCTTTTTACTCCCTAATAGTAACAATAATGTGAATCAATAGTACAAACATGTGAACAAATAGTTATAAACATGTGAATCAAAGTAATTAATTGCTCATTTATCCGGTTAATTACCCGATTGGTTAAAATAACTTCCAGACATCAATTATTATCGAAATAAATGTCGATTTTCACTAACACTAATAATTCCAACACAATAGAAATATTTTTATAAAAAAATTTATTTTTGAAATTTCAAAGTTTGACTTTTCCCAAAAAGTCATGATTGACTTTGACCAAAAAGTTAATCCCTAAAATTTTGTGTTTATAGTCTATTTTTACTAATTTCATCGTTAGGACTCAAATATCGTCAAGATCGCATCCAAATTCAAACCAACTCAACTTTGATTTTTAATAACATTCATCATTAATAATATAACTCACAATATTTAACAACCAGTCGTTCCACTACTTACTCTAGTAAGTAAAAGTAAAGATGTACGCGTGGTTGCATAATAGCACACGGTATTGATTATTGATACTTACGTGAGAAATCACTCTGCTATACTCAATTATTGCTACAAGAATTATCAGCATCATATCTCTCATATTATTGATTCGATTATTGTCACAGTATCATCTGCATAATATGTTATTTTATTAAATCAATAATTGAGACGACAAAGTTATTCATATTATTAAATTACAATATTTATAATGTCTAGAAGTTCATCAAAGAGAAGTTTAGTCACCTAATCATGGCTACTAATAGGGAGAAATCCTTATCGAAAGCCCCTCTTCCTCGGAAACGACACGGTTGATAAATTTTGTGAGTTATAATATTAATGATGAAGTTGTGTTCGGAGTTGAATTTGGAGACGCGGACGTGATATTTGAGTCCGGAACGATGAAATTAGTAAAAATAGTCTATAAATATAAAAATTTTCGAGATTAACTTTTTGGTCAAAAAGTCAACAGTTGACTTTTTTGGAAAAAGTCAAACTTTGAAATTTCAAAATTTATATTTTGATAAAAATAGTTTCATTGTGTTGTAATTAATTGTGTTAATGAAATCGATATTTATTTCGATAAAAATTGATGTCCTGAGGTTATATCGACCAATCCAGTATTTAACCTGATAAACGAAAGCAATTGATTGCTATTATTTCACATGATTATAACTATTTTTTCACATGTATACTATTATTTCACATTCTTGTTACTATTAGGGGAGTTGGTGCAAGATGGATAATACTTGCATGACTAAGTTAAAAACGGAGGTATAGATGGAGGTATTATAATTTGTAATTCAGATTTTCATATGTCTAGAACTATTAATTCACATGATTTACTTTTGAATCACATTATTTACTATTAGGGGAGGTGGTGCAAGTTTGATAATACTTGCATGACTAAATTAAAAATAAAGGAAAAGTCGGAGGTATTGTGAGAATTTTTCGAGCCCCAAAACGTGTAAATTATTGAAACTATATTTTCTATAAATAGAAGTTCATTCTTCCTTCATTTCTCACCAATTCACTAAAGCTATAGAGCAATTATTATAGAGAGAAATTGTAGAGAGAAAATCTATAGAAGAAGAGGTCTCACCACCTCACTATTCCAAAGATCCAGCTTCTTCCGAGATAAGGGGTATTATTTTTTTCTTCGTCTTCATAGAAGAGAACTTCATTATTCTATTTTTTTATTATGTTGAATAACTTTTGTCTACATGGCACCGCATACTTGGTGAAATTCTTCTATTATTCCATTCTTTATTATTCATTTGAAACATCCTGCTTGTCTTTCTACGCATGACTTCGGTTCCGCTTTTTATTATTCTCATTGGAACATCCTCGTCATGCTTTACGCATGACCCGGTTCCGCTTTTTTATTATTCTCGTTGAATATATCACGCTCCAAGGCGCTTACGCCGCACTGGGTTCCGCTCTTTATTATTCTATTGGAATATCATATACATGTGTTTTACGCCGCACCTAGTTCCGCTCTTTATTATTCTCGTTAAAATATCCTCGTTCATGCATTTTACGCCGGACCGGTTCCGCTTTTTATTATTCTCGTTGGAATAACTCCGCTGGCAAGGCGGTCTACCGCATGCTTGGTGATCTCTTTTGTTATTCCATTCCTTATTATACTCAGTTGGTTAAAGTGTTAACTTCTATACTCCATGAAATTAGTGGAATATCCTTGATATTTACGCTTCATCCAAAGATATCTTTTCATGGAAATATTCTTCCCGAGCATTCTTGAATTTTATTCTACAAAGAAGTATCATGTTGACAATTTGGACGTTATTAGTTCCTGAATAAATTAATTCTTGAACTTGTTTTATTGAATTCTTATATCATTGTCATCCGCCTCATGTTTATATTTTTTTTTTTTGAAGTCATCTGTGGCTGTAATGCATAGATGAACTTGGTATGATTATGACCGAGGATTATTCGATTGTAATCATGACCGTAATGTTACAAATGATGTGATAAAAGTCCTCATTGGCCCGTAGTGCATTGATGGATGATTGTTGGCATGATCATGACCATTGATGAATACACGAATGTCCTCGGCCGTAGTGCATGGATAATTTATGGTCGTGATACTAAAGAATATCCTCGGCCCGTAGTGTAGGGGTGATTCGATGATGTGGATTATTTATTAAAAATCGAGTCTCGGCGATAAAGTGATAAAACCTTTAAATCATAAAAGATAGTAGATTTTATTCTCTCTTGACTCTTTTAATGGATTGTTTGTTCCACCGCAGCTTAAACTTGATGTCTATTGTATTTTATCGGTTTAACATTATTATAGACTAATGATAATTTATTCTCGCATTATCTTAGTCATAATATTTCTTCTTCGGGCTAGTTGAGCTCACCCTTTCTTTCACTTTATTCTCTTCAGAAATGAGAATATAAATTTGGGACGAATCGAGGAACGGAGAGCGATGGACCAGATGATAGTATAAGTAGTCCTCACTATTCTGTTAAATAGTGTGACAATAAATATAATGACTTATTCTGAGAGTGGATATTGTCTAGAAGACAATATTTGTATTAAAACTCACAGTTTGTATTTTGTCGTATTTTACACGACAGTTGTATTATTAAGTTGTATTTGAATTTTGTACCATGTATTTGGCGACTCAAGATGGGTGATGTATACCTATTTTGGGGCGTCCATAACAGTATCAAAGCTTAGGGATATGATCCCTGGCTATGATGTGAGACAAGAACTAGGAGGAGAGAAACGGGGAATTCCTTCGCTAGTATGACCTACCTAAGTTTATTTGGTATTTAATTGGTCGGTCAAAGTATACGGATAATATGTGATATGTTAATTAACCCTTGTTTTGTGGCAGTATTTGAAAATGGCATCCAAAAATGTTGAGAACATCAATGGAGCACAGGAAACCGTTGAGTCTCCACAGATCAATAACCAGGACAATGTGCATCAGGAAGGCGACAATCCTCATCAGGAAGGCGACAATCCTCATGCAAACAACAACACTAACCAAATGATGAACGATGGATTGTTCTGAGGCTTCATGCAATTCATGCAACATCAAAGTAGAGCGCTCATCCCCAAAATGCAGTGGAAACATCGGTAACTCTCGAGACGGTCACACCGCCAAACAGCTTCAAGGAGCTGGGACCACCGAAGTTTTTTGTAGAGCCAAAACCACTTAAGGCGGAGACATGGATAAAACAGATCAACAAGATATTTGATATCTTGGGTTGCTCCGAGGAGCAAAAAGTTCCCTTCGCCACCTTCATGTTGCTGGCAGAGGCAGATTACTGGTGGGAATCTGTAAAGTGTACCCAACCTGCCGCACTGAAGATGTCTTGGGAGAAGTTTCAAGAACTGTTCAACGACAAGTACTTTCCCAAAAGTATTCATCACATGAAAGAGGTAGAGTTCATTAAACTGGAGCAAAAAATATGATCGTGTCACAAGACGGGAAGCCAAGTTTGTCGAGTTGTCCGGTTTATATTCCCATTTGGTTGATAATGAAGAGAGAATGACGCGAATATTTCTAAGAGGTTTGAAACCCGAGATACGTTAATATCTTATCTCTCATAAACTGTGTTTGTATTCAGATGTTGTTAATAGGGCTCAGTTATTGGAACACGATAATGAGTCAACCCAACCAAAAGAGAGCAGCCGACAAAATGATAATACCAGTGAGAGCAGTCATTAAAGCGGTGACAACAAACGTGGAGGGAATCTGCATGCCAGAAATGGTAACCACTTCGGTGGTAATCAGGAACAAAACAATAAGAATGGACATTTCAAGAAGAGGAGATTCAACAATGATGGAAAGACGTTAGCACCAACACTCGTTGTGAAGGAAGGAGAACGACCACCTATTATATGCTTCAAATATGGAGGGGAGGGACACATCAGTCCAAATTGCGCGATGCCATCCAAAGCATGTTATAATTGTGGAAGAGAAGGTCACCTAGCCCAATTTTTTCATTCACCGAAGACAAGTTTAGCTAGGATAGAGGCACCAAAGGTTGTCCCAGAAAAGTCAAAGCTGGTAGTACAAGGGAGAGCGTTCGTTGTGACCTCCCAGAAAGCAAGAAACCCGAACGAGGTCATCACGGGTAAACTTATCATAAACTCTAGCGAAGTCTATACCTTATTTGATACCGGTTCTACCCATTCTTTTATTTCTCCTACTTGCGCTCAACGTTTAAATTTGACTCTAGAGAAATTGGACTTTGACTTATCTGTTGAAACTCCATTAGGAGAAACCTTCATTACATCCACTGTTTACAAGTCTTGTTTAGTTCAAATCGGTACCCTCACATTACCTGTAGATCTTATTTCATTGAAAATACTTGCATTTGACGTAATTCTAGGGATTGATTGGTCAACTACTCATTATGCAAAAATTGATTATTTTCGTAAGGTTGTTAGCTTTCATATTCCTGACCAACCTATTATGCGAATTCAAGCAACCAAACCATTAAAATCAATCACTATCATCTCAAGCCATAAAGCTATTCGTTTATTGAAAAACGGATGTCAAGCTTTTTTAGCTCATGTCATGGATCTAAATAAAAATACGTCAGTTTTGAATGATATTTCTATTGTTAATGAATTTCCGATGTATTCCTCAAGAACTTCCCTACCCCGAGCGTGAAATTGAATTTTGTATCGACCTTGAACCCAGACAAAACCTATTTCCAAAGCCCCATATCGAATGACTCTATTGAACTTCGTGAGTTAAAGACCCAACTGCAAGAATTGTTAGACATCGCCTTCATTCGTCCCCAAGACGTCTCCTTGGGGTGCTCTGTTCTATTCGTGAAAAAGAAAGATGGGAGTATGCGACTTTGTATTGATTATCGGGAGTTGAATCATGTTACCATCAAAAATAAGTACCCATTGCCACGTATTGATGACCTGTTTGACTAGTTACAAGGAGCCAAATTCTTTTTAAAGATTGATCTTTGTTCCAGTTATCACCAATTGAAGATTAGAACCGATGACATTCCAAAGACTTTGAACTCGATCACGGCATTATGAATTCCTAGTCATGTCTTTTGGATTGACTAATGCTCCTGCTTTTTATGGATATGATGAACTGAGTATTCAAGAAATATTTGGATCACTTTGTGGTCGTCTTTATTGATGACATCCTTATTTATTCCAAAAGCCTTGAAGATCATGAGCAACACTTGAGGCTGATACTCCAAAAACTTCGTGAATATAAGCTTTTTTCCAAGTTGAAGAAATGCGAGTTCTGGCTTGAGGAAGTAGCATTCCTTGGGCACGTAGTATCAAGTCATGGAATATCATTGACCCAACAAAGATTGAAGCTATTCAAAGTCGAGCAACCCAAATCAAATGAAATCGTAGAGCTTTCTCGCTTAGCATTTGGTTATTATCGGAGATTCATGGAAGGATTTTCTCGAATCGTTACCCCATTAACTCATCTGACTCGGAAAGATACAAAATTCAGTTTGAGTGATGAATGTGAGAAGAGTTTTCAAGAACTCAAGAGGAGACTCATTTTAGCACCAGTTCTGACAATACCATCTGGATCGGAGGGATTTGTCATCTACAGTGATGCTTTGGGCAAAGGGTTAGGTTGTGTTCTCATGCAACATGGGAAAGTCATAGCCTATGCCTCACGACAACTCAAAGAATATGAGAGAAATTATCCTACTCATGATCTAGAGTTGGCAGCAGTCGTTTTTGCACTAAAGATTTGGAGGCATTATTTGTATGGGGAGAAAGTGGAGATCTTTACGGATCATAAAAGCCTCAAATATTTCTTCACTCAAAAGGAACTCAACATGCGACAGCGACGTTGGCTTGAACTGTTGAAAGATTATGATCATACCATCCAATACCATCTTGAAAAAGCGAACGTGGTAGCTGACGCATTAAGTAGAAGATCATATGCGGGTACGAGTGCGATATTGTCAACGCAAAGGCCCATTTTGTATGACTTGCAAAGGATGGAGATAGAGATAAAGACTCCAGGGACCCACGTGATGATGGAGAATATACGAGTATAACCGACTTTAATCGATAAGGTTAAAGCTGCTTAAGCTACAGACTTGGAGTCGATCATTATAAGAAAGAAAGTCTGAGAAGGTGCTATCTTAGGAAGCAAGAATCGATGAAGAAGGAATACTTGAGTCAACTCCAAACTTTGTGTTCCTAACGACCACGAGTTAAAGTATAAAATCATGATGGAGGCGCACAACACACCGCTTTGCAATCCATCTCGGGAGTACCAAATGTATCGTGATCTTCGACATACATTTTGGTGGAGCAATATGAAGAGAGAGATAGCGAGGTTTATCTCAAGGTGTCTAACTTGTCACCGAGTCAAGGCAGAGCATCAAGTGCCAAAAGGTCCATTGCAACCACTTGAAATTCCAGAATGGAAGTGGGAGCACATTACCATGGATTTTGTTACTGGTCTTCCCAAGGTTTCTCAAGGCATAGATGCGATTTGGGTCATTGTTGATAGATTGACCAAGTCTGCTCATTTCTTACATATACGAGAAACTTATACACTTGAACGTCTTGCTAGTATGTATATAAACGAGATTGTAAGATTTCATGGTATGCCAATATCCATAGTTTCTGATCAAGACCCAAGATTCACTTCAAGATTTTGGGTTAGTTTGCAAAAAGCTATGGGCACAGATTTACGATTTAGTTCGGCATATCATCCTCGGATGGACGAACAATCAGAGAGGACTATTCAAACTCTTGAAGATTTATTAAGACTATGTGTCCTTGACTTCAAGGGAAGTTGGGACAAGATCTTTCCATTGGTAGAGTTTTCCTACAACAACAGTTATCAAGCAAGTATTGTCATGGCTCCATTCGAGGCGTTGTATGGAAGAAAGTGTCGTTCTCCAGTATGTTGGGATGAGGTGGGTGAAGCAACGTTGTTGGGACCAGATTTGGTACGTATGACTACGGAAAAGATTCAAACAATCCGACAACGTATAAAAACCTCACAAGATCAACAAACGAGTTATGCTGATCTTTATCGAAAGAACGTAGAATTCAATATTGGAGATCATGTGTTGTTACGTGTTGCTCCATGAAAAGGAGTTACGAGATTTGGAAAGAGAGGAAAGCTCAATCCTCGATTCATTGGCCCATTTTAATCCTCGATCGAGTAGGAACTGTTGGCGTATAGACTCACTTTACCGCCAAGTATGTCTCGTGTTCATAACGTTTTTCACATATCCATGTTACGTAAATATGTGAAAGACACGAACCACATTATTGAATTAGAACCGGACATGATAGAGGAAGATTTAACGTATGAAGAGTTACCTGTTAAAATCTTGGATAAGAAGGATCATATTCTACGCTCCAAGGTTATACCTCAAGTTAAAGTTTTGTGGAGAAACCACGACGTGGAAGAAATGACTTGGGAGTTAGAATGTGAGATGAAGTTAAGATATTCTCACTTATTCGACATACCAGGTACGTACCCTAATTTTAAGGGAAAAATTTCATAAGAAGGGGAGGTTGTAAGACCCCAACTTTTATGAATAAAGATGATTTTTCTATAATTATCATTTTTGAATATTATGGAATGAATTTTTTATAATGTTATAGTTGTGGTTAGTATTTATAAATTCTGCAAAATATGCAAGTTGTTATATTATATTCGATTGGTCGGAGAATATTCATTTTAGCAGGGAATATTCGCATAACTGGCGCTAAATCATTTTTCTACCACAAATGTAATTATTGTTGGATTGAGAAAACGATAAAAATATATTTATGAAAATAACGGGAAGTTTAACCGCTTAATCTTGTTGAACTACTCGATAGTAAAAGTACAAAGATACGCTGGCGTGGTTGCGTAGAAGCACACCAGTATTGATTATTGATGCTTACGTGAGAAGTCACTTTGTTATACTCAATTATTGCTACAATAATTCTTTGCATCATATCTCTCATATTATTGATTCGATTATTGTCACAGTATCATCTGCATAATATGTTATTCTATTAAATCAATAATTGAGACGACAAAGTTATTCATATTATTAAATTGCAATATTTACAATATCTAGAAGTTCTGTCAAGGAGAGGTTTGGTCACCTAATTGCGCACCAATAGGGAGAAATCCTTATTGGAAAGCCCCCTCTTTCCTGGGAACGACCTGGTTGATAAATTTTGTGAGTTATAATATTAATGATTAAGTTGTGTTCGGAGTTGAATTTGGAGACGCGGACGTGATATTTGAGTCTGGAATGATGAAATTAGTAAAAATAGTCTATAAACACAAAATTTTTCGGGATTAACTTTTTGGTCAAAAAGTCAACAGTTGACTTTTTTGGGAAAAGTCAAACTTTGAAATTTCAAAATTTATATTTTTGATAAAAATAGTTTCATTGTGTTGTAATTAATTGTGTTAGTGAAAATCGACATTTATTTCGATAAAAATTAATGTCTGGAGGTTATATTAACCAATCGGGTATTTAAACGGATAAATGAGCAATTCATTGCTATTATTTGATATGATTATAATTATTTGTTCACATGTGTATACTATTGTTTCACATTCTTGTTATTATTAGGGGAGTTGGTGCAAGATGGATAATACTTGCATGACTAAGTTAAAAATAGAGGTATAGATGGAGGTACTATACTGTAATTCGTATTTTCACATGTCTAGAACTATTAATTCACATGATTTACTATTGAATCACATTATTTACTATTAGGGGAGGTGGTGCAAGTTTGATAATACTTGCATGACTAAATTAAAAATAAAGGAAAAGTTGGAGGTATTGTCTTTGTAATTTTTACAGCCCCAAAACGTCTTAATTATTAAAACTATATTTTTCTATAAATAAGCTCATTCTTCTTTCATTTCTCACCAATTCACTAAAGCTATAGAGCAATTATTATAGAGAGAAATTATAGAGAGAAAATCTATAGAACAAGAGCTTTCTGCTACCTAACTATTCCAAAGATCCGCTTTCTTACGAGGTAAGGGTATTATTTCTTTCTTTCGTCTTCATGAAGAGAACTTCATTATTCCATTTTTTTATTAAGTTGGAATAACTCGTCATGCCAAGCACCGCATACTTGGTGAAATTCTTCATTATTCCATTCTTTATTATTCTCGTTTGGAACATCCTCGCATGCGCTTTACGCATAACTCCGGTTCCGCTTTATTATTACATTGGAACATCATGTCTGCAGGCTTTTACGCATGACCGGTTCCGCTCTTTATTATTCTCGTTGGAATATCCCATGCTCATGCGCTTTTACGCCGCACAGGTTCCGCTTTTATTATTCTCGTTGGAATATCTTGTTCATGAGTTTTACGCCTGACCGTCTGTTCCGCCTTTATTATTCTCGTTGAATAACTTTGCGCAATCATGGGCTTCACCGCATGCTTGTGATTTCTTTTGTTATTCCATTCCTTATTATACTTAGTTGGTTAAAGTGTTGACTTCTATACTCCATGAAATTAGTGGAATATCCTTGATACTTGCGCTTCATCCAGTATTTTTTCATGGAAATATTCTTCTGAGCATTCTTGAATTTTATTCTACAAAGAAGTATCATGTTGACAATTTGGATGTTATTAGTTTCTGAATAAATTAATTCTTGAACTTATTTTATTGAATTCTTATATCATTGTCATCATCCTCATATTTATATTTTTTTTTTGAAAGTCATTTGTGGCCTGTAGTGCATAGATGGACTTGGTATGATTATGACCAGGGATTATTCGGTGTAATCATGACCGTAATGTTACAAATGATGTGGTAAAAAGTCCTCATTGGCCCGTAGTGCATTGATGGACAGTTGTTGGCATGATCATGACCATTGATGAATACACGAATGTCCTTGGCCCGTAGTGCATGGATAATTTGTGGTCTTGATACTAAAGAATATCTTTGGCCGTAGTGCAGGGGTGATTCGATGATGTGGATTATTTATTAAGTTGAGTCTCAGTGATAAAAGTGACGAAAACCTTTTAAATCATAAAAGATAGTAGATTTTATTCTCTATTTGACTCTTTTAATGGATTGCTTGTTCCGCTGCAGTTAAACTTGATGTCTATTATATTTTATCAGTTTAACATTGTTGTAGACTAATGATAATTTATTCTGCATTATCTTAGTCATAATATTTCTTACTGGGCTAGTTGAGCTCACCCTTTCTTTCACTGTTCTCTTCAGAAAATGAGAATATAGTTGGGACGAGTCGGGGAACTGAGTGATGGACCAGATGATAGTATTAGTAGTCCTCACTATTCTGTTAAATAGTGTGACAATAAATGTAATGAGGACTTATTCTGAGAGTGGATATTGTCTAGAAGATAATATTTGTATTAAAACTCACAGTTTGTATTTTGTCTTATTTTACACGACAGTTGTATTATTAAGTTGTACTTGAATTTTGTACCATGTATTTGGTGACTCAAGATGGGTGATGTATACCTATTTTGGGGGCGTCATAGTTCTCTTCAGAAAATGAGAATATAGCTGGGACGAGTCGGGAAACGGAGTGACAGTCCAGATGATAACATTAGTAGTCCTCACTATTCTGTTAAATAATGTGATAATAAATGTAATGAGGATTGAATTTGAGTTTGTATACTGTCTATGAGGACTCCATTGAGAGTGGATATTGTCTAGAAGGCAATATTCTTGATTAAACTCTCAGTTTATGTTTTGTCGTATTTTACACGACAGTTGTATAATTAAGTTATATTTGATTTATGTACCATGTATTTGGCGACTCAAGATGGGTGATGTATACCTATTTTGGGGGCGTCACAGATATGGTTTTCAAATAAATATAATTCCTTTATGAATTTAAATGTTAAGCTCTTAAAAAATATTTCCAGCAAATAAAAGTTGCCTTGCAATTAATAACTCAAGTTAAAAATTCTTACATTAATTTTCTAGGTGATATCCTAGGGACCTAACCGAGTGGTGTCTCTAAGAACCTTTTCTTCATGATGAGCCACTTGAAATCTGGACATGAATGATGAGTCCAATAAAATTACAAACATCTTTATACAAAATACTCCCTCCATCCCAAAATAATAGACGTTTTAGGGTATTTTTTTTCCAAAATATCTGACGTTCTACAATCCCAAGAATATTTTGGCATTTGTTTTCCCTCTCTACCCTTCCTTCTCCACCACTATTATCAGATTCGGGAGGTGGCGAGCACGGAGAAAACCGGCGTCTTCATCTTTCTTTCTCTCTCCTCTGTTTTTTTTTTGGAAAATAAGAACATCCCCTAAATCCTAATCTATCAGATCTGCGATTACCTCAAATCATTACCAACGGAACCCTAATTAAATCGATTCGAATCAAATTTACAATGGGCGATTTCAATCTTGCGCTTGTGATCGTAGCCATAGTTGTCTCGATTTTGGTCTTTATATTCAATGTTTACCTCCTCGTGAACTACCAAAGATCCGGATGGCAAAAATCGTGCCTATTTCCCCAAATTAAGTAAATGGTTTTGGGCCTCTCCGTTGTTAGCCTATCGATACTAATGTTGCCGGCCAATGTGGCCAATCGACAAGCTTGCCAGCACGCCATATACAACGGCGTGTGTAATTTAACATTGCCGGTCATGGTGGGGGAAGGAGTGTCGGTCATGGTGGCGGCAAGGGAGGTGGCTGAAGAGATTAAAAAGAAGACAGAGAGAAGGCTGAAGAGAGGAAGAAGACGCATTATAAATTAAGGGTAAAATAGTAAAATTATAACTATTCTTAATCTTTGTAAAACTCTTTAGAACGTCTATTATTTTGGGATGGAGGGAGTATATGTTGTCGTCGTTAAAATAAAACTCATAAATTAACATTTTTCCCCTTTTTAATAATGATAATATATTACCGCCTAAATATTTAACACTCCCCTAAGATTATGATTATGCATATTAAGAAGCAATAAATAACTTGATCATACAAACTGTCAACATAGCCAGTAAAATACTCATCATGGACATAATGCACGTAGGATTAAGCTAAACAGATTCCACGGTACCATTAATTGCATATCAAATAACCATAATCAATATAATATCATAGTACCAGCATGCATTAATAACATGGAGTATTAGATAATCAGTTCAAGAATTTCAAAACCAAATGAAGTCTGTTCAAAAAGTCAAATTTGTCCAAAAACACCAAACCATTCAGTTTTACCAATTTCTCCCCCTTTGTCATTATCAAAAAGAGAGAAACAATATTCTCATTCACTGTCTGTCTCAAAGCACACCTCATCTAGCTTTTTGTCCATGGCAACGAGCTTTGTTTCAATAGCATTTTGTTCAGCCACAATGTCATCCTCTCTCTCTCTCTGAAACAGTGTTGATTCTTGCAGAAACTGCATCAACCTTCTCCAACACAGTATCAACTTTGGTCATCATTGTGTTCATAAGAGAAAGAAGTGCAGAGGTGGAAGAAGCAAACGAAGGTATAAAAGTTGAGGGAGCAAGACCAAAACACAAGGTAGATGAGGGAGGAAGAAATGGTAGACCACGAAATAGGTCATCCATTGAATCAGTGTGAACTTCAACATTCCTAAAAATAATGCTACCATCATCAGTGACCTCAAGGCAAGAATTTTGAAACACTTCTTTGTCAATTACCTAGCTCATTAAGTTGAAAAACCTCTTCATGTTCAAAAAAAACTTGAAATTGATCCAAAATAGTTGTTATAAAACCACCATAAAGAAGACTTAGTTTTATTTTTCAAACAACTTTCAATGTGTTTAATCATCATTAATGCAAAGTTAAATTTAATTCCTTTCGAAATCAATTTGGTAAATTAGTAAGAGACGTAAGCTTAAAATAAAATTGATAAATAAATCAACTTAATCAAATGAAAAAAGTTGACTAAAATGCAAAACTCTCCCCTATGTTTGTATCCATGTGATGTCTATGTTCTTGAGTACGGCATAAGTAAAATTCTTTCTCAAAATTTAATTTTTAGTGCAAAATGGTATGTATATTTAGCACTGCAAAATTATCTCAAAAGGCATAGTTTTACACTATTACTTATATCACGAGATAAGATTTATTTCAAAGTTCTCTTTAGTTTATTCCCACGATAGTTATGTTATACATGGAATGGCAAAAGCAATTTTGGACTAATTAAAGCACTTGAAAGAGAAGGCAAAAAGCTTAAATTTTGGTGTCCAATAATTCTCAAAAATTATGCCTAAAAGCTGAACAACCTATAATCCCCCATTCTTTTGGAGCTTTGATAACCAACAATGGACCGGCATAATCATGGCTTTGGAAGTGAGAGAGTTCCTCTGTTGAATAGACCAGTAAGTTTCCCAGTGTAATTTTTTTTTGCAATTTCTTGTTTATGGGTCAATAAATTGCATTTTGGCTTATGGGTTTTGTTTAGTTTTGGATTATGGAATTACCAGGGTAGAATAATCTGATTCATGTATAAGATTTTGAGTTTTCATTTTGCTTCATAAATTTACCTGTTGGGCCATAATATTTCATGTATTGGGCCAAGCGGATTGGGCCGAATTATTTGATTAGTCCATTTGGGTCATCATTATTAGGCCTTGCCAGTGGGCCAATTCATTGGATTATCTGGATTGGGTCTTACAAAGTCTTGGGCCGAATTGTTGAATCGACCCATTAGATAACTAAATATCTTCACTTGGGCTTTGACCGGTGATGATGACAAAGATAATGGCTGACTGAAATCTTACATCGCATTAATGAGGATTGGAAAGTCGGCCAGCGGTGGACAAAGGGGATGAGATCAACAGGTAAGCTACCTGTAGTGGGTGGTGTCAGGGGGGTCAGTTGCACACAAAACTGGATCTTGGAGTATATGATAGCAAGGGCATCACACAAGTGAAGGTAACTGATATTTTTATCTCTCTCAACACATTAGATATTTTATCCTCCATTGTTAACCTTGTGATCATCTGTATTGACTCTCACGCCTGAGCTATCCCCCGACGGTCGAAGCTGTCAAGCTTTTGGTGTTGACTGTGTTTATTGTGCAGGATCAGAGCGTCTTACGTGATTGGGACGTGAAAGTAGATCTTGGCGTTAACATTGGCGCTAGAAGGAGGACTGTTCTAGTGTTCTTGAGTTTTCAATCACAAACCTTCATTTGTTCTACGTCGAAAGTTATGGTGAGGAGTAGAACGGTCACACCGGAGGGATAGCCGAAGGCTGTGATTTTGTCTGTTCAGCGTATTTCTGTCAGAGATTGTTTGGGTCCTTCAAAGAGTGCTCATGACAGCACGGCTTCCAAACACGACTCAGTGGGTTCTCGTTCGAGAGCCCATGGTGAGGCCAGAAGGAGGTTGGTCTTTGCTGCTGACAAAGAACGTGATCATGATCGAAAGCGGGTATAAGGCACACCGCCTTGAACTCGGCACCGATATGGTCAAACTAACAGAGCGTCCAAGCTGGCCAAGATGGCAGATGAAGCAGATAAAGCTTTGGAGGGTCTTCCGAAGCAGATGAAAGAAGTTTATGCACTATGAAGATATGTCTCGAGGCCGTCCTCGTGACCAAAGAAGACCAAGGAGCCATACTCCTGAGGATCCGAAGAGGATATTTCATCCTAGGGATTCTCGGGGCTATGGCATAAGCAGACAAGGGAGCAGCTCAGGAGGATATTCACTTGAGAATCTGAAGAAGGCACTCTGCCTTGAGTGTTCTCGCCACAGCGAAGGGCTCATCACCAAAGCAGATCTATAAGCCACACTCCTGGAAATCCGAATACTTCGAAAATGTTTCCAAGACGTTATGCATTTTCAAATAGAGTTGAGAGAGTTCGTGGACACTACATGCGCATGATATTCTATTTCTGGACATCGCAAAGAAAGAAATAGCAAGGGTCGATTGCAATAACAATTCTATTACCGATTTATCGAAGGGCTTTTTCGTCACCATTGCTCAAATGTTTGAATCCATCCGAAGCAGAGTATGTTCTTCGGGAAGTTCACGAAAGCATCTGTGGCGGTCATTTGGCTGCGAAGTCATTGGCCTACAAAGTATTTCGGCAGGGATATTATTGGCTTATAATTTTTCAGGAAGCTACGAAGTATGTGAAGAAATGCCAAAGTGTCACCAATAAATTCGATCCGCATCACCACCGTAAGAGCTATACTCGATCTTATCTCCTATACCCTTTGTTGTCTAGGGGGTAGATATACTGGGTCCATTGCCGTAAGCTAAAGATCAGGTTTTCATTTCGGCATTCCGAAGGTGATAATATCAGACAATGGAAGCCAGTTTGTAGGATCGAAAGTTTGAAATATTCTTGAAAGAACTGGGGATTCAGCACAGAAAGACTTCGGTAGCTTACCTACAAACTTCATCGGTGTAAGGAGGTTCGGGTGGACTCGCTGACCATTCGATGGTAGCCTTATTGGCAGGTGGTCCTTATTAATTTTTCAGGCCCTTCGTGGTAGGCAAACTTCATCGGTGTAAGGAGGTTCGGGTGGACTCATTGACCATTCGATGGTAGCCTTATCGGCAGGTGTGTCCTTATGGATTTGTTAGAACCCCATGTGGTAAACAAATTTCATGGTCCTTATAAAATTGTTATACCCTGCGTGGTAAACAAAAATCCTTTTGTTGCAAGGAGGTTCGGGTGGACTCGCTGACCATTCGATGGTAGCCTTATTGGAAGGTGTGTCCTTATGGATTTGTTAGAACCCCGTGTGGTAAACAAATTCCATGGTCCTTATAAAATTTTTATACCCCGTGTGGTAAACAAATTCCCAATGGTGCAAGGAGGATCAGCTGGATTAACCTTATACATGATCTGTCTCACACTTCGGTAACGATAAGTATGTATTACTTTATTTTGTTCAAGTGTTGAGTTCGGATTATGTTATTACTCAAATCTTATTTGTTATATAATTTGCTTGATTATTGACTAACAGTTTAAGTTAAGAGGAGCTTGTACATTTTTTAAGTTGATTGATGGTGAATTATTGACAAGAAATGTTCACACAGAAGTAATAAGGCATGAAGTTGATATTTCATTAATATTAACAGTTCATAAAAAGTTAGAATTTTTACAGAAAGTTCTACAGCTAAAGGTAAAGGGGAGGTCATCTTCAGGCTTCTTCATCGTCATCATTGTCGTCTGAAGAGTCTAGAAGAGATGGATCTACCTTAGCCGCGATAAGCTTTTTCTTGCCTTTACTTCAACAGATTTCATATCCTTTGGCATACATATGGGATTTATTTCATCGCCAAATTTCGGCGGATTTTCTCAGATTCTCACTCGATCTCCTTATGAAGATCTTCGGTCAGTGGAGGATCCAAGTTCCTAAGGGCCCGAAGTTCTCGGAGTTCCTCTTCAAGCTTTTGACGATGTGCTAGATATCTTTCTTCTTTAGCATGGATATTGTTATTTTGCTTCGCCAAGCTCTGATTGGACTCGGACAGATATTCATTCTTCTTCGTCAAAATTTCATTCTTCTGAAGCAGGTCGACATTTATATCTATGATGACTCGATGTGTAGCCTTGGTCATTTCCAGCTCTTTTTTGATCTTGTCGAGATTCTTCCGAAGGCACTCATTATTGAAGAGAGCAATGTCAAGGTTACTTCTCTCTTTTGCCAATGCAGACTTCAGAATGGTGTTCTCCCTTCGGTCGGTGTCCTCTTCGGCTTCGGCTTCTTTGTATTTGGGACGGAGGCACCCGAAGATAGCATTTTCCTGCAGATGACTAGTATTAGTCAATCAGTTCAAATTGATGGGCAGGAATGTAAATGGATAAGTCAAATATCAAATTCCTTTAGTTTGATATTTCATTCCTTCGTCCATCAGGTCCATGATGGAACTATTATCGAACCAATGATCATCGGTGTCACGAACGAATGCTATTAGAGGTCGAAAGGGAAATTTTCATTGAATTTTGGACAGGGAGTGGGGGGAAGCCACAGCTTCGGGCCTGGATTCAGAAGAGGATGGTTTTTGTGGCGAAGGTCTGGGTTGTTCGGGAGGCGGTGGAATATTTGTTGTTGTATGTTCGGCTGGAGTGGGCTCTTCAATTGGACTTCCGGTCTTAATTCATCTTACTATTTGATATTCACCAGTCTGGCCTCGGTCAATTTTGTTATTTGGGTCCTTTATACTCTTTCATTAAACAAACTATTTAATAAAAGACTGGGGGCAATGTTGGGCCATAATATTTCATGTATTGGGTCAAACAGATTTGGCCTAATTATTTGGTTAGTCCATTTGGGTCATCATTATTAGGCCTTACGAGTGGGCCAATTCATTGGATTATCTGGATTGGGTCTTACAAAGTCTTGGGCCGAATTATTGAATCGACCTATTAAATAACTAAATATCTTCACTTGGACTTTGACCGATGATGATGACAAAGATAATGGCTGACTCATACATCGCATTAATGAGGATTGGACAGTCGGCCAGCGGTGGACAAAGGGGATGGGATCAGCAGGTAAGCTACCTGCAGTGGGTGGTGTCAGGGGGGTCGGTTGCACATAAAACCGGATATTGGAGTATATGATAGCAAGGGCATCACACAAGTGAAGGTAACTGATATTTTTATCTCTCTCAATACACTAGATGTTTTATCCTCCATTGTTAACCTTGTGATCGTCTGTATTAACTATCACGCCTGAGCTATCCCCTGATGGTCGAAGCCATCAAGCTTTTGGTGTTGAATGTGTTTATTGTGCATGATCAGAGCGTCTTACGTGATTGGGACGTGGAAGTAGATCTTGGTGTTAACATTACCCTTCTTAAGTTGGGTATTAGTTGGTTTTTGTTTCTTGATTACTTAAAATTTACCCATTTTCTGGTCACATTCCATGTTTAGAATTAGGAAGTTTTTCCCAACTTGGCATATTTCATATGATAAGTTTTGTGTTTATATCATCAAAACTTGGAGCATATTGACATTTTTTAATTTTCTGGGTTTTTTTTTGTTGGTTGATTTTGGTCTTCTTTTTTTAACTTAGGGAGGTAGACGGAGAAATGATGCAGCCAAAAATGGTCAGCTGACAGACCTTGAGCTTGGGGATGCAGTACCGGTAATTGTGGACTCTTACTTATTTGATGTTATGACGCCTTGGTGATTATTGTAATATGTAAATGTGGGCTTTTTTAGAATACACTACAAAAAAATGGGGTTTCAGCAACAATCGATTTTTCGTTGCTAAAGGTGCCAAATATCGTTGCAAAAAGATTTTGGCAATGACTTTACTGCCATTACGTCTTTCGTTCTTGTGATGGCGTTGCTTAATTGTTCAAGAATCTAACGATATTTTCGTTGCCAAAAGTAATTCATTTTGTAAAGAAATTTGGCTTTCGTACAGAGACATCGATCCTTTAGCAACAAAATGTATTATTGCAGAATAATTAAACTTTCGTTGTTAAAAAGCCAATTTCGTTGCAAAAGCCTTCTAATTAGCAACGAAATGAACTCTTTTATTTTTTGCAACGACCATGCATTTTCGTTGCAATTGACACCATTTTGCATCGACATTTCTTTCGTATTCATGAAGAGATCTAATGTTATTCCATTTTTTATTATTATGTTGGAATAACCTGTCTATGCGAATTACTGCATACATAGTAAAATTCTTCTGTTATTCCATTCTTTATTATTATGTTGGAATAACCTGTCTATGCGAAGTACTGCATACATGGTGAAATTCTTCTATTATTCCATTCTTTATTATTCTCATTGGAATATCCTGTCTGCATGCAGATTACGCATGACCGGTTCCATTATTTATTATTCTCGTTGGAATATCCTCGTCTGCATGCGGATTACGCGTGACTGGTTCCATTATTTATTATTTTTTGGAATAACTTTATCATGCGGTTTATCGCATGCCCGGTGAATTCTTCATTATTCCATTCTTTATTATTCTGCTGGAATATCCTCATGCATGCGGATTACGCATGACCTGGTTCCATTATTTATTATTCTGTTGGAATAACCTGTCTGTGTGGTCTATCACATGCATGGTGAATTCTTCTGTTATTTCATTCTTTATTATTCTGTTGGAATAACCTGTCTATGTGGATTACCGCATGCATGGTGAATGATCCTTAGTATTCATTCTTTATTAAATTGTGGAAATGATTTGTCTACGTAGATTATCGTATGGCGGGTGAAAATCCATTTGCAGTTTCGTAATTTTTCTGACCCTCAAAAATTTTGGAAAAATTTAAAATGATAAGTTGTTGAGTTTTATAGATTGTATCCAAAAATGGCAATTTTTGGATGTATAGATTAAGAGTTATGAATTTTATGGGAGAAGACTATTTTAAAAGTAAACCCTTATAACTCCTTGTGGTTAACTCCAAAATTGGTGAAATTTTTATTGGGAGTACATATATATAATGAGAGATACCTGTAATTTCGTAATTTTTGGACAAAAGTATAATGTATGATAAATGTCTAAAATTCAAAAGTTTTGGCCATATGGAAAATAGTAAATGAATTTTAAAAATTTTGAGAAAAATATATGTTCAATATGGGACTATATTATGCTAAATCCCAGAAAAGAATAATTTTTGGGACTAATTTGGTATTTTTCATGAAAATAGTTTAGTTACGAACATATAAATTAAATATGCTATGTGAAGTTAAAAAATTGGTAAATAGGATTTTATAGCTTGGAAATCCTATATAAGGTATATGCAGATTTTTGATGAGGGATTTGATCATTGGTGATGAAATCTTATGAGTATGGTATTTTTGAATGATTAAATGCATTATTTGGTAAAGTGTAAACAATTAAAATAAAGTGTTTATTGTGAGACCTCAGATTTTATAAATAAAGATTTAAATTTCTCGAAATATTTTTTTTTAATATTATGGTGTGGATTTGATATAATGTTATAGTTGTGGGTAGTATTTACAAATTTTGCAAAGTATGCAAGTTGTCATATTATATTCGATTGGTCAGGGAATATTCGGTTTAGCAGGGAATATTCGTACAACGGCTCAATCATTGGTGGACCCCACAACAGAATTATTTTCGGATTGAGAAAATGACAAAAATATTTTTATGAAAATAACGGCGGAAGTTTTACCGTTAATTATCTTGTTGAACTACTCTTTAGTAAAAGTACAATGAATAATGCTGTGGTTGCATAAGTAGCACGGTAGATTAATTATTGATGCTTACGTGAGAAGTCACCAGCTTTTACTTATTTTATGGACCTCCATTTACCCATTTTTCAAAATAATCGATGAAGATATTTCAAAGATATATATATATATGGGATCCACCGTGATGGTGATATGTTGGTGGAGGGAACATGTGGGGCCCACGTTGGAAGAAAAGAAAATGTGTGGGGAGGATAATGTGTGGGGAGCATGTGTTTTATCGTATTTTACACGACTGCTATATTATTAGTTTGTATTTGAATTTTGTACCATGTATTTGGCGACTCAAGATGGGTGATGTATACCTATTTTGGGGCGTCCACAACAGGTATCAAAGCTTAGGATATGATCCTGGCTAAGATGTGAGACAAGAACTAGGAGGGAGAGACGGGAATTCTTTCGCTAGTATGACCTACCTAAGTTTATTTGGTATTTAATTGGTCGGTCAGAGTATAGAGATAATATGTGATATGTTATTTAACTCTGGTTTTGTGGCAGTATTTGAAAATGACATCCGAGAATGTTGAGATTATCAATGGAGCACAGGAGACCGTTGAGTCTCCACAGATTAATAATCAGGATAATGTGCATCAGGAAGGTGACATTCCTCAGGCAAACAACAACACTGACCAAATGATGAACGATTGAATGTTTAGAGGCTTTATGCAATTCATGCAACATTAGGCGAAAGCGGCTCCTGTACAAAATGCAGGTGGAAACACTGGAACTCTTGACGGCCACCTTGAAGCGCTTTAAGGAACTGGGACCACCGGGAGTTTTTGGTGAGCCAAAACCACTTAAAGCGGAGATGTGGATTAAGCAGATCAACAAGATATTTGATGTCTTGGGATGCTCTGAGGAGCAAAGGTTCCTTTGCCACCTTCATGGTGCGTGCAGAGGCGACATCGGTGGGAATCAGAAAAAGCGTACTCAACCCGCCGCATCAAGATGTCTTGAGAGAAGTTCCAAGAACTGCTCAACAACAAGTACTTTCCGAAAGTATTCGGCCACATGAAAGAGGTAGAGTTTATCAAGTCGGAACAAAATAACATGACCAAATATCGCGAAAGACGGGCCAAGTTTGCCGAAGTTATCCCGGTTTGATCCCATTTGGTTGATAATGAGGAGAGAATGACGCGAATGTTTTTAAGAGGTTTGAAACCCGAGATACGTCAATATCGTATCTCTCTATAAACTATGTTTGTATTCGGATGTTGTTAATAGGGCTCGATTATTGGAGCGTGATAATGAGTCATCCCAACCAAAAGAGAGCGGTACTGCAAAAATGATAATACTAGTGAGTAATCAAATGATCGGTGCTAAGGATAACAAGCGCGGAGGAATCAACGGGCCGAAATGGTAACCACTTCGGTGGTAATCGTACAAAAAAAGAAGAATGGACATTTCATGAAAAGGAGATTCAACAATGATGGAAAGACGTCGGACCAAAGACCCGTTGTTAAAGAAGGAGAACGACCACCCATCATATGTTTCAAATGCGAAGGGGAGGGACACATTAGTCCAAACTGTGCGATGCCGTCCAAAGCATGTTATAATTGTGGAAAAGAAGGTCACCTAGCTCGATTTTATCGCTCAATCAAGCCAAGTTCGCCAGGATAGAGGCACTAAAGACCTGCTCCGGAAAAAGTCAAAACCTAGGTAGTGCAAGGGAGGCGTTTTTGTGACTTCTCAAAAGCGAGTAACCCAACGAAGTTAGCACTCAAGTTAGTTAATTATAAATTGTGAAGTCTATACCTTATAAAATACCTTGCTACGCCCATTATTTTTTATCTCTCTTGCTTATGCGTTTAACGCTTAAATTTGACTCCTAGAGAAGTTAAACTTTGACTTATTGGTTGAAACTTCGTTAGTAGGAGCCTTCGTTACCTCTACTATTTTTAAATCTTGTTTGATTCAAATAAACACTTTCACGTTACCTGTCAATCTTATCTCTTTGAAAATACTTGCATTGATGTGATTTTTGGAAACAATTGGTTAACTACTTATCATGTTTTTCGTAAGGTTGTTAGCTTTCATACTCCTAACCAACCTGTTATGCGAATTCAAAGTAACCAAACCACTAAAGTCGATCATTGTCATATCAAGCCATAAGTAAAGAGCCCCGATCCTTTCATTGTTGACTTCCTTGTGTGGAATGCACCCAAGCCAGACTTTCTTTAGGTGACATCGTGAATAAAGATGGCAAGTTGATAGGTATAATTGTGAGGTGCTATCCAGGTTAAGTGATAGAAGTCACAGTCAGATTCAGTATGGACGTCTTATCCAAGTCTTGGATGAGGTCACAGCTTTGAATGATATTTCTATCGTTAATAAATTTTTTGACGTATTCTTGAAGACTTCCTAGCCTACCCCTAGATCGTGAAATCAAATTTTGTATTGACCCCGGTACAAAACCCATTTCTTAAACCCTCAAATATTTCTTCAACTAAAACGAACGTATAATACGCCAAAGACGCGTTGACTCGAGTCATTGAAGATTACGATCATACTATTCAATATCATCGTGGAAGAAATGAACGTGGTAAAATTTGACGTGTTGAGTAGAAGATTATATGCGTTCTTTAGTGCGATGTTGTTAACACAAAGACTCATTTCAGATAACTTACAAATGATGAAGATAGAGTTAAAGACTCTAGGGACCCACATGAAGATAACGAATATACTGAGTAGAATCGACTTTAATCGATAAAGTTAAAGCCGCCAAGCTAGCTACATACCGTGAGTCGATGAATGAAGAAGGTTCAAGAGGGCGTTATTCTAGAAGAAAGAATTGACGAAGAGAAGAAATCACAACCCTCGATTTTATTGGCTCATTTGAAATCCTAGATCGAGTAGGAACTGTGGCTTATAGGCTCATTTTACCGCCAAATATGTTGTGTGTTCGCGTATCGATATTACGTAAATAAGTGGACGACCCGAACCACATTATTAATTTAGAACCGGACGAGATAGCAGAAGATTTAACGTATGAGGAGATACGTGTTAAAATCTTGGATAAGAATAATCGTAATCAACACTCAAAGGTTATACCTCAAGAGTTAGAATTTGAAGTGAAGCCAAGGTATCCTCACCTGTTCGGCATACCAGGTACGTACGTAAATTTCTAGGGCAAAATTCCATAAGGAGGGGAGATTGTGAGACCCCAGATTTTATAAATAAGGATTTAAATTTCTCGAAATATTTTTTTTTTAATATTATGGTGTGGATTTGATATAATGTTATAGTTGTGGGTAGTATTTACAAATTTTGCAAAGTATGCAAGTTGTCGTATTATATTCGATTGGTCGGGGAATATTCGTACAACGGCTCAATCATTGGTGGACCCCACAACAGAATTATTGTCGGATTGAGAAAACGACAAAAATATTTTTATGAAAATAACGGCGGAAGTTTTACCGATTATCTTTGTTGAACTACTTCGGTAGTAAAAGTATAATAATACGCGTGGTTGCATAAGTAGCACACGATATTAATTATTGATCTTTGCGTGAAAGTCACTTTCGCTTTTTTTATTTTATGGACCCCCATTTACCCATTTTTAAAAATAATCGGTAGAAGATATTTCAAGATATATATTATATAGGATCCACCTTTGTGATGGTGATATGTTGGTGGAGGGAACATGTGGGGCCCATGTTGGAAGAAAAGAAAATGTGTGGGAGGATAATGAAAATGGATTTGGGGTGGGGTGGGGTGGGGTGGGGTGGGGGGAAGTTAACGTATTTGGGAGGGAGTTGTATTTTATATATATATATGTTATATAACATGTGGGAGTATTATTGTTATTGAATGTATATATAATATATATAATGTGTGTGATTGTGATTTTGGTGGGTGGAGGTGATAATGGTGTGGCCAGGAGAAGAAAAAATGAGGGAGGGAAGTAATATTATTATATATATATATATATATATATTATATTTGTTTGTTTCATTCCTATTGGTTAAAGACTTGACTAATTGCATCCGTAGGTTATCAAAACTTGTATCCGTGAAGTTGCAAAAATCACATGTTATATAAATATAATATATATATTATATTTTATTTAAAAGATTTTGCTTTAAATATGGACCGTCAGATTAAAGTAAATTAATCTGGACCGTTCATGAGTTAGTTACTATGCAATCCATTTTTCTATAAATAGAAGCTCATTCCTTCATTATTTTCTTACGAATTCACTGAAACTCCAGAGAGAGAAATTATAGAGAAACTATAGAAAAGTATTCTGCTACTTCCTTACTCTTATATCCAGTTTCTTTTACGGTAAGGAATATTATTCTTTTGTATTCATGAAGAGAACTGTTGTTATTCCATTTCTTATTGTTCTGTTGGAATAACCTGTATACGCGGGCTACCCTATACTTGGTGACATTCTTTAATTATTCTGTCTTTATTATTCCATTGGAACATCCTGTCTGTGCTTTACGCCGGACCTGGTTTCGTTTCTATTATTCTGTCTTTATTATTTCGTTGGAACATCCATGCATGCTTTACGCCTGGTTTAAATCTTTATTATTCTCGCTCTTTATTATTACATTGGAATATCCTGTACGTGTGTTTTACACCCAACTCGGTTCCATCTTTATTATTCTCAGTATTTATTATTACGCTTGGAATAACTTTTGTCTATCATGAAATCTGCGTGCATGGTGATTTTTGTTGTTATTCCATTCTTTATTATTCTGTTGGAACATCCTGTCGATGTGATATTCACCGACTGGTTCCGATTATTATTTTTGTTGGAATAACTCATTTGTGCTGTAAGTATCGCATGCGTGGTGATTTCTTTTGTTATTCCATTCGTTATTATACTCAGTTGGTTAAAATTTTGACTTCTATACTCCATGAAATTAGTGGAATATCCTTAATATTTTAGCTTCATCCAGTATTTTTCATGGAAATATTCTTCTAAGCATTCTTGAATTTTACTCTACAAAGCAGTATCATGTTGACAATTTGGACGTTATTAGTTCCTGAATAACTTAATTCTTGAACTTGTTTTTATTGAATTCTTATATCATTGTCATCATCCTCATGTTTATATTTTTTTAAAAGTCATCTATGGCCTGTAGAGCATAGATGGACTTGGTATGATTATGACCAGGGATTATTCGGTGTAATCATGACCGTAATGTAACAAGTTATGTTGTAAAAGTCCTCATTGGCCCGTAGTGCATTGATGGACAGTTGTTGGCATGATCATGACCATTGATGAATACACAAATATCATTGGCCAGTAGTGCATGGAATTTGTGGTCGTTGACCTAATGAATATCCTTGGTAGTAGTGCGGGGATGATTTGGATTATTTTTTTAGATGAGTCTCAAATAAAAGTGATGAAAAACTTTTAAATCATAAAAGATAGTAGATTTTATTCTCTACTTGACTCTTTTAATGGATTGCTTGATCCATTATGCTTAAACTTGATGTATATTGTATTTTATCGGTTTAACATTGTTGAAGGCTAATGATAATTTATTTTGCATTATCTTAGTCATAATATTTCTTCTTTGGGCTAGTTGAGCTCACCCTTTTTTTCAACGTTTCTCTTGAGAAATGAGAACGTAAATTTGGGACTAATCGGGGAACGGAGTGATGGTCCCAGATGGTGTCTTAGTAGTCCTCACTATTACGTAAAATAGTGTGATAATAAATGTAACGAGGACTCTATTTGAGAATGGATATTGTCTAGAAGACAATATTTGTATTTAAACTCACAAAGATGTATTTTGTCGTATTTTACACGACTGCATCTTTGTATTATTAGTTTGTATTTGAATTTTGTACCATGTATTTGGCGACTCAAGATGGGTGATGTATACCTATTTTGGGGGCGTCACATTTATAAGTTTAAGAAATGATTAAAACATTGTTATAATATTGATGATATTAGATTATGAGATGTTTTTGATCAAATAGGCTTACCAGTTTCTAATTATGTATGTCGAGTCTTCCCCAACCCCCTCTTTTTTTGAGTGTAAGTGCTATATGTAACTATAACTTTGCAAGATGGAAAAGAGTGGAAAATTTATCATCTTTACTGAATATCTGAAAATCTTAGCTTGCCAAAACCAACAAATGTTGGTGTAATTGCCTTTTTTATTAAATATTAAATTTAAATAAATATAAATTCTAGTTGTCAGAGTGGGTGAAGTATATCAAGGTATATATCATTTTTTTTCTTGTGTGTTCTATGTGTTCTGGTTCACTTTTATTTGTTAGAAATTTAGCACCTTAATTTTCAGTACTGAGATTCTTTCTATATGGACATCCTACAAAACATGAACGCTTAAAGCAAGGTAATTCTTTACCAAGCACCCCATGATATGGACTGAGGCTAAACTTCATCTGATACTCCTCTGGTCATCAACTTTTAGAGTCGGACATCATTTATACTCTCTCAACAACAGAATTAGCTGTTGATGATTTCAATAATATAGTCTGTTGCAATCACATGAAGGAATAGTCTGTTAGAATATATATATATATATATATATATATATATATATAAATATATATATATATAGCAAGGATCAAGAGCACTCCCCTTAAATAGTATTCCTCCTTAAATAGCTCTCCTTTATTAAAACTACGTCATTTTGGAGTCTTTTTTTAAAAAACAAGTGGGGCCGTGGGTGGCATTTTTTGTAAATAAAAGAAAAGTAAGTGGGACCACTCTCTTTTAAAAGACTCCAAAACGACGTAGTTTTAATAAAAGAATGCTATTTAAGGAGGAATGTTATTTAAGGAGAATGCTATTAGTGAATGAGTAGATTTGTACTTTTTAGTTTCACTATAAAAAAATTAAATAATATTAATAATTATTCCGTCTGATGGGTACTAATGTACTGATATTTTGGACATTGGTTATCATAAAAATTTTAGCCTTCTAAGTTAGAATTATTTAATACGGCAACACCAAAGCAGTGGCATGAAAAATTTGATAATGTTATGATATCAAATAATTTCAAAATAAATGAGTGTGACAAATATGTATATGTCAAAAATACTCAAAGGGGATATGTAATAGTTAGTCTATACGTGGATGATATGCTAATCATTGATAGTAATAATAATGTTATTAATGCTACCAAACAAATGTTAATTAGCAAGTTTGAAATGAAAGACATGGGTCTAGCAGATGTTATTCTAGGAATCAAGATTTTCAGAATATCTAATGGACTTATTATGTCTCAATCTCATTATATTGAGAAAATCCTTGCAAAGTATAATAAATATGAGAAAAGTCCAGTAAGAACACTTGTTGACCCAACACTTCATCTCACTACTAATCGTGGTGAAAGTATATCCCAATTAGAATATTCTCGTATAATAGGCAGTTTAATGTATTTATCAAACTGCACCCGATCAGACACATCATACTCAATAAGTAAGCTAAGTCAATATACAAGTAATCCTAAAAAAGAACATTGGAAGGCTTTAGTAAGGGTACTTAGATATCTAAGATACACTTTAACTGACGGATTGCATTATATAAGATATCCAGCTATACTTGAAGGATACAGTGATGCAAATTGGATATCTGACTCCCATGATATTATATCCACAAGTGGATATGTGTTTACTCTGGGAGGTGCAGCCGTATCATGGAAATTGTGGCTCCCCCAAAATAGGTTCAATCCACAACCCATTCTGAGTCGCCAAATACATGGTACAGAAACAACTACAACTTCATTATGACAATTGTCGTACAAAATAAGACAACACATACACTGTGAGTTTAAATACAAATATTGTCATTTATACAATATCCATACCCAAATAAAGTCCTCATTACAATTATTGATATACTATTCTACAGAATAGTAAGGACTACCAAAACAACTATCTTGAACCATCACTCCACACCCTGACTAGTTCCCACTATATTCTCGCCTCCTGAGAAGAAAAATAGAACAAAAAGGAAAAGGGTGAGCTCAACTAGCCTAGTAAAGAATATTATGACTAAGATAATGTACAACAAATTATCGTTAGTCTTCAACAGGGAAAAATCTGATAGAATACAACAGACAACAAGTTTAAGATCAACAATTGCAGCGGAAACAACAATTCATTAGAAGAGTTAAGTAGAGAATAAAATCTACTAACATCTATGAATTTAAAATTCCATCATCAATATTTTATCCCTGTAACATAAATCAATATTCATCTTGAATCAAATATTCATCTTTGCACTACAGGCCAAAGATATTCATCAGTCGGTCGTGTTCATCTCAACACCTGTTCATCTTTGCACTACGGGCCAAAGATATCCATCAATTGGTCATGTTCATCTCAACACCTGTTCATCTTTGCACTATGGGCCAAAGATATTCATAAGAAAATCAACCATCTTTGCACTACTGAATGAAAGATATTCAAGAATGTCATCATTTAGGACTGATGATGATGAAAAATGTTTTAAAGAAAACGAATCCAGTGAAACAAAAGAACAAATATTAAGGATTCGTACTTTAACCAACCCGAGTTCAAAAATACTTCATACATAATCATAGTGAAGTAAAATTCAAGAATGATCAAAACATGGATACAATCAAAGCTAGTATCCATAATAGTTAATCCTGGACACAGAAAAGAAAATTTAATTTTTCCGTGAATAGTGTAAATGTAATTATGTCGATATCGTGAATAATCTTGTATCGTGAATAGTAACTCCGACACTAAAAGATAGAACTTTCACAAGAAAAATCATCATGCTTCGTGAATAGTACTTGTGAATAGTAACTCGTGAATAGTAACTCGTGAATAGTAACTCATGAATAGTAACTCGTGAATAGTACCTCATGAATAGTAACTCGTGAATAGTAACTCGTGAATACTAACTCTGACATAAAAAGATCAGAATTTCATAAGAAAAATCTTACCAATATTCCGGCATAATGATATTAGAAGAAATAATATTATTTCAAAAAAATAATATCCCTTACCTCGGAAAGACAGTACTTCTGACTGGAATACTGGATATAGTGCTGAAAGAAACTTGCACTGTATAGCAACACTCAAAGTATCAAAATACTCATAAGAATACGCTCGATAATATAGAGAGAGAAGTAGAGAGAAAACTTCAGTTTCTGGTGTGATTTTTAATTCTAACCTAAACACCTTATTTATAGAAAAATACTTAGAACACCAAAACAGAAAATTGAATATAATAATATATTTATAACCAAATTTTCCTTAGCCCACCACATCAAAAACACATTTTCCACACAAATGCACAAAAATGAAAAACATGTTTTAAACAATTTTTGTAACAAAATCAATTCAGACTCAATAATCTGGAACTTCAATAATTCATAATAAATAGCCCTTTATCAGAAAAATTCAAACCTCATGTCCTTTCCATAGGAAATTCCATTATCTACAACTTTGCAGAAGAAAGTTTTTCCAAATTCCAAACAGAAATTGACAGAAATTCACAAACGGGTGATTTTACAGGCTATAATCAAATTTCAGTCAAGAATTGTGTCCACTAACACACAAAACATGTGTTAAACATTTAATACCACAAAAATACTCTTCCTCATCATATACTCATATATCCCACATTCATTGTAAAAATATCACAATTATAATAATAAAATATTATTTTATCAGAAAAGATAAAATATCAATTTTCAACAATTGTCACATTAAAATTTTTTTCCATCTATATCCACATAAAATGAATATTTTCCTCATCATAAAAATCAATAATTAATTATTCACAAATAATATTACAGAATCACATTACTGACAACCAGGCAGTTCCCATGAAAGAGGGGGCCTTCCGATAAGGATTTCTCCTTACTGGCGCGCAATTAAATAACCTCTCCTTAGACAGAACTTTCTAGACATTGCCAATAATATTATTCAGATAATATGAATTATTTCTCCGATAATAGAAAATACTATGTAGTGGCAATTATTGAAACAACAATAATATAAAATATCAACGTATCAATTATTGAATCAATAAAATAAAATATTGAACAGTAACTACTATAACAATTATTGAGTAGTGCCTTCTTACATAAGAATCAATAATTTATGTAATACTGTGTGAAACAACGCGTGTTACTGTGTTTTAACCACCAGGTATTCCAACCGTATTAACGGTAACAACTACGCCGTTATTTATAAACAACTTATACTTGTCATTTTCTTCATCCAATCGCTTTCCGTTATGGGGTTTACACAAAGCTGCGCCGTCGTACGAATATTCCCCGACAGTAAAAATATTCCACGACCAAACGAATATTCCCCAACAATAATGAATATTTTATAACCACTTGCTTATTTTGTAAAATTTGCACATTTTACCCATAACTAACCACATTAATCAAATCAACCTTTACTATTTCAAAATAATAAATAGAGGAAATTTCATTTTATTTAAAAAAAAAATTGGGGTCTTACAATCTCCCCTCCTTATGCAATTTCGTCCTCGAAATTGACGTATGTACCTGGTGTTTCGAAAAGGTGAAGATACCTCGCTTTCATTTCCGTTTCTAACTCCCAGGTCATTTCTTCAATAGCATGGTTCCTCCACAAAACCTTAACTTGTGGTATGACCTTTGTGCATAGGACATGCTCCTTCCTATCCATGATCTTGATAGGTAACTCCTCGTACGTTAAGTTTTTGACTATCTCGTCCGGTTCTAACTCAATAGCGTGGTTCGAGTCGTCCACATATTTTTGTAACATCGATACGTGAAAAACGTTATAAACACGCAACATACTTGGCGGTAAAATGAGTCTATAGGCCACAGTTCTTATTCGATCGAGAATTTTAAATGGATCAATAAATCAAAGGTTTGAGCTTTCCTCTCTTCATCAAATCTTACTTCTAGAATAACGCCTTCTTGCACCTTCTTCTTTATATTCATCAGCTCCGGTGTGTAGCTTGAGCAGTTTTAACTTTATCGATTAAAGTCGATTCTGCTCGTATATCATCACCCTAGAATCTTTAACTCTATCTCTATCATTTGTAAGTTATACGAAATGTGTTTTGACAATATTGTACTCGTACTCGCATACGATCTTCTACTCAACACGTCAGCTACGACGTTTGTTTTTTTCAGGATGGTATGGTCAGAACATGTGCCAAAATGAGTCTTCTTTTGAGTTCTTTGAAGTTCTTCCCACATTCCTTGCTCCATTCAAATTTTGTATCTCTACGAGTCAGCTGAGTTAATGGAGTAGCGATTCAAGAATATCCTTCAACGAATCTCTGATAATAACCAACTAAGCCTAGAAAGCTACATATTTCGATTATCGACTTAGGTTACTCTCAATTGTAACTCCTATCCCAATCTTGGATAGCACGTCACAATGACACCTATCAGTTTACTACTGCACGAATATGGCGTCCCCTACGGAGAGTCTGGCTTCGGTGCATTCCACAAAAGAAGTCACATATTAGAGGCTCGGTTATCAACTTCTATAGTTGGGTTTTTAACTCCTGAAGTTCAATAGGAGTCATTCAATATGAGATTTTAGAAATGGGTTTTGTACCTGGTTCAAAGTCGATACAAAATTTAATATCACGCTCTGGGAGTAGGCCAGGAAATTCTTCAGGAAATACGTCAGGAAATTTACTAACAACAGAAATATCATTCAAATCTGACGTATTTTTGTTCAAGTCCATGACATGGGCTAAGAAAACTTGATATCCGTTTTTTAATAAACGAATGACTTTATGTCTTGATATGAAAGTGTTTGACTTCAATGGTTTGGTTGCTTGAATTCGAATAACAGGTTGCTTAGGAATATGAAAACTAACAACCTTATGAAAGCAATTAATTTTGGCATGATGAGTAGTTAACCAATCAATCCCTAAAATCACATCAAAAGCAAGTATCTTTAAAGAGATAAGATCAATAGGTAATGTGATGGTGCCAACTTGGATCAAACAAGATTTATAAACAGTGGATGTAACAAAAGTTTCTCCTAACGGAATTTTCACAGATAAGTCAAAGTCCAATTTCTCCGGATTCAAGTTAAAACGTTGAGCACAAGAAGGAGAGATAAAAGAATGGGTAGAACCGGTATCTAATAAGGTATAGACTTCGCAAGAATTTATAATTAACTAATCCGTAATACCTTCGTTCGGGTTCCTCAAATTTTGACCAGTCACGACAAACGCTCTTCCAGGAACCGTTGACTTCGACTTTTCTGGGACAGCCTTTTGAGTCACCATCCCCGCTGGGCTGGGTTTTGCTACCGTACAATCTCGAGCGATATGACCTTCTTTTCCATAATTATAACATACCTTGGAAGGATGTGAACAGTTTGGACTTATGTGTCCCTCCTCTCTGCATCTGTAACATCTAACTGGCGGTCATTCTCCTCCCCTAGAATTTATTCTTTGGTCTTTGATCTTTCTTCCGACGTCTTCCGTCATCGTTAAATCTTCTCTTCTTGAAATTTCCACTTGAATTATTTCTTCTATTATCTTGGCCATGATTACCACCGAAGTGGTTACCATTTCTGGCATGATAATTTCCTCCACGATGGTTATCATTGTTCCGATGACCGTTGCCATCGGTGCGATTATCATCGAGTTGTAGGTCGCCTAGTTGAACATACTCATTATCTCGCCCTAATAATTGAGCCCTGTTCACAACATCTGAATATAGAGAAAATTTATGAGAAATGAGATACTGACGTATTTCGAGTTTTAAACCTCTCAGAAACATCCGCGCGTCACGCTCTTCATTCTCTACTAAATGAGGTGCAAACCGGATAACTCTGCAAATTTCTCCTCGTCTTTGGGACAATTGTATGTTGTTCTATTCTAGTCTAATAAACTCTACCTCCTTCATATGATGAATACTTTCGGAAAAGTACTTGTCATTAAACAGATTCAAACGCTTCCTAAGACATCTTGAGTGCGGTTTGGATGGGTACGCTTCACAAATTCCCACCGATGTCTGCCTTCATTATGGAACATAAAGGTGGCGAATGGAACCTTCGTTCCTCCATGCATCCCAAGACATCGAATATCTTGGTAATTTGTTTGACCCACGCGTCTCTTTTAATCGGATCCGCTTTCCCCAGAACTACGGTGGTCCCAACTCTTGAATCGCTTGGTTTTGTGATAAACTGTGAATTGCTATCATTTCCTCCTGTATTTTGAACATGAGTCTCCCTCGTCTGATTTTGCATGAACTGAAAAAAGCTTCTAAATATTCCGTCGTTTATCGTCTGATCAATGGTGCTATTTATAGGAGGAACATTGCCGGCCTGTTGCACGTTCTCCTCATTGGTGAGTACAGGCGTCTCTACGGTCTCATTTACTCCACTGTTAACATTCTCAGTTTCCATTCTCAAATACTGCCATAAAACAAGGGTTAATTAAAGAAATTAACATACCACATAATATCCCTATACTCTGACCAACCAACAAACAAGCTTAGGTAGGACACACTAGCGAAGGATTTACTCGTCTCTCCCCTCTTAGTTCTATTCCCCGATCTCCGCCAGAGACCATATCCCTAAGCTCTGATACCAACTGTGACACCCTCAAAATAGGACCAATCCACAACCCATTCTGAGTCGCCAAATACATGGTACAGAAAAACCTACAACTACATTATTACAATTGTCGTACAAAATACGACAACACATACACTGTGAGTTTAAATACAAATATTGTCATTTATACAATATCCATACCCAAATAAAGTCCTCATTACAATTATTGATATACTATTCTACAGAATAGTAAGAACTACCAAAACAACTATCTTGAACCATCACTCTACACCCTGACTAGTTCCCACTATATTCTCGCCTCCTGAGAAGAAAAATGGAACAAAAAGGAAAAAGGATGAACTCAACTAGCCTAGTAAAGAATATTATGACTAAGATAATGTACAACAAATTATCGTTAGTCTTCAACAGGATAAAATCTGATAGAATACAACAGACAACAAGTTTTAGATCAACAATTACAGCGAAAACAACAATTCATTAGAAGAGTTAAGTAGAGAATGAAATCTACTAACATCTATGAATTTAAAAGTCCATCATCAATATTTTATCCCTGTAACATAAATCAATATTCATCTTGAATCAAATATTCATCTTTGCACTACAGGCCAAAGATATTCATCAGTCGGTCGTGTTCATCTCAACACCTGTTCATCTTTGCACTACGGGCCAAAGATATTCATCAATTGGTCATGTTCATCTCAACACATGTTCATCTTTGCACTACGGGCCAAAGATATTCATAAGAAAATTAACCATCTTTGCACTACAGGCCAAAGATATTCAGTAATGTCATCATTTAGGACTGAGGATGATGAAAAATATTTTAAAAAAAACGAATCCAGCGAAACAAAAGAACAAATATTAAGGATTCGTACTTTAACCAAACCGAGTTCAAAAATACTTCATAAATAATCATAGTGAAGTAAAATTCAAGAATGATCAAAACATGGGTATAATCAAAGCTAGTATCCATAATAGATAATCTTGGACACAGAAAAGAAAATTTAATTTTTCTGTGAATAGTGTTGTATTTGTGAATAGTGCCATATACGTGAATAGTACTGTATACGTGAATAGTAACTCCGACACTAAAAGATAGAACTTTCACAAGAAAAATCATCATGCTTCGTGAATAGTACTCGTGAATAGTAACTCATGAATAGTAACTCGTGAATAGTAACTCATGAATAGTACCTCGTGAATAGTAACTCGCGAATAGTAACTTGTGAATGTAACTCTGACATAAAAAGATCAGAATTTCACAAGAAAAATCTTACCAATATTCCTAAGCGTAATGATATTAGAAGAAATAATATCATTTTAAAAAATAATATCCACTTACCTCGGAAAGCAATGATTACGACCGAATATCGGATATAGTCTTTGAAGGAAACTTGCACCGTATAAGTAACACTCAAAGTATCAAAATACTCACAAGAATATGCTCGATAATATAGAGAGAAGTAGAGAAAACTTTAGTTTACGGTGTGATTTTCAATTCTAACCTAAAGCACCCTATTTATAGAAAAATGCTTAGAACACCAAAAATGTAAAATTGAATATAATAATATATTTATAACCAAATTTTCCTTAGCCCACCACATCAAAAACACATTTTCCACACAAATGCACCAAAAATGAAAACATGTTTTAAACAGTTTTTGTAACAAAATCAATTCAGACTCAATAATCCGGAACTTCAATAATTCATAATAAATAGCCCTTTTATCAGAAAAAATTGAACCTTGTGTCCTTTCCATAGGAAATTCCATTATCTACAACTTTGCAGAAGAAAGTTTTTCCAAATTCTAAACAGAAATTGACTGAAATTCACAAACAAACGATTTTACAGGGTATAATCAAATTTCAGTCAAGAATTGTGTCCACCAACACACAAAACATGTGTTAAACATTTAATGCCACAAAAATACTCTTCCTCATCATATACTCATATATCCCACATTCATTGTAAAAATATCACCATTATAATAATAAAATATTATTTTATTAGAAAAGGTAAAATATCAATTTTTAACAATTGTCACATTAAAAAATTTTCTCCATCTATATCCACAAAAATGAATATTTTCCTCATCATAAAAATTAATAATTAATTATTCATAAATAATATTACAGAATCACATTACTGACAACCAAGCAGTTCCCAGGAAAGAGGGGGCCTTCCGATAAATATTTCTCCTTACTGGACCGCAATTAAATAACCTCTCCTTAGACAGAACTTTCTAGACATTGCCAATAATATTATCTAATAATATTATTTAGATAATATGAATTATTGCTCCGATAATAGAAAATACTGTGTAGTGGCAATTATTGAAACAACAATAATATAAAATATCAACGTAGCAATTATTGAATCAATAAAATAAAATATTGAACAGTAACTACTATAACAATTATTGAGTAGTGCCTTCTTACATAAGAATCAATAATTGGTGCAATACTGCAGCAACAACGCCAGACATCGTTGTTTTAACCACCGTATTCCAACAAGATAATTCAGATGAATATACGCCAAGTATTTATAAACAACTTATACTTGTCGCTTTTTTTCATCCAATCGTTTTTCAAGCATGGGGTCCACACAAGGTCGCTACCATCGTCATTTAATATTGTAAAACCCAGCTTTTTATGAATAAAGATGATTTTTCTATAAATATCATTTTTGAATATTATGGAATGAATTTGATATAATAGTTGTGGGTAATATTTACAAATTTTGCAAAGTGTGCAAGTTATCATATTATATTCGATTGGTTAGGAAATATTCGCTTTAACAGGGGAATATTCGTATTTACGACAAGACAATCATTGGTAGACCCTATACAATGTAATTATTGTCGGATTGAGAAAACGACAAAAATATTTTTATGAAAATAACGGCGAAAATTTTACCGTTGATCTTGTTGAACTACTCTAGTAGTAAAAATACAAAGATGCTGGCGTTTGCATAGTAGACACTACAGTATTGATTATTAATGCTTATATGAGAAGTCACTTCACTTTGATTCAATTATTGTTTATATTTTATATGATGATTTAAGTTTTGTTTTATTCGTATTATTAACGTAATAAAACAGTAAAAACTTTTTATATAAAAAGTAATACTTTTATAAAGTTATTCGCTTTTATTAGGCTAATAGTAAAATCTTTTATATAAAACAAAATACTTTTATAAAGTTATCTGCTTTTTATTAGACAATAATTAGAATATATTATATTTTATTATGCATAGTATTTTCATAAATTCAGATAGTATTTGCGTATAGTAAAATCTTTTATAAAATTATTCGCTTTTATTAGATTATAAATAGAATATATTATATTTTATTTAAAAGATTTTGCTTTAAATATGGACCGTTAGATTAAAGTAAATCGATCTCGGACCGCTCATGGATTGGTTACTTATGCAATCCATTTTTCTATAAATAAAGCTCATTCCTTCATTATTTTCTTACGAATTCAATTTGAAACTCTGTAGAGATAAACCGTGTAGAGAGAAAGAAGAAAAGTATTCCTCGCTTACTTAACTACTCTTATATCTAGTTTTTTTACGGTAAGGGGATATTATTCTTTTGTATTCATGAAGAGAACTTCGATTATTCCATTTCTTATTATTCCGTTGGAATAACTCAGATATCGCCAAATTACCCTATACTTGATGACATTCTTCTATTATTCTGTCTTTATTATTCTGCTGAATATCTTGTTCGTGTGTTTTTACACCGACCGGTTCCGCTTTTTATTATTCTCATTGGATATACTCAACTGATTGATAAAGTTTTGACTTCTATACTCCATGAAATTAGTAGAATATTCTTGATATTTAAGCTTCATCCAAAGATCTTTCATGGAAATATTCTTCCGAGCATTCTTGAATTTTACTCTACACAGAAGTATCATGTTGACAATTTGGAAGTTGTTAGTTCCTGGACAAATTAATTCGTGAACTTGTTTTATTGAACTCTTATGCCATTGTCATCATCCTCATGTTTATATTATGTTGATAGTCATCTGTGGCCTGTAGTGCATAGATGGACTTGGTATGATTATGACCAGGGATTATTCGATGTAATCATGACTGTAATATTACAAATGATGTGGTAAAAGTCCTCATTGGCCGTAGTGTATTGATGGACAGTTGTTGGCATGATCATGACCATTGATGAATACATGAATATCCTTGGCCCGTAGTGCATGGATAATTTGTGATCGTGACCCTAATGAATATCCTTGGTCATTATAGACAGGATGATGTGGATTATTATTGTCGAGTCTCAAATGATAAAAGTGATGAAAAACTTTTTAAATCATAAAAGATAGTAGATTTTATTCTCTACTTGACTCTTTTAATGGATTGCTTGTCCGCTGCAGTTAAACTTGATTTCTATTGTAGTTTATCAGTTTAACATTGTTGGAGACTAATGATAATTTATTCTCGCATTATCTTAGTCATAATATTTCTTCTTTGGGCTAGTTGAGCTCACCCTTTTCTTTCACCGTTTCTTCGTGAAATGAGAACGTGGTAGACGAGCCGTGGAAGCGGGTGATGGTCCAGATGATAGTATTAGTTAGTAGTCCTCACTATTCTATTAAATAGTGTGACAATAAATGTAATGAGGACTGAATTTGAGTTTGTATACTGTCTATGAGGACTCCATTGAGAATGGATATTGTCTATAAGGCAGTATTCTTGTTTAAACTCTCAGTTTATATTTTGACATATTTTACACGACAGTTGTATAATTAAGTTGTATTTGATTTATGTACCATGTATTTGGCGACTCAAGATGGGTGATGTATACCTATTTTGGAGGCGTCACAAATATTCCCCGACAGTAAAAATATTCCATGACCAAACGAATATTCCCCGACAATAATGAATATTTTATAACCACTTGCTTATTTTATAAAATTTGCACATTTTACCCATAACTAACCACATTAATCAAATCAACCCTTACTATTTCAAAATAATAAATAAAGGAAATTCCATTTTATTAAAAAAAAAAAATTGGGGTCTTACAAAAATCCTCTAAGCAAAAATGTATTGCAAGATCCACTATGGAATCTGAATTTATTGCTTTAGATAAAGCAGGAGAAGAAGCAGAATGGCTTCGTAATTTTTTGGAGGATATTCCAATTTGGCCTAAACCAGTGCCACCAATCATTATTCATTGTGATAGTCAATCAACGATTGGTAGGGCACAAAATAGTAATTATAACGGTAAGTCTAGACATATACATCGACGACATGAAACTGTTAAACAATTACTCTCAAATGGTATAATATCTATTAACTATGTGAAATCAAAGGATAGTATTGCGGATCCACTAATGAAAAGTATACCTGGAGAGCAAGTGAAAATTTCATCAAGGAGAATGGGTTTAAAGCCTGTAAATCCTAAAGAGTTGTCATAATGGAAACCCAACTTAAATGATTAGAGATCCCAAGAAATGGGTTTAAAGGGATAACCTAATTATGTGTGATCTAGTAAGCACTGAGAAAATAAATACTTCTTCCCATTTCTATGATGATACAGTGCATAAACTGCCGAGTGAAACAGGATAAACTTTGTTTTTAATAATTTCTATAGCTTGAATATAAAAAAGGTCAAGTGGGGTATTAGCAGGACACTCTTTATAGAAATTACCTATGTGAGTGAGAAGGGGGCCACTTCTATGAAAATGACGAAGGCTAAATTCTCTAGCACACTCATGAAACCAGGAGGTGTCCAAGGCCAAAATGTACACAATAATGAGAACCAATAAAATAAATTAAAAAATACTATGTGAATTCTATTGTCTCGATTTACACTAAAAGGTTGAACAGTTCAAGACATCACGTTCACTGATATTAGATAATTAAATACAACATATTGTAATATCTTTGTAATTAAGTGTAATCCCATAATTCTAGCAATTAGTATCCTTATAATTAATTGTAATCCCATAATTGTAGAATAGGTAGTTGAAGCAATACTTAATCTTGTATATATATATATATATATATATATATATATATATATATATATATATATATATTCATTCTTAATCAATGGAAAATCATCGCCATTGTTTCTCAATACTTCTCTCTATTATTTCTATATGGTATCGTGAGCTCCCAATGCGTTCTCACTGCTTTTTCTCCCTTGTTTTTTTTCTCATAGTTCTTCTCCAACCTTATAATGGCTTCTGAAGACACTTTTGCATCTTCCGCTGCTTATACCACTATTCAAAATACCCAAGACCCAAATAATCCACTTGTTACCATCAACACTTCAAACATCACAAAATTGACCACCACCAATTACATCACGTGGAACCTCCAAATCCGAAGTCTATTAGAAGGATATGATCTCTATGGATTTCTTGATGGGTCTCATCCCAGTCCCATAGCAACAGTCACTGCTAATGGTAAATCGGCTCCAAATCCATCTTACACAACATGGAAGCGCCAGGATCGTCTTCTCTTCAGTGCACTCCTTGGTACAGTTTCTCTACCTATTCAACCTCTTCTTTCCCGCACTACCACCTCTCAAGAAGCCTGGACCACCTTGGCTAACACCTATGCCAAACCATCCCGTGGTCACATCAAACAAATTAAGGACCAATTGAAACACTATGCCAAGGGTTCCAAGACGATATCCGAATATATGTAATTTATAAAGAATAGGGCTGATGAACTAGCTCTTCTTGGCAAACCCGTTGATGAAGAAGATCTTATTGATAAGATTCTTGATGGTCTTGGTGAGGAATACAAAGGAATTGTTGATGCAGTTAATGCACATAAGACACCCATCTCCTTTGTTGAAATTCATGAAAAACTTATTAACAAGGAGGCATCTGTGAGACCCCGAATTTTATGAAATAAAAGTGTTCAATTTTTCTATTTTGGTGAATAGTTAAATTGATAAAAGTTTAAAGTTAAGGGTGACATTTGAAAATTTTTCAAAGTAAGTGATGATGAATTTTTTTTTTATTAGTATTATTAACGTAATAAAACAGAAAAGCTTTTTATATAAAATAGAATACTTTTATAAAGTTATTCTATAAATAAAATATATTATATTCTATTATGCATAGTATTTTGCATAGTAATATCTTTTTATATAAAACAGAATACTTTTATAAAGTTATTTGTTTTATTAGATAATAATTAGAATATATTATATTTTATTATACATAGTGTTGCATAAATACTCGCATAGTGTTTTGCATAGTAGAAAATCTTTTTATATAAAATGTAATACTTTTATAAAGTTATTCATTTTATTAGACAATAATTAGAATATATTATATTTTATTTAAAAGATTTTGCTTTAATTATGGACCTTCCGATTAAAGTAAATCAATATGGACCGTTCATGAGTTAGTTACTATGCAGTCCATTCTTCTATAAATAAAGCTTATTCCTTCATTATTTCTTACTTAATTCAACGAAACTCTAGAGAGAAAACTATAGAGAGAATTCTTCTTTTATAATCTTGAGCGTATTTCTTTAGAGTTTAAGAAAGCTTTGAGCGTAGTACAAGTTTTCTTCGAGTATATCCTCGCCCTACCAGTCGGAGTACTCTTCTTTCAAAGGTAAGTGATATTATTTATTGTACCTGTAAGGGGTATTATTTATTTTGTATTCATGAAGAGAACTTCTGTTATTCCATTCTTTATTATTATTTTGGAATAACCTGTTTATGCGAAGTACCGCATACATGGTGAAATTCTTCTATTATTCCATTCTTTATTATTATGTTGGAATAACCTATTTATAATGGCACCTGCATACATGGTGAAATTCTTCTATTATTCCATTCTTTATTATTCTATTGGAATATCCTCGTCTGCATGCGTTTTACGCTTTGGACACGGTTCCGCTCTTTATTATTACATTTGGAATATCCACATGCATATGCGTTTACGCCGACCTGGTTCCCGCCTTTTATTATTACATTAGAATAACATGTCTATGCGGTCTCTATCGCATGCATGGTGAATCCTTCTGTTATTCTATTCTTTATTATTCTGTTGGAATAACCTGTCTATGTGGATTACCACATGTATGGTGAATGATCCTTTGTATTTCATTCCTTATTAAATTGTGGAAATGATCTATTTACGTGGATTATGATGAAAGTCATAATAAAAGCATTGAACTGATAAAAATCATGGGTATATATGGTATTAGTAAGTGTTATGATGAGTTATGTTAGTTATTATGTGAAAACATGAAAGTTTCTTAGAAATCACAAAGGGATGAAAATCAGATTTTGGTGAAAATAGAACATGAAATTCAATTGACCATATCTCCTATTATATTTTGAATTTTTGAGTGTGGTCAAGTTCTAGAGTTAGATCTATGAGTTTTGTAGCATCTCCAAGTGGAATCACTGAAAAATATGTTGTAGATTTTCGTGTGGACAGATTTTAGTAAAGGATGAAAAAGCTGGAAATTACCGAAATGCTACTGTCCAGATTTTTAGAGGGGCTGTTTTGGCCACTTAATTTGTGAGAAAAATTCTGGCCTTTTGGGACATGAAAATATATGGTATGAAGTACCTACTGTCCAAAAATGAGCTCATTCCGACTTAAAATGAGCAAGTTATGACCATTTTAATATTTAGGTTTTTTGACGAAAAACGCTATAACCGGAGTTCTATAACTCCGATGACCATGAAATTTAAACTGGAAGCTCACGTTAACATGTGTAAGATTCTGCCAAGATTTGGGAATTTTTGGAGTTAAACTTGAGGTAGCTAATTTCTTAAGGAATTAATTAGAAATTGATTTTTTTTAAAATAGTAAATGAATTTTAAAAATTCCGAGAAAAATATATGTTCATTATGGGACTATATTCTGCTAAATCCCAGAAAAGAAATATTTGTGGGACTGATTTGGTATTTTTAATGAAAATAGTTTAGTTATGAACATATGAGTTAAATATGTTATGTGGAGTTGAAGAATTGGTAAATAGGATTTTATGGCTTGAAAGTCCTATATAAGGTATGTGGAGATTTTTGATAAGTGATTTGATCATTGATGATGAAATCTTATGAGTATGACATTTTTTAATAATTAAATACATTATTTGGTAAAGTGTAAACAATTAAAATAAATTGTTTATAAGTTTAAGAAGTAGTTAAAATATTGTTATAATATTAATAATATTAGATTATGAGTTTATTAAGTGATGGATAATATTTGGATAAATTTAAAGTCTTTAATTTTATCCTTGATTTCGTTTGATCAATGCTTATAATATTGTCATGATCATCCTCATGTTTATATTATGTTGAAAGTCATCTGTGGCATGTAGTGCATAGATGGACTTGGTATGATTATGACCAAAGGATTATTCTTCCAGATAATCATGACCGTAATGTTACAAATGATGTGGTAAAAGTCACCTTTGGCCCGTAGTGTATAGATGGACTTGGGCGTGATTATGACCGGGATTATTCTTTATAATCATCATGACCAAGTAATGTGACGAATGATGTGGTAAAAACCCTCATTTGCCGTAGTGCATTGATGGACAATTTTTGGTATGATTATGGCTATGGATTCTCTTCGGCCATGGGTGAAAAGATGAATTGTTTTATGGCATGATCAGGACCGTTGATGAAAACACGATTATCTTTGGCCCGTAGTGCATGGATAATTCATGGTCGTGATACTAAAGAATATATTTGGCCTGTAGTGCAAGGATGATTCAATGATGTGGATTAATTATTGAACTGAGTCTCAGCAATGAAATATTAATTCATATATGTGATAATAATTAATATCATTGGCCGTAGTGCATGGATAATTCATGGATGAGATATTAACGAATATCCTTGGTTGTAGTGCAGGGGTGATTCGATGATATGGATTATTTATTAAGCTGAGTCTCAGCATTATTGGTTTTACAGTTGTATATCTTTGGCCATAGTGCAAAGATGAATTTATTAGTATGATTATGAGCAGGAATTGTGATTTGGTATAACCATGATTTGTGATATTTCAGGTGAAGATAGGTGATGAGAATTATCATTGTCCTGGGTGCAAAAAAGGGAATTCAGAATCACAATTATGATTCTGAGTTATTCATATAATTGTGGACAGGAATTGTTGATTGATGTTACAGGGATAAAACATTATTGGTGGACTTTTAACATGGAGAAGATAATAGACCTGATGGTCTATTTGACTCTTTTAATGGATTGCTCGTTCCGCTGCAACTATGGTTGAAAAGTTTTATCATCTACCATATGTTCTAAACCTCTGATTTATTTTTGATGAAAGCTATTGATAATGTAATTATCTTTAGTCATAATATTCTTTACTGGGCTAGTTGTTCTCACCTTTTTACTTCACAATTCTTTTCAGGTAATAAGAGTGTAGCTGGGTCGAGCGGGGATAACAAGGGAATAGTGTGATGGTCCGAGACTGTCGAAGTTTCTCAATACATTATAAAATGGCATGACATATAATATATAATTGTATTGAGGACCTAAGATGTGGGTGTCATATTTTATACATCACTTAATAATTGATTTTGGTGAACAACAATAGGGTGAAGAGAACCCAACTTTGGAAGCGTCAAAAGTGCACCTCATTAGAATGAACAAGATAGTAATCTTCTCGTTCTTCTTTGGGGTCTTGAAATATTTGCTGCTGTATTTTATATGGCATTGTAATAATTTGAGTTTGGATACCATACATGAGACAATATTGTATTAAAACTCACAGATTAATCGTGGTCGTATATTCTATACGACGCTTAACAATTAGTATAAATGAAGTTTGTATTTTATTTTATAATGTGATATCTGGCGACTCAGAATGGGTCGTGTGGACCTATTTTGGGGGCGTTACAGCATCTCTCCAACAATCACATGCACCACCATCATTCCTTCTGGCCACCGCCAATCCTATTAACAAACGTAATAATCACTCTTGGCGACCTTCTCCCCTTCCTTGGCGTCCTTCCACAGCCACCTTTCACAATCAAGGACAACAATCTCATGTTCCTCGTAATGATCGACCTCCACCACGTCCATATCTTGGGTATTTCCAAGGTTGTGGTATTCAAGGACACACTGTCAAAAAATGTTCCCTTTATCATCTTGTCAACGCCCAATCCTCGCTGGCTCCATCGGCATCATGTCCACTGGCTCCGCGTCCTGCTACTCCATGGCAACCGCGAGCACACTTTGCATCTCTTGAGAACACCAATACTCCCACCAGGCTACTTGATAGTGGGGCGTCACACCATGTTACCACAAACTTGAATAATCTTTCATTTCACACTCCTTATGCAGGGTCTGATGACGTTATGATCGGCGATGGCTCGGGTCTTCACATTACCCATACTGGTTCCACCACACTTCCCACCCCTACTCGCACCTTCAATTTACATAATATCCTTTGCGTGCCTAACATGAAAAAGAACCTTATTTCTATATATCAATTTTGCAATACAAATCATGTTTCTATTGAATTCTTACCCACTGTTTTTCATGTGAAGGACTTGAGCACGGGGGCAATTCTTTTAACAGGAAAGTCTAAAGATGTTGTCTATGAGTGGCCAACCTCCTCTCCCCAATTATCGTCTTCGCTCATTGCTTTTTCCAGTGTCAAGACCACTTCCTCCGAGTGGCACTCCAGATTAGGTCATCCATCCTCACATATTCTGAAGCATGTTATGTCAACATTTTCTTTACCTTACTCTATCTCACACAAGTCTCATTGTAATGCATGTTTAAGCAATAAAAGTCACAAGCTTCCATTTTCTACATCAACAATTGTTTCCTCGCATCCCTTACAAGTCATATTCTCTGATGTTTGGACTTCTCCCGTTTATTCTGTTGATGATTTCAAGTACTATGTTATTTTCCTTGATCACTTTACTCGTTATGTATGGTATTACCCCTTAAATAAGAAATCTCATGTCTGTGCTATTTTTATCCGCTTCAAAGCACTAGTAGAAAATTACTTCAAACACTCCATTGTCACTCTTTACTCGGATAATGGTGGAGAATATCGAGCATTAGATCAATTTTTATCCCTTCATGGAATTTCTCATCTTACCTCTCCCCCACATACACTTGAACACAATGGTTTATTCGAGCGTCGACATCGACATATTGTTGAAACAGGTCTTTCTCTACTTACTCATGCCTTACTCCCGCTCATGTAAGACCCCAACTTTTTGAATAAAGATGAATTTTCTATAATTATCATTTTTTTAATATTATGGAATGAATTTAATATAATGTTATAGTTGTGGGTAATATTTTCAAATTTTGCAAAGTATGCAAGTTGTCATATTATATTCGATTGGTCGGAAAATATTCTTTTTATCAGGGAATATCCGTACGACGGTACAATCATTGGTGGACCCCACAACAGAATTATTGTCGAATTGAGAAAACGATAAAAATATTTTATTAAAAATAATGGCGGAAGTTTTACCAAGCATATCTTGTTGAACTACTCGGTAGTAAAAAATACGATGTCGTACGCGTGTTGTTGCGTAGTAGCACGTATTGATTATTAAAGGCTTATGTGATAAGTCACTTCAGGTTTTGTTTTATTAGTATTATTAACGTAATAAAACAGAAAAACTTTTTATATAAAACAGAATACTTTTATAAAGTTATTTCGTTTTATTAGACAATAATTAGATTATATTATATTTTATTGTGCATAGTATTGTATAGTGTTGCATAGTATTGCATAGTGTTGCATAGTATTGCATAGTATTTTGCATAGTAAATTTTTTTTATATAAAACAGAAAACTTTTATAAAGTTATTCGTTTTATTAGATTATAAATAGAATATATTATATTTTATTTAAAAGATTTTGCTTTAAATGTGGACCGTCCGATTAAAGTAAATCAATCTGGACCGTTCATGATTTAGTTACTATGCAATCCATTCGCTACATAAATAGAAGCTCAATCCTTCATTATTTTCTTACTAATTCAATTTGAACTCTGAGAGATAAAACCTGTAGAGAGAAAGAAAGAAAAGTATTCTCGCTACTTAACTACTCTTATATCCAATTTTTTTACTACGTGAGGGGTGTTATTCTTTCTTATTCATGAAGAGAACTTACATTATTCCATTCTTTATTATTACATTGGAATAACTTGTATATACGTGGCATATACCCTATACATAACTTCGTATATATGCAAAGATAACCTATACTTGGTGAAATTCTTACATTATTCCATTCTTTATTATTACATTTGGAATATAATCAGTATACGCTGAATACCCTATACTTGGTGACATTCTTCATTATTCCGTCTTTATTATTACATTGGAATATCACATGCATGTGTTTTACATCGCACTGGTTCCGTCTTTACTATTCTCGCTCAATATCCACATCATGTTTTTTTACCCGGACTGGTTCCGCTTT